>JAWXYG010000011.1:15212912-16462912 GCA_034222035.1 Acacia crassicarpa | reverse complement strand
GGAGATACTACCAGAAAATCACTAACCGAAGCACAAAAATACACCACTGGAAAATAACAGATAATAGTGTCAAATAGAAAGAAAATAGATAATTTCCCTTCGTGCAAAATACATAATTTCAAAAGATTAGACCCTCTAATTTAAAGATAGGCATTTATACAGCAATTACTTATCAAACATAGGTCTCTTGAGCTAACTAACCATAAAAAGAACAGAGAAAGAAAATTACAAAAGTCACTCAAAAAAAAAAAAATACTTATGGTACTCTTTTAAAACCACAATGACACACTTTAGAAATCATCATCTAATAGATGAATTATTAGAGAAACTCCAAAGTTTAAGGGGGGAAAAACCGTGGGTTTTATTTGATAAATAAAAATACATTAGTAATTAGAAAAATAATATTAGATGAAATAAAACTATGACTTAGCATTTTCACAACTTAAAAATAGAAAAGTTTCAAAAGATCAAAACTCCTTAATTTAAAGATAGGAATTCATGGACAACTATATATATATATCAACAATGACTTAAAATTTTGATTAATCACTGACCCACGCCCATATTCCTTACACACGCCTATATATAAATAATTGCAACCTTCTCCTTTTTTTTTTTCTTTTCTTTTTTCTATTAGTGGCGATAGGCATAAAATGGCAGCAAAGTATTTCTTCTATTTTCCCATGGGCAGCAACGTTTTATATTTATATATATAGATAACATGAAAGCAACTTATGACAGCTGGCTTCCTGTATTTGTGTGTGTTTCATTTTGTGTAGATGTGTATATCATGAAGCATTACCAAAAGCCATTGGGAACACCATTAGCCTTATATAAATTGGTAAAATCATTGTCATTATGGGTTTAAGTACAATAGAAATTATCAGTTTCGTGATCTAGAGTCTTGCAGAGGAACAAGCTTAGAGATGGTCACCATGCAGGACAGTGGAAGAGTGCATTCCTTGTTCCCGCCCCCTCTCTAATCCTCACAATTGGTTAAAAAACTCTTCTCATACCCATTTCCCCGTATTAAATATGAGAACAACAAAAAACATATTCAGACAGCGGAAATTAGAAAATGCAGCAAAGAAAATACTAATCCCAAAAAAAACCACATCACAATTTGATTAGACCAACCTCAGTCCAGACAATGAAATGAAAGTCAAGAGAATTTTCTCAGAAGCCATATGCTATGTAAGATAAATGCACCGAAACTGCATTTTGAACTCGAAGCAAGCACATATATACCGAAACTGCAAAGAACTATTCAAATAGGCGGACCAATATTACACTCAGTGGAAACATCTGCCCCCACTGAAATCTTTAAGATATGCATATTTGATATCATACCCGCTAAATTTTTGTTCCAGATATTTAAAGGAAGATGCCTCAGTAAGAGAGATTGAAGAAATAAAGACAAAGCCTTAGGGTTCGTACCTTCCTCACTAATCACCAGAGAACAACTACGCAGGGCTGACCATGGTGGACTGCGTTCGACGGCGAGCTCAACGAAGGCTGGAATGCCGAACCAGAAATGAACCACTACACTGCCCCTGTTTTGGTGTTTCTTACATCAATCATCCGGATCTATGCGATAGAATAAATATCCACCGACGTTTTGCGACGGAACGCCTATTCCGTCGCAAATTTGCGACGGAATAATTCATATTCCGTCGCAAATTTTGCGACGGAATATGAATTCCGTCGCAATTTTTTTCTTTTGCGACGGAAACTATATTCCGTCGCAATTTGCGACGGAATTTTGTTCCGTCGCAAAATTCCGTCACAAAATGAAGCTTTTCTAGCAGTGGATCCATTTATTAGTTTAATGCTCCCTTTCGGTACATTTTTATAAGCAACAGCTACTAAGGTCACCCAAATTTAATTGTTCTTTAAGATTAGTTAAAAATAATAATTGTGTTGGAAATGTAATTTTTTTCCTTTCCAAATATATGCTTATTTATAAAGATGGTGAATGATAGAGAAAGATTGGGGGATAAAAATGGAAAAAAGTGGGTTAGATTTTTAGATAGACACAAATTGTTGCTTATATATAATACCAAACCTAAGTGGCAGAATATAATATTGCTTATAAAAAGAACCAAATGGAGTACTAGTACATTTTGCTTATTACATGCTTCCATGTAAAATGTTCCTCGCTAATTATAAGATTTGCTGAATTAATCCACGGAAATTATTTCTCCCTTATGTGTAGAGTGTCGACAGATTTATTTGAGTGAAAATGTCAAATAAACTTCTAAGTCTCTTTTTCTTGTTATTAGTACTTTTCTTTATTCTCAACCTCTTGAAGCATGCCTTTCTCTTATTTTTGGAAAATTTCTCCCTATTTAATTGTTCAATGATATACTTCAAATGCTTTCATTTAATTGTTCTTTTAGAACTCCCTTCCAAGCAATAAGTTACTTTTATTCAGGTACTTTTTTTGAAAAGGGAGTATACTTATTATTCCCAAATACATCATTCAAAAGTCTATCCAAGTTACTGCACAAATCATCATGTGATTACATTTAATCATATTTGAATTATACAACTGTCAACTCTCAAACTCGGAACTGTTTAGTTTTTGCAGTAACTTGAAAATTGACACATTCTTAGAAGAGGATGCAACAATTCAGGTGAGTGGTTATAAACATTCCTTGCTAAAATTGTCTATCGACACTTTAGGTACAATCATAGTCACCGACAAATTTAAGGTCGATAATCAAATTATTCAGAGGATGAATCTAGATAAGTTAGATAGGTCTTTATTTTATTTTAGGGCAAATCCCTTGCAATGAAGCACGAGCAACCCAGTCAACCACTCGATTTAGCTTCTCTTGGAATCCATCTGCAACAATGGACTCTCACTACAAGAAAAAAGGGTTTTAGCGACGGAAAAAATCAGTCGCTAACACCCAAAATTCCGTCGCTAAATGAATTAGCGACGGAATTTGAGACGGATTTTTTCCGTCGCTAAAAAGTGGTCGTAATTGCGACGGAATTTTAAATTCCGTCGCAATTAGCGACGGATTTCAATTCCGTCGCTGATTTCAATTCCGTCGCTATTAGCGACGAAATTAAAATCCGTCACTATTTTGAATTTAGCGACGGATTTTAAATCCGTCGCTAAATTCAAATTAGCGACGGAATATGAATCCGTCGCTAATTTCTCTGAATTCAAATTAGCGACGGATTCAGTTTCCGTCTCTAATTTGATTAATTTTTTAAAAAAAATTATATATTATTTATTTTAATTAATTTTTTATTTTTTGTTTTAATTTTCTTTGAAAATTATATTCTTTTAAAAATAATTATATTCTTTTCCATTATTCTTTTAATATTTTTTTATTTTATTTTTTAATTTTGTTTAAAAATTATATATTGAAATATTTAGAAAAAGTTATATAACATACATACTGAATCTTCATAACACAGAGTATAAAATACAATATAAATAGTGTTTCAACAGAGATGTACTAAAAAAATAATCTAAGCAGCAGCATCCTCATCATCATCATCAGCAGGAGGATCACCTTCAGGAGGCGGCATCGGACCCTTGTCTTTCATTAGGGCCATGATTTGACGCTGCATCAGTCTAACCATCTCCTGTGTCTGGTGGAGCTCATTGTCTGTGTTCATTTGTTTTTGCTTTGTCTCGTTCAGCTCAGCTGCTTGCTCCTCGATAATTGTCTTCATCCTCTTCAGCTCATCTGCCAAAAAATTAGGAAATATAATTATCTTTTTTACACTACATTTAAATGAACCAGAGAATGAAAATGTAACAGAATTTACAATTGATCAGCTCAGCATCATCCTTGTAATACAACATACATCCTCTAGGGAAGCAATGGATTTTTCACATCCAAGCCCAAGCTCTTTCACCTTTTTCTTTGCTTGGTAAAAATCCTTCGGCAAATTATTGTCTTTGGGAACAACTTTGTTTATGATCTGCATCATTTCGTTGTAATTCCTCTCACTCATATGGTAATCAGTCTTCAAGCTTAGTGTTGCTAGGGTAGTCGAAAGCGATGAATATTCACTACTTTCAAAGTGTTCGCATCCTTCCCATAGCGGACGTTGCGCTTCTTGAAGCATTTTATAGAACCTATCGACGTCCGGATGAGGATCCTCTCCCATGTATGATGGTTGAGTATGTGTACCGGTCTCTTCTCCTATATATGACGATTCGGCATGATTAACGGGATCAAAATATCTGCCGATGGACGGTCCCGCGGCATCCATAACCAACTGCTCATACGCATTAAGGTTTTCTCGATGACTACTGTCCCCGTAATAACCACTCGGTGTCTGTCAGACTTCGCCATGATATTCCCAACACTCATAATCATTCATGAATCCATTTTGACACAAATGAATTTTGACCCTGCTCGGATTTTTAAACCTTAAACACTTACATTTGGCACACGGACACCTGATCTCCCTACTTGAATTATTTGAATGCGCCAAAGCAAATTGGATGAACTCGTTCAAACCCGCCCTGAATGCCGGATTTAGTTCTCTTCCAGTTAGACGATTGTACATCCAACTCCTATCGTGATTGTCTTCCATACTTCTAGCTAGTTCAATTACTAACCTAATTAACATCTCAATTTGCCACAAATACAATTATAAGGAGCCAATACAACTAGCCACTTATGCCAACAAATTGCCACTTAATCAAGAAAGTGAAAAACAAACACATGCATTGAACAAAGAACATATCCCAGCAAGCAACCAGAGAATGAAGGTAGCACACCAGAACATGGGGACATGCTTGTGGAGGGGGCAAACAACGAATAGAATACTATAAGTATTTTGGAGTTTGTAACATATAAAGATTAAATAAGACTTAATCAAATTTATATAATTTGCAAAATCAACTTTATCTTTTGTATTTATAATTACCTATTTATCAACACAATATTTATAATTTTGTTTTTTAAATTATCGATCTTTATTGTATAACTTGTTAAAGATAGATTCAAATAAAAAATTGAAATGGAATATTTTTTGACCCTAATTATTGTCTTATCCCTAAATATTATTTCTCAACACTTCACTTTTCTAATTTGAACACCATACTATTTCTAGATTTATGTATCATTACCAACTAATAAATAATCATATATTATCACACCAATATCATTTATATACCATTAATGTCATTCATGTATATTTTTATTTAAAAAAGAAATAAAATATTATTTAAAATTCGCAATCTTAAATTATTTTTACGGTCTACAACATAATAAAATAACCATTGATTTCAAATTTTAAAATACAACATAATCTTAAATTATTTATATCAGTATTTAGTATAAAATTTAACAATTTATAAATTATTTTAATAAAATAACCATTGATTTCAAATTTTAAAATGCAATTAGAATTTTTTTTTCAAGATTAACTTTTTTAGTTATATTTATAAGATAATTATAACCTAAATAAATAATAAAGTTAAATTATAACCCTAATTTATTCATGAGAAATAAATATGACTAATGTTTTCAATTTTTATCTATAATAATTTCTCAACACTTCTAATAATGTGGTGAAAAAAAAATGAAAGGGAGCTTACCGGAAGGAGAGGGTGGTCGGAAGGCAGAGAAGAGCACCGGTGATTAGAGAACGACGATTGTCGAAACCTATTTATTCATGAGCAAAAAATATGACTAATTTTTCATTTTATATGTATACTATTTTTTTATAATAAATAAATATATATATATATATAAATAAAATTAAGGAAAAAAAAACAGAGAGAGAGGAGCTTACCGTCTTTGGGGAGAGGAGTGGCTGTGGGGGAGCTACGGGTCCAGCTGTGGCCAGCGGGGGAGCTACAGGTGGGGAGCTGTGGGCGGCGGGGAAGCTAGGGGGTGGGGAGCTTTGGACGGCGGAGGAGCTATGGGCCGGTGGGGGGGATTATTGAGCCGGCGGAGCTGTGGGTCAACGAAATGGGGGAGCTGTGGGTTTGGGGGAGCTGCGGTGTTGGGACGCGGAGGAGCTGGGGGTGGGGTAGTTGTTGTCGGATAGGAGCTGGGGGCTTTGGTGTGGTGGACCGGGAGCTGGAGGCGGTCGTCGGAGCTGAGGGAGGAGAGAAGCTGCGGTTTCGAGCTGAGGGTTGAACTGGTTTTGAGCTGAGGGTAATTAATTTTCGAAATTAGCGACGGAATTTAATTCCGTCACTAATTTGTTGCTTTTTGCGACGGAATCTAATTCCGTCGCAAAAAGCTTAGGGTTTATTAGCGACGGAATTCCGTCCCTAATTTATTGCTTTTTGCGACGGAATCTAATTCCGTTGCAAAAAGTTGAGGGTTTCTTAGCAACGGAATTATTAGCGACGGAATTTAATTCCGTCGCTAAGAGATGACTTTTGGCAGCCAAAAGGCAGCTTTTTAGTGACGGATTCAAAATCCGTCGCTAACTTTAGCGACGGATACAGAATCCGTCACTAACTCAAAAAAATGGCGGCCTTTTTGGCCGCCATTTAGCGACGGATTTTGAATCCGTCGCTAAACATGGCGACGGATTCAAAATCCGTCGCTAACTCAAGGAAGTGGTAGCCTTTTTTGCCACCATTTAGCGACGGATTTTGAATCCGTCACTAAATTTGGCGACGGATTTTGAATCCGTCGCTATTTTCACTATTTTGCGACGGAATTTTTTTTCCGTCGCAAAATTCCCTGAATTTGCGACGGAAAATTTTCCGTCGCAAATTCTGTCGCTGTTTCAATTTTTTTTACCAGTGTCTACATAAGTTCCTTATGAAAAAGGATATTTTCTAGGATAGGCAGACAACACCAATCTGGGGCATCGGCCTTCCCTTCTACGCATCTTATCAATTTTTGATTGTCTGACTCTACTATGACCTCATCCAGCTCATTTGTATAAATAGATTGGAAAGCATTGATATGCATTCAGCCATGAAAGCCGATGAGGTTATAACTATTTGACAACACCACTGGTGTATGTTTCTTGACCCTGTCGTAAAAGGGAGAACACACTCCCATACCAGACTCTTTTAGCCCAACCAATCACATCCAAAAAAATGTGATGAAGAGATTCGGACTCTTTCCGACATATTCTTCAATAATCATCCTCTGTACATGTTCTTTTTGAAGTTTGGAAACAGAAGGGATGGCATTGGTAGAATTCTCCACATTGAACCATTTATAGAAATTATTCCTCCCTCTCAGCCAAACCCGTCTATCATCTCTATTCGACAACACCGCTGGTGTATTTAAAATAGCCTGAATCTCATCACTTGTAATATAGTCTCTAATTAGAGAAATATTCCATTATGATCCAGCTCTTAACTCAGATACTTTCATATCGATCATTGAAGGAAAAGCAAATTCAGAGTATAGTTTATTTACCTGGTAGATCCTTAGTCCACTGGTCACCCCAGATTGGTGTATTGCTCCCATTTCCAACACTGATTGCCACATTTTCTTTCGGCATTTCTCGCGCAGCAGTAATACTCTTCCATAGCCACAAAGCCGAGCTACTGGAACCTGCCTCCAGAAAATTACTTCTTGGAAAGTATCTACTTTTTAGTACCTTCACCCACAACTGCTGAGGTCCCTGCAAAATTTTCCAACCCAATTTAGCTAACAAGGCTAGATTAAAGGCCTCAAAATCCTTAAAACCCAAACCCCTGTTCACCTTAGCAGTCTTTAAATCTTTTGCGAAACCTGGTGAATTTTCCTTTCAATATCAGTTCCTTTCCACCAAAATGAAGCTATAATACTATCCAGACTTTTAAGTACTGATTTTGGGAAAATAAAACAGGACATAGGATACACAGGAATTGAACTTGTAACTGCTTTGATCAATGCCGATAGGAACTTCTCCTGCCACCCCCGCATCCTTTTGATGTTATCAATAACAAAGTTGAGAGTCTGTACCTTAGCTTTGTCCCAAGATTGGGCAAACGAAGGTAGTTGCCAGGGACATCAACAGTTGCAATCTGAAAAACATGGCTAATTTCTTCTCTGATTAGCTGATTAACACTTGGTGAGAAACAAAGACAACACTTCTTGACATTAATCATCTGTCCGAAGACTGGCAATACAGATCAAGGACATGTTTCAAATTTCTACAGTTTTGCACATGAGCTTTAAGGGCCTGTTTGGTACAGGGATTTGAAGGGGAGGGGAGAGAGGGAAATTTTTTTGAGTTGGATTTTAAAAAAGGGTGAAAGTGCAAAAATGCCCATGATTTTTTTTTATTTTTTATTTTTTCCCTAAGAGAGCATCTGGCACCATAAGCAATATTTGGGTTAAAAAATACTCAAAAACTTTTTCAAATGGAGCAAAAATGCCATCTCCGTTAGATATCTCAAACACTGTTACGCTTCTTTTTGTGGGACTCACCTATAATGTCCAGGCGTCTAGTATGTGTTGTTTTCCAATTGGTTAGGGATGAAGTAAGTTGGCATATAATGGACACCTAGCCATTATAGGTATGAAGAAAACTAACAGTGTTTGAGATATTTAACGAAGATGATAATTTTGCTGTATTTGAAAAAGTTCATGGGTATTTTTTAACCTAAATTTTTTTTATGGTGCCAGATACTCTTTTGGGAGAAGACTATAGGCATTTTTGCACATTTGCCCTTTAAAAAATTGAGGAAGTGGGGCTATAACATCTCAATAAAGAGAAGATGTAGAATAAAAGAGTGAAATAATTAATTAAAACTTTAAACCCCACTTCTCTGATTTTTTTAAATCTAACTCCAAAATTTTTTCCCTCTGCTTACTTTCCCTCCCTTCACCTCCCCTCATGCCAAACTGGCCCAAAGGAAAAACAGAGTCATCAACAAACAGATATTGTGTTAGTTTTGGATAGCCATTTGCAATCCTCAGCCCTTCTAAAATAGTCTCCCTACGAACCTTTGGCAGCATTCTTGGTCTTCTGCTTCAGAGCTATGTGGTTTCTGTAATGCCGGGGTGGAGGATATTATTCATATTCTTAGAGACTGCCTATATGCTAGAAATATGTGGCTTACTGTCCTTGATAACAGGTATGTTAATGACTTTTTTGCTGCTAACTGTCGTGATTGGCTGTTTAGGTGCTGAAAGGGTTAGAGTATTCATGTGGAGAGCGGCCCTGAATAGTCTCCCTATGAACCTTTGGCGGCATTCTTGGTCTTCTGCTTCAGAGCTATGTGGTTTCTGTAATGCCGGGGTGGAGGATATTATTCATATTCTTAGAGACTGCCTATATGCTAGAAATATGTGGCTTACTCTCCTTGATAACAGGTATGTTAATGACTTTTTTGCTGCTAACTGTCGTGATTGGCTGTTTATGAATCTAAAGAATTCTTTGGGTAGTAGTGTTAAGGAAGCTTGGCCTCTTTTGTTTGGGGTTGCTATCTAGAAACTTTGGGAATGGAGGAATTGTTGTACTTTTGATTGTTCTTTTGTTAAACCTGTAAATCCGGCAGCTGTGATCTCAAGGATTTGGAGTAGTTTTGTGATAGAGCCGTGTACAAGGAGCTTTATTGAGGGCTCTCGGCTGTCTCATAGTGTTAGGTGGGAGAGGCCTCCTCTTGGTTGGTGGAAGATCAATGTTGATGGGGCTATGATGCTTGAGTCTGCGAAGGCTGGTTGTGGGGGTCTAGTTCGTGATGGTGATGGTAAGTGGTTTGCTGGTTTTTCCAAGTCCATTGGAGACTGCCAACCGTATGTGGCTGAAGAATGGGGAATTTTGGAGGGGCTTCGGTTTGCTTGGGATCTTGGATTGCAGTGTGTCCTCTTAGAGTCTGATGCCCAGGGTGTGTTGGACTTAATTTCAGATGTTAATAGTGCTTCTGTTAGTCTGATTATTGACAGCATTAGAGAGTTGTTAAATAGGAATTGGCAGGTCCGATTTCGGGTGATTCATCGTGATGCTAACTATATGGCGGATGCCTTAGCTAAGATTGGAATCTCTAGGACGTCCATCCTACGAGAATGCCCTGTTTATTTGCGGTCTTGTATTGACCAAGAGTGTTTGGGATTAATTTCCCCTTTGTGTAATTTCTTATCTTTGTAATTTAGGCCTCGGCTTTCGCCTTTGTTATCAAAAAAAAAAAAAAAAGACCTATTTCATGCCATCGTTCAATGTTTGTGAAGTAGCTTTAAAGATTAGACTAACATATATATTCAGTGAAATACAATTGAAGAGAAATTTAATCAAGTCTTATGAAGTGCAAAAGGCGAGAAATAATCATAGGCTCCATTTAATCCTTAAAGTTAAAGAATTATTTGTCTTTTATCAATTTCTAGTTTTAAAATAGTTCAATGTTTAAAAAAAAAAAAAAAACTTTTTTACCAAGATTCCTTAATGATTTGGAGATAGTAGGAGAAATAGTAAGCCGTCCATCATCATTTGAAACGAGGCATTTGTTATAAATATATGAAGAAGTTTTAATTAAAATATATGAACAAGTTGTGAGTTAACATGTGATTTGTTTTCTTTGATGCATGCATTTAGGGACTTCTATCATCTATTCAGAACTTTGGTAGGTCAAGGTACTACCAATAATAAGTTAAGGAGTCTCAATTAACAAGTGGATATATCATTAATGACAACTCAAGATGTGACATTTGTCAAATTAGAGCATAAAAAGGCATGGTGTTACCAATAACAAATTAGGATACCTCAATGGAAAAGTCAGAGTACTACTGATGATAAGTAAAGGTATATTCTTCTTTTTTACGTTTCAAATAAATCACCCACGACTCCTTTGAGATTTCATGGGATTCTAGTAATAATTTGTTTGTATTGGGAGTCTAGGACCTCAATGTAATTTTTCCTAAATATATCAATACATATTTTCATAAATAACATAAATTAGTTATATGGCTCAGAGCCTGGAGCAATTGGAAATTTCATTTTTCAAATTGAGCTCAACTTCTGCGTCAAGTGTATCTCCCTCCATAAATGTTTAATATTTTTTGGGAAAAACATTTCTCATGTTGTAGGAGAAATGTTTTCTCATGTTACACACACATAAAATGGTGGGACCTACATATATATATAATTACCATTATATGTATATTTGGGTCACACTATTTTATGTGTGTGTAGGAATCTTCTTTTTCCATGCAACATGAGAAAATTAAAGCCCATATTTTTTATGTCTTTAATATTTTCTATTTTATTAGGATGAATAAAAATCTTTTTATTATAATTTCAACTAACAAATCCTCCAAATTCCTTAAATGTGGAAAATTTCAAAATTGTAAACTAGGGAGGATTTTGGGGGTTACCTGAACATCCTAGGCTTCCTTCCTATATGCAAAACTTACTAACAAAAGGCTTGACTGGAAGGGGGGAAAAAACAACTACAACAACAACGAAAGGGGTTTCTGACAATATGTTTTATTTCTTTCCACTTTATCACTCTCCATCCAAAAATATGATGATGGATTGAACCATAATTTTATACGATTTTTAACTTTTAATTTGGGGATTTAATTATGTTAATTGGGTAAAAATCTATTATTTATGATTAATTTAGATTAAAAAATGATTATATGAGAAAAAAAATGTTAAAAAAAAGGTAAAATTGTCATAATTATTGTAATTGTTCTTGCTCTTAATCATTGTTTATTAAAAAGATTTAATGTTAGCTTGGTTGATTTAAATTGTAGGTATTTTAAAAAATTGGATTTAATTTGAAAATGACAGTTTAGTCCTGACTAATGCTACAGCGTTTTGCATTGGAAAGTTTGGTCAGTTCAGAGCTTCTTCGTGAAACAGAGACGCGAGATTACACAGAAAAGCGCCACGAGAGGAGAGAGCTTCAAGGATCGACGAGAATCACCTCTACTTTCCTCTGAGTCGCCGGTGGCCTTCAACCTCACCACGATCGCCGCCGGAGACCTAGTTGTCATCTAGTTTGGAGAGAAGGGAAGGTTGCAGGCGAGTTGCAGAAAACAGAGATCGGGCGTCGCAGACATCGAACCTTTCTCTCCACCGCGATTTTCACCTCTCTCTCTCCGTCGGTTTAATCTCTCACTCTAACACCACAGTCATCATTGTCAGTCACCATTTTTCCTTCTCTTTCCATTTTCTGAGCACCGCCGGCCATTCTTCTTTCCGTCGCCGGAGATAGCGTTTTCTCCATATCTCTCTAAATTCTCACTCTAAGTCCTTCGTCGGCCTCCTATTGTGATTTCCTGCGAGAACCTGTGATTTCCAGCGAGTTCCGTAACTTTGTGGTTTCCCGACCTTCTTCCCTGTCAGTCTCCAATTACCGTCGACTTCTTCATTCTCTCTACCACCGTCGTCCCTTCTTTGTGGGTGTTCTTTCCGACGAGTTGCTGCTGCAATGAAATTTATGGGTGGCTGATTCTTCTAGTTTGACAGTAGCTCGGGTTTTAGGGCTTAGAGGAGCTGGAGTTTCAGAGCTTAGGAGAGTTTATTTTGTTTAATTTATTTTCTAATATTTGGATTTCCTAATTTAATCTAGTAATGTTGTTTTATATTTGTTGAGACGCCGGTTTGGATAAATTTGTGAATTCAACTTATATAATTGGATTGGATTTTTATTTGTTGGATTTATATGTGTGTTTTCCTGATTGATTTATTGATATGGTGTTTTCTATGTTAGATAATATGATTGAATTAGGTTAATTGGGTATCGCGTTATCACATTCATATAAAAAAGAAATAAGTTGCATTAATCTAATTATAATCATACTAAGTGTATTTTAATAGTACTTTAAGAAGTGATTGCTAGTTTTTTAGTATTAAGAACATTAGACTTAAGTATTTGCCTGAGGATTTTCATCAAGACCAAGTGAAAATTTACTCCTACATTTAATTGAATTTTGATAACCACCACTCCATTTTTTGGGAAATTGACCAAAATAATTTTTTAAAAAAAATTGTACTGAATTAGAGCAGTTAGGAAAATATTTACCAGAGTAATGCAGTCAAACATGACGTTTGACTGACGCCACTAGTGCGTCAATTATTTAAAAAATTATATATATAATTTTATAATTATATTTAAAATTATAAATAATAATTCTAATTAATTATAAATAATAAAAAGAATAAATAATAATTTTAATTAATAATTAAAGGAATTAAAATATTTAAAATGTATTATAAACCTGTAAGGCTCGCCTCACCCTGTGAGATTTGGCTGATGGACATCTCCCAAAGATCTCTCTGCCTTACCCTTAAAGACTTCTAATCTCCAGTGTTCTATACAACTTGTTATCTATGTGACTGTTGCATCTTCTTTATTGTTCTTTTCCCTCATAATTTGGCTTCACATTTTAAAGTTTAAACTTTTGAATGATATATTATAAAGTATTTATTAAAAACAAAGTACAATTACATTGCCACATTGCTTTCTTTCTTCATCTCTCCTCGTCGCTATATAACTATATATTCTATAAGACCATATGGAGAGATGCAGAGGCAAAGCTATAGATGAAGGAGGAAAAATCTAACTTGGAAAATTGTTTTTAATAAATATTATATAATATATCATTTAAAAGTTTAAACTTTGAAATGTGAAGCCAAACTTCGAGGAAAAAGCACCAATAGAGAAGGTGCAGCAGTCACGCCAACCACAAGTTACATGGAAATAGGAGATTATAAGTCTTTGAGGGTGAGGCGAGCCTCACAAAGATCTTTAGGAGATGTACATCACCCAAATCTCACCGGGTGAGGTTTATAATACATTTTAAATATTTTAATTCCCTTAATTATTAATTAAAATTATTATCTATTTTTTTTATTATTTATAATTAGTTAGAATTATTATTTATAATTTTAAATATAATTTAAATTATATATATAATTTTTTTTATAATTCATGCACTAGTGCCGTCAGAAAATATGCCTCCACAGTGGCGTCGTACCTTAATGGCATCAGTCAAACGCCATGTTTGACTGCATTACTTTGATAAATATTTTCCCAACGCTCTAATCCAGTACAATTTTTTTAAAAAAATTCTTATTTTAGTCAATTTCCCCTCCATTTCTATAAGTATTCACTCTCCATTTCATACTCCATTTCATTTTTTAAAAATACCAAAAATAATAGTTAGCATTTAATTAAATTGCATTTCTAAATTTTCCCTTATTTTTATTGTATTTGCGTGATATTTTTAACTAGGTTTACCTATACGCAATATTTAATTAATTTTTTATTGTGGATCCAAGACTAACGATAAAAAGCCCTCGTCAATGACTTTAAATGGAAATAAAAGACAACAAAATGCACAATGACAAATGAACAATATGTTTCAAAATCACCCATCCATTTAAACAATGTTAAATATATGGAAGGGGTAGGGGTAAAAATGCTTCAAAAGTTTCCACCAAGAGACAATGGGCACCTGAAAGCTTTTAAAGGGATAATATTGCCTAGGAAATTTTAGGAACAGGGTAATTTTACCCCACAATTAAAAATGTTAAATTTGATTGTTAAAATTGACTGAGTTATGCATGTGACACCCAGCACTAACTACATCATCATCCAGCTCACCCTCTCTCACCCTAGGACTAGGGGTGAGCAAGTGACCCGCAACCCGCCCAACCGCCCGCACCCCGTGAAATTTTCCCCGGATTACGCCCGCCCAGATTGGGCCCGTCACGGGTAACGGGCTGCCCCGTACCCGTTTACATGTTACGGGCGGGGCACGGGTTGAGGCACGGGTCACCCGTGCCCGCCCGTTACCCGTTTACCCTTTTTTTTTTTTACCTCCCCCTCAGCTGTCAGAACAGAGGAAGAGTCACGGGAGGAGGGGTCTGTGCTTGGACGTTGGACCCGAAAACGCAAAGCAAGAGCAGAGCCTCAGTCTTATACACTCATTTGTCTAATTCATTTCATTTGTTATTCTCCCTCAAAACTCAAACCCACGTACCCACAGGCTCCCTGCCTCCCCGATTACTCAGTTTCGTTTTTTCCCCTAATTCCTCAAACTCAAACCCTTGCAGACGTCGTCGCACACTCGCACCCTCAAATTTATATTTACTCTCCCAAACTCTTATTAATTACACTGAGTACAGGGTTTTCAGGGAGGGAAGTTTCTAATGGAACTATCTATATATGTGCGTGGTTTTCACTCTCTGCAACGTCTTCACAAAACTGCACACACTCTCTTTTGTTTTTATTTCAACTATTTCATTATTTGTATGCCTAAATATAATTGAGGTTCTTTTAATTTGATGGGGCTTGGTCTGTTTTGTTTGCTTTCAATTATCTGTCATCATCACTCTGTAAGAATAATGATTTATGCCTAGTTGCAGTTACTTACTGATCTGAGCATTTAATTAATTTGTTTATTCACAACAAACATCTCACCAACCAAATGAGTATTAATTGTCGATTCTCATCCACTTTAGCCGCCTTGATCCCTTATGTTTTGATTTGTCCCATGATATTAATTAGTTGTTGTATTAAAAAAAAAAATTAGTTGTTAACTTCAAAGTTGTTTTGGGCCAAAAAAAAACGTAGCAAAAAAATCTGTTCTAGGCCCACAAACTGTTCTTGACAAAAAAAAAAGCTTATCTGGGCTAAAAAAAACCTGTTAAAAAAAAAAAAAAAAGGACCAGATTTGTAAACGGGTTCCCCGGACCCGTTTATTAAAACCCGGTTTAACCCATACCCGTTCAACCCGTACCCGTACCCGTTGTGTCCCGTACCCGTACAATTTAAACGGGCGGGCTACGGGTAACCCCCCGGGGCAGCCCCGCCCGCCCGTTGCTCACCCCTACCTAGGACATTGAATGGGCGTTTCAATGTAACCTTTTGGTGAATTTTTTGGGAAATTAAAAAGATTACATTAGTTTCTTGACTTTCTATCACTAGTGCAAAAAAAAGTTTTAAGACTGCCTCATTAAAACCAGAGTATCGACGCCTCGGTTTTAAAGGAATGATCAGTGGCAGTTTTGTAAATATAAAGAACTTCTTAGACCGGATCATTTTTTCATAAGTCTTAAATATATTATTCAAACCGCACTAAAAAACAACCGGTCTTAAAAATGTTATTAAGAAAATTGAAATTTCAATTACTTTATAGAGAAATCTCATACAACCGTACTTATATTTTCTGCGGTCCAACATAATAAGAAAAAATTTAAATATAAAAGTCTAAAAGTTTTAAGACTGTACATATTTAATAGCCGGTCTTAAACGTTATTCTTTTAAGACCGGACATATAATACGGCCGGTACAAAACATAGAAAAAAAATTAAACAAAAAATTAATTAATTTTAAAGCCGGAGGTTTATAAAGACCGATCTTAAAGGTTAACTTTTTAGACCGTCTTATAATTTGTCTGATCTTAAAGTTAAATATTTTAAGATCGGACTTAAATTGTGGTCAGTTCCTCAATATTGAAGAAAATTAAACAAATAATTAATTACTTTTAAGACTGGACTTTGATATTATCGGTCTTGAATGTTAAATATTAAGACCGTCTCTTTTTTTATCCGGTCTTAAAAATGAAGCGCCAAATACATTTCTTCACGCGAAATCTTTTGTTACTCTCACTAAAGAACCTCTGTTCACGTTGCGAAGCCCTTCCTGTTGCATTACCTCTCTAACTCGCCCACGTACCATTAGCCTTTGTTACTCTCTCATTTGCTCAGGCATTCCTCTCTTCCTGTCTCAAAAATGAACGGTGAAAATGATTCTATTCGTGTTCCAGGAACGCCAGTTACTGGTGTGACTGGTGTGAGTCAAAACGAACCCTCTTTATTTACTTGTTGAGCTTCGAAAGAACGCATTTAGTGAAGGAGTTGATTCAACTATTGATCATAATGCACCCTCTTGTACTATTGATAATAATAAGTATGTCAATTTTGAAAAGATTGAATCAAACATGGATGCCAATGTTGATGATGATGTTCTAGCTGAATGATATGCTAATTGTCCAGATTTTTCATCTGTGAGTGAATATGTTGTATGTGATTGTTCTGATTATGAATGACACTACTACAAAAATTTGATATTACTACCCTCAAATACGTCCTAAATAAGAAAAAAGGTAGTAAAAACTGAAGTTAATGGCAATGTGTAATTATATACAAGGAAAATGAGCTTTCAACGTCTTGAATTATTATTTAGGACTTCTAAAATTAATTTTTAACATTCTAAATTTATTTCAGGACGCCTTAATTGCTTCCCGCCATGAGAAATTTGTTTGGCGCCATGGTACTTACTTTTTCAAGCTTGTCAAAAATCATTTTTGGCAACCTGATCAAGTTTCAAGACGCCTAAAATTTGCCAAAAATTTGGCGCCCAGAAGAAAATATGGGAGAATTTTTTGTTTTCGCGCCATGTTATGTTTAATAAAATTAATATAATGAAAAAATGGCAAAATAAACGACCTAAACCTAAATCAGGTCGCCTATGTTCAAAAATAGGCGACCTGATTTACTCTTAGGTCGCCTATTTTCAAAATATATGGTTTTTTTAACCTAATTTTATTCACAAATAGGCGACCTGAACCTTAATCAGGTCGCCTATGTTCAGTTAATTGGTGACCTGAATTAAATTCAGGTCGCCCATCATAAAAAAATTAATTCCCAATTAAAATATTCTGGAGTTATTTTATAAATTTTGGGCGACCTGAAGTAAATTCAGGTTGCCACTTGGAATATTTTGGGCGACCTGAAGTAAATTCAGGTTGCCACTTGGAACATTTTGGGTGACCTGATTTAAATTCAGGTCGCCTCATATTAGGCGACCTGATTTGTATTCAGGTCGCCTAATTGAGAAGATACTACTACACTCTCCCCGACGTCCCTTAAAATAAGGACGTTATTTGGGTCTTTTTTAGGTCGTCTTTTAAGTATTTTGTAGTAGTGTGGTGCCATGTTTGCACTGAGATTACTATATCTGATTTTGACTTGCTTGAGGAATTTGATGTTGATTCTAAATTTGAGCTGCATTCTAATCCTAATATGCATCGTGAATACATACTTACTTCTGATTTAGCTAATCATTGTGAAACCATTGTGAATGATCATTTGAATTATTCTTTAGGGAGTTTGACTCTTACTAAGGAGAGTCAAATTGATTTTATGGGTTGCTCAAAATATCTGGAAGTTCCAACATTTTCTTTTGATAAATTTCTCTTTGGATCTTCCTTGCTTCTTGATAAATTGAGTTTCATTGATTATATTTCTGTGGGACAAGATGCTGCTGGGTGCTGTGATTTTATGCAGGCACATGGATTGGTTACTCCTGTTCGAACACCTTCTATACTTGAGCTGAAATATTTTTTGTGAACCTGGAAAAAGAAGATGTTTGCTGAATATAAAGATAAAGAGAAAACATCACCGGTCCTTTCATGTGATTTACAACCGGACAAGGGAAAGAAGCCAATTCCACTACTTCATTTTAGTCCGATCATACTCTCTCCCTACTATTTTATTTGCCCTACCTTCTATTATTGGTTATATCTATCTTTTAGTCGGCAACCAACAGAGTCCAACGTATGTGGCCAGTATGTCATGTAACACATATATGATATTATCACGGAAGGAAGGACTAAATTAATGGCAAAGGTAAATGTATTTGATGTTACATATTATTGCTAAATTCAGTTTCTAGCTTAATGTTGCATATGAAATATACACGCAAGTTAATTCAGTTTCTGTCTTTGATGTTACAGAGGTTTGCCTGTCCTGATCCCTTTCCTTATGATGAAGTGGAGCACATACGCAATGTGTTTTGTGAATATCTATATTACCTAATCATAAAGTCTGGACAATAATTAATGTCCTAAATAAATTTGTATATATATGTTGTAGCAACAATAATTTTCTGTAAATTTGTTTATCTCGAACAATTCATTCATTTATAAATATACATATGCAATGTGTAATTCAATAATAAATTTGTTTATTTTTTTTTTAAAGAAATTCATTCATTCTAGCTATTTAGTACTTGAAATTTGAAGTACATGATGTTGTAAATGAGCAATAAGAGACTACTGAAAAGTATTCGGGACTTTTAAAACCACATATTTTTTAAAGATCCGTTCCTAAAAGTTCTCGTTTAATTCTAAAAATTTGTCTTGACTTTTAGGACCATATATTTGTTGAAAGTCTGGTCCTAAAAGTCTACGTTCGATTCTAAGAAAATATGGCTAGACTTTTTAGGACCATATGTTTGTTTAAAGTCCGGTCTTAAAAGTGTTCGTTTATTTTAAAAATATGGCGTGACTTTTAAGACCGCATATTTATTATACGTCCGGTCCTAAAAGTCTTCGTTTAATTCTAAGACTTTTAGGACCGTATATTTGTTACATGACCGGTCTTAAAAGTCTATGTATTTCTATATGGCGAGACTTTTAAGACCGTATATTTTTTTATGTCAACTCCTAAAAGTCCGGTCTAAAAAGTTTTCGTTTATTTTGAAAATATTGTTTAACCTTTAGGACCATGTAATTGTTAAATCTCCGGTCTTAATAGTTTTCCTTTAAATAGAAATGTTGACTCGCTTTTCAGATAAATCATTAGGGTTCAAGACAATCGAGGTTCTGGCGTTCTGCTCAAGTTAGGTCCTTTGTTGTCGTCTGATGCTTTGATTTTTCTTGTTCTTTTGGTTTGGTTCCTTCGACTTGCAAACGAAGATGAAGTATTGTCTGTAGTATTGTTGCTCTGGAAGGCGTTCGCAGCTGCATTTCCAGCGATTTATCTTCTTTGTTGGTTTTTCCAGCTCAAGATCAATTAATTCAAAGACTGCTCCTGATTCTACGATTTTCATTTGGTTTCTTCCTAATGGTCACGTTTCTATGAGAACTTGCAAGGCTGATTTTATGGCTTGCTCTGAGACTGTTCTGTTTTTTAGCACCCTTGTTATTTTCCTAAAAAATTCAATCTTCATGTCAGGCATGGGTGTGACAATGTACTCTCTATTTTAATATCCAAATAGTTTTTGGAATAAGATATTGTAACTACCAATTTTATGTCAGTATCAAGTCACAACCATTTTTTTACCGTTGGATTAAAATCTCATTTACATTTCCATTGAGATTTTGGTCCAACAGTAAAAAAGTGATAGTGACTTGGTAGTGATATAAAATTGGTAGTGACAATATCCTATCTCATAGTTTTTTGTTATGTAAAAGCACTTTTTAAATGGGCATATAAAATAGGGAAAATTATATATAGGTCCTACGGAACAGAGTTATTTACATTTAGGTCCCTTGAAATGACAAAATTACTCAGAAGTCCCAAGGGACTTTTGAGTAATTATTTCAGAACGTAAAATTAATTTGTTGCCCATAGTGCATATTTCACACAGAATCGATTAACAACAGAAAAAGCATAAATTAACAACAGAAAATGCATGTATTAACAACAACTTTATTTATTAACAAAATTCAGGGTTTTCAAAAGTTGTTGTTAATACATGCATTTTCTGTTGTTAATTTATGCATTTTCTATTGTTAATCGATTCTAGAAGTGAAAGAAGACAAATTCAGGGTTTTCAAAAGTTGTTGTTAATACATGCATTTTTTGTTGTTAATTTATGCATTTTCTGTTGTTAATCGATTCTGTGTGAAATATGCACCATGGGCAGCAAAATAATTTTACGTTCTGAAATAATTACTCAGAAGTCTCTTGGGACTTCTGAATAATTTTGTCATTTCAAGGGACCTAATTGTAAATATCTCTGTTCCTTGAGACCTATGTGTAATTTTCCCTATAAAATAACTTTAACTTTCTAATTAAAGTAAAACATAAAATAGTTTTAACTTTTTAAAAGCTCAAAGGCTTTAAGTCTAATATAGGAAAATCAAAATAAAAGGTTCCATGATATAAGAAAATAATTCTGATATATTCCATTTTAATTTGTAGTAAAATTTGTGATTTGACCTGTTTGTGTCAAACTCAAATCACACAACTATGCATAATCCGTGGGCTAGCCACCGTACACGAGTCCCAATATCTACAATCCTAAGTTCCTAACCCAATACATATATAACATTGCGTTAATGAATTTCTTTTAGGCAATGCTCCGTAAGTTTCATGCATGTAACATCCTTTTTTCCTTCACTTAAAGTATTTGTAATTTAGCAGCCAATTATTATAATAAAATTGAATGTCAACCTACTTGATAGAAATAAGCTTTTTAATTATTACTTAATTGTCCTAATAATATTAGTTGTTGAAGTTGAACGAAACAGTGAGGTGTTAAGAAGGCCATTTTATATTGGCTGGTGATACAAATGGGAGCAACACATATTTTAGGCCAAAATGTGATGTGATATTCATATTCAATGGAACCAATAGCAGTTGCTCTTCAATTTTGATTAAATTAGTATTTTGATTTATCAAATAGGAAAATTGTTTCAATTTTATACATCAATATACAATACTCCTGTAGTCCTAAATATAGGGTATACTTTTGATCCTAAATGTAATTTTTTTTCCCCATTTGATATCTTATATTATCTTTCTTTTTTTTATTGAGCTAATTTGTCTAGCTTATAAAGTGATTTATTATATAATGTTACACATAAGTATTTTAGAGAGATAATGTCACATATGTTATAATTTATTTAGATTTATTAATCTTCATAAATTAGATAAATAAATCATACATTAAGAATCATAAGAGTATAAAATTTATAAAAAGACATACGATTTTATAAGTTATAAACAATATAACAAATATAAAATTCTATATAAAGCGTCACTTAGGATTTTTTATATCAGGGTTGAGCCATTGCGATCAGGATACTTCTCTCCAATATTTTTGTTTTTTGTTTTATAGTATAATTGCATTAATATGACATATTCAAGATACTTTATATAGTATTATAGTAGTCAATGACATGGATATACACAAATCATAAATATTATACCTCAAAAATATTTCTTCAACTTTAATTTCTAAAGATTAAATTAGAATATATATTAATTGAATTAGACCCCACCAAAATAATACATTGATGGATTCAACAATTCCACACCCCCGCTTCCTACCATTTTCCATCTCCAATATTTTTAAATTTCATCTTTCATCTTTTTTCTCTTGGATCATAATTCCTGGAAATTTCTGAAACTATTTCTCATCACTTTCATGAAATTATTTTATTTGTCATCATCCTTTGACGGGGATAAATATAATATGAAACCACAAGCGTCCGGATCCTCTCATTGTCTCCCTCCCTCATTTTCTCTCACAGTCCCATCTGGACCGTCCAAATCTTGATCTAACGGTCCAGATTCAAAAAAAAAAAAATTAACTTTTGTCTTTTACGAAAAAGACAAAAATCTAAATTTTTTTTTATAAAAAAATCTAGACCGTTGGATCAAGATTTAGACTCTGAACCGTTGGATCAAGATTTAGACTCTGAACCGTTGGATCAAGATTTATATGATGTGATGTTATTATTTTTAATTTGTTTTCCTAAACATTAGGTTTGAGCTGGCCGCTTAGCTTTTTTTAAGCATTATATTATAATTGTCAATTATCTTGTAACCTAGCTAGCTAGAGGTCTCTTGTAAGTAGGTCCAAGGGTTGTCATTATATGCTTTTTCTTTACATACCTTTTAGCTGTTTATACCTCTAACTTGGGGGTGTGGCATCTTTATTTTTTATTTTTTATATATTTTATTTATTTACATTAAATTATATATTGCATCTTGAAATATTTTTTCCCACCTAATATTTTAAATTAATTTTCAGTCCTGCATCCAAAAATATTTAATAAATAAAAAATTGAAAAATTGAAATGCCACACCCTCAAATTTAGTGGCAGAGCCACGTTGGGGCACGTATCTGCAAGTGCAAACATAAAACTTTTAGAATAGATATATATTTTGAAAGAACTTTTCATAAAGAAGCACCGGTGGCTTAGTGGTAGAGTATTTTCCCTCCCACGCTCCAAGGACTGAAGAACCGAAGAATATTTTTATAATCGTTCTGTTGTAATAGTTTAATTGACTTTTAATTATTATTTTTCTATGTTAAGTTAAGTTGAAATTTTCTTTTTTTCTTTTTGTTTATATTCTTTTATTTTTTAATATATTTAAAACTTTCCCTAAAAAAAATGTTGGGGGCACTACCTCGAACCCCCAAATTAATTGTGCGAACATAAATAAAAAATCTTGACTCCGCCACTACTCAAATTGGAGGATAAGGTACGTAAAGAAAAAAACATGTAATGAGAATTTGATCGAGGTTGGGTTGGATCCTACTTTTAAAAAAAATGAAAGAAAGAAAGAAAGAAAGAAAACATTCCCAGAGTTTAAGATACACAAATAAGTGGGCCTTGCAAAGCATAACTTTTCCTAAAGACTTAAATGCAACGAAGCAACACGGCAACCCACAGAAGTCAAGTTTTCCTAAAGGCATAAATGCAGCGAAGCAACAACATATCAATACCAATTGGGGTTGACACAAGTGGTAAATGGCTTGTGTCCCCCGTTGGGAGACTCTCTTACCAAAACCAGGTGTGTAACGTGGGTCGAATCTGGATTAGTCAGGGCGAAGCCTTATTGAACCGGTGGGGGAAAAAAAAACACAGCAATCAACAAAAGTCCCAAGCCAGGATGACTTGACTTAAAAAGGCCCCACGCAATATAAGAAAGTAAGGAGTTTCATTTCACTAACAAAAGAAGTTGAGACATTATATCAAAAAAAAAAAAGTTGAGACATTGATTTTATTTAGGGGGTGATGATATGACTAGGATGATAAGTGGTCTCAATTTTGTAAGAAGGAAAATATAAATTTAAATCCCAAAAAGCAACTTGTTAGGAGGATTTTAACCTTAATGTTCTTATCTCGATAGAGATTAGACCCAAGTTCAAAGTCACTGAAAATACTCTAAGTTCAAGAAAAAAAAACAAGGATTAGTTCTTGTTTTTTTTCCCCTTTTACAATAAGCGTGTATATCTCTATACATGTAACAAAATTTAAAAATTGGCTTGGTAAAATATAAATATTACATCATGCTTTTTTATATCTGAGATATCAAAAACATAACAGCTATATTTTCTACATCATACAAATTATATTGGAGTTTCGTGTATAAGTTAGTTAATATGGGCAATGTTAAAAGTCATTTGAATTTTATGATAAATTTTTTTTTATACAATTTTATGACAAATATCCTTAATCCTTTTATCTTTCTTGGCCAAAAAAGATTTTTTATCTTTCAACCACCTCACACATATTCAAAAAGTTATCAAATTAATGTATTTTCACCTCTCTTTCTAGACATGGGGCGCATTTTGAGTAAAAAAGATATTAATAATGTAGTAATTTTTTAGGCATCTTATTTTAGGAACGAAACAAATATTTAAGAAAAAAAAACCTCACTCAGCAAAACCAAAAATCATTTGTGCTTTTTGAGAGTTTCCTAATTAGGCTATTCTCTAGTTGAGACTTGATATCATTGCTTCTATTCTCTAGTTCATCACTAATTTACATATATTTAAGAAATTAAGTATAAAATATGGGTTTAATGTTTTTGTTTTTATTGTAAAATTTTTTTTCTTACCATACTCACATAAAAGTAAGTGGATCTCATTGTAAAGAGAATAAAGAGAAAATATTAGTGAGACATACTCACTTTTAAGTGATTGTGGTAGAAAAAATATTTCTACAATAAAAGCATAAACATTAAACCCATAAAATATGCCACTCTAGTCCAATTTATTAGTTTCTTTTGACCAAAAAATTTGGTCCTATTTTGTAAGTCTTCTTTCAGGTAATAAATGAGATTGTGACAATTTTACCTATATTAATTGCACCAATGAAAATAAAGTAATAAGAAAGAGTTGAAAGACACACATTCATAAATAATGGTAAAGTTGAAATTTTACTCTATAATCATTGAGCTAACTACCTCTCATTGATATATGTAATATAGTTAAAAGGAATTTATAAATAAAACCAAAATCATATGTATGTAGTAGTGGTGGACTGGTGGTGAGTTGGGGCGTATATGCTTGGCTACTAAGGGTTAAGGTGCATTTTTACCCTTAAAGTATGCGCCCAGGACTAATTTTGTCCCTAAAGTTTTCGGCGTATTAATGTTGCCCCTAAAGTTTAAAAACGGAGCAATGTTGCCCCTCCGTCAAAAACCCAACGTTAGGGTTTTTGACGGAGGGGGGTTTTTGACGGAGGGGCAAGATTGCTCCGTTTTTAAACTCCATGGGCAACATTGCTACGCCAAAAACTTCAAGAGCAAAATTACTCCTGAGCGCATACTTTAAGGGCAAAAATACACATTAACCCTACTAATAAATTAGTTAGCTGATGTAAGTATTGCAAATCGAGTTTGTGGAATTTAACACTATAATTAAATAATAACTAATTAATGGAAATGGAAAATTCCAATTAAATCCAACTAAAATACAAAAATCTAAATTTAGATATGCACTTTTAACAAAATCTTAATCTGGCTAAGAAGTCTTATTAGAGATTTCTAGATATGGTTAAAAGATCATAATACTCCTCTGTAGTTAAAAAGATAAATTGAAGGGCAAGCGCACTCCTGATTTTAGTTTTGATTATTTCAGTTAGATATAATTGCAAAATTCCAGAGCCCTAGATTAGGCATCTTCCATTTTTCAGCAAATTAGTGATATATATATATATATATATATATATATATATATATATATATATATATATATATATATATTATCAAATATGAAAATTATTTTAATTTTATATGTCAATATACAATACTTCTCTAGTCCTAAATGTAAGGTATAATTTGGGTCTATATTTTGGTCCTAAGTATAAAACATTTTTTCATTTTATATCTTATATTAATCTTTTTTTCTGAATTAATTCGTCTAACTTATAAATTGATTTATTAATTAATGTTACACATAAGTAGAGAGATAATATCATATATGTTATAATTAAATCATTTGTTCGGCTTCATTAATCTTCATGAATTAGAACTGCAAGAGCATAAAATTTATAAAAAAGACATGTGTTTCATAAGTTATGAACGATACAACCAATGTAAAATTCTATATAGAGCATCATGTAGGAGTTTTTATCTGCAAATACTTCCCCAATTTGTTCACCACTAGAAGTTTAGTCAGGAGGTTCCCAATAACACTTTTTTTTTTTAAAAAAAAAAAAGAAAAATGTGTACACCGTGACCGTATCAATCAATTAATTTCTTTATTTATAGTATAATTGCATTAATATGACAAATTAAGTCTAGCTATGAGTCAGAAAATTTGTACGTATTCAAGATACTATGACATGGATAGACACAAATCATAAATATAATACCTGAAAAATATTTCTTCATCTTTATTTTCTAAAGATTGAATTGATGGATTCAACAATTCCACACCCCCGCTTCCTACTATTTTCATGAATGCCACCATTTTCCATCTCCAATTTTTCAAATTTCATCTTTCTTCTTTTTTCTGTTCGATGATTCCTGGAAATTTCTAAAACTATTTCTCATCACTTTCATGAAATTATTTTATCTGTCACCATCCTTTGACGGGGACAAATATAGTATGAAACCTCAATCTTCCGGCAACTGCTGCATCATATATATATATATCAATCTACGGGAGTGACCCCGAAAGGATCGGAAAGGGGAGAGGGAGAATCGGAGACAGAGAAGTAGAGAATATATACAGAATATTAAAGCATAAAGTAAAGACTGAAATTAAACGTGCAGAAAGAAATAAAAGAAGATGAGATAAGAATGGGTGTAGGCACGCAGCTAGACTTATCTCATCAGAAGAGAAGAAGAGAAATGCAGATGCTCAACATTATAAAAGAAACAAAAGTTTATTCAAAAGAACTTACAAAGGCAGAAAGTAAAAGAAAGCAGCGGAAAGATAAAGAAAGAAACTAGAGAGAAGGCAGAGAGAATGGTTAGAGAGAGAGAGAGGGGGTAGTTCCGAGTGTGTCTACTACAGACTAGGACGTCTGCTTAAATAGACAGGCTCGGGTCACTGTTTAAACAGTTCCGGTTGATGACCGGTACTGCCAGTTTTGATACAGTCCCGGTAAGTGATCGATACTGTTTATTTCTTTGTAATTAGCTACAGTATTTCGAATCTAATCGTACATACCGTATCTAACTACAGTGCCCTACGTATTACAGTGTTCAGTGTTACAGGTGAATTTCTAACACTATCTGCAATACAAAGAGGTTTTTTACAGAAATTGTTTACAACTTTATACATGGAAACATTGTTTGTTTGAAGTCTCCGTCAAAAGTTGTAAGATCTTCAGTCTTCCGCAAGGTTGACAATGAATTCTTCATCATCATCACTTGAATCAGGCTTTGCAATGGTTGAGAAAGTCTGACTATGTAATCAAGACTGTCGAAGAATCCATTGCCATCCAACCTGAGAAGGAGGAATTTTTCCTTTCTTTATACCATCTGAAATCAGACAAAGTCCGACATCGGATGTTAGAAAGAAGTTCAGAGGAACGATCTCTCCAAATGTTGGGATCTCCAACAAAGTGTTTGATAATTGAAAAAGTAAGAGTATTAACAGAATCTGGTATGGGTTCACCATTGTGAAGAATGGGAGTTCCATCAGGTTCAGTCTTTACTGAAGAAATAATGTTTGATTTTTCATCAGATGACAGATAATAATCCCACCATCCTTTAAGTTGTCCAGTAAACCCGGAAACTAAAAGGTTAGTTATCTCTGTATCTGAATAATCACTTGTTGTTTGATAAGCAGTGCTTACCATGGTCATTTGTTGAAGAATTTGAAGGATATTTGACTCACTTTGTCCATCTATGTTCCACTCATAAATGTTGTTTGAATTGAAAGATTTGAAAGTTTGGTCCTGGCGTTCTTCAGTTAAAATATCTAAGGGACTGGCCATTGGATAATATAACTTTGAAGATTTTTGAAAAATAGGAGAAGAAGATTTTTTCCAATGTTGATGGTTGATTTTAAAATCAGATTTTGAAGATTCAGTATCAGAAAGTTTTTCAAAATTCATAACTTGTTTATCAGAAGAAGAAGCAGAAGGTGTATCAGGAACAACTCTTTGTTTTAACTGAGTAAGAGGAGTTTGAAGAAAGTGACCGATACTGTTTATTTCTTTGTAATTAGCTACAATATTTCGAATCTAATCGTACATACCGTATCTAACTACAGTGCCCTACGTATTACAGTGTTCAGTGTTACAAGTGAATTTCTAACACTATCTGCAATATAAAGAGGTTTTTTACAGAAATTGTTTACAACTTTATACATGGAAACATTGTTTGTTTGAAGTCTCCATCAAAAGTTGTAAGATCTTCAGTCTTCCGCAAGGTTGACAATGAATTCTTCATCATAATCACTTGAATCAGGTTTTGAGGTCCCAGCTTCATCTTGCTTTAATTGTTCGAGCAAAATGCTGAGTTGTTTAATACACTCTTGTTTATTTGATGCAGCTGCTAGAGTATGTTGAACAAAATTCTTCTGGTTTAGAAACCGACTTTGTTCTTTGGCACAAAGAAATTCTGGATTATCCTTGAACCATTGGTCCACAGCTTTGCAGTCTGCATTTGTTTGCCTATATTTGCCCCACCAGCGTACAAAGAGTTGTCTCTGTAATACTGGTAAAACTGGGGATTTTCTGTCCATGTGAGACAGTCTGTATTGCCAAGAAAAGATCCAGGATACAGATAATTTTGAAAAATAATGGAGATCAATTAGAAAAGGATCTCCTTCTGCTTGAAATTTGTTTTTGAAATGATCAAATGCTCTCTGGATCTCTGGTGGAAAGATTTGCGGTATTGGTCCAAAGACATGCCATCATTTCAAAAACCATTGAGGAAAGTTATACTTGGTTGTTTGTTTGAAATAAATGAACCAAGTATGTTTAAAAATCTTGTTTTGATCCCAAAAAATATTATACCAGGCTTCACAGTAATCCCAGTAAGTGTATCCTTCAGGATCATATGGTTTTGAAAATAATTTTTGTTTATGCAAACTTTGTCCCCACTGTGTTGGTGTGAGAACCTGTAAAATTTGGAGAGTTGAATGGGTGATTAATGATTGATCTTCTTTAGAAACATATCGAGTTAACTCGATAGACTTAGAATCAACCAATATCACTTCATAATACTCTCTTGTCTTTTTAAGGTTGGTAGGTATGAAATGAAATCTAGAAGGGAAAACATTCAATGCTACCTGATTTGGGGTTTCCAGGAAAAACTCAGGTTCAACCTGTAGGATTCTCAATACAATATTTGGTTTTTCAATGTAAGGAGTTTCCATAGGATTGACAGATGAGGTGGCCACTAAGGATTTTGATGCCTGAGGTGGCTTTTTCTGGGCTAATTCAAGAGCAAATTCTTTGTTTGACAAATCATACTCTTTTTTACTAATTGCCTGTGAGGAGGAGGCAATTAATGACAAAGCAAGTTTATCATATTCAAGAGCCTGGGTTTTAGGGTCCTTTTTTGCTAATACTTCTCCCCAAGTTTGTGTTGGGGGTTTCTTAACATAAGAATCAATTGTTTTTCTTCCAGGCTTGACAGGAATGAGACTTTGGGTTTGGGTCTCTTTTGGAGTAGAAGACTCCATTTGGTGGGTAGATGACCCAGATTTTGTTTGTGAACGTGTCAGTCTGGTTCCTTGTGTTTGGGGAACTAACTGGCTGGTTGATGCTCCTTGTGTTTGGGGAGTTGATTGGCTAGATGATGCTCCTTGTGTTTGGGGAGCAGCTTGTTGTTGCAACAATTGTTTAATTATCTCCGCTAAATCTGCTTCGGAGATAGGGCTTTGTGCATCTTGAAAGATGCTTTGTTTATCGTCTTCTTGGATGATTTGTTTATTTCTGGAATCTTCACCGGATTTTTTCTTTCTTGTCATTATCTGGAGAGAAGGAAATGGGTTTTAGGTCAGTACTCTCTCTTCCCTGTAAAAACTCTCGGGTAAGGAAATCAGGAAGAGAATTAGAAATGCCTTTGATAAATTCAATGTCAAAATCAAAAACACTCAAAATTGCTTGCCAACGAGCAAAAATTTGTTTTGATGCAAGATTTTTAACATCTTTTTGTAAAACATCTTTTGCAGCTTTACAATCAATGCGAATCAAAAAATTTTGATTTAAAAGATCAGCTTGAAATTTTGAAACACATAATACAATCGCTAAGATTTCCTTTTTGATTGTAGAATAATTTTGTTGAGAAGGATTCCAATGTTTAGATGTAAAAGAAATGATTTGTTCTTTTCCACCTAAACGTTGTTTGAGGATACCTCCATATCCCAATTCAGAAGCATCAGTTTGGACAATTTTGAAAGCGGACGGGACAGGAAGAGTGAGACATGGAAGTTCTTTAACCTGTCGTTTGATTTGTTTGACGACTTCGGTATGAACTTCAGTCCAGGGACAAGGATTTTTGTTGAGTCGTTGATGAAGAGGTTTAACAAAATTGCTAAGTTGAGGGATAAACTTAGCAACATAGTTTAAACACCCCAAAAATCTCTGAAGTTGAGTTTTATCAAGAATTTGATCAGGAAATTTATCAGCAAACTGAATTGCTCGTTCGATTGGAGTTATCATTCCCTGACAAATCCAGTGTCCAAGGAAACGAACTTTGGTTTGGAACAGGCTAATTTTTGGTTTTGAAACCACTAAACCATTTGTTTCTGCAGTTCGAAGAAACTTTGAGACGTGTTTAAAATGTTCATCCAAAGAATGTGAAAAGATTAAAACATCGTCAATATAGACTATGATATATTGACTTTGATCATTAAAAATCTCATTCATAATCCTCTGAAATTCAGAAGGAGCATTTTTCAAACCAAAAGGCATAACATTCCACTCATACTGTCCGAAAGGAACAGTAAAAGCAGTTTTATACCTATCCTTTTCTGAAATTTGAATTTGCCAAAATCCATATTTCATATCAAATTTTGAAAAGATTTTTGCAGAATGCAAATGTTTTAGTAAATCAACCTTATTCGGTATTGGATACCGAATCCATTGCAAAGCTTCGTTTAGAGGCTTGTAATTGATAACAAGCCTTGGAGTTCCTCGTTCAATTTCTGCATTTTTATTGACATAGAAAGCAGCACAGGACCATGGGCTACGACTCGGACGAATGAGCTTTTTGTCAAGAAGATCTTGAATTTCTTTTTTACAAGTTTCAAGAAGTTCTTGAGACATTTGAATAGGTCTTGCTTTTGTAGGAATCTGTTTTTCAGAAAAATTGGGCTCATAGGGAAGATCAACAGAATGTTGTTTTCTATTCCAAAAAGCATTGGGCAAATCAACACAAACTGTTTGATGGATCTTATGTAAACAGGACTGGATTTTTTGCTGAACAACCGGTTGTTGGAGCTGTTCTTCAATTCTTTTGAAAGAGATTTCATCCTGGAGATAATTGATCTGTTTTTGTTTAAAGAAAAGAGGATTTAATTCCCTGAATTTTGGTGTTTCAGTAAAAGGAAAGAAAATAGTTTTTCCCAGATGTTGTTTTGAAATGCCATCATATTCTAGTTTGCAAGGAATCAATTGTGTTGCAAATGGTGCCCCAAGAATGATTTGTGTTCCCATATCTTTCATAAGAATGAATGGGGTTTTTATTTGCAATCCTTCATTTTGCACAATGACATCAGAAAGTTTGTACTGAACAGAACATAGAGATCTATTAACAGAACTATATCTTTCTGTTGTCTTTGTGAAATATTTAGTGGGTACCAAGCCTTCTAGAATACAATTGGCTTGGGCTCCGGTATCAAATAATACAGATTGTTCTATAACAAAATCATTATTGATAATGATTTTTGCTTGTATATAGAACTTCTGAAGGAAAAATCTTGAAATCACATTTAAAAAAGGTATTTCTTGTTCAGGGTTTATCTCCTCATTTTCATTTTGTAAAACTTGATCAATATTCTCATCAGAAGGATTTTGAGTCGAGGAAAGAAGTTCTTGAATTTGAAGTAAAACTGATTCATGTATATCCCGACTAGATTTGAGAGCTTGAACTTCAACCTTAAGCTTGCATATCTCATATTGAAGATCTTGGATAGTAACAGGCTTAACAGAATGTTTGAATCTTTCCAAAGTTTTAGTCAAATCATATTTGGGTAATAATATCTTTGAATTTTGAAAGATACATACCTCTATCAGATTCAGGAAGTTTACTTATAACGTCAAGAAGCAAATCCTGTTCTTTGGTAATGACATTTATTTGTGGAAGAGAAGAATAATCAGAAGATGTCGAATAAAGATCGTCATCCTGGATTTGGTTTATTTCTCCAGAAGTGGAATGATCTTCATCAGACTCAGATGAGGATTCAATTAAAAGATTGTTTATTTGCTGAAGAAGGGGTTCCTCAATCTGAATATTTCTGATCTTTCGAGAAAGTCGACAGTATTTAGAAATATGACCAGGTTTGCCACATCTGAAACAAGTTACTTGACCAGGTTTTGGAGGACCTTTTGAAAAGTCATTCTTTGGTTTAGAACGAAAATTCTTTTTGTATTTTCTTGGAGGAGTTTGGAAATCATCCTTTTTGTAAAAACGCTTGTTAGTAGAATGTTTATTTTTGGAAAAAGATGGATTAAAACGAGAAGTTTTGTGAGACTTTGATCTAGGCTTCTTACAAGCTGGAAGGCCAAATTGTTCACAAAATGATCCCAACTCTTTCCTGTTTATACTCTTTTCTTTAGCAAGTTGATGTTTTATTCCATCATCTTGACAAATTTTCAAAGTTGTTTTCTGAACATGAGATATTAACTCTCCATATGTCAGGTTTTCATAAGGTATGTTGCCTTCATAGTGATGTCTAAGTTTGTTTCTAACTTTATCACCAAAAGATTTTGGTAATCCAGCTAGAAACTTTTCTTTCCAAAAACCTTGATTGGCATCATCCCTTTGAAGTACCCGGGATAAGAAAGTATCTTTATACCATCTGAAATCAGACAAAGTCCGACATTGGATGTTAGAAAGAAGTTCAGAGGAACGATCCCTCCAAATGTTGGGATCTCCAACAAAGTGTTTGATAATTGAAAAAGTAAGAGTATTAACAGAATCTGGTATGGGTTCACCATTGTGAAGAATGGGAGTTCCATCAGGTTCAGTCTTTACTGAAGAAATAATGTTTGATTTTTCATCAGATGACAGATAATAATCCCACCATCCTTTAAGTTGTCCAGTAAACCCGGAAACTAAAAGGTTAGTTATCTCTGTATCTGAATAATCACTTGTTGTTTGATAAGCAGTGCTTACCATGGTCATTTGTTGAAGAATTTGAAGGATATTTGACTCACTTTGTCCATCTATGTTCCACTCATAAATGTTGTTTGAATTGAAAGATTTGAAAGTTTGGTCTTGGCGTTCTTCAGTTAAAATATCTAAGAGACTGGCCCTTGGATAATATAACTTTGAAGATTTTTGAAAAATAGGAGAAGAAGATTTTTTCCAATGTTGATGGTTGATTTTAAAATCAGATTTTGAAGATTCAGTATCAAAAAGTTTTTCAAAATTCATAACTTGTTTATCAGAAGAAGAAGCAGAAGGTGTATCAAGAACAACTGTAATATCCTAAATTTTGGGTTTAAAGACATAGAAATTTGTCTGTTATTAAAGACTACTAGGCTCTATTTTAAAAATGGCGAATTTTGAATCGGTATTTTGTGGGACGTGAATAGTATTTACTATTCACATATACGTATTTACTATTCACATATAAGTATTTACTATTCATGTGGGACCCACAACCAAAATAATTCTTCCTCCGACACAAAACTCTCGTGAGTTTGAAAAAAATTGTCAGCGGGACCCACTCAATAATATAATATTATTATAATATAATATCTTATATTTTGGAAAATAATAGAAATAAAATTATATCTTGTAAACCGTGAACTAGGTTTCTTGGGTAAGGGCATATTATGAATCAGTGAATTTTTGTCTCGAAGATGGTGTCACCCGAAGTAATTTCTGTTACCGGCAGTGTCCGACTTAAAATCTTTGACAGATTACGAAATATCCTGAATGAGGTCAAAAATTCAGTTGACCCAGATATTTCTAAAGAGGAAGAATAGAGCTTCAAGGCTGTGTTTCTGGATTTTTGAGATTTTGCAAAAGATCACGCGATCAGAACACCGATTAGGGAACTTTATTAGTAAAAAATAATATAATATTTAAAAGTGTGGGACCCACTGACAAAATTTTCTCCTGTCACCCGTGAAGTTTGAAAATTTGGTGAGGGGAAAATTTTGTATAATGACCCAAAAACAAGAAATTACACTTAAGGACCCATTTTCCAACACTATAAATAGAGGCCTCACTTCTTCATTTTCTTCACACCAAACTCAGATCACAACGGTCGAGTTTAATAGAAGAGAGAGAATTCTTAGAGTTTAGAGTGAGAATTTAGAGTAAAGTTCTCGGAGCTGGAGAGAAGGAGTAAGAACATCAAGGGTAAGTTCTTTGGTCTCTGGTAGTTTCTTTTGGTAATTATAGTAGAAATGCCAGATAGAGTTTTTCTGAGTATGCTCTGTGGCTGCAGTTTAGCCTGATCTGTCACATCAGAAAAGAATTATTCTTGGGCAGTAATGTTATTTACCAGTACAGTAAATACTATTTACCAAACAGTAAAAATTATTTACCGTCACGGTAAAAATATTTTTACTGGGACTATTCACATGAATAGTGAATACTATTCATATGAATAGTAAATCTTCAACGTAGAATTCCACAAGTATTGCAAAGTTGATGGCCACTGATAAATGTGATATTGTTCCTATAGGGTATCTGTGAACTTGTACCGCTGTTTTCCGTTAGAAGTACCGTTTTAGTCAAACGTACCAAAACATCATCAACGAAGGTACGGACGCGTACTGTAACCTTAACTCTGATGCTTATTGTAAATTTGTATGTGATGGATAGTCTGAGATTCTGTTTTTATAAAGTTGTGCATACACATTCAGCTATATACGGGTTATAGTCATGATAATGCCGTTGAGTTTTCCTAGCGCTGAGGACACGGATGTACACCGTGGCACTGGGTAGTGCAGACTGGATTAAAATATGAGGTGGTTGTGCTGTTCAAATGTGATTATGCTGTAACTATCATGAATATCTATTATATATAAAATCGTTACATAAGCATGAGGTTAACTGTTACCTGAGGTTCAATGGGAATTGAACCTCAGCTCTTACCATAGCCTCAGGTTCTGGCGGAGACAGGGTTGCTGACAAGGGTAAGCAGGCTGTATAAGGACTCGGACGGAGGATTGTTTATCTGATGCTGTTTTCTTATGTACTTTGAGTACTTGAATATTTGGATGACTGTATTAGTATCAACACACCAATGTTGGTTAAATATCAGATACTCGTTTTGTTTTAAAATGAAAACTCTTTTCCGATGCCACTCTGTTTAAATTATTCAAAACTCTGATAATCTCTTTTGAAAATCGCATATTAAAAGTCGGGACGTTACAACAACTCTTTGTTTTAACTGAGTAAGAGGAGTTTGAAGATCAGTAGTAACTTGATTTTGGTGTTGCAAACTTTGGCCAATTTGCTTCATAAGGTTTGCAGCATTATTTTTCTTCTGCAAACTTGCCTTAATCCTTGGATCAAGTTGGAAAGGTTTGAACAAAGGTTTGATTATGGGTGGGGATTGATTTGTGGAAGTAGAAGGAATTTGTTGGGAAGGGGTTTTGGCAATGTGATCTCCAATAATTTGAAGATACTGATTGGTATAATTGTTTTGCTCCATAAGACTTCTGATATCTCTTGGACAAACAGGGTCTTCAGAGTTTCTAGTTTTGAAAGGAGAGGCGAAAAGGGGATTTTGTTTGCTATCCACAATGCCAGGAATTTGATATGACCTTTTTGGAGGAACTTCTGAAGAAATGGTTTGTCCTTCAGATGTTTTCCATTCTCTTTTGGTCATATTTATTGTTTGATCAAATGGATATTCTATTCCTTCTTGTGAAGCATAAGCTTCAAACCAAGCAAAAAATGGAATATTTATTTCATACTTTTCAAGGAAACTGTAGAACTTTTCTTGGATCTGCTTCCGCATTAATCCTTTAAAATGTTCTAAAAACCAGTTTCTTTGCAAAGTATTTGATTAGTATCAGAGCCAGAGGGGAAGTAGAGATGTATTAATTAGATATGGACTGAGATCTACCTTATCTTAATATTCTGTTGCTATATTCGTTGATATGCTTTAGATCTGTGCACAAAAAAAAAAAAAAAAGAGTCTGGAATTTCAAGAAAAAATTTTATGTTTGATTTCTTACATATGATGGCTGAGTTCTCTTGGTGGGATGTCAAGGCCATAAGTCCTATTGGTGGCAGGCGATTTGCCCCACGCTGTAGGCTCTCATATGTGTAGATCTTGAACATAAGATTTTCATTGAAACCTAGATTCATCACATAGTGCCGCCTTATGGCTGGCTTAGGGTCTTTAACGCCGATGTTCTTCTTGAGCTGTCTAGATTTAACCATGGACAGGTTTTACCTGACTGGGTTCGGACGTTCAAAATTAACACGTTATATCACTTTTACTTTTTGTCTTTAAGGAGCATCAGATCTAAGGAATCTATTGAATATCCAACCAAATATTTAGATCGGTAAATCTCAGTAAATTTTTAATTAATATACCTTTATGGAACCTAATGGTAATGATACTAATTGAAGGGAGATTTACGATTATTGTTTCTTTCGCTGTTATTTCTGCTGTTTCTCTTGCGCTGTTATTTCTGCTGTTTCTCCTGCATTTTTTCTTGTATTTTATATTTTGCTGAATGTCTTCTATTTTCCGTTCTTTTTCTCGTAGACCTTCTTCTTCCTCATCTTCTTTCTCTTCTTCAAATCCCTCCATAAATAATGACGAAGCATATTCTTCCACAAACAATATCTTTGATGAAGAAATTCATTTCAAAAATATAAATCAAACTGTTGATGATTGGACTCTTCCAGTCATTGATAACAGAGATGTTTTCATTGACAGAAAGCAATGGTTGAGAAAGTCTGATTATGTAATCAAGACTGTCGAAGAATCCATTGCCATCCAACCTGAGAAGGAGGAATTTTTCCTTTTCTCTCCACGATCTATGCATCAACACAAAACAGAGTACAAGTTTTTAACATAGGTTGTGTACAAGTTGCTCTAAAACCCCTTGTTAGACGAGGCCTAAATGCTTCTGGTCTGGTATGTCTCAGGGATGCAAGACATTTTGATTTTGCTGATTCCCTTCTTGCTGCTGCCAAGTTTGGACTTCATAATGGACCTGTCTATTTCAACTGTTACCCAAATCAAACGGTTGATTTAGGAGATAAGAACATTCTTGATGTCCTTAAACTCAATCTTAAACTTCATGGTTTTAACATGAAATCTGGATCTATACCTGTTACTCTAATATATAGAATACAGTATAAGGTCTCAAACTCTTCTGTTTCAAATGTCAAAAATCTTCCTAACAACGGTCAGACTGTTGTTTTCCTTACTGATTATTCCAATACAAACATCACCATTCCAAAAACTATCATGTGGAACGAAGTTACCCTTCCAGAAGACTGGGTTATGGACAAGGCTGCTCCAGCTGCTCCAAGATCTGTAGCCCAAATCAGTAGAATTTCTCAAACTCAATCAGGATCTGTTAGAATAGCCTTTGACAGACCCAGAAGTTCTACTTCATCCATACCTTCCAGGTATGACGATTTCAGATCTGCAAATTCTGAATTACCAAGGAATTCTAGCTGCTCTGGTCGATCTTTTCCTTCAGAACGGTCCCTTCCTTCAGTTATTCATTTGCCTCCACCACAAACTAATAATCCTCCTTTACCACAACAACAGATTCCTCCACCACCACCAGCGGGTGAACAACCATCCTCTAATCTACCTTCTAATATCTCAATGCAAGGAATAAATAATTCGGGAACAATTCCTCATGCAAACTATCAAAGAGAGGATGACCAAAATTCTATGGACTCTTTGTCATATACGGAATTAGGTGAACCTCCAATGATGGGTTTTCTTGAACAACAATTTCAAATTGATAAAGAAAGTTTGCAACAGGAATTTTACTCAGAATCAAATACTTTGCAAAGAAACTGGTTTTTAGAACATTTTAAAGGATTAATGCGGAAGCAGATCCAAGAAAAGTTCTACAGTTTCCTTGAAAAGTATGAAATAAATATTCCATTTTTTGCTTGGTTTGAAGCTTATGCTTCACAAGAAGGAATAGAATATCCATTTGATCAAACAATAAATATGACCAAAAGAGAATGGAAAACATCTGAAGGACAAACCATTTCTTCAGAAGTTCCTCCAAAAAGGTCATATCAAATTCCTGGCATTGTGGATAGCAAACTGTAACGTCCTAATTTTTCATTTTGGAATTTAAGAGGATTATAAAAGAATTATATATGATAAATTTTTTTTTTTAAAAATATAATATTAATAATAAAAATAAAAAAAATAATAAATAAAATAATAATATAAATAAATAATAAATAAATAAAAAATATATATATTTTTATATTTAAAAAAAATGGAATGTGGGAGGCAGGGCCTCTCACTATCCGATAATAGTGGGAGGCCATGCCTCCCACTATGTAAATTAGTGGGAGACATGTCTCCCACTATAAAATTAAAAAAAAAATAAAAAAAAAATATAATATAGTGGGCAGCACGAAATGTGCTGCCCACGTTGAAGAATAGGGAGGGGTAATTAATACCCCCTCCCCCTTGTATATATATATGAAGAGGTGTGTGTGTTGTGTTGTGGAGTGTTGGTGAGTGTGTGCGTGCCCGGCAGAGAGGAGAGAGGAGAGTGTGAGTGAAGAAGAAAGGAAGGAGAGAGATTTAAGAGCTTTTCAGTGAATTTTAAGGTAAGTCTTTTATCTTATAAGATAATTTAAGTAGTTAAACTAGCTTCTTTTCAAGAAACTTCCTTCATGAAAGTTATTCCACATATTTTTCTCTTTCAAATGAAGTTATTATTATGTTGGTTAGTGAACATTTTGTGACTAAGATTCTAGGAGAGTTTTGAGTTTTGACAATAGAAGACTATATATGTGTAGCAGATGATTAATAGTGAATTTTAATCAGTTTGGATTTATTGTTTGGTTGTTGTGGAAATTTAAAATGAATTTTCTATTTAAGAAGTTTATGATTTTATGGCTAGAAAATATTTTTATTGATTAAATGTTATGAAAAATAGTTTATTTGGGTTGGGAAGATATTATTGGAATTTAATTAGCTTAGTTTTTATATATGGGGGAAAATTGTAATTTCTGGAATTTTTGGGGTAAAATTGTAATTTCTGGAATTTTGGGGCAAAACTGTAATTTCTGGAACTTTTGGGACAAAACTGTAATTTCTGGAATTTTGAGACTAAAATGTCATTTCTGGTAGTTGTGGGATCAAAATATCATTTTCAAATTTTGTTATGATAATATATATATTATTAGAATTTTTATTTTAAGTTATAGGAAATTATAAGTTATATTTGTGATAATGTAGAGTCTTTTTGTGACCGGTAACTGTGCGGGTGGTACTCATCGAGCTGAGGTTAAGCGTGGAAGTGAGGTAACCGGGGTTAATTTATTTTATATGCTTGTTTTGGGCTGTGAGGTATTTTCTAAGTCTTACTTTTATATATGCTACTTGTATGTATTTTGAAAAATATTTGTATGTTTGAATAAGAAATTAATTCAGTGAAGCAGTATATTTTCCAATCTATGTATTTAATTGATTATTATTGATGGGTTTGTTATTATTGTGATGGCTATACTATTTGTTGTGAGATGATGTGTGTGGAATAATAATTTAATAAAATGTTGTTGAAAGTTTTAGAATTTTATTATTTCTTCTGTTGGGATATGTTGGGTTGTGCGGAAGAGATTGAGGGTGAAATTGTGCCCATCGGCTCTCTCATTCCTGGCCCGGAAATTGAGTTGAGTGTTTTGGGCGGACACCTCCCTGTTACGGTATACTGGTGGTGACATAGGAGGGGACAGTATTCTTGAGGTGACTAGCTAACCTTGGCCGGGTATACTAGCACCGATAGGCTGATCCACGTCCACGAGGAAATAAGGAGGAGCAGGATGGATGAGTGGGGATGGTTAATTGTTATGGTTATTATGTATTAATTGTTTTATTTGTGGTTATTTAATTATTGAAATTTAATTATTATTATATTATTAGCAAACCTGCTTCTCTGACTTGCAATCCTTTCTTGCATATTTGATAAATTAATTTCGGTTACGAGGACTTTATGTCTCACCCCGTCATTATTAAATTTTTTTTCAGGCGAGATCTCTAACCTCAGTAGAGGACAAGGGAAGCAACCAGAGGCATAGAAATTGTGAAACTCGTAGGCCTCTTTTTGGTATTAGTGTTGTATTGATTTATATATTGCCATCATAGGGCCCTCATATTTGTGAAATACTACATTAACTACTTTTGGATGACTGTTAATTTTCTGAAAGCTTGATTTTATACATTATCATATCATCATGGATCCACCATTATATCTTTGTGACCGTTGTCTTGTGTAGACCCTTTTCTTGTAGGTTTGTGTTGTATGACTTGTGGGCTATAAATTTTCTGTTCCATAACTGTGCCCTGAGTTATAGATTTTCTGTAGTGGGTTTGTGGGCGAACTTTGTGCCCTGGACCCCGAGGTTTTGTAAAGGAAAGTTTTCCATAATTAACTACTAATCTCGTTTAAGAAAACTCTAAGGTCAAATGTTATCTTGTGAGAAAGGGTCTTTTCACAAACAAAATCCCCTTTTCGCCTCTCCTTTCAAAACTAGAAACTCTGAAGACCCTGTTTGTCCAAAAGATATCAGAAGTCTTATGGAGCAAAACAATTATACCAATCAGTATCTTCAAATTATTGGAGATCACATTGCCAAAACCCCTTCCCAACAAATTCCTTCTACTTCCACAAATCAATCCCCACCCATAATCAAACCTTTGTTCAAACCTTTCCAACTTGATCCAAGGATTAAGGCAAGTTTGCAGAAGAAAAATAATGCTGCAAACCTTATGAAGCAAATTGGCCAAAGTTTGCAACACCAAAATCAAGTTACTACTGATCTTCAAACTCCTCTTACTCAGTTAAAACAAAGAGTTGTTCTTGATACACCTTCTGCTTCTTCTTCTGATAAACAAGTTATGAATTTTGAAAAACTTTTTGATACTGAATCTTCAAAATCTGATTTTAAAATCAACCATCAACATTGGAAAAAATCTTCTTCTCCTATTTTTCAAAAATCTTCAAAGTTATATTATCCAAGGGCCAGTCCCTTAGATATTTTAACTGAAGAACGCCAGGACCAAACTTTCAAATCTTTCAATTCAAACAACATTTATGAGTGGAACATAGATGGACAAAGTGAGTCAAATATCCTTCAAATTCTTCAACAAATGACCATGGTAAGCACTGCTTATCAAACAACAAGTGATTATTCAGATACAGAGATAACTAACCTTTTAGTTTCCGGGTTTACTGGACAACTTAAAGGATGGTGGGATTATTATCTGTCATCTGATGAAAAATCAAACATTATTTCTTCAGTAAAGACTGAACCTGATGGGACTCCCATTCTTCACAATGGTGAACCCATACCAGATTCTGTTAATACTCTTACTTTTTCAATTATCAAACACTTTGTTGGAGATCCCAACATTTGGAGGGATCGTTCCTCTGAACTTCTTTCTAACATCCGATGTCGGACTTTGTCTGATTTCAGATGGTATAAAGATACTTTCCTATCCCGGGTACTTCAAAGGGATGATGCCAATCAAGGTTTTTGGAAAGAAAAGTTTCTAGCTGGATTACCAAAATCTTTTGGTGATAAAGTTAGAGACAAACTTAGACATCACTATGAAGGCAGCATACCTTATGAAAACCTGATATATATATATATATATATATATATATATATATATATAAACCACAATCTCCCGGCAACTGCTGCATCATATATATATATGTATGTATGTATTTATGTACATAATATGATGTGATATTATTATTATTATTTTATTGGTATAATGATGTGGTGTTATAAATTTTAATTTGCTTTTCTAAACATTAGGTATGAACTGGCCCGGTTTTGCCTTAGCTTTTTTTGAAGCATTATATATATGATGTTATTACTAGTATTATTATTTTGGTATAATGATGTAATGTTTTTTTTTTAATTTGTTTTCTTAATAGGTTTGAACTGGATGGCCCGGTTATGTCTTAGCTTTTTTTTTTTTTTGAAGCATTTTATACACACACATATATATAATATGATGTGATGTTATTATTTTTATTTGTTTTCCCAAACATTAGGTTTGAATTGGCCCAGTTATGCCTTAGCTTTTTAAAAGCAATATATTACCTAATCCTTCATTAAAAAAAAAAATTTAAGGCATAACTAGAGTTGAGAATTAGGTACTTGGCCAACCTATAAGTCTGACCTTTAAAGGGTTAGGGCCTAAAAGAGCCAGTTCTTTTAGGTCCTAGATAGGAAAAATATATATTTTTCAAGGCCCTCGTGAATATACGAGTCAAGGCCGGCCCTTTAGAGTTGAAAGCTATTTTTCTATTTTTTAACTATTTTTCTTATTTTTTAAGGAAATAGAATTAGTAAATTACAATAATTAAAGTTATAATAATTTAACAAATAAATGTTGTTAACATTAAGGTTTAAATAACACGCATCATGCAACAAACAAACACAATCACTAAGTCATAACATAAGTAAACTATTGTCCACAAATCACAATTACAAAATAATTAATGAGAGTACTTAATAAAATTAAAAATACTTCTTATAAATATGTTTTAAAAAGTATTAGTAGTTACAAAATGAACAACACAAGATATGAATAAAACAATCACTAGAAAATAAGTAATAACAAAAAAAATTTAGTAAGAATACTTAAAAAATAAAAAAAAAAAATCTTTTGTAAGCTTTTAATTTTTAGGATTTTTAATATAAGATGTTCTTATAAAACTTTATTCTAAAAAAGATAATAACAACAAAATATTTTCAACAACGTAACATTAAAAAAGTATAAAAAAATGATATTATTATATAAATATTATATATATATAAATATAAAGACCTACGAGGGCTAACCCTTGGCCCTACAGAATTAGCCCTTTTAGGCCATCAGTCCCAGCAAACTAGCCAATTTAGGCCATTAAACCAAACGACTTTTGTGAAGGGACAAGTGAAGAATAGGTGGTCAATGGTTTCTTCTTAATGACAGCCAAACAAGCATAAGCTAGAGATGACGCCTACGAAAAATATCAATAGAAGGCAAAGCCTTATGAAGAAATTTTCATATAAGTAGAGAGAGAATAGACCACAAAAATTTTCAAAATGGATCATTAACCAAGTAATATAAATCGCCATGTTTATTACCAACCCAAATTATTCAATTAAGAATACTGGAAAAGTTGGAGAACTTGAAGATGCATTAGAAATATTAGAAGGACATACATATATACATACATAGTATTCATCACCTCTACGCGGCAGCTTCCCACCATCTTTATGAATGCTCGTCATTTTCAATGCCATCTTGTCTTTAATCTTTCATTGAAATTACTATGATTCTTTTGTCTTTCAACCACCTCACACATATTAAAAAAGTTATTAAATTAATGTATTTTCACCTTTATTTCTAGACACATAGGGCACATTTTGAGTAAAAAAGACATTAATAATTGAGACAATTTCTTAGGCATCTTATTTTAGGACCGAAACAAATATTTTAAGAAACCCTCACTCAGCAAAACCAAAAATCACTTTTCCTTTTTGAGAGAGTTTCCTAACTAGCCTATTCTCTAGTAGATACCTGATATCATTGCGTCTATTCTTTAGTTCATTACTAATTTACATATATTTAAAAAATTAAGTTAATTATTTGTAAGGAAATTATGTATTGATTTTTATAAAAATATCTATGTTTTCAATCTATCATATTGATATATTATCAATCCCTAGCTTATACATCATATGAGAATCTAACTATAGGTATGTATGTGTGTGTGTGTTTGTGTGTGTGTGTGTATATATATATATGTGCGTGTGTGTGTATCTAGCTATATCTATATGTGTGTGTAGAAACATAGTGCTCGAATTTAAAGCAACCTAAGGCATCACCGAAAAGTTAATATAGTATAAAATATACGTAGTGGGGGACCGGTGGTGGTGGTGAGTTGGCCTACATGCTTGGCTATACCCATAAATTAGCTAGATTATATAAGTAGATTAAATAATGACTAGTTAATGGGTAGGGGAAATTTCAATTAAATCCAACTCAAATACCAAAATTTAAATTTCGACTTACACTTTCAACAAATTTTTAATCAAGCTAAGAAGTCTTGTCTTGTTCGATATTTCTAAATATAGTTAAAAGATAAAAAAAACTCCTATGTAATTAAAAAGACAAATTGAAGGGTAAGTGCACATAAACCCCAATAATACGTATTTGAGTTGTATGTATTTTTAATCACGTACGTACGGATGTTTATATGTATGTATGATGATTGGCTTTATATTGTCACACATATTCAATGAGGGACTGGCTCACTAGTTCAATGAGGGCTTACGACACCCCACTAGTTCAATGAGGGGGAAAAGACCCATGGTCTTGGACACGTGCTCTGAGGATTTTGGTCGGTCCTCATCACATGACCAGTGAGCTTTTGAGTAACCAGTAATATGGATGTAACTTAGTCCATGCGTCTAGTCGGAGGAAATAAGGCAGTTCGGTTGGATTGGTGGGAGGCATCTTGGGAATTTTGTTAATGAAAACCGTGATACATAATTTCTGATATAGAATTTTGTGATGTGGATGTTGACAAATTATATATATTATTATTTTCAAATACTTTGTTATATAAATTGTTTCACATGGCACCTCACTAGCACATATCAGTATTCGTAATGAGTTGAATTGATGGTTACCACATTTTTCCAGGTGATAGTTCCCGTCCGGGTCCATCAGGGAAGACCTCGGAAGCTTAAGCTACTTCTGCTAGAAGAAGTGCTTCTGTCTTTTTAGTTTATGTTGAATGATTGTATATTGCCACGTTAGGGCTCATTTTGCATACTTTGATTTATTTTGTATATTTTGGTAAGTGATGAAGCATTACTTAGTTGTTGATCAACCCTTCATTAGTTATTATGTTAAGTTAAAATAGATGACGTTACACAATTGGGGGAGAGCTATGTGGATCAACTGTATAAGACATCAACAACATTGAAGTGTTCAAGTGATCTAAGATAATCATAATCTCTAATGATCGTTTTAACAAGTAATTATAATCTCTCATAATTGTTTTAAGGAGTAATCCTAAAACTCAAGAATATCATAAATTGTTATTGGTTCTCATGAGTGTTGTAAAAGAGTTACAGATTAATGAATAATAATTAGTGTAATGAGTTAAGGTTAATAATATATGGGGATCGTAAGGAGTTATGAGTTTCGTAATGATTTAACAAAATTTTTTATTTCAACCTTATGAAATTTTTCATGAAAGTCATGTAATATGCATATTTAACCAACAATAACCGTCATGTATTTGTGATTTTTGTAGTAGTGTATTTAGATACTATGCACTTGCCCATTAACTTTGATTTGCATATTAAAAATTTATTTTTTTAATCAATCCATTTTATCTAGCTTTCATCCAAGTATCCAACATTATAAGTCTTTTCAGTCCTCTTGATTCATTATTGTATGAAAATTGATTGAACTACATTTTTATGTTTTTTTCCATGATTAGATTAGGATTTATAATGCATTTTCTAAGATTGGGGGGAGTAGTATACATGCATGCTGCCCATTTTGATTTGGAAGGCACTATTGCAAGGACCAACAAACTTTGTTGTCATCATCTATGGGAGATAAAATATGATGTAGAACCACAATCTTCGGCAACAATTGCGCGCCCTTATAGACATATATAAGGGCACGAATTTAAAACAATGCAAGGCATCACCGGGCAAGTTCAAGCTTGATGTTTGGGAAAATAAATTAAAAATGATTATGAAAAGCTAAGATAAGATTTTAAACCAAAAAAAAAAAGCTAAGATAAGATAGTATAAAATATATGTAGCAGTGGACTGGTGGTGGTGGTGAGTTGGCCTATGGGCTTGGCTATACCCATTAATTAGCTAGTTTATATAAGTAGAGCAAATCGTGTATGTGGAATTTAACACTTTAATTAAATAATGACTAGTTAAGGTGGGTGAGTTAAGTATGTATGAATGGTTCAAAGTTGATTTGGATGGTTAAGATTTGATTTTTTAAAATAGTGATTTTTAAATGAAAATCATTTTTTTAAAAAATATAATAATAGGTAAAAATTATATTTATTTTAGATTTTATACTCATTAAAATAAATTATTTTAAAAATTAAATAATTTTTGTAAAAAAGTTAAATCCAGATCTTCTAAATCTCAGATCTAGATAGTCCAATCATGATTAGCCCTCTCACCACTTAGCAGAAACCGGAGTAATTAATTAACTACTCCCTCTCAGTCTAGTCTTTATTATAAGACATAAATTAAATTTTTTTTATAAATTAATAAAAATGGTTAAAGTCAATAAAGTTATCTTATAATTTAAATAACTTCTAATATTACCCTTATTAATGGTACTAAACTTTAATATTATATTAATTATCAAAACTAAAAGTATCATCTTATCCTGAAAAAAAAAAAAACGAATCTCCCTCTTTATTTCCCCTTACTTTTCTTTTGTCTTCTTTTCTCTTTCTTCATGTATGTGCTTTCAAAACAGCTGTCATCAACTATAGCCTCGATCCAGTAGATGATATATTTTTCTCTTTCTTCCCACGCATGGTTTCCTCAAGAAAATTCCCACAAAGCTTCGTGGGCCCATATTCGCTACGGCCTACAGGTCCTCATTCCGTACTGTTTTCTTAGATGTGCTTTTTAGGTGTTGTCCTTTCAAAATGTAAAGAAAAGAAATATTCATGATAATTTTTGTAAATATATTTTATTTATTTAAATTCAAGGGTTAAGGTGTAAAAATATACATGTGTTTTTTTCTGAGGAGCGTCCAGTAGTAAATACTTTTTTTGGGTACAAAAGTACACACGTGGTTACAAATTAGGTACAAAAATACCGTTTGACCGTTAAGTTTGGCTTTGACCGTTAAGTTTGACTTTGACCGATGACGTGACATTTCAAAGGTACAAAAATATACATGTGATTTGTCAAGAAGAGCGCTCGACAACAATTTTTTTAATTTAATAATTTTATTTTAATTACTACCGGGTGCTAAAAAGATATTTAGAATACTGACCTGTACTGAAAAAATACTTCATAATCTTGAAAATTTATTTTTAGATTTGAAAAAAATATTTCAAGGTACTAACTGGTACTAAAAGGATACTTTGAAGTATTTTTTTTTACCAGTCAGTATCCTGAAAGTACTTTTTAGTACCATTCAGTACCCTAAAATATTTTTTTCAGTGTCCTTTTAGTACCGGTAAACGCTTGAAATATTTTTTCAAGATCCTAAAATAATTTTTCAAGATTATTAAGTATTTTTTCAGTATCAGTCAGTATCCTTTTAGTACCGGTCAATACTTAAAATATTTTTTTAAGATCCTAAAATAATTTTTCAAGATTATGAAGTATTTTTTCTGTACTAGTTAGTATCCGAAAAAAATATTTCAGGGTACTGACTGGTACTAAAAAGTACTTTCAGGATACTAATTAGTACAGAAAAAATACTTCATAATCTTGAAAAATTATTTTAGGATCTTGAAAAAATATTTCAAGTATTGACCGGTACTAAAAGAATAGTGACTGTACTGAAAAAATGCTCCATAATCTTGAAAAATTATTTTAGAATCTTGAAATAAAATTATTAAATTAAAAAAAATTGTTGTTGGGCGCTCTTATTGACAAATCACATATGTATTTTTGCACCTTTAAAATGCCACGTCATTGGTCAAAGTCAAACTTAACGGTCAAACGGTATTTTTTCACCTAATTTGTAACCACATGTGCACTTTTGCACCCAAAAAAAGCATTTGCTTCTGGGCGGTCTTCGGAGAAAAGCACATGTGTATTTTTACACCTTAACCCTAAATTCAATCAGAAATATTTTTTTACAATCAGTATTTTAAATTAATAAATTTTCAGTCTTATATTTAAAAATATCTTTTTATCACATCAACATTCTAAAAATTAATGAATTTGAGGTAGTAGATATAAAAAATATTTCAAATGCAATATTTAATTTAATTTAAATAAATAAAATACATAATTAAAAAATGCCATTAAGATTTTTTTACACGCAGGACTAATTTCTCATAATCTTGTTTTTTCTTTTTTTTTTTTTTATTGGCCTTATCTAAACTATTGATTGGAAAGATGAGAGAGAGGTTAGAATAACATTATAATTGATTAGATGTATATGATTTAAAGATAATGAAAGATAATAAAAAAAAGGTGGAGAGAGAAAACCAATAACACACGAACATACCTACTTAATAAGCACATATAAAAACACATGGAAGGAGGATTCAATTCGCTACAACTTCAACCCGTCATTCTTTCAAGCCCCTGTTCGAGCAAAAAAAAAAAAAAAAGCCCCTGTGAGTGTGGGATCTTTCTCTTCTTGCTTTACTCTTCGCTTGGTGGTAACCATGGCAGGATCATCATCCTCTTCTATCACTTACAAATGGCCCTATGATGTGTTCCTCAGTTTTTATGGTGATGATACTCGCTTAGGTTTCATCAGCCATCTCTATGAATCTCTGCGTCGAAGTGGAATTCATGCCTTTATTGATTACAAAATCAGGGAGGGAGAAAACATTACACCTGCACTTTTCAAAGCTATTAAAGAATCAAGAATAGCCATCATAGTTTTCTCAGAAAACTATGCAAACTCAACATTTTGTTTGCAAGAACTTGAAAAGATTCTTGAGTGTTTTAAGGAAGAGGGTCGGTTGATATATCCAGTGTTTTACTATGTGGATCCCTCAGATCTACGCCGTACTAGAGGAAGCTATGCAGATGCGTTGGCTCGACAAGAGAGAAGATTCAAAGATGAGAGGCACAAGGTGGAAAAATGGGGGCAGGCTCTGTCTCAAGCTGCTGACTTCAAAGGCTATCATCTCAAACCCAAGTATTTATCTCCTCGCTCTTTTTATTATTAGTTTTCAATCTGACAACAACATAGACATACTATATGATGTCCAACAAGAAAATGAAGGCTCGGTCAGTGTGCTTCCATTTTTGTCGGGCTAACACGATTTTGGTGAAATATGTTGATTATTTCTTAGAAAACTCATTTAAAAACATGTTTTTAATTTTATTTTCCTTGAAAAAGGAAAAAGTAACCAAGCACGCTATATTCCCCCCCTTTATGCAAGCCGCTTACTTCCATTAACTAGCTAGAACACCATTAATCTATACAGGTGGGTTTTTTTTTGGGTCAAATATAGAGGTGGGTATTAATACTTAGTTGTATTTATCATTTGTATAATAAACTTGCTATTTTTCCGATAAGCGGGATTGAATTTAAAATAATGCTGAAAACACTTTCATATTTCATTATTTACTATGTGAGGAATATTGAAACTACATCTTATTGGAAAACTCATCGGTAAACATGTTTTTAATTTTATTTTCCTTTAAAAAGGAAACAGTAACCAAGCACGCCATATTCCCCCCATTATGCAGAGCCGCTTACTTCCATTAACTAGCTAGAACACTATTAATCCATGCAGGTGATGGGTAATACTTACTTATATTTATCATTTATATAATAAACTTGCTATTTTCCTATAAGTGGGATCGAATTTAAAATAATGCATAAAACTCTTTCATATTTCAATATGTACTATGTGAGGAATGTTGGAACTAAAAATGTGCTTCTTACGAATTGGCCAGGATTGCAAATGAACAAGAGTGTATTACAAGGATCACTTGTGAAGTTGCTGCTAGAATTAACTTAAAGCCTTTACATGTTACAAATTATCCAGTTGGACTGGAGTTTCGAGTGAAGGAAGTCATCTCTTGTTTAGATATATGGTCCACTAAGGAAATTAAAATGATAGGAATTTGGGGAGGTGGTGGAATCGGTAAATCAACTCTTGCAAGAGCTGTATATAATTCCATTGCCGATAATTTTGAAGGTGTATGTTTTCTTTCTGATGTAAGAAAGCAATCTGAAATGCCAAATGGTTTGTCACATCTTCAAGAAAAACTATTGGGTAGATTACTCGAGGAGAAAGATCTCAAATTGGGTGATTATCATGAAGGAATACCAATAATAGAACATAGGCTTAGTCAAAAGAAGATTCTGTTGATTCTTGATGATGTTGACGAACCAAACCAATTAAAAGCACTTGCTGGACATTGTGATTGGTTCGGTCATGGAAGTAGAATCATCATCACCACTAGAAATAAGCAATTATTAAAATGTCAGGGTATTAAAAGCATTTATGATGTCAAGGAATTAAATCACTGGGACTCTCTAAAGCTGCTTACTTGGTATGCCTTTAAAAACGAAAATGTGGATTCCAACTATATGGAGGTTCTCGAACTTGTAACACACTACTGTTGTGGCTTTCCATTAGTTTTAGAAGTTATTGGTTCTAACTTGTACGGTAAAGAACTCCGTCAATGGAGTTCCGCACTGGATCAATTTAAAAGCATACCAAATAGAACAATTTTGAATACCTTGAAATTAAGCTTTGATATGTTAGAAGAAGTAGAGAAACAATTTTTCCTTGACTTGGCTTGTTTTTTCAATGGTAAGAAAGCAAAACATGTCAATGATATGCTCCTATGTCTTCGTGGAATCCAACCAGAATATGCTATTAGAAATCTTGTTGATAAATCCCTTATAAAGAGTGATGAACTAGGTCGTATAACAATGCATGACTTGATAGAAGACTTAGGTAAAGATATTGTTCGACAAGAATCATCATATGAGCCTGGTGAGCGTAGCAGATTGTGGTTCTATCAAGACATTCTTCATGTATTACAACAAGATACAGTAAGATCACCAACATGATGTTCATTTTCTCTAAAAACTTCCTAACGATTTATAATATTTAAGTTTTGAAATTTATTATGTGTTTTTCATTTTGCAAGGGAACTAATAAAGTTGAAGCCATAATTCTAGACTTGCCTGAAAGTATAGAAGTACAATGGAGTGGAGAGGAACTTATAAAGATGAAAAATCTCAAAATGCTTGTGATAAGAAATGCTTGCTTTTCTGAAAGTCCAAAATATCTACCAAATAGCTTAAGGTGGTTGGAATGGAAAGGATATTCTTTCAAATCTTTACCATGCCAAGTGCGCCCAACCCGACTTGTCTACCTTGACTTGTCCAACAGTTATTGTGAATTTCTCCAACCATTTGATAAGGTAAGTATATATACAAGTACCGTGGTACTTTTGTTTTTGTTTCTTTGCTAATTCTAAAAGTAAATTGATTTTTGTTTTGCAGAAGTTTTTGAATCTAAATCATATGAATTTAAAAAATTGTAAATTTCTACAACAAATACCAGACTTATCTGGAGCTTCTAATCTAACAAAATTGTGGCTTGATGGTTGCACAAATTTAACTGAAATTCATGATTCAGTTGGATGTTTAAATAAGTTGAGAGAATTAAGTGCTATGCGATGCAACAACTTGAAGATTTTTCCTTCTCGCCTTAGGTTGACATCTCTTGAGATCTCAACCTTTTTGGTTGTTCAAGTCTTCAGATATTTCCAGAAATATCAATCGTGATGAAAGAAATGCAAACACTTGATTTGGACAGGACAGCAATTACTGAATTACCATCTTCAGTTTGCAATCTTATTGGACTTGAAAATTTAAGCATGAAGGAATGTCCTAATCTTAAGCAGCTACCAGCTAGCATTTGTACATTATCAAACCTTTGGAAACTAACGACAACAGGTTGTGAAAGACTGAGTCATTTTAAGATGTGTGAAGGTGGTGATGAAGCAATCTTGTATTGCTCAGCCTCGTCACTTCAATTTGCAGCGCTTCTTTTGTCAAATTGCAATTTATCAGATGACTTTGTTGCCTTTTGCCTTTCCCACTTCACTTATATGTTCCGTATAGATCTGAGTGGTAATGATTTCACAATTCTTCCAGAATGCATCAAAGAAAGTCACAATTTTAAACAACTTTTTTTGAATAATTGCATTCGACTTGAGCATATTGGAGGGATGCCGCCAAACTTGGCTGAATTTCATGCCGTATTTTGCACATCATTGACTGAGTCATCCAAAAGAAAAGTATTCAAGCAGGTATCTCTCTCCCCCCCCCCCCCCCCCTAGCTCTCCTTGTATAATTATATTCTTTAATTCCTTAAATCTTAGTTAACTTTTCTTTTTTGGCAATACACAATTGGCAGGCATCAATATTCAAGCAGGTATCGCCCCCCCCCCCCCCCAGCTCTCCTTGTATAATTATATCCTTTAATTCCTTAAATCTTAGTTAACTTTTCTTTTTTGGCAATACACAATTGGCAGGCATCAATAGTTGCATTTACGCAAACACAATTTATTTTGCCCGGAAAAGAACTTCCAAAAGGGCTTCATCATTATAATAAAGGAAGTTCTATATCATTTTGGTTTCGTAATGTAATCCCAATGGCTTCTCTTTGGATTCTTTTTAAAGGTGATGTCTTCAATAAACATTTCTCAGTGCGCATCAATGGCCGCGACAAGAGGGTTATTCCTGATAATATGTACCAATTACGGACTGACATAAGGATTGATCACATATATATATATGATTTGCTCAGCATAATTGGCACACTCCCCCTTGTAAGTAAGTGGAATCAAGTGGAGATTTCCTTTGAGAGCGAAGCAATGGAAATCTATTTTGGAGTTCATGTATACAATCTACAAAGTAACCTAGAAAATATTCAATTCATGGACCCTAGAAGATACATTTTTGTTGCCAAATCTCTGCAAATAATACAAGAACAAGAAGATTGGAAAGATGTCGAGGAAGATATGAATTTGGATTCAAACTCAACAACATATGTTGGCTCACTTGACAACCCCATGAATTATCAAGGTTTTTTTTTTTCCCCCCTTCATCTGCCTTTCTATGCTACCATTGATATTCTTATTTTTACAGCTTGGGGCTTTTATTATTTCGTCATCGACTTATTTTTTTTCTATTTTCTTTTCTTTTATTCTAATTTTTTGGAAGAACTAAAAGAATATAACTATAATAGAGATAGGGAAAGGAAAACATGAAGGAAGCTATATGAAAGAGAAAATTATTAATATGAGTCCTATAGTTTCACTTGTTTTTTTAATGCAGTTTATGTAGTTATCGATCTATTATTAAGTCCCTATAGTTTCACATAATTTTTAATTAGGTTGATGTAATTTTGTTTTTATTAGGTCCATATAGACACATTCTGTGGCCTTTTGCAAACGTTGTAAAACTAAATTCCTAACTTAAAGACTTGTCTTTCCTATATATAATGATTGCTGACTTGGGGCACAAGAGAGAATTATTATAATAATATTAAGCCCCCCAAACTCCTTCATGCTAATTAAGTTGTGCATATTTCATTCTCTTACAGAAAAATTGTTTATTTTAATATTATTTGTAATATTTACCAATGTATATTTTTATCATGACGAAATATTACTTCTTTTAATATACATCATACACACACACACTTTTCAAAAAATTTTATGGAATAATTTATTTCTTATATACACACATATATATCTTTTTGTTAGGAAATGATATTAGATTAGATTTTTTCAAGAAACATTAGTCAGTTTTCTGATAAGCTAATAGTCTATTGGTCAAAGCCCTTTTTTAAAAAGAATTTTGGGAAGATTACTTGTTCTTATTTATAAGAGGCTCCAAAAACTTTTTGAAAATAATTATTTTCATTTTTAATTTTTTTCATTAATTACTATTTCAATAGAGTTATTCAAACTCTAATAACTATCCAAGTGGGCCTAACCCATTATCTACACGAGAGAGATAGAGGTATATTTGAAAAATAATTCTCATTCTTAACATATTTATTATATTTAACTAATTTTAGATGGAACTAATTTTAATCAATATTTTAATTTATATAATTGAGTTATTTGCATCTTATGAAAAGAAATGGACAGAGTGTCAAAATTGACAACTCCAGAATTCCATTAATAGCTTGGCTTCTATGGTAGCCAATAAACATGGCTTGTATTGGAGGGTGCTAAACTCGGCTTCTCTTTATAAGCCTTGGATATAGTTAGCTTCATATTATAATTTAGAGTAAAATACATTCACCTTCATATTTTATCTACATTATAGAAATCACCCCTATATATTTTGAAAATGTATAAACCTCCACTAAAATTAAAATTAAAATAAAATAAAATATATGTTACACAAATCTTATAAATTTGAGATTTCGTTTTCATCCACATAACTCATTAATTGACCGATTCTAAAACTTTTGTTTTGGCCGAAACACCATTGTTTTAACATTTTCATAAACAAGGGTAAGTGTAAAGGCACAAGGACATTAATACACATCATACACAAAACAAAAGAAAAGTTAAGAATACAAAAGATAAAAGCTCCATATACAACTATATATAACAGCTAACCCAACCGCCGGCCAAGTTAAAGCATCAACCGAATTTAAGTAAAAAAGGATATCACCACTAATTTTCAGCAGCATGCGTGAGACCATGGCAACAAACGAAGGTGAAGAGAAGTGCTGTTATTTAACATAATATTTATTTAGACATTAATATTTGCTAACTTATAATAATTATAATACATATATTTTCAAACTTTCTAATATGTTATAGAATTAATTAATTTTGATGATTATTATAATTAAATTTCATAATTTAAATTTTTTATCACGTTTATTGAGAGCACATTTTTATTCAACACCATTTATTGCTAGTGTGTGAGACTAGAGGCTTTTACTCTATAGTTTATTATCACTATTAATTAATGTTGCTGCAATTGTGGCCTTCAAAACTTGAGTTTTGTTCTATATTTTTAACATTATTTTTATTTTCATGGACAGAGAGAGATATTATGGAGAAGCTTCGACCTTATTGGGATTTAGAAATTTTGAAAGTTGATGGTCCTTCCTACAACAACTTGATTGAATTGCACCAAATTAATTGCAAAAATTGTTGGAGAATTCCTGCCCTTGGGCAACTACTTGCTCTGAGGACCTTAACTATTGAAGGATTAGAAAGTGTGGTGGCTATTGGTTCTGAGTTTTTCCATGGAGATGATTCCACTTCACTTGTACCATTTCCATCCCTTGAAACTCTTCATTTTGAAAATATGATCTCATGGGAAGAATGGAATTCAATAGATATGGATGCTTTCCCTAAGCTCCGCACTCTTCGCTTTCATGATTGTCCCAAACTAATTGGAAATTTACCTGGCCAACTTCTTTCTTTACAGAAACTGGAAATTGAAAGATGTCCACTGCTTGCTTCTTCTCTCCCAAAGTGTCGTTTCCTCGAGTTAGTTATAATTAAAAGTCCAAATGTAGTGTTGCCCTGTTCCGTAATGAGTCTAACAATTTCATGTACGCAAATGTCGGCGCCTTTATTTTTAAAGATGAATGTTAGAGATTTAATTGTTCGGGATTGTCCTGATGCAGTGCCAGTTCCAGTGATTCATGTGCCACATTCCGTGAATAAGCTAACTATAGCAGATTGTGAGAATCTCAAGTTTGATTTGGTTTCAAAGGCCCCTCTTCATCGTCTCCAGAGGATTTCCATTTATAATTGCAAGTTTCTGAGGTCCTTGTTTGATGATATGAAATGTCTTCTCCCAAATTTAGAAGAGCTATTTATAAAAGGATGTCCAGAAGTGGAGCCATTTTCAATAACCTTACCGTCAAGTTTAAAACATCTTGAGATAAGAGAGTGTGACAAGTTATTATCATGTCGTACAATATTGCATCACCTTCCAACTATCACTCAGCTTTGCATCTACTTTCAATATGTGACATGGCATTGCGAAGGGCTTCGACATCTAACCTCTCAAGAACTACAAATTTTGGATTCTCCCAACATTGAGAAAATAGAAGGAGAAACTATGCCTCCTTCTCTACAAAGGCTCCACATTTGTCATTATGGGTTTCTCTTAGAACAATGCCCCAACAATGATGAGGATGGGTTTCTCTTAGAACAATGCCCCAACAATTATGAGGATGGGTTTCTCTTAGAACAATGCCCCAACAATGATGAGCATGGGTTTCTCTTAGAACAATGCCCCAACAATGATGAGGAATTTTGGTTCGAATTCTTAAACCGGCCATACACGTATTCAAGGTAGCACTGATATGTTCCCTTATTCCAATTATTAGTTTAATACTCCCTTTCGGTACATTTTTATAAGCAACAACTTCTAAGGTCACCCAAATTAAATTGTTCTTTAAGATTAGTTAAAGATAAAAAGTGTGTCGGAAATGTAATTTTTTCCCCTCCAAATATATGCTTATTTATAAAGATGGTGAATGATAGAGAATGAGTGGGGGAAAATGAGAGAGAATGATTGGGGGATAAAAATGGAAAAAGTGGGTTAGATTTTTAGACAGACACAAATTGTTGATTATATATAATACCAAACCTAAGTGGCAGAATATAATATTGCTTATAAAAACGTAAAAAGAATCAGATGGAGTACTAGTACATTTTGCTTATTACATGCTTCCATGTAAAATGTTCCTTAGTAATTAATTATAAGATTTGCTGAATTAATCCGCAGAAATTTTTTCTCCCTTATGTGTAGAGTGTCGATAGATTCATTTGAGTGAAAATGTCAAATAAACTTCTAAGTCTCTTTTTCTTATTTTTAGTACTTTTCTTTTCTCTTAACCTCTTGAAGCATGCCTTTCTCTTATTTTTGGAAAATTTCTCCCTATTTAATTATTCAATGATTTACTTCAAATGCTTTCATTTAATTGTTCTTTTAGAACTCCCTTCCAAGCAATAAGTTACTTTTATTCAGGTACTTTTTTTTTTTGAAAAGGGAGTATGCTTATTATTCCCAAATACATCATTCAAAAGTCTATCCAAGTTACTGCACAAATCATCATGTGATTACATTTATCATATTTGAATTATACAACTGTCAACTCTCAAACTCAGAACTGTTTATTTTTTTGCAGTAACTTGAAAATTGACACATTCTTAGAAGAGGATGCAACAATTCAGGTGAGTGGTTATAAATATTCCTTGCTAAAATTGTCCATCGACACTCTAGGTACAATCATAGTCATCGACAAATTTAAGGTCGATGATCAAATTATTCAGAGGATGAATCTAGATAAGTTAGATAGGTCTTTATTTTATTTTAGGGCAAATCCCTTGCAATGAAGCACGAGCAACCCAGTCAACCACTCGATTTAGCTTCTCTTGGAATCCATCTGCAACAATGGACTCTACATAAGTTCCTTATGAAAAAGGATATTTTCTAGGATAGGTAGACAACACCAATCTGGGGCATCGGCCTTCACTTCTACGCATCTTATCAATTTTTGATTGTCTGACTCTACTATGACCTCATCCAGCTCATTTGTATAAATAGATTGGAAAGCATTGATATGCATTCTGCCATGAAAGTCGATGAGGTCATAAATATTTGACAACACCACTGGTGTATGTTTCTTGACCCTGTCGTAAAAGGGAGAACACATTCCCATACCAGACTCTTTTAGCCCAACCAATCACATCCAAAAAGATGTGATGAAGAGATTCGAACTCTTTCCAACATATTCTTCAATAATCATCCTCTGTAAATGTTCTTTTTAAAGTTTGGAAACAGAAGGGATGGCATTGGTAGAATTTTCCACATTGAACCATTTATAGAAATTATTCCTCCCTCTCAACCAAACCCATCTATCATCTCTATTCGACAACACCGCTGGTGTATTTAAAATAGCCTGAATCTCATCACTTGTAATATAGTCTCTAATTAAAGAAATATTCCATTATGATCAAGCTCTTAACTCAGATACTTTTATATCGATCATTGAAGGAAAAGCAAATTCAGAGTATAGTTTATTTACCTGGTAGATCCTTTAGCCCACTGGTCACCCCAGATTGGTGTATTGCTCCCATTACCAACACTGATTGCCACATTTTCTTTCAACATTTCTCGCCCAGCAGTAATACTCTTCCATAGCCACAAAGCCGAGCTAGTGGAACCTGCCTCCAGAAAATTTCTTCTTGGAAAGTATCTACTTTTTAGTACCTTCACCCACAACTGTTGAGGTCCCTGCAAAATTTTCCAACCCAATTTAGCTAACAAGGCTAGATTAAAGGCCTCAAAATCCTTAAAACCCAAACCCTTATTCACCTTAGCAGTCTTCAAATTCTTTTGGGAAACCTGGTGAATTTTCCTTTCAATATCAGTTCCTTTCCACCAAAATGAAGCTATAATACTATCCAGACTTTTAAGTACTGATTTTGGGAAAATAAAACAGGACATAGGATACAGAGGAATTGAATTTGTAACTGCTTTGATCAATGCCGATAGGAACTTCTTCTGCCACCCCCGCATCCTTTTGATGTTATCAATAACAAAGTTGAGAGTCTGTGCCTTAGATTTGTCCCAAGAATAGGCAAACGAAGGTAGTGGCCAGGGACATCAACAGTTGCAATCTGAAAAACATGGCTGATTTCTTCTCTGATTAGCTGATTAACACTTGGTGAGAAACAAAGACAACACTTCTTGACATTAATCATCTGTCCGAAGCCTGGCAATACAGATCGACGACATATTGCAAATTTCTACAGTTTTGCACATGAGCTTTAAGGGCCTGTTAGGTACAGGGATTTGAAGGGGAGGGGAGAGAGGGTAATTTTTTTGAGTTGGAGTAAAAATGCCATCCCCGTTAAATATCTCAAACACCGTTACTTTTCTTGTTGTGGGACTCACCTATAATGTCTAGGCGTCTAGTATGTGTTGTTTTTCAATTGGTTAGGGGTGAAGTAATTGGCATATGATGGACACCTAGCCATTATAGGTGTGAAGAAAACTAACGCTATTTGAAATATTTAATAAAGATGGTATTTTTGCTCTATTTGGAAAAGTTCATGGGTATTTTTTAACCCAAATTTTTTTTACAGTGCCAGATACTCTTTTGAGAGAAGACCATAGGCATTTTTGCACATTCATCCTTTAAAAATTTGAGGAAGTGGGGCTTTAACATCTCAATAAAGAGAAGATGTAGAATAAAAGAGTGAAATAATTAATTAAACACTTTAAACCCCACTTCTCTGATTTTCTTAAATCCTATTCCAAAATTTTTTCCCTTTGCTTACTTTCCCTCCCCTCATGCCAAACTGCCCCAAAGGAAAAACAATGTCATCAACAAATAGATATTGTGTAAGTTCTGGATATCCATTTGCAATCCTCAGCCCTCCTAAAAGACCCATTTCATGCCATCGTTCAATGTTTGTGAAGTACCTTTAAAGATTAGACTAACATATATATTCAGTGAGATACTATTGAAGAGAAATTTAATCAAGTCTTATGAGGTGCAAAAGGCGAGAAATAATTATAGGCTCCATTTAATCCTTAAAATTAAAGAATCATATGTCTTTATCAATTTCTAGTTTTAAAACAGTTTCCAAAATTCCTATTTCAGATTAAAACTTTGTTTTAGCTCAATTTAATTGAATTCACTATCTCATGTACTTGTGGTGTGACCGATGTTAAACAAGGGAGGATATGGAGGGTTACTTGAAGATCTTCCATCTCCTCCTTCCTTTATACAAAACTGATAAAGTCTTCTTCTATTGTTTGCAAAACTGGTAAAGTCTTCTTCCATCTCCTGTCTTGGGATTAGGAGTTTATTAGGTGTAAGAAAGTATTCTTCTATTGTTTGCAATTTGTTTGTAGTAATATTTGTTGTAAGTACGGTATTCTCCAACCATAAGTAAGGGCTATCAGTAAAATTAGGAGGTGCTATCCTCTTTTCTTCAGAAAAAAGAAAAAAATTCATAATGGTTTTTTTTTACCATGATTCCTTAATGGTTTGGAGATAGTAGGAGAAATAGTAAGCCGTCCGTCATCATTTGAAACGAGGCATTTGTTATAAATATATGAAGAAGTTGCTTTAATTAAAATATATGAACAAGTTGTAAGTTAACATATGTGATTTGTTTTCTTTGATGTATGCATTTAGGGACTTCTGTCATCTATTCAGAACATGGTAGGTCACGGTACTATCAATAATAAGTCAAGGCGTCTCAATTAACAAGTCGATATGCCACTGAGGACAACTCAAGATGCGACATTTGATAAATTAGAGCATAAAAAGGCATGGTGCTACCAATAACAAATTAGGATACCTCAATGGACAAGTCAGAGTACTACTAATGATAACTAAAGGTAAATTCTTCCTTTTTACGTTTCCAAATAAATCGCCCATGAGTCCCTTGAGATTTCATGGGACTCTATAGTAATAATTTGTCTTTATTGGGAGTTTGGGACCTCAATGTAAATTTTTCTAAATATATCAATAGATATTTTCATAAATAACATAAATTAGTTATATGGCTCAGATCCTGGGAGCATCTCTTCTTTCATTGTTCCTGGACTCGAGGAGCTTGGTTCGGCTGTGCACTAGGAGGTTGGTTCGATGTTGCTAATGTTACTAATGTTATGTCTTGGTGGTTGACGATTGTAAGTATGCCTTCTCTCTCCTCTCAAGATATCTCCTTGATCTGTTGGACACTGTGGTTCATTTGGAAGCAACGAAATAACATGGTTTTTAATCATATTGCTCCTAGCCCCCAAATGGTTATTGAGCTAGCTAGGAGTTATAACTGTGAATTCTGGTCTACTTGTTTTACATTGTCTCTAGGGCCTGATATATCTGTGGATAGTAGTGAACTATTTGTTTTTTGGCGTCCGCCGTCACTGGGGCGTCTTAAGATCAATTCTGATGGGGCCTTTAAATCAGGTAGTGAGATGGCTGCAATTGGTATGGTATGTCGGGATTGATTTGGCCAATTTGTGTGGGGGCTTCGTAGACAAAATCAAATCCATTTCCGCCTTTATGATTGAAGCATTCGCCCTCAAAAGAGCCTTGATGCTTGCTATGGACTTGGGTCATGATAATTCGGTTTTTGAAACTGATTGTCTTCCGCTTGTCTCCTGTATTGAAGCTAAATCCTCTGATTTATTTGATTGGAAATGTAGAAGTATTATTCATGATATTATTTGCCTCCTTTCTGACAAGGTTGGGTTCTCTGTGATTTTTACTCCGCGTCGGGGTAACCGTGTTGCTGATCATCTTGCAGCAAACTCTTATAAGGGGGTGTATCCTGTTGGGTGGGTTCTTCAGCCAACACCCTCTTTGTTGTCTCTGCTAACCTTGGACATTCAGAAAGCTCATATTGTTGGGAATGGTGCCTCTTCTACCAATTCTTTTAAGGGGGGGGGGGGGGTTAATTGTTGCTTTGGATTTTGCTATCTGTATTTGGACCCTTCTGTTTTCTGTCTCCTGTTTAGGTCTGGTGTTTTCTAGCTGTTAATGCTTTATTGTACCTTTAGTTTGCTTTGTGTCATTTCCTTTGTATCCGTTGTATTGTTTCTAGCCTTTGGTAATACAAGTATCTTTTTTGAGCAAAACAAATATGGCTCAGAGCCTAGAGCAATTGAAAATTTCATTTTTCAAATTGAGCTCAACTTCTAGGCTTTTTTCCATATTTGCCACTTTTTAAATAAATAATTACCATTTTGCCACTCTTTTCAAAATATTTTCCAATGTGCCACATTTAGTCGACTAAACTGTGGTTTAGTCGACTAAAAATCGCGGAGCCTTTTTTTTTTTAAAAAATGTCCCAATCATTTAGTCGACTAACCCAAGTGGGTTAGTCGACTAAATGTTGCCCAGGTTTATTTATAAAAAACCCGCGACATTTAGTCGACTAACCCACTTGGGTTAGTCGACTAAATGTCGGCAGTAGGGTTTTTTAAAAACCCCCAATCGCGGCTGTAAAACCCTAATAGACCAAAAATGCCCTAAAACCTCTCCCCTCTCTGTTTTTCCAACGAAATCATTGCTGAATCCGTTAGTGGGTTGCCGAGGAAACTTCAATCTAGTGGCATTTGAGTCGTATTGGTATGTTTTCATCTACATTTTGTGATTTCAACGGTAGTTTTTGCATTAATGCCACCACCCCACCACCGCCACCACTCTACCACCACCGCCACCACAACCTCACCACCACCGCCACCGCCCCACCGCTACTACCCCACCCCCTTCGCCGCCACCACCGCCGCCGCCGCCACCACCCCGCCGCCGCCACATAAATAATTTTTTGAATATAAAAATTACATAAATAATTTTTTTAGGAAATTTAAATTTAAGTTTATTTGTAAAGTATAATTATATTAATTATTAAAGAAAAGGACAAAATGGTAAAAATAACTTATTAATCCTTCGTCTTCCTCCCTTACTATTTTTTTAACTCCCAAACAAGGGGAGGAAAAATGTGTTATCAAACGTAATTTTGATTCTTGGAGTAAAAATAAAATGGGTTAACAAATGTAATTCTGATTCTTATAACTCTTCTAAAGCACAGAATCAGAAAAAACTGTTTCATCTCAGAAACAATGCTGGGCAACAGAATGGTTACTATGCACACCCTTAACTTGCCAATGAACAGCATCAACTAGAAGGGCCATCACAACATTAAAAGCCCTCAATTGACACTGCATCATTGGTTGAGATTAAACAATCAAGAGCAAATAATTCACCAATCACATAAACTATGTGATGGACAACGTACTCAATTTAATCATAAAAATATTACATTAACTAAATCCAAGTCTAAAAAACCAAATTAAAGATTCAACAATACGAGTCAAGAGCTCAATCACATAATCTCAATATTTCAATCCCAAAACATTACAACTAGAATGTCTCAACTCTAGCTGCACAAATTAGTTACTCAACTAGAATAATCAACAAATATAACTAGAATAAGGAAGAAGTATGAAAAACTCTCTAAATAATGCTCCAAGCTCTGGCATATATAGTCCTCTACTCCAAGGGGAAGGACGAATTTAGCTCCTCATAGATGAAGAAGAAGTTGCAACGCAATACTTCAAGAATCACCCATGGCAGCAAATAATCCGATTAACTGGAATAGATGAAGGGAATGTGGAAGACTGAACTTATGTTGTTGCTTACCTTACATCTATCATGAATTGTTGTCTTCATTTGTAATTTACGGTCACTCTAAATATTAATGTTTTAGCCTAATATTATGAAGTACTACCTTCGGTCCTAATTATAAGAGCTAGTTGACTTTCTTTGGAGAGATTAAGGAAGCTAAATAAGTTACTTAATTATCTTATATGTTAAATATTCTTAGATTATATATTAGTCTATTGGTCAAACTAATAAATTTGAAGAAAAAAATAAAAATAAAAATACTTTAAAGTAATTTAATTAACTTCCTAAATCTCTTCAAAAAAGTCAACTAGCTCTTATAATTAGGACCGGAGGGAGTACATCATGTAGGTGCCATGAATTGCCAAATTTTAATCACCACCGGTCTCAACTCAATTTGTTGATATATTTGAAGCTTAATTAACAAGGTAAATCCCATGTAAAACCTATGTTTTACAAAAATTAGAGGTGGAAATCCTCCATACATGATCACTCACAATGAGTTTGATCACTCCCACTAATTTTGGCATTCCTAAATAATTTGATATTTCAAAATAATACACAAATTGTAAAATAAAATGGACAGTTCACTTAAATTCCTAACACATCTCTGCATTTTCACCAAACTATGCAGTTTTAGTCTCAAGATATTTTCCTTTCACACTATTTCTTTTACAAGGCAATTTCATAAAAGGGTATATTTTAAGTCGGGCTTCCAACCTTTAAGGTTTCAAGAGGATCTAAACATAAATTTTGTTGGAATTTCATTAAACTATACATAAATTCTCTTTAGCGTGTCCTTTAAGAGGAAAATCGTCTCATACAAAATGTCTATTAACATTATGTTTCTTCTCACAACAATTCCATCTATATTAGGTGAGTTCAACTGTTCAAGTATAAAGAAACTTTACATATAGGCTACATTCCAATCCACTAATGACGTACTTATCATGTCACCCATCTCTTCCAACTAATTCTACTATAATAATATGTTTATCATATTAACCACTCAATTTTTCTATATATACTCCAAATGCATCAAATGGCACTTCTCAATTATAAAGCAAATAGCATTTGGGTATTATGAAAGGTCAACTATAAGGAGAGATGAATTAATTTCACCAATTAGAACATAATCAATGGCAAGTGTATATGCATGTTACTGCCTCCAATGAAATCTTTTAACTATGAGCAAACTTATTCTCTATATGCATATTACTTCATGGCTTTGGAGCTGGTGGCTTGATAGCCCTAATTTAAGATCTCATTCTTTTCCAAAGTATGAGCCAAACTTATATATACATATTTTCAATGAATGCCCAATATCCATGCATGTACTCATGAAAAGGAGTAATAGCTCATAAGATAATAAACTAAGGGTCTCTTCCATTAAAATTAATGGAGGCATCTTAACTTATTATGGAACAATAATTATGAGAATTTCTAAATTTATCCTTTATTTTAAAAACAACCATTGACTTTGCTCTTATATCCTTATGTACTCATCATGACTAGCTCTTAATTGGGATCAATTTAATGAGACAATTACATCTCATAATTTTCTCTCACCTCTTATGCTAGTATCATTAAGTTCTAGAGCTTTCCTAATGCCAAATTTATCCTAATGAAAGGAGTAATATTTATCTCCTTATAGGGTCAACAATTATCTCTAATAAATTCTACTAAAGCAAACAATTAAATAGATAACAATAATGTAAAATCAAAACAAAAAATTAATCATGCTTATAAAATAAATGTAAGAGGCAAGAGAAAAAACCATCACAAAAAATAGTAAATCATACAATTATAAATTCATATCACTAAGGTCTAAATGTGGGCAAAGACATTAACATAACATGAATTTATCTCGAATTGATGAATCTAGAATGCAGTCATATTTTCTAATACATGTAGGCTACTTAGAAAATACAATGTCATTCTATGCTACCCTAATTAAATATGCAATTATAATTATCTACCTGTGGGCAAAGACTAATTATAACCATATATTTAATTACAATTGATATTCTATAATGACATATGTTATTATACATGTGCATGCAACAAAATAGAGGATGTTGTGGCTACTACCCAAGAAACAAGCATGCTATCTATGAATATCATACGCATTTAAAACATAAATATGCACTAATACCCTAATGAGAATTTAAACAATTAATTTAATCAACAAGAGTGACTAAATAACTGAAGTGCTCACACTTTGATTAAATTAATTAATTAGTGATTGGAGTTTATGCTTTAAAATTCCATAAGTGATTATTTACACACGCAACATTGAGGATGCTATGGCTACTCCCCAAGATGTATGCCTATCACAAATACCAACTAGGTGCATTTAAATTCTAAATATTCAGCACAAATCTTTAATGAGAATTTAATTGTTCATTTTAATCAAAAAAATGTTACTAAATGATCATCATAGATAATTAAATTTGACAAATTAGGTCTAATATATGCACAACTTAATGGAGGGATTAACTAATTAATTTGACAAAAAATTAAATTAATAACCCTCCCAAATTTTTTAAGGAATCAATTTCAGCATATTTCAACTCAAATATAATTTTCAAAATTCAAAAAGTTGAAAATTTTCCAAAGTTAATTTCATACATATTAAGGTAATTAAATGATATACCAAAACAAAACTTTGTAAATAACCATACTTCGAAAATAGCTAAAATTAATTTTCTCATATTAAAACAATTAAAATGGCACATAAAAATGAATCAACATTCAAATAGTAAACCATTTATAGGATGAAATAAAAAATAAACCCAAACAATTGATCAGATATTTAATTTCTTGAAAATAAGGGGAAAGTGCCAAAGAATTGTGCACAAAATGGAGTTAAGGAGATAATATCTGGAAATCAAACTCTAAGGCCTTAATATCAATAACTCAATACATCAAAAAACAACGGTTGTCCAGAATTAAACTAAATGCATACCTGTCCCAAAATGTGAATCAATGAAGGTCTTTTTGTCTTTAGCCTTGGGGTCCACAATAAAAAATAAACTAAGGATTGTGTATAGGCACACCTAGAATCGTTCTCTCTCTCTAATTAATTATTATGTTAATTAATTAGAATAAATAATTAATTAGAAAAAATTCTCTAACTAATTATTAGTTAGAGATTTTTTCTCTAACTAACTAATTAATTATTCTCTAACTAAGTTTATCCTATAATAATATACAACATATTTCAAAAAAATATTTTTATTAATTCACTGATTATGATTCTCACAAATTTATTTAATTAAATTTAGCTAATAATATTTAACAATTTATATACTAAATTATTAATATTCAAAATATTAAATAATTAGTCATCTATCCCATTATTTATAACAAATTCACTAATTAATTAATTTAATAATTATTAGTCTTGTATCCTAAGATTTATAATAAATTTTAAATATTTTAATTTTCATAATTATTAATTAAAATTATTATATATAATTATTATATCTATTTTTAACTATAATTATATAATTATAATTTAAAAAAAAATAAAAAAGTGGTGGCGTGCATGGCAGCACGCCACCTTTATTCCCTTGCACACCATCACTTGTGGCGTGTAAGGGAGCACGCCAGGGGAGCACGCCACCTTTCTAGGTGGCGTGTGGGACCACACGCCACTTCCAGGTGGCGTGTGGTGATTCGCGGGATTAATGGCGTGACCGTATTAGATCGGTAAATAAGTTCTGACACGCCTAATTCTGGTGCTTTTTTTATAAATCTGAATTATATTGGTAAAAAACCCTCTTTCTTTGCATTTCCATCTGAACCTGATCATTGGTTTCTGGTCAAAACGCAAGTTTTGACCAGGGATCAAACTGCAAGGAATAAAAGTTCTCAGCAAGGGACTAAACTGCAACTTTTAAAACTTGAATTAAAACTTTCATTTTCAAATTTGTTCTAATCTTTTTAAGCATTTACAATCCAAAATAATTAATCCAACATTAAATATTCTCAGAAAAATCAATGATTAAGAGTAATTACATTTTTTGACAATTTTGCCCTTTTTAGCCTTAATTTGATGTATTTACTCTTAATCTCAATTTATCACAAGAATGACTTTTTAGGCTCAATAACTATGTTAAAGTTCACTAAAAATCCCAATTTAATCATGTAAATTCATGTAAAAATATGGTTCAATCAATTTCCCCACACTTAGACCTTTGTACTCCTGAACAAATGCAATTGAGTACTAAATTCCAAGTTCAAACCACTAATGCATTTGAAAGATGAGCAATTTCATAAGCAATGAATTAATTAATCAAATTCTTCAAGCCAACACCAGTGATAGTCAAGTGATGTAAAGGAATTAGCTGACTTCACAACTTCAAAATATTAGAACGAAGCACAAGAGGACTCTCAAGATATTAGTGTTTCACTCATCTCACCTCATTGATCGGGATAATTTCACTCTAGTTCACTTAATCAACACCTTACCATAGGCTTGTAACAACTCTAACATCTCCACTATTAACAGCAATTAATGAAATGAATCAAGAGGACTTTTAAGGCTTGTAATGTTGGATAAACCGTTGGTCATGCAGATTGGGCTGTGATGATTGGGCTCATCACATTTTGGGCCATTCTTTTTCATATATAAGTCCTTTTGTGTCACAGCATTTATATATATAAATGCTGTGCAAAACCCCTTTTTTAATATTGGGTCCAAAAACCGGAATGGACCAATTGTTTTTATTAAAAACACAAAAGGACTTATATATGAAAAAGAATGGCCCAAAATGTGATGAGCCCAATCATCACAGCCCAATCTACATGACCAACGGAAGTGACTGTGCGCACACTGCACAAAACGTCATTGTTTGGTATTTGTGAGGTTGCCCTCTAGATCAGTAAAAGCTGCGGAAGAGGATCTTCTCCTCATCATTTTTCTCTTGTTTCTCTTATAAGCTCATCTAGGCTATTGATTGGGAAGATGAGAGAGATATTAAAGTAATATTACGATTGATTGGATGAATATAATTTAGAGATGATGAGGGATAATGAAAAAAGGATTATAAGAAAAACCTAACCCAAAAGCTACACTTTTTTTTTTCTTCTCCCCAACCTTCAGTCGGATCCCTAATGCCCAACCCATCTCTTCATTGTCACCTGGATGCAGATCCTAAGGTGATTCTACAGGGTTTGCTGGCGGTTTCGACGGCAATGATCTCATGAACAATTTGAAAACACAACGTGCACAACAACTTAACAAATATGCACCAAAATCAAACAAGGATTCATGGAGAAGCATGTTCGAATGATTTCTAAAAATTTTCATGTTTGAATCCAAGAAAGTCAAAAGGATAACAAAAATTCTTTCGATAATTCCAATAACGTCACAACATGAACACAATTATTGTATTCCTATCACCAGAACACAAGGATTTAAACAAAATCATGTGGAATGCACAATATAGGCATAGCACGAGTTCCGATTTTTCAGACCGGAGACAAAATTAATTTCCTCAGTACCAGTAATTGAACTCTCAAAAAATTGAAGATTAAGCTGATCAAATTAATAAAACATATATAGCGGAAAACTTTTATCGTATTATCTCTAATCATAATAACTCACCACGGTATATCTCACAAGTCAAAAAGAGAAAACGAGATTCTGAGGGGGGAAAAAGAGAAAATGAGATTAAAAGAAAATAATTCAGGATTCTTTTTACGGGAAAATGAAATACAATGATGGTCTGAGAATAGCCATTAAAGACCCTCAAGGAGCAAGTTTGTATATTTCAACATTACTGTTCTAAGACCTAGATCCAAATTACAAATTACGTTATTTATAGCCTATCATCAAAACTTATAATAGCTTACCAACTAGTCAGGTAATCCTAAACCAAATCCCTATCTAAATTAAATTACGTGGGGCTACAATCAAAGGAATATTTTATTCAAATACAATGATGAGTTAACAACTAGATATAATCTATATTAAATAATATTAATAAAATATGTAATAGAGGGTCCTACCATATCATAAAGTAATTCTTAAAATATTACTCTCTCCGATCCTAATTATAAGACAACGTCATTTTACATGGTGCACTTATTGTATTATTATCATGGACTTGACATGTTGACTAAGACTATTTTGGCAGTATATGCGCTTATTTTCATTATTATAAGGAACATGACCTTGATATTCAAGGATTCCAATTTCCAAGAAGAAAAAAAGGATAATGATAGTCAGGTCCCAAAAATCATAAAAAATAATAAAAAAGTCCCAACAGAAATTCACCTATCAAAAAAGTCCCTGAAGACTTTTTTGATATTATTTCTATTAACAACAAGAAGAACTATATTTACAATAAAATTTAAAAATCTGGTTATTCACAACAGAAAAAAAAAATATATTTACAATAGGAAGTGTCATATTCATAACAAAATTTAAACACTGGTTTTTGTTTCAAACTCAAGTCCCTAAACGTACAGAGGTCATTTACAATAGAAAAAGGCTAGATTCACAACAGGAAGTGCTATATTTATAACAAAATTTTAAACCTAGTCATTCACAAGAGAAAAAATTATATTCACAGCAGGAAGTACTATATTTACAACAAAATTTAAAAACTTAGATTTTGATTCAATAGAAACAATATCAAAAAAGTCCCTAGATATGTGAATTTCTGTTAGAACTTTTTTGTAATTTTTTATAATCCTTGGGACTTGGCTGTAATTTTCCCACGAAAAAAAGTCAAAGTGGGAGTAAAATTCAGCCCGAAAATTCCGGGGACAAAAAGTGAGTCAAAGTTATGTGAGCTTGATATGGTGCAGGAATTCAAAACAAGCTAAGGCATGACCGGCAATTCAAACCTAATGTTGGGGAAATAAATTAAGGGTGAAGGAGCAAATTGGCTAACAGACTTTTAGCTCAGGAGCGATCAACACAAAAAACTTTTAAATGTGAAATTTATACCAATAGACTTTTAGCTCAGGAGCAAATTGGCCAACAGACTTTTAGTTCAGGAGCGATCAACACAAAATCGTTATCTGGGCAGTAACACTCCGTTAGTAGGTCACATTTTTTAGGAAATAATGAGCTGAAATATAAATTAAAATGCAGAGCAGAAAAAAAGTGGCCACAACCTAATCAAAAACGTGGCTCCAACCTGGTTCTGAAAGAAGAAAAGGAGGAGCGAGATCGAGGCTCAGCGAAACCACCATCTTCATCGACGGGATCATTGCAGTTTGCGTCTATAAACATGTGCAATTTGCGTCTAGAAATTGTTTTTATTTCACCAAGTTCTCTTGTTGTTTTCCTTTAGTTTCCATATTTCAAGTATTCGTAGTTGCCGTAATCTTTTGTGGGCGAATGCGAGTTATCGAGTTTGTTGGGATAAGTGAACCGACTGTAAAAATCGTAGCTTTGTAGGGGGTCCTGAAGCTGAATAATAAGATACTGGTTTGTCCAAGAGTGGAAGCAATGAGGTCTAAAAGACCAGGGGCGGAGGGAGGGGGTGCTAGGGGTGGCCCCCGCCCCCCCCCCCCAAAAAAAAAATTGTAGATGATGACCGAAAGTTTTATAGAATTATATTTTAACCTTATAAAAATTGTAATATTTTCACTTAAGTCCCTATTATTTCTATAGTGAAAGGATTAAAATAGAAATATTGAAATTTTTATAGGGTTAAAATGGAATTTCATAAATACTTGGGTTCTATTTTATAAAATTTGCCCCCCGTAACTACAATTTCTGACTCCGCCTCTGTAAAAGACCATTCTCAAACTCACTAGAACCCATGCCACCAGTTTTTTCTGCATTTTATTTTTATTTCAGCTCATTATTTCCCAAAAATGTGACTCACTAATGGAGTGTTACTGCCCAGATAACGATTTTGTATTGATCGCTCCTGAACTAAAAGTCTGTTGGTATAAATTGCACATTTAAAAGTTTTTTTGTGTTGATCGCTCCTGAGCTAAAAGTCTGTTAGCCAATTTGCTCCTTCACCCATAAATTAAAACGATTACATCACATCAAAAAGTTGTACAATAACCGCAAAACAGTCTAAAGGAGTTATATGGAGATTAAAATAATTATTATTAACACCATTAATTAAAGATATATAAGACGGGATAGATAAAGAATAATAATAGTTATACCTTTCCTTTGTTGACTTGATGTGATCCAGCGGAGAGAGAAATGAATAGGATGTTATATATTGAGTATAATTTAGAAAGGATTGAAACATACTTACACATATATATCTCAGTCATCAATATCCAATCTCATCGTTCATGGCTATACATCTTGGTCAACGCCTGTTGAGATTAACGCGTTCTTTGGAGACGCTACTTACTGATCAAACTTTCATCTTTATAGAGATATGTTTTGCTCTAATGACCTTTCTTTACATCGGTGAAACGGTGCTCGATCACGTCGTCACTATTTTTGCAGCAGTGCAGATTGGGTGCTTTACCAATAGGAAACTCAATCTCTCTCTCGGCTATAACTCAGCGAGCACTATTTATTCCATGGTTGGATTTATTGCTGTTTCTTTAATCGGCGGACGGTCGTCTTCCAGATCATTAGCTTTATTGACTGCGGGTTTGCCTCTTATGCAGTTGATCCTTGTATTTGTGTTCATCGACAAATTGAAGGTGTGCCATATATTTCTTCCTTTCTCTTAACTGCAATATATTAAGCCCATACACTTGACATCATTCGATCAGTAGTTGAGTCATCAATACACTTGACTAAGTAATGAACATGATTTTATGAAATATAATGGTTGCTTCAATTTAATGATCAAGCAGGGCCAGAAACAGGAACTACATACCAGACACACCCAAGCCCCTTGTTTGAATACTGACTTGGTTCAGCAACACAATTATGATGTTGCTCCTCATGCAAGCTCTTCCACCTCAAGTTTTAGCCAAAGGGAAATAAGGGATCCCCCTATTGGGAGTGGTGGATTCACATTTGGTCTTGTTGCCTCTCATAAGTACTCCCTTGTCCTATTTAAAGTGCAGAGAAAATAAATTTTTTAATCTTATTTAATTATAAGGAACCTCATTAATTTTTTCGTATGAATGTACATTTTTGCTCTTCATTTATTATTGTGTTGACTTTATTCTTATAAGGGAAAATGTACTCCCTTTGGTCCACAATATAAGGGCTTATAAAAGAATAACTTGATCAAAAATATAAGTCACTTGTGAGATAATTAATGCTCACTTTTTCAATTATGTGTAATTAATGCTCTTTCTCAATTTTTCTCACTCATTATTAAATTTTTATGCACATTTTCCAATAAGAGTAAAAGTGAAAAAAAATAAAATAATTTAGGATATATTGAATGAGTTAACTGTCACTTTTTATTTCTCATGAATTAGTTAGAATGCCCTATATTATGTACTAAAGGAAATATATTAGAAAACGATGAAGTTGGAAAAGTTATTAAAGTTTATGACAAAATTCATTAAGTTTAAGGCTTTTCTTTGACTATGTCAAACATGTTGGAAGTATTTATAAACAGCATTAGAGGAGTGTGTGTGTACAATTCTCCCACTAACTTGATATTTTAATCTTATTTTCTTAATTTCATCATTTTTTAGTCAATAATTAATGTATTGTGTAGGCACTTATGCAGCCCAAAAAAACGTGTTTATTTTTCATTATATACAGGGAAACCGGAGCCTTATCTGCAGTAAAGAAACCAAAAGACCCTGACAATCTTAACAACACAATATCTCTTATTAAGGTACGTCTTTTATTACGTTGTTTATTTGTTGCTCCTGGATTTGTGTCCTTCAAAACTGAAGATTCTTCCGTCCTTGAAGAATTAGAAGGTTAAAGATTTCCCGGCGTCTTTTGAATAGAACAGAAGAAACAGAGAAAAGAAATTGTGAGTTTATTCACAAAACAATCAACATGATACAATATTCATATAACTTTTGTCACTGACCTAACAAGCATTAATATAACTGTGAAGAATACATAATGTGCTATTGTGCTATACATAGTTTCTGAACCGAAAAGTAGTGATTTTGTCCCAATTTCTATATCTATTGCTTTGTCCATCTTTTCACGTAACATGATGGACCAAGCAAAACTTCTATTCAATCTTGTTATATGTCTTCTGTTCTTGATCTTTATGTTTTCTCAACTTATTTATGTCCCTAAGAGAGAAACTCAAGAAAATCCGGGTGGGCCATTTCTTCCCCTTCTCTTGACAAGCATTATTATTATGTCAACCAAATTCCAGAGCATTGTCCTATATATATGATTTTCCTCTGGTAAATATATATATTAAGCCATACACTTGACTTCGTTGCCCCACAACAATACATATGTTAATAGACATTTTCTTGAATTGAGTCATAAACATACTTTGCCATCACTTTGGTCCCTTTTACAAGTCTAGTTTACCTAATTTGATACATTTTTCAATTTAACCCTAATTTAATAATGGCATTCTCAAATCTTTTTCTCATCTTTCTCTCTTTCCAACGTAAATTAATTTAGACTTTCATTATATTTAATAGAGGTAACACTACAAAAAAAACCAAAATTACCCACGGAATTTACCCACGGAATTCCGTGGGTAATTTCTGTTACCCACGGAATTACCCACGCAATTCCGTGGGTAAAATTTTACCCACGGAAATTACCCACGGAATCATTCCGTGGGTAAAAATACCGTGGCTAATTGATTTACTGACGGAAAAAAATTCCGTCGGTAACTTATCCACGGATTAGCGACGGAAAGTTTCCGTCACTAATTACCCACAGAATTATTCCGTGGCTAATTGCCCACGGAATTCTGTGGGTAATTTCGGTGGGTAATTTCCCACGGAATTCCGTGGGTAATTTCGGTGATTAATTACCCTCAGAATTCCGTGGCTAATTTCCGTGGCTAATTACCCACGGAATTCCATGGCTAATGAGAAAATTCTGTGGGTAATTTAAGCAATTTTTGTCATCTGCTTTTTTTTTAATTATTTTTTTTATGAACTTTTTTTAGGCCGTTTTTTATATATTATAATTTAAAATGCACTGAAACAAAAAAAAATAATCATATAGATAAAAAGCTGAGCAAGTTCAAGACACATTCATATAATTTAAAGTCACAAGGGCAAATAGATACAAACAGTTACCAAGTTAGTTTTTACAAAAGCAATAAAAATATTCAACTATCATTTTCATTGTCTCTATAGCGAGCCTCATCATTGGTGGCAAGGTTAGAGACAGGTAAGGGAATCCCAAATGCTTGCAATGCTGACATAATCATTTCATTCTGTGATTTCAAGCTTGCAACTTCTTCTTTCATTTGAGTCATCTCTGGATCCACCGTAGAGTTGATAGAAGGAGGTGTGGAGGAAGAACCAATGTCATCTTCAGATCCCAAGCCATCGATTCGCCCTTTCTTGTTTTTACCACCAATAACCTCTAACCATAAATTAAATTCATCTTGATTAGAATTGATTATACACAAATCATTTCTCAAACACTTCCCAAAATCAAATGCAAACCCAATAATTCTATAGAAAGACAAGCAGGGATAAGGAAATTTACAAGCACTAATTAATTGATGGAGACGTCATAGAGTGGTATTCTCTGATCCAAGTCAACAGCATGTACAAGTAATCCAACCAATTGCATACTTTTAATTAGAGCTCAATCAGAAAACAAGCAGACGACAGAGCAAGAGTGAGAGAGGGAAGATGCAGACTTCCATTTCTACCAAATGAAATGACAACAAATAACTCATGTACATCTAAGAATCTGATATTCTTGAACAACATTCATACATTGCCCATATTTCATATCTACACATAAAATAATGCCAAACGTCCAATATTTTCAGTATCTAAGTCCAAACAGTAATATCAAATTTTTTCATCAACCTCTTGCTAAAAATCAATGCTAAAAATCAATGAAGTTGAACTGAAACCAGAAATGAGAAATGTAACATGTATTGAGATATGAGCTAATATAAGGAATTCCAGTCTCCGTGGTTTGTAGAGGAAAGGAAATATAAAACAGTAGTGAAAAATATAAAGCGAACATTGTAGAGGAAAGGAAATATAACTGAGAACTTACGACTTATTTCCTTGCAAAGGATTTGCGAATAAATTCCTAATAAAATAAGAGAATTTCAGGAAATGAGCAAGCTTTTTTCAAGATATATATATCAGAAAACAAGAAAAAAAGTTCACAAGGGTTCAAGCATTCCTACACATTCTGTTGCTCACAAAGTGAAGGCTTCAAGTTGCTGATGCTGAAGTTGTTGTAAGAAAGGTCTCTGTACAAAAGATATGAAATGCAAATCACATATGCAGCAAGAACATTTTAAAGGTTACCTTTTGCCACACTTGTAGTTGTAGATAGTTTTATTTCCCTTTTCGCTTGTTAACCTTTTCCTATCTAGTTTTTAAATGTTCTCTTGTTCCAAACAAGTTAGCTTTCTTTTTCATATTATCATCACTAACTGCAAAGTAAGTTATCGGCATGAAACATTCCAAACGTAAGCTCATTTCATATATCAAAATAATCTTTCTAAGGATTTCGTAAATAGACATAACCACAAGAAGATGAAGTTGCCAAGTAAATCGTCAAAACAGAGAATCATATATAATATGCTAGTTGTCAACACACGACAGTCAAATAGTTTATTAAACTGCTCTCATAAATAGAAGGTTCATTGAAAGGACAGTTATATACAGAACACAAGATCATAATCAGGAGGCCTTGAATTATTTTAAAGCAATTTATACAAATATAAATCAGTTTGAGGCTTCACGGGTGGATCAAACCTTGTCCAAGATCAACTTAATGAGAGTATCCTCTCAGCACCTTGCGCAGCTGAATAGACCTATATCAACCAAGGAAATTGAAACAGCGGTCATCCAAATCAAAGAAGATAGCGCCCCTAGAGTAGATCGTTTTATCAAAAATTCTTGTCGCTTCTTAAGAATGATATCATTGCTGTGGTTTTCCAAACATTTTCTGCAATATATCTGCTCAAGGAGCTTAATTGGTACTTTATTTTTATAGTTTCAAAGTGTAATAGCCCAACTACTTTAAAGGATTTTCGGCCTAGCTATTACTCTTTGCAATGTCATATATAGATTGATTTCCAAAATTTTGTGTCATCGGCTATTAAATCGATGTTTTGTGTATACACTGTTTTGTGTCATATGTACACTGTTTCCAAAATGATCAATTAAGCTATATATAGATGTCAATTATATTAATAGGACATAAAACGCACATATAGCACTTGGGGAAGAACAACAACCACAACAACTACATACATCTATTAAGGTGTCCAGCTTGCTATGAGGTGGATAATGTCCACAAGATGATGATATAGAGCCATTCATAAGGAGGAACACGTACCCTAGGCACATGGTGACTAACCTGTTTTAATCAGAATTTCTTAGAACCCGTCATCATATTATGCTTTCATGACCTTAACAGCCTTCAATTCTCTGTGGTCCAATCTATTATTCATGCCAACCTCTCTCTAGCTAAAGGTTCTGATAAATGCTTCGCGTGTTTATAAGAAAAATTATTTATTATTGTTTAATTAATTAATGAGCCACACATATATCTGTTTTGTAGATAAACAAGAAATTAAATAAAGATCGAGAGACAGAGGTCGAAGGGGTTTCGAATCATTGTTTTGTCATTCATTGGAATGTCTGTCAAAGCAAGGCAATCTCCGTAACTCCATTAACATTATATGCAATAAAGTCGACGCCAATTTAATCATTATTTTCCTCGGGGGAGACCTCAATTATTTGTTTCCTAACCATAATGCATTTCTAAAAGGAAAATTAATCACAGTTAACATTATTATTCTTGCTTTCCCTGCACCCACACAAAACGGCGCAAAATAGAGAAGGAAAAAAAAAGCAGCAGACGCACCTTGATTGGAGGAGGAAGGCTGGGACGGTCGGCGACTATAGCACGAACGGCAGTGAGATGGTGGAGAACGAAGGTCGCCGGAGTTGGAGGAAGGAACAGATGGGGGACGAATTGAGATTTAGGGCTTGTTGAACTTGAGAGAGGTGAAGGGAAGAGCCGATCATTTGGAGGCAGAGAGTGTAAATAGAGCTGGCGGTGGCGGAAACTGAAGGATCGAAATGGTGGAGGTCGAGAATGGTGGTGGTGGTCGTCGACGTTGATGAATCTGAAATAGATGATGTCGATGGTGAAGGAGTTGAGAATTAGGGCTGAGTTTTCACACGGCGGGAAAGGAAGAAGTTTGCTGAATTAGGAAGAAAATTTCGCTGGAAATGAAAACAAGGCGCTCAAATTTCATTAGGGATTTAGGGATTAGAAATTATTAATCTAAAGTAAATAAATTTCACAAATTAGAGAAGTAAAACTCCTAGTTCAGTTGGTTAGGCGACTTTATATCTTCTCCCCCGTCCCGTGTTCGAACCATAAAGCTTGCAGTAATTTTTTAAAAAACATGTAACATCACCCACGGATTAGCCACGGAATTCCGTGGGTAATTCAAACCGTCAAATTACCCACGGAAATACCGTGGGATTTCCGTGAGTAATGTTTTTTTTTTTAAAAAAAAAATCTTGTATTAATTGCCCACGCAATTCCGTGGGTAATCCGTGGCTAATTACCCACGGAAAAAATTCCGTCTCAATTCCGTGGGTAATTTTGAGTTTTTTTGTAGTGTAAAATTATAACACTGTTATTAATGACTCTGGACTTATACTAACAACAATTTATTATTATTATTATTATTATTATAAAAGGACCAAAGTGGTAAATAACATGCATGCTTTGATGACGAAATTGTTCTGAAATATGATGGTTGCTTAAATGATTAAAAAGGGCTTGAAACTGGAACAAGATATCAGCTCCACGGAAGCCACTTCTTTGAACACTTGCGAGTTGGTTGATCAACAGAATCATGATGTCGCTCGTTCAATCTCTTCTACCTCTAACTTCAACCAATGCAAAATACGGGATCCTACTGGGGCTACAGAATTTGGAGCTGTTTCTTCTTTGAACACTGACGAGTTGGTTGATCAACACAACTGTGATGCTGCTAATTCAGTGTCTTGTACCTCAAGTTTTAGTCAATGGGAAATAAGGGATCCCCCTATTGGAGTGGGTGGATTCGCATTTGTTCATGTTGCCTCTCACAGGTACATATACAATAACTCTCTCACTAAAGTCATACCACCCTGGTCATTTTTACAAGTCTAATTTACCTAATTTTTACATGTCAAGGAAAATTTGTTAACTCATTAAAGTACAACTTAAATTGACGCATTTTTTCAATTTTACTATCATTTATGAATAATATTCTCAGCACTCTCTCCTCTTTCTCTAATGAATACATTTATTCATTAATTAATAGAAGCAAAATTGTAATATTATCATTAATTACTCTTAAGTTGACTTGTAATAAAGACTTTTTTTTTTTCCCAAACTAGACTTATAAAAACGATCAAAGTGATATTTTGATCTTATTTTCTTAATTTCATCATTTCTTAGTCAATGCTTAAGAATTATGCAGACACTTGTGTAGCCATAAAAAACTATCAAGTGTTGTGTTCTTCATTCTTGACAGAGTAACCGGGGACTTATGTGCAGTAAAGAAACTAAAAGACCCTGACAATCTTGACTCCACAAGTTCTCTAATCAAGGTACGTCTTTTATTACCATATTTATTTGCCCCACCTGGATTTATATGTACATCCTCCAAAACTGAAGATTCCGCCCTTGAAAAACCAGAAAGCTAAAGATTTTCAGGTGTGTCTTTTGTATTTAGGAAATCAAAATTCTCAGCCAACTTGAACATCCAAATATTGCGAAGTACTATGGTGCTGAAAGAGTGAGTTGTGCACTGATTTATGAGACAAAAAGAATCAAATCGTGCATCATTAATTGTTTCTGGTGTTGCCATATGTTCCATTTTTGTGTGCGCATGTATCTAATTTATATATTGGTTTAAGCGTGAATAGGTTGGAAACCAGATATGGCTGTTCATGGAATATGTTGAAACCGGGACACTCACAAAGTACATAAGGGAAGTAGGTGCCTTCCGAGAACGTTTAGTTCGAGATACCACTGCACAAATTCTCTCTGCATTGGCTTACTTACATAATAAAGGAGTAGTCCATAGGTAATTACCTACTTATATGCAATACTGCATTAGTTCCATAAAAAAATACTCTCCGGTATTTAATATAGGACTAACTGAGAAGTTCATCTTGGTTCTAACTAAAAGATTTATTTTCCATATTTTTTAATATTTTCCTAACTAAAATGGCATTACGAAAGATGTTCAATCTTCCCTCTAAACTTTTTCTCCTCTATACTTTTATGGTTATATAGGGACATCAAGCCCGATAACATACTTGTGGATTCTTACGGCTTTGTAAAGCTTATTGATTTTGGTTTGGCTAAGCATAAGCATGTAAGTACTTGAATATCTCCCATTACTGCATTTAGAAGACAAATTACTTTCTCTCACACTCAAATAAAATTAGGTTTCATTCTTACCTTCACTCAACCCTAGCCTGGATCTCACATTACCTCATTTTTCACCTTAATTCACTTCTTTAACACCTACTTCTTTAACACCCATGGAATTATGATAGTCCCTATCGGGCTTTTCTGTGTTGAACAGGTAAATGAATCAATCGGCCGTCACTTCAAGTGGGGAACTTCACATTATGCAGCTCCAGAAGTACATTTGCATTTTGATACTATATATATAATCATATTCCCTCCGTCCCTAGTTACAAAGTCATATCTTTTGAATTGGTTCATCCCTTATTTTTAGAATCGGGCTTTTCCATGTTGAATAGTAAATGAATCTGAGCATTAAATGCATTTTTGAAACTGTTAGCTCTAATTAATTTTTCCCGTACATTTTCTTTATCATTTTTTTCAAAATTACTCTTTCTCATTTACCCATTTATAAATAAAAACATATTTCAAAAAATAAGTATATTTCCTATATACTAATTATTATTGTTAACTAATTTTAACTATTTAACCTTGTATATGAGGACGGAGGGAGTAATTTACAAATCAGTTCTTAATAAACCATAACGTTTCTCATACAGACTCTTGCAAATCGAGAATATAGCAGCTCGGATGAAGCACATAGCGCTGATATATGGAGCTTGGCATGTGTAATGATTGAAATGTTCACAGGGCAGCGCCCTTGGCGTGATCTTGATTGGGTATAATAACACTTTTAGCAGTTTAACATTTAGCGCATTTGCATTATATGATTGTCTTTCTATTACGTTAATTAACAAATAAGTGCCTTGGTTAATTAAAGACGACGAGGACAAGTGCATGTGAAACATTGAATGTATCTGATATATGGATATTGTTCAATTTATGGTTAAACATGTGTGTGACTAAAATAGAAACATTTATGCAGTGGCTGGTCAACCGTGAAGTTTGTTGGAACAAGCGACATCCTGAAATACCAGAAAATTTGTCAACTGAGGGTAAAGAGTTTCTGCAATTATGCTTCGAAAGATATCCAGCCAAGCGCCTATCAGCTTCAGAATTACTGCAACACTCATTCCTGTCTTGATGAAAGCAGAGTTGCAGAAAAGACATAAATCATGATTTCTTTTTTCCCCCTCTTAATCATATTTTGTGGACGTCCGTGAACCTCAGATTATTGGGATTAATGACTTGCTAATTGCTGCCTTCATGAAATAGTTGGTAATACACGCTCACAAATCAAATTTTAGTACTACTGATATTTTTTTAAAAAAAATAGTTTAATTAGTTATTTATAATAAATATGTGTTAATTTCACTAAAATATTATGTTTAGTAATGTACATTGACACTACCCCAAGATGGAAATCCTTTAGTGCAAATAAAAAGGATATTCTGAAAAAAAAAATTATAAATTTAGGGGAAACAAAGTTAATTGGTGGCTTATATTTAATATCAAAATAAACATTTTGTCTTAACTTAGAAGTGTGAACAAAGGTAACATCATTTTTAAGACATTAACGTCACACATCAGATAATTGTTGGACGAGTTTTCTAAGTGTGTGTATTGTCCAAACCATAGTTCAATGAAAGACGATAAAAATGAGCACAACACACGTGAATAATGTTATCGATTGGAAAATAAAACGTGACGAACTTTGAGGAATTAAATACTTCCTCAATCCTTATTATATATTTATCTAATTTAATTGTAAAAAAAATTTAATTAAGTTAATTAATATGACATTATTTTTTAAAACATATTAATGATCTTCTTTAATTCGCTTATTATTTCTTCTCCGTAATTATTATTGAGAGATTATCAATAGAAATAAGGGAGAAGGAGCAAAAATACACTTGACCTTTTCCCCAGGAGCACCCAACACCACGACCTTTCAACTGGAGCAAAAATACACACGACGTTACGTTTTGGGAGCGTCCAGCACCACGGCCGTTAGTTGACCGTCAACTTGGATGGAACGTTGACGTGGCGATGACATGGTGCTGACATGCTGGCGTGAATGCTGATGTGGAATAAAAAATTCAAAAAAATTAGGAAAAATTCAAAAAAAATAGAAATTTTTTTAAAAATAATTAGAAAAAATTTTAAAAATTAGAAAAAAAATTTCAAAAAATGAGGGAAAAAATTAAAATAATTAGGGAAAAAGTAAAATAATTAGAAAAAAAATTAAAAAAATTAGAGAAAAATTCAAATAATTAGAAAAAAATAAAATAATTAGGAAAAATTAAGAAAAATAGAATAATTAGAAAAAAAATTTAAAAAATTAGGAAAAAAATTCAAAAAATTGAAATAATTAGAAAGAAATTAAAATACCCCCGCCAGTGGGCCCCACCACCGACCACCCTACTGTCGGCCGCTGCCGGCGATCGATTGCCCTTTATTATATACTCGTCGGCAGACGATTTAGTTGATTTTACTTATTTTTCTAAAATGTCCTTATATAAATTTTGTACCTCAACTACCTTATTAATTTAACATAATCCCTCATTTATATCAATAGGCATCTTTTAGGAAGAAATTGATAAAAATTAGAATGTTGTATTATAATTAGGACCAAAACAGACTCTCAAATGTTGTCTTATAATTATGACCGGATAAAGTATATTAGAAAGGGCAACCGATCACCGCTGGCGGCCAACGGTAGGGTGGTCGGTGGTGGGGCCCACTAGTGGGGGTATTTTAATTTCTTTCTAATTATTTTAATTATTTGAATTTTTTCCTATTTTTTTTTCTAATTATTTTAATTTTTTCCTAATTTTTTAGTTGTTTTCTAATTATTTTAATTTTTTTCCTAATTATTTTAATTTTTTTTCTAATTATTTTTTTTAAAAAAAAATTCCTAATTATTTTAATTTTTTCCTCATTTTTTGATTTTTTGTTTGAATTTTTTTGAATTTTTTAAAATTTTTCTAATTATTTTAATTATTCTTTAAAAAATTTCTAATTATTTTATTTTTTCCCTATTTTTTTGAATTTTTCCTATTTTTTTTTATTCCACATCGCCACGTCAACGTTTCATCCAAGTTGACGGTCAACTAACGGCCGTGGTGCTAGACGCTCTCAAAACGTAACGTCATGTGTATTTTTGCTCTAGTTGAAAGGTCGTGGTATTGGGCGCTCCTGGAAGAAAAGTCATGTGTATTTTTACTCCTTCTCCCTAGAAATAAATTAAAAAATAATAATAAATATAAAATATAATTGGGTTAAGGAGCATATTTACCAACAAATTATTACAAAAGGAGCATCTTACACAAATATTTATTAAAGGTATCTTATATACAAACAAACAATTAACATGTGGTAAAAAACACAATCTGTTAGTTTTTTTTTCATGGACGTTTAGTTCACGTGATTTGTGTCAGAAAAAATTGACCTTAGTTTTGCTCAGAGCTTCAAGGAAGACAGGAAGCAAAGGCCAAATCATCAAACATGCTGAGAAAACAAAAATGCAATCTGGGAGAAAAGCAGAGAGAGCAGAGAAAAAGAAACAATGGCGAAACCCATCGGAGGCTCAATCGACGTCATGGAAGCCGAAACTATGAGCGATTCTCCGACATGGGCTGCTTGCGAGCGTGTTTGACTAAAATCCTAAACCAATCACGTTTTCTCCCAGATCGCGTTTTCATTTTCTCTGAGAAATCAAAACTCCAAAGTACGCAACACTTCTAATTTTAATGGGTATGTTTTGTACCGGGAAGAGGATGCTCTGTGTGGTTGGTTACTTTTCAATTTGTGTTTTCTTGATTCTTAAAAGAAAAAAGGGGGCTATGAAATATAATCTGTCTATGATTTTTCGCAAAAGGAAACGAAGGTTTCAAATATTGAAATACCAGAAAAGGTAGAAACTTCTTTGACTTGTATTCTGAATGTTGTTTTTAATCATTAACAATGGTTTCTTGAGAAACGCTTGAGTAATTCTCTTTGTTTCTTCTAACGGTGTGTGAACTGGAATGATGTCACTTTATTGTAATTTTGGTTCTGAAAAAATGTGTTTTGACCTTTGAGATTCATTTGTCTTCGAATTCTGTAGTCCCCCCCCCCCCCCCAAATTATTCTGATACTTTGGTTTGGTTTCATAGGCGTGAAGTTTTTTGGTTCTTCTTCTTTATGTTGCTTGAAGATGATGCTTTTAAATGTTCTGTGTTTATTTCCTAATCAGGAAAACACAGTTCTATCTCCTTTGTGCTAAAGAAAACTTCCTTTCTTGGCATAAACATAGAAAAAACAGAACAATCTCTGTTTCACTATTCTTTGTACCTAAAAAAGTCATATTGGGACGTCCGTTAAAAAATAACTAATGGTGTTGTATTTTTTCACTTATTTTAATTGTTTGTTTGTATATAAAATATCCTTAATAAATATTTATTTGACAATAATTTATTGTTAAATATACACCTTAACCCAATATAATTTTATATTTAGAATCAACACTAACCTTCAAAAATTTCTTATCTTAAAAACCGTTGGAACATCAATCTACGTGTCAATAGCAAGAGTTCTCATCCCTTAAACAATTAATTAGTTATAATAATAGTTCTGTATTCAATTCTCAAATATTTTGTATGGAGCTCATTTAATTGAGAATGATTTGTCTTTAATGCCCCGTCACGTCAATCATGCAAAACATGACTGTTTCAAATATCAGGCAAATATGTCCCCACATAATAAATGATCTGTCTTCTTTAATTTGATGCACATGAAATATGTGAGACAAACATTTCTCACCCTTGTAAAAATAATCAAGTGTTCTATATGAAATATGTAAAAATAATTTTATTTCATAATACACCAAAGTGATTATATTTTGTTTGGTGAATTTTCTCAAAGTAGTGTGTGTATTATTGTCCAAACTATATTTCAATGAAAGACGATAAAAATGAGCACAGCAACATATACGTGAATTTTTTTTTTTAATTATTGGAAAATTACAAGTGGAAGAATTCTGAGGAATTAAATATCTATTTTTTCATTCACTCAAGTTGGAGTCAGTAACAAATATAATTGAGTATAGTTTTCCTTTTTACTCCCTCAGATTATTTCAAGTATATTTAAAAATAAAATATGTCCACTTGAATGTTTGAAGAAACACCCGAATTATATATTGAAATACGAAAAATATAATGTACCACGCATGTCCCCTTATAATAAATGATCTGTCACCGATAGTTGATCATTGTAAAGTCGTATTTGACATCTATCATTGCCTCCTGTTTTATTCTAGCTATGACTCATCTCTCCCTCTTTATATTCCAATCCATTTCATTTTTCACTTACCCTCATTATTTTCTAAGAAATTGTTCACAACTGCCATGGCAGAACCTCAAGAGTTGCAGCTTTCCATAATCGGTATGTCCAAATTCTCATCTTCTATACACATATAATGTTATCTCCTTTATTTTACCACCAAAAAAAAAAAAAAGTCATCTCTCTTGTGCATGTTCATACATCACAAATCACTCTGCAGAAATTTGCTGCACATACATGTACAGATGATCTCACCTCACAGGCTCACACAGATTCACACATACGTGTATATATTTCTCAGAATTAGATGCTTCAATCACATAATAGCAACTTAAAATTGATGTTCAAAGCTTTCTAACTTCTATTCATGAAAAGTTGATGAGAAGGAACCAAACAGAGGAAACACATAGTTCCAATATAAAGTTCGATGATTTTTAAGGGTACATCAACTTTGATAAATCCAAAACTACCGGACATATCTATGTTGAATTACTGCTTTATTGCATCTCATTTGTCTCTACAGGTTAACACAAGACAAAATCCTCCGAATTTTAGAATATAGAATATGACCACCTATGTATGTATGATGCAGCCAAGAACATAAATCCCAACGGAGATGCCGAAGATTTCCCAAATGAACTAAGCAACACAATCAAAAACAAGAAGAGACATCAACGTTGGTTAAGAATAGCCTTGTATGTTGTCTCTGTCTTGCTGGGCCAATCAGCTGCAACACTCTTGGGAAGACTGTATTACCAAGAAGGTGCCAACAGCAAATGGTTGGGAACACTTGTCCAGCTTGTGGGGTTCCCTATTCTCCTCCCGCTGTACTTTATCCCTGCATCCAAACACCCCTCTGCAACAAACACCATTAACAATCATGAACAATCCTCTATTTCAAAGCGAGCAATTGTTTATGTCCTCCTTGGCCTTCTTGTTGCATTAAACAGTTACTTATACTCAGTTGGTCTCTCTTACCTCCCTGTTTCTACATATGCTCTTATTTGCTCCTCACAACTGGCTTTCAATGCCTTCTTCTCCTTCTTCCTTAATTCACTCAAATTCACACCTTACATCATAAACTCCTTAGTCCTTTTAACAGTCTCCTCCGTGCTTCTCGTCTTTCATACTGATCCTTCTTCAGGATCTACACAAGCTTCAAAACACAAGTATATGATCGGGTTCATATGCACAGTTGCTGCTTCAGCTGGGTATGGACTGGTGCTTTCTCTGACACAACTTGCATTCAAGAAAGTCTTCAAGAAGGAAAGTTTCAAGGTGATTCTGGACTTGATAATATACCAATCACTTGTGTCAACAATGGTTATACTAGTGGGGCTGTTTGCTAGTGGTGAATTTAGAAGTTTGAAGGAAGAAATGAAGGATTATGGAATGGGAAAGGCAAGTTATGTGCTTAATCTGAGCTTTACTGCTATAACATGGCAAGTTTTTAGTGTGGGTTGTGTGGGTTTGATTCTGGAGGTCTCTTCTTTGTTCTCAAATGTGATAAGTGTTTTGGGTGTGCCAATTGTACCTATTTTGGCTATAGTAATCTTCCATGACAAGATGAATGGGTTGAAGGTAATATCTCTGTTACTTGCTCTTTGGGGTTTTTTGTCATACATCTACCAGCAGTACTTGGATGAGACCAATTCCAAGACTCTTCAGCAGACAAATAATGATGCTTCATCCAGAGACTCACAAAATGGAATTTCTGGGCAAGTAGAAACAGGTTACATTGACTCTAAGAGTCCAAGAAATTCTTTGAAATAGACACAGATATATGAAGAGAGGGTTAATCTTAGCGTAGTGATAAAGTTGCTCTCATGTGACCTGGAGGTTATATATTCAAATCCTGGAAATAGCCTTCCCTTACAGGATAAGGCTGCATACATCTATTCTTTCCCAAACCCCATCTGATCAAAGTGTTGTGCACTAAACGCCCTTTAGACAAAGATATATGAAGCTAGATGTAATAGAATTCTTATCTCATAGTATTTTTGTCTGTAAATTAAGTTTGTCTAGAAATATCTTGAAAAACAATCTCCAAATTCTCAATGTGATGCTAACTCAGGAGCAAGAATTCTTAAAAGTATCATCGAGCAACATCAAACAAATGATAAGTTTATTCTAAGCAAATCTCCTACTGAATACATAGTATATACTAGTATAGCAATTTCACACAGTATATGTATAGAAGATACTACCACAATCCTAAATATAAGATATAGTTTTGCACTATAAACTATGTCCTATATTTAATACCGAAAGAGTACCATTTTTTGATTTCCATCATATACTTAGTAGGTCCAATCATCTGCTTAGTCAATAGACGAACCCGGTCCCAAATAATTTGTCATCAATGGAAGCTGTTGGGAAGTAAAAGCTTCCTTCATGAATTGATGAATGTGGAACCCCACCTTGACGGCCATACCACACGTGAACGTCATTTATGGGACATTCTTGCAATTACTCTCAGATAAGTTATATTTTGATCATATTTCACGAAAAAAAAAGGGGAAAATATCAGTGATGTTTTAAGGTAGAGAAAAAATATCAAAAAGTTCCAACCCTAAATCCCCTAAGAACTTTTTTTATATTAATTACGGAATTCCTCTAGCAAAAAAGTTTCGTTATCAAAATAGTTCTTCATGTTATCAAATGACTTTATTAGTTGTTAAAATGTCCCAATGAAAATCTCGTTGTCAAAAGTTTTTCAAGTTTTTCCTCCAGCATGTAGAATTTTAGAAAATTGGAAAATTTTTGACAACATGAAAAGTCATTTTGACAACGAAATTTTCATAAAGACATTTTAACGACTGATAAAACCATTTTGACAATGAGACTTTTTTATGAGAGGAATTCCGTAATTGATATCTTGGAACTTTTTTTATATTTTTTCTCTACCCTTGGGACTTCACTGATATTTTCCAAAAAAAAAAAAGTATAATTGTGATTGAACTTGGAAAAGCCATCTTAAAGATGAGGGGCAAGAATTTTAATTATTGATTTTGTCGTGTTTATTTAAGATATTGAAATAAGGAAAGAATGTAAATGTACTTATCAAGTAAAAAAAGTAACAGGGGAAATTGGGGAAAAGCCCCCCATACAAATTTTATTGCTAAGAAGGACTTTAGTCAGAGCAACATTACCTTCTGTAAAAAAGAAAATATATATATAAGTTATTCTCACATATAAAATTTTCAATAGGAACCTTTCCCCAGTTTTTTTTTTTTTAAAAAAATTATTGATATTATACATACCATATTTTCTCTTCAACAAACTAAATTTATCAAATTAAATCTCTATATGTCTATTATTTATCTGAAAAATATCATATTTTTATGATTTTGTTTATTTGGTCCGAATTGCCACATCATTTTTTTTTTAACTCTAGAATCATACTAAAAATTTTTAGATTTTTAGTTCAACTTCTGAATTGGAGTTATAGATCTTCGTTTTAGTGATTCAAAACTCATTTTAAACATTAAGGAAATTACTATCTCCTGTAAAAATTTTAGATAAAAAATCAACCTCTAACCCTTGCAACAACAGATGTGAAAATCAACCCCTATTTTCGGACTAAAATTCAGTGGTTGGAAAAACAACTTGCATGATCATTTTGTGACTCATACCTATCTGAAATCAGTCCCCATGTGTATATAATAGACATGCATGATCTTAAAGCTTGATTAAATAGTCAAAGGAAATCATAAATCCACTCAAATTCGGCACTACCATGAGCTCTCTCTCTCTAAAACCATGATTTTAATCTTCAAAACTCGCAAATCTTCAGCAAAATTCCAGAAATCTGATGAAGAACGACTTAAAGGCTTACCTAAACCTCAGAAATCAATTTTCATGTAAGATCCAAACTCTCCTTCTCTTTCCTTTCCGATGACTCTCTCTCACCAACGTTCTCTCTCTTTCTCGGCTCTGTGCTACTGGATAGAAAAGGAATGAAGGATGTGACGGAGGTTGAAGAAAGTGGTGCGTGTGTGTGTGCTGCCGGAGGTTGTGTCGTGGTTTCCGGAAGGAGGAGGAATGCGTGTCTGGTGTGGAGGTGAAGAATGAAAATGAAATTTCGACCAAAAAAAAAAAAGAATGAAAATGAAAAGTGTAGGTTGTGGTGTATACGTGTGTCGGATATGAGTGAAAATGAGAATTGAAATTAAAGGTCAAATGGGCTTGGGCCGATGGAATAGAATATAGATGAAAATATATGTATATATGCCTTGCTGTGGTCTAAACACATGTGGGCTCTTGAGCAAAAAAAAAAACACATGTGGGCTGATTTGTTTTTTAAAAAATGCAAATCATTTTATCCCTGGGCCCACAAGCAAGCTTCCAACATTAGCTTTAGTCGTGCATTTAGTCCCCTTCAATTATGAATTGGGTGGAGCCCGTCCTAGCAATTCATTCTTGAATGTTTTTTCCCCCTCAACTAATTTATTTTGGCTATAAAATATTATCTCAAAAATATTCTGACAAAAAATTATTCCCAACTATTTGTCCTTAATTTACAAGGAATATGCCTTTATTTCCTAATATAAATTCTAAAATTGATCAAGGCTAAATTTTTCATAATTAATCCCAAATCCTATTTAATTCTCAAATTCTAAATTTTGGGATGTCACAAAAATAAGCAGTTTAAAAAAATTAAATCTGGACCATTGGAATCTTATCTAGACAGTCCATATGAGATGAGCTTTCCCTACCTTTCCTGAAACAGGTTCCAACCGCTCTCTCCACTTCCTCTCCAGATAATTTGTCTAACATTAGATTGATTTTTAATGGTCGAAATTTATTCTGCAAAAATACACATGATTAATCAACGCGTTCTTCTATTTCTTTATATCTCTTCATACTTCATCATGCATGAACATATATAAGTAGCAACCTCAAAACTCTGTCGATTCATTCATGAACATGGCCAGCAAGAAGGTCAAATTCTGAAAATTCTTTCATACTGAAATTGCACCCAACCCAAGTAGACCCCTGGCCTGGCCTGTCTTCAAACTTAAGTGGGAAACCCGTGAGCAATGCCCTGATTGGCTAACTCACTACTTTCTTCCCGGTTGAACGAAAACACTAGTTAGCAGCACTACAAAAAGAGTGGAAATTGAAGAATCTGTGAAAGAGGTTTTAACTTGCTTAACAGATTCATAAAAACTTGGAGAAGATGAGAGGGAAAGCCACTTAGATGAAAAGTAGTTCAAAGAAAAGCTCTACTAACGGAGAACTCGAATTGTACGAGTAAATTTCTAATATCTCCAAACCATCAAGAAATCATAATAAAAGAATAATAATAATAATAATAAAAAAAAGGAACCATTAAGATTTTTTTTTTTTTTAGAAAAATAGAATAGAGGACGGCACCTCCAAATTTTATTAATAGCCCTCACTTATGGCAGAGGAATACCGTGGTTACATCAAATCTTACTACAAACAGATGCAAATAATAGGAAAAGATTTTTTTATGACCTAGCTAAGCTCCTAATGCCAAAACATCACGACCCAAGGGGGAAAAAAAACTTGTATGACAGAAAAAGTCTTACAAATACAAAGAGAAACAGAGAAAACATTAAAAATATGACAAAATTGAAACAGAAAAGATATATGCAAATATTTAAAATCATGAAAAATCTCAACACGCCAAGACGACAACGCATGATTTGACCTTCATTTATGTCTGGCTAAGAGTCCCTGCCAAAGGAAGAAGATACTCTCATTTTCGTTTTTCTGCCCATCCCTCATTATCAGCGAATCTTGGCTGTCGAAATCTTAATCCAAGGGCCCAGGATGATTTTCAGAAAAACCGCGCGTGGTTTTTCTGAAAATCATCCTGGGCCCTTGGATCAAGATTTCGACGGTTAGGATCCGCCTGTGAGAGATAATGAGAGAAATGATGTGCATGCAGAGGATCCGGACGCCCCTGCCAAAATTGGACAGAGAAGTTTGAATGATATGTATCTGGGAATAATAAAGATAATCCTTTTTAAAAAAATACCTGAATAAATTGTAGTAACTTATTGACTTAGAAAGGAGCATATATAAGAACAATTAAATGAAAGTAATCGGATTTGAAGAAGTCAATGAAGAATTAAATAGCGAGTAAATTTCCAGCAAAGGAAAGGCATGCATATGCTTCAAGAGGTTGAAAGTAAAGAAAGTACTAAAAATAAGAAAAGAGAGTCTAAGAGCTTAATTTCACTCGAATGAATCTGTCTACGGATGAGGATCTATCAATAATTTTTGTGGATTCAGCTAACACTACAAGAAAAAAGGGTTTTAGCGACGGAAAAAATCCGTCGCTAAACCCTCAATTTCACTCGAATGAAATCCGTCGCTAAATTCAAATTAGTGACGGAATAATATTCCGTCGCTAATTTCGATAAATTCAAATTAGCGACGGATTCAGTTTCCGTCGCTAATTTGATTATTTTTTTAAAAAAATTATTTATTATTTTCTTTAATTTATTTATTATTATTTTTTAATTTTCTTTGAAAATTATATTCTTTTAAAAATAATTATATTCTTTTCCATTATTCTTTTAAATTTATTTATTTTATTTTTTAATTTTGTTTTAAAATTATATAATAAAATATTTTAAAAAAATTATATAACATACATACCAAATCTTCATAAAAATACATTATAAATATAGTGTTTCAACAGAGATGTACTAAAAAAGTAATCTAAACAGCAGCATCCTCATCATCATCATCAACAGGAGGATCACCTTCAGGAGACGGCATCGGACCCTTGTCTTTCATTAGGGCCATGATTTGACGCTGCATCTGTCTAACCATCTCCTGTGTCTGGTGGAGCTCAATGTCTGTGTTCATTTGTTTTTGCTTTGTCTCGTTTAGCTCAACTGCTTGCGACTCGATAATTGTCTTCATCCTCATCAACTCATCTGCCAAAAAATTAAGAAATATAATTATCTTTTTTGCACTGCATTTAAATGAACCAGAGAATGAAAATGTTACAATCAATATCAAATGTATTACGTTTACCTGCAGAAACACCTTCGCTACTGCTGGATGTGGAGCGCTTTGATTCCCTAAGTCGGCTGGCATAGGAACCTAACCCGAAGACTCTACCTTTGCTGTTAAATCCACCCGCAGCCTGTAAAAATAGAGTCTCGTTATCAGACTGAGAGGATGAGGGTTGGGTTCCACTCTGCGAGTCTCTCTCCTGAGTCAGCCTCAGATAGTTGCCCTATAAACAAAAAAAAGACATCACAAAAAAGCCGATGTGAAATGAAATAAACATGTTGGTGTCCAAAACAAAGAATCAATACAATATAAATGTCTCACCGCCACTTGCTCCGCCCTAGCGTTAATCCATATCTTCTCACCCCCTTCAGTTTGCCGGGTATGGGTCTGCTCAAAGGCACACCACTCAACTTCTTCTGGTGGAACATCCTCAGACTGTGCCTACAAACACATGAAAAATCGTTAACAAATTGTTTCAAGGTACAAAACATTGAATACTTTAATAGAAAATAACGTGTACTCACAATTTTCCGACAATGCTCACTCAACGGAATGGACCCGCCAGCATATGAAGGTCCCACCTACTTGGCCCTATTCTCCTTACTTTTCCGACTTCTATTATTAAATTTCTCATCGTTCTCCCACTGTGCAAGTAATAGGCTTGCAGTGTCAGGGTCAATCCAATCTGTCTTGCCCACACCCTTTCTCAATTTATGAAATCTCCCAGACAACCACTTGCTGCCCTTATGGTTAAAAGCTTTTCTCAGACCTTTATGATGTTCAGGCAACGTCTCAAACTTACTCTGAAAATCAATAATGAACAATTAGTGCTCCAAATGTTACAAATACTTAATCAGTTCGTATTTGGATAAGAAATTAATAACTATAAATCACTTAACTTACCAAAAACTCGTCGAACCATCTATTCCGAGTGCCCTTAGGAATTTCTTTCCACGTGCCCCAAGGCTCATTGAAATTGCGGAATATTTGGGTTGACAAGATATCAGCCACCGGGGGATAAGGGTCAAATCTGTAGACAGAGGATATGATGCAAATATGAGTATACAAACTAAAGGGTAAAAATCGTAGCGTTATTAGTAACGCTGTATGACTCACCCCTCGGTGCCGTCAGGATGGATCCACAGCTTCCTCATCGCAGGATCTTTCGCTCCCCATACAGGTGTATTAGAGGAACTACCTCCTTCGTCGACCTGGCTATGAGGCGACGGAATGTGCTGAATGAAGGCATGTGAATTATTGAAGAGTTTGTACATAGATGGTTAAATAAAACTACACATATGTAAATCAATCAGAAATGGTAAAGTAAACCTGGCGTCCCCCTTGCTGTGGATCACTGGAGGAAGACGGAGAATTGGACGTATACAGTGACAGTGAAGTGGACAGGTAAATTGATGGTGAAGATGAGGACTCATATGGTGAAACCTCTGGGGAAGCGCCTCTCCCCCCCATGCCTACGAAGGGAGCAGATTGTGTTCCCCTACCTCTGATAGGACGAGGTCGGGATCGACCACGACCACGTCCACCATCTGAACGTCCTCCAGCTGGATGCTCCATATGCCTATGAACACTTACAAACATTATGTGAAAATATACATAAAAATAAGATATTTATTACTTAATATGACAGTAGCGCAATTACGGAGTATGTAGTATAACAAATTGTCATAAACAAAAGAACTAACACAAATCAATCGGATGATTCAAGTTCTTCGTCATCTGCTTGCACGGCTTTCTCTGGAGTCTCATAGTCGTCGAACTCAGATTCGCTATCAGAGCAAATCACTTCTGTCTCATCGTCTGATTCCTCATGATCAACTTGGATAGGAATCAACTCTAAGTTCGCAGTAGAATCAAACAGATTGCTTGGTACATCGTCGTCGGCAATGTTTATGGGCAGTACATGTTCCACATCAGCCTGGAACGGTTCCTTCATGCCGTCATTTGCTGCCGACTCTTTCGACTGAGGTATGATATTCCGTGCTTTGGTTTTAATAACTCCCACCCACCCTTGGCGGGATGTGGGGTATTCTGTATAGTACACTTGTTCCGCCTGTTGAGCAAGGATGAATGGGTCATAACCAACCGTATATCTCCTTGTCCAGTGGATCTCAATATTTCCATGTTTGTCCACTTTTGTCCCACGCGGATTGTTATCAAACCACTCACATTTAAAAAGTGTCACCACCTTGTCCCACTGGTAACTCAGCTGAATTATGTCGACTAACTTCCCGTAGTAGTAACTCTCCACCCCGTCAACTTGGTCACCTCGACAACATACACCATAATTGCAACATTGTGTACCTGCGTTCGCTTCAACAGTTGAAAATCGATACCCGTTGATTATATATTTGTTGCACCGGGTAACACTAATTCCAGCTCCATAAGATAAACTCCATGCCACTTGATTGGGATCTTCTAGGTGTTCCAAGAAGTAGGAGCGAAACCATTTTGGGAACTTAGAGTTCGTGAATTGGTCAACTTGGGATTCCGACATTTCAGGATGTTCCGATCGGACCAAATTAGAAAAATGACTGCAACAAAAAAATGAAGTTAATACTATAATACTTACCGTAACAGTGAAAAGAAAACAAATCTTACTTTAAGTATGGGGCGGCCTCTTCACAGTTGTTTACAATGTACCACTCCGCTACTCGCTTATCTCTTGCCTCAAGAGTTGATCTCCAACGTTTTCCCACGACTCGGCCTGGAAAATCAAATATTGATTTTTGATCGCTCGTATTACTGCCATCATCATTGCGAGGTACCCGTCTCCATCTTGATGTCATTTCAGGGGGATAATAGTATTGCACAAATTTTGTGGCCTCTTTGGCTAGATACGCTTCAGCGATAGATCCTTCAACGTGGGTTAGATTTTTGATTTTTTATTTAAGAGTCCGTAAAAACCTACAATGGACAATTAGAGGGTATTTATAAACTAAAGTGCGCAAAAGAAATAACTGCACGAAAGAAATATATATATTACCTCTCAAACGGATACATCCATCTATATTGTTGGGGACCTCCTACTCTTGCTTCGTAGGCCAAGTAAACAGGTAAATGTTCCATTGAGTCAAACATGCTAGGAGGAAACACGATCTCTAACTTGCATAATGTTATTGGCATGCTAGCCTCCAGGTGCCGTAAGTTTTCCACATTAAGCTCATAAGCACAAATTTCTCTAAAGAACCTGGAAAATTCTGCTAGAATAGACCATATGTGGTTCGGTAATGCTTTGAAGGCCCACGGCAACAACCTCTGGAAAAAAACATCACAATCATGACTCTTCATCCCGAATAACTTCCCCTCGTGCAAGTTGACACATCTTTTCAAGTTTGACGCATAACCGTCCGGGAGTTTCAGCTCTTCAACCCATTGCAACAATTCCAAATTCTGTTGTTTGTTTAATGTGTACAGTGCTCTAGGTTTGGAAATCCGTCCCCTGCCATCCTGCACCAAATGCAAAGCAGGCCTTCTACAAATCGCTTCTATGTCCCGTCTAGCATTGATTGTGTCCTTCGTCTTGCCTTTTGTGTCCATCACGGTGTACAAAATATTGCAAAACACATTGCTCTCAATGTGCATGACATCCAGGTTGTGTCTTAACAATTGATCTTTCCAATATGGTAGTTCCCAGAAGATACTGCGTTTGTTCCAATGATGATCAACACCATATCCCTCGGGTTCGTTGGAAGCAGCACCCTCTTCGACACTTTGAATATACCTGACCCTGTCCCATATTTCTTGGCCACTTAAACGACGAGGTTGATCTGCTCGTTCAACCACATTTCGCGTGAAGTCTTTTCTATTTGTCCTATACGGATGGTCTGGGGGTAGGAATCGTCGGTGCCTGTCAAACCAACAGACTTTGCGACTGTGTGCCAAGTTAAAACCCATGTTCTGCTCAAGACATACCGAGCATGCAAGCTTTCCCGACGTTTGCCAGCCACTCAACATCCCATATGCAGGGAAATCATTTATCGTCCACATTAAGGCAGCACACAATGTGAAATTCTGACTCAATGATATATCATACGTTAGAACCCCTTCACTCCACAACATCTTCAACTCATCTATCAAAGGCCTGAGGTACACATCTATCTTCTTTTTGGGGTTGGATGGCCCAGGATTAACGCAGTGAGGAACAAAAACTCCCTTCTCATGCACATAGAAGGTGGGAGGTTGTACGGTGTCACAATGACAGGCCAACAGGAATAATTTCTGCCCGATTTATCAAAAGGAGCGAACCCATCCGAGCATAAACCAAGACGGACATTACGGGGATCCATAGCAAAGAAAGGGTTCACCTCGTCAAATTTACACCAAGCTTCGGCGTCGGATGGATGCGTCACAAAATTTTCATCCCTGTGATGCTCCCAGTGCCATCTCATGTGAGCAGCTATTTGTTCTGATGCGTACAATCTCTGAAGTCTGGGCACCAGAGGAAAGTAGTGCATCTTGCTTAACACTTGACGGGTCATTTTCCTTCCTTTTCTCACAACTTTATATCTGTCATGTCCACAGAATTTACAATTGATCATCTCAGCATCATCCTTGTAATACAACATACATCCTCTAGGGTAGCAATGGATTTTTTCACATCCAAACCCAAGCTCTTTCACCTTTTTCTTTGCTTGGTAAAAATCCTTCGGCAAATTATTGTCTTTGGGAACAACTTTGTTTATGATCTGCATCATTTCGTTGTAATTCCTCTCACTCATATGGTGATCAGTCTTCAAGCTTAGTGTTGCTAGGGTAGCCGAAAGCGATGAATATTCACTACTTTCAAAGTGTTCGCATCCTTCCCATAGCGGACGTTGCGCTTCTTGAAGCATTTTATAGAACCTATCGGCGTCCGGATGAGGATCCTCTCCCATGTATGATGGTTGAGTATGTGTACCGGTCTCCTCTCCCATGTATGACGATTCGGCATGATTAACGGGATCAAAATATCTGCCAATGGACGGTCCCGCGGCATCCATAACCAACTGCTCATACGCATTAAGGTTTTCTCGATGACTACTGTCCCGGTAATAACCACTCGGTGTCTGTCGGACTTCGCCATGACATTCCCAACACTCATAATCCTTCATGAATCCATTCTAACACAAATGAATTTTGACCCTACTCGGATTTTTAAACCTTAAACACTTACATTTGGCACACGAATACCTGATCTCCCTACTTGAATTATTTGAATGCGCCAAAGCAAATTGGATGAACTCGTTCAAACCCGCCCTGAATGCTGGATTTAGTTCTCTTCCAGTTAGACGATTGTACATCCAACTCCTATCGTAATTGTCTTCCATACTTCCTAGCTACTTCAGTTACTAACCTAATTAATATCTCAATTTGCCACAAATACAATTATAAGTAGCCAATACAACTAGCCACTTATATATGTCAACCAATTGCCACTTAATAAAGAAAGTAAAACAAAAAACAAAAAACAAACACATGCATTGAACAAAGAACATATCCCAGCAAGCAACCAGAGAATGAGGATAGCACACCAGAACATGGGGACATGTTTGTGGAGGGGGCAAACAAAAAATACAATACTATAAGTATTTTGGATTTTCTAACATATAAAGATTATATAAGACTTAATAAAATTTATATAATCTGCAAAATCAACTTTATATGTGAAATTTAAATACCTGTCAGTTAATTTGATATAATTGTCTTATTATCAATGATATCAAATACATCTTTTTTAATATAGGACACTAAAAATTCATTCAATCATTCATCTCTCATCCAATTATGAAGTGTAGTTTTGATATATTAAGGATGAACACTTAATTTAAGGAGGACAATCATTTAAACATGTATTAATTATAAATAAATAAATAAATTTAAAAGAAAAATCAAGGGGGGCACTTGCCCCTTATCCAACACTTGGGTCCGGCCATATATGTGTGTATATATATATATATATATATATATCTTCCTACATGTTTTTGTTTATTTCATCAGAAAGTTAGCTATTTATAACTAATATTAAATGTATTTTGATTATTAATTTTGAGCTTTTGTCGTCTAGTTGTTAATCAGATGTAAGGAATCCTCGGATGGTTTCTACTCACAGCTATATGATGACGAGGTCTCGATCGAGTGGTTTATATTTATTTCAACAATACCCTTTTTAAATTTTTTTTAAAACACTAATTATAGTAAATACGAGATGCAGAATTTTCAAAATATAGTAATATAGTAATTAGGAAGAGTATTTTTTTTTAATAACTTTTAGGAAGGGTGGTATTTCAACTTATCAAGTTTAACAAAACTGACAAATCCTTTTCTTGCAATTAATTTGATTCTCGGATAGTGTCTCAAGAGTCTAGATACATCGAACCGATATAATTATTAATTAATAAGATTAAGATATATTAGAAAATCAATATTAAGTCTTTTATTGATAATTTAAAATTAATTAGTTAAAAGTATAATTAATTATAGATAATACTTATTATCAATACATAAAAGTATTTAGTATAAAATTTTACAATTTACAAATTATTTTAATAAATAAACCATTGAATTCAAATTTTAAAATGCAATTGGTATTTATTTTTCATGTATACTTTTTTAGTTATATTTATAAGATAATTATAAATATAAATATACATAATAATTCCACCAACTATTTATTCGGAAGTGTTATTCAAACCAACATTTCAGACCACAAAATATATATATATATATATACACATATATTAAAAAATCAATTATCACCCCTATGCGCCTAAGCTATGATTATCAAAAAATTATTGGATAAATTGGAATATAATATTTATTATTTAACGATAACAAGAGACAGATAATTATAATAGTTATTATTTAATTTAAAAAAAAAAGGAAAGGGAGCTTACCGGAGAACATAATAATTAATTTGGTGAACATAATAATTAATTTGGTGAAAAAAAAAAGACCTTTAAAGTGAACATAATAATTAATTTGGTGAAAAAAAAAACAAAATAAAGGAAACTTACCGGATGAAGAGGGTAGCCGGATAGCAGATAAGAGCACCGGTGACTAGAGAACGGCGACTTTGGAGACCTATTTATTCATAACCAAAAAATATGAGCAATTTTTTTTCAATGTTTATCTAAACTTATTTCTCAAAAAAAAATTAAAGTGATTTAAAAAAAAAAAAACCAAAGTCTTACCTGTGGGGGAGGGGGAGCGCAGCAGCCGGTGGGGTGGGAGCTGAGGGATTGGGAGCTGAGGGTCAGGGCGTTGGGGTGGGGGCGGTGGCGGTGGCGGTGGAGCTGAGGGGGACCGGTCAGGTGGGGGACGGCGGAGCTGTCGGGTGGAGGCGATCTGGCGTGCGGGCGAGCTGGGGGTCGCGGGGAGCTGGGGGACAGCGAGCTGAGGGGTGGGGTAGAGGGGAGTTGGGGGCGGGCGAGCTGGGGGCCAGTTGCCGGCGGCGGCGAGCTGTGGGGGAGCTGTCGACGGCGAGCTGTGCGCAGGGGGAGCTGAGAGTTCGAGCTGTGGGAGAGAAGTGCGAATTAATGAGAAAGATGATGTTTTTTTATTAATTTTTAGCGACAGAATTTGAATTCCGTGGCTAAAAGCAGCTTTTTAGCGACGGAATTTGAATTCCGTCGCTAAAAAGCTGCTTTTAGCCACGGAATTTGAATCCCGTCGCTAAAAGCAAGTTGCTTTTTAGCGACGGAATCTATATTCCGTCGCTAAAAAGCTGCAGCTGGCAGCTTTTTGCTGCCACTAAATGAAAAAAACTGGCGGCCTTTTTGGCCGCCAGTTAGCGACGGAATCTGATTCCGTCGCTAAATCAAAAAAACTGGCGGTCTTTTTGGCCGCCAGTTAGCGACGGATTTCATATCCGTCGCTAAACGTTGGCACTGGCGGCCCTTTTGGCCGCCAGTTTGCAACGGATTCAATATCCGTCGCTAAGTTTAGCGACGGATTTTGAATCCGTCGCTAAACTTAGCGATGGATTTTGAATCCGTCGCTAAGTTCCCTGTTTAGCGACGGAATTAATATTCCGTCGCTAAATACCGTGAATTTGCGACGGAAAATATTCCGTCGCAAATTCCGTCGCTAAAACACATTTTTTTAGTAGTGTAATCATATTATTAAACACTGAGGCTTTATTTGGGAGTTCCATTTTGGAGGGAAAAAAATGGGAAAGGAGGGTTTAAGTAGTCTCTTCCTTTCTAAATTAACAAGGGAAGGGATCACCAAAACCCCCCCTTCCTTTCCTTTCCCTTCAAAATAGAACTCTCAAACAAAGCCTGAGGAACACTTAACATTTACCAACGTTGTCTACTTGCATGCAATATACAAAATGTAGTATTGAATGATGTAAGCTTCAAATAACCGATGTGAGATTATCAAGAATACAATTAAAATTAGTCAAGAACATTTGTTATGACCCTTGAATTTGGGAATTCTTAAAAATCAACCAGAATTAATTAATTGATCAAGGGGAGAAGAAATAATGAGTATTTCACTCAAAATAAAAAGAAATAATGTGTATTGCTGAAAGTAGTAGGAGTAACTTAATTATATATTATAAGGTTTATCATTTGTAATGTCAGTTGACATAGGATTATATCAAGTTACCCTAAAACTACGTTGTTTTAGGAGTTAAAGGAATTAATAAGAGGTGTTTTTGTATTTTTATTTATGTATTTATTATATAAATTTTACCAAAAGGTCATTCATTAATTCCCCTAATCCCAAAACTACGTCGTTTTGAGAGTTCATTAATTCCTCTAACCCTAAAACGACGTAGTTTTGGGATGACTTGACATAACCTTATGTCAACTAACATGACAAATGATAACCCTATATATATAGGGGATAGGATATTGTTACAACCTTTTTTTTTGTTACAACCAATGTTACTACCACTTTTCCACCGTTAGATCAGAATCTCATTTACCTATATAATTTCTCTCTCCTATTAATATTCTGATCTAACGGTGGAAAAGTGGTAGTAACATTGGTTGTAACAAAAAAAAGGTTGTAACAATATCCTATCCCTATATATAGAGGTAGGATATTTCACTACCTAAATATGTCACTACCATTTCACTACCTATTTTCCACCCTTTGATCTATCATTTGATCCAACGGTCCTCATTTAACCTACTTAATGCCTCCTTCCTCCCTCCACTGCGCCCCCCTTCGGTTCTCTCGCTCGACGGCCAGGACGCTGCCAGCCTGCCACCGCCCCTCCCCCTCCTCTACGCCCGTCTTCCTCACTCCACCGTCCATTATCGTTGAAAGTTGTACAGCTGTTGTCGCCGACTTAGATTCTTGAGGGACTTGCGGATTCGTCGTCTATGTGACAAAGCGATCACAGGTATGATTATTTCATATTCTTTCTCTTGAAATTGTAGCTTCATACTCGTTTCATTTTCTTTTCCTTAAATTTATTAAAGATTTTTGTGGTATATCGTTGGCTTAGAAAACGAGAGAGAGCGAGCTGATTGAAACTGAATCCTCATCATTAGGAATTTTCTTTCGGAATATTGGTGATTGGAATTTGAACGAAGATCCAGTGTCTTGATAGATCTCGTCATTCATCTGCAATCTGAGTTGCTGAGTTGTGAATACAATTGTTAAATTGGGTCGTGAAATCGGGCATAGTGAGGAATTTAGATCTCGTAATATTTGTTGAATTGGGGAGTTGTAGATTCCAAAGATGAAGGCATATGTCAGTGATATAGAACACTTGAAACAAGAGGTATTATATCAAGACAATTGGGATGACATGATAATCAATGTGAGTATGATTGACTTCTTAGCCATCCCATTTTCCTTTTTGAATGTGTTTTGCTTGGTAGGAATGCATTATGTGGAACCAAACTTCTTGGGCAATCTGTGACATGTTTTCTATAATAATGTCAGATTCTTGATTTGTTTTGCTGTCTAAGTTTGTTATTGTTTCAATTAGGTCAATTTTAGGGGGGAAAATAGAATCTTTCTTGGACATTAAAACAATTTTAAATTCAGTGTGCTTATTGAAATTGTCATTTGGATGGACGGGAAAGTTTATTCTAGTTGTGTATTAATTTGGTACAGGTACTTGTCCCTGAAATTTCCAGAATTAAAATTAACAAGTTTGCAGGCACAGGAGATATTAAGATCATTGATGTCTTTTTGTGGCAGTTTCTTGTAGAATCTTTGGACGTGATTCAAGATTCAGATTAAATCATGTCTCTTGGTTACGTTTTTACCAAATATACTGAACTTTACGCATTTGATGATGAACATGCTGCTCTTCTTCACAGGTACTGATGCTTCATTTCTTAAGTGTGCGTTCTTAGACTTAATGAGAGCATGACATGCTAAATATTGGTTTATGTTGTGTGAAAACTCTTTTTTTCCTGATGTGTTATGCCATATATATTGTCTTACTCCTTAAATGGTTGTTAGCAATATGGCAATTACTTCGAAATTCCAATTTTATTTTTGTCACTTTGGTTTCTGTACGGCTTGTTTAAGAATGGAAAGGATTTGCAAAATGACATTGATCTTAAATGTAGATGCTTGGGAATGCTTCTTCAAAGGTCAATGACAGAGCTTTTGTTTGTGAGAAGATAGATTGGATGTATTCACAGGCCAACATTGCTATGCGTGAGTACAACATGATGCAGAGTAGGATACTAAAGAATCACTACCACTATGCTGATTGGATTTTATGCTAGAAACCATGGTTTTGCTGGTTTGTGACGAAAAACCAAAGAAGCACTTGGCCTCTTCCTTGATTGGATTAATTATCCTATCTCAACAGCTAGCTTTTGAAAAAACTAAGATGCCATGCTCATGAGTGTGGAAATTTTTTCTGGATTGTCAATATTTAATCTAGAGGATTATTGTAGGTCTTCTTGTTACACATCTAAATAGAGGCTGACACTCACTGTTCCTGGCCATTATTTTTTTTAAATATAACATTTAAATTCCTTCTTATTAACCATATGTTATAATTTTCAATGTGATGCAGATGTTACCCAACAATTGATGGAGCTCTACTAATTTTGTATTATAACGTGATTGAGTTATATTAATCTTCAGAGGACCAAGTATAGATGGCCTAAATATTCAAGTCAGGAAATGGTTCAGAAATTAGAATTGAGAAGAAAACGAATTAGGAATATAGGCATTGTTGCTTTAGTTTCAATGTAAATTTTTCTTTGTACATGTACATTTATTATATCCTCGTTTCTTGCAATTTCCACAAATATTAGTATTCTTTTATGCTTCTTCAATCTCACTATGAATCCTACGTCTCTTTTTTCTTTGGTCAAATGCCTCTTTTTGATTTTATCATTTACAGGAAAGGCATTGATTGATAGGTCTCTATAACTTTAGCATTTGTTAGGAAACAGTTTGATTGGTCTCACAATGTTTGAACCTCACACTCAATCTTAATTGTTGACTTTTCTTTATATTTGAATTAAATTTTTTGAAATTGAATTTTTCAACATATCATTCAATTTTTTTTTAATCAAACTAAATTTTTTATAAAAGCATGTCTAAATATAAATCACATGACATCATTTGACTTTTATTTTAATTTCAGTTTATAAAACACAGTTGCGGTAAAATTCACTTTTACGAAGATGATGCAAGCTCATGGTGAGCACCAGGTTGTATTGGCATGAACGCGGACTCGGAATTATTTAAGTCTCAAGTTTGCCTAACCAGAAGGGTACTCCCCAGCTCCAGGTTGCTGAAATGTACTATATATAGATGCTTAATCATTAGCAACTACAACTTGTTTTTGCAGAGAGCTGACATTTCAATAAAGCAAAGGCTTAAACAAGTCTCGAGCAACATATATTAGATTAAACTACGCCAATATACTATGACAAAAAGTTGTATTCCATTCAATACAGATTACACAAAGCCAATATACTTCTATCAATAACCTACTCTTTAAACACACCACTGATTCAAAGGTTGCGTTGATAACCTACTTAACATAGATTACACCATGCTAATGTACTTTATCAATAACCCATTCTTTAGATATACCATTGACAGGGAAGGTTGCATTGACAACAAAAACAGAAACAGAAAAACATACACTTTAGAACCATGAGTTAAGTACTTATTCAAAAGTATCATAACAATAACTCATGAAAAATTTTGCTTAAGGGTACTTGATCTAGTGATGGATTACCTACCCCACAGAAAGAGCCAATCTAGTGATGGATTAATCTATTGGATCATCATATATATTCAATAAGTCACCTCCCAATTCACCAGGTATGTCATTCCTAATTTCATCATTGAAGTCAATGTAGTCCGGATGCTCATCCATAATATACCTGAAAATTTAAAATCAATAAACATTGAATCCAAGTTTCTTTTATTCCATTAAATAGTGAAGAAAGAAATAGTGAAGAACTCAAAACCCATACATCAATAAATTTCATAAATAAATTAAGAGCCTTTATGCACGTCTTAATAATCTATGATACTTGTCTAACATTGGAAGCGTCAAACAGTGACTTCCTTATCAATTTTTAACCTCAAAATTCTAACTGCTGAAGCTTCCAACATCATATATTTCATCTACGTATTTGACATCATATGTCTTTTAAAGTTCACGCAGCCCACTATAAAATCCTGAAACTTTTCTCCAGCTTCAAGAACATTATTGTTAATCTTCATTTTAACATCTATAAGCATGATTTAACTATCCACAGCATTGATTCAACATTTACAAACATCTAACAATGGATTTGAAGTTAGTTATCAGCTTCAAAAATTCGAATCTCATAGTTTTAAACGTCATTTAGCTAGCTAACACTTCAAACTTTGTGTTTTTAGCACTAAAATGTTTTTATGAGCCACAGGAGAAAAACTAAAAAGACTCACCTGAAACTTGCAAATAGTACAGAATCGAAAATTACTCCGAACAACACAAATCAACAATGCAAGCCATGAACCAATCAATATAACCTATATTCCATCATCCTATATATTTAGCGATGTATGGGTTTTGAGTTCTTCACTATTTAAACCTAAAACATCTCTTTAGAATATGTGAACGAAGGTCAACGACAATATGTAATTGCTCATGAAAAGGAGCCGCGATTTAACAGAATTGAAGGAAAATATTTCCCAAATTTGCAGTAATCCACAATACATACACAACTTTTAAAATCAGAAAAGAGAAATAAATCAGTTAAATATTCAAAGTAACCCTCATCAGCAGAAATCTAGAAATTAATTACCAGAAAACTTGAGCTAAAAGGCCAAAAAAATCTTCAACACGACGAGTACCCAAGTGCAGAAGCAAAAATCACAATCTCCAATTCTCCACCGAGAAAAAGGCACAAAGGATTCAAAGTATCGGTGATTGAATGTCGATTGATGAAGACGTGCGTGTTGAGGTTATCATCTATGTCAGGAAGCCAGATTTCTCGTGAAGATATAATTATTCAATCGACGGCGGAAGAAACCCTAGCAGAGAGGGAGTGGGGCGGTGGCTGGGGTGGGAAGAGGGACAGTGGAGTTAGGAAGAGGGACGGTGGAGTGAGGAAGAGGTACGGTGGCGATTCTGGGAGCAGAGCGAGAGAATAGAGATGTGTGGGAGCAAGAGGACGGGAGAGAAAGGAAGAGAAATGTGGAGAAGGAAGGATTTAAGTAGGTTAAATCTGGACCGTTGGATCAAATAGTAGATTTAACGGTTAAAAGATGGTAGTGAAAAGGTAGTGAAAAAAAGAGGTAGTGATAATATCCTACCTCATATTATAATTAGATTTGTATATTCTATAATTAAAATTTTGGGATTGACTTCAAAAGAGAAGTAGGTATAACAAGCTAAAAAACGTACTGCAAATTCTCTAAGGTATTGTTTGGCTTGAGGGAGAAAGAGCGGAGACTAATGTTTTAACCAAGGCCTAAAAAAAATAATTAAATAAAAGCTAATGCCATATATATATATATATATATATATATATATTTATATATGATAGGTATTGATAATAATAATAATAATAATAACAATATATTAAAACCTTACCACTCTGGTCCTATTTATAAGTCCCTTTTGACCAAAAAAATTTGGTCCTATTTATAAGTCCCCTTTGACCAAATAGATGAGATTGTGACAATTTTACCCATATTAATTATACCAATGAAAATAGAGAGAAAAAAGAGTTGAATGTACCCAATCATAAATAAGGGTAAAGTTGAAAATTCACCTTATAATCATTGAGTTGACTACCTCTCCTTGGTATGTGCGATTTGATTAAAAAAGAACTTATAAATAGGACCGGGACATATTTTTCCCTTCTCTTCCCTGACTCCGTAGCAGAGCAGAAGCTTCGTGAATCTGGAAAAAAATTGGAGATCCCCTTCCTCCCTTTCGTCGCCCTTCTATGTCTCTCTTTGTGTTTGGTCGGTGGTGTGTGTGCGTATCTGCCACCGTTCACTGCTGCTTTAGGTGTCATCTTCCCCCTTTTTTGTCACCGGCGATGATGTGTCGTGGCTCTGGCTCAAGCTCTTCATGCGATCCTCTTCTCCTTTATCTGCGTTGTGTGTTTCTGGCGTGCAGGAAAAGGGATGGAATGTGAAGCATATTGAAAGTGAAATTTGGAGCTCAATTTGGGTAGAGACGTAGAGTGAGTAGTTTTCGGAGACTTCTCGCTGGTTCGATCTCCTCACTCGTCCACGTGGACTCCGTTTTCTTTTTCGTCATTGGTGCTCCCTCGTCTAGTTGTTGTCCGTTGCTGTTCTTTAGGAGAGTGAGTACATTTGAAACTTTTTCCCTTGCTGATGTGCATGTGATGGATTGAAGCTGCCCCCTGTTTTCTCTTTTGTTCGTGTGTCCTGTATGGGTGGATGAAACTTAATTTTTCCCCTTTATTCTAGTTGGTGTGCGTGAAAGTAGGAGGAAGGTTCAGCTTCAAATCAAGCTGAAATTAAAGTTAAAGAGCCTACCTTAGGTAATTGTTCTTTAGTTGTTTTGTTATTTTTAAGAGGGAGGACATATGCTGAAATTTGTATTTTCGTGGGTTTTAAATTGATTATTAGTAAAGGATGGTGTTTGGGAAACATAGTAAATTTATATATTGATGTTTGGAAATTGTGGGCAAGAGATATGAAAAGTGAAAAGTTTAATAATATTGTTTGAATATTATTGCAAGATTTTTGTGAAAATGTGTTGAAGAAGAAATTAGTTTGGTAAGATTGTTCAATCCTGTGTTGGACTAAACAGGATCAGAAATTGCTGGAATATATATATATATATATATATATATATATATATATATATATATATGATAAAGATTGCATTATTAAATGGAGTTGAAGTGTGTATAAAATGATATGGATCATAATTTGTTGAAATTGCTAAGTGGCTATGACATATATTATGTAACACCCCGTTTTCTAAAGCGTTTTCGAAATAAAATTATCAGAGTTCAAAAAGGGTTTATCAGAGTAGAGCATCGGAATAGTCGTGAAAATAAGTAACTGAATAACATTCAATAATGATGTATCTGTGTACTGTTACAGTCATCCAAAATATTTGAATATTCAAAAAGACGGTAAAATAAAAATTTCAAAAGAAATCTCCTCGTCCGCTTCGTCAAGCTATCTGCTTACCCTTCTCCTCGGACTGCCCTCCTGAGGGTCCTGGGGCTGAAGTAAGGGCTGAGGTTCAATTACCATTGAACCTCAGATAACGGTTAACCTCATGCTTATGTATCAAATATGTATGACAGATATCCATGGCAAAACAGTAATAATCACATACAATATTCTCATATTCACATAATAACATAACACAGCCACTGCAATATGCATGTTATTATAGTCTGCACTATCCCCAGTGCCACGATGGCCTATCGTGTCCTCAGCGCTAGGAAAACATAACGGCATTATCAAAACTATAACCCGTATCAAGATGTATGTGTATGATCAATTTTCAAAAACGATATCTCAGACTATCTATCACATATAAGCATACCATAAGCATCAGAGTTAGTGTTACAGTACGCGTCCGTACCTGAATTGGTAGTTTGGTACAAAAACGGTTGGTCAGCGTTCTTCCGGTCAGCCTATCATAGCAATATCGTTCTATTAATTTAAATAATATCCTAAAATATATTTTGGCCACTATTGACTATTCTACCCTTGGTACATTAACCCATTATTTTATTTCTTTAAAATTCGTTGAAAAAGACGCTGGAATTTAGGGCAGAATTTTGCCTATCTTTGAAAAATCATAACTAATTCTATAAAAATCGAAACGAAGATCCGTAAAATGTTCCGGACTCCTTAGGATGTCTATTTTCCAGTACAAATATCAAACTTTACCCAGAATTCAAAAATCATTCCCATATTTCACATGTTCATCCTCTGCCCAGAATTTCCAGCATTTTCACAACATTAACTCTGAGAATTTCTTTCTCACTGTACAGAGCTCATTTCAACATGTCATTTATAGATTTGGAAAGCTCTATATGTCTAATTTCATCATGAATTTTATCAGAATTTTTCAATAACATTTTCAACATGAAATATGCATTTTTCTGTGACCCGTTCAGAAATCGCCTAACCGACGAATTTTCGCCAGAACTTCGCTACTATAGTGTTCTTAACCTGGAAATTTTGCAGAACCACTTCCTTCACTAAATTTTCGAAATGAAGCTGTTTTTAACTATAAAAACATGAAACTAAAATTATTCTAGAATTTTAAAGATTAAACTACTTCTACTTATGAATATAAGGACTAGAACTTAAAGAACTTAAAGCTAGAGCTAGATAACTTACCAAAAACCTTGCTCCTCCTTCTTCAAGACTCCTTACTCTCACTTTCACTCTCTATATCAGATTTACTAAGCTTGCTTTGGTGTGAAATTTGTGAAGAGGTTGGTGTTCTATTTGTAGGAAAAAGCTATGGCAATCTTGTAATTTTATAGCTTACACATCTCTCATTCTTGGCCATGGGTTTAAATCTGAATTCCACTTTCAGCTGAGCCAAAACGTGGCCTACCACCCTCCCCACTCTTCCTCCCTTGCCTTGGTGTCACAATTATCCCCATGTATAAAGCTTTTGACTCCAAGAGTGCTTTGGTGGCTCTTTCTCCTTCATGCACTCTCCAAGCTTGCACTGGTGGCCTCTCCACCTTCATGCATTTCCCAACTTGGTGTCCTAATTTTCTAGTTACTCTAAGTACATTTGTAACTAGATGACCTTAGTGATTGGTTAGCAATGCTATTAGGGTTTAGTCCTTAATTAGCTTAATCTTTGGTCATTAATCCTAAAGTGGTGTTTTAATTTAGGTTTTATTAAATTTATTTGATTGGTTACTAATTTAATCTTGATCGTTAATAATCATCTTTATGCTAATCTCAATCCCCTTATTGGTCTCTGATTTTTAATTAGAGTTATACATCCCAACTTATGCCTTTGAAACATGTTATTAATTATGAAAGTTTTATGAAATTAATTTAATTAATGTAGATTTAATTATCTACTAATTATTGGCAATTTTCTATAATTGGTTTAATTATTTCCTCACAACTTTTTCATCTTCTATTGCCATTTATGCACTATGCATTTATTTAATAATCTTAGGGCTACTTATGGTCCCTAAAATAGTATTGCATTTTTGCCACTTTAATTTCTAGGGAAAATAATCAAATAAATTTCTAAAATTGAAGACAACATACTTTCCTATTTTGAATAGGTACTAAATGGCCAAAATATAATATTTAAGTGAAATACAATCTTGGGGTATTATATATTATTGATTAAATTCAATGATATATCTTATGTGAGGAAGTTTGAAAGTAGGCTTTTATATTCCTTTTCAATTTTTCATTTGGCATGGGATTGAAAGATGTTTGATTTGAAATTTCAAGGGTTATTAACTTACTAATTTTGTGCTCATCTTTGGATGCCTAGTAGGTGTTTGATGAAATGTTTGTAAATAAATTTTACGGAATTGAGGAATGAAAGTTGTTGCTGGTTTTTTGGATAAAGTATAGTATAAGAGTTATTTATTTATTTTAAATATTAAAACTTGGTAAAGATTTGGATGCTATATGTAAAGTGATGGTGGAGAAGGATTTAGATTTCATTTTGGGTTGATTTTGATTTATATTCTACTTGACGATAAAATTTGAAAGTCTTGCTATAAAATGATCTTGGGAAGAAGGTTGTTGGGAAACTATAGTGTTCTTTTCATTTGGTGTCCGGGTTACTGTTTCACATTTAATGTTTAGATATAAATTGATTTATGATTAATGTGTGATGATTTGGTGGTTGTGATTGTTTGTGAACATTCTTGAAGCTTGCTAGATTGTTTACACAAAAAGTGTTTGATAAAAAACTCACAAGAAGGAAGAGTTAAAAGTAGGTGTTAAGGGAGTTTATGATTATTTTTTTTTTTTTGATAAATATGATGGCTGAAAGCCTACATTACAATAACAAATTACACATAAAGGGAATTAAATCCCAAACACTCTTGTGCTATCCACGACTTTAAATACATAGGACAAACACTATAAAAGGCAGAGCTAGAAATACCCATCTTTGCAAGGGCATCTGCAACTCTGTTAACATCCCTTGGAACAACTCTAAGGTCAACCTCCCAGTCCATGGCTAACAGCAGTCTGATTTGGAAGACAATATTGCTCCCTGAATTACAAGAATCATCTAATATCAGCTTGATGACTTCCAGGGCGTCAGATTCCACAATAATCTTTTTTATTCCCAGATCCCTAGCTATTTGAAGGCCCTCAAGTATAGCCCATTCCTCAGCAACACTTGAATGGCAAGTACCAATAGCTTTACTAAAACCCACAATCCAATTCCCTAAACAATCCCGCAATACACCACCACAACCAGAATTGAAGGACTGCATCATTGTGGCACCATCAACATTAAATTTATACCAACCAAGAGGGGGTTTTACCCATCCCTCATTCAGCTGGCTATTATGAGGTTCGGGACCTCCAAGAACATCCTGATCAGCTATAAACCTGTTCAATAATGACATAATAGCTACAAGAGGACTACTTGGTTTAGAAAAACCATGTTCAAAAATACATTTATTCCTCCAATCCCAAAATTTCCAGATAGCAACACCAAAAAATAAACTCCAGTTCCCATTCCATCCCCTACCAATCTGATGATTCAAATTCAGACTTAACCAATCTCTAAGGTTCAAAGAAAAGAAGGATAAATGATACCTGGGTTTAATCAACGATTCCCACATAGGTTTAGCATACATACAGTCTCTCAATATGTGAAGAATGTCCTCAACACCAGAATTGCAGCATTCACAAAGGGCAGATGTCTGCAACCAAGAACTCCTCCAAGCATTAGTAGGAAGCTTGTTAAGAGCAACTTTCCACATAAAAACTCGAACTCTTTCAACTCCATGCCACTTCCAAACATCTTTGAACAAATTATCATAAAGCGACTGATTATTAGGCTCAATAAGAAAATAAGCGCTTCTAACTGTGAATCTACCATTGACCGTGGCCCCCCAAACTAAACAATCATTCTCGGCTTCAGGTCTTGGTGGCAAAACCGGTGCAATTCTACGTAATCCCTCAAGACTAACAATAGTAGAAAGTTTGTCAATACTCCAAGAACCACCCTCAGCCCAATCAGCAACCAACGAGTGCTCCTCCTCCTCCGATAGTTGTCTAATACAAAAATCCTTTACTCTGACGCCATCCCCCACCCAGCAATCAGAAAAGAAATTTGCTACTAGCCCATTGCGAATTTGCCATTTTGACCCCCTATCCACCAATTCCTTCTGCGAACAAATAAATTTCCAGACCCTCGAATCTCCAGGCCTACAAGATAGCAAAGATGTCCCCTCCCTCCTCATATAACGGTGAGACAAGATGTCAGTCCATAGACCCTTAGAACCTTCAATAAGTTTCCACGCCATTTTCACCCCACATGCTTGATTGAGAGAGCATAATCTTCTGAAACCCAGCCCACCATATTGTTTAGGCCTTGTAATCTGCTCCCATCCGATAGGATGGAAGCATTTAGTGGCTTCATTATGACCCCAAATGAAATTCCTCTGCAACCTCTCAATTTCATAGCAAACACTCTTAGGGAGCATTGCCACATGCATTGGATACAAGGGAATAGAACTAACAACAGATTTTGCTAACATGATTCGGCCAGCCATAGAAAGACAATTAGCCTTCCAAGTACTCAATTTGAAGCTTACTCTATCAATAACATACTGAAAATCGGCCTTCAATCTTCTATTACGAGAAAGAGGAAATCCAAGGTATCGTCCGATCTCACAGGAGATTTGCATCTGAGTCATATCTTTAATCCTTAGCTTGGTATGTAAAGGCACTCTAGGGGAAAAGAAAATGGAGGATTTAGCTTTATTAACTCTTCCCCCCGAGGCCGCCATGAAATCTTGGAGGCATTTCATCATACATGTTGTTTGTGATTCAGAAGCCACACCAAACAACAACAGATCATCAGCGAACATTAAATGAGACACATTAGGACCAGAATTAGAAACACGAATAGGACGCCATCTACCATCTTCCACCGCATCACATATAACATGAGAGAGCCTATCCATACAAAGCACAAACAGAAGAGGAGAAATTGGATCTCCCTGTCGAAGCCCCCTACTAGGCTTAAAGAACTCAGTCTGAGACCCATTCCATAACACATTATATGAAACAGAGGACACACAATTTATAAGGAAATCAACAAACTGAGTATCTAAACCAATATCCAAAAGTACCTGCTTCAGAAACACCCAGCTAATTCGATCATATGCCTTCTCCAAATCAATCTTGACTGCCATCAAACCCTTCCTACTTCTATTCTTACTCATAATATAGAGGATTTCTTGCCCAACTACAATATTATCATGAATACTCCTTCCTTTGATAAAACTAGTTTGGAAAGGAGAGACAATATCATTCATGACCTCTCTCAACCGAAGGGCAATTATCTTAGTGATGCATTTCAAATGAACCGTACACAAGGAGATTGGCCTAAAATGGGCCACTAACTCAACATTTTCTCTCTTTGGAATCAAAGATATAAGGGTTTTATTAGCATCATCCAATGAAACCTTACCAAGGAAAGCATTCTTCACAAATGAACAAAGAGCAGCACCCACAGTTGACCAGTTGGATTTATAAAAAATGGGAGGGAAACCATCAACCCCAGGAGCTTTGTAACAACCCATAGCAAACAAGGCTCTTCTTATTTCCTCATCTTCCGGCATTTTAGAAATGTTTAAAAGGGTCAATCTATCAATCGCTGGAAATTTAGCCCTTGTTACAAGCCCCACAGAACCCTGCTCATTAGCACAATAAATATTTCGAAAATAATTAGTAACCATCCTCTTCAATTCCTCTTCATTATCAATCCAGGATCCCTCATCGTTCTTAAGCATAGAAATCCTATTTCTTCTTCTTCGGGCTTTGGACTTTAAGTGATAAAACCGAGTATTACGGTCTCCTTTAATTATCCATTCATTCCTTGATTTTTGAAACCATTTAATTTCTTCCAGTTTCAAAATTCTTTCCAAACTCTCTTGAAGTTCAATCTCTAAATTACATAAAAACTCAGAGTACGGATATGCTCGAGATTTCTGAATTCCATCAAGCCTGTTCATAATACTCCGTTTTTGCTGTTCTACCATGCCAAAAACCTCTTTATTCCAAGATTTCAAGGAATTCTTAAAGCAATCAAGGGACTGATTAATATCCATATTACTAATCCAAGACTCCTGTAAGAAATCATTATAATTTTCATGCTTAATCCACATCGCTTCAAAGCGGAAGGGACGCTCAAGATTACTGGATTCACCATCCGTAACATACTTCAAACATAAAGGATTATGATCCGAGAAACGAGTTCTGGAAGTACCTGAATGTAGAAATCCGAGAAGGCAGAGAGAAAATCCGTATTAGCAATTGCACGGTCAAGGCGCTCATATAAACGACGATTACCCTGCACACGAGGACCTCTCCACGTAAATTGAGGACCCACCGCCCCCAAATCAGTTAGCTTACATCTTCTCATGCGATCATTAAAGAGTTTGGACCGAGCAGGATTGAAACCAAAGCCCCCAATTCGCTCCGAAGAAGAAGATATATCATTAAAATCGCCCAGCAATACCCATGCCTCAGACATAGAAGCAGCAAAAATCTCTAATTCAGCCCATAATCGCTGTTTCTGTGAAGGGGATGGAATGGCATACACTGCCGTGAGCCAAAAAGGCTGCCGCCCTTGATGACGGCATTGGAGGTGAATAAACTGGCGGTCCAATGTAATGGCTGCAACCGAGATCTCCGATGTCCGCCACACTGCAACAAGGCCGCCGGATCTACCCAAGCTTGGTACAAACGCAATCCCATCAAAACCCATTGAATTAAAACATCTAAACTTGTCCTCTTGCTCACACTTAGTTTCTGATAGAATGAGAAGACTGGGTTTAGCCTTCAAACAAGCAAGTCGGATATTTCGAATAAGACTATTCCCACAAGAACCTCTGACATTCCAGTAGACAATATCACCCATAAGGCCTTATTAAATTCTTTTTTTTTTTTTTACAAAAGAAAACCACTACAGTGATTAACTGATCGGCCCAATTGTGTCCCCCATAGCCTCAAGACAAGTCTCCTGGACCATTTCACACTCCTCATCCAAAGAAGAGGAATTAGCCCAAAACCGGCCCGAAATGCCATCACCAGGCCCAACAAATGCTGGATCCAGCGCTGGAGTAATCCAAGCAACTTCCCCAGGGTCATTCGGCGGATTCGCATGATCAATAGCCACTGACGCTTCTCTGCCATGTAGACCCATACCGTCATTAATGCCCTCTGAGCCAACCTCCAATCCATCCATTTCCATAGTAGGTGTCACACCTTCCAAGGGAAGTAGGTAATCCTCTCTAGTTCTTTTCTCATTGCGAAGCCCACGGTTGGTTGGAATCCCAACATTAATCTCTTTTGCCACCTCCTTATTCACTATTATTCCCTTTTGCATACCACCTTTTTTCTCCTTATTTTTTCTAACTTGATTACCTTGTTGCACACTCACCATAGCGTCTGACACGCCTGCCACATTGGGTTCTACCGCAGCCACTACCCTCGTCTTCTCACCTGTTTGAATCTCTGAGTCTCTCTCCCCCTCCATAGCAAGAACATCAAAACGGGACCCTTTACTCAGTTGCCCAGAAGCTTCATCACGTTTTGATTGCCCAGAAAATTCACCACCCTTTTCTTTCCCACCTTGTTTCTTCCGGATAGGCTTTTGCACCACCTTCCATACACCCTGTTCCCCTTGATTATTTTCCTTCATGACTGAATCTTCATTAGTTTTATGCTCAGCACTACCTTCAACCAAGTCCCCTTTTTTCACAACATTCCCCTCCGAATTGCAACTTTCCGCCTTATGACCATATATACCACAATTTGTGCAAAGTCCATGAAGGCCTTCATACTCAAGGTAATAATCTTCTCCATCTAATGTAAATCCTGACATCAGTTGTTTACTTAGATCAACCAAAACACAAATCCGGGCATAGTGACCTCTCAGCTGGCCCGAAGTGTTAATGTCAATCTTAATGGTTTCCCCAATTCTATCACCAATCCACGATAAGGCTTCCTTATCATAATACTCTAATGCAACATTTGGCACACGAACCCAGACAACAACCTTATTAATAGTGGCTCTCTTTGGATGAAACAAGGGCTCCCATGGCCGGACAGTTAAATAATGATCAAACAACATCCAAGGGCCTCCAGTTAAGGCATTGAAATAATCATCCCTATTAGTAAATTTTACCACAAAGAAACCATTCCCTATGTTAATCAAACTGATAACACCACGTTTGGCCCACAAAGGTTGAAGAATGGATATGAGCAATTTGTACCCAATATTCTTCCCCAGTAATTTCACAATCACAGCACGGTTCCAAGCTTTATATAACCGTTTCTTCATCTTCCCCGAAAATTCAAAAGCAGGAAAATTTCGAGATGGGTCCTCCGTGATATGACACAATGGCTCATGGTCATCCTTATCACTATCAGACAAGGAGTCATCCGAAAGAGCATTCTTGTTTCCAGCGTTCATATTCGTACCCTTAGAGTTAATACCCTGCAGCATCTCAGCAAAAGAAGGTGCTGATCCCCCTGAACGATTGCCAGCGTTACCCAACTTCGGCCACTCAGCATCCATAGCAGAACTCCCTCCATTCTTAATTTTTTTGGAGCTCCTATTGAGTAAATCATCTTCCTCCAGTGACGAAGGCACCAGAGCATCTGTTTTCGCAGCAAGTACTATCGCCATTTATGATTATGTTGGAAAGAGAATTAAATTAAATTATAATTCAAACACTAAGCTTGCTTGTTTTTATGCTAGCCTTTAGGATGTTGAGAAATTTTTGATTGTGTTGGGAGAGATTATTGGTTACTGATTTAAAGACCTCAAGGTTAAGTTGAAACATGAAGATATTGGTTAGGATAGTAATGGATGTGAATTAAGTTGATGAACTTGTACATAAAAGATTTTGGTTTTATGAATTTGGTAAAGAACCGACAATAGTTTTGCTTTGGGCGAAATTGGATTGCAAGTGAAGTAGATAATGATAGAATGAAGGATCTTGTTATGTGACATATTACGAAAAGTTTATATAAATTATAACTGAAGTAACAAATATTTTGTTCTTGGACATTAAAGGAGTAAGGAGTGAATAAGCCAGAAACTGATAAATTGGAGGAACATATGGGAGTACAGTAGGTAAGTGGATAGCGTCCCATTATAATCTTTATGAATGATATTGTTACTACCTGTCATATTTTTATGTTATGTACGATTCTTTATGAATGATATTGTTACTACCTGTCATATTTTTATGTTATGTACGATATTTATAAGCATGATTTCGTAAATGAAAGTTCATCAGATTTGTTTCATTTTCTTATTATTGATGATCTTTCATTGTTATTTATCCTTTTCTAATTGCTTCACATTATCATTCATGATTATGCATTGAAATGGTAAGGAAACTTTGGAAAATTTATTTTTGGCTTCGGATTCCATAACTAACTCTGTATGTCCAGTGGATCAATGAGGGTATCATTGTTGAGTCAAGGTTTGCTGATTCATGGTGAACAAATTCTAGCTAATGTTTATGTAAACCTTTATATGTACTTTTGCAATTTAGATGCTCCACATAAGTTATAGGCAAGATCCTCATCCTACCTATGTTTTGTGTATATATCAATATGGAGCAGAGCTCCAATTTGCTTTTGTTGTAGCGACATTGTTGTAGTAGAGTTTCAGGAGGTCTCACTTTCAGGGTAGACTTTAATAGATAAGTTGTACCTATTGTTAGAACAATCATATAGAAAACAAGAAGCTATACCTAAGGAATTTATATTCTATATAATATATATGTTGATTGGCAGGTGCAAGATATTTTATATATTTTAGGCTAAGGAATGTGAGTTTTGACATATTTCAGGCTGGTCACTTCTGAATTTTCTGGGTGTGACAACATTAAATATGTATTTTTTTTTTTCAACTATGCTCTTATTTGTAAAGAGGATAAGTGTGAGAGACAAGAAATACAATGAGTACAGTTAAAGGGTACAATTGGAAAAAGTGCAATAAATACTTTAACAAATCTAAAATGAAGCTTATGTTTTGAGATGGATGTATTCTCAAGTTTAAAACTTATATTTAAGGAAGGAGGGAGTATTAAACTAGCAATTGGAATGAGGGATCATATCAGTGAACCTTAAATCCGTGCCATCTAAATTGATGTGCGGAACGTGGGAGATTTTGGGCCAAATTTCCTCCTCCTTGTTGCAGCATCGTCCTTCGAGAAGACAGCAACCTGAAATGATGAGCCTTCGTAGAGAAAAAGGCATCTTTCCTCCTTCTATTGTCTCAAGCTTGGGAGAATCCAAAATTTGCAGTACTTGAAGAGAGGTTAGATGTTGAAGCCCCCTGCAATGCAATGTGTCAGATAGAGTAGAGATGACAAGCTGAGTGATAGTTGGAAGGTGATGCCATTCTGTATGACTTGATAATAACTTGTCACACTCTATTATCTGAAGTTGTTTTAAACTGGATGGCAATGACCCTGAAGAAAATGGCTCCATTTCTGGACATCCTACTATGCGTAGCTGTCTTAAATTTGGGAGAAGACATTCCATGTCATCCAACAAGGACTTCAGAAACTTGCATTCGAAAATGCAAAAAATTTCCAGATGAACAAGAGGTGCCTTTGAAATCAAAACAAACTTGAGATTTTGACAATCCGCTAAAGTTAGCTTTTTCACTGCTGACTGGGGCATATGAATCACTGAAAGTGGCACCGCATCAGAACAATTTCGGAGACCTAAATGTTCAATATGCAACTTTTCAGACAGAGGCTCCAACATTCGTGCATCCGAAAATTCTAGAAAGTGTAGGGAAGGTGGTAATGCTTGCTCTTGCAACACTACATTTTGACTTTTAATTATACGTAACTTGTGAATTTTTGGATATTTTGGAATAGGAGAAGCAAGTAGTGGACATGCTACAATTTCCAGACGCCCTAAAGAAACAAGTTGAAGAGGCAGATATCCAATTAATTTGGGACAACAATCAAAGTGAAGTGTGTGGAGTTTAGGAAAAGCTTCCAGATCAACTGAATGCCATTCTTCCCAGGAGATCATATTTGCAAATTTAAGAGATTCAAGCGATGGAAACAGTATAAATGAAGCACAATCATGTCCCTCGAAAAACTCAGGACCAACAACCACCACACTTTGTAATCCTTCAATAGTTAAGTACTTCAGAGCAGGTAGTTGCCCAAGGGCAGGAATTCTCCAACAGTTTTGGCAGTCAATTAGGCGCAACTCAGTCAAGTCATTGTAGGAACGACTTCCTAACCAAGTTGGAAATGTTGTGCCCCTATAGTCTGCAACTTCCAACCATCTTAACTCCCAAGGTTGAAGCTTGTTCATAATCTCTCTCTCTGTCAATCAAAATAGAAATAAATATTAACAAACAAGATTAGGAGAGTAAAAATAACATAAACATTTTTAACATGTTAAATATATATACTAAAGCTAAAGTTGTGACGGCCACAATTGTAGCAACATTAATAGTAATTTTTCATTATTCATATCCTCCAAACTTGGCGCACCGCTATTTATTTCATTTTTCAGTTTAAAAAAAAAAGAAAAAAAAAAAAGCGAAGTGCGTTTGGGAAGAGAGAGAGAGAGAGAGATCTATTGACAGAGAGGGGAAAAGGAGATTGAGAAAGTGGGGGGAAATGAAAAGAGGAAGAAGACGGAGAAGAATGATAGAGGAAAGAGAAACATATACAAAGTAAATTCACATTTTCCCTTGTTAAAAAAAGGGTTAAGGTGCATTTTTACCCTTAAAGTATGCGCCTAGGAGCAATTTTACCTCTGAAGTTTTCGACGTAGCAATGTTGCCCTTAAAATTTAAAAACGGAGCAATGTTGCCCCTCCGTTAAAAACTCTAACGGTCAACGTTAGGGTTTTTAACAGAGAGACAACATTGCTCCGTTTTTAAACTTCAAGGGCAATATTGCTCTAAAAAAAAGTAGCAATTTTGCCCCTTAAGTTTAAAAACGGAGCAATATTGTCCCTCCGTTTAAAACCCTAACGGTCAACTAATAGTCAACGTTAGGGTTTTTAACGGAGGGGCAACATTGCTCCATTTTTAAACTTCAAGGGCAAAATTGCTACGTCGAAAACTTCAGAGGCATAATTACTCCTGGGCGCATACTTTAAGGGCAAAAATGCACCTTAACCCTTAAAAAATCACCGAACTTCCCTTATGTTTTCCTTTCTCTTTTTATTGTAAGTATATTCTTTTTTAGTTCTGCCAAAAATGAGTATAAAAATATAAAGAAATAAGTCGATAATGAAAAAAAATTACAAGCTTCTAAAAAAAAAAAAAAAGAATATCAACGGCAACATAAAAAGACGGGGAAGGAAAAAAAAAAAAAAATACCTCGATCATGCATGGGGTTCTCTATTAACTCTGCAGATTTTGTTGAGTTTAAATCCAAATTCATGTCTTCCTCTAGTTCTTCCAAATCTTCTTGTCCTTGTATATTTTGCAACAAGCTGGTATCAATAATGCAGTGTTCAGGGTCCACGAATTGAATATTTTCAAAGCTACCTTGTAGATTGTCTGCATAAACTCCAAAATAAACTTCTTTTTCAACTAATTTCTTTTGGAGATTAAGGGAAACATCCACTCGATTCCATCCATTTCGAAGATCGAGTTCAGTTTGAATCATGCTCTGCATATCACATATATATATATGATTAGTCCTTATTTCTGACTGAAAACGCCACATGGAAGAAATATCCAGCGCCGAGAATTGACAATTGTAGACATGATCCTGGTCATCTTTGACAAGAATCCAAATAAATGTCCTTGGGAACACGTTGCGAACCCAAAAAGTCACACAACTTCCTCGACTACAATAATGGAGCCTTTTTGGTAATTTTCTTCCGGGCAAAATAAAATATCTTTTCACAGGTTGAAAGTTGAATGCCTGCCAATTTCATATTGCCAAGAAAAGAAAAGTTAACGACTAACTCATAAGAAATAAAAGAATACAGTTATAGAAAGAGGATGAGGGGAGATACCTGCTTCAATACTTTCCTTTTGGATAACCCAGTCAACGAATTGCAACATATGGCACTAAATTTTTCCAAGCTTGGTGGCATCCCTCCAATATGTTGAAGTTGATTGCAATTATCCAACAAAAGATATTTCAAATTGCAATGTTCTTTAATGCATTCTGGAAGAATTGTGAAATTGTTGAAACTCAGATCTAAATGTTCTATCTTAGTGAAGTGAGAAAGACAGAAGACAAGAGAGTTATCTGATAACTTGCAGTTTGAGAAATGAAGATGTGTCATTTTTGAGCAATCTAAGCTGTCTTCATCTCCAACTTGACACATCTTAAAATGACTCATTTCTTCACAAGAATCTGCTGTTAGTTTCCAAAGCTTCGGTAATTTACAAATGCTAGATGGTAGCTGCTTAAGATTCCGACATTCCTCCACATTTATCATTTCAAGTCCAATAAGATTGCAAATTGAAGATGGCAATTCAATAATTGCTGTCTTGTCTAAATCAAGTGTTCGAATTTCTTCCATCATGACTGATATTTCAGGAAATCTTTGAAGACTTGAACAATCGATAAGGTTGAGATGTTTAAGAGATGACAGCCTAAGGCAAGATGGCAAAATCTTCAATTTTTTGCATCGCCTAGCACTCAATTCTGTCAATTTAATTAAACATCCGACTGAATCATGAATTTCAAGTAAATTTGTGCAACCATCAAGCCACAACTCTCTTAGATTAGAAGCTCCAGATAAGTCTGGTATTTGCTGTAAAAATTTACAATTTCTTAAATTCATATGGCTTAAATTGAGAAAATTCTGCAAAACAAATAAGAATTTACTTTCAGAATTAGGCATAGAAAAAAAAAAAAAACAACAACAACAACAAATATTAGGGTACTTATATACCACTCTGGTCCTATTTATGAGTCCAGTTTGACTAAATCTCACATACCAAGGAAAAGTAAGTATCTCAATGATTATGGAACAAATTTCTAACTTTACCTTCATTTATGAATGGGTACCTTTTAAAATTTATTGTCAAATCTCTCTCATCTTTTTCTCTTTCCAACATGGTTAGCCAATCTCTCTCATCATCATTACGATGGGTAAAATTGTCACAATCTCATTTATTTGGTCAAAATGGACTTATAAAAAGAACCAAATTTTTTAGTTAAACTGGACTTATAAATAAGACCAGAGTGATACTCACCTTATCAAATGGTTGGAGACATTCACAACAACTGAAGGACAAATCAAGATAGACTAGTTCAGTTGGGGGCATATGAAATGGTAAAATTTTGAATGGATACCGTTTCCATTCCAACCACTTTAAACTATTTGGAAGATATTTGGGACATTCAGAAAAGCATGCTTTCCTTATCACTAGCATTTTGAGACTTCTCATCTTCTCCAATGCCTCTCCACTCCACTGTACTTCTATACCTTCTGGTAAATCTAGAATTATGGCTTTAACTTTATTCGTTCCCTTCCAAAAATGAAAATTACACAATAAATTTTGAAACATAGATATTATAAATCATTAGGAACTTTATAGAGAAAATGAACATCATGTTGGTGATCTTACTGTATCTTGCTGTAAGACTTGAAGAATGTCTTTATAGAACCACAATCTGCTATGTTCACCAGGCTCATTTGATGATTCTTGTCGAACGATCTCTTTACCTAAGTCTCCTATCAAGTCATGCATTGTTATACAATTTTGTTCAATCTTTATCAGGGATTTATCAACAAGGGTTCCAATAGCGTATTCTAGCTGAATTCCATGAATACATAGCAACATATCATTGACATGTGCTAATTCCTCACCATTGAAAAAACAAGCCAAGTCAAGGAAAACTTGTTTCTCTACTTCTTCTAACATATCAAAGCTTAATTTCAAGACATCCAAAACCTTTTTATGTGGTATGCTTTTAAATTGATCCAATGCAGAACTCCATTGACTGACTTCTTTACCGTACAAGTTAGAACCAATAACTTCTAAAACTAATGGAAAGCCACAAGAGTAGTGTGTTACACGTTGGCAAACCTCCATATAGTTGGAATCCACATTTTCTTTTTTAAAGGCATACCAAGTAAGCAACTTTAGAGATTCCTCGCCATTTAATTCCTTGACATCATAAATCCTTTTAATACCATGACTTTTTAATAATTGCTTATTTCTAGTGGTGATGATGATTCTACTTCCAAAACTGAACCAATCACAACTTCCAGCAAGTGCTTTTAATTGGTCTAATTCGTCAACATTATCAAGAATCAACATAATCTTCTTTTGACTAAGCCTGTGTTCTAATATTGGTATTCCTTCATGATAATCACTCCATTCGAAATCTTTCTCCATGACTAATCTAGCCAATAATTTCTGTTGAAGACGTGACAAACCATTTGGCATTTTAGATTGTTTTCTTACGTCAGAAAGAAAACTTACACCTTCAAAATTATCGGCAATGGAATTATATACAGCTCTTGCAATAGTTGATTTTCCTATTCCACCAGTTCCCCAAATTCCTATCATTTTAATTTCTTTAGTGGACCAAAGATCTAAACAAGAGATGACTTCCTTCACTCGAGACACAAGTCCAACTGGATAATCTGTAACATGTAAAGGCTTTAAGTTAATCCTAGCAGCAACTTCACTAGTGATCCTCTTAATACACTCTTGTTCATTTGCAATCCTGGCCAATTTGTAAGAAGCCCACTTTTAGTTCCAGTAAGATATAGTTTCAATATTCCTCACATAGTAAATAATGAAATATGAAAGTTTTTGTAGCATGATTTTAAATCCAATCCCGCTTATCTGAAAAATATAGCAAGTTTATTATATAAATGATAAGTATAATTTAAGTATTGTTAACCACCTGTATGGATAAATGGTGTTCTAGCTAGTTAATGGAAGTGAGCTGCTCTGCGTAATGGGGGGAATATGGCGTGCTTGGTTTCTTTTTTCTCCTTTTTAGGAAAATAAAATCAAAAACATGTTTTTCGATGAGTGTTCTAAGAAATAATCAGAGCAAATTTCACCAAAACCGTGTGAACCCTACAAAAATGCAACTACGCTGACCAAGCATTCATATTCAATGTTGTTGTTAGATGGAAAAATAATACTAGTAATAAAAAGAGCTAGAAGACATATACTTAGGTTTGAGATGATAGCCTTTGAGGTCAGCAGCTTGAGATAGAGCGTGCCTCCATTTTTCCACCTTGTGCCTCTCATCTTTGAATCTTTCCTCGAGTCGAGCCAACACTTCTGCATAGATTCCTCTAGGACGTCGTAGTTCTGAGGGATCCACATAGTAAAATACAGGATATATCAACCGGCTCTCTTCCTTGAAGCAATCAACAATCTTTTCAAGTTCTTGCAAACAAAATGTTGAGTTTGCATAATTTTCTGACAAAACTATGATGGCTATTCTTGATTCTTCAATAGCTTTGAAAAGTGCAGGTGTGATCTTTTCTCCGTCCCTGATTTTATAATCAATAAAGGCATGAATTCCACTTCGATGCAGAGATTCATAGAGATGGCTGATGAAACCTAAGCGAGTATCATCACCATAAAAACTAAGGAACACATCATAAGGCCATTTGTAAGTGATAGAAGAGGATGATGATCGATGTGCCATGGTTACCACCACACGATGAGTAAAGCAAGACGAGAGATATCCTATACTCACAGGGACTTTAAATAATGAAGGGTTGAAGTTGTAGATAATACAGCAAGCAACGCATTGTCCTACCTATCCTTTGATATAAGCTGGGCAGGGTTTAAAATTTAGAGAGTCTAGATTTAATTTTTTATTTTATAAAAAATTATTTTAATTAATAGAGATCAAGAGAATCTTTCAACTAACATTTTCTTAAAAAATAATATTTTTATTTAAAAATCACTAAATTAAAATAATTAAATCTACATTGTTTAAATTAAATCTCATCTAAACAGTGATGGAGGGGTTCTCATTTGGTGCACATAATTAGGTGCTTAATTATGTGCTCATACCTCTATTAGAGGTATGAGCATATTTTTTTTAAATTTTTTATATATTGTATTTATTTAGATTTAAATTATATGCTGCTTTCTGGATTTTTTTTTTGTATCCAGTATCTCAAATTAATTAGTTTCCAATCCTGCATTTATCTGTAACACCAGTATCAGGGAAACTAATTAATTTGAGATACTGGATGCAAAAAAAATTCCAGAAAGCAGCATATAATTTAAATCTAAATAAATACAATATATAAAAAATTTAAAAAAAATTAAAAAAATATGCTCATACCTCTAATAGAGGTATGAGCACATAATTAGACACATAATTATATGCACCAAATGTGAACTCGTGATGGAGGGAGTGCCCAGTAAACGCGTTCCGGCACGACGAAGCTTCGTGGGTATTTCCTTGAGACAAGCATCAGTGGGTTGAGGACTCGAGGCTACAATAGATGACAGCTGTTTTGGAAGCATATGACGAAGAAAGAGAAAAGAAAACGAAAGAGAAGAAAAGCTGAACATGGTGAAAGAAAAAGAAAGATACATACTTTTTACTTTTGAGCCTCGTGTTTCCTTCGTTTGTAAAAATTGTTAGCGTTTTTCATTAACTTTACAATTTAACTCCGAAATTATTTGAATTATTAATGCTTTTTTTTATCAAAATGCTCCATATGTTTGAAAAAAGGGTGAAAATAGTGTGAGGTGGTATACGAAAGAGCACAGAGAGATCCTAGTAAAAATGCTGGTAATTGAAAATGAGGAGAAATAATGAGGAAAATTTCCTTAAATGATAGGAGAGAGAAAAGAGGAAAGATGAAATTCAGAAAAAGCCAAAAAGGTATGGTGACACAATTTCACAAGAAAGTGGGGTACAGTACGTCTAATTTATGAGAAAATTTATATGGGCCTTTTAATAGAAAAAATTCTAAAAGAACCTAAAGATTCTAAAAATTTTAAAAAAGGCCCACGACCTTTTCTGATATAAATTTATTAAAACGTTAACAACTAAATCAGTTTCATTAACAACTAAATTAATACTCGTTAACAACTAAATTAGTCGTATTAATAATAATATTTTAACAATTAAATCAGTCATATTAATAATTATTTCAACCCTATTAATAACTCACATAGCCTTAATAGATTCTAAAAATCTCAAAAAAGGCCATGAGACTTTTTTTGGGATTTTTAAAATCTTGAGGCCTTTTATAAGGATATTAATGTGAATTTTCCCCTAATTTAATTGCTTGGAACAGAACTATCATTATATTCCCACGCATGCCACTTTAGCTTGACTTTTTGACCATACAAGTCTTTATTAATTACTTAATTAATTATATTGAAAACACTAGCTTCTGTGAAACCAGTTTCCTGCTACGCGCGGGACAGCTCATCATGATCTCAACTATTTAGATCTGATTTAGAAGTTTTTTTATTTAAAAAATTATTTTGATGGATTTAAAATCTAGACAAAATATAACTTTTAACTATTATTATATTTTTTAAAAAATGAATTTTATTTAAAAATTACAATGTTAAAAAATCAAATATTGACTGTCTGTATTAGATTTAGGCAGTCCTTAACAAAAAAACTTTGTTAGTTCTTCCTTTCCCAGTAGCCATTTCCCCATTTAATTTATTCATATTTTGACTAAGTTTTATGAGTATTCATGAGAAGTGTACTTTCTTAAGGAAAAACGTAATTATACAATAAAACTGTCATCCATACATTATTTTAGTACGCTTTCTTTCTTTTTTCCTTTTTAGGCCATTCAATAATGTATTTTAACTCGCTAAGAAAATGCTATCGCATTGATGCAAGTATGCAACTACTGCTTTAATTGCTCATAGAAGCTTTTTTGGATCATATTGCAAATTCCAACTAAACATTGCTCGATACATTATCAAAATGTTTGGGGTTGGATCTTTTCATGCCCAGAAAGGGAGTTAATCTGGGGTGGGTGGGGTGGGGTGGGGTGTTAGTAAATGAAATTATGTTATACACCTCTTAATATTGATATTAAATAAGGGTTAACATGTAAAAATATACATATGGTTTTTTTAAAAGTGTGTCCAACATCAAATGCTTCTTTTAGGTGTAAAAGTGACTATGTGGTTACAAAAATGGAGCAAAAGTCACATATTATGCTACTTTATGTTGGTGAAGCTCACACTCACTTGAACGGATTATATGTAGTTACAAAAATGGAACATAGTGATGGTCAGTTGAGATACCGAAAAGATTAGTATCATCTTATATATTGTTTTGATTTATAATTATCGGTTATTATTTGTTTGTATTTTTCAAGTTATTTGATACTATTTAGTAAATACTGCCTCTGGTCATTATTTAAGGAACCAACTTACAATTCTCACAAGTCATTAAAATTTGTCCTAAAATTTAAGTAATTTTTAATATTAGCCTTATTAATTACACTAAACTCTAATATTATATTAATTATTACTCTCTTTTTTTGCTAAAAAAAGGTAATAATTAAGTTTTATAAATTATTACTCTCACCCACTATCTTTTTAACTATGGGTATACATGGAAAAAATATTTAATTCTATTTGGAAACAAAGAAGTGTTTTATAAAAAGAACCAAATATACTTATTAGTTGATGCCTTATAATAAAAATTAAATGGAGTAATTCAATATATTTACTTTTTGACCCGGGCTAAAAAAATTTTTTGGTTCCGCCACTGACCTAACCATTGCCTTTGAAATGAAGGGAGCAAAGGTTTTTATCGATGTAATAATAACCTTTGAAATGAATGTGTAACACCCCAATTTCCATACTACTTATTGTGTTCGTAAACACATAGTATTGAGAAATACGATATTGTCAAATCAAAGTAATGCGGAAGATAGAGCATATATTATCGTTTGGATAATGAGTATCCGATACAATGCCCAAACTTAAGCTGACATATTAAAAATCTCAAACGAATATTCTTTCCAGAACTAGTCTTTCTTCTGAACTTCGTTCCGTCTGGTGTCATTTCACGTACTTCCTTCAATAGTTCCTTCTTTTATCCAGCTTCCCTTCTTGAAGCTTTAGTCAAATCTAAGATTCAATACACATTGAATCTCAGGTAACAGATAACCTTATTTGCAAGTATGAAATGTAAATGCAGTATAACACATGTAAAAGCATAGAATAATTTACAGTAAACAAGTCGCACTGTAACCGCAGTTAACGGCCAAGGACCTCAGCCTTTTAGGATACGCAGCCCTATGAGACCGCAGCCTCAAATCCATAGCTAGGAAATAAACATGCAAATTATCTAGTAAAGTTGATCAGTCATACATAATTACATACATACATGCTAATAAGAGTTAACGTTACTGTACGCAAACGTACCTTCCCTCCACGTGAATAGTAATTTACTATTCATGTATACGTCACTGTTCATGAATAGTAATATGCCCGTCCATTGAATCCGACTCCAAACTTCCCAGACATCCTAACATATTACCGTATCACTTAGAATAATCCTCTAAGGGTTATTTATATCAGCATTGACCATTTTACCCTTACATTTCTTCAAAAACGGAATTTCCAGCATTTTGCCCAGATTTTTCTCTAACTTTGAAAAATCATAATTAATTCTAAAAAACTCCAAATAAGGTTCTGTAAAATTCCTCAAGACCCTTGACATGTCTATTTTCAAGGAAAATTAACGGCTTTAACTCGAAATTCATGGGTCATTCCCAGATTTTCTGTTTCCAAACACTGCTCAGATTTAAATCCAGTAAACAAGGCTTAACTTCAAAAATTATGATCTCCTTGTCCAGAGCTCAAAACGTTACAAATTATATATCAACGGAAAGCCCTGGATGTGTACTTTATATCTGGAAAATTTCATAATTTTATCACATGCCGTTTATTCCCAGATTTTAAAAATGTGAACACTGTCCATAAAACTTTTCAGAATAACAGTGTTATAAGGTGACAGAAAATTCGTATGAAAACTCTTATTTTTCAGCAAGCTTTTGATCCTCAAAAATAACATTAAACAACTGAAATAAATATGGAAGAGGTGTTAAAATCCTTACCAAAGCCCAAAAGTCAATTTTTTTAAAAATCTTCTTGTCTTCACCGAACACTTTCTTAGTTTCTATTATTCTCTCATACTCTCTTGGTATCTCCACTATTCTTTTCCTCTTCACTATTTCTCCCTCTTTGTTGGATGATACGCATAAAAAAATGGGAAGGTGTGTGTGTCCTCTGTGTATAGGCCAAGAGTGAAAGGAGGGAGATGGAGTATACATAGGAAAATTTGGTGAAGTTTGGTGGTTTGGTGGATAATTACAAAGTAGGTGAAAGTGGGTGAAATGTATTGTGAGTGTACGTAGTGCGGTTACCAAGAGAATGGTGGGTATGCATACAAGCTTATTCACACTTCTATTCTCCACTTCGTACATCACCTACTCTTCACCAAATTTGCAATTCTTACGACACAAATATTCACACACACATTTTATATATATGTTGGCCACAAGTAATTATCATGAGTAGTGTGAATATAAGTATATTTTTGCTTCATGTATTTGTGTAAGTCACCTCGTGTTCCACCGAAAAATAAGATAGGAATTGATTAATGAGATGTACTTGTTATTCATATAAGTATTTGCGAGCATTAAATATATATTGAAAATTAAATCCTTAATTCCAATAATTACTCATATAATCATTCAGACCAAATTTTCTCAATTTTCTCAATGTACATGTAAATAGTAAATTACTATTCATAGTCCCAAAATATACTGATCCCAAATTTGTCACATTCAAATACTGGGTCTAGTAGTCTTCCAAATATAGACTAATTTCCAAATCTTTAGACCCAAAATTCGAAATATTACAGAATGGAACAAAGATTATTATTAGTGTAAAATTTCATTTACTTGCTGATCTATTGTTGGCCATACACTAAAGAGCCTTGCTACCTTTTGCTCTAAGTTCTTTTCACTTTGGTGCTTTTAAAAAAAAATTGAAGAGGAAGATATGCATGTTTAAATTCTGTTTATATGTGTGTGAATGTGATGTTACCTTATCCTTATTACTTTCTTTACTATAAGTTTTTAAATATTGTCAGACTCATTTTTATAGGTTCAACATTTCTTGAGCAGCGAATTGTTATTCAAAGGTTTGTCTTAGACATATATATTTCTACCTAGTCTTTTTTATAGTTGAACTGACTCATTGATTAACTATTATCTACTCCTTTTTTTTATTTTGAATGGAGAAGGATTTCATTTTTTTTAAAACTGTACAATACATCAGCAAGTGAATGAAATTATAGACAGGGAAGGTACACTAGTAACAAAGCAGAGAATTTACTTTATAAATCTAAAAGAAGCAAAGCTCTTTAGTGTATGGCCAACAATAGATCGAATCTGTGCTAGAACTCCTTTAGTAGTGAAAACATCATTTGGCAAAAATCCAGCGATTTCTAGCTTCCCATAATTTCCAACAGGTGATAGAATCCAATCTTCCATGACATTCAGACGTGAATTTCTCAATAGAGTGGATAACCATGATGTAATGTCAGTTCGAAAAAACCCTGACAAATATCAGCTGGCAAGATTTTTTCCCACATAGATGAAGTAATGGGGCAATTCTTAACAAGATTAATGTTTTCTATGCCTCCATGACATAATGAGCATCGTTGATGTCATTCCTCTCCATAATCTCTCAGCCTTGGTAAGTACTTTCTCTTGAACATACTCCTTTAAGTATTGGATTTAAAGCTTCAATATTATCTACTCATTGGTTAACTGCATACGGATTCTTGATTTTGCCCCCTCATGGAATGGCAATCCCTCACACTGATAAGCTTTCTGGAGATTGATGTCTGAGCATTGGAAACCTGTTTGTTGTAACAGCTCATATATATTAGCTATTTTGTTCTTCAGGTAATTGAATGTGATTTACTCTGCATATTCTTTTTCTTTCTTTCTTTACTTTTCCTTCTTCATATTTTTTATGCTTGGCTCTATTTGATGAAAATAGAGGTACGTCTCAGAGTTCTATCAACTGTACATACTAATTACTGTGGATATTTCATTGCTTTCTCTATTATTTAAGCTATTTAGAAATCATCACATATTCTCCATTCATGCCCTCAATTGTGTCTGTCACTTTCATTATTTCCCGGGGTTTTGGTGGGATTTGTCAATCTCTCCTTTCAATTTTTCTCCCCACAATGACAGGTACCTCTGTTTTGAAAATTAAGAAATGCAGCATGAAAAGAAAATAACTTTTACATTTTTATAAATTTTAAATGGTCTTCTTCTACGACATTGTTGACTATTGTTGTTTGATTATCTGACTGAGGCTACATGTCGTTAAGATGGAAAATCTGAAAATTTGATAAGTTCCACAATGGACACTGAGATGAATCATTCTTTCAATTAGTTGTTGACTTTTCTTAAATGATCGGGCTCTACTTTTCAAATTCTTAAATTAAATTTATGATCAGTAAATTCATCTGTTAAGATCTATTTTGGATGTATGATTTGTAAATCTATCAGGGATGCAACAAGCCCTCTTCTTCTAGTAGATATGCTATATGTAGAGATGGGAAAAGACAACTAACATCAAAGGGCTAAAGAGCTCAGGCAGGCCTGCGGGCCTCGAGCCCGTGTAACACTTTCTTTTTTTATTTTTGCATTTTTTAAGAAATTTAATTAAAATGATAAAAATATTAATTTAAGACATAAATATTATCAAAGAAATAATTACTTTATATTTTTGCAATAAATAGAATAAGTAGTTATATGCTTTGAAACAAACTCTTTTTAAGATTAAGGCTCTACCTTTTTATTGTGTATTAATCTACATGATACTGGACCTTCTCAGATACACTTGAAAAATGAAAAACACTTATAATTATTATGAATATATTATTATATGGATGTTCATTTATGTTTCTATCCATTGCATAGTAACCCTTGAAGGTCTATAAATAGAGGCTTTATGTAAACATTCAGAATGTTACTGAAATGAGAATTCCTCCATCTCTCTAGAGTTCCTCTCTGACTTCTCTCTACATTTCTAACGATTTTCTTCAGTTTTATAACACGTTATCAGCACGAGGTTCTAATCAACTGAGCCTCTTCCTCCTTCCGGTGATGGATTCTCCAGTTTCTGGTGAAACTTTGCAGTTTCCAGCGGATCTTTACATTTTCTGTTGAAAAATTGATTTTTGATCGGTGAAAGTGATTTCTCTTCACTCAGGTATGTTTTCTATTAAGTTTTGATTGATGATTTTATTGATCTGATGGTATGAGCGAAAGAAGAAGAAGAAAAAAAAAAAGGGAAGGAGGAGGAGTTCACGGGAGGTTTGAAAAAATTTCCCGTGGGCCCCACATGTTTTTAATATTATATTATTATTATTATTTAAATGATTGCACAATGATTACATAATGATTGTGCAATATATATTAATTCTTTTCTTATATTGTTTTAATTTGTGATATTTTATTGTTCCTAACATATTTAAGCTTCGGTATTTATTTTTACTGTGGCTAACACATTTATGTTTCAGCAATTATTTTTATTTTTACATTCGACTCCTACTTGGGGTTAAATCTCCTAACTGGAAGTCTAGATTTAATTTCAGCATTTACTTTTATTTTTTACATTCGACTCCTACCTGGGGTTAAACCTCCTAACTGGAAGTCTAGATTTAATTTTAAGGTTTATTTATTATTATGCTTTTATTTTCCCTTTTATTAATTCGACTCCTACTTGGGGTTAAACCTCCTAACTGGAAGTCTAGATTTAATTTATTATAATTGTTACTAACATAACATTTATTATTTATGTTCTGTTAATTATTTTAATATTAATATCTTCCTTATTATATGATCAGACGTCATATACAATGGCTAGAAATCTTTGTTTATCCTGAAGATAGACAGTTGGAAGCCATCTTGATTTAATTTCTCTTGAAGAGAAAAATGGCATGAAGATATATAACAAAAGTTGCCCAGATGCCAAGAGAGAGCATAAAGTTGGCTAGAGGCCAAAAGAAGGCACATAATTGGCCTGAAGCCATGATGATACATATAGTCAACCTTGATGTATATATTGACTTCGAGGCATAAATTGGCCTGAAGCCATGAGATAAATTGGAATAGACCAATATTTGTATTAATGCCTCAATTAATATTTGGGTATGAATAGACCCCCATGTTCTTTAGAACAAATCAAAGGGATTGTATTAACCACCAGAAGATGGTTGTTCTTCTAAAAGTTTATTATAAATTGATATATCCTATTTGCTCCTGAAGTAGCAATAATGTGTAAGAGTTTTTTTTTTTTAAAGAAATATTCTGAATTAATTCTAGACTTCATGTGTTCAAACAAAACAATTAGTTTTTGTTGCAAGTCCAATCTGATCCGACTCCATTCCCCAAAGTGAATGTATGAGGATTTAATTATGACCATGGATTTGTACAGAAAATATGGTTTTAATTTTTGGGAGTAGTCATTGTTAGCATGTTAGGTTCAAATTCCCACCGGGAGTGGAGAATATTATTTATAAGGACCACAAAAGTGACATCAATGGGTATTATATATATGATTACAAAATCATGTTATTGTTATGGTGATCAATGTCATTTGTTTTGTATGCCATGATATCTTTGTTAAAGGTCAAATATTGATACAAACTATCTCATAAGAGAAGCTTTATATTTAAATCAGCCTCTAAATCGATTTTTATAGTAGGAGGCGGTGATTTTTAGAAATGGGACAAAATTTGGAGTTTCAATATTTTAAGGTTCTGTTCTGTAATTTTACGTGGTACAAAAATGTTATTTATTCTGGGGTGAAGTTATGTAATTTTCCCCAGCAAAATTTTTTCAAAAATTTTCACGTGAAAGTAGGAGAAAAATTTGGCTGCGGGTTCCACGTGTTTATATTATTTAATTATTATAATTACTATTTACATAATACATACTATTTATATAGTAAAATACTATTTACATGATTGCACAATGTTTCACTATTTACATAGTAATTATTACAAGGTAACTACTATTTACATGGTAATTACTATTGATGTAGTAAATTACAATATTAATTATTATTTTACCATTTGTATAGTAATTACTATTTACATGATAATTACCATTAGTGCTATAGTAATTATTATTTTACCCTTACTATAGCCAATGTAAACTAAAAGTTTATTATCAATGAAATATTCAAGAGGAAATAAGCTGCAGAGAATAAGATCATATTCATTTTGAAGCAAAGGCTCAGGAGCAATAAATAAGCCCAACAGGTAAAATATATTTTACTTGTTATTTAAATTTATTATGATCTCATACCATATATCTGTTGGCATGAACATTTTATGTGTGATTCTAAGATATTATATTCCTGAAGAATCAACATAATTTTTCCTTTTGAGGTTTAAAGGATTCGAAAGTAATTTTTGAAATATAGAACTCACATTTGAGGGGGGAATTGTTAGAAAAACAAATGTGAGTTATATAATACAATACAAGTGTGAGCTAATTTTGAAAAGTAATATTTCTCACACAATGTCTAATAGATCTCCCAAATAAATGCCAGATTATGATGTGAATTAAAAGGTTTATTATTTGTAAAGATATTTGTTACAGTAAACCAGAAGTTTACTGAATATGTTTGTTATTGGTAGATATATATGTTACAGAAAACTAGAAGTTTTCTAATATGGATAAATTTGTTGTTGACATGACTTGTTTGATCATCCGAGTCATATATATATAATGCAAATAAGATTATGTATTAATATCCATTGAAGAACCAGAAGATTCTTCATAAATAACCAACATATTGTTGATGTATTATGTGTTGTTTGTTCTCAAATAGATTTGACATGAAAACTTCATTGGTCATGATTGGTAATGGATCTCTGGAAATATATCAAACATTATTATATGGGCCCATTGAAATGACATGTAAACCATATAAATTTGAAAGATGTATCTGATTACATGTGAGATTATTTGTTTACAACCAGAAGTTTGTAAGAATGCAACCTGAAGTTTGCAGTAATGTTTGAATAAATTAAGCGCGCTATTTCCAGATTATACGATCCATAAATCATGTATTCAATACTTATGAGAACAAAGATTTCTATGTTGGTATATTTTGATTGTTGTAGCATTTATATAAGCCAACAAGATTCTCCCTAGAAAATTGGCTTTTGGTCAGTAGCCAGATTAATTCCATCTTAAAAGTTTTAAATGTGCAATATTCGACTATAATGCATGGAGATGGATAAATGTTGTGTAAGGACCTCCTTCTTCTTGTTTGTCTCTAAATGAAACATAATGATGTTTCTAATGGTAACAGATGGATTTAGGAGACTTACATTACATAATTAGTCAATTGTGATTTGACATTGTTTTCACAACATGAGGGGGAGAAAATAAGCAGTTGGGTAAAGAGATTAGCTGTAATGAATTATCATTGGCTCATTTTGATCCTCGTATGAAACAATGCGAACTGGAAGTTTAAAAGATAATAAATTTGTAGAATTTAGCAAATCGAATGCCGGAAGCATTTACTGACCTAAAGAAAGTGACAAAGTCACATGTTCCAGTTGGTAATGCTCCTATCAGAATTGATGTCCCTGAAGGACAGTTTGTTATAAATGATTTGAAAGCACGCTTAAAGCGTGGTAGGTCCATCGGTTCAATAGAGAAATCCTCAAAAGAGAAAAGGAGCTAATAATATAGATGATCGAGTTGAGGATAATTAAAGAAATTATTGTTGCTCCAGAAGAGCCATCTCCTGAAGAGTTATTATCCCCAGTAGAGATATCTCCAGAAGAGAATGTTGCAATCCCAGAAGAGACCTAGGCACCTGAAAAATGAGAAAATAATGAGATCTCAATACATTATGAATATTATCCGATGGAACCGAAATAAAGTCAACGTTGACCGAAATCTTTGCTTGTGATATAGCATATGGTATAATGAATTATAATGAGGATCATGAGCTAAAATTAATAAGAAGGTGCTAGAAGCACATGTCCCTGAAGGACTTAACAAGCCAGAAGCATTTGTTCCAGAAGGACTTAACCTGCCAGCAGCACATATCCCTGAAGGACTTAAAATGCTAGAAGCATATATCCCTAAGGATTCAAGATGTTAAAATCATCTGATTTAAGTTCTCGAGAACATTATTAAATAAGTCCATATATGGCCTGAATTCTGGATATATATAAATGATTTTATATGTTCATACATATTTATGAAAAGATCCCGAAGTATCTTATATTTATTCGTTATGATTTTATTGGCAAAATTTAGATTTTGCAGGTGCTCAATGGACAATAAATGATAAGAATGGATGTTTTTATTGATCCATAGCGAACAATAGAATACTTGACTATTTGTCATTGCAAGCCTTGTAGTCCAAAGTTTTACATAGAGGCTTGGCATTCATTTTAATGAAACATATTCACCAGAAGTGGATAATGAAAGGCTTAATCTGCGCCTAATGGATGTTATAAGTTAACTACTTATTTGTACGGTTCACTTAATAGTGACATTTATATGAAAGTCCCTGAAGGACTAATGGTGATAGACACATATGTCCTCGAATGATTTAATGTACCAGAAGTACGAGTCTCTGAAGGCATTGAGATGTTAGAAACATCAAATTCATGTTATTAAGAACAATACTCAATTAAGTTAAATAAGTCCCTTAGCCTGAAGCCATTAAGGCACATATGGCATAACTGTTTCAAAGAATATCTGATGAAAAGAAGGGTACAGAAATGACCCTATATGTCCATGCATTTTCATGAACAGATCTAGAAATGAATTTGCTATAATTGCGGTATATGTTGATGATATCAACATCAATGGAACTCCTGAAGAGCTCCAACAGACAATTTATTGTTTAAAGAAAGTATTTGAGGTGAAAGATTTGGGTAGCATAAAATTCTGTCTTGGACTACAAATTGAGTACCTGAAGGATGAGATCTTTTTATATCAAGAAACATATACAAAGAAGGTCCTAGAAAGATTTTATATGGATAAGTCACATCCATTTTGTATTCCAAAGATTGTAAGATCCTTGCATGTTGATAAAGATCCACTCCAACCTCAAATAATCAACGAAGAAGGTGAAGAAGAACTACTTGGTCCAGCAGTACCATATCTTAGTGTCATTGGAGCACTAATGTATCTTGCTCGATACACACATTCTGATTTATCACTTGCTGTTAATTTATTAACAAGATATAGTTCTGCACCAACACAGAGGCATTGGAATGGAGTAAAACACATTTTTCGTTGCCTCAAAGGCATCATGGACATGGGGTTATACTACTTAAATGTATCCAAACATGATCTGATTGGTTATGCAGACGCTGGATTTTTGTCTGATCCACATGATGGTAAATCATAAACAGGTTATCTGTTTACATGTGGAGGTGCAGCTATTTCATGGCGATCTATGAAACAGACTATATCAGCCACATCATCTAACCATGTAAAAATTCTGGCAATACATGAAGCAAGTCGAGAATGTGTGTGGTTAAGAAGGATATATCAATGGCGACAGAACGAAGCATATTTCGCCAAAATTCTTCTTCACTCGTGATATTCAAAAGGATGGTGAAATAGATATTCAGCAAATCAATTCAAGTAAAAATCTAGCAGATTTATTCACCAAGTCTCGTCCATGGTATTGGTTTTCGGAGACTCAAAGATCTTAACTGATGTAGTCAAGAGGGGGAGTCGATACACGCTGTACTCTTTTTCCCTTATCTAGGTTTTATCCCACTGGGTTTTCCTAGAAAGGTTTTTAATGAGGCAGTATTGGACAGTGTATCAATGGATGTTGTACTCTTTTCTTTGGCTAGGTTTTTTATCCCACTGGGTTTTTCCTAGTTAAAGTTTTTAACGAGGCACATTCATAAATGAACATCCAAGGGGGAGTATTATGAATATATTATTATATGGATGTTCATTTACGTTTCTATCCATTGCATAGTAACCCTTGAAGGTCTATAAATAGAGGCTTTATGTAAATATTCAGAATGTTACTGAAATGAGAATTCCTCCATCTCTCTAGAGTTCCTCTCTGACTTCTCTCTACATTTCTAACGATTTTCTTCAGTTTTATAACAATAATTATGTTTTGAAAGTGTAAGGAGCTAGCAGAGTGAACAACAATTTATTCAAGTTACAAGATATGATTAAAACAATAACTAAAAAATAAGTCAAAAATACTAAATTAGCAAGAATACTTATGAAATAAGAAATACCTTTTATAAATTTTTAATTATGTAAAAGATAATAGCAATTAAATATTGTAACATCATTTACAAATCATAAAAATTCAATAATATTAATATCATATAAATAATTGTTCAAAATAAAAAAATATACGAGCCAACCTTTTTAGGCCCAGTTCCACCTTAAGGGAAAAATCTCAAAGAAATATGAGAATCAAGCTGAAGGATTTCATGGGTTTGAGCTTAATGGGATATTTACCGGGATTCATCATAACCTTGTGGTGAAAGTTTTGGAAAATTGAAAAGATTACATTTGTTTTTTGACCTTCCAGATTTGGGTTGTTCATATCTCAAAGCTTCTCCTTTGTCTTCTCTTCATAAAGCTTATGTTTTTCTCAATAGTTTGTATATGGTAGTCTTCCAATTGGTTTGGTGACTGAATTTGCATTTGCATGCCTATGGATCCTGATGAATTCGCTTATTGAAAATATTTAAGGGTTTCTTTAGGAGTGCTTGATACTGGGTTTGATTTATTGTTAAAGGATATGATGTTTTTAATCATTCTGAGTTTCATAGCCAGAGGATCAAGGGGTGTGGTTGCCGCCTGGAGGACAAAATAACTAGTACTTCTGGTTTTAATTATAGAAATACTTTTACAATACAAATTATATTATAAAAATATTTTTATAATTAGGATTATTATTACATTATTAATATCCATTTGGTTAAGATAAAATAATATAAGATGAGATTGGTAAAGAATAATATTATAATCAGCTGCTGATGAAGTGTAATGTCGACTTTGTGGAATTCAACATTATAATTAAATACACACTAATTAATGGAAATATTATTTGGATTTTGGACATTTTGCAAATAATAGTATCTCTATAATTGTTAAAAATCAATTTACAAGTATAAACTATTCATCTCATCAAATGGCTGAACTGCCTTTGTAACACAGACACAAGAGATTGCACCATATTTTGATAAGCTATTTCATGATATATTTGAGGATGTTATCATTATTTTTGGACTTAAATTCCATTAATTATAATTAATTATGATGAGAGTTGTTTGCATGAAATTAAGGTTGAAAATGGGGGGAAATGTCATTTATTTCATGATTTAACTTAATTTGTTTATTTTTTTTGAATATAAGGTATTATATTTTGGGTTTATTTTTTTTTTAGATCATTTCAGAAAAAATTACGGAAAATTACCCAGAATTTCTGGAAACTGCAATCAATGGAGAAATCAGAAAATGATCAGAAAAGTACATAAAAGGGCCCAGATTTCTTAAATATTACATTTTGTTTCCAAGAAATTTTCAAAATTTTATTTTAATCCCTTCACAAGCTTTTAAAATTTTCTTTTTAGTCAGTTAGATCAGATTTGACCTTCTTCTTCGACATTTCATCAGGAACAGAGGCACCGCGAGTTTTTGGGAGCAGACAATCGAATCGAGCAGACCTTGGATCTCCAACATCTTCCACCTCCACCTTCGCCTTTGTCACCGGAGAAGAGAGATCGGACCACCATCGAAGGAGAGCTTGGGGGACGGGAAACGCGAGCCTGGGCCGGAGCTTCAGTGTCGGACGAGAGAGAGAGAGAGAGAGAGAGACGGGTCGACAGTCGCCGGAAATAACAGCAACACTGTCTCTCCGTTCTTACCACCATCACTGTCACCTTCCCTCTGTCTCCTGTCAGTTTTCACAGCGTCGGCACTCTCGTCTTTTCACCCACAGTGACGTTCCTCCTCTGTTTTCTGTTGTTCCTCTTCCGTTCGCTGGAAACCACCGTCAACTGAGAACCTTTCCACCAGCTTCATCCTTCTCCCCTTCCATTCATCATCATTGCTTCTTCCCATATGCTTCTCATGACTACCGACCCTTGCCAAACCTAACAGACCGACTTTCACTCTCGTATCAGATTTGGTTCTCCATTTTTCATGGATTTCCGGTGTATTGATGATGCTATATAGTCGCAATTAAGGTCATGAGTGGCTGATTTTAATTTGCTGGAGTCTAGGGTAGATAAATTGGTTAGATGTTAGAACTTTAATGTGCTATATAAAATAAAAGGGAGTTTATTAGTTTTTCATTAGTTTAATTTTTGTATTTTGTTCTATTTGTATTAATTTTTGTATTGTTATACATTTGTGAGCCTTGGATAAGTGTTCATTTATCTTTATTGGATAAAATTTGCGTTTAATTTTGGTTTGATGCTCTTAGATTTTGTATTGAACATATTTCCTTTTGAATTAATAAAGTTAAGCATTCTATGTGATTATTAGTGTGTGAAATGGATTTATTTCAAATTGACTGTAGCATTTGTGTTTACATCAAAGCGGAAGCTAATGCCTTAAAATGATTTTCAAATTTAAATCAAAATGGTTTTTAAAATTTATCTAAGATGACTATAAATGCGATTAATAATTCAGATTTTTTTAGGCATCTTATATTAGAAATCAAACAAACATTTTTAATAAAAAAAAACCCCCTTATAAAAAGGACCGGAAAGAATTCATCTTCAATAATATCGTACTCTTTTTGAAAATTTATTTGAAGATTGGGCAGATATTTACGTTTGATCTATATAGGTGCACATAGCACTGCAGCTTATTCATCATATCCTGTGTTTCCATACTTTTTGTCATGAAAAAATAATGCAAAAACATTACTTTTTTATTTTTATTATCGCTCTTCAATAATATCTGTTTTAATTTATATAAAGCCACAATGATTATATCTATGTAAAATAGTTTTATCAGAAATAAAAAAGAATTTAAATATGCAAAAGAAATATTCTAACTACAAATATATTTTTAGACTAAAGAATGATACTTTAGCAACTTTTATATTTTGATTTAAAGGGAGGAGAGTGACGTATTCAAAAATAAGAAAATGTTGGCAAAAACTCTAACAAAAGTCAAACACTACGAATATGAAGTTCCATTCTTTAATTCAAAGAGAGTGGATACGTGGCTTTCAGAAAAAGACGAAAACCATTTAAAAAGTTAAGCAAATTTCCACTAAGCTTCGTGGTGGCATATATATTCGCTAGAAATATATATTCAACCCTTCATTCTTTCCAGTGCTGTGAGATCTCTCTTCTGAAGCCTTTCTAAGCCCTGCGTGTCCGATAAGATTACCTCCAAGCGTTGTTGTTATCAATCATGGTACATCGAGCATCATCCTCTTCTATCACTTACAGATGGCCTTATATAACAATGTACGACTTGATAGAAAATGTAGGTACAGAGATTCGTTCGTAAAGAATCACCAAATGAGCCTCGTGGACATAATAGATTATGGTTGTATAAAGAGATTCTTCATGTCTTACAACAAGGCACGATTAGATCACCAACATGCACATTCATTTTCTCTAAATAATTTCAAATGATTTATAATATCTTAGCTTTAAAAATTTAATTTGTGCTTTTTATTTTAGAAGGGAACTAATAAAGTTGAAGCCATAATTCTAGACCTACCTAAAAGTATAGAAATGCAATGAAGCGGAAAGGAATTCATAAAGATGGAAAATCTGAAAATGCTTATGATAAGAGATACATGATTTTGTGAATCTCCCAAATATCTACCAAATGGTTTAAGGTGGTTGGAATAGAAAAGGTATATTTTCAAATTTTTACCACATATGTTCCCAACCGAACTTGTGTATCTTGATTCTTGACTTGTCTCACAATCATTGTGAATTGCTCCAACCATTTGATAAGGTGAGTATAAAGTACCCTACACTACTACAAAAAGGGGGTTTTATTTTCATAAAAGGCGTCATTTTAAAAAAAAAAAGATGTAAAAAATAAAAGCGGTGGTATTTTTATAATTATATGTGAGAAAAGTTGACTTTTGATTTCTAAGTTTTGAAATTAAACGCCAAAAGTGATGCTTTTGGCGTCTAAATTTATAGTTAGGACTTTGGCATCTTATTTCAAAACTTAGATGCTAAAAGTATCTAAGTTTTGAAATTAAATGTCAAAAGTGATGCTTTTGGTGTCTAAATTTATATCTAGAAGCTAAAAGCATCACTTTTTGCGTCTAATGTCAAAATTTAGACTCCAAGGCCCAACCTTTTATAAAACTAACTCAAAGGCATTTGTAGTCAGAGTCGTTCTGCCTCCTTTGCTCGTCTTCCCTCCTTTGAAATTCCTTCCCTCTCCCACCATCAGACCTCCATCCTCCCACTGCGTTTGATCCTCGTTGTCCACCGTCTACCAATGTCAGAGCTCTGAAACTCTTTCCTTCTCCCACAGGTTCGACCAAAATCCACCATCGACAGCGATCTAAAGATACAAGTTCGATTTCCATAGATCTGCTTCTCTTTTGATTTCCATAGATTTACTTCTGTTTCAATTTGCTTTTAGATTTGCTTTTGTTTTGATTTGTGAGCATTTTTTGTGTTTGATTTGTCCACATGCCACACAGAGCCATGGAGATTGACAAGTTGTGGCGCCGGTGGAGTTTGTTGACTTTGGTGATGATAGTTGGCACTGCTAAAGCTTCCGATGTCACCTACGATGGAAGATCTCTGCTAATCGGTGCCGGCGGAGTTCCTTTTTCTTTTTTCCTATGCAATTTGATTAGAGTTAGTTTGATCTAGGTTTGTTGGAGGAATGTTCTTTGAAGGGGGATGTGAGGACTGAGGAGACAGCGTTGACTTTTTTTTTTTTAATGGACTTATGGCATCCTATGTTTTTTAGGACGCCATAAGCAGTTCCCCTTATTATGCCTCCCAAATAGGCATCCCGCAGAATAAGAACGTTAAAAGTGCCAAAAATAGGATGCCGTAGCCTTTTTTTTTTGTAGTAGTGCTAGTACTTTTGTTTTTGTTTCTTTCATTTGCCTAATTCTAAAAGTAATTAAATTTATAGTTGTTTTACATATACGATGTTTCACAATTTAAGTTGTATGAATTTAAGAAATTGCAAATTTTTACAACAAATATTAGGGTTTTTTTACCAAAATAAGGCTTTTTTTTTAAAAAAAAAAACACCGGATCAGGGCATGTCAGAAACAAATTTCCAAAGTAGTGCAGTCAATGGCGTGCGTTGACTGACGCCATTGACTGCGTCAGGTGTCAGGCGCCACTTGGCAGTGGCGTGAATTAATGCACACCACCTGCCAGGTGGCGTGCAGTGCTCCACGCCACCAGTGGCGGGAGTCAACTCCGGCCACTGGGGCGTGTATTAATTAATGCCCAGCTTGGGCATCAATTAATAATTGACGTTGGGCGTCAATTTTTGACGCCTAGCGTCATTTTTTTTTAAACATAATTTTATTTAAAACTATAAATAATAAATTAGAGAATAATTAATTAATTAATCAGTTGAGAATAATTACTTTACCTTTCATTAATTGTCTGACTGATTAATTAATTAATTATTCTCTAACCAAGCATATTAATGGACATTTATTAAAAATTTAATTATTTGATTATTGCTTTCAATATTAGATGTGCCGATTTTTTAGTATTGATGTGTCATATAAATTAATATTTTATTTAATTATTGATTACTTCCACGATGAATTTATTTTCATTGAAATTTTGAATATCTTTAGTTAATAAATATATTAGATTTTATTTATATGGTAGTTAATAAATCTCCTAGTATATCTCCTTATTTAACTTTTCTTTTTTTTTTTTGGCAATACGCAATTGGCAGGCATCCAACTGAGTCACAGAGCAGTTGGCGGGTTTCTGAGTCACTGTGGGTGGAACTCGGTGTTGGAGGCCATAGTGGCCGGAGTTATGATTCTGGGGTGGCCCATGGAAGCTGACCAGTTCGTGAATGCAAAGCTATTGGTGGAGGACAAGGGCGTAGCAGTGAGGGTGTGCGAGGGAGCGGATTCAGTGCCCGACCCGGATGAGTTGAGTCGGGTTATAAGGAAGTCAATGGATGTGGATAGTCCGGAGAAAGAAAGAGCAGTGAAACTCAGAGATGAAGCCCAAGGATCTGTGAGTGGCGAAGGTAAGTCCTTGAAAGAATTTGATGACCTTGTGGAAACATTGACTGAATTAGACGTTATTGAAGTAAAGTAGGGAAATCAAATAAAAAGGACATGTTGAATGTTTTTATTAAGAATATTAATTAATAATATAATTTTGATTTTACAAATGCCTATAATTTTGTAAGAATGAACGAGCGCATGCTTCCAGAGTCCCAGTTACTTGTAAATTCAGAGCTATTACATTTTTATCATTCAGAGCGTATTACTTGAAAATAATACACTGATTCCTAAATCCTAAAGGCGCCACTAGCACACACAGTATTAAGGATTTGGATTCTCTCAGTATGCATTTCCTCAAGAGCTTTAAATCCTAACCATTCAATAGTGATCCAATCGTTCATAGAGAGTCATGTTATAGTTGGGAAGATTTTGTACCATGCTAGGCTCGTGATGTGTTTCCAACGACTTTTCTATGGATTAATTCTTGTTAAAGATGCCTCTCAACCAAACCCATCTATCATCTCTATTCGACAACATCACTGATGTATTTAAAATAGCCTGAATCTCATTTCTAGTAACATAGTCTCTAATTAAATAAATATTCCATGATGATCCAGCTCTTAACTCAGATACTTTCATGTTGATCATTGAAGTAACATGCTTTTCTTCTTTTACCCCTGAAGTTACACGTATCCTAATGTAATCATTACACTAACTCCTGCTTTTTGACATATGACTCTCCAATGTCTCTTTCTCTTCCTATTTTCCTAAAAAATGCAGAGGATCTTTATCTGTCCAAGAAATGTCATACTTCCTGAACCGGGCTTACTAGTCTACCTAACTTAGGCTTATTCTCAATTTCAAGGGTCTAAAATTCAGGATATTACAACTTCTAATAAAGCAAACTGAACAACACCGTTTGATGGAAAAGAGGATCAGGATACGCTACTCCCTGATGAACAATCCGAAGTTGTTGGATGCGATAGCGCCCTCAGGAGTCAGGGATCACATGGCCAATATCATCATCAAACACAATAGAGAATGAAAAATAACTGTTGATTTTTCTCGTGCATCCTTGGTAAGCATCTTCTCCTTTGTGCTCACTTGATGCCTCGAATGACACTACTCTCTGTAGTAAGAAACATGAGGACACCAATGACTCAACCTATATAAGCAGTGGCGGACCCACACTAATGCTAATGTAGGCAAGTATAGACACAAAATATATATAATTTGAAAGAATTTAATAACAACATGGATTGGAGGTGCAGTTGGTTAAGACTTTACACCCTTCCCTTAATCACAAGTCATGGGTTCAAGCCTCTATCTTCCTTTCACTACTACAAAAAAGTCCTTTAACGTTCTATTTTTAACTCCTTTTACGTCCTTTTTTGGGGAGACGCATATGTAGGGGGCGTTATAAGGCAAGAGGTAAAACGTCCTAAAATTTCTAGGATGCTGTATTTGTTTTGTTTTGTTTTTTTTTTTAAAAAAAGTGTCACACCCCAAAATATTAAAGTATGACCGGCACGAAGTATAGCGTTCTTACTTCGTAAGCCTCTTTAATTTGATTTTTTTTTTTTTAGTTACTATCGACAAGATCTACTTCGCTAATATAATGTCAAATGACGTTATAATAGTTATCCATGAACTTTTGTGAAAATAGTGAACAAATATCTTTTTAAATGTTGGGCTTTCCAAACATATGTGTAATGATCAAATCACCCAATTCCGAAAGAATATTAAGACTTTCTCTCGAATAAATACACACACACACATAGTAAGGTAGTGTACATCATGTCTACAAGATTTTTTTGGAACAACCTTTCTCTACAACAACAAATAAATCAGATTCAACTTCAAATTAACTTTACAATTTCAATTAATGCAAATACTTCATAAGTGATCCATTCCGTAGGCTTATTTATGCTCTCGGGAACACAAATAACTTAACAAGTGAATACAGTCTCGATACAAAAATTGTTACCAAAATACTTTAAATAAATTTGTACCGATGCAAACAGGTTTGTAAAATTTCATACTATAAGTGAGATAAAAGTTATCATTTAAATTCGTATAAAAACTAGTTATCAAATTTAGCATAATATATGCTTGTATTTAAAAAAAAAAAAGAAATTTAAGAAAATAATCATAAGTTCGACATAAATAAAAATTCGATAAATTGGTTTCTTTTCTTAAATAATTAATGATGAAAACATTTTCTTTCCCCAACGTGTTTCATCAAAGGAACCATCACAAAGTGAACAATAAGTGCGGCTTGAAGGCCACGAGTAACAAGCGTAGCTCAAAGGCTACGAAACAAGCGCAGCACGGAGGCTACAAATGACAAGCGTAGCACTGAGGCTATGAATGACAAGCGTGGACACACAATCCACGAGCGTAAATAATCGAGCGTGGCATGGAAGCCACGAAAACAAGCGTGAGTGATATGCCCACGAATATCAAGCGCTTTGCATCTAGTTCCTCTGATAGGAATATTCAAAATCTTGTAAACAAAATCATTCCTTTCACCTCACGAAAATTTTCTCAAGTAAGATAAGTAAATAATTTATATAAAAGATTTTAAAACCAAATTCTCAACTTCTTTTCTTTTGAGACACGTTAACAAGCAAGCTGTATGCATTAGATGTTAGGTCTCTAAAGGTTTTGATGATTTCTAATGATTGTAAACAAAGCATGAGGTTTTGCTCACAGTTGTTGAAAAACTCACTGTGAGAGCAAACCTCGAGGTTTGCACAGAAACCTTGAGGTTTGGCCTTACAGAGGAGTCCTCAAGGTACTGTGTTTTTATCTTGAAAATTCTAGTTTCACAAAGTTATGTGAAACCTTGAGGTTTGGTAAGAAACCTCGAGGTTTTGCCCATCCAATGAAAACTTAGTTTCACGCCAGTTTTCAAAACCCCCAGGTTTTGTAAGAAACCTCCAGGTTTAAGCTTAAATGTGTTTTTCCAAAGTTTCTCGAAATTGTGAGAAACCTCGAGGTTTCTGGTAAAACCTCGAGGTTTGTCAAGTCAGAGAGATTCTGCATTTTCTAAGTTATTAAAACCTTCAGGTTTCCTCTCAAACCTTCAGGTTTCTGTCTTGGCGCGAAACTGAACATTTTGAAATTTAAGTGAAACCTCGAGTATTGGTGAAAACTTCGAGATTTCTGGCATCCAGAGAGCAAATGATTTTTACTGATTTTGGAAAACCTCCAGGTTTCTCTCAAACCTCCAGGTTTCTGTTTTGGGCCAAAACTGAGAATTTTGAAATTTGAGAGAAACCTCGAGTATTGGTTGAAAACCTCCAGGTTTCTGACATCTAGAGAGCAAACATTTTTCACTGACTTGGAAAACCTTCAGGTTTTTAGAGAAACCTCCAGGTTTGCTCCTATCGTGTTTTTACAAGGTTTCACATTCAAGGTGAAACCTTGAGGTTTCTGAGCAAACCTCTAGGTTATGGTACTCAGTAAGAATAAAAACTTCTAGGTTTTGGAGAAACTTCCAGGTTTCATGGTTTGGACTTGAATCTTCTTCAAGTATCATAGTCCAAACCTTGAGGTTTGAAGAACAAACCTCGAGGTTTCTTAACGTTGTCAGAAATTCAAATTTGTCGATTTTGCTATACCTTTTTGTTTGATCTTAATACTTCTCATGATTAATCTTTAATGTTCCTAGATATGTTTAACCACTTTCTTGGTGAGTTTTAGACAGATTAAAGAAAGTTTATTGAAGGTTTAAAGCAAAAGCAAAAGGTGATATCAGAACATTAAATGTTAAACCCAGAAAGTTGCACACTTCTGGATAATCCATTTGCACACGCCTACAAAGAATTAAAGAATGATTTCTACTTCCAGCAGCTGCTATTCCAACAAATTTATTTGCAGAAAGTCAACTCTGAAGCATTGCCCAACTGGATTAAGTGGAATTTTAGAGAGAAAAGAAGACTAAACCTACACTTAACCTTTACAGAACATCTCCAACGGTTTAATCCAAGATGCAACGGTCATTAAATCCTATCTAACTATAAATAGTGTTGCAAATGGATGTTTATTTTATCATGTGTGGATTTGTTGATTATGATTTTGTGTTTGTACATAAGTAGAAGACTTAAATGAGTGTTTATTAATTAATTTATTTATAGATAATACAGACAAGTCGAAGTTTGAAAATGTGAAATAGGAACTAGGGTAGTTAAATTGATTCATAATGAGTTTTGTAGTTGTGCTTTCATTTAGGAGGAAGAAAATGCTTTAAAATGATCTTCAAACACACATCAACTGATTCTTAACAATTTATCTAAGAGATGACTATGAATGTGATTGTAGGAATAGTAATTAATTAGATAAATTGAACTCCATTGCGATTGTTTGAGGTTTACAATTCGGATCAACGACATATCTTGATGATTTGCGCGCACCCACACACATATATATATAATTCTATTTATAGGTATCCTTAACTAAATCATATTACATAAACCCCAAATTAACCTGGGATCGTGAGGAAACTCATTGATCATATCATAAGAATATGATTCACCATGCACAAAGTTGCTCAACACTTTCATTGAAGAAGCCAAGATTATTTCTCATGAAAAATACTTATATAAAAAATAGTAAGGATATGTTTGGGATTCGGGTAATATGACTAGAGTCGGGAAATTGGGCTGAGTCCATTGGCCCAGCTCGTTTAAAGGGCTAGGCTTGAAAATTAAAGGAGTTAAACGAAATTGACCCTATAGGGCTAGCCCTGCAAGGCCTCAGGCCGACCTGTTAGACCCTGTTAATTTTTTTAAGAAAAAAAATTAATAAGGAATTGGAAGAGATGTTCCCACATTCAAATATTCATAAAAAATGAAAGTCAGCTTGCTCCTTATATTGACAACCTTCTCATCACAATTCACAAGTCATAGGATAAATATTGCCATAAAAATATTCTATAATAGTTTAAATTTAAAACCTAGGTACGCTTCTTATGTTTTATGTGAGTTATTTATGGATAATAGTTTGCTTTTGATTACGAATTAGTGAATGTGTTTATTTGTTAGATAATTCATGTTTTTTGAATATTAATACTGACAATATTTATTTGATAAATTAAAATTTTAACTTTTTAATTTACTAATTATATTTCTTTGGAAAAAACGGAGGAAAATAGTTAAAATTTTAAATAGTAACTTCTGGGCCGGCCATGGCGCTCTCAGGCCAAGTTTTAAAAAACAGATGTGTTTTTTACAGCAAGCCCAGTTAGACCCTAGCCCTTCAAGGGTCAACTATGATTCCCAACTCTAAATATGACTCAAGCTGACGTTTTCATTTGGCAAAAACATTTCTATACGTTAGATTCAAGAATGATGTTTAGGATAACTTTAATATTTAAATGCTTATGGTCCCAAAGGCAACTTAAAGAAACTTTTTCTAATTTTGTTTGCTTTTAGCTTTTCTATCATATTGGAATCTTCTCAAGATTTTTTAATATATTTTTTAAATATTTTTTTCTCAAACTTACTTTCTAATAAAATTTTATTCAAAGTTTAATTCAACAACGTTAATTAAATTTTATCCCAAAAGTCATAGCGAATAAAAGTCATTTTTCCCTTGCGAATCACCTAATTTTATATTTTGATTTGAAGATAGGTGAGTAATAATGTATTTAAATATAAAAAAATGTTTGAACAACAAAAAACACTACGAATATTATGTTTTATTTTATAATTCCAAGACATTGGATGTGTGGTCCAGGAAGCTTCGTGGTGCGGAAATATCCAGGAAATATCCACAATCACCTCAAAACTCATTCGTTATAAACTAAACGCTCGATTCTTTGCAGTGCTGTGAGATTTCACATAAGCAGTTTCTAAGCCCTGCGCCGCGTCTTTATCAACCATGGCACATCAAGCACCATCCTCATGGGTCGCTTACAAATGGACTTATGATGTGTTCCTTAGTTTCTATGGAGAAGATACTCGCTTAGGTTTCACCAGCCATCTCCATCAAGCTCTGCGTGACTGGGGCATTCGTGTCTTTCTTGATGATGAATGTATTAGGACCGGAGAAAATATCACACCTTCACTTTTCAGAGCTATTGAAGAATCAAGAATAGCCATCATTGTTTTCTCAGAAAACTATGCAAACTCGACATTTTGTTTGCGAGAACTTGAAAAGATTCTTGAGTGCTTCAAGGAAGAAGGTTGGTTGATCTATCCTGTATTTTATCATGTGGATCCATCAGAACTCCGAAATCCGAGAAAAAGTTATGCAGAAGCGTTGGCTCGACTGGAGGAAAGATTCAAAGATAAGAGGCACGAATGGAGGCTGGCTCTGTCTCAAGCCGCTGATCTCAAAGGCTATCATCTCAAACCCAAGTACATCTCCTTACTCTTTCTCTTATTATAGTAACAGTGAATTACAATTTCATCTTACGACAACACGCACATACTCTATGACGCCTTGGCCAGTTGCCTTGTTAGTTGGGGTAACAATATTTTTGATAAATATGCTGAGTCTTTCTTTGAGAACTCATCGATAAACATGTATTTAATTTAATTTTCCTAAAAAAGAGAGACAGTATTAGTCCGAGTTAGGTGCCCAATAATTATCTGCCCCTTATGTGCTCATACCTCTATTAGAGGGATGAGCATATTTTTGTTATCTTTTTATTTTTTTAATATATTGTATTTATTTAAATTTAGATTATATGTTGCTTTCTGAAATATTTTTTACACCCAGTATTTTAAATTAATTAGTTTCAAGTCTTGCATTTAGAAATATTTGTCTGTAACCCCAATAGACTGGAAACTAATTAATTTGAGATATTGAGTGAAAAAACATTTCAATAAGTAACATATAATTTAAACTTAAATAAATACGATATATATATATATAAATGTTCATCTCTCTAATAGAGATATGAGCAAATAGAGGCACCTAATTATTGGGCACCTAATGTGGACTCTGATTAGTCCACACTTGCAATCGTACAAAAATACTTTTATTGATCTTTTATATTATAAACTTAATAGTATTCTAATAGTTAGGATTCAATTTAAAATAATGCTACAACGCTCTCATATTTCATCTTTTACTGTGTGAGGAATGACACTACATCTTATTGGGAGGAATTGGGAATGCAACCAAGCTTTTATACCTAAAATTGACATATCTTAATGTTTAGTTGACTAAAAATGCAAACCACTTACAAATTGGTCAGGATTGCAAATGAACAAGAGTGTATTACAAGGATTGCTAATGAAGTTGCTACAAGGATTAAACAAGAGCCTTTACATGTTACAAATTATCCCGTTGGACTTGTACCTCGAATGAAGGAAGTTATCTCTTATTTAGATATTTGGTCCACTGAGAAAACTAAAATGATGGGAATTTGGGGAGCTGGTGGAATAGGAAAATCAACCATTGCAAGAGCTTCATATAATTCCATTGCTGATAATTTTGAAGGCTTATGTTTTCTTCCCAATGTAGGAAAACAATCTAAAGAGCCAAATGGTTTGTCACATCTTCAAGAGAAATTATTGTCTGAATTGGTCATGGCAAAAGATCTCAATTTTGGTGATTATCATGAAGAGATACCAATAATACAACGTAGGCTTAGTCAAAAGAAGATTCTTTTGATTCTTGATGATGTTGATGAATCGGACCAACTAAAAGCACTTGCTGGAAGTTGTAATTGGTTTGCTTGCGGAAGTAGAATCATCACCACCACTAAAGATAAGCAATTATTAAAAAGTCACGGTATTGAAAGCATTTATGATGTTAAGGGATTAAATAGTGAGGAATCTCTAAAGTTGCTTAGTTAGTATGCCTTTGAAAAAGAAAATGTGGATTCCCACTATGTGGCGGTTTGCAATCGTGCAGCAGATTACTCGTGTGGCTTCCCATTAGCTTTAGAAGTGATGGGTTCTAACTTGTGTAATATCCTGAATTTTGGACCTAATATCTTGAACATTAGTCTATTTTTGGAGGACTACTAGGCCCTATTTTTGAAAATGGCGAAATTTGAAATCAGTATTTTGTGGGACCCGTGAATAGTATTTACTATTTATGCATAGTGATTTACTATTTGCATAGTAATTTACTATTTGAATAATAATATTATATTATAATAATATAATAACATATATTATAATATATTAATAAAATATTAAAAAAATGAAAGCAAGGGAAACGAGAGATGCATGGATTGTTTTTTTAAATTTTTGGGACAAATTACGTAGAATGACTCAGAGGTGAAAAATTACGCTTAAGGACCCATTTTTCAACATTATATAAACCTTCAGTTTTTCATTCATTCACTGTAGAGAGAAGTGAGAGGAGAGAGAGAGAGAGGCTAGAGAGATGAATATTTGGGAGCTTCATAGTAGCTTGATGGTGATTTGGGAATTAGCAAGTAACAGGTAACTCTAAATATTCTTCCTTATACTTGTGAATTATGTATGATTATAAATTTGTTTATTTACTATTTTTGACAAGAATATATAGAAAATATTTTATGGATTTAAGATCTAGTGTGGAAACTTTGAATTTGCAAATCTGCGGAGGTACTATTCATGCGTACGTTACTATTCACGTATACATACTATATTTTACTATTCATCATTTACGTATATTTACCGTATTTTACTATTCACCTATACATACTGAATTACTATTCACGTATATGTACCGTATTTTACTATTCACTATTCAAATACGTACCGTATTTTACTATTCACTATTCAAATACGTATAGTATTTTACTATTCACTATTCAAATACATATAGTATTTTACTATTCACTATTCACAAATACGTATAGTATTTTACTATTCACTATTCACATATACGCATAGTATTTTAGTATTCACAAATACGCATAGTAATTTTGTAACGTCCCGTCTTTTAATATGCGATTTTCAAAAGAGATTATCAGAGTTTTGAATAATTTAAACAGAGTGGCATCGGAAAAGAGTTTTCATTTTAAAACAAAACGTGTATCTGATATTTAACCAACATTGGTGTGTTGACACTAATACAGTCATCCAAATATTCAAGTACTCAAAATACATAAGAAAACAGCAATAGATAAACAATCCTCCGTCCGAGTCCTTAAGCAGCCTGCTTACCCTTGTCAGTAACCCTGTCTCCGCCAGAACCTGAGGCTATGGTAAGAGCTGAGGTTCAATTCCCATTGAACCTCAGGTAACAGTTAACCTCATGCTTATGTAACAATTTTATATATAATAGATATTCATGATAGTTACAGTATAATCACATTTTAACAGCACAACCACCTCATATTTTAATCCAGTCTGCACTACCCAGTGCCACGGTGTACATCCGTGTCCTCAGCGCTAGGAAAACTCAACGGCATTATCATGACTATAACCCGTATATAGCTGAATGTGTATGCACAATTTTATAAAAACAGAATCTCAGACTATCCATCACATAAAAATTTACAATAAGCATCAGAGTTAAGGTTACAGTACGCGTCCGTACCTTCGTTGATGATGTTTTGGTACGTTTGACTAAAACGGTACTTCTAACGGAAAACAGCGGTACAAGTTCACAGATACCCTATAGGAACAATATCACATTTATCAGTGGCCATCAACTTTGCAATACTTGTGAAATTCTACGTTGAAGATTTACTATTCATGTGAATAGTATTCACTATTCATGTGAATAGTACCAGTAAAAATATTTTTATCGTGACGGTAAATAATTTTTACTGTTTGGTAAATAGTATTTACTGTATTGGTAAATAACATTACTGCCCAAGAATAATTCTTTTCTGATGTGACAGATCAGACTAAGCTGCAGCCACAGAGCATACTCAGAAAAAACTCTATCTGGCATTTCTACTATAATTACCAAAAGAAACTACCAAATCTTAAGACTAGAGACCAAAGAACTTACCCTTGAAGTTCTTACTCCTTCTCTTCAGCTCCGAGAACTTTACTCTAAATTCTCCCTCTAAACTCTAAGAATTCTCTCTCTTCTATTAAACTCGACCGTTGTGATCTGAGTTTGGTGTGAAGAAAATGAAGAAGTGAGGCCTCTATTTATAGTGTTGGAAAATGGGTCCTTAAGTGTAATTTCTTGTTTTTGGGTCATTTTTCGTAATTTCCAAAAATATTAAAAAAATATTAAAAAGTTCACGGGTGCCATGCGCCTCTTTTTTTTTTTTTTAATAATGCAAATAGTTTTTTTTACTGATAAAATTTCTGTTCGGTGTTCTGACCGCGTGATCTTTTGCAAATTAATCCGGAAGCACAGCCCTGAAGCTCTATTCTTCCTCTTTAAAAATATCTGGGTCAACTGAATTTTTGACCTCATTCAGGGTATTTCATAATCTGTCAAAGATTTTAAGTCGGACACTGCCGGTAACAGAAATTACTTCGGGTGACACCATCTTCGAGACAAAAATTCACTGATTCATAATATGTGCAGTTGTTTACTACTTAATTCAAGGATTTTGAGTTATGATTTATTTTCTACCGGTTCTACTATCTGTCCTGATTCAAAATATCAGTTTCGACCTATCTCAATAATCATTCCGCCAATTACGTAAATGACTTCGGAAATAACCCACTCTGAGATAAAAATTCACTTGTTTATAATATATCCTTACCTAAGAAACCTAGTTCACGGATTATTGGAAATAATTCTATTTCTATTATTTCCCAAAATATAAGATATAATATTTAATTAATAAGTTATTATTGAGTGGGTCCCGCGTCAAATTATTTTCACACTCACGGGTTTTCTGTCGACAGGGGGAAATTATTTGGCCGTGGGTCCCACGTGAATAGTATATACCTAATTAAATACGTATTTATAAATAGTAAATACGTATTTATGAATAGTAAATACGTATATTTGAATAGTAAATACTATTCACGCCAAACCAAATACCAATTCAAAATTCACCAATATATCATATTTAAGAAAAATACAAATTTTGGGGTATTATATTTCTCCCCCCGTTAAATAAAATTTCGTCCCCGAAATTTTTACTCTACACTAACTAAACTTTGAGCCATAAACTCCGGATATTTTTCTTTCATATCTTCTTCCGTTTCCCAAGTTGCCTCAGCAGGAGATAAGCCTCTCCATACTACTTTCACGAACGGAATACTTCTTTGTCGAAGCCGCTTCTCCTGGTAATCAACAATTTGCTCTGGCTCGACCTCAAAAGTGTTATCATGTCGCACTTCGACATCTTCATATTGGATAATATGATCGTGGTCAGGTTGATACTTCTTCAATTGAGAAACATGGAAGACGTCGTGGAGTTTACTTAGATTCGGGTGCAAAGCTAATTGATATGCAACTGGTCCGCGTTTTGCCAGGATTTCGAATGGCCCTATGTAACGAGGACTTAGCTTTCGCCGTTTAAGCGTTCTACCAACACCGGTTACCGGGGATACCTTGAGAAACACATGGTCTCCAACCTCGAATTCTAGTGGTCTTCTCCTCTTATCAGCGTAACTCTTTTGTCTGCTTTGTGCTGTTAGGAGTCTCTGTTTGATCAATGCAATTTGCTTGGAGGTCTTATCAACTAAATCTGTCCCGATGAATTCTCGCTCCGACAATTCTGTCCAGCATATAGGTGATCGACACTTTCGCCCGTACAATGCCTCAAACGGAGCCATCTGTATGCTCGAATGGTAACTATTGTTGTAAGCAAATTCGACCAGCGGTAAATGTTCATCCCAATGGCCTTTGAAATCCAATACACACGCTCTAAGCATATCTTCTAGAGTCTGTATTGTCCTTTCAGATTGACCATCGGTCTGCGGGTGATAAGCTGTACTAGGCCTTAGCTTAGTTCCCATTTCTGCATGCAAAGCCTCCCAGAATCGGGATGTAAATCGTGGGTCCCGATCAGAGACAATACTCTTAGGTACGCCATGAAGTCTCACAATCTCTTTGATATAAATCTTCGCCAAGCGTTCCGATGAGTAGTTAACACTAATGGGGAGAAAGTGTGCTGACTTAGTCAATCGGTCAACAATTACCCAAATCGCGTCGTGTTGTCTGATCTTAGGTAACCCTACCACTAAATCCATGGTAATATTCTCCCATTTCCATTCCGGAATTTCCAGTCCTTGAAGAAGACCAGGGGGTCGTTGGTGTTCGGTTTTAACTTTCTGACAGGTTAAGCATCTACCCACGTACTCGGTTACGTCTTTCTTCAGCCTGGGCCACCAAAACTCGGATTTCAGGTTCTGGTACATCTTCACCATTCCTGGATGTAGAGTATATTTACTCTTATGAGCCTCGTCTAGAATCTTCGTTCGTAATTCACCATCCTTTGGAATGTAGATCCGCTTCTTGTACCTGACTAAACCGCTAGGCGATAGGTCATGGTCTTGAGTCTCTCCCCGTGAGATCATCTCCCGAGCTGCTATAGCCCATTCGTCGTGCTTTTGAGCTTCCTCGACCGCATCTCTTAGATCGTACTTTCCTTGACTAACAAGGAGACTTGCAAGATACACGTCATCGGGCGCGTAGTGTCTCATGCAAATCTGATTGGACAGGTTCAGGTCTCTGAAATCTTCAAGTAGTCTCCGCTCTTGAATCATCATGTATGCTGCGTGCACCGTCTTTCTACTAAGTGCATCTGCTACGACGTTTGCTTTTCCGGGATGATACTTGATCTCCAGGTCGTAATCTTTCAGTAAGTCCATCCAGCGACGTTGTCTCATGTTGAGCTCTTTTTGATCAAACAGGTATTTCAGGCTCTTGTGGTCGCAATATAACTCCACGGTTGCTCCATAGAGATAATGTCTCCATATCTTCAAAGCAAACACGATAGCCGCAAGTTCTAAATCGTGAGTAGGGTAGTTCAACTCGTGAGGTTTCAACTGGCGAGAAGCATATGCCACAACTCTGCCCTGCTGCATGAGAACACACCCTAATCCTTGCCCACTAGCATCACTATAGACAATGTACGTTTCGTCTGGATCTGGAATTATTAATACTGGAGCTGTAGTCAACTTCTCCCTCAAAGTTTGAAATCTCGCCTCACAATCATCGTCCCATATGAATGGTTGTTTCTTCCTTGTGAGCTTCGTTAATGGTAAGGCAATACGTGAGAAATTTTGTATGAATCTGCGGTAATATCCCGCTAAACCCAGGAAACTACGTATCTCTGCCACTGTTTCCAGCCTCTTCCAGTTTAGAACCGCTTCCACTTTACTAGGATCAACAGCTACACCATCGCGAGATACGACATGACCCAAAAATTTTACCTCTGGTAGCCAGAATTCACACTTGCTCAATTTAGCAAAAAGTTGTTTGTCACGGAGTATTCCCAACACGAGTCGCAGATGTTCTTCGTGTTCTTCCCTGCTTTTAGAATAGATTAGGATGTCATCGATAAACACCACTACAAACTTGTCTAGGTGTAGACGAAAGATTCTATTCATGTAATCCATGAATACGGCAGGCGCATTTGTCAATCCGAAAGGCATCACAAGGAATTCGTAATGCCCGTATCTGGTTCTAAAGGCTGTTTTTGGAACATCACTGGTTTTCACTCGCAGCTGGTGGTATCCTGAGCGTAAGTCAATTTTAGAGAATACACAGGAACCAGATAGTTGATCGAGTAGATCGTCAATGCGAGGAAGTGGGTACTTGTTTTTGATAGTCACCTTGTTTAACTCGCGGTAATCGATACAAAGTCGTAAACTTCCATCTTTCTTCTTTACAAACAGTACTGGGGCTCCCTATGGCGACACACTAGGTCGAATAAATCCTTTCTCCAGTAGCTCCTCAAGCTGTTTCTTCAATTCCAGCATCTCGTTTGGTGCCATACGATATGGTGCTTTTGATATTGGTCCAGTGCCTGGCATCAAGTCGATGGCGAATTCAACCTCTCTCTCAGGGGGTAACTTGGTGAGATCTTTGGGAAACACATCAGGGAATTCATTCACAATGGGAATGTCTTTGAGTGATGGTTCGTCGTCTATCTTGATTGAGAAGAACACCATATACGCTTGGCAACCTTGCTTCATGCATTTTTCTGCTTCTGCACTAGATAGGAAATTCAGACTCACATTGATCTTGCTCTGGTCGTGTGGTGGTGAGAATCGTATCTCTTTATTACCACAATCAATGACCGCGTTGTTTGCCATTAGCCAATCAAGACCATGAATGACATCAATGCCATGAAGCGGTAATCGGATAAGATCTATGTTAGATTCTCGACCGTTCACACTTGCAATGCAATTAAGACATGCATCAGACGCTAAAGATTTCGCGCCAAGTGGGGTAGCTACTATCAAATCATATGGTAGTCTATAGGCTTGCATTCCTAGTCGTTTTGCACAATCGAAAGAAATAAACGAGTGACTAGCACCCGAATCATACAATGCCTGTAGTAGATTTCCATTAAGAGAAATAGTACCTTTGATCATCTCAGGAGATTTCTTGGCTTCCTCATTAGTCAGAGCAAAAACTCGTCCTGCGTTCTGCGGTCTCGCCTCCAAAGCTTTTTGAGGACAGTTTAAGCTAATATGCCCCGGTTTCTGACACCTGAAGCACACTGGCTTTCCCTCACAGTTAGCTCCCGGATGGAACCTTCTGCATTGCGGACAGGCTTGGGATGTCTGCATTCTTGGAAAGTTTTGCTGTCTCGGTTGAAATGGCCTCTTATTCCCTTGTTGGGAATTATTCCAAGGTGCCTTCCTCTTCTGTGCTGGGTTGTTGCGATTGAAACCGCTACGGTTGGGGCCGCTACTGCTGAAGTCTCTGGTCTTGCGAAGCTCCTTCAAGTTTCGTTCGATGAGTCGGCAGGCTTCTACAGCTTGATTTAGTTCCAGAAATTTGTGCGATACCAACCTTTCCCTTATCTCATACTTTAGTCCATACACAAGTACATTTGCAATGCTGCTCTCGTCATTATCTCGCCTCAAAAGTGATGAGTACCGAGATAAGTTGGTGAAACGAGCGAAGTAATCATCGAAAGATTCTTCCCGACCCTGACGGATGTGCAGGAACTCTGTCTCCTTCATCATCTGTACTGAGGGTGGAAAGTACTGCTCGTTAAACTTTTCTTGGAACGTTTCCCATGTGACGGGACAGTTTCGGCTTCGGAGGGTTGCCGCGGTGTTTCGCCACCAACGATCGGCGTCTCCTGCTAGCTTGTAAATTGCCAATTGAGCCTTCCTGTTATCCGGACATTCTAAGACCTCAAAGATCTTTTCAAGATGCAATAGCCAATCCTCAGCTGAATCAAGTTTTCCTCGGAATACTGGTGGCTTGTGTTTGCAGAATTGTGTCACCCAGTATTGTGTATCCTTAGCTTCTCTGACAGGTTGATGTTGTTCCACCAGTACTCTCTCCTGTCGAGGAGATGACTGAGATCGTTCTGGTCTCTCAAATGCGTTGCTGCGCTCGTCTTCTTGTTCATCGTAATTTTCTCCTCCCTCTCGTTGTTGTTGCTGTTGCTCTCCTTCAGCCTGTTGTTCTTCATCCCCTTGTCCTCCTTGCCTGTTGGCGAGAAGCGCATCGATGAGAGCTCTCTGTTCTTGTATTATTCTCCTCATTTCTTGAAGTTCATCTTGTACTGGTGGTGGAGGTTCATGTTGTTCGAGTTCAGGGTTTGGTACTACTCGCAGTTGCCTACCCCTACCTCTGCCTCGGCCTCTGCCTCGACCTCGGCCTCGGCCTCTAGGAGTTCCGGCGCCTCCCAAAGTTGCCATATTCTAAATTCCAAAGGTTAATAGATATAAACACTAGAAAACAGAAAGATTACACATAACATAAGATCACAAATTTCATATGAATCACACCAAAGCGTATATAGTACACCCCTTTTATTCATTAATGGTGATTACACAAACTACTATTATACTTAGTCCTACTGTTACAAAACTATTGCTACTACTACTTCCATGGTTCATTGAACTGTTGTAGGGTTGTCTTTGTCTTTCTACATGACCAGGTGAACTAAATGCTGGAGGCAGAAAATGCACGAGCACACATCCTCGATGTGGCCCTCATTCAGAATTTCATTGATTTTAGTTTTCCAGAAACGGGTGCGAGGAAAGTGATGAAGGGTGGATTTAACCCAGTCTCTAGAAGGATACGGAAAATGGTAGCGAGAGTTTGCCTGGTAAAATTCTCTGACTCGGGTCAGATACAGTAGGTATTTGTCTTTCTCGGTCTTAGTAGTGAGAGCGGCATGGAGAAATTCCAAGTGTAAGGCTAAAGTTAAGATGGAGTTTTCATCTAAGACGTACTCCAGGTTGCCAGAGTTGGCGTCAGAGTCATAGTCGAGATCTTGTATCTGAGGATAGTCAAAGTTATCACCTATTGAGGAGTGATGTGAATTGCTGGGATTTCCGGGTTCCGGTGAGTAGGGCTCTGCAAGAATGGGTATTGAGTCATATAGATGGTCGGGATACTCAGGTCCAGGATGGTATTCTGGTTCTGGATCATTATCAAGTGCAAGAGCGGGGTAGAGTGGTTCTGGTACCGGCACAGGTTCAGGCATTGGTACAGAGAGTGGATTTATCGGCTCAGGGTTCAATCTCCTACTTACTGGTTTGGGGACTATCGACCGACGTGCAATACGTCTTCTTTTCCCAAAGTAATTGATATACGGAAATTCCTCTTTGTCCATTTCTACAACAATACCAGGGTCATATCAGTACTTATACTTTTTTTTTTGAAATATTTTTTTTTAAAGAAAACCATGGCTTAGAGCCTAACTTAGTTAATCAACCGATTGGCCAGGTAGGCGTCTATCATGGGAGCCTCACCGTGCTAGGGTGATTGATTGGCTGATCCACATAGACTCGGCCCTACCTTCGGCACCAATGGTTTGTTGGAACTAAGTCGGGTTCATGCCAGATAAAATACTTTTGAAGGCTAGAACTTAACTCTGCTACTTAAACAACCTTACAAGACTGTTTAAAGTAACCTAGTTAACTTCGTGCCAGGATGCAAGCTCTGATACCAAAATGTCTCCGTGGTGCCCATACACCGTGGCAACATAACGTACCTCAGCCGCTAGTTTTACGCACCGCCTCACGGCTCAGGGTACGCCCATACGTCCCAGTGCAACCAGACTCCCTGGCCATGTCGGGGTAAGAGCCAATGCTTCGCCACAGATCACACTGTGAGAACCCTCGATCATGGTTACCTTTAACTAGCTCTGATACCAAAATGTAACGTCCCGTCTTTTAATATGCGATTTTCAAAAGAGATTATCAGAGTTTTGAATAATTTAAACAGAGTGGCATCGGAAAAGAGTTTTCATTTTAAAACAAAACGTGTATCTGATATTTAACCAACATTGGTGTGTTGATACTAATACAGTCATCCAAATATTCAAGTACTCAAAATACATAAGAAAACAGCAATAGATAAACAATCCTCCGTCTGAGTCCTTAAGCAGCCTGCTTACCCTTGTCAGTAACCCTGTCTCCGCCAGAACCTGAGGCTATGGTAAGAGCTGAGGTTCAATTCCCATTGAACCTCAGGTAACAGTTAACCTCATGCTTATGTAACAATTTTATATATAATAGATATTCATGATAGTTACAGCATAATCACATTTTAACAGCACAACCACCTCATATTTTAATCCAGTCTGCACTACCCAGTGCCACGGTGTACATCCGTGTCCTCAGTGCTAGGAAAACTCAACGGCATTATCATGACTATAACCCGTATATAGCTGAATGTGTATGCACAATTTTATAAAAACAGAATCTCAGACTATCCATCACATAAAAATTTACAATAAGCATCAGAGTTAAGGTTACAGTACGCGTCCGTACCTTCGTTGATGATGTTTTGGTACGTTTGACTAAAACGGTACTTCTAACGGAAAACAGCGGTACAAGTTCACAGATACCCTATAGGAACAATATCACATTTATCAGTGGCCATCAACTTTGCAATACTTGTGGAATTCTACGTTGAAGATTTACTATTCATGTGAATAGTACCAGTAAAAATATTTTTACCGTGACGGTAAATAATTTTTACTGTTTGGTAAATAGTATTTACTGTATTGGTAAATAACATTACTGCCCAAGAATAATTCTTTTCTGATGTGACAGATCAGACTAAGCTGCAGCCACAGAGCATACTCAGAAAAAACTCTATCTGGCATTTCTACTATAATTACCAAAAGAAACTACCAAATCTTAAGACTAGAGACCAAAGAACTTACCCTTGAAGTTCTTACTCCTTCTCTTCAGCTCCGAGAACTTTACTCTAAATTCTCCCTCTAAACTCTAAGAATTCTCTCTCTTCTATTAAACTCGACCGTTGTGATCTGAGTTTGGTGTGAAGAAAATGAAGAAGTGAGGCCTCTATTTATAGTGTTGGAAAATGGGTCCTTAAGTGTAATTTCTTGTTTTTGGGTCATTTTTCGTAATTTCCAAAAATATTAAAAAAATATTAAAAAGTTCACGGGTGCCATGCGCCTCTTTTTTTTTTTTTAATAATGCAAATAGTATTTTTTACTGATAAAATTTCTGTTCGGTGTTCTGACCGCGTGATCTTTTGCAAATTCTCAAAAATCCGGAAGCACAGCCCTGAAGCTCTATTCTTCCTCTTTAAAAATATCTGGGTCAACTGAATTTTTGACCTCATTCAGGGTATTTCGTAATCTGTCAAAGATTTTAAGTCGGACACTGCCGGTAACAGAAATTACTTCGGGTGACACCATCTTCGAGACAAAATTCACTGATTCATAATATGTGCAGTTGTTTACTACTTAATTCAAGGATTTTGAGTTATGATTTATTTTCTACCGGTTCTACTATCTGTCCTGATTCAAAATATCAGTTTCGACCTATCTCAATAATCATTCCGCCAATTACGGAAATGACTTCGGAAATAACCCACTCTGAGATAAAAATTCACTTGTTTATAATATGTCCTTACCTAAGAAACCTAGTTCACGGATTATTGGAAATAATTCTATTTCTATTATTTCCCAAAATATAAGATATAATATTTAATTAATAAGTTATTATTGAGTGGGTCCCGCGTCAAATTATTTTCACACTCACGGGTTTTCTGTCGACAGGGGGAAATTATTTGGCCGTGGGTCCCACGTGAATAGTATATACCTAATTAAATACGTATTTATAAATAGTAAATACGTATTTATGAATAGTAAATACGTATATTTGAATAGTAAATACTATTCACGCCAAACCAAATACCAATTCAAAATTCACCAATATATCATATTTAAGAAAAATACAAATTTTGGGGTATTATAAATTTACTATTCATAAATACGCATATTGATTTATATAATTTTATTAATACAAATGGTGGAATAATGCATTATTTTTTAGTAAACACATTTATCATGGCGGTTGTATTGTGATGGGTGGAGTAAGGAGGGATTTGAATGATAAGAATTGTTTATGCCACCACTCGGTGCACAGTGGATGGTACTTGTTTCAGGGCCCCATCTTCCATGTTTTCCTCTGGCCGGGATTTCATTGGAGTTGTGGGACATGTGACACCTCCTTAGTTATTTTAAAGGAGGGGAGCCATAGTCCAAATTTAAGCTCTATACCTTTGGCCGGGTGTATCTTAAGTTTTGGTGAGCTTGGAACAATTCAGTCAAATGAATGAGTTTCTATTGGACTATGTGTTAGCCTATGGCTCCAGTCAGCGGTATAAGGGTGGACGGTGATATAAGGGAGGTTGCATACTGCATAATGTATTTCTGAACAGTTCATGGATTTGATTGATGAATATTTTGTAAAGACATTTGATGAGAACTTTTGGAATTTATACTTATATCTAAAATCATATTTTATTACCTTCTATATTGATGACTATTTTTTACAAATAATTTTGTAATAAATTATGGTATATACAAATATATTTGAAATCAGTCCATGCCTTTTTGTCATATATTATTCGCTCGAATACGATGGAAATATTCAGTAGTTACTGAGACGTGGAATCTCACCCCCCTTATTAACAATTTTACAGGTGGATAACCTAATAGAGATCAAGGGATTGCACCTATAGAGTGAGCTTTGAAGGCTCTTTTGTACTCATATAGTTTATGTTATGTTATTTTTATTTGCCATTACTATAAGGCTTCCGCATTTTAAAAACTCTGATATAATATTTTGGATTTATTTTGGCCTTGTATAAATATTTTTACCTTTGGCCATATTATAAATATGTAATTGGATAATTGAATATTCTATATTTGAGGTATTACAAATATTTTGGCCAAGTTTTGGGTAAATAAATTGAGGTGTTACAACTTGCATGGTAAAGGAGTTAATCTCTGGAGTTCTGCATTGGATCAATTCAAAAGGAGACCGCAAAGAACTATTTTTAATACCTTGAAATTAAGCTTTGATATGTTAGAAGAAGAACAGAAACAAGTTTTCCTTGACTTGGCTTGTTTTTCCAATGGAGAGAAATTAACAAATATCATCGATATCTTGCTATGTGTTCGTGCAGTCGAACCGAAATATGCTATTGATACGTTGATGATAAATCTCTTATAAAGATTGAACAAGCTCGTGTTACAATGCATGATTTGATATATAGAAGATGTAGGTAAAGAGATTGTTCGACAAGATTCACCTGGCATGTAACATCCCAATTTTCTAAAGTGTTTTCGAAATAGTTCGATCAGAATTTGAAAAGATTTAATCAGAGTAGAGCATCGGAATAGTCGTGAAACGAGTAACTGATAAAACATTCATTTAAGGTGCATCAGTCTTCTGTTACAGTCATCCAAGAGTCGAATATTCAGAAAAACAGAATTAAAGATTTTAAAAGAAAACTCATTTTCTGCCTTTTCACGCCACCTGCTTACCCTTCTCCTTGGATTGTCCTCCTGAGGATCCTGGGGCTAAAGCAAGAGCTGAGGTTCAAATTACCATTGAACCTCAGGTAACGGTTAACCTCATGCTTATGTATCAAATATGAATGACAGATATCCATGGCAAAAACAGTAATAATCACATACAATACATTCATAATCAAATAATAACATAACACAGCCACTGCAATATGCATGTTATTATAGTCTGCACTATTCACCAGTGCCACGGTGTACACCCGTGTCCTCAGCGCTAGGAAAACATAACGGCATTATCAAGACTATAACCCGTATTAAGTTGTATGTGTATGATCAATTTTCAAAATACAGAATTTCAGACTATCTATCACATATAAGCATACCATAAGCATCAGAGTTAAGGTTACAATACGCGTCCGTACCTTCGTTGATGATGTTTTGGTACGTTTGACTATAACGGTACTTCTAACGGAAAACAGCGGTACAAGTTCACAGATACCCTATAGGAACAATATCACATTTATCATTGGCCATCAACTTTGCAATACTTGTGGAATTCTACGTTGAAGATTTACTGTTCATGTGAATAGTATTCACTATTCATGTGAATAGTACCAGTAAAAATATTTTTACCGTGACGGTAAATAATTTTTACTGTTTGGTAAATAGTATTTACTGTATTGGTAAATAACATTACTGCCCAAGAATAATTCTTTTCTGATGTGACAGATCAGACTAAGCTGCAGCCACAGAGCATACTCAGAAAAAAAAACTCTATCTGGCATTTCTACTATAATTACCAAAAGAAACTACCAAATCTTAAGACTAGAGACCAAAGAACTTACCCTTGAAGTTCTTACTCCTTCTCTTCAGCTCCGAGAACTTTACTCTAATTTCTCCCTCTAAACTCTAAGAATTCTCTCTCTTCTATTAAACTCGACCGTTGTGATCTGAGTTTGGTGTGAAGAAAATGAAGAAGTGAGGCCTCTATTTATAGTGTTGGAAAATGGGTCCTTAAGTGTAATTTCTTGTTTTTGGGTCATTTTTCGTAATTTCCAAAAATATTAAAAAAATATTAAAAAGGTTCACGGGTGTTCCTCTTTTTTTTTTTTTTTTTAATAATGCAAATAGTATTTTTTTACTGATAAAATTTCTGTTCGGTGTTCTGACCGCGTGATCTTTTGCAAATTCTCAAAAATTCGGAAGCACAGCCCTGAAGCTCTATTCTTCCTCTTTAAAAATATCTGGGTCAACTGAATTTTTGACCTCATTCAGGGTATTTCGTAATCTGTCAAAGATTTTAAGTTGGACACTGCCGGTAACAGAAATTACTTCGGGTGACACCATCTTCGAGACAAAAATTCACTGATTCATAATATGTGCAGTTGTTTACTACTTAATTCAAGGATTTTGAGTTATGATTTATTTTCTAAAGGTTCTACTATCTGTCCTGATTCAAAATATCGGTTTCGACCTATCTCAATAATCATTCCGCCGATTTCGGAAATGACTTTGGAAATAACCCACTCTGAGATAAAAATTCACTTGTTTATAATATGTCCTTACCTAAGAAACCTAGTTCACGGATTATTGGAAATAATTCTATTTCTATTATTTCCCAAAATATAAGATATTATATTACAATAATATTATATTATTGAGTGGGTCCCGCGTCAAATTATTTTCACACTCACGGGTTTTCTGTCGACAGAGGGAAATTATTTGGCCGTGGGTCCCACGTGAATAGTATATACCTAATTAAATACGTATTTATAAATAGTAAATACGTATTTATGAATAGTAAATACGTATATATGAATAGTAAATACTATTCACGCCAAACCAAATACCAATTCAAAATTCACCAATATATCATATTTAAGAAAAATACAAATTTTGGGGTATTATATTTCTCCCCCCGTTAAATAAAATTTCGTCCCCGAAATTTTACTCTACACTAACTAAACTTTGAGCCATAAACTCCGGATATTTTTTTTTCATATCTTCTTCTGTTTCCCAAGTTGCCTCAGCAGGAGATAAGCCTCTCCATACTACTTTCACGAACGGAATACTTCTTTGTCGAAGCCGCTTCTCCTGGTAATCAACAATTTGCTCTGGCTCGACCTCAAAAGTGTTATCATGTCGCACTTCGACATCTTCATATTGGATAATATGATCGTGGTCAGGTTGATACTTCTTCAATTGAGAAACATGGAAGACGTCGTGGAGTTTACTCAGATTCGGGGGCAAAGCTAATTGATATGCGACCGGTCCACGTTTTGCCAAGATTTCGAATGGCCCAATGTAACGAGGACTTAGCTTTCGCCTTTTAAGCGTTCTTCCAACACCAGTTACCGGGGATACCTTGAGAAACACATGGTCTCCAACCTCGAATTCTAGTGGTCTTCTCCTCTTATCAGCGTAACTCTTCTGTCTGCTTTGTGCTGTTAGGAGTCTCTGTTTGATCAATGCAATTTGCTTGGAGGTCTTATCAACTAAATCTGTCCCGATGAATTCTCGCTCCGACAATTCTGTCCAGCATATAGGTGATCGACACTTCCGCCCGTACAATGCCTCAAACGGAGCCATCTGTATGCTCGAATGGTAACTATTGTTGTAAGCGAATTCGGCCAGCGGTAAGTGTTTATCCCAATGGCCTTTGAAATCCAATACACACGCTCTAAGCATATCTTCTAGCGTCTGTATTGTCCTTTCAGATTGACCATCGGTCTGTGGGTGATAAGCCGTACTAGGTCTTAGCTTAGTTCCCATCTCTGCATGCAAAGCCTCCCAGAATCGGGACGTAAATCGCGGGTCCCGATCAGAGACAATACTCTTAGGTACACCATGAAGTCTTACGATCTCTTTGATATAAATCTCCGCCAAACGTTCTGGTGAGTAATTAATACTAATGGGGAGAAAGTGTGCTGACTTAGTCAATCGGTCAACAATTACCCAAATCGCGTCGTGTTGTCTGATCTTAGGTAACCCTACCACTAGATCCATGGTAATGTTCTCCCATTTCCATTCTGGAATTTCCAAACCTTGAAGAAGACCAGGGGGTCGTTGGTGTTCAGTTTTAACTCTTTGACAGGTCAAACATTTTCCTACGTATTCAGTTACATCTTTCTTCAATCTGGGCCACCAAAACTCGGATTTCAAGTTCCGGTACATTTTGACCATTCCCGGATGTAGAGTATATCTGCTCTTATGAGCCTCGTCTAGTATCTTCTGTCGTAATTCACCATCCTTCGGAATGTAGATCCGCTTCTTGTATCTGACCAAGCCACTTGGCGATAGGTCACGGTCTTGGGTCTCTCCTCGTGAGATCATCTCCCGTGCTGCTATAGCCCACTCATCGTGCTTTTGAGCTTCCTCAACCGCATCTCTCAGATCATATTCCCCTTGACTAACAAGGAGACTTTCAAGATAGATGTCATCGGATGTGCAGTGGTTCATGCAAACCTGATTGGTCAGGTTTAGGTCTCTGAACTCCTCAAGTAGTTTCCGCTCTTGTATCATCATGTACGCAGTGAGTACCGTTTTTCTACTGAGTGCATCAGCTACAACGTTTGCTTTACCCGGATGATACTTGATCTCCAAGTCGTAATCTTTTAGTAAATCCATCCAGCGACGTTGTCTCATGTTGAGTTCCTTTTGATCAAAAAGGTATTTCAGACTCTTGTGGTCGCAGTATAACTCTACGGTTGCACCATAGAGATAATGCCTCCATATTTTTAAAGCAAACACGATAGCTGCAAGTTCTAGATCATGCGTAGGATAGTTCAACTCGTGAGGCTTTAACAGACGAGAGGCATAAGCTACTACCCTGCCCTGTTGCATCAGGACGCATCCCAATCCTTGTCCACTGGCATCACTATATACTGTATAAGTCTCATCTGGATCTGGGATGATCAGTACTGGTGCTGTAGTCAACCTCTCCCTCAGTATTTGAAAACTCGACTCACAGTCCTCGTCCCACACAAAAGGTTGGTTTTTCCTTGTGAGCTTTGTCAATGGTAAGGCAAGACGCGAGAAATTCTGAATGAATCTGCGGTAGTATCCCGCTAGACCCAGGAAGCTACGTATCTCTGTCACTGTTTCTGGTCTCTTCCAGTCCAGAACCGCTTCTACCTTGCTAGGATCAACGGCAACTCCGTCGCGAGTTATGACATGGCCCAGAAATCTCACTTCTGGCAGCCAAAATTCACATTTGCTAAACTTAGCAAAAAGTCGCTTGTCACGTAGTATACCTAATACGATTCGCAGATGTTCCTCGTGCTCCTCTCTGCTTTTTGAATAGATCAGTATATCATCGATTCGGGGAAGTGGGTATTTATTCTTGATAGTTACTTTGTTCAACTCACGGTAGTCGATACAAAGTCGTAGGCTTCCGTCTTTCTTTTTAACAAACAATACGGGGGCTCCCCAAGGTGACACGCTGGGTCGAATAAACCCTTTCTCCAGCAGTTCTTCAAGTTGCTTCTTCAACTCCTGCATCTCGTTCGGCGCCATTCGGTATGGTGCTTTTGATATTGATCCCGTTCCAGGCATCAATTCAATAGCGAACTCAACTTCTCTTTCAGGAGGTAACTCAGTGAGATCCTCTGGAAACACATCAGGGAACTCGTTGACAACCGGAATGTCTTTGAGTGAGAGTTCAGCTTCCGCCTTTACAGAGAAAAATACCATGTATGCTTGGCAACCATGCATTATGCATTTTTCTGCTTCCGAAACAGAGATATAACTCAGACTCCCATCAACCTTGCTTCGGTTGTGCGGGGGTGCAAAGGATATCTGTTTACTTCCGCAATCAATTATCGCATTGTTAGCCGTCAGCCAATCAAGACCGAGAATAACGTCGATGCCACTAAGCGGTAGTCGGATAAGATCTATGTTTGAATCTCGTCCATTTACGCTCGCAATACAATTAAGGCATGCATCAGAAGCTAAGGATTTCGCACCAAGTGGTGTGGCTACTAGTAGATCATATGGTAGTCTATAAGCATGCATTCCTAGCCGCTTCGCACAATCATATGAAATAAACGAGTGGCTAGCACCAGAATCATACAATGCTTGGAGTAAATTCCCATTAAGAGAAATAGTACCTTTGATCATTTCCGGAGATTTTCTGGCTTCTTCATTAGTTAAAGCAAAAACTCGACCTGGGTTTTGCGGCCTCGCCTCCAGTGCTTTTTGTGGACAGTTTGTGCTAAGGTGCCCCGGCTGCTGGCACTTGTAGCACACAATCTTTCCTTCGCAGTTAGTTCCTTGATGATACCTTCCGCATTTTGGACATGCTCTGGATGTCTGTACCCTTGGGAAGTTCTGCTGCCCAGGTTGGAATGGCCTCTTGTTTCCTTCACGGAAATTACTCCAATTGGTCTTCCGTTTCTGCGATGAGTTTCCACGGGTAAAACCGCCACGACTGGGGCCACTACTATGAAAGACTCTAGTCTTCCTGAGCTCCTTCAAATTTCTTTCGATCAATCGACAAGCTTCCACCGCTTGAATCAATTGTGAGAATTGCTGCGACACAAGCTTCTCCCTTATTTCATACTTCAAGCCATAAATCAGTATGTTTGCCATACTGCCTTCATCTTCACATTGCCTAAAGAGGGTTGAATATCGAGACAAATTGGTGAAACGTGCATAGTAGTCATCAAAAGATTCATCTTGCCCTTGTCGAATGTGCAGAAATTCAGATTCCTTAATCATCTGAACAGAGGGTGGAAAATATTGCTCGTTGAATTTTTCTAGGAATTTCTCCCACGTAATGGGACAGTGACGTGCTCGCAGTGTTGTCGCAATGCTCTTCCACCAACGATCTGCATCTCCTTGCAGCTTATAAATTGCCAGTTGAGCTTTTCTATCTTCCGGACATTCTATGACTTCGAATATCTTATCCAGCTGCATCAACCAGTCTTCTGCTGAATCAAGCTTGCCTCGGAAAGCTGGGGGTTTCATTTTACAGAATTGTGTTACCCAATATTGGGTATTCTCGACCACTCTATTCGGTTGCTGTAGCTCAGCCATCGCTCTCTCTTGTTGGGGAGGTATTTGGAATCGATTGGTTCCCTCAACTTCATTGTCACGTTCTTCGTCGTGTTCGTTGTTGTTTTCATTCTCCTCATTAATTTGTTCTTCCTCTACTTGTCCCCCTTCGGCTTGTCTCTCAAGCCGTTCTGCAAGAAGCGCATCAATGAGTGCCCTTTGCTCTTGTAACATTCTTCTCATCTCCTGCATCTCATCCCGCTCTGGTTGCTGTGGTTGTTGCGGACCTAGCAGGGGTATTACTTGCGTTTGTCTACCTCTGCCTCGACCTCTACCTCGGCCTCTGCCTCGTCCTCTAGGGACTCCGGATCCTCTCGAGTTTGCCATACTTAAATCTTTTATTTATGAAACCATATGAACGTTAGAGAAATAATAAATAGCATACAAATAGGCTTAACACATATTCAAACATAATTATATATTTTTTATAATCAACCATCATTCACAGTAATTGCTTTATCTTACAATTTATCTCCTTAGGGTCTTTTAAAGGTGTACTACAACAGCGTCTATATCTACTACTACTATTACTATGCGTCACTAGCACTTCCATTGCTTCCTTGGACTGATTCTGGTTTTTGTCTCCCTCCTGGTTCACATGCTACGATGTACCCAGCTTTGGATCAGCAGTAGATGGATGTAGACCTTCTCAATAGGTCCTGCATCGAGAAGTTCATTCGTTTTGTGAATCCAGAAATTGGTTCGAGGAAAATGATGAAGAGTGGATCGGATCCAGTCTTCGGGAGGATAGGGGCTGTTGAAGGGCATGAACATATCGTAAAGCTCCCTAACACGGGTCAAGAAGCGTAAGTACTGCTCTTGAGCGGTTGCCACATTCCAGCCTGCTCGAACAAAGTCATCATACAAAATCTCCGTCAAGTCGCGGTTGCCATTCAGCACATACCGTAGGTTTTCATGGTCAGCGTTTTCTAAAATAGCTACATTATCTGCGTGCTCTTCTTCTAAGTCAGCTACATTGATGTAATCAAAATTGTCCCCAACAGAGGAATGATGTGAATCTGCTGGGGAACCTGGTGTAAGTATGGCTGGAACAGAATTAGAACCATCAGAGTTTTCTGGGCTTGGATGGTATTCGGGCTCTGGGTCATGTAAGTGTTCAACAGGGTAATGTGGATTGTATGGCAACCCCAAATCATTAGCAGGAACAGAACGTATTGGCACAATTTGAGGTGCAGATGCGGGCGGGGAATAAACCGGGTCAGGGTTCAATCTTCGGGCCACCATCTGAGGGTTTACAGTTTTTCGAGCAACACGTCTCACACATCCGTAACGGTAAACAAAAGAGGCTCTTTGATAACTAAGTGGGGATCTAGCCATTTCCTGAAACACGTACACCAAAGTTATATCAGTACTCTTTTCGAAATATGTTCCAAAACTACGGCTTAGAGCCTAACTCAATTAATCAACCGATTGGCCAGGTAAGTGTCTATCATGGGGGTCTCACCAACTCTATGGCGACTGCTTGACCGAACCATATAGACTAGCCTTGCCTTCGGCACCAATGGTTTCTTATAACTGAGCCAGGTTCTAGCCGGAAAATATTTTTTTAAAAAAAAAACTCCGAACCTAACTCCGTTACTCAAATACACCGGCCTAGCCAGACTTTTTGGAGTAACTTAGTTAACTTCAGAACCGTCTGCTCTGATACCAAAAATGTAACATCCCAATTTTCTAAAGTGTTTTCGAAATAGTTCGATCAGAATTTGAAAAGATTTAATCAGAGTAGAGCATCGGAATAGTCGTGAAACGAGTAACTGATAAAACATTCATTTAAGGTGCATCAGTCTTCTGTTACAGTCATCCAAGAGTCGAATATTCAGAAAAACAGAATTAAAGATTTTAAAAGAAAACTCATTTTCTGCCTTTTCACGCCACCTGCTTACCCTTCTCCTTGGATTGTCCTCCTGAGGATCCTGGGGCTAAAGCAAGAGCTGAGGTTCAAATTACCATTGAACCTCAGGTAACGGTTAACCTCATGCTTATGTATCAAATATGAATGACAGATATCCATGGCAAAAACAGTAATAATCACATACAATACATTCATAATCAAATAATAACATAACACAGCCACTGCAATATGCATGTTATTATAGTCTGCACTATTCACCAGTGCCACGGTGTACACCCGTGTCCTCAGCGCTAGGAAAACATAACGGCATTATCAAGACTATAACCCGTATTAAGTTGTATGTGTATGATCAATTTTCAAAATACAGAATTTCAGACTATCTATCACATATAAGCATACCATAAGCATCAGAGTTAAGGTTACAATACGCGTCCGTACCTTCGTTGATGATGTTTTGGTACGTTTGACTATAACGGTACTTCTAACGGAAAACAGCGGTACAAGTTCACAGATACCCTATAGGAACAATATCACATTTATCATTGGCCATCAACTTTGCAATACTTGTGGAATTCTACGTTGAAGATTTACTGTTCATGTGAATAGTATTCACTATTCATGTGAATAGTACCAGTAAAAATATTTTTACCGTGACGGTAAATAATTTTTACTGTTTGGTAAATAGTATTTACTGTATTGGTAAATAACATTACTGCCCAAGAATAATTCTTTTCTGATGTGACAGATCAGACTAAGCTGCAGCCACAGAGCATACTCAGAAAAAAAACTCTATCTGGCATTTCTACTATAATTACCAAAAGAAACTACCAAATCTTAAGACTAGAGACCAAAGAACTTACCCTTGAAGTTCTTACTCCTTCTCTTCAGCTCCGAGAACTTTACTCTAATTTCTCCCTCTAAACTCTAAGAATTCTCTCTCTTCTATTAAACTCGACCGTTGTGATCTGAGTTTGGTGTGAAGAAAATGAAGAAGTGAGGCCTCTATTTATAGTGTTGGAAAATGGGTCCTTAAGTGTAATTTCTTGTTTTTGGGTCATTTTTCGTAATTTCCAAAAATATTAAAAAAATATTAAAAAGGTTCACGGGTGTTCCTCTTTTTTTTTTTTTTTTTTTTAATAATGCAAATAGTATTTTTTACTGATAAAATTTCTGTTCGGTGTTCTGACCGCGTGATCTTTTGCAAATTCTCAAAAATTCGGAAGCACAGCCCTGAAGCTCTATTCTTCCTCTTTAAAAATATCTGGGTCAACTGAATTTTTGACCTCATTCAGGGTATTTCGTAATCTGTCAAAGATTTTAAGTTGGACACTGCCGGTAACAGAAATTACTTCGGGTGACACCATCTTCGAGACAAAAATTCACTGATTCATAATATGTGCAGTTGTTTACTACTTAATTCAAGGATTTTGAGTTATGATTTATTTTCTAAAGGTTCTACTATCTGTCCTGATTCAAAATATCGGTTTCGACCTATCTCAATAATCATTCCGCCGATTTCGGAAATGACTTTGGAAATAACCCACTCTGAGATAAAAATTCACTTGTTTATAATATGTCCTTACCTAAGAAACCTAGTTCACGGATTATTGGAAATAATTCTATTTCTATTATTTCCCAAAATATAAGATATTATATTACAATAATATTATATTATTGAGTGGGTCCCGCGTCAAATTATTTTCACACTCACGGGTTTTCTGTCGACAGAGGGAAATTATTTGGCCGTGGGTCCCACGTGAATAGTATATACCTAATTAAATACGTATTTATAAATAGTAAATACGTATTTATGAATAGTAAATACGTATATATGAATAGTAAATACTATTCACGCCAAACCAAATACCAATTCAAAATTCACCAATATATCATATTTAAGAAAAATACAAATTTTGGGGTATTATATGGCAAACAGAGCAGATTATTGTTTTATCAAGATATTCTTCAGATCTTACAACAAGACATAGTAAGATTTTCAAGATGCATGTTCACTTTTTCTAAAATTTTCTAATGATTTATAATATTTAAATTTTGAAATTTATTATGTGCTTTTCATTTTGCAAGGGAACTAATAAAGTTAAAGCTATAATTCTAGACTTGCTTGAAGGTGAAGAAGTACAATGGAGTGGAGAGGAACTTAGGAAGATGAACAATCTCAAAATGCTTGTGATAAGAAATGCTTGCTTTTCTAAAAGGCCAAAATATCTACTAGATAGGTTAAGGTTGTAATATCCTAAATTTTGGACCTAAAGTCTAGAAAATTAGTCTATTTTTGGAAGACTACTAGACCCTATTTTTGAAAATGGAGAAATTTGAAATCAGTATTTTGTGGGACCCGTGAATAGTATTTACTATTCACGTATACGTTTTTACTATTTACAAATACGTATTTAAAAAAATATGTTATTCGCAAATACGTATTTAATACTTGAAATTTGTGAAATATGAATAGTGTTCACTATTCACAAATACGTATTTACTATTTAAAAATACGGTATTTACTATTCCTAAGTACGTATTTACTATTCTTGTGGGACCAACGTCAAAATTTTCACTCCTCCTGCCTTGCCAAACTCGCCTGCCTCGTGGGAATGTTTTAAAATTCAAGCGGGACCCACTCTATAATACTTTACTATTTAAATAATAATATTATATTATAATAATATAATAATATATATTATATATTAATAAAAAAAATTAAAACGAGGGATGCGAGCAGAACGTGAGGAAGATTATTATATTTTAGGGGAAAATTACGTAAAATGACCCAAAGATGAAATATTACGCTTAAGGACCCATTTTCCAACATTATATAAACCTTCAGTTTTTCATTCATTCACTGTAGAGAGAAGTGAGAGGAGAGAGAGAGAGAGAGAGAGAGAGGCTAGAGAGATGAATATTTGGGAGCTTTATAGTAGCTTGATGATGATTTGGGAATTAGCAAGTAACAGGTAACTCTGAATATTCTTCCTTATACTTGTAAATTATGTATGATTATAAATAATTGTGTATTTACTATTTTATTTGACAAATATTTGTGGGAAATATTTTATGTATTTAAGATCTGGTACGAAAACTTTGAATTTGCTATCTGCAATTTATACAGTGGTACTATTTACGCATACACTACTGATTACTATTCACGTGTACATACCGTATTTTACTATTCACTTATACATAATGATTTATTATTCATTATTTATGTATACATACCGTGTTTTTACTATTTATTTATACTTACCGATTTACTATTTATACATACTGTATTTTACTATTCACTATTTTCAAATTTACTATCCGTATACTCATACCGTATTTTTACTATTTAACTATTCACGTATATGTACCGTATTTTACTATTTACTATTCAAAAATATGCATAGTAATTTACTATTCACGAATACGTATATTTACGTATATAATTATATTTTGTACAAATGGTAGAAAAGTGCATTGTTTTTTAATGAATGCATTTATCATGGCGGTTGTATTGTGATGGGTTGAGTAAGGAGGGATTTGAATGATGAGAATTATTTATGCCACCACTCGGTGCACAGTGGATGGTACCTTTTCAGGGCCCTTTCTTCCATGTTTTCCTCTGGCCGGGATTGCATTGGAGATGTAGGACATGTGACACCTCCTTAGTTGTTATTTTAAAGGAGGGGAGCCATAGTCCAGATTTAAGCTCTATACCTCTGGCCGGGTGTATCTTAAGTTTTGGTGAGCTTGGAACAATTCAGTCAAATGAATGTTTCTATTGGACTATGTGTTAGCCTATGGCTCCAGTCAGCGGTATATGGTTGGAAGAGGATATAAGGGAGGTTGCATACTGCATAATGCATTTCTGAACAGTTCAAGGATTTGATAGAATGATGAATATTTTGTAAAGACATTTGATGAGAACTTTTGAAATATATATATTTGCGTATATAATGTCAGTTCAAGGATTTGATAAAATGATGAATATTTTGTAAAGACATTTGATGAGAACTTTTGAAATATATATATTTGCGTATATAATGTCACATTTTATTATTTTAATGACTATGTTTACAAATAATTTTGTAAGAGAAATTATGGTATATACATATATATTTGAAATCAGCCCATACCTTTTTATCATATATTATTTGCTCGTGTACGGTGGAAATATTCAGTAGTTACTGAGATGTGGAATCTTACCCCTTATTAACAATTTTATAGGTGGATAACCTAATAGAGATCAAGGGAATGCACCTATGGAGTGAGCTTTGTTGGCTCTTCTGTACTCATATAGTTTATGTTATGTTATTCTATTTGCCATGACTATAAGTCTTCCGCAATTTAGAAACTCTGATGTATTTTTGAATTATTTTGGCCAAGTTTTTGGGTTGGAAATTGAGGTGTTACAAAGGTGGTTGGAATGGAAAGGATATTCTTTCAAAATTTTTCCAGCGCACCCAACCCAACTTGTCCACCTTGACTTGTCCTACAGTTTTTGTGAATTTCTCCAACCATTTGACAAGGTGAGTATATATACAAATACCTTAGTACTTTTCTTTTTCTTTCTTTGCCTAATTCTAGAAGTAAATTGATTTTTGTTTGTAGAAGTTTCTGAATTTAAGTTATATGAATTTAAGCAATTGCAAATTTCTACAGCAAATACCAGACTTATCTAGAACTTCTAATCTAATAGAATTGCGGCTTGATGATTGCATAAATTTAACTGAAATTCATGATTCAGTTGGATGTTTAAATAAGTTGAGAGAATTGAGTACTATGCGATGCAAAAACTTGAAGATTTTGCCTTCTCGCCTTAGGTTGACATCTCTTGAGCATCTCAACTTTTTTAGTTGTTCAAGTCTGTAACATCCTCATTTTTCATATGCATTAATATGAAATTATTTGCATATACGAAAAAAGGGGAAATTGGCCAACCACATTTCAACTAAATGGTTGGATTTTTACATAATGGCAAATGAGTAAATAATGGGCTAGTTGGAGTCCTTTTCTTCCCTTGATTATTTCAGCCGTATGGACCCTTTAATTGCCATTAAATAACTTCTTCTTCCCACTTTGGAGTCAGCCATTGCAGAGGCAAGGAGGAGTGGAAGAGTGGAAAATTTCTAGGGGAAAGGAGAAGGAATAATTGAAGAAATCAATAGGTAAATCTCATGTAATCTCTTCCATTTTCTCTAAGCTTCCTCTTGCAACTCTTCTTGACCCAAAAATCTGTCTTCTTGTGGTATTCATGAAGGGAAGGTCGAAAATTTTGGGTAAACAAGGAAGAAGAAATTACAAGAACATCAAAGGTTAGTGATTCTGGAACCTCCTTATAGTGGATTTGAGTTGGTAAATTGATTTGTGGTGATATTCTCTTGTATTCTTGAAATTTTAGAAACCCTAAATTTATGGGGATTTGTTGCCCAAATTCTTTAATGGGATTAGAGGATGATTAAGGGTTCAAACAACAAATTAGAAATGATTATAGACTAGATTTCGGTGTTAGAATGGAAATTTGACAATTTGTTGGTTAAACATTGATTTTCGTCCAGCTGCATATACTAGTATTTTGGGAATGGATTTTGGTGTTTTTGATGGTTTTAAAGTGTCTAAAATGAGATTTTGTATGACGTTGAACTTGGATCATAACTTTGGAAGCATAAATGGATGTTAGAAAATTGTTAGGTGCTGTTTCTGGAAATTTCCCTGTGGAGTCAGTCACCTTCTACATGATATTTGAGCTAGTAAATGGGCTTGAAAAATTATGAAATTTTTTAGGGAGAAAGTAGACATCTCAAGGATTACTTTTATAGATAATAAGTAATTTTTAAAGTTCTGGAATGGCAGAAATTTATTTTTGAAAATGACCCTCTCATTCTGGACATTACTTCGGACAGCAGGGGAATTTTGGGCTGTGGATATATTTTCGACTTGGTCTGGCCTAAATGAGTATTTTTGGTTGGAAATAGATATATTAAGGGTCATTTGGGCTTTGGAATCAACCCAAAAGGATTTTTCTAGATTTAATTATAAATTTTTGAAGATGAGTCACTGCTTGCTGGAAAATCCTGAAAAGTGATGAAAATTAAGAGAATGAAGGCCCATATTAAATTCCTTAATAAGAAAAGAGATTTAGTAAAAATAGACCTATGAATTGGGCTTATTTTAAATTATCAAAGGAATATTTATTGAAAGAAATTTAATTATATTTACATTTTATTATTTTAAGGAGAATTGTGATATTTTGCACCGGGAAGGTTATTTTTATCCGTAATCGACTGCCAGGTAGTAACCTTAATCTTCATATACTATGTGTGACTTGTGTATGTATGTTTTTTCATGTATGTTGCATACATTTGGTTATCGTTCATTTTCCTAACGCTATGGAACCGGAACATGCTGTGTGCATAAACGGGCCTTGCTGTGTGTCGTGCCTGGTGGTCTGTGCTGTGTGCTATTAGGCTTGCTAGTTTTGGATTGGCTGTGTGCCTTGCTGTGTGCATGATACTGAATGAGATGTGGTTTGAATTATTTTTATTTGTGGTTTGCTTACATGCTTTGTTATACATTTTATATGAAATTAACGGTTACTCTGGGATTCAATTTTGAATCCCAGCTCCTTTTAAGCCATCTGGCAGTTCTTCGAGATCGGAGCAGGGAGACAGGGGTAAGGCTCTGGAGCTGGTGTGGTGTGGAGGTATCTGTTATTTTTGGGTACTTATTTTAATTACCGGATGACTGTAGTATATTATTTTGGCCGGTCAGACACCATTATCCGGATGACTGTATATTTTGATCCCTTTGGGGAAAGAATTTATCTTTCCGTATTTTTATCAGTATATTTTTGTCCAAACTGGTGTGTGCTCTGCTACTTATACTCTGATATGTGTCGTAAATTAACGGGGGAAATATAAGCAAAAATTAAACAAAAGTAAAGGACCACACTACCCGCCACCCGAAAGGGTGAGGCCAATAGGTGTGTAACAAAGTCTTCAGACATTTCCAGAAATATCAATCATGATGAAAGAAATGCAAACACTTGATTTGGACAAGACAGCAATTACTGAATTACCATCTTCAGTTTGCAATCTTATTGGACTTGAAACATTAATTAAGCGTGGAGGAATGTCCTAATCTTAAGCAGCTACCAGCTAGCATTTGTACATTACCAAGCCTTTGGATGCTACGGACAAAAGGTTGTGAAGGACTAAGTCATTTTAAGATGCGTGAAGGTGGTGATGAAGCATGGATGTATTGCTCAGCCATGTCATCGAAAATGGAACAGCTTTGTTTCTCAAATTGCAATTTATCAGATGACTTTCTTGCCTTTTGTCTTTCCACTTCACTAATACGATACATTTAGATCTGAGTTTTAATAATTTCACAGTTCTTCCAGAATGCATCAAAGAATATCACAATTTGAAATATCTTTTGTTGAATAATTGCATTAAACTTGAGCATATTGGAGGGATGCCACCAAACTTGGAAAAATTTAGTGCCATATGTTGCACGTCATTGACTGAGTCATCCAAAAGAAAAGTATTGAAGAAGGTATCTCTCTCATCCCTCCCCTTAGCTCTTCTTCTATAATTATATTCTTTTATTCCTTACATCGTAGTTAAGTTTTCTTTTTTGGCAACACACAATTGGCAGGCATCAAACATTCAACCTGGGAAAAGAAACTTTATTTTGCTCGGAAAAAAACTTCCAAAAAGGCTCCATTATTATAATCAAGGAAGTTCTATATCGTTTTGGGTTCGTAATGTATTCTCAATAGCTTCTCTTTGGATTCTTTTTAAAGATCACCGGCATCATGTCTACAATTATGAATTCTCAGTGCGCATCACTGGCACCAAGATGGATATTTTTCTTCTATGTGGGTTTTCTCGTCAAGAATAATGACTGATCACATATATATATGTGATATGCAAAGCATAATTCTCAGTACTGAACTCCCCCTTGTAAATAAGTGGAATGAAGTGGAGATTTCGTTTAGGAGCAAAGCAAAGGAAATCTATTTTGGAGTTCATGTATACAATCTACAAAGTAACGTAGAAAATATTCAATTCATGGACCCTAGAAGATACATTATTGTTGCCAATTTGTTGCAAAAAATACAAGAACAACAAGATTGGAAAGATGTCAAGGAAGATATGAATTTTGATTCAAACTCAGCAACATATGTAGAGTCACTTGACAATCCCATGCATTATCAAGGTATTTTTTTGCTTCATCTGCCTTTTTACGCTACCATTGATATTATTATTTTTACTTTTTATCATCGACTTATTTTTTCCTATTTCTTTTATTTTATTCTGACCTTTTGGAAGAATTAAAAGAATAAAGCTATAATAGAGAGGGAAAGGAAAACATAAAGGAAGCTATATGAAAGAGAAAATTATTAATATGTAAGTCCTATAGTTTTACTTGATTTTTAAATAAAGTTTATAAAGTTATCGATCTTTTATTAAGTCCTGTAGTTTCACATAATTTTTCATTAGGTTGATGTAATTTTTTTATTAGGTCCATATAATTTTTTTCCCTTTAACAGACATTTAAAACTACAGGAACTTAATTAAAAATAAAATTTAAACTATGGACACTCATTCTGTGAGCTTTTGCAAAAGTTTCTTGGAAAAAAAGATTAGATTTTTCTAAGAAAAGCTAATAGTTTATTGGTCAAAGTCCTTCTTTAAAGAGAATATTTGGGAGATTACTTGTTCTTATTTGTTCAAACTCCAATTACTATCCAAGTGGCCTAACCCATTATCTACATGAGAGAGATAAAGGTATATTTGAAAAATAATTTTCATTCTCAACATATTTATTATATTTAGCTAATTTTAGATGGCAAAAAAATACTTAACTAATTTTAACCATTGTTTTAATTTATATAATTTACTTATATGTATCTTATGAAAAGAAATCGACAGAGTATCAACATTGACAACTCCAGAAATCAATTAATAGCTTGGCTTCTATGGTAGCCAATAAACTTGGCTTGTTTTGGAGGGTGCTAAACTCAGCTTCTCTTTATAAGCCTTGCATATAGTTAATTTAGCTACTTAGCTTCTTTTGCAAATATAATGAATTATCTTGTTTTATGAGTTTATGATATGGCAACATCTAGTAGCAGCATACAATTTATTTACTGCCTCATTTACGGCAAGCTTTTACCATTTATAGTTTAGAGTAAAATACATTCACCTTCATATTTTATCTAAATTATAGGAACCTCGCCTTTATTTTGAAAATGTATAAAACCTTCATTGAAATGAAAATATATGTTATACAAACCTTTCTTATAAATTTGAGATTTCATTTTCATCCACTCAACCCATTAATATTTAGCTGCTAAATTTGACTCTTAAACTTTTGTTTTGGCCAAAACTCCATTGTTTTAACATCTGCATTAAGAATGGCTCCGTAAAGATAACCACAAGGACATCAACACACATCATAGACAAAACCAAATGAATGTAAAGAACACAAAAATTTCAGCAGCATGCGTGAGAGCATGGCTACAAACGAAGGTGAAGACATATGCTGTTATTTAACATAATATTTATTTAAACATTTATATTTGCTAAAAATAATATTTTATATAACTTATAATAATTATAATACATATGTTTTCAAACTTTCAAATATGTTATAAAGTTAATTAATTTTGATGATTATTATAATAAAATTTCATAATTTAAATTTTTCATCGCATTTATCGAAAAGACAGTTTTATTCATCACCATATATTGTTACTGTGAGAGACTAGAGGATTTTACTCTATAGTTTATTATTACTATTAAGTGATGTTGCTAGAACTGTGGCCTTCGAAACTTGAGTTTTGTTCTATATTTTTTACATTAGTTCTATTTACATGGACAGAGAGAGATATTATGAAGAAGCTTCAACCTTATTGGGATTTAGAATTTTGAAAGTTGATGGTCATTCCTACAACAACTTGATTGAATTGCACCAAATTAATTGCAAAAACTGTTGGAGAATTCTTGCCCTTGGGCAACTACCTGCTCTAAGAACCTTAACTATTGAAGGATTAGAAAGTGTGGTGGCTATCGGTTCTGAGCTTTTCCATGGAGATGATTCTGCTTCACTTGTACCATTTCCATCCCTTGAAACTCTTCATTTTGAAAATATGATCTCGTGGGAAGAATGGAATTCAATATATATGGATGCTTTTCCTAAACTCCGCACTCTTTGCTTTCATGATTGTCCCAAGCTAATTGGAAATTTACCTCACCGACTTCTTTCTTTAAACAATCTGGAAATTGTAAGATGCCCACTGCTTGCTTCTTCTATCCCAAACTGCCCATATTTTGACAAGGTACTTGTTATTAAAAGTCCCAATGTAGTGTTGCAAGAGCAAGAATTGCCAACTTTCCTATGGCGTCTAACAATTTCAGGTACGCAAATGTCAGGGCCTCTATTTGAAAAGATGCATGTCAAATATTTAATTGTTCGAGATTGTCCTGATGCAATGCCACTTCCATTGATTCATATGCCACATTCAGTGGAAGGGCTAACTATAGCAAATTGTGAGAATCTGAAGTTTGAATTGGTTTCAAAGGCACCTCTTTATCATCTCCAAAGCATTTCCATTTATGATTGCATAAACTGTTGGAGAATTCCTGCCCTTGGGCAACTAGCTGTTCTGAGGACCTTAACTATTGAAGGATTAGAAAGTGTGGTGGCTATCGGTTTTGAGTTTTTCCATGGAGATGATTCTGCTTCACTTGTACCATTTCCATCCCTTGAAACTCTTCATTTTGAAAATATGATCTCGTGGGAAGAATGGAATTCAATAGATATGGATGCTTTCCCTAAGCTCCACACTCTTTGCTTTCATGATTGTCCCAAACTAATTGGAAATTTACCTCACCAACTTCTTTCTTTAAACAATCTGGAAATTGTAAGATGTCCACTGCTTGCTTCTTCTATCCCAAACTGATCAAGTTTGGACAAGCTAGTTATAATCAAAAGTCCAAATGTAGTGTTTCATGAACAAGAATTGCCACTTTTCCTAGCCCATCTAACAATTTCAAGTGCGAAAATGTCGGCACCTCTATTTGAAAGGATGTATGTTGAAGATTTACTTGTTCGGGATTGTCCTGATGCAATGCCACTTCCAGTGATTCATATGCCACATTCAGTGAAAAGGCTAACTATAGTAGATTGTGAGAATCTCAAGTTTCTCTTGTCCTTGTTTGATGATATGAAACGTCTTCTACCAATTTTAAAAGAGCTATTTATAAAAGGATGTTCAGAACTAGAGCCATTTTCAATAACCTTACCTTCAAGTTTAGAACAAGTTGAGATAAGAGAGTGTGACAAGTTTTTATCATGTCTTACAGAATTGCATCACGTTCCAACTATCACTCAGCTTTGCATCTATTTTCCATCTGTGACTTGGCATTGCAAAAGGCTTCAACATCTAACACTACTACCAAAAAGGCTAACTACTTCCCTTAAAGACTTCCTTATTTTTAAAAAAGAAGTTAAAAGTGAATATTAAATATTTTCGCGCAAAAATTAAAGCCTTCGCATCATTAATTTTAATATCAACGTCCTGACAAGGCATTTAGGGCGCCTTAATATAATTAAAGGCACCCTAAATTTCAATCAGGACGCCTTTAACCTTTTAAAGGCGTCCTGATAGAACATAAGGGTACCTTAATGAAATTAAAGGCGCCCTACGCCTTTAAATTATTAAAGACGCTCTGATTAAAATTTAGGCGCCTTTCCTTATTTAAGTTAAGGGCGCCTTTAATGTAAAAAAGACGCCCTGAATTTGTATTCAGGATGCTTAATTAATTCAGCTTATAAAACCTACCTCCCTCTCATTTTGTGCGCCGCGCGTTCCCTTTCTAAGCCAAGTCCCTCTTGCCAAATAGATAGAGCCCGCGTCCGACTATTTCCCTCTGCTTCCCTCATCGCCGTCGAACCCTAAGCTAAGTGAGTCGCTGTCCGTCTCCTCCGTCTCTTCGCGGCTTCCGGCAGTTCTCGTGCTCTGTTTCCGGCGCATCCCCCCCTTCTCCGACGATCTCTAGGTACACCCTTGCTTTTATGGCTCTTCGACCGTGTATGTGTAAAAGATAAATGTGTGCCACCGTGCTTCTGCTATCCCTGTCGATTCGCCGACACTTCTAACAGTGTTGTGAATGAGGCGTTTCCCTTAGGGTTTTAATCATATAAACTATTCTGTGATAATGCAAATTTGTTTTCAATTGTTCTATTTCGTCTTTCCTTCTGGGCTTCATTGTGTTTTATTATCGTCTTTGGGTTGTGGACTTTTCTATCATTGGTTGAGAAAACTTTTTAAAAGAATGGAATAATGGAAAAATAGAAGCCCAAATTATATAGGGATGAAATTGATATTGATACAATGACTGATTATATGACCGAAAAAAGGTAGAGGTGGCTGTTCAAGCACTAAAAAAGGTAGGCACGCATCTCTTTAATAGGAGCAATTTATTTTTTTAGCAGAATATTTATTTCGTTAATTATATTGAAATTTAAAATTATAAGCAGGAATAAGCTTCTTCTTCCCCCCCCCCCCCAACAAAATCGTGAGTGATGAAGTTATGGTTAAAAAGAAAGACGAGGATGAAGTTGGCTTCCCAGACACAGGGGGTCCTGCTCCCAGCTTTGCTAGTTTGGCTTCCACATATTCTCCTTATTCGTCTTCTCTTTCACTTTTGATGCTGACAATTATGCTTTTAGCACTAGCATATATTGGTCTTGATGTTGTTTTGAATAATGGGAAACTATTCTAAATTTGGATGTCTTCTTTTTATTGTCTTTGTCTTGAAGAATAATTTAGCTTTTGCATTATTTCTTTGTGTATATGGCTTTGTGTAACTCTACTGGTTTTTGTTCCTGGTAACTCTACTAGTTATTGATGTCTTTTAGCTCTGCATGATATTGCTTCAATTTATATTGTTGGAAATGGTATCCTGTTAGTCTGAACTCTGGATTATTCTGCAATCTCATTCATTGGTTCACACAAAAGTTCATCATTATCATTTGCCTCTTATTAAAACCCCATCATGGTTCATACTTTTATAATTTTTTGTTGCAGGCTGGTCACTCGGTTCATGTAGCTGGTTTTGTGTTTGCGATGTATGGATGATTGATTTTTGAAGGAACAAAGTAAATTTTCAAAGGAACAAAGTAAATTTTCAACCTCTGCATTGCTTATATTTCTATCTTGAGGGTTGGCAAGATTATGTGCTGCTTTGTTCTTTCCGATGGTGATGGTGTTTAATTTTTTTCCTCTACATTTTTGGATTTAATTAATTTATTCAACGTATGAGGCATATTATTATCCCACTAGAACATAACTAATTTGGTCTCGTATCTGATGCCTTTGCATATAAATCCTACTGGTGTTGTCCTTGGACTGAATGCCTTTTCTATGACTATGAACGGATTCTGCCTCTATATCCTGCTTGGCAGCAATACATACAGGAGTTGAAAGTAGTAAGACAACAAAAGGGCTGAAGAGTCCAGGGTCATCTATTTAGCTCTTTAAAATCTGTGGGAAACCGAGCCTTCCACACCCTCTCTTCTTCTCTTTTGCCTTCTTCTTTCATATTTGTACTTAATCTTCTGTTTCTGTCTCCTTCAAACGTACCTTGTTTCTTCCACCAAGTTAGGCTAAAAATATAATAATTGCACTTATCCTTTGTTTTTTGTATTTCTGCATGTGTTTTGCACTTGATCACTTGTTTCTCCTTCATGACCAGCGAATACATGCTTCTTGAGGAAGTATTTTGTGATTTTATCATACCCTTTTGACTCTTAGACACCAAGTTGGCTTACATCATCTTGATGATGTAATTCTTGGTTGGCTTCAATCTTAAGCTTAGGTTCATTTGACATTAATTTTCTTTTGACTTCTAACTATTCTTTTGCATTGGAAAAATATTCTTGTCCCATATTCTCTTTGGGTGGCGAAATCCTAGTCAAAATGGGACAAATTGTTGCTTTTTAATTCCTTTAGGATTCATGCCACATGTCTTTATCAACTAGATTTCATGTGACTTATATTGTCAGGTGAAGCTGCAAAAAAAACAATACTGAGGCAGATGGGATTCAATATAGGAGTGGTTTGCATTGCACAGCTAAAATACTAAAGACTAAGGGAGTATGTTTCTTTATTGTTATCTTTCGAGGAACAAATTTTCTCTTTTATATGCATATTTAGAAATATTGAATATATAACTTTGATGTATATTAGTGCTAGCTGAAAATCTTGCCGATTCATAATTGAAGTTATGAACATTGAGTGAGACCATTGATTTAGTGTGCGTTTGGCTAACCGTTTGGAGTTGCCAAACTTACTTTCTACAGACCCAGTTTTGATATATGCTCGTTTTGCTGCCAAGAATCTTATTTTCTTCCTCCTCCTTCCTTTCAGCAAAAAAAAAAAACTTTGGGTAAGCACAAATTCCTCTAAAATACGAAGCTTGTGTGGCCATTCCAGTTTCCTTTTTGTTGTTGTTGTTTGGGTAGTATTAACTTTAATCTTTTATATATGTTTCCTTGGAATTGGAGAAGGCTTTGCAACAAATACAATAACTCTATCCAGGTTATTCAGAGGGCTTTATCTTTATACACGTAAGCTTTTCTTTATCTCCTTTTATGGGATTATTCCATCATGTATGATTTATACTAGATTGATTGTGATCTTCCTTTCTTGTTATCCAGGGTTGGGAATATTTTGTACTTGTTTTCATTCTTCAGCATTAGGTTGAAAGGTCTAAAGCATATTAAATTCTTTTCATTGCTGTTCTTATTATTATTATTATTTTTTTTACCAGATTTTCATGTTTCATAGTTGTTCTAAAGCTAGTCAAATGACACTGAAGTTCAGGAACATGTTAGATGATTGATGCACCAAATTAATAAAGCATCTTGAAATAGGAGGCCTTATTAAGGCATCCTACATCAATATATAAGGATGCCTTATTAAGGCGTCCTACATATCAATATAAGGACGCCTTATTAAGGCGTCCTACTTAATAAGGCGTCCTACATATTGAAGTAGGACGCCTTATTTAAGGCGTCCTACATCAATGTAAGGACGTCTTAAATAAGGCGTCCTACATCAGCTTAAGCACTCCAAAAATACTGCGTCTCCAGCAAAAACGTCCCTACAAAAAAGGACGTTAATTAGGCTAAATTTAGGACGTTAAAGAGGCTTTTTGTAGTAGTGAACCTCTCAGGAACTACAAATTTAGGATTCTCCCAACATTGAGAAAATAGAAGGAGAAATTATGCCTCTTTCTCTACAAGCATAGGCGGACCCACGTACTTGATAAAGGGGGTAAGTGCCCCCCCTTGAATTTGTTGTTTTTTTTTTTAAAAAAAAAAAAAAATTAAAAATTAATATATGTTTGAATGATTGCTGCTCACCTTTAAATTAAGTGTCTGCTTTTGATACATTAAGACTATACTTCGTAATGGGATGTGGATAAATGGTTCAATGATTGTTTAATGCCTTATATTGAAAAAAAAAATTGTATTTGATAACAATCATAATAAGACAATTACAATGGAATTCCAAAAGATAAGACCTAGAAGGATAACATTATAATTATTTTTATTGAAATATACTTTTTTTATTAAAATATATGTACTTGAACTTATTGAGTGTCCACCCTTCATTGTAATTTATATAGCTGCATTTCTAACCGTACTTAGCCTTACTTTTCTAAGTGACAGGTTTGTAAAATAATTACCTCTTTTATTATATCATCAATATTCATTTGATTTCATAAATATTTTTTTATTTTTTCTTGTTTATATTCTTTTGTTTTTAATGTATTTAAAACTTTCCTTAAAAAAAAATTCGGGGGCAGCACCCTGCTAATTGTGCCCCCCTTCTATAAATTTCTGGATCTGCCCCTGTCTACAAAGGCTTCACATTTGTAATTATGGGTTTCTCTTGGAAGAATGCCGTGACAGTGATGAGGATATTATGTCCAAAATCTCCCCTTTGGACGAAATCTTCTTCTCTAGAATGGTTCCACATTCGGGCACGGATTCAAGGTAGCACTGATATGATACCTTATTCCAATTATTAGCTTAATAAGAAACAGCTACTAAGGTCTTCCAAATTAAATTGTTTATAAAATATGGCAAAATATGAAAGAATGTTGCTTTTTTTTTAAAAAAAAAAAACAGATGAAGTATTATTACAATTGGTTATTACATGCTTCCATGTAAAATGTTCCTCACTATTTAATTATATGATTTGCTTAATTAATCCACAAAAATTATTTCTCCCTTATGTGTAGAGTGTAGACAGATTCATTTGAGTAAAAATGTGAAATAAACTTCTAAGTCTCTTTTTCGTATTTTTAGTAAATTTTTTTACCCTTAACCTCTTGAAGCATTCCTTTCTCTTATTTCTGGAAAATTTTCTCCCTATTTAATTGTTCAATGATTTACTTCAAATGCTTTCATTTAATTAATCTTTTAGAACTCCCTTCCAAGCCAATAAGTTACTTATATTCAAGTACTTTTTTAAAAAAGGGGAGTATACTTATTATTCCAACATACATTATTTAAAAGTCTATCAAGTTACTACACAAATCATCATGTGATTACATTTATCACATTTGAATTAATACAGCCGTCAACTCTCAAACTCATCAGGGCCGTTTATTTTTTGCAGGGACTTGGAAATTGTCACATTCTCTGAAGACGATACAACAATTCCGGTAATTCTAGATAAGAGTGAAAATATCTCTCTGATATGACTTTGTATAATTAAATTAAAGTGAGCGGTTACAAACATTCCTGGCTAAAAATGTCTTTTAACACTTTAGGTACAATCATAGTCACTGACAAATTTAAGGCAATGATCAAAATTTTCAAATGATGAATCAAGATAAGTTATATAGGTCTTTGCTTTATTTTATTTTGATTTTGAGAGGAAAACTCTGACAGTTTGGATGTATATGAGGGATTAAACTCACGACCTCACTCGTTAAGAAGCTTTCATAGGCCATAAAGTGACAAGATCATTGGATATTTTTCTTTTTATTTCCTTGATATAAAATGTTGAATTAGGAATTGATTAAAAAGAAACTTCAAAAAGGCCTTATTCAAGATGTTTACCTTTCTTTCTCTTTTACTCATTCTATTTTTAATGTTTTCTAGTTTTGTATCTGTAAGACTTTTGCTATTATATTCAATTTTTTTTTTTTTTTTGGGGGGGGGGGGGGGGGGTTTGTAATGTCTTGGCATTAGGAGTTTAGGTGTAAGAAAGTCTTATTCTATTGTTTGCATTTCTTGAAGGAAGGGCTATCAGTAAAATTTGGAGGTGCTGTCCTCTTTTCTCCAAAAAATAAAAAATAAAAAAAATAAATCGTAATGTGTTTTTATTTTTTATTTAACATGATTCCTTAATGGTTTGGAAATAGTAGGAGAAATAGCAACCTGTCCATCATTATTTGAAACGAGGCATTTGTTATAAATACATGATGAAGTTGTTTGCGTTAAAATATATATTGTGAGTTGACATGATTTGTTTTCTTGAAACTTCTTTTTTTTTTTTTCATAAATTTAGGAACTTTCCTATGATTTATTCCCCATTGACGAGTCAGAACATGACAAGTCATGGTGCTGCCAATGCTAAGTCAGAGTGCCTCAATTAACAAGTCAATAGGCTACTAATGTGACAACTCAAGGTGCAATAATTAATGTTTGACAAGTTAGGGCATAACAATTGTCATTATACTATCAATACACATAAGGACACCTCAATGAACAAGCCAATGTGCCACTAATGACAACTGAAGGTAAACTCATAATCATTTTACATTTCAAATAAATCACCCACAAGTCCCTTGAGACTTCATATGATTTTGATGATTTCATAGGATCTGATTATAATAATTTATCTTTCTTGAGTCTTCAATATAATTCCTGCTTAATAAATCAATGTATATTTTTATAAATAATATAAATTAGTTATATAGCTCAGGGTTGGGAGTAATTGGAAATTTGATTACTCAAATTGAGCTCAACTTTTGCGTCGTGGAAAAATTACATATTTTACGATAAATTGGTAACTTTCAATCTGAAATTAATGTATCCTACTCAAAACATTCCTCCCTCGAAATTAATACATTCAGTTTCCTTTTTTCTTTTCTTTTTTTACCAAAAAAAATTAAGGTGAAAATTCGTAATCTACCTGCCCTTCTCTTACGGACAACATAAATGTTTAATATTGTTTATGTCTTTAATATTTTTTTATTTTATTAGGATGAATATAAATCGGTTAATTACAATACCAACTAAAAAAACCTCCAAATTCCCTAAATGTGGAATAAAAATTTTAAGATTGTTGTTAAACTCACGATATTCATGTCATTTTAGCATATTTACCTATAATTTCTCACACATTTTAGTAAATTAATACATATTTCGGGATTCATATGCAAGGAAAATGTGCTTATTTGATACTTGTGTTAAAGTAAATTTTTTGTTGTTGTTAAAGTGTGAATATTTTGCCGTATTTCTTCAACTTTGGCTTTTATAGACTTTGTTGGTTTGATAGGTTATTGTTTGAGCCTCATATTGAGCCATTTGAAACTCAAATCAAGGACTAAAAAGTTGGAAAGGGGTTTAGAAAGTTAAGACACCATGTGAAGACAAAAAAAGATGAGAATAAAAAGATGAGTCTTTGACCTCAACGAACTCATTTTCTGACCTCAATCAAAAGACAAAATGAAGAGTTGTTGGCCTCGGCTAGTGAAACAGAGAGTTGTTGGTTCTTGGTTGTAGCAAACGGAAATTAATGAAGCCATGCTTCTTAGGGCCAGCACAGATTCTAAGGCTTTATATACTAAAAACCCCGAACAATAGCGTGATTCTTCACTTCTCGGGTGACTTGATGGCTAGCATTCAATCTGGGAGCATTTCTTGGAGGAGATTCAAGCTCAGTTATCTTGGTTTTGCTTATTCCTTTCCCTTTATTCATTTTTTCTGATATGGTTGTAACTATTAAGTGTGTTTATGTCTATTTTCTGAATGAGTTACTAAACTCTCATTCTAAGATCATCTTGAACCTTTGTATCCATTAACACTTGAATATTACTCTCTTTTGGTAGTTAATTACACACACACATACATACATACATGTTCATTTTATCCCTTGCTTAATGCTTCTAAATATTTGGTCACTATTTAAATTGATTTGTTCACTTGGGTTTGACTTGAGAGATTTAATCTAAGTGTAAAACTTAGTTTAAATTTTGATTGGCTTGAAGTTTAATTGATAAATGGATGGTTTGTTAGTAAAATAGAAATATATTTACTAGTGTTGTATTGTCATATTAAGGTTGTTGCTTAAAGTTGATTCTCATTAATTGTTGCATGAGATTGTGTATTTTAATGCTTTGTGATTTTCAAGTGCTTTTTTTTTCCTTTCAAAAAAGTCATATCATTATTGCATAATCAAAACATAAAATCCATTACAAACTAATCATGAAAGAGTTAAATAAAATTTTTGCCATGGAAGTTTTGCCTAAGAGGCACTGGTCACCCTGAAGCTTTTTTGGTATCATTTTTGCCTTTAAAGTCGGAAAAACGTAACATTTTTGCCCTGACTTAACAGATCAAAACGATCAACAATTAGTTGACCTAATTATGTTGATGTGGCTCTACCATATAAGATTTAAATGCCACATAATAATCCACATCAGTGCTACATTCATCACTCTCTCTCCTCCTTCTTGCTCTCTCTATGTACGCAAGACCGTCGATGGGTTGCGAAAATTCCTCAACGCCACATTAATCGCTTGGTGGGTTGCCAAAATTTCTTCCACCCCAGACTGACCATACCCATGTTGCAGATCATCGAGATCTTCTCCTCCAAAAAATGCAACCCCTATGCGTAGGACTATCGAGAGGCACCGTAATCGCTTGGAGGGTTATGTTCCTATTTGAAGCAATACCTCAAAGCATAAGGATCGTGAGGGCGGTGGGCCAACCACCGGTGGCCTTGTTGGAAGATTGACTGAGGAAAGCTGCCACCTCCCTCTTGCGAGTAGCAACATTGCTGGTGGTAGAGAAGTTTGGGAAAGATCTGACGGCTTAAATGAAGGAGTCGTAGGTGCAGAAGCTTCTGGTCAAGCAAGCACTGTCATTGCAGTTCTTGAGCTTATGGCTTTAGCCATTGAGCCAATACATCAAGTAATGTCTCATGTGATTACTTCTTGGATTGGTTGAAGGTGTTGAACAAATTTGTCAAATTTGTTCGAAAAATTTGTTCTTGGATTTGTTCGAACAACACCAATTTGCAAGCCACTAAGGAAAGACCAATCTTTAGTTTCTTGGGGGGCTTATGTATATATTTTTCTTCCTAGATTTCAATCAATGCAATGCTCAAATTTTTTTGGTCATTATTGACATCTCACTTGTGATGTTCAAACCCACATTTTCAAAAGAAGTATTAGGAATGGGTCTCAGGGTTTGGGTGTTTTTTTTTTTCAATTTATTGTTGACGAATGTCGAGGATGATGAAGGTGAAGAGGTTCGATTTTGCTATACTAATTTTTTTCATTGATTGTTAGGTTTTGGTGATTCTAATTATTTTATTCATTGTGTGGTTGTGGCTGTGATTTGTAGTGGCTGGAAGAATACTGGTTGCACTATGTGGCATTTGGAGGAACATTGGTTCGATTTTACTGTCTGGTATTTGGAAGGAGAGAAAAACCAAGAACTTTGGCCTGCGTACCACTGTTATCAAAATCGAGATTTAAATCGTGGGATCGCCCGATCCTACGATATTCTGAGACAAAACGATCAAGCTCTTTAACAGGAATCGTAAATTGGTTTGGAATGATAGCATCGACGGGTAACTCGCAATATCGTAATATCTCTGGTATCGCACGATCCTGTTACACTTTTTAAATTAGGAGAAAAAAAATTCAGAACCCTAATTTTCAAATTACCGCTACTGCATCGCGACGTCTTCTTAGCCTTCTTCATTGTGTAGTTTCAGAACCCTAATTTTTGCTCTCCCGAGGCCACCTCTGTCGGGCTGAAATTGTAGGAGGAAGGAGAAAGGGAGTGAGGATGTAAAATGGAAGGAAAGATTGGGAAAGTACTTGACCTGTGAGTGGGAGGAGAAGAGAAAAAAGAGAGCGTAGGTTTAAACGGATCTGAATGAGACTGAATTGATGAATTGAAAGATATAAACCAGATTTGATAAAAGGACATAGAGTCCGGCATGCATCGGGTGTGGTACCCACTAATCTATCCATTAATATATAGACCGAATTTTGATATAATATATAGACCGAATTGAATGATATAAACTGACACAATATTTCAAATATTTGCTCTCCCGGGCCCACCTACGATTGGCCTGTTTATATTATGTTTGTTTATTAATTTTTTTTTCAAAGTTTATATTATTTTTATGAGTCTTACAATTTATTTTAGTTATTTTACATGGATATGTATAGTCGAATATAACTTATATCTTAGGTAATAGGATCTTACGATCCGTGATTCTACGATTTACGATCTTCACATCCCCTTCCAATCTTATATAGGATCTCGATTTTAACAACATTGCTGTGTACAGAGAGAGAGAGAGGGGGGAGGAGAGAGAGTAATGAATGTGGCATTTAATCCTATGTGGTAGAGACAAGTAAGCATAATTAGGTCAACTAACTGTTGACCATTTGGGTCTGTTAAGTGAAGGCAAAAATGCTACGGTTTTCAGACTTCACTACGAAAAAAGTCCCAATTTGCGACGGACAAAATCCATCGCAAAATAGCGTTTTTCTGTCGTTAAAATGGTTTGTGGTGGAATACATCCGTTGTAAAAAAATATCGTCACAAAGCGTTTTTTGCGACGAAAAAATAAATTTCCGTCGTAAAAATTAAAATTTGCGACGGAATTAATTTTCCATAGCAAAAATTGACTTTTTCGACGAAATATTTTTCCATTGTAAAATTATATATTTGCGATGGAAAAGTAATTCTATTGCAAATAAAGACTCTTACAACGGAATTACTATTACGTCGCAAATCTCCATTTCTAAAAAAAAAATTAAAAAGTATATAAAAAAATATAAAAATTACTAAATATAAAAGAAAAAGAGAGAAATTGAATTAGTTGTCCTGGGAATGTCATTCTTCTTTTCACTACCTGACCAAATAAACGAAACTTCCACAAAAGATTGATAAAGATATGTCGGGCTCTCTCAAAATAACCAGGATTTAAATATTTGTAGTTTAGGAAACCTGGATCGTTTCTTTCAAGGAATTCATAGCGAGTCTAAAATCAATAGTAGACGCAATAAAACAGTAACTAGAATGGGGGAGTTTTCAATTTAATTAAAACGAAGCAAAACTAGAACAGAATATAAGAAAGTGAAATTAATCAGATTAAAAACGATTAACCCAGAATTGGGATTCCATAACCTTCATCGGGCTATAACATAATAACCTAATTCATGGTTAATTCTGGGCAACCCAAAATCTCTGTGTTTGTCTGGAAACTCCCTCGACTAGATGATCACCTAGCATCTGATTGAGCGCATGGTGAGCTCATTGTGCGATCCCACAACGTTCTCTGTAACTTGGTCTGACCTATGTCCTTGGGATATCAATCTGGGTATTAAATCTAATATGCAATCCGTAATTATAATCGAATCAAATTAAAATAAACAGAAACAAATTATGTTACTAATTGAAGTTGGGTCCTCTGGATTGATGGAATCCTCAATCCATGGGTCAACCAAAGAAGCTTAGCCAAACATGGCTAGGCAAAACGCAGAATAAAAGATGAAAAAGAACATGATGAATAATTCAAAGAAAATAAAAAGAATCTAATTCAATCCCAAGATCTCATAAAGCGTAATGTCTAATATGTTTTTCAGCCATCTAATTTAACCTAAAAATAGGAAACACTAAGGCTACAAGATTGGCCCAGAAATAGGAAACCTCTAATAAATGGTCTTTTATTACAAAACTTGGGCAAAATAAAAATCCAAAAAAATGCTTCTAGCTTTAGCTCCAATTTCGTTCATCTTCTTGTCCGAATCAACCTTCCGAGTCTTCATAACAATTGTAGCTCTCTAAATCATCTAAAAAATTAAAGAAGAATGAGGCTAATCCCATATCTAGATCAAAAGTTATGGTGAAAATAGTGAAGCACTGCAAATGTAGAATTTTATTACAAAAACGAATTAAATCTAATTAAAAGCTCAAAGTCCAATTAAGTAATAAAGCCCATTATTTATCCATTAAACAATCCTAAACTATTAACCAAGAGATAGAAATAAGTAAAATAATATTTAATTATCAAAGATGCAATCCATAAATTGAATACTTGTTTCGCAGACTTCCGCATAAAAAATTTCTTTAAATGAATAAGCAAAATTTGATTAAATCAAATTGTAATCAGCAAAATATCCGGAACTAATCCTAGCAACTAATCCTAACATTATAATAGGAATAATTCAATTAAATCAAATAATAATCAGAAAAATATCAGAACTAATCCTAACATTATAATGGGAATAATTTGATTAAATCAAATAATAATCAGCAAAATATCCGGAACTAATCCTAGCAACTAATCGGAACATTATGCAGGGAGTAAAAATTCTCGCCCTATTCTAGATCATCTATATATGATTCCAAATCAAAGAATAAAACAGAAGAGGGGAAAATGGAAATCGACAAGAACATACCTGAGGTGAGCAGTTGTGTTTTGATGGACGTATAGATCCATTTCTTATGCACAAGTCGTTAGTTAGCATCTGAATAGAATTGAAAGAGAGGCATATGGTTAAAATATGAACGCAAGTTAAGAAATGAAAAGGATGGCAGCCACATCCCGCATGTGAATGAATAAGCATTAATACTTTCAAAAATAGACCCAACTAATTTGTAGGGGTAATAACTTATTAGAAAAGATGTTACCTGGAAAACTGGAGAAACGATGGTGTAGACTAGCGGCGACGGTGGAGATCTACGGAGAAACAACGACAGAGACGGCGATGATCCCGAAGAGCTGTCCTTCGGCAAAGGCTGGAGTACGAGACCACGGACACGTGCGGCAAGCAAATCTGCAGATCTAAAAGGGATATAATGTCCCAATTTGTGACAGAATAGTATTTTGTCACAAAATCACTAACATTTGCGACGGAATCCTAATTCTGTCACAAAAAGGCATAATTTTTTATGCCTTTTTGCGACGAAACAGCAAAAGGGGCTAGCATAATTCCATCTAAAATGGCATCATTTTTTACTCCTTTTTGCAATGGAAATATGTTCTGTCACAAAAAGGCGTAAAAAAATGACGCCTTTTTGTGACGGCATGGGAATCCGTCACGGCATGGGAATCCGTCGCAAAACTCTAGCCCCTTTTGCGATGGAATCCCAATTCAATCACAAAAGGGCATCAGTTTTTATGCCTTTTTGCGATGGAAAGTTATTCCGTCGCAAAGCATTTATTTTTGCGACAGAATACGGTTTCTGTCACAAAACTCACCACTCCTTGACTAGTTTGTGACGGATTTTTTTAAATCCGTTACAAATTATGACAGATATGCTTTCTGTTGCAAAAATAGGCATCATTTGCGACTGAATTTTTTCTGTCGCAAATTTCATTGCTAATTTATCATTTTCTAATAGTTCTTTTAAGGCAAAAATGATACCAAAAAAAACTTCCCGTTGACCAGTACTCCTTAGGCAAAACTTCTATGGCAAGAATGATATTTAACCCATCATAAAAACATAAATACTACAAGAAAAAAAAAACAAAGAGATAGGATATTCTTAATACCTCTTTATCTTACTACCATTTCACTATCATTTTGTTACCGTCAGATCTATTATCTGATCCAACGGTCCAGATTTACCCTACTTAAAACCCTCTTCCTTCCTCACCTTTCTCCAGCTCTTTCCCTTCCGTCCTCTCTTGATCTAGCGCATCACCGCAAATTGTAGCACATTGGATACAATCTGTTATTGTTGTTTCTTGCGGACGTGCTACTTTTTCTTAATTAGGTATACAATTTGCTTTTTCTGCGTTCGTGCTACTTTGGGGGTATCACAGTTCATGCTTTTGCTGAATTTTGTTTCTTATTGGGTTTCTCTACTATCTGCAATCTATAGTACTGGTATTTTGTTCGGACGATATGAACTTATGGCTTGTCCTGCTGTTTGCTGTTTTCCGTAGGGAGGAGCATCGGATATTGTCGCTAAAATACAAAGCCAAAATAGTCTGACTTCCTCATCATAGACGGGAGGTACTTAAATGATTTGTAACTTGCATTCCTTGTTGGTGAATTCGAATATCATTGTTGAAGGGAAGGGAATAGGAAAAATCAAGTTCTTTTGGATTTTACTTCACAAGTGTCCAAAGTTGAATCAAAATATACCAAAACCTTGTTCATTATCGTCTTTGAACTGTTCTATCATGTGAGAGTAAAGGAAAGGTAAGATTTGGTGTGTTATTTGTGGGAGAGTGAGAAGCTATTATAGTAATGTAGGAAAAATGCTTAAGAAGAAGGTCAAAAGATCAGAAACAGAGAAACAAATAACAATGAATGGCATGACATAAAAACCCCAAAACCTGGGTGCTAATTCATTTAGGCAATTAAATTTCAAAATATATAATTTCTCTCGATATTTCAAGGTATGATTATACCAAATGAAAATGCATGAAAGAACAAAAGTTGGTTCTTTAGTTAATGATTTACCTCAAGTTTTATCACACTGCTATAAATTTTGGCCATGATTAAGAGTATTTGAATGTTATTTATATGTTTATTAATTTTAAATTTTTAGGTATATTATGGATGAGCATCCAGACTACATTGACTTAAATGATGAAAATAGGAATGATGACATACCTGGTGAATTGGGAGATGACTTATTGAATATGGATGATGATCCAATAGATTACATCAACTTCAGTGATGATGAAATTATAGAAGAGATGCCTCTTAATTTAGGAGATGACATATCGAATGATTTAATTAATAACATTCCAAAGGTCATTCCCTTGACACCGACAAAGAATTCTAATCTTTTGATTGAGGCTGGAATGGAATTTTCAGAACAAAAGGATGTAGTGGACTTTTATACAGCATATGGCAAGGTAAAAGGTTTCGGCGTTAGAACACGAACAAGGAGGGATGACTACTTCAAGCTAGTTTGTGCTAGAGAAGGTTATCCACAACCAAAAACAGATAAAGATATTGCTCAAGTTTGTCAGACCAAATCAAAGAAGACATCATCATTTCGCATTGGGTGTGAAGCTTGTGTAAAGGCTTCAAAAAATAGAAAAACAAAAATGTGGAGAATTACACATTTTGACGACAACCATAATCATGTTCTTGTAACTCCAAAGAGTGTTCATTATCTCAAATCACACAGAAAAATGCCTGATGCTGCAAGATCATTGGTTGAAAAATTTAATCAGTCAAGCTTACCCACAGGAAAAGTGGCTACCATCTTCAGAGGTGATGAGTTATTATTTGACAATCGAGATTGTTATAATCATCTAAAAAGTGTACGGAGAAGAATGTATAACACAGGAGATGCACAAGCCGTGTTACACTATTGTGTTAAACAACAATCATTGAATCCAAATTTCTTTTATTCCATTAAATATGACAATGAGGATCGCATGGAAAGCTTTTTTTGGATTGATGCGAGGTCCAGGATAGCTTATGAGCTTTTTGGTGATGTCATCACATTTGACACGACATATAGAACTAATAAGTATTCAATGCCATTTGGACCTTTTGTTGGTGTAAATAATCATTTACAGTCAATCTTGTTCGGATGTGCTTTATTGAAAGATGAAACAGAAGATACTTTTATGTGGCTATTTAGGGAATGGCTCCGTGATGAAGACCTTTTGTCATTAGCCTTGGGGTCTACAATCAACAATTAACCAAGGATTGCATATAGGCAAACCTAGGATCGTTCTCTCTTCTCGAGGAGCCTTTTATTAAATCCTAAGTAATCTAGATGTCATGCAAATGAAATGAAAACAAGGGGGGATTGGGTTTTGTTGGATTTAGAACAGGAATTAAAGACAGAATGGAGAAAGATGAGATTAATCAAATTGAAATGGATCAACCCAGAATTGGGATTCCAAGAACTTCCATCATTGAACAAAAATAAAATAACTGAACCTGTGATTGATTCTAGACAAACCGAGATCTCTGCATTTGTCCAGAAACTCCCTCGACTAGACGATCGCCTAGCATTTGATCGAACACGTGGTGAGCTCGCTGCACAATCGCACAACGTTCTCTGCAACCCGGTCCAACCTAAGTCCTTGGGATTTCAATCTGGATATTAAATCTAATACCCAATCCATAATTATAATCGGATCCGATTAAAATTAACAGAAACAAGTCAGTTACTGATTAAAGCACAAGTCCTCCGGATGACACCATGGAATCCTCAACTCATGGGTCGATCACAGAAACTTAACCAAGCATGGCTGGATAAAATGAAAATGCAGAAGTAAAGATGTTCATCATGACCACGAAGAACATGAACAAGTTCAACATGAACATAAAGAACACAAAGAACAATTAAAGAAAATGAAAGCTTCTATTCCAAAATAAATCTCAACAACATAGTGAATCCATACAGAAAAAGATGAAGAACATAAAATCAAAATAAAATAAAAAGGAAAGATTAACACTAAACCATTCCAAGAAGGAGGCTAGGAATACAAAAGAAAAAACAATACATAAAACTAATAAAGAAAAGTAAAGCCTTCCATGTAGGAGGCAAGAAATTAAAGACAAGAATTAAAGACAATACATAAAGCAAAACTAAAACCTTCCATGTAGGAGGTAAGAAATACAAGAAGGAAGTTAGAATGGGAGAGAAGGATCATCTCCAAGGTGTCTCTTGCTCTTCATAACACCCTTCTATTTATAGGCAGCTAGGAGCATCTCTTCCATGCACTTTACAACTCAAATTCGTCACTTTAGTTAGTGGCCAACTTGGAAGCATCTTTGAATCACTTTACAGCTCCAAAACAATGTCCTCTTTTCCAGCCCATGTTAGGCCACGAAATAATCCGAATCTGGCCATGTGATCTTCATATGAAGTGTCGCCCCGGATGTCAGCTTTCCAGTCGTTCAAACGGAGCCCCATTTGGAGGTCTGTAACTCTAGATATGGGCCAAATACCGAACGTCATTCCAGAGTCCAGTGAAAGCAGCCTGTTTCGGTTTCCAGGCAAATTTTGGCCCTCTAAACATCTGATTTAGCTTTTGGGCTCTTCATAGGAGTTGTAGGGCTTCCTCTTAGCTTTCTGAAAATGCAAATTGGGTATCAATTGGATTTCTATAACTCAAGTTATGATCAAAATACCTAACAGTGTTTATCACCCGATTGTAAAAGAGGTGTGATTTAAGCCCAATTTTTAACCAAACTTCAAATATGACCAAAATTAATGCAAATGAAGTCTAAAAACTCATTATGAAGATGAAACCACATATTCAACTAATTTGATCCATTAAACCATGACAATGATAGAGTTCTTAACTCCTTTTCGCATTTAAAATAATATGAATTTAATGATTATCAAACTCCCCCACACTTAGCCTTTTGCACTCCTGGGCAAAAATCTAAAGCAAGAAAACTTTTTTTTTTTTTTTTTCAAATAGTTGCCAGTAATGTAAAAATTGAACAAGGGATAGAAAGCTTCAAAAGATCGATAAATGAAAACCAAAATTCTTTTATCTCCAATCACAATTTTGGCAATTTCAATCAATGACACTAATTACATAAGATGGTCTTTCAAATGATACGCTCAATCAATCAACCTCTCAAATGAATCTCTCAAGTGTTTAAGGTATATAAGTGTATCGCTCAAATTCTACCCAAGAAAATTGTTCTACCATAAGCTTGCTCAATTTCTACGTCTCTACTACTCATAACACATACATGCACAAATCAAGAGAGCTTGTTATTACAGGTTGTAATGGGGTTAGGGTAAAGGTAGGTAAAAATATGGAATGAGAGGCTAAGCACCAAAGAAATTAAATTGAGCACTGATTAACACAATCATTCTCTATGTATGAAAACTTTTATTTAACTCAAATACCTCATTTCTTTCTAATTTTTTTTTTTTACACCCCTTTTTTCTTCTTTATCTTTTTTTTTCTTCTTTTTCTTTCTTTCTTTTCTTTTCTTTTCTTTTTTTTTTGAACTGTGCTATATATATAATCACAATGGTAAACTCAAATATCTTCCCCCCACACTTAAACTGTTGCGCTCCTGAGCAACCCTCACACTTAAACACAAAACCAAGGTAAACCAATGCTCAATAATTTTTCATGGTGCGGAATAAAATGGTTTAACGCTTAGGCTTGTAATGTGGCTTAGAACAGAATGGACAAAAAGGCACAAAGGGGTTACCAAAAGAATAATAATGTATGGGAAAGGCTATTTGGCCAAAGTGGGGAAAACAAAAGGAAACAAAAACAAGCTTCCATCATACCTATGCACATAAGTGAAAATGTAGTTTCAAAAAGAAAAGGAGCAAGTTCTAGAGAACGCAAATCATGAGCAGATGCACACATGAAAGAAAGAATGGCAAAAGATGAAGTCCATTCATGTAGGCTCAAAACCTCACCGGGTCAATACCATCTTATACAATCAACATCACCAATTCAACTACCAAGACATGAAATCGAAGAGTTCAGAATTGCAAAACAAATGGCATTGATCCATCAAAACAAAAAAATGTTCAAGTTCATAATATGTAGCAATCATGGAAAGAGAGACTGAATTTATTTTGAAAAGCAAAGGAGTTAAAAGGAAAACAGATAAAAGAGAAAGAGGGAGAAGAAAGAAGAATACTCCCCAAGGGTTTATGGAGGATAAGTGGCATCGATGAGGAGAATCTCTGCTTCCTCAGGCTGTTGCTGGGGTCCCTCGTGAAATTGCTTAAGGCGATGCCCGTTTACCTTAAAGGTTCGTCCTGTGGGTGGATCACACAGCTCAACAGCACCAAATGGAAATATGTTAGTGATCACAAAAGGGCCATCCCATTTAGATCGAAGCTTACCAGGCATAAACTTCAGACGGGAGTTAAACAGAAGAACTTTTTGGCCCACAGAAAATTCTTTCCTTAGAATATGTTTATCATGGAATGCCTTAGTCTTTTCCTTGTACAACCTCGAACTCTCATAGGCATCCAATCTAAGCTCTTCTAATTCTTGCAACTGCAGCTTCCGTTCCAACCCAGACTTAGCCAAATCCATGTTACACTTCTTAATGGCCCAATAGGCTTGATGTTCCAACTCAACTGGAAGATGACACGCTTTACCAAAGACAAGTCGATAGGGAGACATCCCAATCGGAGTCTTGTAGGCAGTGCGGTATGCCCACAAAGCATCATCCAATTGCTTACTCCAATCTTTCCTGGTAGAGTTGACAGTCTTCTGAAGGATTTGCTTAATCTCTCTATTTGAGACTTCAGCTTGACCGTTGGTCTGAGGATGGTAGGCTGTAGAAACCTTGTGAAGCACTCCATACTTGCGTAGCAAGGCACCTATGCTTCGATTACAAAAATGGGAGCCTTGGTCACTGATAATAGCTCTAGGAATGCCAAACCTGCAGAAAATGTTAGACCTAACAAAATCCACCACCACAGAAGAATCATTAGTCCGGGTGGCTTTCGCCTCAACCCATTTCGAAACATAATCAACAGCAAGCAATATGTAAGTATAACCATATGAGGCAGGAAATGGACCCATAAAATCAATGCCCCAAACATCAAAGATCTCACAAAACAATATAGGGTTCTGGGGCATCTCATGCCTACGGGAAATACTTCCTGCCCTCTGACAGTTATCACATGATTTGCAAAACAGATGGGCATCATGAAACAGGGAAGGCCAAAATAACCCACATTCTAACACTTTCCTAGCAGTTCTTTGGGGTCCAAAGTGACCACCACAGGCAGAAGCATGAGAAAAATGCAATATGGAGTGAAATTCATGATCAGGCACACATCTTCTAACTACTTGGTCACTACAAAATTTCCACAAATAAGGGTCATCCCAAACATAATATTTAGACTCACTTTTCAATTTCAGGTTTTGGGCCCTAGTGGAGTCTGCAGGAAAAACACCAGCTACCAAGTAGTTAACAAGATCAGCATACCAAGGAATCTTACCTTGTAGCTGTAAAAGCTGCTCATCAGGGAAATCATCCTGAATAGAAGAGGGATGAGAGACTGAATGGGTAATACGACTCAAATGGTCAGCTACCCAGTTCTGTGCTCCACTTCTGTCTCGAATCTCAACATCAAATTCTTGGAGCAATAACATCCATCGGATGAGTCGTGGCTTTGCATCTGACTTTTTCAAAAGAAACTTTAAAGCAGCATGGTCAGAGAAAACAATCACACTACTAGCTAATAGATATGACCTAAACTTATCAAAAGCAAATACAATGGCCAACAACTCCTTTTCAGTAGTGGTATAATTAGACTGGGCAGGGTCCAAGGTCTTGGAGGCATATGCAATGACATGAGATGCTTTGTTGACCCGCTGTGCCAAGATAGCGCCGACCGCGTAGTTGGAAGCATCACACATCAACTCGAAGGGAAGGGACCAATCTGGGGGCTGGATCACTGGGGCTGTGGTCAGGCAATGCTTCAAGTGATCAAAGGCCGCCTTGCACTCGTCATCAAACACAAAGTTAGTGTCCTTATGCAGAAGGTTGGTCAAAGGTCGAGCAGTCTTGCTAAAGTCCCGAATGAAACGCCGATAGAAACCTGCATGACCAAGAAAAGAGCGAACCTCCCGCACAGATGCAGGGTAAGGCAAAGTAGTAATCACATCTATCTTAGCAGGGTCTACCTCAATCCCTTTCCTAGACACTATGTGTCCCAAGACTACACCTGACTCAACCATGAAGTGACACTTCTCATAATTCAGTACAAGATTAGATTCAATGCACCTATGCAAAACTCTTGACAAATTAGCTAAGCATGCATCAAAATCAGACCCATATACAGTGAAATCATCCATAAAAACTTCCATGCAATCCTCTAGAAACTCAGAGAAAATACTTACCATACAACGCTGAAAAGTGCCAGGAGCATTGCAAAGGCCAAAAGGCATCCTCCGGTAAGCATATGTTCCAAAGGGGCATGTGAAGGTTGTCTTTTCTTGATCCTCAGGAGCTATATGGATCTGGAAATATCCAGAGTAGCCATCCAGGAAGCAGTAGTGAGACTTACCAGCTAATCGCTCTAACATCTGATCAATGAAAGGTAAAGGATAGTGATCCTTGCGTGTAGCTTGGTTGAGTCTCCTGTAATCGATGCAAACTCTCCAACTGTTCTGAACTCGAGTAGGAATGAGCTCATTGTTCTGATTGGCTACCACAGTGACTCCAGACTTCTTGGGAACCACCTGGACCGGGCTAACCCACTGGCTATCAGAAATGGGATAAATGATACCAGCTTGCAGAAGCTTAGTTACCTCTTTTTTCACCACATCAAGGATAAGAGGATTAAGGCGTCTTTGGGGTTGCCTTACCGGCTTAGAATCCTCTTCTAACAAAATTCGATGCATACACGTGGTAGGGCTGATGCCAACAATGTCAGCTAATGTCCACCCAATGGCTTTCTTGTTGGCCTTTAATAAGCTTAGCAGCTTCTCTTCTTGGTCAGGAAGAAGATTGTTGGCCACAATGACTGGCAATTGTTCGTCCATCTCTAAAAATGCATACTTCAAGTGATCTGGAAGGGCTTTTAACTCAATCTTGGGTGGTTGCTCAGTAGAGGGAAGAAGCTTGGGTGGTTGTTGCAACAAGTCTGCTGTCATGACATTAGAAATACCTGAAACCGCATTCAAAGAAGTAGAAGAATTGTGTCTATACAGCTCAATGTTAACATCAGAATCAAACCCATCAAAATCAGAGTTAAGCTCATCAAAATCTGGATCAGGATGCTCATTAGGATTAGGATTGAGCTCAAACTCAGAATCAATATCAGAATCTATATGTAATGTAGAATGACCAAGCAAGTCGGAATCATCAAGCAAGTCAAATTCACCAAGCAATGCAGCATTAAGCAAATTAGTGCAAATAGAGCACCATTCATTATCAGCACATGCACAAATGGGAGAATCACTCTCAGTACACCAACTAGCAAGAATATCATCCACAGCATCATCAATCACATCAATGGAGAAAACAGAATGATCTTCCCTAGGATGTTTCATGGAATCAAAGATATTAAAATTCACAGATATATCACCAAACTCCATGGAAAGAGTACCAGAATGCACATCTATCTTAGTCCTGGCTGTTTTCATGAAAGGCCTGCCTAGAATGATTGGTGACCTGCTACTAGGAGACTCATCCTCCATATCTAAGATGTAAAAGTCAGCAGGGAATATCAATTCATTAACTTTGACTAATACATCTTCAACTACACCAGAAGGATGAACATTACTCCTATTAGCTAACTGAACAACAACACCAGTAGGACGTAAAGGACCAAGACCAAGAGATTTGTAAATAGATGTAGGCATGACATTAATAGAAGCACCTAAATCTAGCATGCAATTATCAAATCTATAGCTACCAAAACAGCAAGGAATAGAAAACATCCCTGGATCCTTGCACTTGCGAGGCATTGTAGGCTGGATGAGTGCTGATACATTCTGATTCAAGCTCACTCGTTCACTCCCCTTCAGTCGCCTCTTGTTGGTGCACAGCTCCTTCAAAAACTTGGCATATTTGGGAATTTGTTTGACCGCATCTAAGAGAGGAATGTTGATTTCTACTCTTCTGAATGTCTCAAGTATATCCTTCTCTTGTGCTTTTTCTGCCAACTTCTTGGACTGAATCGCTCTCTGAGGGAAGGGAAGAGGAATGGGGGTGTCTTCTTCTTCAACCTGCTGCATTGTCTTTTTATTTCTAGAGTCAATCTTCACATTGTCTGACGCTTTTTCTAATGTAGAAGTCACATCTGCAGCTGGTGTAGGTTCCCCTAATTGTTTGCCAGACCGTAGGGAGATAGCACTCACATTCCCCTTAGGATTGGGAATGGTCTGTGAAGGAAGAGTGTTGGATCCTTGAGGTTGAAGCTGATTCAATGATGTTGCCAACTGGCCAATCTGTGTTTGCAAACCCTGAATGGCAGTGTCAGTTTGCTGTTGGAACTGGGATGTTTGCTGTTGGAACTGCATATTGGCTGCGACAAATTGCTTCATCATATCCTCAAGTGAGGGACCACCACTACCACTGCTACTAGCCTGTTGTTGTGTTGCCTGTGGAGGTGCACATATGGCTGGTCGAGGGGGTGCTGCTGGCAAAGGCAAAGAAGGAGCAGATTGCTGTTGAAAATTCTGTGGTCTGTACTGTCTGTATTGGTAATTCCCAGAATTTTGCTGATGTTGGTCACTATGGTTCTGATTCTGGTTCCAACGGAAATTGGGGTGATTCCTCCAGCCTGGATTGTATGTATTAGAAAATGGATTATTCTGCTGGTATTGTGGCTTCCCTGGAAAAACACCGACTGCAGCAACCGACTGGTCTTGATGAGTAGGGTCATGCAAGGTAGGACAAGAGTCAGTAGAGTGATAAGGGTCAGGACAGAACCCACATGAGTACCCAATCTGAGGAGGAGAAGATTGTACTGTCTGTGTCACTGCTAACTGCCTCACTAGAGAGGTCAGATCATCAAGTCTATTCTCTAACCTCTTAGAATCGTACTGCACTGGAGGTGTTTGAAGATGGTAAACAGTAGGAGTAGAATTTGCTCTAGTGCCAAACTGTTGAGAATTAGCAGCCATAGTAGATATCAACTCTCGGGCATCTTCAGGTGTCTTTCTATCTAAGGCTCCACCACTAGATGCATCAACAAAACTTTTGTCCAATGGTAACAAACCAGAATAGAAATATGTAATCAAGAGTTGGTCTGAGATCTGGTGGTGTGGACAGCTAGCACACAGTCGCTTGAACCTTTCCCAATATTCATACAGGGTCTCCCCATTGTTTTGTTTAATACTAGTGATCTCCTTTTGGATAGCAATGGCTTTTGAGGAAGGGAAGAACCTCTCTAGGAATATCTTCTGCATGTCATCCCAATTCCCAACAGATGTTGGTTGCAAATTGTATAGCCAATCCTTAGCCACACCATCTAAGGAAAATGGAAAAGCTCTCAGCTTAATGTGGCCTTCATCAATTGCTTGTGGTTTCATCGTGCTGCATACCACATGGAACTCCTTTAAATGTCTGTGAGGACATTCACCTGCAAGACCATGAAACTTGGGCAACAAATGGATAAGTCCAGATTTTAGTTCAAAGTTCGCAGCAAGTTCAGGATATCGGATGCACAAATTTTGATTCCCAACATCAGGGGTAGCTAATTCTTTCAAGGTAGGGCGGATTACTTGTTCTGCCATATTTTTAGAGTCAAAAAAATTACTACTAGAATCAGAATTCTTAAGATCAAAATGTTCTAGTCCAGTGTCCAATTCTGTATTAATTTTATGACCTGACTTAACAGCTCTTTTAGCAATAGAAATTGTTCTTTCTATTTCAGGATCAAATGCAAGCAAGTTTTCTAGATGAGTGGTACTCCTAGTACTCATGCAACATCAAACACACAAAATTTCAAAAATGTCACCAGAAGTGGTAAAAACAGCAAAGTACAACAAAACAAAACAAAACCTGATGCTAGACCAATTTTTTTTTTTTTTTTAAGAAAACAAGTTAACAAAAGTTACCAAAAATGTAAATCTAATCAGCTTCACACGAGAAACCCCTTGTCAAAAGTCAATTCGACAATTAGATTACCTAGGGAGCCAATTACTTAGCTCCCCGGCAACGGCGCCATTTGATGAAGACCTTTTGTCATTAGCCTTGGGGTCTACAATCAACAATTAACCAAGGATTGCATATAGGCAAACCTAGGATCGTTCTCTCTTCTCGAGGAGCCTTTTATTAAATCCTAAGTAATCTAGATGTCATGCAAATGAAATGAAAACAAGGGGGGATTGGGTTTTGTTGGATTTAGAACAGGAATTAAAGACAGAATGGAGAAAGATGAGATTAATCAAATTGAAATGGATCAACCCAGAATTGGGATTCCAAGAACTTCCATCATTGAACAAAAATAAAATAACTGAACCTGTGATTGATTCTAGACAAACCGAGATCTCTGCATTTGTCCAGAAACTCCCTCGACTAGACGATCGCCTAGCATTTGATCGAACACGTGGTGAGCTCGCTGCACAATCGCACAACGTTCTCTGCAACCCGGTCCAACCTAAGTCCTTGGGATTTCAATCTGGATATTAAATCTAATACCCAATCCATAATTATAATCGGATCCGATTAAAATTAACAGAAACAAGTCAGTTACTGATTAAAGCACAAGTCCTCCGGATGACACCATGGAATCCTCAACTCATGGGTCGATCACAGAAACTTAACCAAGCATGGCTGGATAAAATGAAAATGCAGAAGTAAAGATGTTCATCATGACCACGAAGAACATGAACAAGTTCAACATGAACATAAAGAACACAAAGAACAATTAAAGAAAATGAAAGCTTCTATTCCAAAATAAATCTCAACAACATAGTGAATCCATACAGAAAAAGATGAAGAACATAAAATCAAAATAAAATAAAAAGGAAAGATTAACACTAAACCATTCCAAGAAGGAGGCTAGGAATACAAAAGAAAAAACAATACATAAAACTAATAAAGAAAAGTAAAGCCTTCCATGTAGGAGGCAAGAAATTAAAGACAAGAATTAAAGACAATACATAAAGCAAAACTAAAACCTTCCATGTAGGAGGTAAGAAATACAAGAAGGAAGTTAGAATGGGAGAGAAGGATCATCTCCAAGGTGTCTCTTGCTCTTCATAACACCCTTCTATTTATAGGCAGCTAGGAGCATCTCTTCCATGCACTTTACAACTCAAATTCGTCACTTTAGTTAGTGGCCAACTTGGAAGCATCTTTGAATCACTTTACAGCTCCAAAACAATGTCCTCTTTTCCAGCCCATGTTAGGCCACGAAATAATCCGAATCTGGCCATGTGATCTTCATATGAAGTGTCGCCCCGGATGTCAGCTTTCCAGTCGTTCAAACGGAGCCCCATTTGGAGGTCTGTAACTCTAGATATGGGCCAAATACCGAACGTCATTCCAGAGTCCAGTGAAAGCAGCCTGTTTCGGTTTCCAGGCAAATTTTGGCCCTCTAAACATCTGATTTAGCTTTTGGGCTCTTCATAGGAGTTGTAGGGCTTCCTCTTAGCTTTCTGAAAATGCAAATTGGGTATCAATTGGATTTCTATAACTCAAGTTATGATCAAAATACCTAACAGTGTTTATCACCCGATTGTAAAAGAGGTGTGATTTAAGCCCAATTTTTAACCAAACTTCAAATATGACCAAAATTAATGCAAATGAAGTCTAAAAACTCATTATGAAGATGAAACCACATATTCAACTAATTTGATCCATTAAACCATGACAATGATAGAGTTCTTAACTCCTTTTCGCATTTAAAATAATATGAATTTAATGATTATCACTCCGAGGAATGAATGGGAAACATCCGGGTGCCATAATTACTGATCAGGTATAATCATTTTAAATACATCTTTTCAATTCTTTCATATATTAATGATTGTATTCTTACATATGTCATTGAATTTATAGGACCTGTCAATTACCAAAGCAGTGTCCAAAGTTTTCCCAAATAGCAAGCATCGATTTTGTATGTGGCATATCACAAAAAAGTTTCCAGAAAAGTTGTCTCATGTCTATCAGTAGCATGCCACATTTAAGAGTGATTTCAATAACTGTATCTATACAAAAAAGAGCACTCAAGATTTTGAAGACAAATGGCAACGTATCCTTGATAAATTTGGTCTTCATGAGAATGAGTGGTTGCAGTCACTTTATTCTATTAAATCCTCTTGGATACCAATCTTTAACAGATCCATTTTCTTTGCTGGTGTGAACACCACTCAGCGTAGTGAAAGCATTAATTCATTCTTTGATGGTTTTGTTACATCTGGCACAACCTTAAAGGAGTTTGTAGAAAAATACAATCAAGCAGTAGATGCTCGTTTTGAGTCATTCAAAAAACAAAACTTTGAATCTAGGCACAAAGAAAGGCGTTTAACAGTGAATATGCCATTGGAAGAGCATGCAACTAAGGTCTATACACGTGCACTTTTCACAAAGTTTAGTGATGCATTTTCTCATAGTTTTCCTCTACCTAAGGAGAAACTTGGAAATGATGGTGAGTGGGTTACCTATCGAGTTTTTAATAGGAAAGAGACAAATCATTCTGCAACTGTGAAGATGAAGTTGGAAAACAAAGAAGCTAGATGTTCTTGTCAGTATTTTGAGTTCATGGGAATCCCATGTGAGCATATTCTTGCTATTTTTTTTGTTGAAAATGTGGAGCAAATCCCTGAACATATGATTTTGAAAAGATGGAGGAAGGAAGGAAATGATATAATTTGTACAAATAAGGACATTTGTCATTTTGATGGAGAAGGCCTCCTTCGCGGCTTTGATATACGCTCTAGATTTTTCAAACTTATTGAACTTGCAGATAGGTCCAATGAAGCAGCTAAATTCGCTTGTGATGGTCTTGATTCTCTCACTGAATCTTTTGAAAAATTTCCAAGACCTTATGATAGTATTGGTCTTGAGGATTTTGATTTACAGTACTTGAGTTCTCAAACTGAAGAGTCATCTATGATGAGATTGAAGGATCCCAACATTTCACAGACGAAAGGTCGAAAAAAGGAATCGCACAATATGTCACAGGGACATAGAATTCATAATGGGATTGAAGAAGCATAAAAGAATACTAATATTTGTGGAAATTGCAAGAAACGAGGACATAATAAACGTACATGTACAGAGAAAATTTTACATTGACTCAAATTATGGTTTACATTTTTGGGGGGGGGGGGGGAAGACAAAAATAATTGTACCATGTGTTTGAAATTAAAGCAACAAGGCCTATATTTCTAATTCGTCTTCTTCTCAATTATGATTTCTGCACCTTTTCCTGACTTGAATATTTAAGCAATCTATCCTTGATCCTCTAAAGATTAATATAACTACAATCACGTTATAATACCAAATTAGAAGAGCTCCATCAATCGCTGGGTAACATCTGTATCACATTGAGAATCATAACAAATAGTTAAAACAACAATACAAGAGCGAGTGAAGCATTACAAGCCAATATAACCTGATTCTAATCCTATTTTAATAATTCAAAACAATTTAAATAACATCTAATTACATAGTTGTCAAGTAATCATAATAAGATGACAAAACAATGGAGGAGAATCTTTTCCCCTTTTCTCCCTTTAAATTCAGTGCCTTCAAGTCAATGTTTTGATGTTCCACCAAGATTAAATAGGCCAACTTAATATTTAATGAATAAGATGCAAGATGTTTTTCAAGTACGAAATAGCTAAAATATCACTGTGGACATTCAAGATCCAACTAGATATTCACTTGTGTCAAATAATTGATCATATCCCCACTAAAAATTCCAAGACTTCAGCAGACAGAGAAGGAGAGATGTGAATCATAAAAGAGCTGCTAATGACTTGCACTTTTAGACAGTTACTTACAAAAGCTTTAAAAGCAGGCTTGTGGGCAGACATTTCAGATACACAGCAGCCTGACATAAGTTATAAATTACATCCAAAATCAAGCCCGCTCAGAGTAGGGTAAGAGAACAAAAATGTAGTAAGAACTTGGATAAGTTTGAGAAAACAGTAAAAATCTATCCTACCCAAATACTAGATATCTGACTTTGAACCATAGGGTATATCAGCAAGAAGCTCAGGACACATGTAACTCGAAGTCCCAACAACCTTAATTTGAGCAAGAGCATAGAATTATTAATCAGTTTAAAAACAAAAAGAAGTAAATGAAATCAAGATCCAGAACATATCAACATGATTAGCTTAACGTCTATACACTACATAATAAGACTTAAGGATGTCTTTTCCCATTAATGAAGTATAAGAGAAATATGGGGAAGGATTAAGGCAAGCATTACCTAGTCGTATGTCTTGATTTTTTGTCAAGAATATATTAGAACACTGAAAAAGTGGGAAAACATGAAAATGTGTTGGTCCTCTAAGTTCTCATAAGTCCTAACTGCATAACATACATAATTATTAAAGTGCAGATGAAAATGAAATTGAATGTCGCCTGGGAGACACAGGTTGAGATGTTCTTGTTGGTGATACTGATGCAGATAGACTTGGGGGAGAACCAGGAGGAGTAATCCGAGGGGTGCTAGTTTGGTTGCAACCACATGGAACACAGGCAAAACTATAAATGTTCAATCTTCAGGAATCCACGCAGAAGTTGTTCTAGAAGGTTGGTAACAATTACATACCAATGAATATCCTGTATCAGTTCTCATTGAAGAAGTTCTAGAAGGTGGTAACGAGGCATCATCATCTGCAATGAAATGAGAACTCTAACAAAAAACTAAAATGATAAAAAAAACAATAAAAAAAAATAGGGCCCATGCAATACAACTTGGTGTCCAACTGTCCACGATTACATGAATATCTCAGCTTCAAATTTTTGTTTCTTGTATTGACTTCTCCATTCAAACTCAAATTAAGGCCTCGAATTTTGAAATTGGTTCACTCAAAGATGAAGACAAACAAAAGATTAAAACTATATACCGGCCATTCTAAGCCAACAATGATATCCGAATTCACCAACAAGGAATGCAAGTTACAAATCATTTAAGTACCTCCCGTCTGTGATGAGGAACGCAATAAGAAACAAATTCAGCAAAAGCATGAACTGTGATACCCCCAAAGTAGCACAAACGCATAAAAAGCAAATCGTATACCTAATTAAGAAAAAGTAGCACGTCCGCAAGAAACAGCAATAACAGATCGTTTCCAATTTGCTACCATATTCAAGCGGGACGCAGGAAAATGAAATCGCAGAAATTGAAAAATGACGAAAAGAGAAGTTAGAGGAAAGAAAAGATACCCAAAGTAGCACGAACTGTGATGCGACGAAATTAGTGAGGAAGAGGGGCGCAGAGGTGGGGAGGGACGGTGGATCTTCCCGACGGCGATGCGCTGGATCAAGAGAGGACGGAAGGGAAAGAGAGAGAAAGGTGAGGAAGCAAGAGGGTTTTAAGTAGGGTAAATCTGCACCGTTAGATTAGATAATAGACCTGACGGTAACAAAATGGTAGTGAAATGTTAGTAAGAGAAAGAGGTAGTAAGAATATCCTACAAAAACATAGCAAACACTAGCCATGATCAAGCTTCACAATCTTCAATCCTGTGCTCTAAATCCTTTCTCAATAAGCAATATAAGGGTGCCGAGGTTCTTGAAACCCAGTCAATAGGGAAAACCACTTGCAATGAAGCACGACCAACCCAATCAACCACTCGATTAGCTTCACTTGGAATCGATCTGTACCAATCGATTCTACATAAGTTCCTTATGAAAAAGGATATTTTCTAGCTAGGATAGGAAGACAACACCAATTTCGGGCATCGACCTTCCTCCTAAGCATCTTATCAATTATTGATCGACTGACTTTAATATTTACAAAATATGTCATGGTTGATATTGTTTATTAGTTTAACAATCATTGGCTAAGAATCATGAAATATAGTGCCCTATAAACTATAAATAACGCTTGTATTGAAACAATGGTTAAATATAAATATTTAGCGCACATATAGGTAAAATAACTGTGAAATATAAACAAATATGTGGTAGTGTGATATAACGGTTTAAGGAAAAAAGGCATTTTTAGTAAGAAATTATTAATCACTCTAACAATTTCTAGAGTACATTATACTCATTTGGTCTAATTTTTAAGGCATATTAGAAAGAGAGTGAATTTATCCTACTTATGATAACTCTCCATATTTTGTATATTTAAAATACATTTTGAAGATATTTGGAGAGTTATCTAAACAATTTTAGGAGATTTTTATGAGACTATATTATTTTAAGAGAAATCTAAATGGTGCATTATTTAAGGGATTTCATTGTAAATACCATAGTTTTCAAATTTTAATAGAAATACTTTAGTTTAAATAAAATAATAAAAAGTTACTAAAATGAAAAAAAAAAAGAATATGGTTTTAGTTTTAGTTTTTTTTTTTGGTTGACAAGGCTGATCATATAAGATCAGTGGCTACCGCTGCACAAATGTGCACTTACCACTCCCCTCGCATCGTCACGTAGAAGAGATTCCATGGCCTGTGGTGGCTCCGCCAAGAAGTGATATCCCACCTCTAAAGTCAAAGCATATGACACTAGCCAATCCGCACACCGGTTGCCCTCTCGATAAGTATGCATGACCGTGACTCGCCAATCTTGCCTCATAAGGTGCTGGATTCGGCTGACCAAGCTCCTAAACACACTCGTGGTCACATTCGTGTCCTAGACCAGACGCAACATAACCAAGCAATCCACCTGCACCAGTACGTCCTTAAAACCTGACCTCCATGCCAAATCAAGACCATTCATCAAGGCCCAGAGCTCCGCTTGTGCTCCCCAAAGCTTCCAATAGGCTAGACCAAAAATACAAGCCCAAGTTAACCGCCCCCCATCCCAACAAACTTTCATGGTGAGATTATGAACTAGCCAACGTGTAAAGTCCATCCCAGCCATCTGATTAAGGTGATTCCGTGGGAAAAGGCGGCTCCAAACCTCCATGGCAAAAGGGCAGTAACGTAGTACATGCTCTATATCCTCAACCTCTGCCCCACATCTCGGACACACGGTATCTTGGGTCATGTGCCGACGTTTGCGTTCAGCGTTTGAGTAGTCGTTGACGAGCTGCGAGCCACAGAAACACTCGAGTTCATTGCGCACCTCTCCATCCCCATATTACTTCCCATAGTCGGCCATCTTCACAACTTTCCTCTCCACACAACAACCCATACGCTAAGGCTACTGTGAATCGCCCATCCGAGGATCTGTCCCAAAAACATTTATCGGCGCCATCCTCCTCTGCCGGAGGCTTACATCCCGATATAATAGACAGAACGTGATCAGGAATATCATGACTAAAAAGACTCCAATCCCAATTGCCATCAGATCCAACGAAGCTTCGAACAGGCAGAGCACTCTCCATCGAGGTGATCTCCCTAAAGGCCAATAACTGTAGCAGGCCCACCTCCGGAACCCAATTATCAGACCAAAACCTCGTGCGAGAACCATCACCCAGTGACCATCTCGTCCCTATCTCCACATCCTGCCAAAGTTTCTTCAAATGCCTCCAAAAATAGGAGCACTTCTGGTTACGTCGGTACGGACCCTTGTATTCATCCCAGCCATATTTCCCCTTAAGCACATGTACCCACAGCAAGTCAGGATGTGACCTAAGCACAAAGGCATGCTTCATCAAAAAAGCATGGTTCTGCTGCTCAAGTTCCTTAAATCCACACCCACTAGCGCTGCATGGCTTACACATGTCTTTCCATTTGACCATGCATGACTTCTTATCCGATCCAATGTTACCCCAGACAAAGTTTCTTATGTGCTTCTCCAACTGCAGACATAAGCCAACTGGAAGCTTTGTTGTTTGCATAGCATAAGTTGGAACAGCCTCAAGTACCGCTTTAGCCAAAGTAATCCGTCCCGCAAGAGAGAGCGTCTTGGCCGCCCAACCAGAAAGCTTGCTATGAACTTTCCCCTCAATATATTCATACGTACCAGTCTGAACACGCTTATGAAGTAAAGGAACACCAAGGTATTTCCCAAGCTCATCTGTCATTTCAAAGCCCAGCTCCTTACTTATGCCCGTTTGGGTTGTCAAAGGAATGTTGAGAGAGAAATAGACTGTTGTCTTTGAACGGCTAACTTTGTGACCCGAGCTTGCACAACAATCATTCAGGAGAGAATTAATGAGCTGCACCTGTGTCTCAGCGGTAGTGCTAAATAAAACCAAGTCATCGGTGAAGAAGAGGTGCGAGAGAGGTGGGCCCCCCGGTCCCAAGCGAACCGACTTCCAACGCCCTTCCGATACTTCCTTATTAATCATTTGAGATAGACGCTCCATGCACAGCACAAAGAGATAGGGTGAGAGTGGGTCCCCTTGTCTTATGCCGCGCGAAGGAATGAAGGTCTGGGAGCGACATCCATTCCACACAACTCGCATACTACAAGTGGTCACACATAGCATCACAGCATGCACAAACTTTTCCAGGTGGCCAACATCATATAGAGTCTCCTCAATAAAATCCTAGCGAAGTCGGTCATAAGCTTTCTCTAGATCAACTTTAATGGCCATCCACCCTTCCTTCCCAGTTCTGACCCTCATAAAATGGATCATTTCTTGTGCAATGATTATATTATCCGTAATTTGTCGTCCAGCCACAAAGCTTGACTAGTTGGGGAGGACTAGGCATGGAAGCGACTTCTTAAGGCGATTTTCCAAGACTTTGGTAATTATCTTATAAGGAACCGTACATAAACTTATTGGGCGAAACTCCTTTAATCTCTCGGGGGAAGGTATTTTGGGAATTAATGTAATGGGAGTCTCGTTTAATCCCGGGTCAAGAACCCCCTCCTCAAAACACCGTTTAACCCCTTGGATCAGGGATGGGCCCACTACCTTCCAGTGAAGTTGGAAAAAAGCTGCTTGTAAGCCATCCACTCCCGGGGCCTTAAGAGGCTTCATTTGAAAAAGAGCACCATGCACCTTACTTGCCACGATTAGAGTGCTAAGGGTCCAAGACAAATTATCTCCCATGAGAGGGAAGAAACCTTTCCCAGGGTAGGGTGGAGCAATATCCCCTTCTCTGGCGTATAAGGCTTTATAGAAATTAAAGGCCCACTCCTGAAGTACGACACCGTCCATACACCAGTCACCATTATCATCCTTAAGGGCACTGATTACCCTCTTCTGGCCTCTTCGGACCGACCTTGCATGAAAATAGGCTGTGTTCCTATCACCCATCTCAATCCACTCACATCTAGCCCTTTATGCCCAGGTAAGACTTTCCTGTTCGCATATTGTCTCGAATTCCATGCGAAGTTCCCCTTCTAGCCGATCTAGGCGTGTTGATGGACTTTCCTCCTATGCTTTTTGAAAACCACCAAGTCTTGCCATAATACGGCGCTTGTGATGAGTAATACTCCCAAAAACATCCTGATTCCATACCTTCAGCGCGGCCGTTAGTTGTTGAATATTTTCATGAACAGGTGCATGTGGCGACCAGCTTTCTTTAACAGCCTGCTAAAAGGATGCTAAGGTTTCCCAAGCCGCCATATATCTAAAGTGGTTTTGAAACTGACGAGTACGTTGTCCCCCCCCACCTGAATACAGAGCGGACGGTGATCAGAGCTCATCTTGGGAAGATGCTTAACCACGGTGGCGTCGAAGGTAGTCAGCCATGAAGGATTACCAAGGGCCCTAGTCTTGGGGAGTTCCTCGCCGCCACGTGTACTTGGGGCCACAAAAGCCAAGATCCATCAGCCCTGTTTGAAACATGAAATTTTGAAACTGCTCACACCCCTGTGCCCTAGTCTCCGTTCCGCCTACATGGTCATCACCACTAAGAAGTGCATTAAAATCGCCCGCAATGAGCCAAGGTCCAGACACGGTCTCTGCTACATTCTTCAGTGAGTCCCACAACGCTCTGCGCATCATATTGTGAGGGCTGCCATACACAGCGGTGAACGTGAAGGGGTAGGAGGAGCCTATAGCCATAACCCGAGTTTGAATGAATTGTGGGTGACAACGCTCAACCACCACCTGAATTGTAGTCTTCCACATAAGCCAGATCCTACCAGAGAAGCCCAGGTCTCCAGCTTGTAAGAACAATCAAACCCAGAACGGGCAATGAAATGGTCCGCCCTAAGCCCAGATATTCTTGGTTCAACCAAAGCCACCAAACTTGGCTTGTGCTCATTAACATATTGCAAAAAGGTATTGTGGAAGCTTCTACTTGCTGCTCCCTGGCAATTCCAGACTAATATCTGCATAGTCATAAAAATAATTAAAGAAAGAGGTCAAACCCGGGCCCCAGCTTCCACGGGGCAACCATCACACTCATTCTGCAACTGCATAAGCTCTTTTGAACTTGAAGATGCCATACTCAATTCTTTAGATGTCGTCAACTCATCCCATATAACTGTGATTGTTTCCTTGGAGAGAGGCAAACCAAGTGGCTTCCGTCGAACTTTTAAGTTCCTTTTAACAATGGGTTGTAATTTGACACCATGTTGCACCTGCTTTCTGTCCGGGGGCTTTATTGGTCTATTCTCCTTACTAGTGTCCACAGCCACCTCCATAGCCAAGGGCTTTCCTTCATGAATTTCCATATCAACATTACGAACCTCCCCCAAGGCTGTCTGAGGGGTCTGCAATTTAACAACTGTGTGACTACTTCGATCCAAGGTAGACTTCGTTTCCACAATCTGCATCTCTCCTTTGTCAACGCTCATGTCATCCTCTTGCGACTTACTAGAATCTTTCAGCCATGCATTCACTGCCATCAGGCTCTTGCCATCGCTACATTCAGCTACATCATCACCAGGTCTAAACAAAGTTTTGGGCTGAGGGGTTTGTTCCAAGGCCACCCTGTGCGTGGTCAACTTTGATGAACCTTCAGAAGGAGACTTCCTTCTATACTCTTGAGCCGGCTTGGATAGGCCCCCTTTTGATTTGGCCATCCCAGACTGAGACGAGTTGCCTAAGCCCAAGCGTTTCCTTCTGCCCACCACACCGCCTGACCCGGTACCATTAATTGCACTTCCTAATTTAGCGCCATTAACTTCCATTGAAGCCGTACCCATCACTTGTGTGCTCTCCGCCTCCATATCCTCACTGTCAAAGAGAACATTATACCGGGATCCGTTAATCTCGTTCAATCCCCCAATCTTCGTCTCTTGCCCCCCCCCGTTGATTGTTGCCTTTTCAGGGATACCTAACTTGCATCCAAGACCCATACAACGGCGCCCCGGGTTCCAGTGAGCTGCTAGCGGCAGTGCTAGCACGAGCCTTCTCCATTGGCGTCCGAAGACCCGCCGCAGGTATTGCTTTGGAGCCCTGTGCTGTCGCAGGAGTGCCTGATTGACCCCCGTCGTTGCATTTCTCCCTAGTATGGCCGAACTTGCCACATGCAAAACAAATCAATGGTAGGCCTTCGTACTCAACCCCATAAGTGCGCCCATCCACCATTATCCAGGGGGTGAGAGGTTTTTCCAAATCCAGCATGATGGCGATCCGTGCATACTGTCCCCTCCACCGGCTCTCCGTTCGATAGTCTATTTTAACTACCTCTCCCAGCAATTTTACCAATCGCATGCAGTGTACTCTTGTGGTAATAACGGAAGGAGAGTCCTAGAATCCGCGCCCAAGCAACAACTTTAGATATCTTTGTGGAATGGGGGTCAAAGTCTAAGGACCAGGGTTGCACCGTGAGATAAGCACCAAATAGCATCCACGGGCCACCAGTGAGAACCTTGGTTTAGTCCTCCTCCAAGTTAAACGAGGCGTAATAGAACCCACACTCCATGTCCACAAGCTGATAGGACCCTTTTGGCTGCCAGATAGCCTGAGTACGGTGCAACAACTCCCCATACACAACCGATTGGCCAGTAGTTTGATAACCAATGTATGTGCCATTCCACCTACCAGCACTTTCCTGATATTCTCAGAGAAATTGATCGATGGAATATCACCATCGTTATTGATGAGGTAGTCTTCCTCGGTAACTACCACCTCTTCTAGTACTCGGTAATCTCGCCCAACACCATCCCGATTAAGCAACTTATTCTTGTATGAGATCCCCACAGCAGGTTCCTTCTGTGGAATACCAACCCCCGACCCTACCACACCATCATCTACACATACCTCCTTCCCTTCGGAATGAATCCGGACCTTTTTGGTCTAGCGAAGGTCATCCGCCAAGTGCGGTGAAGCGTCCTCCTTGGAGTGCGTGTTTATTATTAATAGTATAATATTTGTTTTCTTCTTTCAGTTGGATACGGCACCATTTGGAGTTGATTGTTGAAGTTTTTTTTTTATTGTATAATATCTCTTTTAGTATTCTAGAAATTAATTAATTTGAGCTATTGGGACAAAAAATATTTTAGGACGTAGCATATAATTTAATCATATATATATATATATATATATATATATATATCTTTTTTAAAAAAAAAGATCTCAAGACAAGCATGCAAAAAAAAAGCATCAAATGTAAAACACCCCGCACCGGGACTCTCATGTGAGTAGACATTTCTTGCTAAAAATGTCCTTTGACACTCATAGTCACCGACGAATTTAAGGTGGATGATCAAATTTTGCAAAGGATGAATTAAGAGAAGTTATATAGGTCTTCATTTTCACTACTAAAAAAATGCAGAATAGCGACGGAATTTGTTCAAGGCATTTTGCGACGGAAATAAAATTCCATCGCAAAATGAGGAAATTAGCGACGAATTTAATTTTAGGGACGAAATTGAATTCCGTCGCTAAATCTAGCGACGGAATCAAAATCCATTGCTGACTGGTGGCAAAAAAGGCCGCCAGTCCCGCCCTTTAGCGATGGAATTCAATTCCGTCGCAAACTGGCGGCCAAAAAGGCTGCCAGCTGCAGCTTTTTAGCGACGGAATTGAATTCAAAATAATTTAATTAATTACCTTCTTCTTCCTCAAAACGCACAGCTCGTTGCCCCCAGCTCTCACAGCCGCCCCAAGCTCGCCGCCTTCGAGACCTCGCCCCCAGCTCGCGTTCCAACACTCCCCCACCCCAGCTCGCTCCACCCCCTAGCTCGCCTTCCCCACAGCTTCTCCTGTTCCCACAGCTAGCGTCCGCCGCCCTCAACCCCCACAGCTCACCTCCCTCGCCCACAGCTCCCCCGCCACTCCACAGCTCCCCGAGACAGCCCAAGCTCCCCCCTCCCCCACAGCTTCCCTCCCCTAAGCTACACTACTCTCAGCTCGTTGCCCACGCCACTTCTCTCAACTTGTTGCCCACGCCTAAAGCTCTAGATCCGGCGGTGAGTATGGTGTTTTTTTTTTAAAAAAAAAATTAATTAATTATTTGTTATGTGAAATTAGTATATAAAAAAATGGAAAAAACTTGTAATTTTTTTCCTCATGAATAAATAGGTCTCGACAGTTGCCGTTCTCTAATCACTAGTGTTCTTCTTTTTTTTTTATTCTTTTTTTTTTCACCACTTTATTTATCATGAGAAATTAATATAGATAAAAATTGAAAAGTTAGTCATATTTATTATTCATGAATAAATAGGTTATAATTTAAGATTTGCTGTTTGTTTGCTGCATTTTTAAGGGAAAAGTTGTAAAATTAGGTTATAAATAGTCATATTTAATAAAATTTGTTTACTGCATTTATAAAGGAAAAGTTGTAACGTTAGGTTCAGTTCATGCAAATTAGGTAGACCTACACATATGGCGGCTAAATTAATGAGTTTTTTTAAATAAAAAAATCAATATTTAATTACATATTACAAATAATTAAGAGGAGAAAACACTGGAGTTTTCACGAGAGTCCGATTTTCATTAGCTAAATTATAAATATTTAATAGTAAAAAAAATAATTACTTACTAAATGTTGCATAATTATAATTAAGGGAAAATATTCATTTGAAATATTTAATATTTTACAAAACTCTCAGACGCTACTGAGTGCTTTCCGACCAGCAAATGCCTTTTCATGAATTTGGAACACATGTAATATTCAATACTACTAAACAAAATACTACTCTTTGTGATCATTAAATTTAATAATTAAATAATTAGTATGTCAAAATTAAATAAATTGATTAAGTTAATTATTGGTAAAATATGTTCCTAAAATACTTGTTTTAGTCATTTGCTCGTGAAATTTGAAGAGATTATCTTTAAAATTTTCAACGGTCGAGATTTAAAATTAACAATTGATGATATTTTAAATTAAACTTTTTTTGAAAAAATAATGATTATTAAAGATTTTATCTTTATTTTATTCTTATTCGAGGCATCAGTTACAAAATCCACACCATAAAAAATCAAAATAAAAAAGTCATTAATCAAGCATTGGTCACACTAATCGGGAGAGAGAAAGTGTGTGTGTTTATATATCAAACAATAATAACAAGTTGGGTTAATTAGGTAATTATAAATAACAAGTTGTTTAGATAAATAGGTAATTATAAATACAAAAGATAAAGTTGATTTTGCAGATGTAAGAAATTTGATTAAGTCTTATATAATCTTTATATGTTAGAAAATCCAAAATACTTATAGTATTCTATTTTTTGTTTGCCCCTCCACAAACATGTCCCCATGTTCTGGTGTGCTATCCTCATTCGCTGGTTGCTTGCTGGGATATGTTCTTTGTTCAATGCATGTGTTTGTTTGTTTGTTTGTTTGTTTTTTACTTTCTTGATTAAGTGGCAATTGGTTGACATATATAAGTGGCTAGTTGTATTGGCTACTTACAATTGTATTTGTGGCAAATTGAGATGTTAATTAGGTTAGTAACTGAAGTGGCTAGGAAGTATGGAAGACAATCACAATAGGAGTTGGATGTACAATCGTCTAACTGGAAGAGAACTAAATCCAGCATTCAGGGCGGGTTTGAACGAGTTCATCCAATTTGCTTTGGTGCATTCAAATAATTCAAGTAGGGAGATCAGGTGTCCGTGTGCCAAATGTAAGTGTTTAAGGTTTAAAAATCCGAGCAGGGTCAAAATTCATTTGTGTCAGAATGGATTCTTGAAGGGTTATGAGTGTTGGGAATGTCATGGCGAAGTCCGATAGACACCGAGTGGTTATTACGGGGACAGTAGTCATTGAGAAAACCTTAATGCGTATGAGCAGTTGGTTATGGATGCCGCGGGACCGTCCATCGACAGATATTTTGATCCCGTTAATCATGTCGAATCGTCATACATGGGAGAGGAGACCGGTACACATACTCAACCATCATACATGGGAGAGGATCCTCATCCGGACGCCGATAGGTTCTATAAAATGCTTCAAGAAGCGCAACGTCTGCTATGGGAAGGATGCGAACACTTTGAAAGTAGTGAATATTCATCGCTTTCGGCAACCCTAGCAACACTAAGCTTGAAGACTGATCACCATATGAGTGAGAGGAATTACAACGAAATGATGCATATCATAAACAAAGTTGTTCCCAAAGACAATAATTTACCGAAGGATTTTTACCAAGCAAAAAAAAAAAAGGTGAAAGAGCTTGGGCTTAGATGTGAAAAAATCCATTGCTGCCCTAGAGGATGTATGTTGTATTACAAGGATGATGCTGAGCTGATCAATTGTAAATTCTGTGGACATGACAGATATAAAGTTGTGAGGAAAGGAAGGAAAATGACCCGTCAAGTGTTAAGCAAGATGCACTACTTTCCTCTGGTGCCCAGACTTCAGAGATTGTACGCATCAGAACAAACAGCTGCTCACATGATATGGCACCGGGAGCATCACAGGGATGAAAATTTTGTGACGCATCCATCCGATGCCGAAGCTTGGCGTAAATTTAACGAGGCGAATCCTTTCTTTGCTATGGATCCCCGTAATGTCCGTCTTGGTCTATGCTCGGATGGGTTCGCTCCTTTTGATAAATCAGGCAGAAATTATTCCTGTTGGCCTGTCATTGTGACACTGTACAACCTCCCACCTTCTATGTGCATGAGAAGGGAGTTTTTGTTCCTCACCGAGTTAATCCCTGGGCCATCCAACCCCAAAAAGAAGATAGATGTGTACCTCAGGCCTTTGATAGACGAGTTGAAGATGTTGTGGAGTGAAGGGGTTCTAACGTATGATATATCATTGAGTCAGAATTTCACAATGCGTGCTGCCTTAATGTGGACGATAAATGATTTCCCTGCATATGGGATGTTGAGTGGCTGGCAAACGTCGGGAAAGCTTGCATGCCCGGTATGTCTTGAGCAGAACATGGGTTTTAGCTTGGAACACAGTCACAAAGTCTGTTGGTTTGACAGGCACCGACGATTCCTACTCCGGACCATCCGTATAGGACAAATAGAAAAGACTTCACGTGAAATGTGGTTGAACGAGCAGATCAACCTCGTCGTTTAAGTGGCCAAGAAATATGGGACAGGGTCAAGTATATTCAAAGTGTCGAAGAGGGTGATGCTTCCAACGAACCCGAGGGATATGGTGTTGATCATCATTGGAACAAACGCAGCATCTTCTGGGAACTACCATATTGGAAAGATCAATTGTTAAGACACAACCTGGATGTCATGTACATTGAGAGCAATGTGTTTTGCAATATTTTGTACACCGTGATGGACACGAAAGGCAAGACGAAGGACACAATCAATGCTAGACGGGACATAGAAGCGATTTGTAGAAGGCCTGCTTTGTATTTGGTGCAGGATGGCAGGGGACAAATTTCCAAACCTAGAGCACTGTACACATTAAACAAACAGCAGAATTTGGAATTGTTGCAATGGGTTGAAGAGCTGAAACTTCCGGACGGTTATGCGTCAAACTTGAAAAGATGTGTCAACTTGCACGCGGGGAAGTTATTCGGGATGAAGAGTCATGATTGTCATGTTTTTTTCCAGAGATTGTTGCCGTGGGCCTTCAAAGCATTACCGAACCACATATGGTCTATTCTAACAGAATTTTCCAGGTTCTTTAGAGAAATTTGTGCTTATGAGCTTAATGTGGAAAACTTACGGCACCTGGAGGCGAGCATGCCAATAACACTATGCAAGTTAGAGATCATGTTTCCTCCTAGCATGTTTGACTCAATGGAACATTTACCTGTTCACTTGGCATATGAAGCAAGAGTAGGAGGTCCCCAACAATATAGGTGGATGTATCCGTTTGAGAGGTAATATATATATTTCATTCGTGCAGTTATTTCTTTCGTGCACTTTAGTTTATAGATACCCTGTAATTGTCCATTGTAGGTTTTTACGCACTCTTAAACAAAAAATCAAAAATCCAACCCACGTTGAAGGATCTATCGCTGAAGCGTATCTAGTCGAAAAGGCCACAAAATTTGCGTCATACTATTATCCTCCTGAAATGACATCAACATGGAGACGGGTACCTCGCAACGATGATGGCGGTAATACGAGCGAACAAAAATCAATATTTGATTTCCAGGCCGAGTCGTGGGAAAACGTTGGAGATCAACTCTTGAAGCAAGAGATAAGCGAGTAGCGGAGTGGTACATTCTAAACAACTGTGAAGAGGCCGCCCAATACTTAAAGTAAGATTTGTTTTCTTTTCACTGTTACGGTAAGTATTATAGTATTAACTTCATTTTTTGTTGCAGTCATTTTTCTAATTTGGTCCGATCGGAAAATCCTGAAATGTCGGAATCCCAAGTTGACCAATTCACGAACTCTAAGTTCCCAAAATGGTTTCGCTCCTACTTCTTGGAGCATCCAGAAGATCCTAATCAAGTGGCATGGAGTTTATCTTATGGAGCTGCAATTAGTGTTACTCGGTGCAACAAATATATAATCAACGGGTATCGATTTTCAACTGTTAAAGCGAACGCAGGTACACAATGTTGCAATTATGGTGTATGTTGTCGAGGTGACCAAGTTGACGGGGTGGAGAGTTACTACTACGGGAAGTTACTCGACATAATTCAGCTGAGTTACCAGTGGGACAAGGTGGTGACACTTTTTAAATGTGAGTGGTTTGATAACAGTCCGCGTGGGACAAAAGTGGACAAACATGGAAATATTGAGATCCACTGGACAAGGAGATATACGATTGGTTATGACCCATTCATCCTTGCTCAACAGGCGGAACAAGTTTACTATACAGAATACCCCACATCCCGCCAAGGGTGGGTGGGAGTTATTAAAACCAAAGCACGGAATATTATACCTCAGTCGAAAGAGTGGGAAGTAAATGATGGCACGAAGGAACCGTTCCAGGCTGATGTGGAACATGTACTGCCCATAAACATTGCCGACGACGATGTACCAAGCAATCTGTTTGATTCTGCTGCGAACTTAGAGTTGATTCCTATCCAAGTTGACGGTGAGGAATCAGACGATGAGACAGAAGTGATTTACTCTGATAGCGAATCTTAGTTCGACGACTATGAGACTCCAGAGGAAGACGTGCAAGCAGATGATGAAGAACGTGAATCATCCGATTGATTTGTGTTAGTTCTTTTGTTTATGACAATTTGTTATACTACATACTCCGTAATTGCACTACTGTCATATAAAGTAATAAATATCTTACTTTTATGTGTTTTCACATAATGTTTGTAAGTGTTCTTAGGTATATGGAGCATCCAGCTGGAGGACGTTCAGATGGTGGACGTGGTCGTGGTCGATCCCGACCTCGTCCTGTCAGAGGTAGGGGAACGCCATCTGCTCCCTTCGAAGGCATAGGGGGGGAGGCACTTCCCCAGAGGTTTCACCATATGAGTCCTCATCTTCACCATCAGCTTACCTGTCCACTTCACCGTCGCTGTATATGTCCACTTCCCCGTCTTCCTCCAGTGATTCACAGCAAGGGGGACACCAGGTTTACTTTACCATTTCTGATTGATTTCCATATGTGTAGTTTTATTTAACCATCTATGTACAAACTCTTCAATAATTCACATTCCTTCATTCAACACATTCCGTCGCCTCATAGCCAGGTCGACGAAGGAGGTAGTTCCTCTAATACACTTGTATAGGGAGCGAAAGATCCTGTGACGGGGAAGCTTTGGATCCGTCCTGACGGCACTGAGGGGTGAGTCATACAAAGTTACTAATAACGCTACGATTTTTAACCTTTAGTTTGTATGCTCATATTTGCATCATAATTCATATCCTTTGTCTACAGATTTGACCCTTATCCCCCGGTGGCTAATGTCTTGTCAACCCAAATATTCCGTAATTTCAATGAGCCTTGGGGCACATGGAAAGAAATTCCTAAGGACACTCGGAATAGATGGTTCAACGAGTTTTTGGTAAGTTAAGTGATTTGTAGTTATTAATTTCTTATCCAAATACGAACTGATTAAGTATTTGTAACATTTGGGGCACTAATTATTCATTATTGATTTTCAGAGTAAGTTTGTGACGTTGCCTGAACATCATAAAGGTCTGAGAAAAGCTTTTAACCATAAGGGAAGCAAGTGGTTGTCTGGGAGATTTCATAAATTGAGAAAGGGTGAAGGCAAGACAGATTGGATTGACCCTGAGACTGCAAGCCTATTACTTGCACAGTGGGCGAACGATGAGAAATTTAATAATAGAAGTCAGAAAAGTAAGGAGAATAGGGCCAAGCAGGTAGGACCTTCATATGCTGGCGGGTCCATTCCGCTGAGTGAGCATTGTCGAAAAATTGTGAATACACGTTATTTTCTATTAAAGCATTCAATGTTTTGTACCTTGAAACAATTTGTTAACGATTTTTCATGTGTTTGCAGGCACATTTTGGGGATGTTCCACCAGAAGAGGTTGAGTGGCGTGCCTTTAAGTAGACCCATACCCGCCAGACTGAAGGGGGTGAGAAGATATGGATTAACGCCAGGGCGGAGCAAGTGGCGGTAAGACATTTATATTGCATTGATTCTTTGTTTCGGACACCAACATGTTTATTTCATTTCACATGTCTTTTTTTGTGATGTATTTTTTTGTTTATAAGGCAACTATCTGAGGTTGACACAGGAAAGAGACTCGCAGAGTCAAACCGACCCCTCATCCTCTCAGTCCGATAACGAGACTCTATTCTTACAGGCTACAGGTGGATTTAACAGCAAAGGTAGAGTCTTCGGGTTAGGTTCCTGTGCCAGCCGACTTAAGGAATCAAAGCGCTCCACACCCAGCAGTGAAGGTGTTTCTGCAGGTAAACGTAATACATTTGATATTGATTGTTACATTTTCATTCTCTGGTTCATTTAAATGCAGTGCAAAAAAGATAATTATATTTCCTAATTTTTTGGCAGATGAGTTGAAGAGGATGAAGACAATTATGGAGTCGCAAGCAGCTGAGCTGAGCGAGACAAAGCAAAAACAAATGGAGACAGACATTGAGCTCCACCAGACACAGGAGATGGTTAGACAGATGTAGCGTCAAATCATGGCCCTAATGAAAGACAAGGGTCCGATGCCGCCTCCTGAAGGTGATCCTCCTGCTGGTGATGATGATGAGGATGCTACTGCTTAGATTACTTTTTTAGTACATCTCTGTTGAAACACTATATTTATATTGTATTTTATACTTTGTGTTATGAAGATTTGGTATGTATGTTATACTACTTTTTTTAAATATTTTAATATATAATTTTTAAAAAAAATTTAAAAATAAAATAAATAAATTTTAAAAAAATAATGGAAAAGAATATAATTAATTTTAAAAGAATATAATTTTTAAAGAAAATTAAAACAAAAAATAAAAAATTAATTAAAATAAATAATATATAATTTTTTTTAAAAAAAATTAATCAAATTTGCGACGGAAACTGAATTTAGCGAAATTAGCAACGGAATAATATTCCGTCGCTAATTTGAATTTAGCGACGGATTTAAAATTTGTCGCTAAATTCAAATTTGCGACGGAATCATTTTCCGTCGCAATTACATCCGTCGCTAATTGCGACGGAATCTGAAATTCCGTCGCAATTGTGATCACTTTTTAGTGATGGAAAAAATCCGTCGCTAATTCCGTCGCTAATTCATTTAGCGACGGAATTTTAGGTCTTAGCGACGGATTTTTTCCGTCGCTAAAACTCTTTTTTCTTGTAGTGTTTATTTTATTTTATTTTTATTTTGAGGGGAAAACTCTGACAGTTTGGATGTATTGGAGGGACAAAACTCACGACCTCACTCATTTAAGGAGCTTTCATATGGCATAAAGTGATAAGGTCATTGGATATATATATATATATAAATATATAATTTCCTTGATATAAAAATTTGAATTAGGAATTGATTAGAAAAAAGTTCAATAAGGCCTTCTTGAAGATGTTTATCTTTCTTTCTCTTTTTATGCATTCTATTTTTAATGTTTTCTAGTTTTGAATATGTAAGACTTTTACTATTGTATTCATGTTTTTTTTTTTTTTGGGGGGGGGGGGGGGGGGGTTGTGATGTCTTGGCATTAGGGAGTTTAGGTGTAAAAAAGTCTTCTTCTATTGTTTGCATTTGTTTGTAGTAATATTTGATGCGAGCACGCTATTCCCCACCATAAGTAAGGGTTACCAGTAAAATTTGGAGGTGCGGTCCTTTTTTCAAAAAAATAAATAAATAAATAAAAATTAATGTTTTTTTTTAAAACTTTGTTAACATGATTCCTTAACGGTTTGGAGATAGTAGGAGATAGCCATCCATCATTATTTGGAACGAGGTATTTGCTATAAATACATGATGAAGTTGTTTGAGTTAAAATATTTGAAGTTGTAAGTTGACATGTGATTTGTTTTCTTGATTTTTTTATTTTTTTATTTTTTGGCATAAATTAGGGACATTTCTCTGATTTATTCCCCAATAGACAAATCATGGTGCTGCCAATGATAAGTTAAAGCGTCTCAATTGACAAGTTAATAGGCCACTAATGACAACTCAAGGTACAACATTTGACAAGTGAGAGTATAACAAGTCATGATACTATCAATAACAAATCAGGACACCTCATTGGACAAGTCAATGTGCCGCTAATTACAACTGAAGGTAAACTCATCTTATTAACCCACAAGTCCCTTGAGTTTTATATGATTTTGATGATTTCATGGGATCTAATAGTAATAATTTATCTTTCTTTGGACCTCAACATAATTCCTGCTTAATAAATCAATGTCTATTATTACAAATAATACTAGTATAAATTAGTTATATAGCTTAGAGCCGGGATTATTTGGAAAATTTATGATTCAAATTGAGCTCAGCTTTTGTGTTGTGGAAAAATTACATATTTTAAGATGGAAAAATTGGTAACTTTCAATATGAAATTAATGTATCTTACTCAAAACATTCCTCACTCGAAATTACTATATTCACTTTTTTTTTTTTTTTATGTTTTTGAAATTTGAGGTGAAAATTCATAATCTACCTGCCCTTCTCTCACGGACGACACAAATGTTTAATTTTTTTTTGTCTTTAATATTTTCTATTTTATTACGATGAATAAAAATCTTTTGATTGCAATACCAACTAACAAATCGTCCAAATTCCCCAAATGAGAAATTAAATTGTTAAACTCACCATATTCAAATCATTTCAGCACATTTGTCTGTAGCTTCTCACACTTCTTGATAAATTGATACATATTTAGGGATCCATATGCAAGGAAAATGTGACTAGTTGATACTTGGGTTAAAGTGATAATTTTTTGGTTAAAGTGTGAATATTTTGCCGTATTTCATCAATTTTGGTTTTTGTAGACTTTCTTGTTTTGATAGGTTATTATTTGAGCCACATGTAGAGCGCCTATTTGAAACTCAAATCAATGACTAAAAAGTTGAAAAAGAGTTTAGAAAGTCAAAACACCATGTCAAGACAAGAAAAGATGAGACAAAAAGAAGAGTGATTGTCCTCAACCAACGCATTTCTGGCAGTCAAAGACACAATAAAGAGTTTTTGTCTTCAGTGAAAGATGCAGGCAGAAAGTTGTTGGCCTCGGCTAGAGATGAGACAGATAGTTGCTGGTTCTTGGTTGTAGCCAATGGAAATTAATGAAGCTATGCTTGTTGGGGCCAGAACTGATTCTAAGGCTTTATATACTGGAAAACTCGAACAATAGCGTGATTATTCACTTCTCCCTGATGAACAATGCATTAAATATCTCAAACACCGTTACTTTCAATAAAGCAAACTGAACTACACCCTTTGATGGAAAAGAGGATGAGGATACACTACTCCCTGATGAACAATCCGAAGCTGTTGGATGCGATAGGGCCTTCAGCAGTTAGGGATCACATGGTCAATTTCATCATCAAACACACAGTAAAAAATGAAAAACAACTGTTGAGTTTTCTTGTGCATCCTTGGTAAGCATCTTCTTCTTTGTGCTCGCTTGAAGCCTCGAATGACCCTACTCTCCATAGTAAGTGATAGGACCTTTTAGACAAAAAGGGTCAAAGCTTAGAAAACTAATTAAATTAAACTGAATTAAACAAACTGATCTTTTTCTTGTTCTTCATTAAGCAAACTACGCTCCATAAATAGGAGGAATACAACTGACATCACTAACATTAATCTAGGACTCCACTAAGACAACTAACACCACATAATAATGATCTGCAGAATAAATAAATCTGCAAAGTAAACAAATAACAAATGCTAAATAAATCTGTAAAATAAACAAATAACAAATAATGCAAAATGGGCGGACAAATAGAAACTATTGCAAAATGGGTGGAGAGGTTGCCCACGTTCTCGATTTGCCATGATTTGAATAATTAACAGCTGCTGCAAAATAGGTGGAGGTTGGCCCACGTTCTCGATTTGCCACGATATCATGCATTCAGGATGAAATCTTCAAGGTGAGCCGGGGGTCTTCGAACGCGGGTTGGGCGGACAGCGACCTCCATTGGGCTGGTTCTCTTCCTCGTGTTTCTTACTGATACGGCCACTACTGGATCAGGGGCCCAAGATAGAATCCTCTCCACCCATTTTGCAATAGTTTCTATTTGTCCGCCCATTTTGCATTATTTGTTATTTGTTTATTTTACAGATTTATTTAGCATTTGTTATTTGTTTACTTTGCAGATTTATTTATTCTGCAGATCATTATTATGTGGTGTTAGTTGTCTTAGTGGAGTTCTAGATTAATGTTAGTGATGTCAGTTGTATTCCTCCTATTTATGGAGCGTAGTTTGCTTAATGAAGAACAAGAAAAAGATCAGTTTGTTTAATTCAGTTTAATTTAATTAGTTTTCTAAGCTTTGGCCCTTTTTGCCTAAAAGGTCCTATCAGCTTCAGTTGCAGGTAAAGATAAAATATTTTCCACTGGTCAAACTGTTTTATGAGGAGCGTAATATGGGATTTGGGCGTGTTAAAGTATGATCAAGGCATAATTAAGTAAGACATATCTATGTATACGTGCAGGTGTTTAATCAATGGGAAGTGGGGTTTGTATGCCTCTAATGATGTCGATGTTAGGCATAGGCTTCCCTAGCTGCAGCCTACCTCGTCAGCAGTTTCTTCCACAAATGATTCCAGCAGGTTTCCCCAATCACGTCCTTCCCAATATTCAATTCCTAATGTCCCAACAATTACCTTTCGTTTCCATGCCTCCCAAGCCTATCCAACCCTATCTCTCTTCCCACCTCTCCACTTTTGAACATCACGACTCTGATCTTAACGCGCAGCTTGTTTCTGCAGCTATATATGCCAAAATTAACTCAGGTCTGCTTCTTCTGCACTACCCTTTACTTCATTTAGAATTGACAAGTTTCAACACATGATGGCTGTATATACTTCTCGTGCCTTGATTAAAACCACAATGGACCGATAACGTAAATATCTGTTATTCCATTGTTTCTGAGCTCACTACGTGCAGTTTTGTGTGTGTGAATGTGTACATCTTTTCTCAGTTTTTCCCCTTTTTTGTGATGTAATATTATTCGGCTGACTTCTACGCTTATCACTAGTACTCGTGCTATGCAGGGTTCAAAATGAAAATGTTGATGCACATAGATTTCGGTGCAAAGTTTATTTAGAAAATGAATGGAGTTTGAGCATGCTGCTGAATCTTCTCAGAATAAAGCAGTCCGATCAGCTGTTCCAGCGTAAAATAGCAATAATCTTAATAGAATGATGATAGAGCTCTTGAATCTTTTATTAGTGACATGAACACACATACATAGGTGTAGAAGCAGCAAGCAATAATTCGTTCATCCTTTCATCAGACATTTCATATTTAGCATCAACTTATCATCACAGCTTCTTTCTTTTTTCCCACCCATTTTCGAGGGGAAACTCGATCCCTTGTTTTGATAAACTTTAACGTTGCCTTACGGTCTCTTTGGTATGAAAGGAGGAGAGAGAACATTTTGATGAATTCAGTTTAAAAGAGAAACGAGGTTATAAAATTTTAAGGGTAAAGGTGTAAATTTGCCAACCAATTATTACCCGAGGAGTGTCTGGGCCAAATAACTATTGAGGGGACCAAAATTGCCAATCAACAATTAAAAATTGAAAAAACAAAAACACCAAATAACTATTAAAAAAACAATTATCACAATTAAGTTAAAATATGAGGCACTAGTGTAGGACGGTAGCGGAAACGCTGGAAAAAAGAGCGGTTAAGCCTTCTTGTTAGAAAAGGAAAACACCAACAGAGATAGGACTCATGGGAGCAGGCATTGCGGCAGCAGCAATTGCTGCTTGTGGCATCGGAGGGATGAAACCAGAATGCAAGATGCGTGTCAGTCGAACGCTATGGACTACTGGATGAGTGGAACACCCAGCAACAATAAAAGTTTTGGAAATGCTGACGTCACTGACACTGTGACAATCAATGGAAGACGGAGACACCAAGACAGTAACGGGGTAATAGTTTGTTTCCGAATCTGCTCCAAATTGTGTTTTTTTTCACTTTCTAATTGTTGATTGGCAATTTTGGTCCCCTCAATAGTTATTTGGCCTAGACGTTCCTCGGGTAATAGTTAGTTGGCAAATCTGCACCTTGACCCAAAATTTTAATTAAAAAAATATTTGATATAAAGAGTAAGAAAATTAATTAAAAGTTTTTTGTTCGTATAAATTAAAATTTTTTAAATACATATTGACAACCTATTTTTAATTGAACTAAGTAATACTTTAAATAAAAAATAAGAAAATACTACTCAAACTTTAAAGTTCTAAATCAATATTGTTTATGATTGAACTTGTATTGATTACACTTAAATAGTAATTGATAACTTAATTCAGTAGAAAACTATGGATTTGAGTTTTTGAAGTTCAAGTGATATTTTTTTTGTTTTTTTTTCTTAAAATTTTTTCCTCCCTCCCCTTTTTTCTATTTCCCTCGTACCAAACAAACTGTGCTGATGGTGTCCAAATACCGTTGCTTCTTCGTTGTATTGTTCAACATGTATAAAAAGCACTTTAAGGCGAAATTTCGCTATTCAAGGCATGGAAATGTAGCCCTTTAAGACAGTTGCCGCTTGGATCTTCTCTCTCTTGTCCTCAGAATTTATAAAGGCGAAATTTAAAAAACAAACAAACAAACAAATTGAGCATCCAAGAATTCTAGTGCTATGTTTCAGTCCAAAAAAATCTAATTATATGAGTAACTTTTTTAACTTCGTTACTTAATCTCGCACCATCAAATTCTAGGGATGGACTATCTTTATTGCCTAAAGTCCTAAACAATGTTTTTTCAATTATCATTCCGTCTAGAGACACAAAAATGCCCCTTTCTCATTCTATTTAGATTCTGTTTTTAATTTTTTCCGCACGATAATTTTTATCATCACAAACATAAATTTTAATTTTAACCATCAAGAAATTAATTTTCTTAGAATTAATGTTTTAAAACAAAACGATAAATATTTTAACCATTAATAAGGGATTTTTGCAAAATGCCAATTATTTAGGATCCAACTTTTCTTTTACTTTTTTTTTTTTGGTTGCACACCCGGTTTATCGAAGCTTCACCCCGACTAATGTAGATTCGACCCGCGTTGCGCGCCTGGCTATGGTGGGAGAGTTTCCCAGCAGGGTATTTTTGCATTCACAAGGCTTGAACCCGAGACTTTACTTAAGCGACACAAGCCACTTACCACTTGAGTATAAAGAAAGTTTGTACTCTCTCCAGACCCAACCCACCCCCGTCTTACTTCCTGGGCTCAGGTGACCATCACAGAACGGGCTCACTCGCATTAACAAGCCCAAATCCATACCACAACCACCGAAAACACGCTGCATAAATAACCCTTTACAAGACTCCAGGTCCAAAAACACTAACAAAAGTCAATCACTATGAATATGAAGTCAAAACAGGATTATTTCTGTTATGGACTCAAGAACATGGGCCACGAAGCCCAATCCATCATGCCATCATCTGCGGTAACCACCCCCATTAATATCGCTACTCACAGCATATCTCGGGATCACGAACCCATGAGTAGCCGAGTATCTCGGATACCAATTCCCACTACCACTCCCTATAAATAGGAGATCACCCCACCGGTGAACGGTACGCAATACCAACTCATCTCTCTTCCCATTAAGCACACACCCCACACCCAGTGGCTAAACGCCGGAGTACCACCCGAGCTACGTTGGCTTTGATCCCTCACACAGGGTACGTAGGCCCTAGGCAGTGATCCTAGTTCAAGCCATAATCCAGATCGATATAACCTACACTCGAACATTTGGCGCCGTCCGTGGGGACCCTTAAAAAGGTCGACCACAAGGTTTTAAGGACACGTATCAATGGCAAGATCGAAGAGAACTTTAACAGCTCCGAGTACACAGGAGCCAGAAGAACATGGACAGCAAATAATGCAAGCAGATCAACATGATCATACCGATCCCGACTTGGAACAGGTAATTGTCGAGACGGAAGAAGAATCAAACGTAGCCGATCCCGACGTCCCGCAAAATGACGTATTAGTGCCTGAGGAAACTCAAGCCATTGAAGGTGGTTTTCAGGAGGAAGTTCAGGTTGTCAACCCGGACATTCTTTTGCTGCAGAATACAGTAGGCTCCATCCTAAACAGAATGGAGGGAATGGAAACCCGCCACAATCTGTAAATTCAAGAAAGCGCTCGTGCGCACCAGGAAGAAATGGCCCGACGTGATGAGGAATGGAGGAATTTCTTCCAGCAATATGCTGACCAAACCGACAAACGGAGTTCTGCAACCAACAGAGATGAGGCGGGACCAAGTCGGCATGGTTCCCACTCCCATGGGGAGCGGCCGAGTAACGGACGCGATAGGGACCGGAGTAGAGACCGCGGGTTATCTCGGGAAAATGACCGAGATGAACAGAATAGACGTTCGGGCAATAATGGACACCCCGAAAGACAAGCCCGGATAACCGGCACTAATGAAGAAACTGATAGGCGCGATCCAGTGTCAACTAGGGCGCAAGCAGGCGGAAACTTGAGGTCCTCTAGGGAGCGGGTTACACCCCCTTCGGACGAGAGCGACAGAGACAGAGTAATAACTCCCTTCACTAAAAAGATCATGGCAGCACCCTATCCGAAGGGCCTTGACACTAAGGACTTCCCTAAGTATGACGGCAGTCAGGACCCGCAAATCCATATCAGTAACTTCAAGATGGAAATAATGGTTAAGGGATACTCTGGACCGATCATAGCGCGTTTATTTGCGGGAACTTTGCGAGGACCTGCACTAATATGGTTCAACAGTCTGCCGGCCGACTCCGTCCCGGACCTCAAGGACTTGGAAGGCAAGTTCTTACTCCACTTTGCCCCAAGTCGGAAACAGCCTAAGACAGAGTTCCAACTCGACCAAATACGACAGGGACCTGGAGAGACTCTCCAGAAGTATTTAGAGCGATTTAATGCTACTGCTCTACAGGTTCCTGGCTTGAAGGACGAGGTACAACTGCACTGCGTAATGGCGGGCTTGGACAAAAGTTCGCCATTGAAGAAGTCAATTATGAAGCGTTGCCCGGCGTCGTTGAACGAGTTCAGAGACCGCACAAAGCAATATATAGAAATGGAGCAAATGGAAGCAACAAATCGTGTACCAGCCCGAGAATCCTCGAAAAAATCCCCGTCCTGGGGTAAAGATCGCTACAATACGGACAAACAACGTGACCGAGGTAGGGACAGAGTACCACGAGGAAGTCGGGCAGAAGGAACATATGACACGTATACGCCACTGAAGGTGCCGCGAGCCCAAATTTGGAAAGAAGTCTCTTTAACTGAAATGAAGTATGTGGAACGACCACGGCCAATGAGGGCGAACCAATCTTTAGACAAGTCCCGATATTGTGAATTTTACGACCAAAATGGTCACACGACTGAAGCTTGCTGGGATTTGAGGGATGCAATTGAAAAATTTGTGCGAGAAGGGAAACTCCGTCGGTACGTGATACAAACTCAAGGCCGACAAAACAAACGGCCGAACAGAAGTAGAAGCCCGCAGTAGGGAAGGAAAAAGCAACACGGGGACAATTCCAAGCGTGACGATGGGGACGGGTTTCCAGAGTCAAGGTTTGTATGCACCACAATCATGGGTGGTTTTGGAGGAGGGGGAGACTCCTCCAACCAGCGAAAGAAGTATCTCAAGGAGGTTATGTCGGTTGTAGACCGACCCAAGTTCAAAAGGGGAAAGAAAAAAGAAGAACCCATATTGGGATTTTCGCAGGAAGACTTTGATGACGTGATACCCGGGCATAATGACGGCCTGGTAATCACGGGGGTAATAGATGATTGCCAAGTTAAGAAGGTGTTTGTTGACAATGGGAGTGCAGTAGATATCATCCTATGGGATGCATTCAAGCGAATGAGGCTAGACTCTAAAGATTTGAAACCTTGTAGGACCACGTTGACCGGGTTCAACGGCGAAGATACCCGTCTTAAAGGGTTTATCGATTTGAGATTGACTCTAGGAACCAAAGAAGCATTCAAGACCGAGGTAGTTCGGTTTGTGGTGGCAGATTTCCCCTCTCCTTATAACATGATCTTAGGGAGGCCGACTATTCACTCCTGGAACATGCTGGTATTGTCAAACCACCAAAAATTAAAGTTCATCAATAAAAAGAAGCAGGTGATAACGATCAAAGGGGATCAGAAGGACTCCCGTAAATGTTATTTCGAAGCAGTCCAAGAAGGAAAGTCGGCAAATAAAGGAAAAGCGTGTAGTAGCACCGTACAGGTGGTTGAGCTGGACCTGAGGGAAGAGGACAAAGCACGCAAAGCAGAGCCCGATGAAGAGTTAGAAGACCTCGTCCTAGGAGAAGATCCGGGACAGGTCACGAAAATAGGGAAAACTTTAAATCCCGAAGTTCGGGCGGAGTTGCAAGAGTTTTTGATCAATAATAAAGATGTGTTCGCGTGGAGGCCGTCCGAAATACCGGGGATTGACCCCAAGTTTTGTTGTCATAAGTTGGCTATTCCTCCAGGTTCGGCACTTGTAGCGCAGAAGAAAAGAAACATCGGTTCCGATCGTGGGAAGGTTTTGGACAACCACGTCCAAGAATTGCTCGAGGCTGGTTTTATAAGGGAAGTACAGTACATCACATGGCTGTCCAATGTTTTCATGGTGAAAAAACCTAACGGCAAGTGGCGGGTATGCGTTGACTACAAGGATCTGAACAAAGTATGCCCAAAGGACGCGTTTCCGATGCCCAACATAGACTAGCTGGTGGACCAATCATCCGGGTTTCAGTTGCTTTCATTCATGGATGCGTACTCGGGATACAACCAGATCGCCATGCACCCGGAGGACCAAGATAAGACCGCCTTCATCACTAGTAATGCTAATTACTGTTATAATGTGATGCCTTTTGGTCTCAAAAATGCAAGAGCAACCTATCAAAGGATGATGACTAAAGTGTTCAAAGACCAGCTCGGGAAAAACGTGGAGGTATATATCGACGACATGATAGTCAAGTCCAAAGAACAAAGCGGTCATATCCAAGACCTCGACCAGACCTTTGAGAAGTTAAGAAGGCACAAGATTCGACTGAACCCGGCTAAATGCGCTTTTGGAGTACCCTCGGGAAAGTTTCTGGGTTTCTTGTTAACAAGCCGGGGTATAGAAGCCAACCCGGAGAAGTGCAGAGCAATCCTGGACATGAAGGTCCCGACAAACAAAAAGGAAGTACAGCAGTTGACGGGAAGACTAGCGGCCTTGACCAGATTCTTACCCAAGTCGGCCGATCAAGAACAAAAGCCGGTATACTTCGTAAGTCGGGTATTGCAGGGACCCGAGGTTAGATACCAAAAGCTTGAGAAGATGGCGTTCGCTTTACTAACAGCGGCGCGACGGTTGAGTCATTATTTTCACAGCCATTCTATTGTCGTCCGAACGAACCAACCGCTACGGCAGATCCTGCATAAGCCGGACTTAGCAGGCAGAATGACTAATTGGGCAATCGAATTGTCTGAATTTGATATTATGTACGAGGCCCGACAGGCGATCAAATCACAGGCGTTGGCCGACTTCTTGGTAGAGTCGACTTTCATCCAAGGACGAGGAATGAGTACGGAGTCCTGGAAAGTCTTTGTGGATGGCTCTTCCAATCTACACGAAGGTGGCGCCGGGGTTATTGTTGAAAATCCCGAAGGCGTCGCAATAGAACTGTCTCTCCGACTCGAATTCCCGACGTCCAATAATCAAGACGAGTACGAAGCTTTGTTGGCAGGATTATCTCAGGCAAAAGAGAGCGGAGCCCAGAGAGTGCACGTCTCAACGGACTCGCAATTAGTAGCTTCCCAAATCCAGGGATCATATCAAGTTAAGGGGCCGTTGTTGGCTAAGTATTTGGCCAAAGTAAAGGAGACTATGGCCCAGTTCGAAGAGGTGACAGTAGTACATATCCCGAGAACGGAGAATACAAGGGCTGATATACTGTCCAAATTGGCGAGCACTAAGTGCCCGGGAAGTCTGAGAACCGTCGTTCAACAAAACCTCCCAGAACCAAGTTGTGTAATGTTGATTACGAACTCGGAAGACTGGCGGAAACCAATCGCGGACTACTTGGAGTGAGGAATTATTCCCGATGATAACACGCTGGCTAGGAACGTGGTGAAGGCAGCAGCTGCTTACACAATGGTGGACGACCATCTTTACCGAAAGGGTATACATGCACCTCTGGCAAAATGTCTCGGGAGCGACCAAGCCCAATATGTCTTGGCAGAAATACATGAGGGCATCAACGGGCAACACATGGGGGCCAAGGCACTTGCGCGGAAGGCTGTTCGGGCAGGATACTATTGGCCCACTATGGCTCGAGACGCCAAGGACCACGTCCAAAAATGTGAAAGTTGTCAGAAACATGATAAAATCAGTCGAATGCCACCATCCGACTTACAGGCAATCACGGCACCATGGCCATTTTTTAAATGGGGAATAGACTTGCTAGGACCCTTCAAACCAGCTCCCGGTCAGTTGAAGTGGCTCATAGTCGCAATGGATTACTTCACCAAGTGGGTGGAGGCAGAACCACTGGCAACAATAACCTCGGCCAAAACCCAGAAATTCTTTCATAGGAACATCATCTCCCGATTTGGGATTCTGGCCGAGATAGTTACGGACAACGGTACACAGTTCACAGATCGGGGTTTTCGAAAAATGATGTCCGAGTTTCAAATTAAACACCACTTCGCTTCGGTAGAACATCCGCAGTCCAATGGGCAAGCGGAGGCGGCAAACAAGATCATTGTGAATGGGTTAAAGAAGCGGATGGAAGAGGCCCAAGGTGACTGGGTTGAGCATCTCTACTCGGTACTTTGGGCATACCGAACAACTGTACAGACATCTACGGGAGAAACCCCTTTTAGGCTTACTTATGGTTGCGAGGCCATGATACCAGTGGAAATTGGAGAACCTTCCTTAAGAAGGTTACAAAGGCTTCAGGAGCAAGTTAATAATGAGGCAATTGCAGCCGAGTTGGATTTAATTGACGAGGTTCGCACCAATGCGCACCTAAGGGATGTGGCTATGAAACGGCTGATCACGGCTCGCTATAACAGGAAGGTAAAACCCCGCTCATTCGAGAAGGACGACTTGGTCCTCCGAAGAGCAGATATCGGCAACAAAAATGCCCGAGAAGGAAAGTTGGCAGCCAACTGGGAAGGCCCTTACAGGATCAGGGAGAAACTCGGGTCGAGCGCTTACGTCCTGGAGACCCTCTACGGGGAGGCGCTGAAAAGAACTTGGAATGCAGATAAACTTAGGGCCTACTACAGTTAGAGCGGTTTGCTGCGTGTTAAGTTCTTTGTTTTCAGTTCTTATTTAATCGTTTCTTTATTCAGACAGTTTAATTGCGAGTTTAGGACTTGCTTTTTATTATGAAGATTTCAGTTAATGAAATAATAGGCTACACAGCCAAGTTTAAGTCTTATTCAAATTATCAGCGTACATACAAACCCCGAGTTAGTTCATTTATTACGGAACTAAAGAGCATGTATGAACCCCGAGTTGGTTCATAAGTCATGCCGCTAAAAGCATGTGTGAATCCCAAGCGATTCATAAATCATGAAGCAAATAAAACGCCAGGGAATAATCCGTTGAATGCGAGTCTAAGCTTGACCATATTGCGGCAAAGACCGCCAAAATAGACGGACCCCGGTTAGCCCGAATATGGGTAAACCTGAGTTCCGCATGGAATCCGTCCCTACGAAAGGGAACGAAGACGGAACCTGGTTACATAAACCTGGCTCCGAAACATGTAGCGATGACAAGAGGTGCGACGAAGCACGCACGGATTGTGAATTAGTTCATAAATCATCTAGCAACAAAGAATGTACAAAGAACATTAAGAACATGTATGAACCCCGAAGTGGTTCATAAATCATGTCACTAAAGCAAACATGTATAAACCCCGAAGTGGTTCATTAATCATGTAATTAACATGTACGAGTCTAAGCTTGACCGTATAGCGGCAAAGCCGCCAAAAAAAATGGGATGCACGGAACTCGGGTTGGATGATCTGCGGTTACCGTTTCATCTTAAATGGCCATAATAAACAGACATGCACGGATGGTACGTACGTATGATTTCGTGAATCATGTAGCACGGCAATGTAAATGCTGATAGCTGAACTTGGACACTTCGATCGACCTTGATCACGTCGACCGACGGCCTTGACAAAAAGAAACAGTTTGACTGAAATATATGTAAATGCAAAAAATCATGCGTGTATTGATCAACTGTTCATTACAAAGCCTAAACAGGCATAAAGTTTGCAAAGTAAAAAAAAAATATATAAAGAATTACAAATGAAGGCATCCGAGCCAGTAAACCCTGTCAATCCCCTGTAATTTCCTCAGGACCTACGTTAGCTGAAGGAGCATCCACATCGGGAGCCGGGTGAAAAATCCCGCCCTCAACATAGGCGTTAACATGCGCTTGCGTCAAGTCCAAGGACAACTGAGGGTTTAAAAACCGTGCTTGCTCCAAAGCATTGTCAAAAGCGTCCATCACCCCCGTCTTCAACATCTCTACGTCCTGGTTGGCACGTTCGAGGGCAGTTTGGCTAGTTTTGAGAGACGACGTCAGCCTTGCAACCTCGTCCTTGTACTACGCCACCTCGTCCTTGCACGTTGCCAACATGGCCAAATTCTGGTCGTGGACTTGAAGGTGATGGGTAACCTCGGACTCTGCCTTGTGAAGCTTGTCACGAAGTCCGACAATCTCGTCCGACAAACTGGCCTTCTCAGCTTGAGCCACGAGGAGCTCTTCTTGGGCTTCAGCTACCCGGTCATCGGCTGTTTGCTGGTTGGCTTTTAAAGCCTTAATTTCTTCCGCCTGCTCTCCAACCCAGTCCTTCAGTTGGGCAGCCAGATGACACACGCCGGCATTTTTCATATTCGCATGCTCCAAATCCCTGAGCTCCCTTACCTCCCGAGATGAAATCCTCCTCCTATCATAAAAATGAGAAGGAGCTTGGAGACCTAAGCGAAGGCCCGTTGGAATTTTGTTTTCCCAAAGATAAGACTTCGGGAACTTAACCACGGGAACAGCTGAGGAGGACGGGTCATCAGAGGCCGCCCTCTCAGGCTCAACAACACGAAGAGCCAGGGGAATGTCATCTTCGGCCTCTACCTCCGGTTCGGCCTCAAGGGTTTTCTTTTTCCGCATCCTCTTGGTTTTCTTCGCCGGAGGAGGATCAGACGGTTCATGGACAGGTGCCGCCCTCTTGGTAGCCGGAGTCATTGGCCGAGATGAAGTAGCAGTGTTCGAAGGGCGAGCAGTGACGTTAAGATAATCGGGCCTTTTACCCATCGGATCACCTAAAAGACAAAGAAAAAACAAAAACGGGTTAATATCAAAACTCGTCAATAATGTACTGCACGAACAAATAAAGCGATTGTCATACCCGCAGTGGGTGATGGCTGTACAAAAGAAAAAATGTATTCGGCCGAGTCCTCTAAGGGCTCTTTATTGATAAAAGTAGAAATAAAAGCAACGGCGTCTTTCTCCTGTGCAGTCATGTGAAAAAGCAGGGTAAAAAATTGCTTGGCGTCAAATCGGTGGTGCTCTCCGGTCCAATACAAAGGAAATCGGCCTTCAAGCTCCCCAGAAGCAGAGGTCTGAAGAAACCACGGGATCTTACCCGCCTTCGCAGAAACCTTAAAAAAGGAGTTCTTAAAACCCTTCCACGAATCGGTGAAAGGCTTGAGAAACTTGCGACCAAGTGAAGCCCGAAGAGAAGTCCACCCAAATTTTAGCAAATCTCCATCCATTGAAAGATTGTTCTCTAGCGGAACAAAAAAGTAGCAGAACACTGGCATGGAACACACTAGATCATACTTATTACAAAAACTTTCAAAGGCAATGGCGAAAGCCCAGCCATTGGGATGAAGTTGCGATGGAGCCAAGCAAAAGTGGCGGAGAAGCTGCATTTGGAAATTTGAGAAAGGGAATTCCAGCCCAAGTCGGGAGACACATTGTCTGTAGAAGAAAAAGAATGGTGCTTCATCCTCTCGACATGCTGATGCCACTGACTCACTAGTTGAAGGGGGGATACGGTGTAACAATCACCACCCCGGATTACTTTAGCGATTGTCTTAACCGACGATCTATTCCTCACATTGGTAACGACTTCACTAACGGCATACCGGTTGACAGTCGCCATTACGGGAATACCAGAGGAAACAGACTCGCCGGCCTCCGATTGGTTGGTTTGATGAGTGGAAGAAGACATAAATACCTAAAAATAAAAAATAAAAACTGAGTCAAAACTCGGGGGTACCTGAAGTCTTAAAATTTTCAGAAGTTTGTGAAGCCCAAGGCATCAAAAGGGGGAAAGCGGCGGCAGATCTCCAAGGCCTTTGTTTACAGCGGCAATGGTCCAAGATCTGCTCAGCTTCTTGTTCAAGTCCCCGATTAGAAAAGTCGATGGCCTTATACATGCATTCCTCGCAAGGATTGTTGTCTTCGGCCGGACGACCTCGGGCGGAACTGTCAGGAGCCACGTGTCGGGCAACCAAGGGGGGCGGCGAGGTAGTGGATAACGGCTCAAACGCCCGAACTTGAAAGGAACCTCGGCCTCTACTACCAGTGGACGGACTGAAACCTCTGGTTGAACGACCACCCCGGGGAACAGTGGCACCTCGGGTGGAACGACCACCTCGGGAGGATCCGCTGCCATACGAAGGACGAAGCAAGTCTTCCATCCTTTCTTTTTCACCGGGAAGAATGGACCACAGCCACATTTTAGTCCGGCTTGGAACTCTTCTCAGTAACTCTCTATCCTCCTCGGGGATGGGCCGACCGTACATGTCTACTAATGGTGGCTGGGGATCCATCTTTTGAAAAACGGCTAAAATATCTAAGTCGTACGCAGTTGGGATTATTAAGCAGATTAAGAAGACAAGAACAACGTCAAGAGCTCGGAAAAGCGTAAATGGTGCACACAGTTAGAGCATACAAGTGGTTCTCATCTTCCCAGAAATCTCATTTTTCTAACGACTCAAATAAGGTAACCTCACTATGGTTCTCAGCATTTTCTTTCCCTCAGAGAGGAATTCAGAATCATCATCGTCGTTTATACCACCCACCAAGAATAGAAGAACTTTTTAAGGCAATATCAAGAACAAAAACCCAGGCGTGCAAAGGCGTTAAAGAAATGGAATAGGGGCTTAAAGAATGCATTTCAGAATCACCACGATCAACTAAAGTGAATAAACTGAAAATGCCAAGAAAACTTACTCGCGAATGCGTGGAAGATAAACTCTGCGCAAGAAAACGAGGGAAGAAGCTGCTCTGCCAAAGAAGAACTGCACCAGCCAAAGAAGAACTTCACCAGAATAGAGATGCGCGAAATGGGAAGAGCGGAGAGACAAAACACCTGTACTTATAAGGAAATCAACACTCGTGACGGTTCATCACCCAGAGGTTTCACCGGTTACGAGGTGCCAGGGAAGGTGACTGTACAGATTTCTGAAAATTAAGTGGAAAGGATTGACGAGGATAGGGCTGAGCCCTATTAAAAACCCTAAAAAGCAATCATGACTGATGGGAAATGACGTAGCACATTAATGAGCGCGATAACCGATGGTGGCTTTTCGGGGAACGCGGCGTTACAGATTCGAACGAAACGACGCCCTAGATATACAGGGGTTAGTAGAAAGGCGATCACGGCGGCAGATATGACCACGGGCTACCTAACAGGAGGTATCTCGGGTAGTAATAACACATCTCGGCAATTCTTAGAAAAGAGTTGTCAACTTCATAGCATCAAGGCCAGATATGCACATAGAACTAAAGGCATACTAGAGTGATCGGACTATGAGAATCAGGTCGAGGTGGATCAGAAGACACTAAGTCGGGAATAACTAGCGACGTACCCCGACACCCCGGGCACTGGTGTTACCGGGCTAGGGGCAACAACTGAACGGATAATGATGCATTCGCAAAACCGTGTCATGGCCGAGATGGAGTAGCGAAAAACAACTGCCAAATCAAACGACAACTCGGAGTTAATACATGATCTAATCAAGCAACCAGTACATCCCGGCAGTTCATGAACTTGAACTACCGGGCTGGGGGGCAACTGTTATGGACTCAAGAACATGGGCCACGAAGCCCAATCCATCATGCCATCATCTACGGTAACCACCCCCATTAATATCGCTACTCACAGCATATCTCGGGATCACGAACCCATGAGTAGCCGAGTATCTCGGATACCAATTCCCACTACCACTCCCTATAAATAGGAGATCACCCCACCGGTGAACGGTACGCAATACCAACTCATCTCTCTTCCCACTAAGCACACACCCCACACCCAGTGGCTAAACGCCGGAGTACCACCCGAACTACGTTGGCTTTGATCCCTCACACAGGGTACGTAGGCCCTAGGCAGTGATCCTAGTTCAAGCCATAATCCAGATCGATATAACCTACACTCGAACAATTTCCTTCCCAAAAACCAAAAGGACAAAAAGAACCCAAACATAAGACTATTCAAACGGGACCCACACAATTTAACGACGCCAAATATCTCTTGTTCACTTCTGAATTTTAAGTCGAAACAGAATTATTTCCTTTGCAAAATAACTCTGAGGAGTTTTTCTCAGAGGAGCACCCACCACTATATACTTCTAAGTAGTGCAAAAGTACCATGAGCTTGCAAAATTAGAGCAAAAATAACATTGCTGTTAAAATTCACTAACTCTGTTAGTAGGCCCATACTATTTTAAAAATAAAAATGTCTCCATTTTTTTTGAAATTCCTTTACTGCCCTACCTTTATCACCCAACAAAAACCCTTATTCCCTTGATCTCTCCAGTCTCTTCTTAGATGTTGGTAACGGCACCGGCAACCTCCACCAAGGACGGTGAAATCTTCATAGCAGCAACAACAGCTATCATCCACTAGCGATTGTGGTGATTCTCATCTCTCCCAACGTCCTGTACTGTAGATTCGAGACTTCAAACAATGAAAACATGTTCAGTTGTTCAAATTAGATCAAATTCAACCCACCACAACCACTATCTCAAGAGGGTGCATGCCATGGCGGCAAGGAGGCCGGAGGGAGATAGAGAAGGTGGAGGATAGAGGGATCGATTTTGGAAGAGGGAAAGTGGCGGTAGAAAATCCAATCTACCACGGTTAGGGTTTTCATCCATTTGTTCCAAAATTCTCCCGCCACTATCTGCCACCATACTTGTTCTCTGGCAACCAGAACATATGCTGTTGATCCTTCTCTTGCTGCTGGGCATTTTGATTCACCGTATTGGGGTTCCATGCCGGAAGCTCAGAAAGCTTATCTATGGCGGCTTTAGCATTTGTAATGAGCCAATCGACAGCTTTGCTTGGGCGGTCATAGCTAAGGCGGTCTTGGACATCGTAGAATTGAATGGCGATATGAACAGAGAGACGAACTCACTGATCTCTGGGTCCCTTGACGATACACACTTTACTATGACGGTCTTTATGTCCAGTGGAGTGAACAATATGGCCGCCTTGAACCTCCACGATCTCTCCCACTCCACCCCTCAGCCAATATTGACGACCTCGTTGCCAGTCGCTGGTGATGATTGCTACTCTCTCCCATCTTTGCCTCATATTCAACAAATAAACAAGTTGTCGGCCACGACCACAGTGACGAAGGGTGGAGATAAGACGGCTTCTTGGGAGGATGAAGAGAGTCAAGCTCTGTATCTAAACCAACAAAAGAGTGGTTTTGTTGTAGATATTGAAGATGAAAATGAAGAGCTTGGTCAACGCCTTTGTGAGATGGAGAAATTGTTGAATCCTAATCCTTCTCGTCTTCTCCATTCAGATGAAGGTAATGGCTAAGGTGGTGCAGATCCAGACTCAGACTCTTGTGGAACATATATTTTCTCTGATAGAATCTTATATTCTAAAGAACATATATTGCTGTGTTGGTACACATATTTCCAGCTCTGTTTTTCACTTTCTTTCTCCTTTCCCTTCTCGACGTTCTCACATTATCCACTTTCCTCCCTATCTATGTGCTATAACTCTCCAAATGTTTAATCTCCAATGGGTATCATTTAAAATCCGAACTTGTTGGAGTTTTGGCTTTGTGGTTTTTCTGATGCGAATGTCTCTGTTTTCTAAGGTGTTAGAATAGAGAACATTCACAGACTTCTTGTTCAGAGCTTTATTCTTTTTTAGGGCATTGTATGATTCTTTTCCATTTATTATTATCATATTGCTTCAAAATCGAAGCTTGAGGCCTTTTCCTCTGAGTGGAAGAGATGAAGATGAAACATGAGATTAAAAGGATTGTGAAGGAAAAGAAAAAGTGAAAGGATTGAAGAAAACATTAGGAAGGAGAAAAGAAAGTATTTGATGGTTGTGTAAGGGATTAATCCAGAGGTTGGAAGCAAGGAGGTTTTTTTGGTGTGAAGGGCACTTCGTTATTTTCATATTATATTTAACGTCTGTTAATGCAATTAAACAAAATTAGTATTTTTGCTCCCATTTTGCAAGCTCATGAGTATTTTTGCGCCACTTAAAAGCATATGATGGTGGGCGCTTCTCCGGAAAGAGCTCATGAGTATTTTTGTCCTTTAACCCAAAAATAAACTCAATCGGATGAAAAATTTTGTGTTGTTTTGAAAGTCTACGCATTTATATTTTTATCCCAAAATGATAATAATTCTTAAGAAAATAATCAAAAAATAACATGTATCCTTCAGAAGATAGTACCCGTTTGGATAGATGTTCGAAAAATATAAAAGTTTTTCTTCCTCAAAAAGTTTCTCTAAACTATAAAATATTGAATCCTGCGCCAAAGTTTATCTCCTACCTATTTTTTCTTGGATTTTTGGGGAAATATGCCCCAAATTCTAAATAATAGCTTTAAAACTATTTATGTCAATTTTTTTTTTATAATTAATCCCCTCATAATGATTTTATATCATCAAAATAATATTATATAGTTTTTCCTTAAGTTTTTTCAAGGTCTAAAATAATTTTTAGTAACTCTTAAGATTTTGCTCATTGATAAGTTTAAAAATTTTGGCTCATATTGACTTAGTAGCTTCTTTATCTCACTTTTATTTTTAAACTTCTAATCTTAAAATTTGTTTTTTTTTTTGGTCAAACTAATCTTAAAATTTGAGATATTACACGTATGCGCTCAATTCATTAATCCATCGGTTGGATTGTCTTATGCCTTACTTCCAAACTGGGAGAGGGATGTAGTAACATGTGCATATAAAGAGGAGTGACATGCATTTCACATCAACGTGAGTGATAAATTACAATATACATTTTCGAAGGAGATCGTACAGCTCCTGCCTTTTCCACGTTGAACAACTCTTTGATGGCGCACTCTTCTCTAGTATTTCTGTCAAAAATGAACATGCCACATTATAGGACAACAATTATTTCTTTCAAAATTAATTAAATCAATATAAACTTAATAAGAAAATCAAACTAAGCCGTATACTGTTTGCCTTCTCACATATTACTGTTTCTTAGAACAGTATCGACTCTACAATAGCAGCTATTCGGCTTCGTGCAGAAATGAAGGTGTGCTGAAATAAAAGAGGATGCGGCTTCACTGTGGATTTTGCCTGATTTTGAATTCGAAATTGCCTCTCTGCTGTTTATTATTTCATCCTTTCCAATCGTCAGGCCTCACAATCACTCTAACCTTCCCATTCTTCTCCATTTTCATTCGATAGCTTTGCCCTAGAAGGGAGGACGATTAGGAGGCAGAAAAGAGGATGCGACGATGATGCTTCCACCGTCATCGATTAAATTGCAGATCTCTAATGCAGGTATGTGCACAAACAGCAATTACCTGCTTCTAATGCTGCGTAGGGCTATGCTTTTCCTCTAATTTGATCTTCACACAAGGATAACATTGTTGTTCTTTCCTCCTTCCTCAAGAGCCAAGTATGTAATTGCTACGTCTTCACTTCAAAAATCGCCTTTCAATGCCGTTTTGTAATTACTACGTCTTCCTTTTGATTCCATTAGGATTGTCAATAATTTTCTAAGTAAGAACCAAAAAACGCATGCAGAGTTCGTATAGCCACCGACCATACTTCGATTGTTGAGGCGCAAACCCCTCATTCTGTCTCCTCAATCACTCCCACCTGGTAATTCTTAACTCTTTTATGTTTCGTTATTATTTTCCCACTTGGTATCTATGATATTTTTGCTACGTTTCACACCAGACTTTGGTGAACATATATCCCACGAATTCCACTCATAAGTCGATAAGAAAAGGTAAAATTAGTCGCAATGTTTTGTGTATGAAGATTCTCCAAAGAACATGCACACTGTTTGAACAAATAGTAAGTACCTAGAAAATATCTGGGCTTGCCACAGAGTGAATCGAGAGGAGAGTTTTTAAGGAGTAAATGTATGCTATAAGTAAATATCTGGGATAAGGCATCATGCTTATGCCTTAGCCATATGAAACCGATGACATGCATTACATTATTTTTCTTAGTGTGGACTGTTTTCCTGGTATTATACTTTGATTCTTTGAAGGTGTTTGGCCTCTGTTTCCTTTCTTTTCATTTGTTAGAATTAGTCTAAAATACTAACTTATAGAGGTATATCTATACTCATCATATGGACATCTTCTACATCTAAATTTATAACGGTTTGCCTTTTTAATAATTGTGACAGCCTCCATGGGACGAAGAAATTGGGAAGACATATATAATTCACTACACATATCGATGTCACTACACCATGAAGGTACTGTATTTAGATTTATCTCCTGGACATTTTCACTTTAATATCCATTGGAGAATGGAATGTGAAAAAGAAAACAAAGGGACACTGATTTACATTTCGACAAATCAAAGGAATGGAAATCTGCTTGCCTTTTATATTCAGCACCTTGCATTTGTTTCTTAATATGTAACGTGATCTGTGATCATATTCAGGGTGAGCTTGCCTATGGACTGATTGGAGAATGGAAGTTTAACAAAAGATCGTATGTCCATGTTCCTCCACCTAAAATCTTCCTTTGCCTCCAGAAAGTGTGGTATGTTACATCATCCTTGGTATTCTACTATTGAAAATGTCTGGAGCTTGTCTTAATTTGGTTGATTTATTTGAATTTTCACAAAAACTTACACTAGATTATTGAAAGTTTGGTTTTCCCCTGAACAAATTCAATATTAGAGGAACTCTGTTTTTGTCCTGGATAGATAAGTGCACTTTAAATTCAGTCCTTCAAATACTTTTCCTTTTAATTTAATTCTTTATTCATTAAAATATTTTCAATACTACCCTTGAATTCCATCTCCATTCATGGATGAGCATAGAAGCTAAAACTATGTTAACTATCTAGCTAAATCACTCCTAGCACACATTCAATCTCCATAAAATAAGAAGTCACTGATTAGAAATCCTAATTCCACTAAATCCAAAGCTCAATGCCATTGAGGTTCACTAAATCCGCAATCTGCTAGCTTCTAAACATGAGCCTCCTCAGCACCTCAAGGCAACAAATTAAGATGTGGCACTTAGTTACCTGTTCACAGATATTTTTCCAGGTGGGAAAGCTCCAATTTGTTTCTTCAAAGAACTTATGTTTGTTCATTAGGTGTGCTTATACTAAGGTCTCTTGACAGTTTCAATGTGTGGGTACATGTGGTATTTTAATAGGTCTCTTGACAGTTTCAATGTGTGGGTACATGGATACAGAAAACCATTGTTTCTTTAATAAAGGGCTAATGCAAAATGAATACATGAATGAAACTGCTTATAATCATGCTGAATGCTGATGATTTCTTCCTCTATCTTAAACTCATAAATTGATATGCGATGTATTTTTCTTTTCAATCTTTTATGTGGGTTGTGGAAATATTTTTTTGGGTTGTGAATTGTTATTCAAAGGTTTGTTTTAGAGATATTTTTGCCTAACCATTCTTTTAAATTAAGTATGCAAGCTTTGCTGTTTATATTGATAGTCAAATGGACTCATTGATTAATTGCTATCTACTCACTTCAGTATTGTATATAAAGCTTCAATATCATCTCTTCATTGGCTATAGGTTAGAACCTGCTTCTATTATCTATCGTTATTATTTCTATTATCTATGATTTCTTAAATTGTGATTAGTTTTGCTGTCTATTATGTTTATACTAACAGTATATTTTATAGTCAGCTTATAACTCATAGATGCTTCTTGATTATAGTACAGCAGTTGGTATATTTAGTTTGGTCTAACAATTTTTTAAAATTTAAGCTACCCTGATATACTTCTAAGATGTAGATAGTTGTAAGTCTTTTGCAAACTCAACTGAAGTTGTGTGTGCCATTATAAGTTCATGAACAGGTGATACAATTTTGCCATCCAAATTATACTGATTTTTTGTTTTCCTTTTTTTTCTCTTTCACTCACAATTCTATTCCACCTCTTGGAGTGATCCAGATGGAAGGACTGGTATTTATTTGTGTTTTTTTTTTTTTTTTTTGCGGACTTGAACTTTGTCATCTATTTAATTGCCGAGGATGATGAAAACACCACAGTTTGTTCAGAATAAGCTTGAGACAAAGATAAGGGAAGCTTAATATCCTTTGCTTGCAGTTGTTACTAGCATATTTGTTGCTTTAAATTATATACAAGGGAAGAAAGTTATAATTGAGTCATCAATTATGTTATATTTGAGCCAATAGGCACTTTGCAATATTTTCTTATAAACATGGTATCTGTTCATACCAAGTTTTCTTCTGAACATAGCTTTTTCATTGAATGTTCTTGAATTTTTTCCCATTTTGACTACACATCTAAGGAGATAAATAATCTTGCATATACCTTGATGTTGAAACAAGCTATGGGCAATGTGATTTGAAGACCTGCTTTTGTGTATAGTTGGAAAAAAATAAGATTTTACTTTAACTCCCCAATGGACTATTTTGTTGTGTCTTACTGTTGCTGCAATTTCTCTTTCTCTTTTGTGGGTTGGCTTCATTGAATCCTCATTAATCAAATGGTGTTGCTACAATTTCTCTTAGGAGAAGCATGGTTCAAAAATGCCCTTTTTGGACGAGAATCCCCCAAAAAGGCTTTGTATACCAATTGTAGATCATATTCAATCCTTCGGTAGTGAAGTTCATCTCAATTCTCTCATTCAAAAAATTGAGCTGAATGATGAAGGGACAGTAAAGAATTTGTTATTAAATAATGGGAAGGTGATTGAAGGAGATGCGTATGTGTTTGCAATTCCAGGTATCATTGTTGCCATTTTAACGTAAACATGAATCTTTTGCATACTTTTGAGCTAAATCAGGTATCACTTGTATCAAGTAAATGCTATATTAAGTTAATCAAAGATGAATCTTTTGCATACTCTTTGCTGATATATTCCTAGTGCTAACATTATTGATTCATTTCATAGGCTGAGGTACTTGATCTGGAGAAGACAGTTCTTGAGACAATAGAAGAAGTTGCTGGGGACTGGAGGATTGATGATATTAGAGGACTTCTTGGGCATTGTAATTTCAAATCTGATATGCTTGACCGTAAAGTTTCCCTATTGAGTGGTAGTGAGAAGGTAAATTCAAGATTTAGTTGACATCCAGTTAGTTTTTATGGCCAACAAAAACATCTAATTTTGGCATTAATTCTGCAATGAGTTGTGGCTTTCTCCTAATCCTGTTTATGGTTCAATATGCTCAGCTAATTTAATTGGCTTACCAATTGCATAATGACCTCATGATCTGAATGCTTGGGAACTCTTTTTGAAGGAAATGGAGAGAGCTAGAAGAATTAATGTTTTCTTAAAAGATTTTTAAGATATAAACTCCAACTTTAAATATGGTTACGGATGATCCTTTCTCCCTAAACTTTATTTCATAATTTTCAACTTTGGTATATTTTCCTTCATTTGTAATTGATTAGACTAGAGTCTGTCATGTTTATCGGAGTGGATATCTTCTTTTTTTTAGGCAACAGGATTCGTATTCTGAGCTTGTCTTTCTGTTAGTAGCTATGGAAATCCCTGTATCAGGAATTTCTTGTATTCCTGTCATAGATCTTCTGTTTGGTTCTATATTGTTTGTTTGTGTTTGTGTTGACAGGAGGTTCCTATTAGTTTACCTGATATGTCAGAACTTTATTAGCTTACCGACTTTCTTTTTTGGGCACTGTATGCTCTTCTCTATTCTTCTTGTACTTGCAGTATGGGGTAAGTTCTCTTTTCTGATCTATAGTTATATTATTTCATTAATGTTTACATGTCTGACTGTTTTTACTAATTTTTTTGCCATTGCAGAAACCTAGAGCATGGAATTTGCAAGCCTTGCAAATATACCTCCAGTCAATAGTTGGAACAAAGGATTTTATATACTTAATATACTCTATTTCATTTGTTACTTCACATCTCTACCTTAAATGTGAGTAGCCATTGTTTCTTGGATTTTTGTTTGTTATTTGGCATATTTTTTTATTGTCATCAATACTTTCATTTTTCATCTCACTTTGTTATCTTGACCTTTTTAAATTTCTTATGAAATTTTTCTTGTCATCAATACAATATTCTAATTCTAGTGTTGACAGTATTCTCAAGAACACTAAGAAAGTTATAGTTGTTGAGATTTATCATCAAGAAATGATGTGTTTTGTATTGGTAGTATAAAGGTTTGATTTTGTGATGTATGAGTATTTTAATTAAAAAAATACAGTAAATCAAGTATTATCACACAGCAGTGACTGCACACACTATCAGACCTATGCTCTCAAAGATTCAGAGCTATCCATTCAAATTTTAAAAAAACTGCCCAAAAAAGTTTCCTTAAACGAGAGTAACTTGCATACTGCTGTTTTCCATTTGGTAGCTCATTTTCATGCAATCGCATATAGGCCTTTAGTTGATAACAACCAGTAATTGTATTTGATTTTTTTATAAGATATTTGATTGTTTTAAAATTATATTAATTATTACTCTTGCTCGCTATCTTTATTCATTATGGGCATACGTAGAAGAAAACATTTAATACTCTTTGAAATAATTACTGAGGTTTTTGCAAATGTTTGTCATAAGTTTGTGTTGGTGGATTTGAAAATCAGTTCTTTTTTTTTTTAAAAAAAAAAAAGTCCGTTTGTGTTTTATTCAATTTCTTAATGATTTAAATAAGTGGATGGTGAGGATGTGTTTTTATGTTATCAAATTGTTACATCCGCGCATCGTGCGCGGGAGATGTTTCTTGTTATTCTATATAGATACATACCGGTTACTTCCAACATAAACAATTCCATATAGAACTTATTATAATATTATATTATAGAATAATACACAGTGAAATAATTTTAGAGGATATCAATATTATTTTCATGGGGCAAATGCATGTTAAAAGGAATATAAGGGTATCTTCATGACATTACTTTGGAAATAATTAATGCCAGGGAATCTATATACAGGTAAGGAGAAAAAGGAACATCCGAAATAAAGATAGTTAAGAGAATATCAGTCAAAGAAATTATAACAAAAAGGGAATTATATATACACACATAACTAAATAAGGGGTGTTAACATTTTTTTTTTTTTTGTTAAGAAATTTTAAGAGAAAAAGTGAGAACATATTTAGGGCCTATTTAGATGAGCTTTTAAAAAAAGTGCTTTTTATTAAATGTTTATTTTTTAAGCTCCAAATTAGAGCTTTTAAAAAAAGCAGTACTTTAGCTTTTTTTTTTTTGTGACTTTTTCTTTTTCAAAAAAATATCATCTAAACACATAAATTAATTTAAAAAGCTTTTTTTTTTTGCATTAAAAAAGTGCTTTTTTTTTCTTTTAAAAAAGTCCATCCAAATGGGCCCTAAACTCTTTCAGCCCAATCTTTAAAACCCAAACCCCAATTCGCCTTAGCAATTTTCAAATTCTTTTGGGAAACTCGATGAATTTTCCTTTGATTATTATCAGTTCCTTTCCACCAAAGTGAAGCTAGAATACTATCCAGCTTTTAAGTATGGATTTTTGGGACAGACAACAGGATATAGGATACACAGGAATTGAATTTACAACTGCTTTGATTGATGCCTCTCTTCTTGCTTCAGATAAGAGCTTCTTCTGCCACCCCAGCATCCTTTTGGTGTTTTCAATAACTAAGTTGGGTGTTGTACCTTAAATTTGTCCAAAGAATAGGCAAACCAACAGTGGCGGATCTTGGGGTAAACATTTGGGGAGCCAAATATATACTTATTAATTAATTACAAAAATTTATAATTATATAACATGTTTAAAATGTTTAGATTTATAATAAAAGTATTTTAACAATACATCACTCAAATATTAATTTGAGATTAATATTTAAAATTTAAAATACATGAGCATTTTTTAAATACAAAACATAAGTTTTCCATTCTAACCTAACCTCTTCTAAATAAATGAATTTGGTTGTGACTGTGGTAGATCTGAGTTAGTTATTTACGAGAAGATAATATTTATTTTCTCATATCTCTTTTACATCTTTATAGTCTTCCCTTACCTCTCTTTGTTCATCTTCTTCTTCATTCTCTTGCAAGTTTTAGATTGTCTGGTTTTGCTAAACTCATTCTATTCCCAACTTAGTCACGGTTCTCAATTCAAATGGCATTTTGGATGGTTCAAAAGGGTTGAACTTTATGATAAATCCCTATTTTTAAAATATATTTTCATATTTTATTTGAAGTTTTTGTCATCATAATTGAGTTTAAAATTTCTCTTTTGTGATTACATGTGTTTGTATGAAATTATGGTTGAAAAAGGGGAAAAAATGTCATATATTTTATAAAGTAAGGTTAATTAATTTTTGGAATATAAAGTATTAGATTGAGTTTATTTTCTTTGTAGATGAGTTTGGGAAAACTTACAGAAAAACATAGCATTTCTGGACACTGAGAATTGATGTGGCAAGGAACCGGAAAAGGGCCCAAAATATTTAAACATTACAATTAGCCCCATAAGTATTTTTATTTTTCAGCTTAGTCCCTACACAAGACTTTCAAAACTTTCTTTTTAGTCCCTTGGTCAAAACACATTTTTTGACCAAGGATTTGATTTCTGACAATCCCAAGCTTTTACTTCTTCTCTCGGCGAGCTTCAGAGAGTGACGCGCGACACCATACCTCCTCCACTCGACCACTCTCTCCTCCACTAACCTCACCTCTGGCGTTGTAGAAACTCGCCAACACAGCACCACCTCCGCCTTCCACGACCAACAGAGAGGAGGGCTAAACCTGAAGCTCTGCACAGATCAGACACCTTTCAAAGGACTAGATCGAGGAAATTGCAGAGATCATTGAGCTTCAGCACCATGGCGACACTAGAGTTGCTCATCAGCCTAACAATTTTTTTTCCTTTTTTTGGGGGGGGGGGGGGGGCCATGGCCCCCCCTTGTCCCTTCAAAGATCCGCCCTTGCAAACCAAGGTAGTTGCCATAGACATCAACAGTTGCAATCTGAAAAACATGGCTAATTTCTTCTCTAATTAGCTGAGAAACACTTGGTGAAAAATAAAGACAAGACTTCTTAAAATTAATCATAAGTCCAGAAGTCTGGCAACAAAGAATACGGAAATGTTGCAAACTCTTTAATGACAAGCGTAATATGGGATTTGGGTGTGTTAAGTATGATTAAAGGCATAAGTAAGTAAGACATATCTATGTATACGTGCAGGTGTTTAATCAATGGGAAGTGGGGTTTGTACGCCTCTAATGATGTCGATGTTAGGCATAGGCTTCCCTAGCTACAGCGTACCTCATCAGTAGTTTCTTCCACAAATGATTCCAGCAGGTTTCCCAAATCACGTCCTTCCCAGTAATGTCCCAACAATCACCTTTCGATTCAATGCCTCCCAAGCCTATCCAAACCCTACCTCTCTTCCCACCTCTCCATTTTTTATCATCACGACTCTGATCTTAACGCGCAGCTTGTTTCTACAGCTATGCCAAAATTTACTCAGGTTTGTTCCTTCTGCACTACCCTTTACTTAATTTAGAACTGACAAGTTTCAACCCATGAATCCCATGATGGTTGTGTATACTTCTTGTGGCTTGATTAAAACAATGGACCGCTAACGTAAATATCTGTAATTCCATTGTTTCTGAGCTCACTACATACAGTTGTGTGTGTGCGCGCGCGCATCTTTTGTCAGTGCGCCCCTGTGATGTATTATTATTCGGCTGACTTTTACGCTTATCACCAATACTCGTGTTATGCGGGGATCAAAGTAAAAATGTTGATGCACATAGATTTCGGTGCAACAATTATTTAGAAAATGAATGGAGTTTGAGCTTGCTGCTGAATCTTCTCAGAATAAAGCAGTCCGATCAGCTGTCCCAGCGTAAAATAGCAATAATCTTTATAGGATGATGATAGGGATCTTGAATCTATTATTTGTGACATGAACACACATACATAGGTGTAGAAGCAGCAAGCAATGATTCGTTCATACATTCATCAGACATTTCATATTTAGCATCAACGTATCATCACAACTTCTTTCTTTTTTCCCACCCTTTTTCGTGGGGAAACTCGATCCCTTCTTTTGATAAACTTTTACATAACCTTACGGTCTCTTTCCTATGAAAGGGCGAGAGAGAAAATTTTAATGAATTCAATTTAAAAGAGAAATGATGTTATAAAATTTTAATAAAAATATTTGAGATTAAAGAGTATGAAAATTAATTAAGAGTTTGTTACTACATATTGACAACCTCTTTTTAATTGAACTCATTAATACCTTGAATTAAAAAATAAGAAAATACTATTCAAAGTTTAAAATTCTAAATACTCTTGTTGTTTATAATAATACAAGTTTTGATTACACTTAAATAGCAATTGAGAACTCATTTTAATAAAAATTACGGATTTAAGATTTTAAAATTGAAGTAATGTTTTCTTGTTTTTATCCTTAAAATCTTTCCTCCACTCCCTTTTCTTATATTTCCCTCATACCAAACAAAATGTTAATGTTCTGGACTATTTTTTCTCATTTAACCGAAATGATTCTGATGGTGTTCGAATACCACTGCTTCTTCTTCGTTGTATTGTTTAACATGTATAAATTTCTCTATTCAAGGCATGGAAATGTAGCCCTTGAGACAGTTGCCACTTGGATCTTCTCTCTTGTCCTCAGAATTTGTAAAGGCGAATTTTTTTTTAAAAAAAAAAACCAAGACAAAAAAACAAATTGAGCATACCAGAATTCTAATGATATGTTTCAGTCAAAAAAAAAAAAAAAAAAGCTCATTATATGAGTCACTTTTTTTCCTTCGTTACTTAATCTCGCACCATCAAATTCTAGGTAGGCACTATCTTCATTACTTAAACTATGTTTACAATTATTATTCTGTCTAGAGACACAAAAATACCCTTTTCTCATTCTGTTTAGATTCTGTTTTTAATTTTTTCCGCACGATAATTTTTATCACCACGAACATAAATTTTAAGTTTAATCATCAAGAAATTCAGTTTCTCAAAATTATTTTTTTAAAAAAATAATTGATAAATATTTTAACCATTAATAAGGGACTTTTGCAAATGCCAATTATTTTCCCTCCATTTTCCCTCCCCTCCCCACAACCAAACATACTCTAAGGCCCGTTTCTCTCTCCACTTTCCCTCCCCTCCCCTCTCCTCCCATTCCCTCAAACCAAACATGCCCTAAGACTATTCAAATGGGACCCACACAACTTAATAACGCCAAATATCTCTTGTTCACTTCTGAGTTTTAAGTCGAAACATAATTACTTCCTCCGCGAAATAAACTCAGTTGGATGAAAAATTGTGTGCTATGCGTCTGACGTCAATGTATTTATATTTTAATCCCAAAATTATAATAATTCTTAAGAAAATAATCAAAAAAATAACATCTATCGTTCATGAGATAGTACCCGTTTAGATAGATGTTAGAAATTAATCATTAATTTCATATAAGGAATTTTCTTCATCAAGTAGCTTCTCTAAGCTACAAAATATTGACTCAAAAATTTATGGGCTAAAGATTATCCTCTACCTATTTTTTCTTGAATTTTTAGGAAAATATGTCCTAAATTCCAAATAATAGCTTTAAAATTATTTATACCAATTTTTTCGTAATTAATCGCCCCATAACAATTCCAGATTCTCAAAATTATATTTTATAATTTTTGCTCAAATTTTTTCAAGATCCAAAATAATTTTTAATAACTATCTTAAGATTTTCCTCATTAATAAGTTTAAGACTTTTTGACCTATACTGGCTTAGTAATCTTCTTATCTCAATCTTATTTCTAAATTTATAATCCCAAAATTTGAGATGTCACACATACACACTCAATTCATGAATCCATCAGTTGGAATATCTTATACCTTACTTCCAAAAAGGGAGAGGGATATGCAAGGAGGAGTGACATTTCAAATCAACGGGTGAGTCATAAATTGCACTATCACTGAAAAAAAAAAAATGACTTTTGGCGGCGACTCCAAAAGTCGCCGCTGAAAGTGTTTCAGAGGCGACTTTTTGTCGCCGCCAAGTCGTTGCTGAAACAACTGTCGCCGATACTTTTGGCAGCGACATTTTAATGTCGCAAAATGTCACCGCCAAAAGTTGACAATCAGTGGCGACAAAAGTCGCTGCTGAAAGTCACAATTTTTTTTTTTAAAAAAAAAATCTTTCAATGGCGACTCACAATTTTAAAAAAAAAAAATCTTTCAATGGCGACTGAAAGTCACAATTTTTTTTTTTTAAAAAAAAATCTTTCCCTGGCGACAAAAGTCGTCGCTGAAAGTCACAATTTTTTTTTAAAAAATAAATGGCAATTTTGTATATACTTTGACAATGATGTGGAAAAAAAAATCTATTAAACTGCTATAAAGGAAAGCAAATATTTCTAGATTACTCACAATTCACCAAATGATCCAGATACAACTTTAACAAATTAAAGCCAAGAATGATACCATTGGTTTGTTGGGTGGCTCACAAGCTGTGTAACGAAAAGAAAAGCCTCTTGTAGCATCATTCTTCTTGGATTCATTACAAGGTGGAGAAATTCCAAGGCTCAAATCAAGATTTTGATAATTACCTGCATTAATATGCAACATTAAGTTTTCAATGAGAACATGGTTTTCACCTATGGAAGCAAATGAATGAGCAAAACATTATATGATATTGCAATAACTTGTTCATTTAATTCATTCTATTAGTACCATCTTCATGTCTTCCTCATAATCGCTCAGATTGAAGTTTATATCAGCATCAACACCTCTGAACTTAATTGCAGCCCTATTGTATGCTCTGCATAGACAAACATCAACTTTACATTAAAATGGAGAATTTAAAATAACATTCTTCACTCACAACAAAGGATTACAACCCTCACCTTGTTGCAGTCTATGCAGTATCGAATCCACCTAACCCAAACCCAATATATTAAATCAGCAACAGAAGAACCGAAGAACCAAATGAAATATTCATAGAAGAACCAATATGCTCCATAGATATTTTACCCATTGAAAAGCCTCCGGCATTTACACAAACAACTACAGCATCTGATGTTATTCTGTCAACAACTCCCGAAACAAGACTACCCAACTTAACCATATCCTCTTCAGAAGCCCTGAAATTTTAATCATCACATCAAATCAGCAAAGTTCAAAAGAAATGAATCCCATAATGAATCAAAAACATTTTAATCTTAGCATACTGCATAAGTCAAAAGGTAAAGATTAAGGAGGGGGACCTTGTAAGCTTTATCATGAAACTAAGGTTGATCCTTGTTGGTCAAATTCCCTTATGGCAAGCGAACCAGTGGAACAAGTAATAAAGTAAAAGTAGAGTATCGTCCCACAGAAACTGAGATACCAAGAAATGACGCTCGATTGCTATGATAGTTGTGAAAGCAAAAAATAAATAAAATCAGGTTGAGGGGTTGTGGTGATTATGCTACTAGCAAAGGTAAACGAAATAACGGTAAAAGTGAGAAGATATCAATAAAAGGTTAGGCTGGACTCAGAGTCACCCTTAAGCGCGTTAATCCCCCAGTTGCTCTACCCAATGCTACAACATCTACACTGTACAGCTTCCGCAATTGCTACAGCATAGCTGCTACTCACAAAGCTATTTGGTTTACCCACCTCTATAGTCCACCGAAGCTTCCGCGTCACTATACTCCTTCCATATTCCTATGGCAACTTTCTAGATTAAATCTTTGCTATACTCAGGGTGTTATGGTTATGAGAGGTAGACTCATTCCTGAAGCCTACAATAATAGGTCAAGCCGTGTACGGGCTGCCTAGCATATACTATTTCTCAGAGGTCTAAGCTCAACTCCTTGTCAGTAAGCTGAGGCCATAAATCTAGCCCTTAACTTCCGTTAACCGACTAGTAGTTAAAATACCGATACGCAAACCAAATTTATTGAATTAAAAATTTGCAACTGGGTTCATTTGACACTTAAAGATTCATCCTCATCCAGCCATATAAAAATCAGTTCATGATTGACGAGGAAGACACGAAACAAACATTAACAGTATGACCCATGATTGAAATACGAAACAAACAAAAGAAAAACAGAAAGCTTGAACAGAGTTCCGGCGCGTGGATGAAGTGTTGTCACATCACGACTCCACATCATCTTCTCTCCGTCAAACTGCAGGGAAGGATGCTGGGCTATCCTGGAAATAGCGTGCTTTGTGAACTTTCTCACTCTTCTCTTGAGTCTGCCGAAGATAGAATTCTGTCTAGGGCTCTCCGACTACTTTAGGGTTCTCTCGGCTGCCTTTTATAATTAAGCTTTCTTGCAGCACAAGTTGCAGCGAGTTGAGATTTTCCTATTCCGTCGGGATCTGTCATATCTTCTGATTAGATTGCTTCTGCTGAATCTACGGGATTCTTCAAATCTTTTAGTTCCAATCCTCCGCTTCTTCTATTCCGTTACGTCAGCAACCTATCTGTCAATATCGCCCTTTTACTTAATTCCTGAAATCATCTGGATAAAAAGGTCAGAATATAAGCCACATAGCATTGCGTCCTCTACTTTGCTATAACATCCGTGTGCCTTGTATTGCCCTTTGTTCTTAGCACATGTGGATGATTTCTACCTCTCAGTCCCTATATCATGAATACATGCCTTTTCGCTTGTTTAAATCATAGTTAAGCTTCTTTTTATCATTCAATTTAGTTATGAAGTATAGGGAAAATATGGTATTATTTGTGCTTATCAATCCTCCATGAAGCATGAATAGAGCTGATCACCCGACATTTAACAACTTGCCCAACATTATACACCGAACCTGGATCACTTCCAGGCTCTAAACCAAGTTCAGACCTGTTTCAATATTAAAAAAAAAATGATAAATAAAGAACCAAGCAAAAGTAAAATAACACCATAACAGTATTAATCAAATCACTACAACAATGCAATGACTTAGAGTTCAAATTGTCATTAAAAGCAAACTGATGAGAGGCACATTCCAGCACGCATACAATAAAAATATCATCAAGAATGTCAAAATTTCCTTGCTGCCACGAGTGAACCAGAATTATGATCTCTTTATTCCTCCTCATGAAGCACAGCTTGTCTCAACTCCAAAATCAATTCGAGATAGTCACAGATCCATACAAGAATATAAAAACTATGTACCAAATTGAAACAGCAACAGTAGTACCAGCAGGAACGAATAACTAACAGGATGCTCCAAACAAGCATGACTTCTACATTGAAATTCGTAAGGAACATGCTATTTACAAGCAATTCAACCAAGAAACAAGACTGTATGAAATCAAAATCAAGTGCAATAAAGAAATCTCTGCATCTTGTGGGCAACCAACAAAGAAACCCACTCAAAGAAAGCATGAGATGAAAGTCAGAAGGAAGAAAATAACAACAAACTGATAAAGGGAGTAGAGTCCAGTTCCACATAAGCTTTATCCCCAATATTCTAAGGATATCTTATGCATATCCAACTTCAAAGAAACACCTAACAGGTGAATAATGGCACACGGATAAGACATCATGAAGGTGATGAGGTTAGTTATAAGAAAGATTGGCCAATATGAAGAAGTGTCCACTACTCAGGGAAGCTCATATGTAGACAAACACAAACATCCAAAAAGGAAAAAAAAAAAAAAGGAAAAAAGAAAGGGTCAAGGCATGAATTTGTAAATCTCATTAATAAGAAACTAGCCTGGAGGAGGACAAAGATCGAAGGAGCTACAATAGAGAGGATGACGGCAGGGAGACTATGGAGTCGGCAGAGTGAGAGATGATACAGCGTAAGACGGAGCGACCAGAGGCAAGGGTTGAAGAAAGTAGAGAATGAGACGCGTGCAGAGAAAAAATGGCGCTGAATCGGGAGGAAAGGGGCGGGTGGGTAAGTTGGATTTTTGGCGGCGACAAAACACTGTGGCCGCTGAAAGTATAAATATTATAAGTTAAAAAAATTAAAATTAAAAAAAAAACGGTGGCGACACTAAGTCGCTACTGAAACACACTTTTGGCGGTGACATATAAATGTCGCTGAAAACTATAACTTTCAGTGGCAACACAAAATGTCGCCGCTGAAAGTCATACTTTCAGTGGCGACAACCTTTCAGCGGCGACAACATAATCTCGCCACTAAAAGATAACTTTCAGCGTGTCGCCATTGAAAGTCCATACTTTCAATGGCGACTCTATTGTCACCGATGAAAGTATGACTTTCAGCGGTGACATTTTGTGTCGCCACCAAATGTCGTCACTGAAAGTCTTTTTTTTTTTTTTTGTAGTGAATACATTGTGGAAGGAGATTGTACAGCTCCTTCCTTTTCCACGTTGAGCAATTCTTTAATAATGGCGCACTCTTCTCTCGTATTTCTGTGAAAGATGAACATGACAAATTATAGGACAACAATTATTCCTTTAAAAAATAATTAAATTATTCTATATAGGTACATACGGGTTGCGTCCAACATAAACAATTCCATATAGAACTTATTATAATATTATATTATAGAATAATACAGAGTGAAATAATTTTAGAGGATATCCAATATTTTTTTTTCATGGGGAAAATGCATGTTAAAAGGAATATAAGGGTATTTTCATGACATTACTTTGGAAATAATTAATGCCTGGGAGTCTATATACAGGTAAGGAGAAAAAGAACATCCCAATGAAAGATAGTTAAGACTTAAGAGAGAATATTATTCAAAGAAATTATAACAAAAAGGGAATTATTATATACACACACATATGACTAATTAAAAAACTAAATAAGGGGTGTTAACTTTTTTTTTTTTTTGGTTATGAAATTTTAAGAGAAAAATGGAGTTGGTATTTCTGTTTGAAACAAAACAAAACAAAAAATTAACGGAAGAGGGAGTTAAGGGAAGATTTTATTCAAAGAAATTAGAATAAAGAATGAATATATAGAAAAGTTGGAATTGGAGTGAGAGAGGGAAGGGAAAAAGGTATCTCCACTAACCTCTCTTAGGAGTCAGGAACCAATTTTTGTACTTTTTTTTTTTTTTTGGAATTGGGGACCTAATGGTTCCGGGCAGGGTCGAACCCTGATACAAAGACTGAATAGACCAGTGTCATATCACTGCACTACTTGAGTGCTTGGTACTTTTTGTACTTATTGATAAGTGGGGAAAGCTCATATCATTTGGATCATTTAGATTTAATTTTTTTTATTTCTTATTTTTCTAAAACAAATTATTTTAATGGGCGGAAGTCTAAAATAAAAATAATATTTTAACTAACATTTTTTCAATTAAAAATATCTGGTTTTAAAAAATTAAATCTTGACCTTTGATATCTCAACTGGATGGTTTAGATGAGATGAATTTTCTCAGCCTATCATTTGATAGGTATTAAGACTAGATCCAATTGCTCTCTTTTCTTCCTCTCCATTTAATTTTTTTATTATAGGATTAACTTTTAATGGTTGAGATTTGTTATGAAAAATACATGTAATTATCCCCCATGTGCGCCCAATAGCAATTTAGGTGTAAAAGTAACCTAGAACTTCCTAAATTGGTAAAAATCACAAATTTTGTTGTAAGCAAAAAGTTAACCAGCCAGTGCGTTAAAAAAAAAAAAAAAGTGGAAGAAGCCCGACAAGATAAGGCGAAAGGAAAGAAGAGAATGATACTTTTTTTTTTTTTGGGGACAAATAAGATGCATACTTTTCATTTTGATGTCTCGGGATTTTAATAGAGATTTTTTTTATAAAAGTTTAGAGTCTTTTAAATTAGGGGTTTATTTTTTTTTATGTTGCATGAGACAAATAAAATTTCTACATACACATAAAATGGTGAGACCACGTATATATAGTGTTAATTATATATATGCGGGTCTCACTATTTTATGTATGTGACATGAGAAAACGTTTCTCCTACAACATGAGAAATATTTTTCTCTTTAAATTATATACTCTCAATAGTTAAGGTTTCAGATCGATAACTTCAAAATTATTTAAATTATTGATCCCCCCAAAAAAAAAAGCGCCCTGTATATGAAAATGGGTGAAAATAGCGTGGAGTGGTATACGAAAGAGCTTTGACCAAAAATTTTTTAACAAAAAAGTTATACGAAAGAGCCCCGCGAGATCCTAGTAATTGAAAATAGGAAAAATAATGAGAGAAATTTCCTTGAATGATTTTTTTTTTTTGGGAGGGGTCCAAGCACTTTTGTTTGTGCGTTGTTTGTTTTTTAATTGCAGCTAGCGCGCTTTACTAAATAGAAAGGAGCGGAGCAGCAAGCCGAAATATCTGTTAGATTATAATCAATTATAGTATAATTGTAATAGTAATTAATTGTAATCAATTTATAGTATAATTGTAATTGTAATTAATTGTAACTAATGCCCTTGATTACAATTAATTACAATTACAATTATAATTAATTGTAATTAATGCCCTTAATTTCTGTACGATTGTGATATCTGAATATTTTTCTAGAATGATGTATTCTCTTCCTATTAATACAATACACTGGCCAGATGATTTATCTGAGCTTGCAGTCATTTGCTATTTCTGTATTATTTTACCCTAATTTTTATCTTGGTATCAGAGCGAGGAGTGATATGATAATTGGCCCCGCTATCTATATACCAGTCAGAGTAGGAATTTGAATTTGCATAATACGCTTGAGGAGGTGAGTGATTGAAGGCTGCAGATTCATCTCGATAGTAGCATGTGGCCAGCGTGTGACCAGATCGCTGACAATTAATACAGAACGGCCGTCCACCGCCGCCACGACGACCTCCACGATAACGTCCGCCTCTGCCGCGTGAATTCCGATAGTTGTTCCTACCGCCGAGATGGTTGACAGAATCAGAGTTGTCGGTGGTGCGTTGTGCAAGATTAACAGAGGGCTGGATGCTTAGGTTGGCAAAATGACTCTGCTGAGTAAGCCGGGATTCAAAGGACAGAAGAGCGGCTTGAACTTCTACCCACGTGATAGCGGGTTGATCTAAGTTGCTACCTTTTCTAAGTTCTGTTTCTCAATCTAGATTACCACTTGAGTTAATCCACACTGACCTATGAGGTCCTGCACCTATTGAATCTAATGGAGGACATCAATTTTACATACATTTTCTCGATGATTTTAGCCGTTATACTTGGCTTTATCCATTGCGACACAAAAGTGAAGCTGTACATGTTTTTAAACATTTCAAGAAACTAGTTGAAAACCAGTTTGATTCAAAAATCAAATCAATTCAATGTGATAACGGTACTGAATACAAGCCGATAATATCCATTGCACAAGGAGAAGGAATTCGCGTTCGCCTAACCTGTCCATATACATCTGTTCAAAATGGGCGAGCTGAACGAAAGCATAGGCACATTGTCGAAATGGGACTCACCTTATTAGCTCATGCAGGGATGCCTCTATCATTTTTGGTTGAGTCTTTTCAACAAGCTGTATATCTCATCAACCGTTTGCTAACACCAGTATTAGAGGGTGATACGCCTTTGTTTCGCTTGGTTAAAACAGAGCCACAATATAACGAGCTCAAACCGTTTGGTTGTGTCTGCTTCCCATGTTTGAAGCCCTACAATGATCATAAATTTCAGTTTCATAGCCAAAGGTGTGTCTACCTTGGTTTGGCTCCTCAGCAGAAAGGGCATCGGTGTCTTAGTGCCTCAGGTAAAGTTTTTGTCTCCAGGCATGTTATATTTGATATAACCAGTTTTCCCTTCAAAACAGGTTTTATGCAGCAAACACCGGAATCTTCTCCAGAGAATATGAATTCAATCCCTCTCATTATACAAATGAATCAAAACTCTGGGCAAATTTCTCCTGTGCCTTCTGATTCTGAAGTATCTGATACATCAATGGAAGCACGAGGTCAAAGCTTCACCTCTGTTCACACCGTCCATTGATCCATCCTCCACTGGTAGTGGATCTGTAGAACATAGTGTGGAAGCAAGAGATCAAAGTTCACCTGATCAAGGTTCACCTCTGCGCACATCGTCTGTTGTTTCATCCTCTACTGGTAGTGGACCTGTAGAACACAGTGACAGCCCAAATCATCACACAGTTGGGCCACCCATTAATCGTCACTCTATGGTGACTCGGGCCAAGGATGGTATTACCCGGCCCAAACATCCATTTATTGGTCTCGCTGTGTCTGACGGTGTAAGTCCAGAACCCTCGTCAACTCGGATAGCTCTATCTTCACCAAAGTGGAGAAACGCCTTGGAAGAAGAACTCAAGGCTCTTCTGCGCAATCGCACGTGGCAGCTCGTTCCGTTCACTGGTCAGAAACTAATTGATAATAAATGGGTGTTCAAAGACAAGTACAAGGCCGACGGTTCGATTCTCAAACACAAAGCAAGATTGGTGGCCAAGGGTTTTCAGCAAATACCTGGAATTGATTTTGCTGAGACCTTCAGTCCAGTCGTTAAGTCCACAACGATCCGAGTGATTCTGTCAATTGCGGTCACATTCAAGTGGGAGATTCGGTAGCTCGATGTGAATAACGCATTCTTGAATGGATACCTACAAGAAGATGTCTACATGGCTCAGCCCGAAGGCTTCATTGATCGAAATCATCCAACACATGTCTGTAAGTTAGTCAAAGCTATTTATGGTTTGAGACAAGCTCCCCGAGCTTGGTTTGATCGTTTGATATTAACTTTGCTAAATTGGGGATTTCGAAATCTGAGAAGTGATATATCCTTGTTCTTGCTGCAAACGTCTAATTTGACTATTTTTATACTTATCTATGTGGATGATATACTAGTTACTGGGAACAATTCTGAGTATGTGAACAAATTTGTGAAGAAGCTAAATTTAATCTTTTCCCTGAAAGACTTGGGACCGTTATACTATTTCTTGGGGCTGGAGGTTTATCGAGACAATATGGGAATCTATCTTAACCAGACTAAATACATTGTTGATATCCTTAAAAGGTTTGGCATGTCTGATTGTGCACCGGTTGCTACTCCAATGGTAACTGGACGTTTAATTGCCTCTAGCGATGGTGAATTATTGTCTGATCCTACTGAGTATAGGCGTGCCATAGGTTCTTTACAATACTTGACCACAACACGTCCAGACATTTCTTTTGCAGTAAATAAACTGAGTCAGTTTTTATCTCAGCCTAGGACTACTCATTTCCAAGCTGTGAAGCGGATTTTTAGGTATCTTAAGGGTACTTACAACCTAGGACTGCACATTAAGCCTTTCAATAACCCTCAGCTGATTGCTTATACGGATGCTGATTGGGCCTGTGACTTGGATGATAGACGCTCTATGGCTGGTATGTGTGTTTTCCTGGGAACTAATCTGGTGTCCTAGTCTTCTAGAAAGCAGAAAGTAGTTTCACGGTCAAGTACTGAGTCAGAATATAGATCACTTTCTGATGGGTCTGCTGAGCATAAATGGTTGAATTCCTTACTGTTTGAAATAGGATTATTTATCAAGACTCCTTCAGTGATTTGGTGTGATAACTTAAGTGCCAAGTCTTTGGCTGCTAATCCTGTGTTGCATGCTCGGAGTAAACACATTGAAGTTGATATACACTTTATTAGAGATTTGGTTTCCTCTGGTTTGATTGATATCAGATATATTCCTTCCTCAGATCAAATTGCTGATTGCTTTACCAAACCATTATCACAGTCGCAGTTTGAGTATTTTCGAGACAAACTCGGTTTGCTTGTCACACCCTCTCGTTTGAGGGGGAATGTTAGATTATAATCAATTATAGTATAATTGTAATAGTAATTAATTGTAATCAATTTATAATATAATTGTAATTGTAATTAATTGTAACTAATGCCCTTGATTACAATTAATTACAATTACAATTATAATTAATTGTAATTAATACCCTTAATTTCTGTACGATTGTGATATCTGAATATTTTTCTAGAATGATGTATTCTCCTCCTATTAATACAATACACTGGCCAGATGATATATCTGAGCCTGCAGTCATTTACTATTTCTGTATTATTTTACCCTTATTTTTATCTATATCATAAGTACCACCTCGTCCTGGACCATCGCAAGGAAAACTATAAAAAAAAATCTAGTTTATCCGGCATTAATTTGGAACCACGTGTATCCTTTACACCTTTTACTAAGATCAATGTAGTAATATATAAACCTAGAGCAATACCATGATGAACCAAAAAGTCTTTAGGTTCTATTGTTAAAAATAGTGAATTACTGCCTTACTCGATAAGGCGATGGATCTCGAGATTTACGATGCTATTATGCCCATTTCCTCCGCCCCTGAATAGAAGCCTGTAGCGCCTCTCTCAGATAATCAATCTCTACGGTGCAGTACGTCTAACTTAATTGCTTGGAACAGGACTCATCATTATATTCCCACCTTTTTTTTTTTTTTGTCGAAAAGGAGATTCTATTCATTAAAGAAGTGACATTACAAACAGAAGACATAGCCAAACACAACCTAAAAAAGGGAAAAGCAAATAACAATAATACGGGCAATAGCAACAACAACTGCACTACAAAAGAAACTCAAGAGAATACAGCTAGCCACCATCCCAAGCCAGAGAGGAAGGTGAAGTACAGTCCACTCTTGCATTAGTCGTCTAAACCTTTAAAGTTAGAAGAGATAATAAAGCGGGTGTTAGTCTGGAAACTCATCCAACAGGACATACCCTTTTAAAAGCATATGCTACCAGAAGATCCGCAGCACAGTTGGCCCCTCTCGGGGCAAAGGATAGGGAAAACCCAACTCTGGAAGCCAGAAGACCAATAATATCCTGGATAATACTTCTACACTGCCAATCATATAAGGCCGGTGACTTAGACTCGACACAAGAGATTAAGAAAAGACAGTCTGATTCAAAAACTACCACCCAGTGCCGCTTTAGTTTGATTATTTAACCATACAAGTCTGTATTAATTAATTATATTGAAAGCGCTAACCTTTTTGGAACCGGTTTTCTGCTTATCATTGGGAGAGCGAATCATTATGTGGAGTTAAAATAAATCAATTATTGGGTTTATTTAATTTGTAGGGAGAGAGAATATGCAGTACTCAAACAAGTCCCATCCATTTCAAAAGTCATGTCTGCCACTAAGGAAAGGAAGCTTGGAAAATTGATCATAAAAAATGTAAAGGGATTGACAGCTTTTCAATCTTTACTCAACTTTAATAATTAAATTGCATAATTGCGTGTTTCTTTCATTTTTAAATGAGATATTCTAGATTCAAGAATATGACGTTTAGTGTAGCTTTTTTAATATTTAAATACTTAAAAGCAACTTTCGCTACTTTTTTTTTTCTTTTAGCTTTTTTCTCTTATTTAAATCTTTTAAAGACTTTTTAATATATTATTTAGATATTTTTTTGTTCAAACTAACTTTTAAAAAAAATCGAATTTAAATCACATAACGATTTATTAACTTTTTATCCCAAAAGTTATAGGGAATAAAAGTCATTTTTCCCCCGCTAATCTATACGTTTAGATCTGCAATAGAAATAATCTAATTAAAAGATGTTTTTGGACTTATGAATGATATTTCACCTAATTTGATATTTTGATTGGAAGGTTGGTGAATAATAATGTATTTAAATATAAGAAAATGTTTAAACAACAAAAAACCCTATGAATATGAAGTTTCATTTTATAATTCCAAGACAATGGATGTGTGGTCCAGCAAGCTTCGTGGTGCGGAAATATCCAGGAAGCTTCGTGGTGTGGAAATGGACTTATGATGTGTTCCTTAGCTTCCATGGAAAAGACACCCGCTTAGTTTTATTTTACAATCACCTCGAAACTCATATTCCTTAGAAACTCAACGCTTGATTCTTTGCAGTGCTCTGAGATCTCTTGAGCAGTTTCTCAGCCCTGCGCTTCGTCTTCATCAACCATGGCACATCGAGCACCATCCTCATCGATCACTTCCAAATGGACTTATGATGTGTTCCTTAGTTTCCATGGTGAAGACACTCGCTTAGGTTTCACCCGCGATCTCCGTCTTTCTTGATGATGGATGTATTAGGACCGGAGAAAATAGCACGTCTAAACTTTTCAGAGCTATAGAAGAATCGAGAATAGCCATCATTGTTTTCTCATGAAACTATCCAAACTCGACATTTTGTTTGCGTGAACTTGAAGAGATTCTTGAGTGTTTCAAGGAAGAAGGTCGCTTGAATATCACTAACAAGCTGGAACACCATTAGTACACACTTATAAGTTTATAAAAGGATTAAGTTGTAAAAATGCATATGTACTTTTTTTTATAAGTAGCAATTTTTTTTTTTGTAAAAATGTACACGTGGTTAAAAATTAGGTACAAAAATATCGTTTGACTGTTAAGTTTGACTTTGACCGATGACGTGGCATTTCAAAGGTATAAAAATACACATGTAATTTGTCAAGAAGAGCGCCCAACAACAATTTTTTTTTAATTTAATAATTTTATTTCAAGATCCTAAAATAATTTTTCAAGATTATGAAGTATTTTTTCAGTATCAGTCAGTATCCTTTTTGTACCAGTCAATACTTAAAATATTTTTTCAAGATCCTAAAATAATTTTTCAAGATTATGAATTATTTTTTCTGTATCAATCAGTATCCTGAAAGTACTTTTTAGTACTAGTCAATACCCTGAGATATTTTTTTTCAGTATCAGTCAGTATCTTTTGAGTACCGGTCAATACTTGAAATATTTTTTCAAGATCCTAAAATAATTTTTCAAGATTATGAAGTATTTTTTATGTACCAGTCAGTATCCTGAAAGTACTTTTTAGTACTAGTCAGTACCCTGAAATATTTTTTTTCAGATTCTGACTAATACAGAAAAAATACTTCATAATCTTGAAAAATTATTTTAGGATCTTGAAAAAATATTTCAAGTATTTACCGGTATTAAAAGGATACTGACTGATACTGAAAAAATACTTCATAATATTGAAAAATTATTTTAGGATCTTGAACAATTATTTCAAGTGTTTACTAGTACTAAAAGGATATTGAAAAAATATTTCAGGGTACTGACTGGTACTAAAAAGTACTTTTAGGATACTGACTAGTACAGAAAAAATACTTCAAAATATCTTTTTAGTACCAGTTAGTACCCTGAAATTTTTTTTTAGATCTAAAAATAATTTTTCAATATTATGAAGTATTTTTTCAGTACAGGTCAGTATTCTAAATATCTTTTTAACACTCAGTAGTAATTAAAATAAAATTATTAAATTTTAAAAAAAATTTGTTGTTAGACGTTCTTCTTGACAAATCTCATGTGTATTTTTGCACCTTTGAAATGCCACGTCATTAGTCAAAGTCAAACTTAACAGTCAAACGATATTTTTGCACCTAATTTGTAACCATGTGTGCACTTTTACACCCAAAAAAAGCATTTGTTACTAAGCGCTTCTCGGAGAAAAGCACATGTGTATTTTTGCACCTTAACCCTTTATAAAAATACTTTTATTTATCTTTTATATTATAAACTTAATATCATTCTAATAATTAGGATTTAATTTTTAAAAAATGCTACAACGCCCTCATATTCAGTCATTTACTATGTGCAGAATTTTTTGGTCGAATACTATGTGCAGAATGACACTATATCTTGTTGGGAGGAATAGGGGATGCAACCAAATTTTTATACCTAAAATTGGCATATCTTAATGTTTACTTGACTAAAAGTGCAAACTTCTTACAAATTGGTCAGGATTGCAAATGAACAAAATTGTATTACAAGGATCACTAATGAAGTTATTACAAAGATTAACCAGGAACCTTTAGATGTTACAAATTATCCCGTTGGAATTGTACTTAGAGTGAAAGAAGTTATCTCTTATTTAGATATTTGGTCCCCTGAGAATATTAAAATGATAGGAATTTGGGGAGCTGGTGGAATAGGAAAATCAACTATTGCCAGAGCTCTTATGAGCTCTGGCAATATTAAATATTGACCTCTGATGTCTCATATGGACAGTTTAGATAATATGAGCTCTTTCTACCTATAGTTTGGATATGTAATAAAATTGGTTCCGACTACTCTCTTTCCTTCCTCTCTATTTAATTTCTCTACCATTAAATTAATTTTTAATGATTAAGATTTGTTCTGTAAAAATACATGTGATTATCCTCCGTGTGCGTCCAACAACAATTGAGGTGTTAAAATAACCTGGAGCTTCCAAAATTGATGTAAAAGTCACAAATCTTGTTGAAAAAAAATGTTAACCAGTTAGTACCTAGAATATATATATACACACACATAAAAAAAAAAAAGGGAACCATCTTAGTTATACGGCAAAAAATGACGCCCGTTTTGTGCAAAGGATGGCAACAGATGAAACTGCATAGCCCCAAAGCCACGTTTCTCAGAATTAGGAATGATCATGGCATGCCGTGCTCTAGATGCTATGATCAAGGCATGCCGACCCAACAAATAGGGTTGGGTTGTAAAAATATTTGTGTCTCATGCATAAATAAGTGTTATTTTGATTTAATAAAAGAAGGGCAAAAAGGTAATTTGTTTTGGGAGTTATTATAATTTATATAATAAAAATTATAATAAAGCGACTGTTGATAGGCGCAGTCTTCAGAAAGTGAAAGGCGCGTACGTTCAGAAAAGAGAAATATATAGAACGTAAAATGCCTTCAGAGTTTGCCGTGAAATTGTTTCTCATTCCTATCAAAGAAGATACAAGCAGAGAGAAGGAAAGACTCTGAGAAAAGTATCAATCGCTAAAGTATTTTCCGCAATCATGGATAAAGGTTAGTATGCATTATTCTATCAATTATGTGAAATCATGATACCCTAAGATCTTTTAGATTGTGTTCTTATATGAGACTTTATGATTTAGAGAACACAGATTATTGTCTAACATGTGGTATCAGAGCCTGTGTTTAGGAATTCATGTTTTCCATATATGATGATAAAGGAATTTTTTATTTTGAAAAGTTAGAGTTTCTACTGTTAATGTTTTTCTATAGCAATTTTTATGATATAATCTTGGGATTATATGTTATTGAATCCAAATAATGATTTGGATGATTATTGCTGCTTTTAGAATATCAATTTGTTTTATGTTTAATGCAAATTGACTATGTCCTGTGTTGCGTGTTTCATGGATATAGAAATTGGTGAAAGGATTTGAAATCTTTAATGATATGAGATTTTGATTATGTATTCCGCTGTGTACGAGTTTAAAAGTCGTGATTATTTTCAATCAAAAGATATTTCATAGGATAAAGTGATTTTAAATTAGAAGTATTTCATGCTATATTTAAAATCTAAATATGAAATATTCGTCTGATCTGATTTCATCCATGATATGCGTATGAATATAAAAGTAATGAATATTTTATTTTTATGCGTTTCGAAATCTTTGGTCGTTTTTGTTGTTGTTGTGATTCTGTGGATAAAGATCTACCTCTTATCATGTTATATATTTGTTAAAAGACATGTTTATAAAATTCTAGATCCATATATTATAGAGAAATAGTATGGAAGCCAAATATGAAACAATATATATTTGGTTGTATGTGTTTTTGAAGTTGGGTCATAAGAAATTAGTGTTTAAAGGTCACAAAAGAGGTTTTATTGGGTAGATCTCGAAAAAACAAAGAGATAGAGACCAAGAACGCGAAGAACCGATGCCGGAAAAGGCGGGTATGACTGAAAGATCAGTCGGGTTAGAGGACCCGACCCGTTTCCCCATCCAGGTCTGTCTTGACCCGGCTGGAGGTTGAAGAAGGTCTGAACGCGTCGTTTCATTTCAAAAAGGAAAGGGAAAGAAACGATCAGTAATCGTGGTAGGATGAAACGGACAGTTTCATTTAATTGTGAGTTTGGGCCTGTTAGCATTTTGGACTGTTATTTAAAAAAAAATAAAAAAAAAAACCAAAAATGGTCCTCTGCTGTTTTGAATCCGGGACCATTAGTTAATAGGTGCCTGAAAGCTAGTGATTTACCAATTGAACCATACTCTCACGTATATGACTAAACGCACAGTTTAATTAAAGTAAGAATAGAGCCTGATTATGGGCTTAGCCCAGAATTGTTTTGGGCTAGATTTTTTTTTCCTTAATGAAATGGGCTGTACGTTTTTCCTTTTTTTCCATGGGCCTAATTTATTTATTTTGGGACAAAGTTGAGCTTTAATTTTGAATTGTTCACTTTGAAAAGGAACAAACTATTTTGTTGATAGCCTATTATGATTTTATTTATTTATTTATTTTGTTAAAGCCTCCATATATTGATTAAAATAAATAAATAAATTACTTAGATGTTGTGAATAGAAACTATAAGCACATTTCAACATTTAAGTTTTGGAATTAAGTATAGTAAATTTGTTAGTCACAAAAGTGTCAAATTATTATGAATTATTTTAATTCCAATTATTATTGTAATGATTTCAAATTACCCATAATCTTGATGCTATGTAATTATGTTTGTGTTTGTGGGTAAATTGTAGTTTATTATTATAGGGTGATTAGGGATCAACCCAAAGGTTTGTTATTTGTCCTTATAATAATTAAACATAAATGTTGGTATTGTTCATATACTTAAAGTTTTATTTAGACATCCAAAGATGATAAATATTTATGTTGGGATATGCATCACTACCAAATTATGTGAAATTTTTATAGCATCATTATGGTTGAATGTTGTATGTTAGTGGGTCCCCAAAGGTGAACATTGATATGCATTAAATGAATTATATTTGAATTTGTGAAGCATGTTAGTGTGACTCAAAGCATTAATGTTTTCAATTTTTATTTTATTTTATTCCTTGTAGTACCTGTTGCCACACATTCGCTATTCTCAACTATTGTAATTTTTAATGGACTGAACTTCTCTGAATGGAAGGAGCAAATCCACTTTTACCTTGGGGTGATCGATTTGGATTTAGCTCTTAGAGAAGAAAAACCTAGTGCTATTACTGATGAAAGCACCGAGGGTGAAAGAGACCATTTTAAGATTTGGGAAAGATCCAATAGATTGAGTTTGATGTACATGCGAATGAGCATTGCAAGCAACATTAAGTCAACTCTTCCACAAACTAAAAGTGCTAAAGAAATGATAAAACTTGTGGAAGAGTGCTCCCAAACTGCTGACAAGTCTCTTGCTGGGACACTTATGAGTAAACTAACCATCATGAAATTTGATGGGTCATGTACCATGCATGAGCATGTTATTGAAATGAGAAATATTGCAGCAAGACTAAAGTCATTGGGAATGGAAGTGGATGAAAATTTCCTGGTGTAGTTCATATTGAACTCATTACCGTCTGAGTATGGTCCTTTCCAAATGAACTATAATACCATGAAAGACAAATGGAATGTGCATGAATTGCATAGTATGCTAGTTCAGGAGGAAACCAGGATTAAGAACCAGGGAACTCATTCCATTAATTATGTGAAACATCAAGGAGCTGAAAAGAAACGTGGTAAGAAACATAAGAAGAAAGGAAGAGGACCATTAAAGATCAATGGGGACTCCTCTTCTCAAATCCGCAAGAAGGAACATGACGGAAAAGGATGTCATTTCTGTGGTAAGTTTGGACACTTCAAGAAAGACTGTCTGAAACGTAAGGCTTGGTTCGAAAAGAAAGGTAAGCCTAGTGCTTATGTATGTCTTGAATCAAACTTAGCTGAAGTTCCTTATAATACTTGGTGGATTGATTCTGGAGGTACAACTCATGTTTCTAATACGATGCAGGGATTTCTTACAACCCAGACCACAAAGCCAAATGAAAAGTATGTCCTTATGGGCAATAGAGTGAAAGTTCTGGTGGAAGCTATTGGGACGTACCGTTTGATTCTTGACAGTGGATATCATTAGGACTTATATGAAACTCTTTATGTACCTAGTATGTCTAGGAATTTAGTTTCTGTTTCCAAACTTGATAAAGCTGGATATTTTTCTAATTTTGGTAGTGGTTATTTCAGTTTGTACAAGCACAATCATTTGATTGGTAATGGTATTTTATGTGATGGATTATATAAATTATGTCTTGACAATCTATATGCTGAAACGCTTATGACTTTGCATCATAATGTTGGTACTAAACGTGCTTTAATAAATGAACGTTCTGCTTTCTTGTGGCATAAACGTTTAGGACACATTTCTAAAGAAAGAATGAAAAGATTGGTAAGGAATGAAATCCTTCCGGATTTAGATTTTACTGATCTTAATGTTTGTGTGGATTGTATTAAAGGTAAACAAACAAAACACACAAAGAAAGGAGCCACAAGGAGCGCTCAGCTTCTTGAAATTATACACACTGATATATGTGGTCCTTTTGATGTTACCGCTTTCAATAAAGAAAGATACTTTATCACCTTTATTGATGATTTTTCACGTTATGGTTATATCTATTTGCTGCATGATAAATCTCAAGCTGTAAATGCTTTAGAGATTTACATTGATGAAGTTGAAAGACAATTAGATATAAAGGTGAAAATTGTTAGGTCTGATAGGGGTGGCGAGTATTATGGAAGGTATGATGAAAGTGGACAACATCCAGGCCCATTTGCTAAATTTCTTGAAAAGCGTGGTATTTGTGCTCAATACACAATGCCAGGTACACCACAACAAAACGGTGTATCAGAAAGGCGTAATAGAACCTTGTTAGATATGGTTAGAAGTATGTTAAGTAACTCTTCTTTACCCATTTCGTTGTGGACTTATGCTCTAAAGACTGCTATGTATCTATTAAATAGGGTTCCTAGTAAGGCAGTTCCAAAAACTCCTTTTGAGTTATGGACTGGAAGGAAACCTAGTTTAAGGCACCTGCATGTTTGGGGTTGCCAAGCAGAACTTAGACACTACAACCCACAAGAAAAGAAACTGGATGCAAGAACAATCAGTGGTTATTTCATTGGTTATCCAGAAAAATCGAAAGGGTATAGATTTTACTGTCCTAATCATACCACAAGGATTCTTGAAACTGGAAATGCTAGGTTCATTGAGGATGGTGAAGTTAGTGGGAGTGAAACACCACATAAAATGGATATTCAAGAAGTTAGAGTACAAGTTCCACCAACTTGTGTCTCTAGTAAAGTTGTTGTTCCATTAACTTGTGTTTCTAGTAAAGTTGTTGTTCCTCGTGTTATTGAACCAATTAATAATCATGGAGAACAACAAATAAATGATCCCATTACTCATAATGAAAATATTGTCAATGAACCGAATGAACCAATTGTAGAAGAACCGCAACAAATAGCATTAAGAAGGTCTCAGAGGGAAAATAGATCCTCTATTTCTAGTGATTATTTGGTATATCTACAAGAGTCTGATTTTGACTTAGGTATTCAAGATGATCCAGTTACTTTTTCACAAGCCATGAATAATGAAAATGGTGACAAGTGGTTAGATGCCATGAAAGATGAGTTGAAGTCTATGAAACAAAATGATGTTTGGGATCTTGTTGAGTTGCCAGAAGGATGTAAGAGAGTTGGTTGTAAGTGGGTCTTTAAGACCAAACGTGACTCTCATGGTAACTTGGAACGTTACAAGGCTAGACTAGTTGCAAATGGATTTACTCAAAAAGATGGCATTGACTATAAAGAAACCTTTTCACCAGTTTCTAAGAAGGATTCTCTAAGAATTATTATAGCATTGGTGGCTCATTATGATTTGGAGTTACACCAGATGGATGTGAAAACAGCCTTTCTAAATGGAAATTTAGATGAAGATGTGTACATGGACCAACCAATGGGGTTCACAGAAAAAGGAAAGGAGCACATGGTGTGCAAATTAAAGAAATCAATATATGGACTTAAACAAGCTTCAAGACAATGGTATCTTAAGTTCAATGATACTGTTGTTTCCTTTGGATTTAAAGAAAACACTGTTGACCGGTGTATATATCTGAAGGTCAGTGGGAGTAAGTTTATATTACTGATTCTATATGTTGATGATATCTTGCTTGCAACTAATGATCTTGGTCTTTTAAATGAGACTAAGAAATTTCTCTCTAGTAGCTTTGAAATGAAAGATATGGGTGAGGCAGCTTATGTGATTGGGATAGAAATATTCCGTGATAGATCAAAAAGATTGTTAGGCTTGTCTCAGAAGGCATACATTAATAAAGTTTTGGAGAGATTTCGAATGGAAAATTGCTCATCATCTCCGGTTCCAATTCAGAAAGGAGATAAGTTTAGTCTCATGCAATGTCCTAAAAATGAATTGGAACGAAAAGAAATGGAAACAATTCCATATGCATCATTAGTTGGGAGTTTAATGTATGCTCAGACTTGTACTAGACCAGATATTAGCTTTGCAGTTGGAATGTTGGGAAGATACCAGAGTAATCCTGGTATGGGTCATTGGAAAGCTGCAAAGAAGGTTCTGAGATATTTACAAGGAACTAAAGGTCACATGCTTACTTATAGGAGATCTAGCAACCTTGAAGTGTTTGGGTACACAGATTCAGATTTTGCAGGATGTGTGGATACAAGAAAATCCACTTGTGGTTACTTATATCTTTTAGCTGGAGGAGCTATATCATGGAAAAGTGCGAAGCAGTCGGTGATTGCTACATCCACTATGGAAGCTGAATTTGTGGCATGCTTTGAGGCCATGATTCAGGCTAAATGGCTACGGAATTTTATTTTAGGGCTTGGATTGGTCGACAGCATTGAAAGGCCGCTGAAAATTTATTGTGATAATTCCACAGCAGTCTTCTTTTCTAAAAACGACAAGTATTCAAAGGGTGCTAAGCATATGGAGTTGAAATACTTTGCCGTTAAAGAAGAGGTTCAGAAACATAGAGTGTCTATAGAACATGTTAGCACTGATCGTATGATAGCTGATCCCTTGACGAAGGGATTACCACCCAAGGTGTTTACTGGTCATTTGTATAGTATGGGTATTATGTCAGCTAATGAATGATGAATCATTATTGTAATTATTGATTATTGACACTTTGAATTCAATTATGTATAAGTTTCTGAAAGTCACCTTGTTCTTTCAAAAATATTTTGTTTGCATGCATGCATAAATGTTTATTTTGAAAAACAGGATTTGTCCCTAATGAAGACATTATAGTGTTGTTGTGGGACCTTATGTTTACTTCCATTAAAGTATCATGTTAGGAAGAAGAACTAGTATAGTGGTACATGGAAGGAAATATGCCGATTTGATAGCATATAACCGCCATGACTCATATTAGTTTTATTTCTGATCATGATGTATGATGAAGCCAATGTATAGAATCCTTAGCCTTTTATGTGCACATTATGGTGATTTTATTGAATCATGAAGGAACACTTTGTGACATGAGCCAAGTGGGAGAATGTAAAAATATTTGTGTCTCATGCATAAATAAGTGTTATTTTGATTTAATAAAAGAAGGGCAAAAAGGTAATTTGTTTTGGGAGTTATTATAATTTATATAATAAAAATTATAATAAAGCGACTGTTGATAGGCGCAGTCTTCAGAAAGTGAAAGGCGCGTACGTTCAGAAAAGAGAAATATATAGAACGTAAAATGCTTTCAGAGTTTGCCGTGAAATTGTTTCTCATTCCTATCAAAGAAGATACAAGCAGAGAGAAGGAAAGACTCTGAGAAAAGTATCAATCGCTAAAGTATTTTCCGCAATCATGGATAAAGGTTAGTATGCATTATTCTATCAATTATGTGAAATCATGATACCCTAAGATCTTTTAGATTGTGTTCTTATATGAGACTTTATGATTTAGAGAACACAGATTATTGTCTAACATGGGTTTCTCTTATAATTCTTTTTTTATTATCCCTCATCATCTCTAAATCATATCCATCTAATCCATTACAATACCACTTTAACATTTCTCTTATTTTCTCAATTAATAGCTCAAATGGACTGATAAAAAAAAATGAGAAAAAAAATGAGGTGTCTCCCTTCCCAGCAAATATGGCACCACGAAGTTGGTAGAAAGAGAAAAATATGTAATCTACTAACAGTACAGCTGTTTTGGAAGCACGAAGAGAGAGAAAAGAAGACCAAAAAAAGAAAGAAAATAAAACTGAAGATTCCCGACAAGATAAGGTGAAAGGAAAGAAGGAGATGTAGACTTTTACTTTTTGAGGTCTCGTGATTTTGATTTTTCATAAAAATTTACAGATCTCCCATCGTTGCTCATCCTTCAACCTCTACTTTCTCTTTTCTCACCGTCGGAAGGTATGAATGTCGCCGCTAGCGCCGCTGACAGCCTCTTCTCCTTCTTGTTCAGTCTTTTTTTTAAAAAACAATACTTGACTTTGACTCAGCCGGTTTAGGTCGAGTTGGCCGAGTTGACCCTAGGTCCACGCGGGACTCTAGTTCACCCCCCAACTCGGACCGATTTCCCGGCCGGTTCGTCAGTTTCCGATCCGATTCGGGTTTAAAAACATTGGTTTATAGTCTCTTTAATAACATTAACATATCTCTTACTCTTTTGGGTTTTACTTAGAAGATCAATATTTTTTTTTGAGAGATTAAAAAAATAAAATAAGTTTTTTAATTATATCATATATTGTATATTCTTAGATTATATATTAGTTTATTAGTCAAATTAATTAGTTTGGAAAAACAAATAACAATAAAAATGCTCTAAAATAATTTAATTAGCTTTTTTAATCTCTTAAAAAATTCAATTTAGTTTTATAATTAAGACCAGAAGAAATAATAATTAAGGTTTCAGGTGGATAACTCCGAAATTATTTGGATTATTAATATAATTTTTTTTTTCCAAAATGTGCCCTATGTATGAAAAAATGGTGAAAATAGTTTGAAGTGGTATAGGAAAGAGCCAAGAGAGAAAGTAGTAAATACTAGGGGTATTTATGGGTATGGCTGGGTAGGGTGAAAACTTTGCCCGATGCCCTGCCTGAAAGATCACTAGGCAGTAAAATGCAGCCCAGTACCTGGTCCTGCCCGATAGAAACCCTAATATTTTTGGGTAGGGCAATAATGGGCTGGGCAGGGCAGCCCTTCCATATCCAAGTGGCGATACCCTGCACACCTTATGTGGAAAAAAACAGCTTTAAGTAATTAAAAAATTAAATAACATCGATAATTCTACACTTTTGAATATTTTAATATAAGTCTTAAAATTAAAAAGACAACCATATGTCTTAATAAGGCATCAAAAATTAGAAATTAAAGCCTTGTAGATATCCAAAACTCTTAGAGGTTGCATCAAAGCCCTCAAAATGTCAAAAGGATGAAGCAGACAGAATCACCTACAAGAAAGCATATTATTACATCATTTACATGTAAAAGTAACAATTAATTGTAGGCTCCTAGCCTTGGTTTAAACTTTAAAGGTTGCAAATTGCCTACTTCATCCACCACTTGCCAACTAGCAACTGTAACCATTACATTCCTCTTTCTACATGTGCAACATTTAGGAAGAAAATAAAACAACAATTACATTTATACAAATAGGTTATATAATTTATAATAAATATATAATACTATTTTATAAAAAATAAAAATATATAATATATACTACTTGTCAGGGCTAAATGGGTAAGATGACATACCCTGCCGGATGCCTAGTCCTACCTACAAAAATGTCCAGCCCAGTTGAGCCCATTTTTCTTTAGGCGGCTTTTCCTTGGATAGGGTAGGGTAAGGTGATTTTTCATTGGGCGCGGGCGGGCGTATAAGGCCATGGGCATCATGAACAGCCCTAGTAAATACTCCCTCTAATCCTTATTATAAGGCATCAACAAGTAAGTTTATTTGGTCCTTTTTATAAGACACTTGCTTATTTCCAATAAGTATTAACTATTTTTTTCATGTCTGCTTATAATTAATAAGGGTAGTTTGTGAGGATAATATTAATAGGATATTAGAGTTTAAAGTAAGTAGTAGGGGTAATATTAAAAATTAATTAGATCTTAGAACAACTTTATTGATTTTAACTATTTTTATTGATTTATGAGAAAAATTAGTTGATGCTTTATAATAAAAAAGGAGTAATTGAAAAGCTGGAGAAATAATAAGAGAAATTTCCTTGAATGATGGACGAGAGAAAAGGGGAAAGATGAAATTCAGAAAAATGGTACGGTGCAGTACATCTAATTTAAGTGCTTGGAACAGAACTTATCATTATATTCACCCCTATCTCACTTTAGCTTGACTTTTGGACCATGGAAGTCTTTATTAATTAATTAATTAATTATATTGAAAACGCTTACCTTTGTGGAACCGGTTTTCTGCTTATCGTAAGGAGAGCTAATCATATCTGGAGTTAAAATAAATTAATTATTGGGTTTCTTTAATTTGTAGAGAGAGAATATGATGTACTGTAACAAGTCTGGTCCATTTTAAAAGTCATGTCAGCCACCAAGAAAAAAAAAGCTTGCAAAATTGATTATGAAAAAAGTAAAGGTGTTGATAGCTTTTCAATCTTTACACAACTTTAGTAATTAAATTGCATGATTGTTTGTTGTTTTCATTTATAAATGAGATATTCTAGATTCAAGAATATGACGTTTAGGATGGCTTTTTTAATATTTAAATGCTTATTGTTCAAACTTCAAAGGTCAAGTTACAGTTAAAAGCACCTTTCTCTAATTTTTTTTCTTTTAGCTTTTTTTCTCATATTTAAATCTTTTAAAGATTTTTTAATATATTATTTAAATATTTTTTGGTCAAACTAACTTTTTTTAAAAAAAATAAAAATCCACATAACGTTAACTTTTATCCCAAAAGTCATAGGGAATAAAAATCATTTTCCCCCTTGCTAATCGTTTAGATATGCAAAATAAATAATCTAATTAAAAGATGTTTTTAGACATATGAATGATATTTCACCCAATTTTATATTTTGATTGGAAGGTTGGTGAGTAATAATGTATTTAAATATCAGAAAATGTTTCAACAACAAAAAAGCCTATGAATATGAAGTTTCATTGTATAATTTCCAGACAGTGGATGTGTGGTCCAGGAAGCTTCTTGGTGCGGAAATATCCAGGAAGCTTCCGGGTGTGGAAATGGACTTATGATGTGGTGCTTAGTTTCCATGGAAAAGACACTCGCTTAGTTTTATTTTATAATCACCTCAAAACTCATATTCGTTAGAAACTCAACGCTCGATTCTTTGGAGTGCTCTGAGGTCTCTTAAGCAGTTTCTAAGGCCTGCGCCTCATCTTCATCAACCATGGCACATCGAGCACCATCCTCATCGATCACTTCCAAATGGACTTATGATGTGTTCCTTAGTTTCCATGGAAAAGACACTCGTTTAGGTTTCACCGGTCATCTCCATCAAGCTCTGCATCAAAGGGGAATTCAAGTCTTTCTTGATGATGACTGTCTTAGGACCGGAGAAAATATCACACCTTCACTTTTCCGAGCTATAGAAGAATCAAGAATAGCTATCATTGTTTTCTCAACAAACTATGCAGATTCAACATTTTGTTTGCGAGAACTTGAAAAGATTCTTGAGTGCTTCAAGAAAGAAAGTCGGTTGATCTATCCTGTATTTTATCATGTGGATCCATCAGAACTCCGAAATCCAAAAAAAAACTATGCAAAAAAAGCATTGGCTCGACTAGAAAAAAGATTCGAAGACGAGAGGCACAAGGTGGAAAAATGGAGGCAGGCTCTATCTCAAGCTGCTGATCTCAAAGGCTGTCATCTCAAACCCAAGTATATCTCCTTACTCTTTCTCTTATTATTATAATAACAGTTAATTACAATTTCCATCTTACAACAACGAACATGCGCATACTCTATGACGCCTTTAGTTGGGGTAACAATATTTTTGAGAAATATGCTGAGTATTTCTTTGAAAACTCATTGAGAAACATGTATTTAATTTTATTTTCCTAAATAAAAACAGTAACCAAGTATGATGGATTTCTCCTTATATGTAGAGCGGCTGAATATCACTAACAAGCTAGAACACCATTAGTCCACACTTGCAAGTGTACACAAATACTTTTATTTATGTTTCATCTTATAAGTTTAGGGGTTTAAACTTCTCATGTTACATGTAAAGGAGAAGATTCTTACACACACATGAAATAGTAGAACCCACATATATATATATATATAATGCTAATTATATATATATGTAGGTCCCATCATTTTATGTGTGTGTGACATGAGAAAACACTTCTCTTACGACATGAGAAATGTTTTTCCTATAAACTTAATAGTATTCTAATAATTAGGATTCAATTTAAAATATTGCTACAACGCTCTCATATTTCATCCTTTACTATGTGAGGAATGACACTACATCTTATTGGGAGGAATAGGGAATGCAACCAAGTTTTTATACCTAAAATTGACATATCTTAATGTTTAGTTGACTAAAAGTGCAAACTTCTTACAAATTGGTCAGGATTGATAGTGAACAAGAGTGTATTATAAGGATCGCTGAGGAAGTTGCTACTAGGATTAACCAGAAGCCTTTACATGTTACAAATTATCCCGTTGGACTTGTACCTCGAGTGAAGGAAGTTATCTCTTATTTAGATCTTTGGTCCATTGAGAAAATTAAAATGATAGGAATTTGGGGAGCTGGTGGAATAGGAAAATCAACCATTGCAAGGGCTTTATATAATTCCATCGCTGACAATTTTGAAAGCTTATGTTTTCTTTCCGATGTAAGAAAACGATCTAAAGAGTCAAATGGTTTGTCACATCTTCAAGAGATATTATTGTTTAAATTAGTCATGGCAAAAGATCTCAATTTTGGTGATTATCATGAAGGGATACCTATAATACAACGTAGGCTTAGTCAAAAAAAGATTCTTTTGATTCTTGATGATGTTGAGGAATTAGACCAACTAAAAGCACTTGCTGGAAGTTGTAATTGGTTTGCTTGTGGAAGTAGAATCATCATCACCACTAGAGATAAGCAATTATTAAAAATTCATGGTATTGAAAGTATTTATGATGTTAAGGGATTAAACAATGAGGAATCTCTAAAGTTGCTTAGTTGGTATGCCTTCAGGAAAGAAAATGTGGATTCCAACTACATGGAGGTTGGCACTCGTGCAGTAGATTATTCATGCGGCTTCCCATTAGCTTTAGAAGTGATTGGTTCTAACTTGGGTGGTAAAGGAGTCAATCTTTGGAATTCTGCTTTGCAACAATTTAAAAGCACACCGAATGAAAGAGTTTTGGATGCCTTGAAATTAAGCTATGATACTTTAGGGAAAGTGGAGAAACAAGTTTTCCTTGACTTGGCTTGTTTTTTCAATGGAGAGAAATTAGAATATATCATTGATATCTTGCTATGTGTTCGTGCAATCGAACCGAAATATGCTATTGATACATTGATTGATAAATCTCTTATAAAGATTGAACAAGCTCGTGTAACAATGCACGATTTGATAGAAGATGTAGGTAAAGAGATTGTTCGACAAGAGTCACCAAATGATCCTAGTGAACGGAGCAGATTATGGTTTTATCAAGATATTCTTCATGTCTTACAACAAGACACAGTAAGATCTTCAACATGCATGTTCACTTTTCCTAAAATTTCCCAAGAATTTATAATATTGAAGTTTTGAAATTTATCGTGTTCTTTTCATTTTGCAAGGGAACTAATAAAGTTGAAGCCATAATTCTAGACTTACCTCAAAGTATAGAAGTACAATGGAGCGGAAAGGAACTTATGAAGATGAAAAATATTAAAATGCTTGTGATAAGATATGCTTGCTTTTCAAAAAGTCCAAAATATCTACCAAATAGCTTAAGGTGGTTGAGATGGAATGGATATTCTTTCAAATTTTTACCACACCTAGATCGCCCAACCGAACTTGTCTACCTTGACTTGTCTTACAGTTTTTTTGAATTTCTCCAACCATTTGATAAGGTGAGTATATATACAAGTACCATAGTACTTTTATTTTTATTTATTTCCCTAATTCTAAAGTAAATTGATTTTTGTTCTGCAGAAGTTTCTGAATTTAAGTCGTATGAATTTAAGAAATTGCAAATTTCTACAGCAAATACCAGACCTATCTGGAGCTTCTAATCTAACAGAATTGTGGCTTGATAATTGCACTCAACTTGAGCATATTGGAGGGATGCCACCAAACTTGGATAAATTTAGTGCCATATGTTGCATATCATTGACTGAGTCATCCAAAAGAAAAGTATTCAAGAAGGTATCTCTCTCTCCCTCCCCTTAGCTCTCCTTCTATAATTCTATTCTTTTACTCCTTACATCTTCGTTAACTTTTCTTTTTTGGCAATACACAATTGGCAGGCATTAAACATTCAACCTGGGAAAAGAAACTTTATTTTGCCCGGAAAAGAACTACCAAAAGGGCTCCATCGTTATAGTCAAGGAAGTTATGTATCATTTTGGGTTCGTAATGTATTCCCAATGGCTTCTCGATTCTTTTTAAATATCACCGGCATCATGTCTACAATTATGAATTCTCAGTGCGCATCAATGGCACCAAGGTGGATACTATTTCTTCTATGTGGCTTTTATCGTCAAGAATAATGACTGATCACATATATATATGTGATATGCAAAGCATAATTCTTAGTACTGGTCTCCCCCTTGTAAATAAGTGGAATCATGTGGAGATTTTCTTTCAAAGCGAAGCAAAGGAGATCTATTTTGGAGTTCATGTATACAATCTACAAAGTAACTTAGAAAATATTCAATTCATGGACCCTAGAAGATACATTATTGTTGCCAACTTGTTGCAAAAAATACTAGAACAACAAGATTGGAAAGATGTCGAGGAAGATATGAATTTGGATTCAAACTCGGCAAAATATGTAGAGTCACTTGACAACCCCATGCATTATCAAGGTATTTTTTTTCCCCTCATCTGCCTTTTTATGCTACCAATGATATTCTTATTTTTACCACTTGTGACTGTATTATTTCATCATTGACTTTTTTTTTCCTATTTTCTTTTATTTTATTCGATTTTTTTGGAAGAACTAAAATAATATAACAACATGAAAAACATAGAGGGAAAAACATAGAGGAAGCTATATGAAAGAGAAAATTATTAATATGTAAGTCCTGTAGTTTCAATTGGTTTTTTAATAAAGATTATGTAGTCATCGATCTTTTATCAAGTCCCTGTAGTTTCACATAACTTTTAATTAGGTTGATGTAATTTTTTTGTTAGGTCCACATAATTTTTTCCCTTTAATCAGACATTTGAAACAACAGGAACTTGATTAAAAGTAAAAGAGATAAGGGTCTTAAATGCCATGGAAGTTTTCACTCAGGAGCACTGGTAAGACCGAAGTTTTTTTTGGATAAAAAATGCCATAGTAGTTCACAGGAAGTATCAATTTTGCCACGGAAGTTTTCACTGAGGAGCAATTTCGCCCTGGAAGTTTACAAAACGTAGCAATTTTTCCCTTCTGTCCCCAAATATTGAATTTGACTATTAAATTAGTCAAAGACCACACATGTCATGCCTTGAAAATGTCAAACTTGGAGTTAGAGAAGGAGATCCTTTAGATGTTGAACTTAAGGCGGCCAGAATTTGTAAAGCCGAACTGGTCGAAAGGACTGAAAGATCTATCACAAAACGCAAAATGAAACGCAAAACGAGAAATGAATTGTTCCAAAAATTAGTTCAATAAAACAAATCAATAGTGATAATATTTACGTTTGTATAGACTGATCATTTGCTTAGATCATAAGTAATGCTTCCTTTGGGTTTTGTGACAGTCGACCTTTCAATCCCTTTGACTAGTTCAGCTTCATAAATTCTGGCCGCCTTGAGCTCAACATCTCAAGGATCTCTTTCTCTGGCTCCAAGTTTGACCTTTTCATGGCATAACATGTATGGTATTTGACTGATTTAATAGTCAAATTTAATATTTGGGGATAGACGGGCAAAATTACTCCTTAGTGAAAACTTCCAGGGCAAAATTGTTTATCAACGAAAACTTCTATGGCATTTTTGGTCCAAAAAAAACTTCCGTCTTACCCGTGCTCTTGAGCAAAAACTTCCATAGTATTTAAGACCCTTATCTGTTGCAAACGTTGTAAAACTAAATTCCTAACTCAAAGACTTCTATGTCTTTCCTGTATATAATGATTGCTGACTTGGGGTACAAGAGAGAATTATTATAGTAATATTAGAAAACACCCCCCCCCCAAAAAAAAAGAAAAAAAAAACTCCTTCATGTAATTAAGTTGTGCACATTTCCCTCTCTTTTTATAGAAAAATTGCTTATTTTAATATTATTTGTAATATTTACCAATATATATATGAGGAATTGAGGATGTATATTAAAAGAAGTAATATTATGTTATGGTAATAATAACATAGACACACATATATTTGTTTTCCTTTCCCTCGTGTGTGTGTATATATATATGTGGGAATAAGATTTCTGCATTTACTATAGAAAAATCCCAGCAGCCCCAAAACGACAATGTTTCATTTTTTTCCCCCCTCTCTTTATGTCTGATTTACCACAGATAAGAGGGTTTGGCTTTTGAGTGCTTGGTGCCTACGTAAACACCATCAAGAAGGGATCCAAAAGGAAAGGGGATACGATTTTCCCATAAAATTAATGATATGTAAAAGATCAAGAGAGGAAAAGGGAAAAGGGGGAAAAAGAAGAAACAACGGGATCCAAAAACAAGGGGGAAGAAGGGATTTCTTGGCAAAATGGGATTGACGCTGGGGTAGTTAGAAAAAGAGGGAAATCAAAATCAAAATAGCGTGCGTGACAGAGGAATCACAGAGAACAGTTTATTGTTACTATTTGATTTTGTGAAACAAAACTAACTTGTGAATTCCCCCCCCCCCCCGGAAAAAAGTCAATTTTATTAATACCAAAAACAAGTATTACAATCACCAATAACCGAAACCAAATTAAAACTACTCGAAAAACCTATCAGTACAAACTACCACACATCTTACCAACCTACAGAATAAGAAGTCTATAGCCTAACAAAAGCTATAACAAACAAAAAGAGTATTCTACTGGGCTTTAATCATCAATCAGCCAATACCCTCCCGGTCCCTTCTATAAGTTGCATTGCTACCATCATCTCGAGTTTGAATACTGTCTTGAAGCAATATATCGCTTAAAGGAGATGGAACATATTCCAGCCAATCCAGCTGATACATCTCCTCTTTTGCAACGGCTGCTAGCACATTTGCAGCTCTATTCCCCTGTCTTGCGACCCTTCAGAGACTTCAACAACCTCAGAATATCAGATATCAGATCCCAACTTTGCCATTCACACCCAGTAGCAGAATCTGTTTTAATCAGTCTATACAATTTTTTGCAGTCAGTTTCCACAACTATCAGCTTATCCTGAAACCTGTAACTATTCAATAGTGCCTCTTTAAAGGCCACGCATTCAGACATAAATGGAGATTTAGCCGTGATTACACTCCCCTTTCCACCTACATAAGCACCCCACTCGTTCTTGCACACTATACCAATGCTCGCTTCACCAGTGGTGTCTTTGTAGGATCCATCCACATTTATTTTAGTGCACCCAGTCGCTAGAGCACACCAGCGTTTTGGCCATATCAGCTCTCCACCAAACACCCTCTTGACAGGCTCACCACTCCTCGATTTATGCTGCCAAAACTCATTTACCTGGCTCATCACTAACCTCACCACCTCACACACCTCAGGTTTCCCTCCTCCAAATACCCAGCTGCACCTTTTCTTCCATATCCACCAACACATGGTGGCAAATATTAGATTTTCCATATTCATCCAGACAAGAATTCCCAGCCAACATATCACACAAAACCACCTCACACCTCTTGACAAACCATTTGTTAAACTTGAGTCCTAGAGAACTACCAAACCAGCAATATTTTGACCATGGGCACAAAAATAACATATGTTCAATAGACTCAATCTCAGACCAGCATATAGGACATCCAGGATTATCAGCGCATTTACGTTTAAAGAGGGCCTCCTTGGTGGCAATGGCCCCACTCCTACTCTCCAAAGAAAGTGTTTAATTTTCGGTGGCACAGACAGATTCCAAATAAATTTCCATAAAGATTCAGGGATTCCGTAAGACGTACCTGGGTCCCGACATGCCACATTGCACTGATCCCTTTTTGCTACAGCATATCTTGACTTGACAGAGTAGCACCCATCTCTGTTCGCCAGCCAAATAACTCGGTCTTCACTGAGAGTATTAGGGACACCCATCATTAAGATTTTACTACTGATCTTGCCCACTATTGGGCTGAGGTTCCATTGATTGTTGCATAAGAGATCAGACACCTTCATAGACTCCTCCTCTGCTGTAAGGTCATCTCTACATAGTTTATACCCCTTCAGACCCATTACTCACTGATCCTTCCATACCCGTATTGATCTTCCATCACCCACCTTCCAACAAACCTCCTTCAAGAGTAAATCCCGTCCTTCCAATAAACTGCTCCAGCCCCATGATGCATGGCTTCCTTTCTTTGCGTGCAAAAAAGTATCATTAGGGAAATAAATTCCCTTGAGCACCTTGCACCAAAGATCACTTGGCCGAGTAAGTAATCGCCATGCTGTTTTCGCTAGCAATGCCTTATTGAAGCACAACAAATCCCTAAATCCCATTCCCCCCTCCTTCTTCCCCAAGGTCATCCACTTCCATCTCTTCCAATGCATCGTTCCTTCCTCCCCTTTTTTCCCCACCAGAATTGGGAAATCAATTGATCAATCTCCACACAGGATTTTTTTGGAAACAAAAAGCAAGTCATGGGGTAAGTGGGAATCGAGTTAGCAACTGCCTTGATTAGCACTTCTCTTCCCGCAAAGGATAGTAACTTCTGCTTCCAACCTTGCAGCTTCAAGCCAATTTTCTCCCTTGCACACGCTAATGCAGCAGACTTAGAGCGCCCCGCCCAAGGTATTTGCAACTTGTGAATGTTCTCGGGCGTGTTTATATATTATACACAAACATGAAAAGCAGATGGTGGGTAGGCCTTTTTTTTTTCCTTTGCTCTGAGGTGGGTAGGCTTTGTTGCGTGTTGTTTGTTGGGGGGGGTGAAAGAATGGACCTTGATACCCAAGAGGGGGGGTGAATTGGGTATCTATAAAATTTTAAAGACTTGGCTCTGTTTTGGGCAAGTTAAAGCAGAGGATAAATGAAGAGAGGAGTAGAGAAGCTTTGCACGGATCAATTTATACTGGTTCGGCCTTTTCTCTGACCTACATCCAGTCCCCAAGCCTCACTTAGGATTTTCAATCCACTAACTTCACAAGACTTGATTACAATCTCTGTATTCAGAGTAGTTCTCTCACTAGAACTCACTCCCCCTTACAAGATGCAATCAATACTCCCAACCACCAAGTCCCCTGACTTGTGGTTATCTCAATCAATGAATGATTACAAGAAAGACTCTCTCAAAGAGTAGATAAGATAAATACTGAAGTACAATGTATCAAAGATACAGCCTAATGAAAAGAACAACTCAGGATGATTATTTTCGAGTAGAGTAGTTGTTCATCAGTTGTGTCACTTTGGCTTCAGTTCCTCAGTCATTTATAATTGTTTGAACCATTTGAACGTTAATAATCCACTGAAGCTTGTTCCCATTCGAAAATGTGATTGTTGTGAGTGTTCTTCCATGTGTAAAGGTACTGCAGAAGCTGATGGGTAATATTCTGTTGCTACTTTCCAGATTTGGGTGTTTGTAGCTTTTGCATTTGAATATTGGTGGCCCATGACATTCTGTTTTTAGAATAATCACGTTTGGCTTTCTTCAGAGGTGATTGTACTGTCTGTAATGCCAACCTGTCATGCATTTAATCTTGTCTTGAAGGATAAGATAAAATAATCCAAGTTGCATAAAGTGTTGCTCCAATTGAATCTCTGTCTAATACAAATTCTTTCTGTTATCTCATAAACAAACTTGTTAGAACAGATCACTTACATATATAAGAGATAGATATAATGATTAGATTCAATGGGTAATTTGAAACATGAAGAAAGAATCAAATTTGACATATCAGAGTTTAAATGCGTTTTTCTGTTCTGGAGGTCTGAACTCGATTTCATAATGTTAGGCTCGAGTTCGGCCTTTATTCATTTTGAGAATTCGGGTCTGTCAAAATCAAACTGGAGGTTTGTGTGTAAACCTGAGGTTTGTAAGAACACGAACTCGAGTTCATTAATGATGAACTCGAGTTCTCTTTACTTAGAGAACTTCAAAAAGGGTTAACATAAGACAAACTGGAGGTTTAAGACAAGTGGGCTCGAGTTTGAAACTTTTTAAAAATGGCTAATTACTCTCTGGAACTTTTGAACTGGAGTCTGAGAAGCTTGGGCTCGAGTTTAGTTCTCTCTAAAATATTCTGAAGGCTCTCGGTCAAAACTAGGCTCGAGTCTGAAGAGTTTAGGCTCCAGTTTATAGACAATGTTCTGTTTTCAAGTTTAAACAAACTTGTCCTGCCAAGGATGAACTCGAGTTCATCATGACAGGCTCGAGTTCTTTTACTTAATATCTTCTTTGAACTTTTTCAAACTTGAGGTTTGAGTAGAGGTTTAGAGTTTGTAATAGGTTTTCAAAAGTAAAAAAAAAACTTTGTCAATGGCGAACTCGAGTTCATTAAATGGTAGGCTCGAGTTCACTCAAACTTTCAAGGATTTAATTTTGAACTTCAGGTTCAGTCTCAAGTTTGATCTTTGGTTTGACAAGTTTATGCTTTCTGTTAAACATAGGCTCGAGTTCAACAGTTATAGGCTCGAGTTCATGCTAACTTTCAAAGGTTTAATTATAAACTTCAGGTTTAGTCTCAAGTTTGAACTTTGGTTTTGCAAGTTCATGCTTTCTGTTAAATACAGGCTCGAGTTCATCACTCATAGGCTCGAGTTCTATTTTGACAGATAGAAAAATCATGAGTTTTAAACATCCTTGACTTGTCAAATCTTTCCACTATTGTTTACAATTGTCAGTGATCATCAAAACACTCTGAGAACTAACATTCTCCCCCTTTTTGATGATGACAACACTTGTAAACAATTGATTGGGAAACTTAGTTTGAAATTTATTTTGAAATTCAGCTTGTGATCAAATTGACAGAAAACATATATCAGAAGCAGAATATCAAGGATTTGTTTTGTGAAACAAAAATTTTGCAGATTATCAGAGACTTAACCAAATTATCAGAGATAAGCTTTAAGACCAAAAGCAAAAAAAAATATATAACTGAAACTTCAAATTGATAACTTCAAACTGAAAAAAAAATTCACATAATTCCAAAATGACTACAAAAGTTACAAAACAATCAACATTCACTCCACACTTTCTCCCCCTTTGGCATCATGAAAAGGAGGGGAAGAAGAGATAGGTTCAATTTGGACATAGGGTACTATGGCTAGTGGCTCAGCATAGGATGTGAAGGTCGAAGGTGTAGGAGCAGAAGGAGGTGTCTGTGCAGGCTGAGCGTGAGCAGGTTCTGAGTCTGGGGCAGGTACAGAGGTAGACGCATCCGGAGACTGAGACTTTAAGATCTTGTCCATCTTATCGCTTAGGTTCATCATTGTAACTAATAAGGTGGACATAGTAGAGGTCTGTTCATTGACTTGAGTCTTCAGTGCTTCTTGTTCAACTCTGAAGGCTTCTTGAGCATCCACCAGGTTATTGTGACCCTTGTTCACTTCAGCAACTAGCTTCCCTACAGCTAGTTCAATTCCTTCTATTAGATCAGATACGGCCTTGTCCACAATTTCTTGAACTCTGACATTAAAATCAGAGGGAGGTGGAGGAGCACTCTGAGCTTCTTCAGCTCTGGACTGTGTGGCTCTGGATGTAGCTGGCTTGGACCTCTTTGGGGCTCGGGACTGATCTGAGTACTCAGGCCTGTGAGTTTGCATCAAGTTCATGATGTGCTGTCCAAATTCAGTTGGAAATTGAGGAGAGTCATTCTCAGCCAAGTGCCAAATCTTCTCATGAAATAGAATTACTGAAACCAGACTGGCAAAGGGAATCTGGGATGACTGGCGTGAGTGAAAAGCAAATTTTGCTATTTCTTGAAAGAGCCAGTAACCTACATTCTGAGGTTGTTGGTCTAGAATGGAGGCGAAGATGTTAAAATCTTTCTTGGCAAAGTGTGTAAAGTTGCCTCCCTTCTGAAGAAGATTCCTGGAATAAATGTACCAGATGGCTCGGTTTCTCAGAGGCATGGCAGCTGGGGTGAAATTCAGTATCTCAAGGGTATTAGGAATAGGTTCATCAGGTCTGAGTAAACTAAATATAGCCTGTTGCTTATATCTGTGAGTTTCAGGCTTAGGAGGGTTTGAGATTTGTAGGATAGAGTTCAGATAGTCAGGAGTAATTGTGATTTTCTGACCTCTAACCTTTGTGACAATTCTTTCTTCTACCAAATCACCATCTGAATTTAGCACATTATCAGATTTCATGTGAAAGTAAAAGACTTTCACAAGTTTGGGACTATAGGCAGCCTTGATTGAAATTAAGGACTCAAATTGATTCATCCAGGGGCTCAAATCCAAATTACATTCTTCTTTTAGCTTAGCTAAATCTACAAAGACTATAGGACAGAATTTCTTCTTTTCATCATATTTTTTCTTGAATAAAACACCCTCTTCTGCTGTCATTCTACATGGTTCTATGTTGAAACCTTCTGGGCACCTTTTATGCTTGTAAATTTCTAAAATTGCAGGTAAGGGCTGAGATACCTGAGGAGTCCCTTGTTCCTGAGATTGAGGTTCAGCTTGACCACTACCTTGACCGGGAGTGGGAACAGAGTGGATACCCGCGGTTTTCTTTCTCTTGAAGGGTTGTTTTTCCCTCAGAGGAGCAGCTGGCTGAGGGGCTTTACCTCTTCCTTGGACAGGAGGCTCGGAATCATGCCTCTTCTTCGTTCTCTCTTCTCTAATTACAACTCCTTTCGGTCTGGAAGGAGGAGTTTGAGTATTTTCGCCGTCAACTCCTCTAACGAATTTGTCAATTCCATCTTGTAGGCGGGAAGAGCGCTTTTTTGTACGGACAGGGCGTTCAGATTGAGTTTGAGAAACAGATTGAGAAGGGTTAGGGTTTGTGTCTTTGGGATTTGTGGATTGAGAGGCCATTTTCGCGGAAAACAGAGGAAGAAGATGATGAGAAAGACGCAGAGGACTAGGGCAAACCGGAGGTGTGTGAAGAGTGAAGTGAAAAGTTTCTAACTGTAGTATATATAGAGTTCGTGATGAACTCGAGTTCACACCTTTCAGGCTCGAGTTCGTCATTAAAATTTGCTTACCTGGACTTCAAGAGTGTGCTGAGAACTCTTGAACTTCCTCGTGAACCTGAGGTTCTCACTTACGAGCTCGAGTTCAGGATGACTTTCCTCCAAGGTTGCTCTCTGTGATTTACGAACTCGAGTTCGTCACTTATGGGCTCGAGTTCGTCATGCCTGAGATCCAGCCTTGCTCTCTGCCAAAAATGAACTTGAGGTTCATTCACTAATGAACTCGAGTTCATTCTTGTTTTTGCCTTTCACTACTTCCAGTCTCTCTCGAGCTCGAGTTCTTTCTTGTCAGGCTCGAGTTCGGTCAAAACTTCAGCAAATTTGAGATAAGAGCATCCTGCATAAGACACTTCTAGATACTCCGATGCTTAAGTCAGTAATCAATCATTATCAAAACCATAACTAACTTTAAAATGAGTGAGAAATACTTACAGTTCATTGGGGTTTACCATTCCCAATTCTCTTCTTATGAAATTAAATTGTTCTTTTGCAAGAGGTTTTGTGAAAATGTCTGCAAGTTGGAGATGTGTTGGGATAAACATGACTTTGACATCCTTCTTCTGAACATGATCCCTGATGAAATGATGTCTCACATCAATGTGTTTGGTTCTTGTATGTTGCACAGGATTCTTGGCCAAGCTTATTGTGCTTGTGTTGTCACATAGTATTGGAATTTCTTTCAAGTACACTCCCAAATCAGCGAGTTGTTGTTTTAACCATAACACTTGAGCACAGCAACTTGAGGCAGCTACATACTCAGCTTCAGTAGATGATACAGCAACAGTGGTTTGTTTCTTGCTGAACCATGACACAAGTGAGCCACCAAAGAATTCACATTGTCCACTTGTGCTCTTCCTATCTGTCTTGTATCCAGCATGATCTGAATCTGAATATGCTACTAAGTGTTCTGGTTGTCCTTTGGGAAACTATAAGCCAAGAGTCTTAGTATCAGCAAGATATCTAAAGATTCTTTTCACATGTTCAGCATGTGTCTCTTTTGGAGTAGATTGGAATCTTGCACACATCCCCACACTGAATTGAATGTCGGGGCGGCTTGCTGTAAGATAGAGTAATGACCCAATCATTCCTCTATACTTTGTTATGTTAAAGTCCTTGCCTTCTTCATCAGCATCCAAAGAAGTAGTTGCACTCATGGGAGTATCAGCACCATTGCATTGATCCATTCCAAACTTCTTTAAGAGGTCATTCAGATACTTGGTTTGGGATATGAAAATTCCATCCTTCCTTTGCTTGATTTGCAATCCAAGAAAATAATTTAGTTCTCCCATCATTGACATTTCAAATTCTCCCTGCATTTTCTTTGCAAATTCTTCACACAGAGTATCATTAGAAGCTCCAAATATGATATCATCCACATAAATTTGAACAACTAAAATTTCATTTAGCTTATTAGTTTTAATAAAAAGAGTTGTATCAGCTTTCCCTCTAACGAAATCTTGATCAAGAAGAAATTTGCTTAATCGCTCATACCAAGCTCTAGGAGCTTGCTTAAGACCATATAAAGCTTTCTTGAGACGAAAAACATGATCTGGATAATTTTCATTTCGAAAACCAGGAGGTTGCTCAACATAAACTTCCTCTTGAATAAAACCATTTAAAAATGCACTTTTAACATCCATTTGATAAAGTTTAATTCCTTTTACACAAGTAAAGGCTAGAAGAACTCTTATAGCTTCCAATCTTGCCACTGGAGCATAAGTTTCTTCATAATCAATACCTTCTTCCTGATTATAGCCTTTGGCAACCAATCTTGCCTTATTTCGGACAATGACTGCAGATTCATCTCGTTTGTTTTTGAATACCCATTTAGTGCCAATGACTGGATGGTCTTTAGGCCTAGGTACCAAGTCCCAAACTTGATTTCTGTCAAATTGATGTAATTCCTCTTGCATAGCTATCACCCAATCATTGTCTGAAAGGGCTTCTTCTATTTTAGAGGGTTCAATGTGTGAAATAAATGCAGAGAAGGTTACTTCATTTAACGTGCTTCTTCTGGTTCTTACTCCTTGATTAATATCACCTATAACTTGGTCTATAGGATGATTCCTTATATATTTCCAAGCTCTAGGCTGAGTCTGATCAGGATTTTCTAAACTGTTTTCAGGATCAGCTTCAAAAACATTTTTAGAATTTTCAGAGGAAGGGGTAGTTTTCGAAAAGAATTGATTTTTGCAAATGTTTTCTTCTCATCATCCAAAGATCTGTTAGAATCATTTTCACAAAATACAACATGTATTGATTCTTCTACAACTTTAGTTCTAGCGTTAAAAACTCTATATGCTTTGCTTCTATTAGAATAACCAATAAATATCGCTAAGTCAGCCTTAGAATCAAATTTACCAAGATTCTCTTTACCATTATGGTGCACATAGCACTTGCAACCAAAAATGTGAAGGTGACTGAGATTTGGCTTTCTCCCTTTGTAGAGCTCATAAGGAGTCTTGTTCAACTTCTTCCTTAAGTAAGCTCTATTGGAGATATAGCATGCAGTGCTCATGGCATCAGCCCAAAATACTTGTGATGTGTTGTTTTCACTCAACATTGCTCTTGCCATCTCAGTGAGTATTCTGTTCTTTCTCTCCACAACACCATTCTGTTGTGGTGTCCTTGGTGCTGAAAAGTTGTGATCAATCCCCGTGTTGTCACAGAACTCAGCAAAGGCGTTGTTCTCAAATTCTCCACCATGGTCGGTTCGTATACCTGAAATTGAAAAACCTTTCTCGTTCTGGACCTTCTTGGCAAATACAACAAATTGATCAAATGTTTCATCTTTAGATGATAAGAAAATTGTCCATGTGAATCTAGAATAATCATCAACTATGACCAAAGTATATAAATTTCCACCAAGACTTCTAACTCTAGCTGGTCCAACTAAGTCCATATGAAGTAATTGAAGGGGTCTGGTAGTAGAAATCTCATTCTTCGTTTTAAAGGATGATTTGGTTTGTTTTCCTTTTTGGCAAGCATCACATATCTTATCATTTTTGAAATTCAATTTTGGAATACCAATAACTAAATCCTTTTTCAGCAACTTGTCAAGTTGAGACATGTTCACATGAGCTAATCTTTTGTGCCATAACCAACTTTCATCCAAGTTACTTACAAAACATTTTTCTGACACGGAGGTATTACTAGAGAGGTTAAGTGTATAACAATTGCCATCTCTAGGTGCTCTAAACAAGGCTTTAGTTTTCAAATTTTCTATGGGAATCAAATCCTTTTTGACAATAAAGCATTCATCAGAATCAAAGATAACTAAGTTACCCTTATCAGTGCTTTGGCTCACACTTAGGAGATTGTGACACAATCCTTCTACTAGATAGACATCCTTGATGAGTGGACCATCACTACTTCCAATCTCACCAATGCCAGCAATCTTTCCTGATTGGTCTCCTCCAAAGGTGACTCTACCACCATCTTTTGGTTTAATTGTAAGGAATTTGGTTTTATCACCAGTCATGTGTCTTGAGCATCCACTATCAATATACCATTTGTTGGGTCTTGATGCTCTAAGACAAACCTGCAAATCACAATGGGATCAAGTTTTAGGTACCCAACTTTTCTTGGGTCCTTTTGGGTTAGCTTGCACCTTGAGAACATAAGTTCCTTTTGGTACCCATTTATAGTTTCCTATAGGTTTAATTTTTCCTTCCCTCTTATGGAAACAAGATGAAGTTGAATGGCCCTTCCTATTGCAATAATCACAATGTGCAAAGGGATTTGAGGAGTGAACTGTTTTTGTAAAGTAGTTCATGTAAGATTTTTGACCACTCTTCTTTTTACCTTTCTTCTTATCAGAATTTGGTTTGTAACCAATACCTGACCTATCATTTACAAATCTTTGTTGTTTCAAAATTACATTAAGCATTTCACTGCCCTTAGTAAATGTTTCAAGTGCTTTTGTAAGATGTACATTCTTCTGTTTTAATTCAGGGCATTCCTGACAAATCAAAATTTTAGAAGAAGATAGTTTTTCAATTTGTAGTTCAAGAGTGATATTTTTCTTTTTCAAAGCTAAGTATTTTTCTGCGAGTTTCTCAAATTCCTTTTGCACAAGATAATATTCATCAACAAGTTCATCATAGGAAGGTTTTGAGTCATATACCTCATCATCATCTTGTTGTTCTTGAGCTACTAGGCATATGTTTGCCTTTTCATCTTCATCCTCTTCATCCTCATCTGAAGAGCTATCACCCCATATGCTTGAAATGTATGCTTTCTTTTTATACTTGCTGAAGCTCTTTTTGTCCTTCTCTTTGTTGGTGTTGTTCAGCAAAGGACATTCAGACTTGATGTGTCCAGGCTTTTGGCACTCATAACAGATGATTGGTTTCTTTGTTTCATGATTTGAGCTTCCTTTCTGAAACCTTTTGAATCCTTGGTCTCTCTTGAAGTATTTCTTGAAGCGCCTGACCAACATACCGATTTCTTCATCTTCATCTTCCTCATCTTCTTCATTATCAGAATCTCTTGCTTCCTTGGCTGTTTTAAGAGCCAATCCCTTGCTTTTCCCATGTACCTCGTCAAGTCCTTTCTTGAACTTGATTTTTGCTTCATATTCTGAGAGGCTACCAAATAGAGCAGCCACAGAAGTCATTGATTCTCCTCTAGCTTCTTCTATTGCTGTGACTTTGGCCTCCCATTCCTTGTTGAGAACATTGAGAATTTTTCTTACTTGGACTGACTGATCATAGTCTTTACCAAGTGCAGCAAGTTGATTTATGAGATGAGTGAAACGAAGTTGAAATTCACCAATGGATTCGCCGGATTTCATTCTAAGGAGATCATATTCTGTCATGAGGGTGTTTACACGATTTTGCTTTACACCTGCTGTCCCTTCATGAGCAATTTCTAGTGCATCCCACATATGCTTTGCAGATGGAAGTGTGCAAATCCGGAAGTATTCTTGTTGACTTAATGCACTTTGGAGAAGTAGAACTGCCTTACTGTTGAGTGTGATGTTCCTTCGATCATTGTCATCATATTCCTCTTCAAGTTTTGGAATTCTCACACCATCTTCCATAGTTGTAGGAGTGTAATCTCCTCTTTCAAATACTCTCCATAGTCCATATTCAGTAGCCATGACAAAAACTTTGAACTTGGCTTTCCAGAATGAGTAGTGTTCTCCATTGAAACCAGGTGGTCTGTTGATAGAGGCTCCATCGGGAAGAATTCCTTCTATATTGATCCTTCTCGAGCTGTTAGACTCTCTTGAGAAAACCAGGCTCTGATACCAAATGAAAGAATGGACCTTGATACCCAAGAGGGGGGGTGAATTGGGTATCTATAAAATTTTAAAGACTTGGCTCTGTTTTGGGCAAGTTAAAGCAGAGGATAAATGAAGAGAGGAGTAGAGAAGCTTTGCACGGATCAATTTATACTGGTTCGGCCTTTTCTCTGACCTACATCCAGTCCCCAAGCCTTACTTAGGATTTTCAATCCACTAACTTCACAAGACTTGATTACAATCTCTGTATTCAGAGTAGTTCTCTCACTAGAACTCACTCCCCCTTACAAGATGCAATCAATACTCCCAACCACCAAGTCCCTTGACTTGTGGTTATCTCAATCAATGAATGATTACAAGAAAGACTCTCTCAAAGAGTAGATAAGATAAATACTGAAGTACAATGTATCAAAGATACAGCCTAATGAAAAGAACAACTCAGGATGATTATTTTCGAGTAGAGTAGTTGTTCATCAGTTGTGTCACTTTGGCTTCAGTTCCTCAGTCATTTATAATTGTTTGAACCATTTGAACGTTAATAATCCACTGAAGCTTGTTCCCATTCGAAAATGTGACTGTTGTGAGTGTTCTTCCATGTGTAAAGGTACTGCAGAAGCTGATGGGTAATATTCTGTTGCTACTTTCCAGATTTGGGTGTTTGTAGCTTTTGCATTTGAATATTGGTGGCCCATGACATTCTGTTTTTAGAATAATCACGTTTGGCTTTCTTCAGAGGTGATTGTACTGTCTGTAATGCCAACCTGTCATGCATTTAATCTTGTCTTGAAGGATAAGATAAAATAATCCAAGTTGCATAAAGTGTTGCTCCAATTGAATCTCTGTCTAATACAAATTCTTTCTGTTATCTCATAAACAAACTTGTTAGAACAGATCACTTACATATATAAGAGATAGATATAATGATTAGATTCAATGGGTAATTTGAAACATGAAGAAAGAATCAAATTTGACATATCAGAGTTTAAATGCGTTTTTCTGTTCTGGAGGTCTGAACTCGAGTTCATAATGTTAGGCTCGAGTTCGGCCTTTATTCATTTTGAGAATTCGGGTCTGTCAAAATCAAACTGGAGGTTTGTGTGTAAACCTGAGGTTTGTAAGAACACGAACTCGAGTTCATTAATGATGAACTCGAGTTCTCTTTACTTAGAGAACTTCAAAAAGGGTTAACATAAGACAAACTGGAGGTCTAAGACAAGTGGGCTCGAGTTTGAAACTTTTTAAAAATGGCTAATTACTCTCTGGAACTTTTGAACTGGAGTCTGAGAAGCTTGGGCTCGAGTTTAGTTCTCTCTAAAATATTCTGAAGGCTCTCGGTCAAAACTAGGCTCGAGTCTGAAGAGTTTAGGCTCCAGTTTATAGACAATGTTCTGTTTTCAAGTTTAAACAAACTTGTCCTACCAAGGATGAACTCGAGTTCATCATGACAGGCTCGAGTTCTTTTACTTAATATCTTCTTTGAACTTTTTCAAACTTGAGGTTTGAGTAGAGGTTTAGAGTTTGTAATAGGTTTTCAAAAGTAAAAAAAAAACTTTGTCAATGGCGAACTCGAGTTCATTAAATGGTAGGCTCGAGTTCACTCAAACTTTCAAGGATTTAATTTTGAACTTCAGGTTCAGTCTCAAGTTTGATCTTTGGTTTGACAAGTTTATGCTTTCTGTTAAACATAGGCTCGAGTTCAACAGTTATAGGCTCGAGTTCATGCGAACTTTCAAAGGTTTAATTATAAACTTCAGGTTTAGTCTCAAGTTTGAACTTTGGTTTTGCAAGTTCATGCTTTCTGTTAAATACAGGCTCGAGTTCATCACTCATAGGCTCGAGTTCTATTTTGACAGATAGAAAAATCATGAGTTTTAAACATCCTTGACTTGTCAAATCTTTCCACTATTGTTTACAATTGTCAGTGATCATCAAAACACTCTGAGAACTAACAGGGGGTGCTCTGTTTCTATCTATAACTGATTATTGCGATGCTCAAAATTTACTTGTAGGGAAGATTAAAAGTGGGTAAATCGGATATAAAGAGGGAAAAAAAAAAAAGAAACAATGTTATTTTGGAAGCTGCTGCAGATGAATTTTTCTGTAGTAAATGTAAAAATGTTATTCCTATATATATATATATATTGAAAACACACAATATATTTTCAAAAGTTTTTATGGAATAATTTTTTTTCCTTATATACACACACATATCTTTTTGTTAGGAAATGATGCTAGGTTAGATTTTTCCGAGAAACTTTAGTCACTTTTCTGATAAGCTAATAGTCTATCGGTTAAAGCCCTTTTTTAAGGGGAATTTTTGGGAGATTACTTATTCTTATTTATAAGAGGCTACAAAAACTTATTGAAATTTTTTTTTTCATTAGTTACTATGCCAATATAAGTTATTCAAACTCCAATAACTATCCAAGTAGTGGGCCAAACCCATTATCTACATGAGAGAGATAGAGGTATATTTGAAAAATAACTTTCATTCTTGACATATTTTATTATATTTAACTAATTTTAACCAATATTTTAATTTATATAATTTGGTTATTTGTGTCTTATGAAAAGAAATGGACAGAATATCAAAATTTACAACCCCGGAAATCAATTTATAGCTTGGCTTCTAGAAGCTTTTACTCTATAGTTTATTATTACTATTAATTAATGTTGCTACAACTGTGGCCTTCAAAATTTGAGTTTTGTTCTATATTTTTAACATTATTTCTATTTTCATGGACAGAGAGAGATATTATGGAGAAGCTTCGACCTTATTGGGATTTAGAAATTTTGAAAGTTAATGGTCATTCCTACAACAACTTGATTGAATTGCACCAAATTAATTGCAAAAACTGTTGGAGAATTCATGCCCTTGGGCAACTACCTACCCTGAGAACCTTAACAATTGAAGGACTGGAGAGTGTGGTGGCTATCGGATTTGAGTTTTTCCATGGAGATGATTCTGCTTCACTTGTACCATTTCCATCCCTTGAAACTCTTCATTTTGAAAATATGATCTCATGGGAAAAATGGAATTCAATAGATATGCATGCTTTCCCTAATCTCCGCACTCTTCGCTTTCGTGATTGTCCCAAACTAATTGGAAATTTACCTCACCAACTTCTTTCTTTAAAGACTCTAGAAATTAAAAGATGTCCACTGCTTGTTTCTTCTATCCCAAACTACCCATATTTGATCGAGTTAGTTATAATTAAAAGTCCAAAAGTAGTGTTGCAAGGGGAAGATTTGCCAAGTTGCATAAGCCATCTAAAAATTTCAGGTAGGCAAATGTCAGAGCCTCTATTTGAAAAGATGGATGTTCATTATTTAATTGTTTGGGATTGTCCTGATGCAGTGCCACTTCCAATGATTCATATGCCACATTCAGTGGAACGGCTAACTATAGCAAATTGCAAGAATCTCAAGTTTGATTTGGTTTCAAATGCACCTCTTTGTCATCTTCAAAGGATTTCCATTTATAATTGCAAGTTTCTGAGGTCCTTGTTTGATGATATGAAACATCTTCTCCCAATTTTAAAAGAGCTATTTATAAGAGGATGTCCAGAACTGGAGCCATTTTCAATAACCTTACCGTCAAGTTTAATACGACTTGAGATAGGAGAGTGTGACAAGTTATTATCATGTCTTATAGAATTGCGCCACCTTCCAACTATCACTCAGCTTTGCATCTATTTTGATCTCTGACATGGCATTGCAAAGGGCTTCGACATCTACCCTTACAAGAACTACAAATTTTGGATTCTCCGAACAGTGCTAAAATGGGACAAATTATTCCTCCTTCTCTACAAAGGCTCCACATTTGTGATTATAGGTTTTTCTTAGAGCAATGCCACGAAGACACGGATTCAAGGTAGCACTGATATTGTCCCATATTCCAATTATTAGTTTAGTACTCCCTTTCTGTACATTTTTATAAGCAAAAACTATTAAGGTCACCCAAATTAAATTGTTTTTCTTTTAGATTAGTCAAAAATAATAAATAATAAGTGTGTCAGAAATGCAATTTTTTCTTTTCATATATACCCTTATTTATAAAGATGGTGAATGAGAGAGAACGATTGGGGGTAAAAATGAAAAAAGTGCATTAGATTATTAGACAAACACAAATTGTTGCTTACACATAGTACCAAAACCTAAGTGACAGAATGTTGCTTATTAGAGATGGCAAAAAATGAGAGAATGTTGTTTATAAAAGGAACCAGATGGAGTGTTATTACATTTTGCTTATTACATGCTTCCACGTAAAATGTTCCTTAGTATTTAATTATATGACTTGCTGAATTAATCTACAGAAATTATTTCTCCCTTATGCGTTGAGTGTAGACAGATTCATTTGAGTGAAAATGTGAAATAAACTTCTAAGATTCTTGTTCTTATTTTTAGTAATTTTCTTTACTCTCAACCACTTGAAGCATGCCTTTCTCTTATTTCTGGAACATTTCTCCCTGTTTAATTGTTCAATGATTTACTTCAAATGCTAATTTCATTTAACTGTTCTTTAGAGCTCCCTTCCAAGCCAATAATTTACTTTTATTCAAGCACTTGTTTTTTGAAAAGGGAGTATACTTATTATTCCCAGATATATCATTCAAAAGTCTTTCCAAGTTACTGCACAAATCATCATATGATTACATTTATCGTCTTTGAATTAATTATCAAACTCAGAGCTGTCTATTTTTTTGCAGTGACTTTGAAGATGAAGACATGAATGATACAGACAATGATGAGGATATTTGGCCTGAAAACTCCTACCGTTCAGACATGGATTCAAGGTAGCACTGATATGATCCCATATTCCAATTATTAGTTTAATACTCCCTTTTGGTACATTTTTATAAGCAACAGCTACTAACTACTAAGGTCATCCAAATTTTTAAGAGTGTTGCTTATAAAAAGAACCAGATGGAGTATTATTGCATTTTGCTTATTACATGCTTCCATGTAAAATGTTCCTCAGTGTTTAATTATATGATTTACTTAATTAATCCACGGAAATTATTTCTCCCTTATGTGTAGAGTTTAGACTGATTCATTTAAGTGAAGATGTGAAATAAATTTCCAAGTCTCTTTTTCTTATTTTTAGTACTTTTCTTTACTCTAAACCTCTTGAAGCATGCCTTTCTCTTAGTTCTGGAAAATTTCACCCTATTTAATTGTTCAATGATTTAGTTCAAATGCTTTCATTTAATTATTCTTTTAGAGCTCCCTTCCAAGCCAATAAGTTACTTTTATTCAATTACTTTTTTTGAAAAGAGAGTGTACTTATTATTCGCAGATACATCATTCAAAAGTCTATCCAAGTTACTGCACAAATCATCATAAATCATCATGTGGTTACATTTATCATATATGAATTAGTACAACTAACAACTCTCTAACTCAGCTTTTTTTTTTTTTTTAGTGACTGGGAAATTGGCACATCCTCTAAAGAGGAAGACATGAATGATACAACACTTCAGGTAATTCTCGCTATGAGTGAAAATACTCCAAAACCCCCCCCCCCCCCAAAAAAAAAAAAACTCTATTTGAAATGATTCTGTATCCTTGAATTAAGGACATGATTCTGCATCATTGAATTAAGGTGAGTGTAAAAAAACTCCTTGCTAAAAAAAGTTCAATAAGGCATTAGGACTTTAGGCGTAAGTTGAATTAATATGTTTATCTTTCTTTCTCTTTTTATGCGTTCTATGTTTCATGTTTTCTAGTTTTATCTGTAAGACTTTTACTTCTATTGTTCAAGTTGTATTATTTTTTTTTTGGCTTGGGTTGTGATGTCTTGGCATTAGTAGTTTAGGTGTAAGAAAGTCTGCATTTGTTTGTAGTAATATTTGATGTAAGCACGGTATATTAGTAAAGGCTATCAGTAAAATTTAGAGGTGTTGTCCTCTTTTCTTCAAAAAAAATAAAATAAAATAAATCATAGTTTATATATATATATATATGTATGTATGTATGTATAACTTTTTTAACATGATTTCTTAACGGTTTGGAGATAGTAGCAGAAATCTATAGTAAGCCGGCCATCATTATTTGACACGAGGCATTTGTTATAAATACATGATGAAGTTGTTTGAATTAAAATATATGATGAAGTTGTAAGTTAACATATTGATTTGTTTTCTTTGATGCATACATTTAGGGACTTTTCTATCATCTATTCAGAAAAAGTAGCTCACAGTACTACCAACGACGAATCAAGAAGTCTTTGACCAAAAAAAAACTCGGATATGCTTTTCCAGAAATTATGAAGATGCTCAACCTGTAACCAAATCTCGATCTATTTCATCTGGGTAGAACTTTTTTATCTAAACCGCCCAATCAGGATCTGGGATTGGGAGAATGACTGTTACGTGCTCTGATGGCCATCTCTTCTCATCCCTCAAAATCTTTCCTTCATTTCCTTTCTTTTTTCTAAGTTCTTTTCCCTCCTTAAATCATTTTCGTACCAAACGGGGCCTAAGAACTCATCATTCTGGAACCCCACAAGCACTTTCTAGGAGTTGAGCTTGTCGAGTGATGAGTATATATTTTATAATTAAATAGATGTATATTTTATAAGATTTAATTGGAATTATTGATATTATATACCTATTTAATTATCTTTTAAGAACTTTTCCATAATTGAATGAAACTTAGGATCAAAGAATAAATCGACATAAAATCTACTCATATCCTATTTTTTATTGTGCAGGAAATATTAGCTAATTTGGAATGAAGTATAAAAAACAATCAAGAGGATATGCAATCAGCCAAACTCGATGGTCCAATGCAAGAAAAATAGAAACAAAATAGAGAGGCAAAGACAAGAAAGGGAGGAGAGATCTGAGAGACACGGAACAAGAAGGAAGGAACAAAGAAGCAGAGGAGTAGCGGCTGAGCGTTTTAGTTCTCTTCATCATCTCCACGGAAGGACGAAAGGACTATGGAGGCGACACAGAATTTTTCTTTCATCTCTTTCCTTTATTCTTTCAATCAAGTTTCATCTTTTTGTTTTAGATTTTATTAGAGCCATGCGTGGCTATTTTGTTTTGCAATCTAGAGGACCTATGAACTTGAGGATGAATTGGATTTTGTTTTCATTATTTAGTTAAATTTAATATTAATTTTAGTTACTTAATCTTGGTTAATTTTATCTATTTAGTGATTGGCCATCATTGAATATGATTTTGAGCATTAGGGTTTACCTTGACGAAGGAGATTTTAATTAGGCTCTGAGATTAAGTAATATTGGATTAGATTACGATTTAATTTGCAGTTAGGATAGACATATACCTAATGGCCCCATATAATTGTTGAAGAGTGTGTTCGATTTTTATTGCCTATTAAGTAACTATGTTAGACATAAGAAATTATACTCAAAAGAGGGTTATAAGTGGACCGAGAGACACTTATAACTATTTATACTCGAGATTAACAAAATTGATATTGAAGTTAATTAAATTAGTGAAAACAAGGTTTATGAAGCTAATAAGGGATTAGTGACTCTGGGTTGTTCATTTGATTATTGTGGTAGTTTTCTTATTTTTATTTTTATTTTGATTTTCTTTTCCTTTATCTTAATTAAATTCAATTTGTTTTGCTCAACTTAAACGAAATTGTGAAATTAATGCTTAACTAAAGTTGTGATATTAAGTCCTCGTGGGAACGATACTTTTCTTATCACTTTATTACTTGATACGGCCCGTGCACTTGCGGAGTTTATAGGCTATAAAGTTTTACCCTATCAAGTTTTTGGCGCCGTTGCCGGGGACTTGTGTGCTACAATTGTCTTAGTTAGAATTAATGGAGCATTAGTAGTTTAAGTTTGAGTTTGTAAATATTTTATTTTACTTTTTTAGAATTTTTTTTTAAAAATGGATTTCAATTGGTAACCAACTGGTCTTAATATTGAAAAGGAGAGAAATTCTTTATATTCTACACAAGATGGATTGCTTGCTACATTAAATTCTTTGAATGAATATTGGCAACGTAAAAGGAGTATAAATGATAGTTGTATTCTATATGTTGATTCTTCTCAATATGTTTGCATGTCTTGTGTTTATTGTGGAGGGAATCATTTATATGAATATTGTCCATATAATACAACTAGTCATTTTGTGAGAGATGATTTCACTAAGAACCAAACTTATTTTAATAACTCATTTTGTCCTAGTAAAGGTTTTGAGTAACATAATTTTAGGGATCCACATGTCTATTGTTCTCATGAAAATACTCCTCCTTTTTACTCTTATCCACCTATTGAAGAATACACCATTGAGTATAGGGAAAAAAATCTAATTTGGATAGATTAGTTGAGGAGTGTGCGGAAGCATCAGAGAGATTTAGTAGTGAGCAAAAGAAATTTATCACTAGGGTTGAATCAAGTGTCCAAGATATTGAGGTAAGTGTCCAAAATATTGGGGTAAGTGTGAGTCAAATTCTTTCTACCCTTGAAACTATGGTGCAAGATAATTCCTTAAACTTGATGACCACTTCTTATGTTGATAATGATTATTATGAGGAAATTGAAGGTATGGAATTACATGAGACTATGGACAATATAGAAAGTGATTGTGAGCTTGACAATGATTTAAATGAGCATATTGGATGTTTAGAAGAGGTTCCGGCTGTGGAGCCTACGGATTGTGATGATGGTGATCAAATTGATCTTGATATCCCAATTGTTGTTATTCATTATCCTCCTCTTAAAGTATTGACTCTTACTAATGAAAGTCAAGTTGATTTTATTGGATGCTCTAAATTCTTGGAAGTGCATATATTTATTTTCAAGGGTATGCATGTTGTGCCTCATTTGAATTCAGTGATTGCATGTAATCCAAGATTGTCTATGATTAAGGAAGTATAAGTAATTAACTTGAATGATCAATTTTTATGTTTGAAACCTTGTTGTTTGAAAAGGAATGAAAACAAGGTAATTGTGGTGTTTGATACTTATGATTAGTGGTTTGTTTTGAGAAGTCTGGCTGAAGAATATAAATTTAGCGCTTCTTGGGAGGCAACCCAAACATTTTGTTTGCATATTTTATTATTATTATTTTTCTTTCTTTCTTTTAGTTTTATTCAGGTTTGAAGAAGATCACTCCTATTGTTGCTGTAAGGTCTTGCTTTAGCACTCCACATCAGAGTTAGAGGCTTAAACCAGAGGAGTATTAGTTCCTTTCCTTTTTTATATTTTTGCAACATTGAGGACAATGTTTGATTTAAGTGTGGGGAGCGATATAATTTTTTTTGGTTATGTTTGTTCTTATGCAAATTAAAAGATTTTTTTTTTTGAGATTTTTGCATTGTTGAGGATTGACCTTAATTTTGAACTTTCCTCACCTTAGAGAATATTATCAAGTCAAAAATTAAAATAGAAAAAAGAAATGTTTAAACCAAGTCTCTAAGCCTTGAGTTTTTTTTTTTTTTTGCAATCTTGAGATAGACTATAAGAATACGGATTAGTTTGTAATATGATCAATAAATTATTAGTTCATGAATATTTTACTACATGATTTCTTTAAAAAATTAGATAATAACCTTTGCCAGCTAAGGAAAGCTTTTGTGTAGGGAAACGACTCCAAAAAAAAAAAGAAAAAAGAAAAACAACTCCAATGACTTCTCTAGACCTCACTTAGTAACCGGGGGCACTTCATCACCAATGTTGGTACTCGTGTCAAACGATAAAGTCAAAGAAGGTTATGAGTTGGGCTAAAAGCCTCTTGAGATGCCTGTTGAAATAACTGAGTAACCGGAGCTGTATCACCCATGTGTAGGGTCGCGTCAAAAGGGGACCTACAACAACTCAAGAAACAAAAATAGAAAAAAAAAAGAAGAAGAAAAGAACAATTTTTTAAAAAAAAGAAAAGAAAAAATGAGTTATTTCTGTTAGACCTGACTATCACCCAAGAGGGGGGTGAATTGGGTGTCGGATAAAAATATAGAAGCTTTAAAATTCTTTCCAACTCTTAATAAAGGTAATGAGTATGAAAATAACTATTCATAAATCAACAGTTAAATATTCAAATAAATGTTAAAATAATATCTGTTGGAAATATAAGAGTTTAAGGAAGAGAATATGCAAACTGTGATTTATCCTGGTTCGGCCCAATCCACGATGACCTACGTCCAGTCCCCAGGCACCTCCTGAGATTTCAATCCACTATCTCCCTCAAGCTTTAATCGGGTACTTGAGAACCGCTACAATCCCACAAGTTTAGCCAAGCACTTGTGCAGCCTTTTACAAATCTCTTACCGAGATACTCCCCCTTACACACCGTAAAGATACACCGATTGATCACACACTCTGTACTCGAACTAATCCTTTTCCTAGGATTCACTCCCCTTACAAGCTGTAATCAACACAATGTGTTTCCCACTCAAAATCACCCAATCTTAAGTAACTCTCAGATAAAATGTTTACAAATAAATCTTCTCTCTAAGAAGTGATAAGATAAACACTGAAGTACAATACAAATAATCTCACTCTCTTAATAAATTATATGATCACTAAGAAAATAGAGAGAATATGAGATAAACATAGAAGGCATCTTGAAGGTGTAAGCTCATGTGTCTGCTATCCCACGCTATCTTTGAATACTTCTCTATTTATAGATAATCAGTATTGGCGTTGCTTGAAGCATTTATCCGTTGCATGTATTTGACCGTTGGCAATGATTGCTGGAGCGTCTGTCCTTGCTCCTTCATTTGTCCGCCATTTATCTTCATTAAATGTTCGTTGTGGCGTTCATCTGTGCTTTCTGTCAAGCCACGCTCGAGTGTCTGCTTGGTTGAGATTATGTTCAGTTGCTACTCACGTGATCCAGGATGGAGAATAACTTAAACTATTGATTTGGTCCTTCTGACGGTATGGGCTATCCTTCATCATGTTGGCTTTGTTTCTTGGTGCTCTCGGTATTCAGACATTGGCTACACATCGTTGGAAGGAATAGCCGTTGCTTCCTTGCTCCAGCAAAAAAACATCCGTAGCTCTTCTCGGTTCATAAGCGTCTGAGTTTTACTTCTATCGGTCTTCCTCTTAATTCAAACATTAATCACCTGAAACTTAAACACAAATGATATAAATGATGTTAAGAAGTTGTATAAGTCATTTTGGTGTTCATCTGGACATTTTCCATGAGCAACAGTATTTCCGGACACGGTGATTTTTGAAGATGATGAACAGTACTTCGTGATAGTTGAACCAGCACATAGCTTGAATTCCAGAAGCCATATCTCTTCGTGTATAGCTCTAAAATTAGCAAATGATATGTCCTTGGAAAGCTGTTGATGTCTTCTTTCCAATGAAGAAAGAAGCAGCTCAAAATACTTTGTATTTTGACCGTTATGATCCGATGAACGTTGACTGCCCAGAAAACAGAGTTCCAGCAACCCAGAAGTTTCAAAATTCATATCTCCTTCGTTTCAAGCTCTTTTTAGTTGTTTCCAAATTCTGTGAAACAATTTTTGAGTATGGAATCATATGGAATTGGTTTCACTTCATTTGGTTCTGTATAATGTGAGATATAGACAGAAAACCGAGGCTATTCTGAGTTGATTCCAGAATCATATGTATCAACTTTCGAAGGTCATATCTCCCTGGTCTGAGCTCCGTTTTGAGTGGGTCAAATTTTGGTGTGACTCATTTTGAGTCTAGTTTTATATGCCACTAGTTTCACCTCAATTGGATATGTATTTTGTGAGATACACCCAAAATACTGAAGCTCGCCTTGCTGTGTGGCGTGAATTGCACTGCCAAATTCCATAATTTATTTCTCTTTCATCTGAACTCCTTTGGACTTGAATCTGGTCTCCAAATGACAGATTAGGAGTCTACTTTCATCCAAAATTGGTTTCACCTCAATCTGACGTCTGGTTTGTGAGATATCATCGAAACATTGGATGTCGCCCATGAAAAGCGCTGAACAGAGGTGAACTGTGACGCTGCTGGAAGTTTGGAACGATTTTGACTGTTCAAATGAGAAGTCAGCGGAATTACAAGTTTGCCATCGAAGCTGAAGTTCACCATAATTACAATTATGACATTCTGAATGAATTTGGAGAAATGAATGTGAATAACTTGAGACAATTATTTTCTTGACTCGAGGCAACTTGTCTAGAGGCAAACAAGTCATTGCAGCAAACGTGTATGATCCATATAGCACTGTTCATACCGTATATCACTATTCATATATACGGTTTTGTAGCTAAAAAATTGCTCTTCATGATGATGCTCCAAATAACTTAATTTAGCACCGAATTAAGCCTTTCGGACTTCCGTTTTGATCATCGAGACTTCATGTATGAGCACTATTCATGTATACATGGCACTATTCACGTATACGTTACTATTCACGTTGATGTTTGCTGACTCCGAATTAAGCTATTCCAACTTTTGCTTAATCATAAAGACTTCTAGTAACACAAGAACTTGAATGTTGATTTTTCCATCATATTATGCAAGTTCTTCATTCTTTAGTCTCTTCTCGTTTTCTGGATTATCCTTCATGATTCAACTTGGAATGATCTACATTAAATACAATAGTTAGTCCAAGTAGGAGATAATTATATTACTCAATCTTTTTGCTTATAACAATGACATATATATAAGACATCATCAAAACTAATCATAACTAACAATTTCCTATCTGAGAATTCTTAATAAATTAAATAAAAAGCTTGGTTTGGTGGAGGCATTTGAATTTTTCTGGAGAAATTAAGTAGCGTAATATTCTTTTACTAATCTTATTGTTGCACTTATTGCTTGCCAATCTTTTGCTAATAGAACGTTAAGAGATTGTTACAACTCTATTGGCTTAGTAAGACATTAACTTAAATAAGATTTGACGATATGATCCAAGTGTGGTGGTTTTTTGCTCTTTGTTTAGGAATTTCATAAGCAATGTTTTTTTTTCTCCAGATAATGAATTCTCTTTCTTTTGCTTGAGGACAAGCAAATGTTTAAGTGTGGGGGTGTTTGATGAGTATATATTTTATGATTAAATAGGTGTATATTTTATAAGATTTAATTGGAATTATTGATATTATATACCTATTTAATTATCTTTTATGAATTTTTACATAATTGAATGAAACTTAGGATCAAAGAATAAATCAACATAAAATCTACTTATATTCTATTTTTATTGTGTAGGAAATATTAGCTAATTTGGAATGAAGTAGAAAAAGCAATCAAGAGGATATGCAATCAGCCAAACTCGATGGTCCAACGTAAGAAAAATAGAAACAAAATCAAGTGTGTGATCTGATGGATTAAATTATAAGATATGAGATATCTTTGTAATAAGAAAAGAAGAATCAGTGACCCAATACCTAAATTATAAATAGAGAGGCAAAGACAAGAAAGGGAGGAGAGATCTGAGAGACACGAAACAAGAAGGAAGGAACAAAGAAGCAGAGGAGTAGAGGCTAAGTGTTTCGGTTCTTTTCATCATCTCCACGATAGGACGAAAGGACTATGGAGGCGACAGAGAATCTTTCTTTCATCTCTTTCCTTTATTCTTTCAATCTGAGTTTCATCTTTTTGTTCTAGATTTTATTTGAGCCATATGTGACTAGTTTGTTTTGCAACCTAGAGGACCTATGAACTTGTAGGTGAATTGGATTTTGTTTTTATTATTTAGTTAAATTTGATATAAATTTTGGTTACTTAATCTTGGTTAGTTTTATTTATTTAGTGATTGGCTATCATTGAATATGATTTTGAGCATTAGGGTTTACCTTGACGAAGGAGATTTTAATTAGGCCCTGAGATTAAGTAATATGGGATTAGATTACGATTTAATTTGCAGTTAGGATAGACATATACCTAATGACCCCATATAATTGTTGAAGAGTGTGTTCGATTTTTGTTGCCTCTTAGTAACTATGTTAAACATAACAAGTTATATTCAAAAGAGGGTTGTAAGTGGATCAACAGACACTTATAGCTATTTATACTCGAGATTAACAAAATTGATATTGAAGTTAATTAAATTAGTAAAAACAAGGTTTATGAAGCTAATAAGGGATTAGTGACTCTGGGTTGCTCATTTGATTATTGTGGTAGTTTTCTTATTTTTATTTTAGTTTTGATTTTCTTTTCCTTTATCTTAATTAAATTCAATTTGTTTTGCTTAACTTAAATAAAATTGTGAAATTAATGCTTAACTAAAGTTGTGATATTAAGTCCTCGTGGGAATGATACTTTTCTAATCATTTTATTACTTGATACGGCCCGTACACTTGCCAGAGTTTATAGACTATAAAATTTTACCCTATCATCGAGTCCATTGTTGAGCGCAGTGGATAAGTCAAGAAGCCTTAATTGATAAGTTGACATGCACTAATGATCATTCAAGGTTTAACATTTGAGAAATTAGGGCATAACAAGTCATGGTGCTATCAATAACAAATCAGAGCATCTAAATGGATAAGTCAATGCTACTAATAAAAAGTAAGGGTATATTCTTCTCTTTACATTTCAAATAAATCACCCACAAATCCCTTGAAATTTCGTATCATTTTGATGATTTCATGGAACTTGATAGCAATAATTTGTCTTTTTGGGAGTTTGGGATCTCAATGTAATTTTCGCTAAATATATCAATATATATTTTTATAAATAACATAAATTAGTTATATGGCTTAGAGCCTGGAGCAATTGGAAATTTCATTTTTCAAATTGAGTTCAACTTCTGCACTGTGGTAACTTTCAATATAAAATTAAGAATTAAGTAGTATTTTTGCCCCGGAAGCATACGGCTAGGGGTAATTTTACCCTGAAAGTTTTTTTTGGAGTAATGTTGCCTCAGAAATCTAAAATTGGAGCAATTTTGCCCCTTCGTCAACAACCCTAAGTTGACCGTTAGGGTTGTTAACGGGGGACAAAATTGCTCCAAAAAAAAACTTTCGGGGTAAAATTGCTAAAAAAAAAAAAAACTTCCCGTTGACCGTTAGGGTTGTTAACGGAAGGGCAAAATTGCTTTTAAAAAAATTTTCGGGGTAAAATTGCTAAAAAAATAAAAAAGAAAAAACTTCTAAGGTAAAATTGCTACTTAACCCAAAATAATGTTAAAACTATTATTTATGATATCATATATTTTAAATTCTTACTTAATATAATATCTATGGGTGGAAACAGGTCTAGTCAGGCCATCCCAGGCTTCAAACTTAATAGGCTAGGTCTGTTTAGCAACAAAGTGGCCTGAGCTTGGCCTGTGGCCCTGTTAATGAGGCTTATATTTTTAAAAATTTTATAATTAGGCTAATAGGCCTACTTCAAACAAACAAAAAATAGGCATATTTTAAACCAGCAGAATTATATAAATCAGTGAAGGAAGAGATAAAAAAAGGTTGCATTTTCATTAACGAGTTACTACTGCAAAATTAAATATTAAATATAAAAAAGGGTTAAATAGCATTTTTGCCTTGGTAGTATACGGCCAGAAACAATTTTGTCCTAGAAGTTTTTTTTTTGAGCAATGTTGCGCTAGAAATTTTTTTTTGGAACAATTTTACCCCTACTTTAACAATACTAACAGTCAACTAACCGTACCCTAAAGAAGAATTTTTAAGACAAAATTACTCCTAATCATATACTTTCAGGATAAAAATGTTACTTAAACCTAAAATTAATGTATCCAACTCAAACCATCCATCTCTCGAAATTAATGCATTCACTGTCTCAATTCTTTTGTGTTTGACATTTGATGTGAAAACTCAAAATGTACCTACCCTACTGTTACGGACAACATAAATGTTTAATATTTTGTTTGTAATTTTTTCTATTTTATGAGGATGAATAAAAATCTTTTCATTATAATATCAACTAAGGGCCCGTTTGGTACAAAGATTCCATAAGAAAGGAAAGAAAAATTAGAATTTTTTCTCATTTGGTATGTATTTTGGACCAATCTTCTTGAAAAATTATCTTCCCAGGCCCACCAATCTTACCACATATATGGGAATATCAAATCCCTCCAAATTTGGAAGGATTTCACCTTTCCCTCCAATCTTCCCACACTTTTGACAATTTTACCCTCGGGCCCACCTTCTTTTTATTTTAAATTATTACTTTTGAGGGTAAAATAGATATTTCTTAATTTTTTACCAACTACCACCCCTTCATTTTCTTCCTACCAAACAACTCATCTTCCTTCAAACCATCTTCCCTCATTTTTCAAAATCTTCCTTTTCCTTCCTTTCATTCTTCTAAATTCCTTTCTCTCCTTAAATCTTCCCCGTACCAAACGGGCCCTAACAGATCCTCCAAATTCCCTAGATGAGGAAAAATTTTAAAATTGTAAACTAGAGAGGATTTGTTTTTGTTTTTTGTTTTGGTACCTGAACATCTGCCATTATCTCCTAGCCCTCCTTCCTTTATAGAAAACTTACTAATAAAAGGGTTTTCAGGTTTTAAAAAAAAAAACAATTACATTCTAAGAAATGATTAATGATTTTACCAACTGACATACTCCTTTTGGTCCTAATTATAAGGCATAGTTGACTTTGTTTGGAGAGATTAAGAAAGTTAAATAAGTTACTTAATCACTTTATATGTTGTATATCTTTAGATTATATATTAGTTTATTAGTCAAACTAATTACTTTGAAGAAAAAAATAAAAATAAAAATACTCTAAAGTAATTTAATTAGCTTCCTTAATTTTTCCAAAAAAGTCAACTATACCTTATAATTAGGACCGGAGGGAGTATCTTCTAAATTTATTATTTTCCTCAATTACCCCTATAATTAAACACAACAATAATTAATGTCAAAAATAATAAGCATCAAATGTGTGGACTGTGGATCATAGTAATTAAACTCGGATGGGACCGGCTGGGAAACGGCGAACCAATCGTGAAACCGGTCCCGAAAAATGACAGAAACCGGGGTCATCACCCACCCCGGTATTAATAAAAAAAAAAAAACAGTGGAAGAGAGGAGACGCGAGAAACAGATCGGCGGATTGTGACCTCCACACCTTCGACTCCCTACTCCACCTTCGTCGTCTTCTTCCTTCCTTCCTTGCCGGCGAGCTCCACTCTTACCACCATAGAAACTATCGCCAACCGAAAGAAACAGCTTGAACGATTCAGGCTTTAACCGACGACGTTTAGGATGTCAGATGGTGGAGAAGCCATGGCTGAACTGAACGTGAGAGAGAGAGAGATAGAGAGAAAAGAGAGAAACTTATCGAAAGTGAAGGAGGGAAGGAGACAACTTTATCAGAACAAGAGCTATTAAGCAAATATCCAAATTGAATAGTCATATTTGCCCCCCAAGTGTAGGAAGACATGTATGGCAAATGTGAGGCCAGGAAGAGTAATTTCACGATAAGACCAAAGTTGGGATTTGGGAAGTGGAGGATTCTGCAGCTCGAAAATAGTGACTAACATTTAATGTGGATAGGACAACTGTGAGGTGAGGTGATTGCACGCCTTGTTCAAGAAATAAAGAGACATTTACTTTACTGATCACCAACCTTTTATTCAATGGAAATTTAGCACAATCAATTATCTTTTTGACCAGAGGTGGTAGCCATTATTCAAAATTATTTCAGGATTTATAATTTTGATTTAATAATTCTTATCAGATTGTTTTTAGTTTAACTCCGGTCTGATCCACTGACCTTTAATCTAATACTCTAACTAATTTAATGATCGATCTAATTTTAATAATGTTACTATTTTTTTTTGTCAAATTAATAATGCTACTATGCAGCCATTTAGTTCTTTCACGTCAATGTTTAGATAAGGCGGCTCCCAATCACACCCTGCTTCAATCAAATTTTAGCCACTCCCGTCTCTGTTTGTTACATTTTTTTTTGCTATTCCTTACCCAACACGCATTTTCAGAGAGTGTACTCATGTGGCATTTTTCAATCCCGGAGACGAAGAGTTGTGCCAACGCCCAACGGAATCCTGGAAGCTTTTGTTTCAAGCCGCCTTATTCTTCTGATGCAGTTTGTACTCAGAATCTTGGGCTTTTTGACCAAACTAAAAAATAAAAAATTACCAGATTAAAATAGATTGGAAACATTTTACCAAAATAATGTTGTTTGTGGTGTTTGACAATCTCATGGGATTCATGGCGCTGAATAGGTTCCGCCACTGACACATACTGACAAAATATGTGTCAGTGGCGGATAAAGAATTCACGCCAGTAATGACGTGAACCACATTCACGCCATTGTGGCGTGAAAAAGGTGGAATCAGACCCACTCAAGTGGGTCTGATTCCACACACACACACACATATATATAAATTAATAATAATAAATTATAAAAAAGGTGGAATGATTTAAAACTCTATTTCATTTAATTTGAAGTCAAAAGAAAGAAAGTATGGAACTGAAATAACTCATTAAGAACGCCTTTTAAAAGATTACTCGATACAATTTGGTTATAACAACAGTTCTCAATACAGGGGATCTATATACGCGGTAAAAAATTAGATCCCATGTATTGAGAACTGTTGTTATAATCAAATTGTATCGAGTAATCTTTTAAAAGGCGTTCTTAATGAGTTATTTCAGTTCCATACTTTCTTTCTTTTGACTTCAAATTAAATGAAGTAATGTTTTAAATCATTCTACCTTTTTTATAATTTATTATTAGTATATATTAATATTAATATTATTTAATATTAATTTAATTTTTTTTAAAATATATGTATGGAATCAGACCTACTTGAGTTGGTTTGATTCCACCTTTTTCACGCCACAAGGGCGTGAATGTGGTTCACGCCATTGCTGGCGTGAATTGTTTGTCCGCCACTGACACATATTCTGTCAGTATGTGTTAGTGGTGTGGATCTGTTTAGCGCCATGAATTCTGTGAAACTGTCAAACGCTACAAACAGTATTATTTTGATAAGATATTTTCAATCTACTTTAATTTAGTAATTTTTAATTTTTTAGTTTGGTCAAAAAGCCCAGAATCTTGAGGAGAAATATGGCGACGCAGCTAACCACTTGCTTTCCTTGCCGGAACTTCACTCACCTCAGCTGCAATCACTCTAATGCAGTTCGCTTTCCCTTGCCCTCGCATCCGTTTCTCACCGCTTCTTTGTCAAATGCGACAGCGTAATCTCAGGCGTTCACCTTTTACTTTACCTCACCACATGTTAATTTTTTCAAGTTGATTTGGTTGGGCGAGTTGGTTTTTTGATTGGGGCATGGTTCTGATGGATTTTTGCATAAATTTTTTGTTGTCATTCTTTCGTCCATTGATTGAAGCGTGGTTTTTTATGAGCGTTTCAGTTTCAATATTCACGGTATTGTTCAACCCAGAAAACGCGATTCTTCGTTGCTGTTTATGCTTTGCCTCTTTTTTGTTATTTCTTAATCATATTCAAAATGGGTTAGGGGGTAAACTATTAGGGGTTTGCAAATCTAATCTGTTAATTTGAGAGTATAATGCATCTAAAAGTAGATAAAAACACTTCATTTTATTGCGTTAATGAGTTTCTTCGAGGCAATGCTACGTACTTTTCATGAAATGTAACATCTTTTCCTTCTCACTTGGAGTAATTGTAATTTAGCAGTCAATTAGAGTAAAATTGAAAGTTAGTCTACTTGAAGGAACGACTGGTTATCTTTATTTTGTTAAATTTTGTTTTGATTCTACTTCCATAATGTGGTTACTATACTTTGCCGGCTAGTAATTTTGTATATTTGGCGATTAGCATGCACAACTCATACAACTGTTCACAGTTCCCAGCACAAAAAGCAACATATCAAGAAAACTTCTCATGGACCCCCTCCTACTGAAGGAGATCTCCATCCAAGTGAAGATGAGGACTCTGAGCTGAGAAAGGTTTCCTTGGATGGGATACCAAACTTGAACAAGGAAGTCTTAGACACTAATATTGATACAGACAGTGATAGCAGTGAACCTATCGAGTATATTGATGTGGAGAATTTGAATAATTCTGCTGTACTAGCTGAACCAGCACCTTTGGTAATACTTCAACTAGATCTTGAAATTGTGTATTTATCTCTCTGGTTTCTTCTGTAGAATTCTGTCTGTTCTGTTCAATTATTTTCTGTTTGGATGTTGGTATGTTTGCATACACACATCTATGGACCACCTATTTAGATAATTCATTGTTAAGACTATAGATTATCAATTTTACTGAGAAAATTGGGAGAGCAGAGTATTTCATTGTTTTGACTATAGATTATCAATTTTACTGAGAAAATTGGGAGAGCAGAAAGTTCGGATTAAAGGAGTAAGAGCCCAAAATCTATATGATTGAAAAATTCAATAATGGCGTGTGCATAAAAGTGACCATGCAACCTCTAATTATTACAATGTCTGTACAAAGGTCGTAATACCTTTACTTTTGGCTGCATTATGGATAACTTTTTTCTTACAAGACTGGCCTTAATTTGTCACCTCTGAACAAGATACTCCAGAAGTAACTCTTGTGTTCATGCACAAAATTTTCCTAAATCCTTAATACCTGATAGCAAAACTATATCAGAATGAATAATATTTTGGCCTTCTTTTTCTACGTTTTCTTTGACTCTCTTCTATGTTTACTATCTTGGAGATCACTTGTTGGGGAAATGTGTCAGCACATCATTTGCAAAGAACCAAATCATGTTTCAGCATGCTATAATTGATTCCATTGACCATCGTATCTCTTGGATCCCTGTTTGAAGTGTCGTGAGAAAGAGGAAGCTAAAAGATTAATTTATCAATGGTTTCTATTGCTATATATGCAGATTTAATTTATTTTCTATTGAGAAGTACGATATGAAGTACATTCCTACTTATTGCTTTATCTGTAATTGATATTAAGTGACATGTACTGAATAGAATCTATTTATTAATATTGTTTGTTTCTATCCATGTTGAATTTTGAGGTACACAAATTGTGGGGAGGAAGGTGAACTCCTTACCTCATTTCAGCCCTGGTACTTTCTTTTGTTTTATACTATTATGATCAAGAGCTTAGCTAGAAGATAAAGGAACATTACAAAGCTACCTATAGATAACTAACTCTCATCGTTTGAACAAATTTAGAGAATAATCCTAACAGACAAAAATAAGACTCCTAACAGCCTCCCTTACTTCATTAGAATAACTCAAGGTTTCTCAAGAATCATGTAAGGTTTCCAAAACAAAAAATCCCAAAATAAAGAAAGACGATCAATGATCATGTCAGTAAATAGTAAAGTAGTGGTCCTCACACGTTTTACTTTAATATAATATATTGATGATTTTGATTACTTCATTTTGAAATAGGGCATAATTGATGTGGCAGAGCAGGCCCAGCAGTTGCCAGGTAGTCAAGTCAAGGATTTGTTAGGCTTGATAAAAAAGTGCAGAAAGAAGTAAGATGCCTTTCTGAAGCACTTAACAATTTTCCCCTCATCTCCATATTTACAGTTCAATGGCTTGTTACCTTTTGTTGAGAAGTGTAAGTTCTTGTGGCAGACATCCATCTAATAAATCAAGCCAGAGTTCATGCAATTGGAGACCCTGAAAAGGTTCTATCCGAGAAGGAAGCATTGCAAGGAGAAATTAACTTGTTGGAGATGAGGTTGGCAGAAACTGATGCGCGGATTAAAGTTGCCACCCAGGAGAAGATACGTGTGGAATACCTGGAGAACCATTTAGAGGCGCTGCATAATGAGATGACTCGCAAGGGAATTACTGAAGGAAAAGGCACTGAATTGCATGATTCACAGTACTCTCTGACTCAGAATGATACGATTCTCTCCCTTACTGAGGAGCTTAGCTCATTAAGAGCAGAAAATGCCTCCCTAAAGAATGCCATTGAATCACTTAAAGCAGAGCTTAATGATGTCAGAAATACAGGTGAATGCTTAGTAATGTTGGAAAAGGAGCGCACAACTTTGGAATCTGCTGTTAAAGACTTGGAAGCAAAATTGTCAGTTTCTCAGGAAGATGTATCACAACTATCTGCTGTTAAAGACTTGGAAGCAAAATTGTTTTTCTCTATAGAATTTTCAATTAGTAAAAAGACAAGTCGAGCTATAAAATATATTCCATCAATTCTGTCCAAAAAGGACTGCTGAGCAATTGGAAGAATCAGTTGAAGAAGCTAATGGATTCTGTTATTGCAAGGACTCCGGGAAGGGATGTTTCATTTTTCTCTGACAGTTTTGATCTGAATAAGTTATTAAAGATCCCTTCAACTCAGATGTAACGGATGCATGGGGTCTCTGTTGTCTGATTGTTAGATTGGATCTTTTAAATTTATCCTAGGATGTCATTCTCTGCTTTCAGTTACAATATTTTTTGCACATTTACCCATAATTATGTTAGGTTTTTTGTCATAGGTTGGCGGGTTGGGGGATGTTGTATGTGGCCTCAGTAAAGCTTTGCAGAAGATTGGACACCTAATTGAAATTGTTCTTCCCAAATACGATTGTATGCAATATGAACATATCCGTGAACCTAAGGGTATGATATTCGATTTGTAAGAAATTATTTGTCTAGTTGTTAGAATCTAAATTTCCTGAACTACTCATGATAATTTGATTACTTTTTCAGGCTTTAGATGTAGAGATAGAATCGTACTTTGATGGCCAACTATTTAAAAATAAAATATGGGTTGGCACTATTGAAGGTTTGCAATTAAATTTTCCATTTTAATTGATTTTTTTTTTTTAAAAAAATCTTGTGTTGTAACCTAACTCTGTTTATGCAGGGCTTCTGGTTTATTTCATTGAACCCCATCATCCTAATAAGTTCTTTTGGAGAGGAACATTTTATGGAGAGCATGATGATTTTAAACGCTTTTCATATTTTAGCCATGTAGCTCTCGAGTTTCTCCTTTGTGCCGGCAAGAAACCTGACATTATTCATTGCTATCAACTTTTATGAGTGAACTTGTTCTTTCTTTGGGTTATTTATATGACACTGGATTTTCAATAATCATTTCTTATTTATTTTTTTGCTAGGCTCCTTTATATTGGGGTCTTTATGCCCATAAGGGATTCAATTCAGCCAGAATATGTTTTACATGCCACAATTTTGAGTATCAAGGCACTGCACCTGCTTTAGAATTGGCATCACGTGGTCTAGATGTTGACAATCTAAACCGATCAGATAGAATGCAGGACAACTCAGCGCCTGATAGAATCAATGCTGTTAAGTTACAACAATAAAGAACTTTTCTAGAATCATTATCCATGTTCTAGGATAAATGACAGCTTTACTTTCCAATTGTCAGGGTAGAGTTGTTTTCTCTCTAACATTGTGACAACAGTGTCGCCTACCTATGCCCAAGAGGTGCGAACTGCAGAGGTATGGTTTTTTACTCTCATTTGTGGATATAATGGAGTTTTGCTCCATCAAAATATCAATTTTTGTTTACCCAATTAGCGAGTCAGGCACAAGCTCTGACAAGTGTGGGTTGAAGTAAATGAAAAGGCCTTGGTCTTATTTTGTGAACAAATGCTTCAAAAAAGAGCACATAGATACTGTATAGGACCCCGAAAAATTTATTCATGAATAACAAAACGCATCAGGAAAGAACTACTATTGTCTTATTACAATGGCTCCTAGTTTCATTCTTCCATTTTGTTGGGGCTAACTGTGTTCAAGATCTCTTTATTTGTATATATCTTCAATTTTGGCACGTGTTGGGAGTGTAATTTTCTGACATGCCAACACAACTGGAAGTATGTATGTCCCTGCTTTCCAGCATATAAATTGTCATATCTGTTTTTTAAGCTTGAATGGTTTTAGAAGAATCTTGATGTATTCAAAGATGTTCTTTTGGATAACAAGGCTGCTTGTTCTCTAGGATGATATTCTTCTATGCAATGCAGGGAGGACGGGGTCTCCATTCAACACTTAATTTTCATTCCAAGAAGTTCATTGGTATTCTAAATGGTGTCGACGCTGATGCATGGAATCCCGCCACTGACACATTTCTTGAAATCCAGTAGATCGCAAATGATCTTCAAGGGAAAGCAGAGAATAAGGAAGTCATAAGAAGGAAATTGGGTCTTTCATCTGGAGATGCTCGGAGGCTGATTGAACCATATTTTTACATGAATTTACATGATTAAATTGGGATTTTTAATGGACTTTATTATGATTGAGCCTAAAATGTTATTCTTGTGATAAATTGATATTAAGAGTAAATATGTTAAATTAGGGCCAAAAAAGGTAAAATTGTCAAAAAAATGTAATTACTTTTAATTATTGATTTTTATGAGAATATTTGAGGTTAGATTACTTATTTTATTTGTGGATGGCTAAAAAGATGAGATTAAATTTAAAAATGAAAGTTTTAATCCAAATTATAAACTTTTCATTTAAGTCCCTGAAACAACATTTTTTTTTTCCTTTTCAGTTAGGTCCTCATCTGCAACTGTGCGTTTTACCTTATGACTTTTGGATCTTCAGCAATCATCATTGTTTTTTGGAAGACCTAAAAAAAAAACGCAAAAAAGGGGCCCGTGAAGATTGAATGCAGCTGAAGTTTGGCCTTTCTTCATTCAATTAAAAGTCCAGCAGGCCCAAGACGCAGCAAAGTAAAGGGGAATTAATTAGGTTAGGGTGAAGGAGCGTTTTTGCCAATAAACTATTATGTCAGGAGCGATTTTGCCAACTATCTTTTAATGGGCCCAAAAATGCCAAATAACAATTAAATATGACAAAAAAATACAAATCCGTTTAATGAACAGTGACACCGTCTGTTGCCATGCCACGCGGGATTTTGAAGAGCGCCACGTGGGATTTCTGATGCCAGCTCAGTTTCCTATGTGGAAATGTGAAGGAGCGTTTTTGCCAATAAACTATTACGCCAGGAGCGATTTTGCCAATTAACTTTTAATGGGCCCAAAAATGCCAAAGAACAATTAAACATGTCAAAAAACTACAACGTCGTTTAAGGAACAGTGACGTCCGTCTGTTTGCACGCCACACGGGATTTAGGTGCTCTCCACGTGGGATTTTGGCTCACTTATGTGGAAATTTCATTGCTCAGGTGGCTTTTGTGTTTTTCTTTCTTTTTTTTTTTGGTTGAATCCCTATATTTTTACCCAAACCGAACTTGCTTGACAGACGAACCCTTCCACAGAGGTATCCTTCGACACCCGAGAGCGAGCACCTAAATGTTGGGGCCCTTTTTAGGATTTTTTTCTCCAAAAAGAGCCCTTAAATGAATTTTTCCTTTCTTGTTTTTCTGTTTGGATTATTTTATTTATTTATTTGATTTTTCATTTTAAACTACCTTGTGAGGTAGTCTAAGTACCTCTCAAGGTAACTACGCATTTTTTTAATTTTTTCAATATCATTTATTTAAAAAATAAATAAAAATAATTATTACAAAAAAAAAAGCAAGGTCAGCATCAGTACCTTGCAAGGTGCTGGTAAGTATAATTAAAAAATAAACAAATTAAAAATAATCATATTACCTTGGGAGGTCGCTGGCGAGGTACTCCTTTGTATAGTTTTAAAAAATAAATCAATAAAAATAATTATTATAAAATTAAAAAAACGCAAAAAATTTAAAAAACCTACGGTACCTCGTGAGGTACTGCTCAGTATAATTTTTTTTAAAAAAATTGTTGATAATTATAATTAAAATAAAAGAAGGAAAAAAATCCTACAATACCTCACGAGGTACAGGTAATATAATTTTTTAAAAGATAAATTCATAATTATAGTTATGATAAAACAAAAAATTAAAAAATCGCCATAGTACCTCGCGAGGTACTGATGCTGACCTCGCGAGGTTTTGCTGTCAATGTAATTTTTAAAAAATAAATAAATAGTACGTAATAATTATTATAAAAAAAAAAGCCACAGTACCTCGAGGTCAGCACTGCTTCAGTATTACACACACACACACACACACACACACATATATATATATTATTTTTTTAGAATTTTTTGTAATTTTCTTTTTATTTACTTTTTTTTAAAAAAAAAACCTTGCGAGGAACCAGTATAATTTATTTTAAAGTACCTCGCTCTCGGGTGTCGAAGGATACCTCTGTGGAAGGGTTCGTCTATCAAGCAAGTTCGGTTTGAGTAAAAATATAGGGATTCAACAAAAAAAAAAAAAGAAAGAAAGAAAAACACAAAAGCCACCTGGGCAATGAAATTTCCACATAAGTGAGCCAAAATCCCACGTGGAGAGCACCTAAATCCCGCGTGACGTGCAAACAGACGAACGTCACTGTTCCTTAAACGGCGTTGTAGTTTTTTGACATGTTTAATTGTTCTTTGGCATTTTTGGGCCCATTAAAAGTTAATTGGCAAAATCGCTCCTGACGTAATAGTTTATTGGCAAAAACGCTCCTTCACATTTCCACATATGTGAATGAGCTGGCATCAGAAATCCCACGTGGCGCTCTATAAAATCCCGCGTGGCATGGCAACAGACGGTGTCACTGTTCATTAAACGGATTTGTATTTTTTTGTCATATTTAATTGTTATTTGGCATTTTTGGGCCCATTAAAAGATAGTTGGCAAAATCGCTCCTGGCGTAATAGTTGATTGGCAAAAACGCTCCTTCACCCAATTAGGTTATTAAAGGGACATGAATTGGAGAAGGAGGGGGGAGCTTTGGGGAAAAAAAATTGGATCATCATTAACGCAGACAGAGAGGACGAACACGACAGATCCGGAAAAAAGAAATCATCGCTGGAATCATCAACGCACAGGACCTTCCCTTCTTCCATTTTTCTTCACCCCTCACTCCTTAGTCGCCCGCGGTCTGCACCCTCGCCGCCACCACCGCCGGCGACCTCCATCCACTCACCTTCACCTACATTCCTCCATCTTCTACATTAGTGCACACCTCCAGTCCTCCATCTTTTCCGATTAAAGCTCGTTGGAGCCAAATCCAAAATCATGGGTGGCTGAGTCTCTCCCTCTTGGAGATGGATTATTTGGCTTGAGTTCCGAAGCTTCAAAGGGGAGTTTATTTTGTTCAATTTATTTTCTCTAATTACATTTTAATTTCCTAGTTTTAGGAATATTGTTTGGTAATTGTTGAGACTTAGTTTGTCCGTTTGGAAAACTTTGTGGATTGAACCTTGTGATTGGATTTAATTTCGTAGCTTGTTGGATTTTTATATATGTATTTCCTTATTAATTCAGTGAAATTGTGCTTTCTACATGGTATTGTTAGATAGTATGATTAAATTGGATTAATTGAGTGGCATGGTATCGCATTCAAATCAAGAGGAAGCAAGCTACATTAATTTAATCCTAATCACACACTAAGTGGTTTTAAACAATACCTCAAGAAATAGTAGTTAGCTACGGTAGTAGGAGCTACTATTAATTGGGAATATTGGACTCAAGTGGTATCTTGGGGTTTTTCATCTAGACTTAGTGAAAATTTACTCCTATATTTAGTGAACTATGATAGTCACTAATCCATTCCAAGAGCATTTATTCATTTTGCATTTTCATACTCCATTCCATTTTATTAAAAATACAAAAAAAAAAAAAAATTAGTTTAGCATTTAATTTAGTTGCAATTTTATTTTAGTTTATCTACTAAAAAATCCAAAACCAATTTTCCCTTGTTTTAATTGTATGTGTATGTCATTTAGATTACTTAGGATCCAATAAAAGGTTCCTCGAGAGAGAGAACGATCCTAAGGTTGACTATACGCAATCCTTAATTTATTTTTGATTGTGGACCCCAAAACTAAAGACGAAAAGGCCCTCATCAGAGGCCATTGGTAAATTTTAATTTTAATTTCAGATGAGATTTTGTTCGATGCAGTCAAATAGTCAATCACAGTTTATCTGTTTCCTTTTTGAAATAAATACTATTTTAGAATATCTCAGTCATTGACATTAATTCTATTCTGATTTTTGTCAATTTCTGACTAATGATGCAATCTCTTTTGGATATTGATTTCCTGCGCCATTGCTGATTTTTATTCTTCTTGGTTCAAGTCCGGTCCCACATATTCAGGTTTTAGTTGCTTCCCTTCTGTCTGAAGTTAGTGGGATTATGGGATTCTATTTCAATGTACTCTAAGGACCCGTTTGTTACAGCGAAAGTTAGCGATGGAAAAGGAAAATAAGAGAGTTCCGACGAAAAAAGCGTGTTTGGTTGGCTCCCCTTCCTTCGTGTAACTTTCCCGCCACTGCAAATCTTCCATTATTCATTGGAATGTGCTTTCCATCCAAAAATGGAGGGAAAGCTGAAATCTCCCCGGGAAAGTGAAATCATTTGACAAAATTGGCCCTCAAAAACCTTACCCTGACCTTTACAGAGCCACCAAGCTAGACGAACTGAATGAAGCAGTCGGTGAGGAAGCTTTGAACTACAGTGGGCGTTGGAGGCGAAGAAGCTGAACCCAGGGTGAAATTGAGCTTTGCAATGCCCTGCTGCTTCGAGTTGAGGGAGACACACACAGAGCCAACAAGCTAGACGAGCTGATCAACGAAGCAGTTGGTGAGGAAGCTTCGAACTACAGTGGGCATTGGAGGCAAAGAAGCTGAACCCAGGGTGAAATTGAGCTTTGCAATGCCCTGTTGCTTCAAGCTGAGGGAGACACACACAGTTGAATGCTTTGGCAAGCAATTTGCAAACACAGACACATTTTATAAGCTCGGAGAGCTGGGGACATTCACAAAATCTCCAAGGAATGAACAAAAAAGAAGTTGAATTCTGTCAACGTGTTGTCAGTTCTTGCAGTGAAACTGTGAAGCCTTTTCACTGTTATGCAGTAGAGTGGTCACTGTCAAAATTTTCGTTCGAACTTGAAAATATTTTAAGGCACTACGTTCGAACGTCCACTGGTAGTTTGAACGTCCAACAAATAACCATCTTCTCCTCCTTCAATCATCTGTCTTCCTTGTCAATGCCGCCGACGTTGCTTCCTCCTCCTTCTGCAAATCCCGACGCCGACGTTGCAAGGATCGAGAGGAAATCTAAAACTTTTTTCTTGGGGGGCTGTTGTCGGGTTGAGGGATGAAGAAGGAGGGATTAGACTCATAGAGGGACGAAGAAAGGATATAGGATGAAGTAAGGATCTGGGATGAAGCAGAGATCTGCATCGAGAGAGAAGGATGAAGGAAGAACTGGTTTTTTTTTACTGGTTGTCGGCTGAGACTACAACCAGAGTGAGGATGAAGAAGAGAGGAATGAATTTTTTAGGTTAAGGGGTCTTTTAGACAATTCATATTTTATATTTATATTTTTTTAAATTATCATCTTCCATCCCCTTTTTCATGTTTACCAAACAGCTCATTTTTTTAAAGTTCCCTCCTAATCTTCCATTCCATTCCTTTCCATTCCTTTCCTTTCCTTTCCTCAACATTCAGCAAAACAAACGGGTCCTAAGTCACAGAACATATCATGGGAAGGAACTTGCCAAAAAAAAAAAAATCAAAACAGTCACATCAACTTAAAAATGAGGTGAAGGTCATAGAAAAATGATTTAAAAAAAAAATCAAAGTTAAATCACATATCGTTAATTAATTTTATCCCAAAAGTCATAGGGAATAAAAGTCATTTTTCCCCTTGCTAATCTGTACGTTGAGATCTGCAAAAGAAATATGCTAATTAAAAGGTGTTGTTAGACAAATGAATGATATTTCACCTAGTTTTATATTTTGATTCGAAGGCAGGTGAGTAATCATGTATTTAAATATAAGAAAATGTTCAAACAACAAACCCTAGAATATGAAGTTTTATTTTATAATTCCAAGACAGGGATGTGTGGTGCGGAAATATTCAGGAAGCTTCGTGGTGCAGAAATATCCACAATCACCTCAAAGCTCATTCGTTAGAAATTCAACATTTCGATTAAATTTTAAATGGTTAAGATTTAACATTCAACAAAATATTTGTCATGTAACTATCAACCCTGTACGTGAAATACATTATGGGCTCTTAAATATCATAATGTTATTAAAAAAAAAAAAACCTTATTGTTGGTGGGTAGGAATTTCAGATGATCAAAGTAGCATCTACAAACGTTGTCTTTAAATATTATCATATTTACTCAACGCTTGATTCTTTGCAGTGCTGTGAGATCTCTCTTAAGCAGTTCCTAAGCATTGCGCCTCGTCTTCATCAACCATGGCACATCGAGCACCATGCTCATCGATCATTTCAAAATAATGCTTCAAAAAACGCTAAGGCATAACCAGGCCAGTTCAAATCTAATGTTTAGGAAAACAAATTAAAAATAATAACATCATCACATTATTATACAAAAAATAATAATAACATCACATCAAAATGTGGTCCGATCTCCGGCTTTTGTCAGGAAGGCCAAATAACTATTATTTTTAATACATTATTAATATCATTGAGTCAAGAAAAGATATATAAGGTGGGATAAGTAAGAAACATCAGCTGCTGAAGTTGGCGTGTTGGCGGATAAGAAGTAAATAGTTTGTGGAATTTAACACTGTAATTAATGAAAGACTAATTAATGAAAAGATTAGCAGGACATTGCATCTCTATAATATAATTTTTAAAATTCAGTTTAAAAGCATAAAGTATAAACTAGTGATCCCATCATTGAAAAAATTATAATGATTTGAATTCTCCTTGAAACATATATATAATATGTCAGCCATCATCTAATGACTTTCTATTTTTAATAGATTTGAGACATATTTTGATATATTTGGGAAGTCATCAATACTAAATTAAAGAGATTTTATTGAGATTTTAAGAGAAATCAATCTTTTTCTTTTTTTTGGTCGAAATAGGAACATATATTAATACTAATAAAAAAAAGTTACATCAAACACATACACTGATAATAAAATAAAAGATTGATATGCATGTTAAAAAAGGTTACATCAAACACATACACTGATAATAATTAGTTTTAAAATAAAAAATAATAAAAATAAAAATCAGATTTATCATTATTGTTATTATACATGTTTCATTCAATGGATCAGGATAGTTACGGGATTGATATGCAACATTTATGGAAGGGTTAAGGTGCGATTTTACCAACAAACTATTGACTCAGGAGCGTCCAGCACAATTAACTATTATCTGGACCATAAATACCAACAAACTATTTAAAAGTTAAAATCAGCACAATTCCGTTACCAGAGGTTTAACACCGTTTCTTCACTGTTCATCTCCTGCTTCCATGGCTATTCATCTCGTGCTATTCATCTCCAGCTTTGGCTCTATATATATGCCCACATCTGCACATTCCTCAACAACTCTCTCTCTCTCGTGAATTGCTTTCCTTCTTTTAAAAAGATCTATGATGGAAGCCAAAGCAAATTATACCCAGGATGATACGGTTGACTTTCGTGGCCGCCCTGCAATTCCATCTAAAACTGGAAAATGGAAGGCTTGCGCATTCCTTGTCGCGTGTGCCCTTGCTCTAATTTGCAAATTGGAAGTTCAATTGACAAAACCAGAAAAAGAAAATATGTGAATCACCATTTCCCTCCTATTTCCAATGGCTCTCCTTCCTTTCAGCTCTCGCATTCCCTCTGCAATCTTTGAACACCCTAAACTTCTCTCATTCTCTTCAATCTTCTCTACCTCCTCCACTCAATACCCCACAATCTCTCTCTTCAATTCTTCTAGACTCCATCGATTCCTTGCCCTTCGCTCCAGATCCTCTCATTCTGGTGGCTCTACCCGCGGAAAGGGTCGTTCTAAAAATGCCTCCGAAAATCCCACCAACATCACTGACGAGTGGGGTGAGGAATCTAAGCCTGAAACCACACATATGAATCTTCCGGATTCGGACCCTCCTAAAGATGAGGACGAGTGGGAGGAAGTTGGAGTTGATGGTGGCGATATCGACCAAGGAAATGGAACTCTGGCTACAACGATCAAGGACCAAACGATAGGTGTGGACGATAAGCTTGTAGGGCTGAAGCAAGCTTTGGTTGACACCGTTTATGGGACTGAGCTTGGATTTCGAGCTGGGCAAGAAGTGAGGGCTGAGATCTCTGAGCTAGTGAATCAGTTGGAAGCGGCAAACCCTACTATATTGCCGCTGGATGAACCCGGCCTTTTCAATGGAACTTGGGTCTTGTTGTTAGTTCATTGTCCGTAGGAGATGAATAGCGAACCATGAAGATGGAAGCAGGAGATGAATAGTGAACCAACGGTGTTAAATTTCTGGTAACGGAATTGTGCTGATTTTAACTTTTAAATAGTTTGTTGGTATTTATGGTCCAAATAATAGTTAATTGTGTTGGACGCTCCTGAGCCAATAGTTTGTTGGTAAAATCGCACCTTAACCCTTTATGGAATTGGGCCCACCAATTGGAAATCAAGAAAAACTTGTCTGCACGTGGGAAGGAAAGAACCAATTGAAGATGGTGATTTAGAAGACCAAGGAGATGCGACGCCGTTTGGAATTGAAAGGAAATGGTGACCTAAACAATAAAAGAGCAGAGGCGTGGCTGGAAGGCAATTAATTATTGAGCGGCGGGAGAGACAGCGCAGAGACGCACAGTGAGCACGACTAAAAAAGGGAAGAGAGCGGCTGGACTGGATTTTTTTTTTTAAAAAAAGAGAACGAGAAGAACAGGGAGCTAGCGGCCTTGAACTTCCAGTTTCGCGCACCCACAAAATCACATCTTCTTCCTCGCCGGCGACACCATCACCTTCATCGCCTTCCAACACCATCACACCACCATTGTCGCCGGCGGTATCTTTTCATTTCCCTCTCCACCGTTATCCTCAGATCAGAAACGCAGAACAAAGGAATGCACGAACTGGTTTGTTTTTCTTCAACTGCGACAGTAGTAAGAGAAACAAGATTAATGACCACCTTCATATGCATAGCAGTGAAGCTCTCCTTCATAGCACTATTCGTGGTTCAGAGGAAGAGATTTATCGATAGATTTGATCTCTGCTCTTATTTCCTTTTTTTTTCTTTTTTGATTCTTACTTAATCTTGCTGTGATGGATTTTGTTAAGGTCCTGTTTGGCTAATTTTTCTTTGCAACCTAGAGGAACTTTGAACTTATAAATGTGGATTAGACTTTGTTTTTATTATTTAGTTATAATTAATATTAATTTTTGTTACTTAATCTTATTTAGCTTTATCTATATAGTAACTGGCCATCGTTGAATATGAATTTGAGAATTATGATTTACCTTGACGAAGGGGATTTTAATTAAGCTCTGAGATTAAATAATATGGGATTAGATTACGATTTAATTTGTTATTAGGATAGACATATACCTAATTGCCCCATATAATTGTTGAAGAGTGTGTTCGAGTTTTATTGCCTCTTGAGTAATTATGTTAGACATAACAAAATATACTTAAGAGAAAGTTGTAAGTGGACCGACATACATTTATAGCTATTTATACTCAAGATTAGCAAAATTGGTATTAAGGCTAATTAAATTAGGGAAAACAAGGTTTATGAAACTAATAAGAGATTAATGACTCTGAGTTGCTTATTTAATTATTGTGGTAGTTTGTTTATTTTAATTTTAGTTTAATTCCTTTTTCTTAATTAAATTCAATTTGGTTGTTTAACTTAAATGAAAGTGTAAAATTAATGTTTAACTGAAGTTTGTGATACCAAGTCCTCGTGAGAACGATATCTTACTTACTCTTTATTACTTGATACGGCCCGTATACTTGCGGAGTTTATAGGCTATAAATTTTTCCCTATCAAGTTTTTGGTGCTGTTGCCGGGGACTTGTGTGTCACAACTGTCTTGATTGGAATTAATTGAGCATTAGTAGTTAAGTTTGAGTTCGTAAATATTTTATTTTTTTAGGAAAAAAATTAAAAAAAGAAATGGATTTCAATTGGCAACCAACTGATCTTAATATTGAAAATGAGATGAATTCTTTGTCTTCTATACAAGATAGACTGATTGCTATCATAAATTCTTTGAATGATAGGCAACATAAAAGGAGCATGAATGATGGTTGTATTCTATATGTTGATTCTTCTCAATATGTTTGCATGTCTTGTGTTTATTGTAGAGGGAATCATTTATATGAGCAGTGTCCATATAGTACAACTAGTCATTTTGCTAGGGATGATTTTGCTAGGGACCAAGCTTATTTTGATCATTCATTTTGTCCTAGTGAAAGTTTTGAGCAACAAAAGTTTGAGGATCCATATGTTCATTGTTCTCATGAAAATACCCCTCCTTTTTACTTTTATCCATATGTTGAAGAACAAACTATTGAGTATAAGGAAAAATCTAATTTAGAAAGATTAGTTGAGGAGTGTGCAGAAGCATCAAAGAGATTTAGTAGAGAGCAAAAGAAATTTATCACTAGGGTTGAGTCAAGTGTCCGAGATGTTGGGGCAAGTGTTCAAAATATTGAGGTATATATGAGTCAAATTGTTTCAACTCTTGAGACTATAGGGTAAGATAATTCCTTAAACATGGTGACCACTTCTTATGGTGATAACGATTATTGTGAGCAAGTTGAAGGTATGGAATTACATGAAATTATGGATAATGTAAAAGGTGATTGTGAGCTTCAAAGTGATTTAGATGAGAATAATGAGTGTCTAGAAGAAGTTCCAATTGTGGAGCCTAAGGATTGTGATTTTGGTGATCAAATTGATGTAGATGTCCCAATTGTTGTTGTTCATGACTCTCCTATTAAATTGTTGACTCTTACTGAAGAGAGTCGAATGGATTTTGTTGGATGCTCTAAATTCTTAGAAGTGTCTATGTTTACTTGTAAGGATGTGCATGATGTGCTTTATTTGAATTCGATGAACGCTTGTAATCCGCAATTGTCTATGATTGAGGAAGTACGAGCAATTTACTTGAATTATCACTTTTTGTATGTGACACCTTGTTGCTTGAAAAGAAATGAAGATGAGGTGATTCTGGTGTTTGATACTTATGATTAGAAGTTGTTTTGAAAAGTCTGGTTGAAGACTTTAAACTTAGCGCTTCTTGGGAGGTAACTCAAGGTATGATTTGATACTTTATTTTATTTTGTAGGACTATTGAAAGCCCCTGATGATGTGGTCTACTTTGATTGCAAGGATTGAGAATGCAAATTAATGACAAATAGGGGAGTTTTCTTCTACTTTTCTTTGATTTGTTCTATTTGATTGTTGATGTCATATTGCTTGGGAATGAGTGTGGGTCTTAGTAGGATTTGCATGTGATGACTATTTGTGATTATTATTGAGTGACTGTTAGCACTTGAGCTGTTTAATTAGTGAGAATTTGAAATCTTTGAAGTTGGTGTTACCCTTACACTTATAGATGATTGGTCTTCACTTCCATTACTTTTTGTTACTTGTTTACATTGAGGACTATGTGACATTTTATGTGTGGGAGTGAGGGTATCCTGGATGGTACATGACTTTCCTTGTCCTCAAATTTTCTAAAAAAAAAAAAACAAACTTGTGGAAGTTTGAATTTTATTTGTAAGCATTGTCACAACTGGGTTTATTTGAACATGAAGGGGAGTGAATTTGGTTAAAAACTGATTCTATGTTCTTTGAATATTAGTAAAGAGGTAAAGATTTGGTTTTGGTACTTTATTTTAGGATGTCAAAGAACCTGTGAGGAAATTAAGCCTAAGTTTCATTTCTTTCAAGAGAGAGTATACCTATTGTGATTTCATCTCTAGAACTTGTCTTGAATCTCTTTTTAAGTTTGAAATCCTTTTGCATGCGCAAAGATGATCTAGACATTTATTTCATAGTTAGTTTGGCCAAATGTCCATTCTTATCACATGAAAATAATTTGTTTACCCCATTTAAGCCTTTATTTTTTTTTCCAAAAAAAATTGCATATAATAAATAACCCTTTGTTTGAGATATGCAATTTTTATATCTTTTTCGTCCCATTCATTTTTGTTACTTTTTTTGTTACTTTAATAAGTGCTAAGTGAACAAATTTAAAAGAGTGAAGGGGTTAGGAAGTCAACACTAAAAGAGTATGTGTATATAGTGAAAATCAAAAAAACAAAACAAAAACAAAAACAAAACAAAAACAAAAAAGAAAGAAAAAAAAAAGAGAAAGAAAAAGAAGAAAAAAAAGATAGATAGAAACAAAGGAATATATGAAAAAAGAAAAAGAAAAATAGAGATTAAAAAAAAAAAAGATTGTTGAGGTCAAAGGAATAAAGTTTGTATATAGTGTTAATGAGTTTGTTTTCTTTTAGTGGATATTCCTTCATTCTTCGTCATGAATTTCATTAAAATACTTGGTACTAATTAAAGTATTCTCCCATATCATTTCATAACTTTCATTCCATTATCCTACCTTGATAATTAAAACCTTGAGAAAGTCCTTTTGATTTGAGTGTGCAATTGGATAATGTATATAGTGGAGATTGAGATGATAAACACGCTTATGGTAGATGAGTTACAATAGGTGGAATTGAGTGAAACACAAGCCCTTGAATATCTTGAGAAATGAGTGTAAACACTTGACTTATGAGAGACATTCTATTGTGATTTATCTTTGCCAAATTAGTTATCTTGCTACTTGCATTTTTGGAAGGTGGAATAGATTTATGAGAAAATTTGATTCTTGAATATTAATTGATTTTAATTTTATAGTGATTGCTTTAAGAATTCCGCTTCCATGGTTTTCATGAATTTAAAAATCTTGAGGACAAGATTTGATGCAAGTGTGGGGGTGTGATGACTTCCTATTTTTAATAGATTTGAGACATATTTTGATATATTTGGGAAGTCATCAATACTAAATTAAAGAGATTTTATTGAGATTTTAAGAGAAATCAATCTGGATTCATCATTTATGGGATTTCAATTTAAAATAAAAGTTTTTTTAGTGTAGTAAATAAATAATAATAATTAGTTTAAAAATAAAAATCAGATTTATCATTATTGTTATTAGGGTTAAGGTGCAAATTTACCAATGAACTATTGGTCTAGGAACACCCAACACAATAAATTCTTCTATGGACCTAAAATACCAATTAACTTTTGAATTGGTTAAATGAGGACAATGCCGTTAGGTGGGGGGAAATGTCCGCTTGTTTGCATTGTACGACGGCCTAGAAAAATTCAAAAGCAATCATCATCTGCTCTGAACTCCCTTCCTCCTTCGAGTCCTTCTCTTTGAAGCTTCTTCACTGCTACTTCTATTCTGTACCAAAACGCGTCAACAAGGAGGAGGACATTGACGGTGGCTGGCCAGAGAACGCGACCAAATCTGAGCAGAGAGGACGTGATCGCAGAGAGGGAGAGGAGCAGTTGGGACCTTCGTCTTCGAGGCCGTCGTTGATTGGGAAGGGGGGTTGAACTGAACAGAGGAGGATATCGATTGAACCAACGCTGTTGTCGCTCACTCACCTTGACCTTTCCACAAACACCATCATCGGAGAAATCCCAACGAATCTAAGTTGATGCAGTAACCTTGTATATCTCAATCTCTCCCATAATCTTCTCGAGGGAGAGATTGATTTAACTGGATTGACAAGGTTAGAGACACTAGACTTGTCCCAAAACAGGCTTCATGGTGATATAGGGTCGAATTTTCCTGCCATCTGTGACAACTTAGTTACTTTGAATGTTTCTGGGAATAACTTCTCTGGTTCCATTGATCATTCTTTCGATCAGTGTTCAAAATTGCAGTACTTGGATTTGAGCACCAACAAGCTTAGTGGAGGTATCTGGATGGGATTTGTGAGGCTGAAGGAGTTTTCAGTTTCAGAGAACTTTATCACTGTGCCTCTCATTGAGCAAGCATTCCCAGAAAATTGTAACCTCGAAGTCCTCGACGTTTTATACAATGGATTTACAGGAATTGCTCAGAATAATGTCAGTAAATGTAAGAATCTAGCAATTTTGAATCTTTCAAGTAACAAATTTTTTGGGGATATCCCCATTGAATTGGGATCAATCTTAAGCCTCCAAGCTTTGTACTTTGCCAACAATACATTTTCAAGAAACGTCCCAGAGACACTTTCAAACTTGACAAACCTAAATTTCTTGGATTTGAGCGAGATACAAGACACACTTGGCAAGCTCAAGCAAGTAAAGTTCCTACTTTTGCATTCAAATGCTTACACTGGAGGATTAAATTCATCAGGCATTCTCAAATTACCCAACATGTCTCGCTTAGACCTTAGTAACAACAGTTTTTCAGGTTCATTACCTATTGAAATCTCTCAGATGACTGCTCTCAAGTTCTTAATCTTGGCCCATAATTAATTCACTGGAATTATTCCTCATGAGTTTGGAAATTTGGCTTAGCTTCAAGCACTTGATATTTCTTTTAACAATTTAATAGGGCCAATCCCACAAAACTGTCAATGTTCTTGGTGTTTCTTGCTATGACACTTGCTCTGTTTGTATTTGGGCTAATCTCTTTCATAGTATGTTCATTAGCAAAAGCACGTCCACATGACCCAGAAGGATGCCTATTGGAAGACACAAAAAGTCAGCAAGATTCCGACTATTCATCACCATGGTCGTCCTACCAAATTAAGGTTATCCACTTGAACAAGATCGCATTCACGCACGCCGACATTATCCAAGCCACCGGAAACTTCTCTGAAAACAGAGTCATCGGAAAAGGCGGTTTTGGAACCGTGTACAAAGGAATCTTCCCGGATGGAATAGAAGTAGCAGTGAAGAAGCTTCAAAGAGAAGGACTCGAAGGAGAAAGGGAGTTCAGAGCAGATGATGATTGCTTTTGAATTTTTCTAGGCCGTCGTACAATGCAAACAAACGGATGTTTCCCCACCTAACGACATTGTGCTCATTTAACCAATTCAAAAGTTAATTGGTATTTTAGGTTTATAGAAGAGTTTATTGTGTTGGGTGCTCCTGGACCAATAGTTCATTGGTAAATTTGCACCTTAACCCTTGTTATTATACATGTTTCATTCAATGGATCAGGATAGCTACGGGATTGATATGCAACATTTATGGAATTGGGCCCACCAATTGGAAATCAAGAAAAACTTGTCTGCACGTGGGAAGGAAAGAACCAATTGAAGATGGCATGGTTATCAAAACCGGACCGGACCGGCCGATTCAGACCGGAAACCGGCGAACCGGCCGTGTAACCGATCCGGTCTGCCATAGAAACCGGGGTTAAGAGCTTTTTTTCCCCTCTCCAAAAACAGCGATTGAAGATGTTTACAAAGAAAAAAAGAAAAAGATGGAGAGAAACGGCCGATGAAAAACAGATCCGGTGATAACAAAGCAGATATGAACAAATCCGATGAAAAGAGATAACATCAAAAGAGAAGAACGATGGTGACATGCAATAGATCTAACACTAAAAATGTTGGGATTCTGAGAAGTCGAAGAGAAACGTTGTGAAGAAGCTCGATCATCAGAGTTAGAACGTTCCGGTTAAGGGCTCAGCTCTGATCCGACGACTTTTAGGGTAAAAGATGGTGGAAAAGCTCTGAACGCCAGAGATGGAGAGAAAAACGAAGCCAGGCGCAGAAGAAGAAAAGTAACAACGTATCTTGGTTAGGATAAAAGATATATGGTTAAAAGGTTACCCATGGTTAATAAATTGAAGGCATGGGTGAATGTGTTCAGGCATTGGTGAACGTGCTTGGAGAGAAAATACTGACTAGTCATGTCAACAGTGTGTTGCGTCTATTTGCTGCATTCCTAGAAATTTCAACCGCCCTTTCCATTTGAAATTGGAACCTCTTTTTTGCATTTCCTCTATTTTTTTTTCTTTTTTTTTAAATTTATATTAATAATTCTAAAATTTTTATTTTCTCACCGATTTAGTCCCGGTTTAGCTCCGGTTTGACCCACTAACCCTTAACCCAGTATTCCGACCAGTTCACTGACTGGTCCGATTTTAATAACCTTGGAAGATGGTGATTTAGAAGACCAAGGAGAAGCGACGCCGTTTGGAATTGAAAGGAAATGGTGACCTAAACAATAAAAGAGCAGAGGCATGGCTGGAAGGCAATTAATTATTGAGCGGCAGGAGACATAGCGTAGAGACGCACAGTGTGCACGATTGAAAAAGGGAAGAGAGCGGCTGGACTGGAAAAAAAAATGAGAACGAGAAGAACAGGGAGCTAGCGGCCTTGAACTTCCAGTTTCGCGCACCCACAAAATCACATCTTCTTCCTTGCCGGCGGTATCTTTTCATTTCCCTCTCCACCATTATCCTCAGATCAGAAACGCAGAACAAAGGAATGCACGAACTGGTTTGTTTTTCTTCAACTGCGAGTTGTAAGAGAAACAAGATTAATGACCACCTTCATATGTGATAGCAGTGAAGCTCTCCTTCATAGCACTATTCGTGGTTTAGAGGAAGAGATTTATCGATAGATTTGATCTCTGCTCTTATTGCCTTTTTTTTTTCCTTTTTTGATTCTGACTTAATCTTGCTGGGATGGATTTTGTTATGTCCATTTGGCTAATTTCTCTTTACAACCTAGAGGAACTTTGAACTTATAAGAGTGAATTAGACTTTGTTTTTATTATTTGGTTATAATTAATATTAATTTTTGTTACTTAATCTTGTTTAGCTTTATCTATTTAGTGACTGACCATCATTAAATATGAATTTGAGAATTAGGATTTACCTTGACGAAGGCGATTTTAATTAAGCTCTGAGATTAAGTAATATGAGATTAGATTACGATTTAATTTGCGATTAGGATAGACATATACCTAATTGCTCCATGTAATTGTTGAATAATGTGTTCGAGTTTTATTGCGTCTTGAGTAATTATGCTAGACATAACAAAATATACTCAAAAAAGAGTTGTAAGTGGACCGACAGACACTTATAGTTATTTATACTTGAGATTAACAAAATTGATATTAAGGCATGAGGGATTAGTGACTCTGGGTTGCTTATTTAATTATTGTGGTGATTTGTTTATTTTAATTTTTGTTTAATTCTTTTTTCTTAATTAAATTCAATTTGGTTTGCTTAACTTAAATGAACTAATGAGGGATTAGTGACTCTGGGTTGCTTATTTAATTATTGTGGTGATTTGTTTATTTTAATTTTAGTTTAATTCTTTTTTCTTAATTAAATTCAATTTGGTTTGTTTAACTTAAATGAAAGTGTAAAATTAATGCTTAACCGAAGTTTGTGATACCAAGTTCTCATGGGAACGATATCTTACTCACTCTTTATTCCTTGATACGGCCCGTATACTTGCGGAGTTTATAGGCTATAAATTTTTCCCTATCATCATCCAATCTCATTCAGGTCAATATGCTAGTACAAAAAAGTGCCTATACTTCCCAAGAGACGTCATTGTTTTTTTTTTTTTTAAAAAGAAGTAAAAATTAAATGTGGTGACCTTTTTGTAATTATGTGTGAGAATTTTGACATATTAGGCGTCCCTTTAATAAAAAGGATGTCAAAAGTTGATTTTTGGCATCCCAAATTGAGTGTTGGCATCCCAATTCAAAATTGGGACGCAATTCAAATTTGGGACGTCAAAAGTGGTGCTTTTGATGTCTCAAATTTAAATTGGGATGCCAAAGAAGGTAAAATTTCAGATCCCACCCTTTGTTAAAAAAAGTTCAAATCCACACTATTAAAAATTTTAGATCCACACTATTAAAAATTTTCGATTGCACCCGTAGCCATAATGCACGCTTGTTCGAAACGTAGCAAAAAGTGAGAGCGAGAGATCAAGGAATCATATACGCTCTCTCACCCTCTCTGTTATCTTAGGTCCACAATCTCTTCCCTCACCCCACAGTGGTGTTCGCTCAAAGTCATTCCTTGTCATGTCTACGTCTTTGAGTGTGTCCTCGAAGTTTTTTGTCTTGGTTTGGACCACAAAGAAGAAGGTCAATCAGTCGTTGCAGATTTGCCACACCGCCTTCCGCCGACGTTTTTTTCCCCTTCTTTAGATTTAAAAACAAATATGATGTTTTTTTTTTTTTTGAAATTGCAGATTCAAGTGAGACTGAGACCTAGCTGCTTGATCTGGAAGGCCCACCGTCGAGCTTCAACCACTTTGTCGTCACCACTACAGCAAACACAAGCACCATGAGATTCTTTTAAATGATTAAGAGTGATAGAGGCACCAAAGAAGAGGGAACTTGGAAGCATGACGTATTCTTTGTTTTCATAATCTACTCACTTGATTTCACCGATCTCCAATCTAACAGCAAAAAATATATATATATATATATATTTTAAAAAAAGAATAGCCACTCACAACGTCCCAAATTGTAAATAGAAATGCCATAAGTACTACGTCCCTCAGACAGATGTCACCCTTATAATGGGACGTAGAATAGGCAAAAAATGGATGTTAAAGACTTATTTTATAGTAGTGATGTGTTGTTTTGTGATGCTACTTAATAAAGCTTTCTCTATGTTCATCCTGAAAGAAATATGAACGGTCTCTATCTTGGTTATTAATTAATTAATGTCCTTTTCACCTTTGTTACAAACATAAACCATTTAATTTTGAATAAAAATTATTAATAATTCGGACAAATTTTTATTCAACTTATATTAGGAATCAAGCAGACTTTTTTTATAAGACCCTTGTGGTCGATGGTTTCTTCTCCATGACAGCTAAACAAGCCTGTTTGGGAGTAGTTTTGGGAAAATGATTTTCACAATTTATGAGATAAAAATGGTTTTTAGAGAATGATTTTTACAATTTAGGAGACAAAATTTGATTTTTGGAAAATAGCTTTTAGAGAATAGCTTTTGGGTTTTTCTAAGCATCAAAACTTGGATTTTGTTATAACCTTACCAAACACCCCTATTTTTAACCAAAAACTATTATGTATTAAAACCTAGGTTTTGAGGCCAAAACCTAAGTTTTGTGAAGAGCAACTTTTTTCTGCCTTTTCTCTCTTCTATGCCATCATCATTATTTTTTCAGTATCACTCAGTATCCTTAAGATATTTTTTACTACATTTTTGTACCTTAAAATATTTTTTCAAGATTAATCATTATCCTAAAATATTTTTTCAATATCCTAATTTTCTTTTTCAAGATCAGGAAATATTTTTTCAGTATTCATTAGTACCCTGAAATATTTTTTCAAGATCAGTTGTTACCTTGAAATATTTTTTCAATATCCTAAAATAAATTTTTAAGACCAAAATGGCAGAGAATTTGCCGTGTTCTCCCAAAATAACCAGGATTTAAAGATTTGTAGTATAGTGTAACCTGGGTCGTTTTTCCGATGAATTCACAGCGGGTTTGATTGGCGACAGCGAAACAGAAACAGAATGGTAAAATGGGGGGGGGGGGTTTAATTCGAAAGGAACAAAAACGTAACTAAAAAGAGACAAAGCGAAACTAAACAGAGACCAAACAGAGGATTAAAGGATTAACCCAGGATTCGGATTCCTCTACTTCCCTTCCTCGGACCAAATAGGTTATTAACCGAACTCATGATCGACTTTGGGCAAACCGAAATCTCTGCACTTGCCCAGAATTTCCCTCAACTGAACAATCGTTCAGAATTTACTCGAATCAGTGGCGTATCGCTATACGATCGTACAGTAATACTTTAACCTAGTTCGAGTTACGTCCTTGGGAATTATCAATCTGGGTTTTTAATCAAAAACCCAATCTAAATCCAGAAATCGAATCCGATTAAAGAATGCAGAAACGAGTTAAACGGTTACCGATTAAGCGCGAGTCCTCTGGACAGTAGATGGAATTGTAATACCCCAAAATTCATATTCATCATAAATATTATATTTTGATAAATAATATCTATTCAAAATCGGTGAATATATGGTCTCAAAATTGAGTAACATATTTATGTTAATTTAGGGAATTTTCTCTAAGAATTAAGGTAATCAAAAACTAAATTCTCGAATTTTATTTGGGATCATAAAATACTACAAAATTACCATATTAAAGCATAAAATGAACAAAAAGAAAGGAAGAAGGTAGGGGGCGATTTTTGGTTGACTTGGAGAACAAGTTAGGAAACCTGGAGAGCAAGTCGGGGAAAACTTGGAAAGCAAGTCAGGAAAACTTGGAGAGCAAGTCGGGGAAACTTGGGGAGCAAGTTACTTGCCGAGCAAGTTACTTGCCGAGCAAGTTACTTTACGAGTAAGTTACTTGGCGGAGAGGTTACTTGGTGGACAAGTTACTTGGGGAGAGGTTACTTGGCGGACAAGTTACTGGGCGGACGAGGTTACTTGGCGGACAAGTTACTGGGCGGACGAGGTTACTTGGCGGACCAGTTACTTGGCGGACAAGTTACTGGGCGGACGAGGTTACTTGGTGGACAAGTTACTGGGCGGGGGAGGTTACTTGGCAGACAAGTTACTGGGCGGACGTGGTTACTTGGCGGACAAGTTACTGGGCGGACGAGGTTACTTGGCGGACAAGTTACTGGGCGGACAAGGTTACTTGGCGGACAAGTTACTGGACGGACGAGGTTACTTGGCGGACAAGTTACTTAGTGGACAAGTTACTAGGCGGACGAGGTTACTTGGTGAACAAGTTACTGGGCGGACGAGATTATTGGGCGGACGAGGTTACTTGGCGGACAAGTTATTGGGCGGACGAGGTTACTTGGCGGACAAGTTACTGGGCGGACGAGGTTATCTGGTGAACCAGTTACTTGGAGACCGAGTTGTGAAACTTGGTGAACAAGTTACTCGGAGACCGAGTTGTGAAGCTTGGTGAACAAGTTAATTGGAGACCGAGTTGTGAAACTTGGTGAACAAGTTGGAAGACTCAAGAAGCAACTTGTTGAGCAAGGTGCAGAAAAGAGAAAACCGAAAATCGAGTGTGAAAGGGGTTGTGGGTTTTTCAAAAATAATATCATGATATTTTAAACAAAGGGCAGAAAAGAAAAGTGAGAACCAATAGAAAATAAATCATAACTTGAAATCCTTGAACGAAGTAGAAAACAACTGGACATATTATGAATCAGTGAATTTTTGTCCCGAAGTTGGTGTCACCCGAAGTAATTTCCGTAACCGACAGCGTTCGGTTTAGAATCTTTGGCAGGTTACGAAATACCCTTAATGGGATCAAAAATTTAGTTAACTCAGATATTTCCAAAGAGGAAGAATAGAACTTCAAGGCTGTGTTCCCGGATTTTTGAGATTTTGCAAAATTATGCGACCAGAACACCGAATAGGGAACTTTATCGGTAAAAACTCATAAAGTGAATGAGTGACATCACCTGGATGACATCATCTTGATGACATAAGGGGACACTTGTGTGGTAGAAAGAAGGCCACATCTTCATCATCTTAGCCCTTGATACAAAAGTTGATCCAAGGGTTGAGATCCATCCAAATTCCCTATAAATAGGCAACCCCTCTTCACTTCATTCTTCACAATTCCTAGAGCCACTTAGAGAGAGGTTTTAGAGAGAAGGAGGAGTCTGGAGAAAATAGCAAGTTCCGGGTAAGTTCTTCGGTCTCTAGTCTTTAGTTTTCGATAGTTATAGTAGAAATGCTAGATTAATCTTTAATCTTCCAAGTAAGTTTAGAAATCATGTTTTAGGGATAAATATGATATTTATTTCAAAAATATATTGGAGATGGAGATATGTCAAAATTTTGGAAGATTAGAGTCAAAATAGCGAAGCTCTGGCGAAATTTCGCCGGTTAGTCAAACTAGGGGCAAAATGGTAATTTGTACCTGAAATGCCTGTTATGATGTTGATCACTGATAAATGTGATATTATCCCTATAGGATATCTGTAATCACGTACTGCTGTCGTACCGCTGTCAAAAGTACCATTTTCCGTTAACGAAGGTACGTTCGCGTACTGTAACACTAACTCTGATGCTTATTGTACACTTGTATGTGGTAGATATGCTCATAGACTGTGACTCTACTTGAGAATTATTTGAATATATACGGGTTACAGTCTTGGTAATGCTGTTTGAGTTTTCCTAGCACGCTGAGGACACGATAGGCCATCGTGGCACTGGTGAAGAGTGCAGACTGGATTGATGTGAATATGTGATGATTGAATTGATATGTGATTATGCTGTACTGTCTTGAAATATCTGTCATACATAACTGTTCATAAGCATGAGGTTAACCGTTACCTGAGGTTCAATGGCCATTGAACCTCAGCTCTTAACATAGCGTCAGGCTCAGGAGCACCGAGGACCAAGGAGAAAGGCAGGCAGGCCGCATAGAGACTCAACTGAAGCCCTTTTCTATTTATACAGTCACACTGACGTTAGACGTCTGAAATCAATGCACTCTTACTGTAATCAGCCAGACTTACGACATTTTGAATGTAAATATCAGTTACTCAATCGCTCCGAAGCTCTACTCTGATATATACTGTTTTTGAAAATTGGGATGTTACAGGAATCCTTACCGTTGGGTTAATCACAAGAATTTAGCCGAACATAACTGGGAAAGTCGAAGAACAGATGAAGAACTCCAAGAACGTGAAGAACATATGAAGAACAGTTGAGAGAAAATAAAAGCTTCTATTTTGATCCACAAGTTTGTAAAAACGTGAATGAAATGTGTTTGTGGCTGCTGCCACACTTAAAGTTAACCTAATTGGGAAATGGGTTCAGCCCAAAAACGAAAATAAAATAATATGGGCTTTAATTACAAAATTCGAGCCCAAAATAAAACCCAAAAATACATATGCTTCGGCTCCAAAATCGACCGCCCTCTTGTCCGAATTTGCTCTTCATGTCTTCATAACAATTGTAGCTCTCTGAATCATCTGAAATATGAGACAAAAATGAGGCAAATCCGATGTCTAGTTCAAGAGTTATGGTTAAAATAGTGAAGCAATGTAAATCTGGAATTTTCGCTATGAAAAATGGCTAAAATAAATCCAAAGGCCCAAAGCCCAAATAGATATAAAAGCCATTATTTATTAGCCAAAGTGTCCTAAATTATTAATCAAGAGGCAAAAAGTAATGTATGAAATATTCAATTATCACAAAAGAAGTATCTTTTCAGTACCAGTCAGTATTAAGTATCTTTTTAGTACCCATTAGCACCCTGAAATATTTTTTCAAGATCCGCTATTACCCTAAAATATTTTTTAATATCCTAAAATAAATTGTTAAGATCATAAAATATTTCAGGGCACTTAATGGTACTGGAAAAATGATTTTCACAATTTATGAGGTAAAAAGCTATTGGAGAATAGCTTGTGGGATTTATAAGGTGAAAATGATTTTTGGAAAATAGTTTTTGGAGAATAGCTTTTGGATAAAAATGAGTGTCTGGCAAACTTTTGTAAAACCTAGGTTTGATGCAAAATAGCGTTTGAAAAAAATTTGGCAAACTTTAGACAAAACCTAGATTTTGTTTCCAAAACCTAGGTTTGGGGTGCCCCAAACAGACTATAGAGACATCGAGATTAATGCCTACAGAAAATATCAATAGAAGGCAAAGCCTTATGAAGAAGTTTTCATATAAATAGAGAGAGATATAGACCACAAAAATTTTCCAAAAGGATCATTAACGCCAAATAGATGTTGTCTCATGTAACATCCTCATTTTTGAAATCCGTTTTCAAAATATTTGATCAGAGTTTAAAATAGTTTAATCAGAGTAGAGCATCAGAATGATTTAAAAGAGTGAGTATCTGATATATATTCCCTACTGTTGAGTCTGGGTACTTATACATACAGTGTTACAAATATCCGAATACAGTATGTAAATAAAGGAACACGTCCTCCGCCCGTGTCCTCACGTGTGCTGCCTATCCTTGCTCTTTGTCCTAGCTCCTTCGGACCTTAAAGCTATGGTAAGAGCCCCATTGAACCTCAGGTAACGGTTAACCTCATGCTTATTGATAATTGAATATTTTTACACTTAATTGTATCTCTTGGTGAATAAATTTAAGATTGTTTAGTCATTAAATAATGAGTTTTATTACCTAATTGAGCTTTGAGCTTTTAATGTGATTGATTTCATTTTTACGAATAAATTCTAGATTTACAGTGATTTAGTATTTTTGCCATAACTTTTAATCTAGATATCCGATTAGCCTGATCCTTCTTTTTTTTTTTAGATGATTCAGAGATCTACAATTGTTATGAAGACTCAGAAGGCTGATTCGGACAAGAAGATGGACGAAATTGGAGCTAAAGACAGACCTATTTTTTTGGATTTTTATTTTGCTCGAATTTTGTAATAAAAGACCAATTTTTAGAGGTTTCCTTTTTTATATAGGGATTTTCTATTGATTAGGGGTTTCCTATTTAGAGATTTCCTATTTTTAGTCATTTTTCCTACATAAGGAAAATTAGATGGTGGCTACAGACATATTCTGAATACACGTTTGAAGCAGTTTTGGATTGAAAGACAGAAGTTTTATTTTCTCTACAATGTTCATCACGTTCTTCTTCATCTTTCCTTCTGCGTTTTGCTTAGCCATGCTCGGCTAAACTTTTGTGGTTAATCCAACGTGAGGATTCCATGATTCGTCTAGAGAACTTGTGCTTATTTCGTAATTTAACTCGTTTCTATTTTCCTCTTATCGGATCCGATTCTTGGAAATAGTTCGAATATTAGATTTAATATTCGGTTTGGTTCATCCCAAGGACTGAGTTTGAACTAGGTTTTAAGTTTTGCTATGCGATCGCACAGTGGGACGCCACTGTTCAGACATATTCTAGGCGATCGTCTAGTCGAGGAATTTTCTGGGCGGATGCAGAGATCTCGGTTCGTCCAGAGCCAAACGTGGGTTATTTATATTTTGTTCAATGATGGAAGTCTCTGGAATCTGAACGTTGGGTTGATCGTTTTTAATATGTTTTTGCTTAATCCATTCTATTTCTGCATTTCATTCTGTTTCTGTTAAATTTCCTTTTTAATCTGTTTGAATCAAAACCCCCCATTTTTACTATTTCTGTTTTGTTGTTGCTTTCAATCAAACTTGCTGCAAGTTCATTGGGGAAACGACCCAGGTTCCCTATTTCTGCAAAAAAAAATCATTTTCGAACTTGGTTATTTTAGGAGACACGGCAAATCTCTGTCAAAATATGGCGCCGCTGCCGGGGAATTTGCATCGGTTTGATTAGTAACATTTTTTATTTTTATTCTATTTGTTTTTTGGTCTCGTTGAGACGTAACGGGTATTTCAGAATTGTTTGACTTACTCCGATTGGGCTGATTTTTGGTGGGCTGAAGGAAAACGATATTTTAAGACGAACGCAGTACCTTTGATACTGTGGGTCCTCGGATTTTAGCCAAATTCCATCGTTTAGACCACTTTTTCAATTTTTGAAGTTTTTTTATTTCATTTTTGGGTTCCCCAATGGTCTAGGAATTGCCTTGTCCAAGTCCCATAAATTTTAAAAATAATTTGATATTGTTTCTGGACTTGTTTTAGTCAATTTCTACCATAAGTTCTTGTTTTTTTTGTGTTTGCTTTTGTGTGTCTTAGTGTTTTTTTTCCTCTTTTTGTTTTTTTGTCACTTTTAGTGTGACATTTTCGTAATTCTGAGTTTCTTGTGGCATTGTTGTGATTTTGATTTTCTGCAAATTCTGCCTTGTGATTATGCTGCATGAGTACTAGGAGCACTATCAATCCAGAAGACTTGTTGTCATTTGATCCTGAAATAGAAAGAACAATTCTCACTGCTAGAAGTGTAAATCGTGGGATTAATACTAAATTGGAAATTGAATTTGAGTCTGATTGTGACCATTCTGATTGTGTCCATTCTGTTGATCTTTCTGATTGTGCTTCTGATAGTACTTCTGATAGCCTTGTTGTTTTCATTGATTCTAGTAGCATTGCTAACTCAGAAATTATGGCAGAACAAGCAGGTCATCATACTGTGAAAGAATTAGCTACCCCTAATGTGGGCATTCAAATTTGTGTATTCAATATCTTGAACTTGCTGCTAACTTTGAACTAAAATCTGGTCTTATCCATTTGTTGCCCAAGTTTCATGGTCTTGCAGGTGAATGTCCTCACAGGCATCTAAAGGAGTTCCATGTGGTATGCAGCACGATGAAACCTCAAGCAGTTGATGAAGACCATATTAAGCTGAAAGCTTTTCCATTTTCCCTAGATGGTGTCGCTAAGGATTGGTTGTACAATTTGCAACCAACATCTATTGGAAGTTGGGATGATATGCAGAAGTTATTCCTAGAGAGGTTCTTTCCCTGGCCATTGCTATTCAGAAGGAGATCACTAGTGTCAAACAAATCAATGGGGAGACTATGTATGAGTATTGGGAGAGGTTCAAGCGATTGTGTGCTAGCTGTCCACACCACCAGATTTCAGACCAGCTTCTAATTACATATTTCTATTTTGGTTTGCTACCGTTGGATAAGAGTTTTGTGGATGCATCTAGTGGTGGGGCCTTAGATAGAAAGACACCTGAAGAGGCCCGAGAGTTGCTATCTACTATGGCTGCTAATTCTCAGCAATTTGGCACCAGGGCCAATAGCAATCCTGTTTATCAGATTCAAACACCTCCAGCCCAGTATGATTCTCATAGATTAGAGACTAGACTTGATGATCTGACCTCCCTTGTGAGGCAGTTGGTAGTGACACAGACAGTACAGCCTTCTCCTCTTTCTCAGATTGGGTACTCATGTGGGTTCTGTTCTGATCCTTATCATTCTACTGACTCTTGTCCTACCTTGCATGATCCTACTTACCAAGACCAGTCAGTAGTTGCAGTGGGTGTTTTTCCAGGGAAGCCACAATACCAGCAGAACAATGCCTTCTCCAACACCTACAACCCTGGTTGGAGAAATCACCCTAACTTTCGTTGGAACCAGAATCAGAATCAGAGTAACTAGTATCAACAGAATTCTAGGAATTACCAGCAGAGGCAGTGCAGACCACAAAATTTCCAACAACAATCTGTACCTCCTTTACCTGCATCACCTCCTCGACCAACCATATGTGCACCTCCACAGGCCACACAACAGCAGGCTAGTAGCAGTGGTTCCTCATTGGAGGATATTATGAAGCAATTTGCCACAGACACTATGCAGTTCAAACAGCAAACTGAGACTTCCCTTCAGAGTTTGCAAACTCCGATTGGCCAGTTGGCAACATCACTGAATCAGCTTCAATCTCAAAGATCCAACACTCTTCCTTCACAGACAATTCCCAATCCTAAGGGCAATGTAAGTGCTATCTCACTACAGTCTGACACACAATTGGAGGAACCTAAAAAAGCTGCAGATGTGACTTGCACATCAGAAAAAGAGTCAGACAACATGACGAATGACTCTGAAAATAAAACGGCAATGCAGCAAGGTGAAGAGGAAGACATCCTCATTCCTCTTCCTTTCCCTCAGAGAGCAGTTCGGTCCAAGAAATTGGCAGAAAACGCACATGAGAAGGATATACTTGAGACATTCTGAAGAGTAGAGATCAACATTCCTTTCTTAGATGTAGTCAAACAAATTCCTAAATATGCCAGGTTTCTGAAGGAGTTGTGCACCAACAAGAGGCAACTGAAGGGGCGTGAACGAGTGAGTTTGAACCAGAATGTATCATCACTCATCCGGCCTACCATGCCTCGCAAGTGTAAGGATCCAGGGATGTTTTCTATCCCTTGCATTATTGGTAACTATAGATTTGATGATTGCATGCTAGATTTAGTTGCTTCTATTAATGTCATGCCTGCATCTATTTATAAATCTCTTGGTCTTGGTCCTTTACTCCATATTGGTGTGGTTGTTTAGTTAGCTAATCGGAGTAATGCTCATCCTTCTGGTGTAGTTGAAGATGTCTTAGTCAAAGTTAATGAATTGATATTCCCTACTGATTTTTACATCTTAGATATGGAGGATGAGTCTTCTAGCAGTAGGTCACCAATCATCCTAGGGAGACCTTTCATGAAAACAGCTAGGACTAAGATAGATGTGCATTCAGGTACTCTTTCCATGGAGTTTGGTGATATATCTGTGAATTTCAATATTTTTGATGCCATGAAACATCCTAGGGAAGAGCATTCGGTTTTCTGCATTGATGTTATTGATGATGCTGTGGATGATGTTCTTGCTGATTGGTGTTCTGATTATCCTGATTTATTATCTGAGAGTGATTCTTCCATTTGTGCATGTGTTGATAATGAATGGTGTCCTGTTTGCACTAACTTGGTCAATGCTGCATTATTTGATGATTTTGACTTGCTTGCTGGTTCTGCATTACATGTGGATTCTGAGTTTGAGCTTCATCTTGGTCCTAATGTGCATCCTGATTCTGATTGTGATGAGCTTAACTCTGATTTTGATGAGCTAAATTTTGATGTTAACATTGAGCTGTATAGACATAGTTCTTCTGCTTCTTTGAATGTGGTTTCAGGTATTTCTAATGTGATGACAGCAGACTTGTTGCAACAACCACCCAAGCTTCTTCCCTCTGCTGAGCAACCACCCAAGCTTGAGTTGAAATCTCTTCCAGATCACCTGAAGTATGCATTTCTGGAGGTGGATGAACAGTTGCCAGTCATTGTGGCCAACAATCTTCTTCCTGACCAAGAAGAGAAGCTGCTAAGCTTATTGAGGGCCAACAAGAAAGCTATTGGGTGGACATTAGCTGACATTGTTGGCATCAGCCCTTCCATGTGTATGCATCGAATTCTGTTGGAAGAGGACTCTAAGCCGGTGAGGCAACCCCAGAGACACCTTAATCCTCTTATCCTTGATGTGGTGAAAAAGGAGGTCACTAAGCTTCTGCAAGCTGGTATCATCTATCCCATTTCTGATAGCCAGTGGGTTAGCCCGGTCCAAGTGGTTCCTAAGAAGTTCGGAGTCACTGTGGTAGCCAATCAGAAGAATGAGCTCATTCCTACTCTAGTTCAGAATAGTTTGGAGAGTTTGCATCGACTATAAGAGACTCAACCAAGCTACTCGCAAGGATCATTACCCTCTACCTTTCATTGATCAGATGTTAGAGCGATTAGCTGGCAAGTCTCATTACTGCTTCCTGGATGGCTACTCCGGATGCTTCCAGATCCATATTGCTCCTAAGGACCAAGAGAAGACGACCTTCACATGCCCCTTTGGAACATATGCCTACTGGAGGATGCCTTTTGGCCTTTGCAACGCACCTGGCACCTTTCAGCGTTGTGTGGTAAGCATTTTCTCTAAGTTTCTAGAGGACTGCATGGAGGTTTTTATGGATGATTTCACTGTATATGGGTCTGATTTTGATGCATGCTTAGCTAATCTGTCTAGAGTTTTGCATAGATGCCTTGAGTCTAATCTTATGCTTAATTATGAGAAGCGTCACTTCATGGTTGAGTCAGGTATAGTCTTGGGACACATAGTGTCTAGGAAAGGGATTGAGGTAGACCTTGCTAAGATAGATGTAATTACTGCTTTGCCTTACCCCGCATCTATGCGGGAAGTTCGTTCTTTTCTTGTTCATGTAGGTTTCTATCGGCGTTTCATTCGAGATTTCAGCAAGATTGCCCGACCCTTGTCCAACCTTCTGCATAAGGACATTGACTTTGTATTTGATGATGAGTGCAAGTTGGCCTTCAATCACTTGAAGCGTTGCTTGACTATAGCTCCAGTGATCCAACCCCCTAATTGGTGCCTTCCATTTGAGTTGATGTGTGATGCTTCTAACTATGCGGTTGGTGCTATCTTAGGACAACGGGTTAACAGAGCATCTCATGTGATTGCATATGCCCCTAAGACTTTGGATCCTGCCCAGTCTAATTACACCACTACTGAAAAGGAGTTGTTGGCTATTGTATTTGCTTTTGATAAGTTTAGATCATACCTGCTAGCAAGTAGAGTAGTTGTATTTCCTGACCATGCAGCGTTGAAATTTCTTCTGAAAAAGGCAGATGCTAAGCCACGGCTCATCCGATGGATGCTCTTGCTCCAAGAGTTCGATGTTGAGATTCGAGACCGAAGTGGAGCACAAAACTGGGTAGCTGACCACTTGAGTCGCATCACCCATTTCCCCTCTCACCCCTCTTCTATTCGGGATGATTTCCCTAATGAGCAGCTTCTACAGCTGCAAGGTAAGCTTCCATGGTATGCTGATCTGGTTAACTACTTGGTAGCTGGTGTTTTACCTGTCGATTCCACTAAAACCCAAACCCTTAAACTAAAGAGTGAATCTAAATATTATGTTTGGGATGATCCTTATCTGTGGAAATTTTGTAGTGACCAAGTAGTTAGGAGATGTGTGCCAGATCTTGAGTTTCACTCTATATTGCATTTTGCTCATGCTTTTGCTTGTGGTGGTCACTTTGGACCCCAAAGAACTGCTAGGAAAGTGTTAGACAATGGATTATTTTGGCCTTCATTGTTTCATGATTCCCATCTGTTTTGTAAGTCATGTGATAACTGTCAGAGAGCAGGAAGTATTTCTCGTAGGTATGAGATGCCCCAGAACCCTATATTGTTTTGTGAGATCTTTGATGTTTGGGGTATTGATTTTATGGGTCCATTTCCTGCTTCATATGGTTGTACTTACATACTACTAGCTGTTGATTATGTCTCGAAATGGGTTGAGGCGAAAGCCACCCGGACTAATGATTCTTCTGCAGTGGTGGATTTTGTTAAATCTAACATTTTCTGCAGGTTTGGTATTTCTAGAGTCATTATAAGTGACCAGGGTTCTCATTTTTGTAACCGAAGCATGGGTGCCTTGTTACGCAAGTATGGAGTGCTCCACAAGGTCTCCACAACATACCATCCTCAGACAAACAGTCAAGCTGAAGTCTCGAATAGAGAAATTAAGCAAATCCTTCAGAAGACTGTCAATTCTACCCAGAAAGATTGGAGTAAGCGACTAGATGATGTTTTGTGGGCATATTGCACCGCCTACAAGACTCTGATTGGGATGTCTCCTTATCGGCTTGTCTTTGGTAAGGCATGTCATTTTCCGGTTGAGTTGGAACATCAAGCCTATTGGGCTATTAAGCAGTGTAACATGGATTTGGCTAAGTCTGGGACGGAGAGGAAGCTACAGTTGCAAGAGTTGGATGAGCTGCGATTGGATGCCTATGAGAGTTCACAACTATACAAGGAAAAGACTAAGGCATTCCATGACAAACATATTCTGAGGAAGGAATTTTCTGTGGGCCAAAAAGTTCTTCTGTTTAATTCTCGTTTGAAGTTTATGCCATGTAAGCTTCGATCTAGATGGGATGGCCCTTTTGAGATCACTAACATATTTCCATTTGGTGCTGTTAAGCTATGTGATCCAGCTACAGGACAAACCTTTAAGGTCAATGGGCATCGCCTTAAGCACTTTCATGACGGATCCCAGTAGCAGCCTGAGGGAGTAGAGATTCTCCTCATTGATGCCACTTATCCTCCATAAACCAACCCTTGGGGAGTATTCTTCTTTCTTCTCCCTCCTTCTCTTTTATTTGTTTTCCTTTTTCCTCTTTTGCTTTTTGAAATAAATACAATCTCTCTTTCTATGATTGCTACATATTATGAACTTAGACATGTTGGTTTTAATGAATCATTCTGTTTGGTCTGCAATTCTTGACTCTTTGATTACATGTCTTGGTAGTCGATTTGATGTTGTTGATTGCCTAAGTTGGTATTGACCTTGTGAGGTTTTGGGCCTGCATGAATGGAATTCATTTTTTACCATTCTTTCTTTCATGTGTGCATATGATCATGATTTGTGTTCTCTAGAACTTGCTCCTTTTCTTTTTGAAGCTAATTTTTCACTTACGTGCATAAGTATGATGGAAGCTTGTTTTCTTTCTTTCATTTTCCCACTTTGACCAAATAGCCTTTCCCTTATATTATATTTCCTTTGCTAGCCCTTTTGTGCCTTCTTGATTCATTCTTTTCTAAGCCACATTACAAGCTTAAGCGTAAAACCATTTTATCTCGCACCTTAGAAATTTATTGAGCATTGGTTTCACCTTAGTTTTGTGCTTAAGTGTGGGGGTTGCCCAGGTGTGCAACATTTTAAGTGTGGGAGGAGTATTTGATTGTGTATCATTCATCATTTGGCATTGATTTTGGTCATTGTTATTCTTTAAAAAAAAGTACAAAAAAAGAAAAAAAAGACAAAATAAAGAAAAAAAAAAGAAAAGAAAAGAAAAGAGAAGAAAGAAAGAGAGAGGAAGCAATGTAAAGAAGGAGAAATAAAAAGGAATGTTATTGAGGTGATTTGCTATTATTAACTGATGTTCTTTGAATTTTTTGGGTGCTTAGCCTATCATATCCAAACTTATTCACACCTATACCCTAGCCCTATTACAACCTTCAATAACAAGCTCTCTTGATTTTTGCATGCATGTGTCATAAGTGGTGGAGAAGTAGAAATTGAGCAAGCCTATGGTAGGACTATTTTCTTGAGCAGAATTTGAGCGATACACTTATTTATCATATACACTTGAGAGATTGATTGAGGGCATCCCTTGAGAGACCATCTTGTGTGATTAGCATCATTGATTGAGATTTCCAGGATTTGTAATTTGAGATGAAAGGATTTTGGTCTTGATTGATTGGTCTTTTGAAGTCTTGTGTCCTTTATTAAATTTTTCCATTGTTAGCGATTGTTAGAAAGGAAATTTTTTTCATTTTAGTCTTTTTCTTTGAATTTTGCTCAGGAGTGCAAAAAGATAAGTGTGAGGGAATTTGATAATTGAATAATTTTACACTTAATTGTATCTCTTGGTGAATAAATTTAAGATTGTTTAGTCATTAAATAATGGGTTTTATTACCTAATTGAGCTTTGAGCTTTTAATGTGATTGATTTCATTTTTATGAATAAATTCTAGATTTACAGTGATTTAGTATTTTTGCCATAAATTTTGATCTAGAAATCCGATTAGCTTGATTCTTCTTTCCTTTTTTAGATGATTCAGAGATCTACAATTGTTATGAAGACTCAGAAGGTTGATTCAGACAAGAAGATGGACGAAATTGGAGCTAAAGACAGACCTATTTTTCTGGATTTTTATTTTGCTAGAATTTTGTAATAAAAGACCAATTTTTAGAGGTTTCCTTTTTTATATAGGGATTTCCTATTGATTAGTATTTAGAGATTTCCTATTTTTAGTCATTTTTCCTACATAAGGAAAATTAGATGGTGGCTATAGACATATTCTGAAAACACGTTTGAAGCAGTTTTGGATTGAAAGACAGAAGTTTAATTTTCTCTACAATGTTCTTCACGTTCTTCTTCATCTTTCTTCTGTGTTTTGTCTAGCCATGCTCGGCTAAACTTTTGTGGTTAATCCAACGTGAGGATTCCATGATTCGTCCAGAGAACTTGTGCTTATTTGATAATTTAACTCGTTTCTATTTTCCTCTTATCGGATCCGATTCCTGGAAATAGTTCAAATATTAGATTTAATATTCGGTTTGGTTCATCCCAAGGACTGAGTTTGAACTAGGTTTTAAGTTTTGCTATGCGATCGCACAGTGGGACGCCGCTGTTCAGACATATTCTAGGCGATCGTCTAGTCGAGGAATTTTCTGGGCGGATGCAGAGATCTCGGTTCGTCCAGAGCCAAACGTGGGTTATTTATATTTTGTTCAATGATGGAAGTCTCTGGAATCTGAACGTTGGGTTGATCGTTTTTAATTTGTTTTTGCTTAATCCATTCTGTTTCTGCATTTCGTTTTGTTTCTGTTAAATTTCATTTTCAATCTGATTGAATCAAAACCCCCCATTTTACTATTTCTGTTTTGTTGTTGCTTTCAATCAAACTCGCTGCAAGTTCGTTGGGGAAACGACCCAGGTTCCCTATTTCTGCAAAAAAAATCATTTTCGAACTTGGTTATTTTGGGAGACACGACAAATCTCTGTCACTTATGTATCATTTATGTACGACAGATATTCATGACAATACAACATTATTCACATACGATATTCACATACTCAAGATAATAACAACCACAGTCTCCACATATTCAGGTCATTCCAGTCTCACCATATATTCACATCAAATCAGTCTGCACTATTTACCAGTGCCACGGTGTACACCCGTGTCCTTAGCGCTAGGAAAACTCAACGGCGTTATCATGACTATAACCCGTATATAACTGTATGTGTATACACAACTTTCAAAACAGAGTCTAAAGCTTTTCAAAATCAGAGTCTTAGACTATCTATCACATATAAGTATACAATAAGCAACAGAGTTAGTGTTACAGTACACGTCCGTACCTTCGTTGGCGATATCAGTACGCTATCGTTTGGACCGTGATCACGTTTACCCTATAATGGTAGTATCGCATTTATTAATTCACCAATAATATTATAACAGATTTCCAAGCCACAAATGACTATTCTACCCCTGGTGTATTTATTTTTTAATCATTTCCCCTTTAATTTCGGAAAAAACGCTGATCAACAGCATTTTGGCTGATTTTCATCTAACTTCAAAAAATCATAACTAATTCTAGAAAAATCGAAACAAATATCCGTAAAATTTCCCGGGCTCCTTAAGATATATAATTTTGAGGAAAAATATCATCTTTTACCCAGATTTTAAGAACAGTTCCCAGATTTCAAGTGTTCATATGCTGCCCAGAATTTCTAGAAATTCGCAGCATAAACTTTGAGAATTTTTATCTCACTGTACAGAGCTCATTTCAACATGTTCTTTCCATATTTGGAAAGCTATATATGTCTACTTTAACCATGAATGTTTACAGAATTTTACAACCATGTTTTCAACAAAAAATATAAGCATTTTTATCACTGATTCAGAAATTTCCTAATTGATGAAATTTCTCCAGAACTTCGCTACTTTGATGTTTCTCTTCTGGAAATTTTGCTAAAACCCCTTCTTCATCAATTTTTTGAAATAAAACCAATTTAAAACTCATAAACACATAAAAACAACTATATCTAGAAGATTTAAAGATTAAACTACAAAATAACTAAAAACTCAAAAGCTAGAGCTCAAGAATTTACCTAGAATTCTTGCTCCTCCTTTCTCCAAGACTCTCACTCTCTCTTTCACTCTTAGAATCAGATATTGCTTGAGATTTTGGTGTGAGAATTTGTGAATGCTAATGCCCCTATTTATAGTAAAAGGGTGTGGCAAGTTGGTAAATAATTCAAACCTAATTTTCCTTGATTTTAAGCCATTGGATCTAGGGTATTTGGGAGCTCTCATCTTGGCCCTACACCTCCTTCTTCTAGGCTATTCCTTAACTTTATGACTCACCTTATCTTCTTCCAAAATTGCCAAGTGTCTTAACTTCTCAATTAAGCTATCTCTTTGTTTTTCACTAGAAAAGAATTTGTTTGGGGATCCTAATGAAGTTTTATGCACATTTGCTCATTTGTTTTGAATTCTTGAAGTTCTTAGCTTCATTTTAGAGACCAATATCTCTTACATTCTCATTTGGTATCAATTTCCAAAGTTTGGGGACATGACTTTGGTTATACTCATTTTCAAGCTTGAATTATGCTTGTTCCAAATCTCTTCTTACATTTGATTTATAGTTGATGGATTTTAAGATACAATTTAGTTTGTATGAATTTTCATTTGTTTATGTATAGAATTAGTTTCTTGAATTATCCTAATTGTGCAATTATCTAAATTTCTATTCGCTAATGCTTTGATTTCCCTTTCCTTCTTCACACACACATGCACAACAATTACATCATCACATGCATCATCTTATCCTCTTCCAACTCATGAATGCTCTTTCTAAAGTCTTCATCTAGATTTATGATTCATATGTAGAGTTGTGACTCATCTCTTGTATAGATTTATGACTCACTCTTGCTAAGTTTGTGACTCATATATGCATGTGCACTTTTGACTAATTAAAGAATTTTCCTTCTTCCTTTTCCCATTAGAAAACCGTCCCCCTCCCCCTAAATTCAATTTTTAATTTGTTTTTTTATTCATCTCATGATATTTTGAAGAAAATCTCCCATTGGTTAATGTTGGTTTATATGGATTGTGTTTTATGAGAGTTACTTGAAGCCTTAGGATTTAAATTTACTAGATTTAATTCAAACCTTTAATTTGTATTAATCTCTTATTGGTCCAATTAATATTAGGAGGATTAAGAGCATTTTCTTGATTGATCATTGGCCAATTTAATTTCACAAGGATTAGACTTTTATGAGGCTTAATTAAGGCCTTTGGATTTAGCTTTATTAAATTTAATCTTAGCCCTCCATTTCTAATCTTAATTAGCATCCCTAATAAAGTGGTTTAGTGAAGTTGTCAAATTAAGATTGATCTCTAACTTAATTATGGCCCTTAGAGACTCTACTTATGCTAATCTTAGTTCTTATTTGCCATTGGTTCTTAATTAGGGTCATAAACCCTTAATTATGCTTATTTAATTTTGCTATTAAATTTAGTGCCTCTAATCTAATTGTTGCAATTTTATTTGCCCATTATTTGTTGATAATTGCTTCCTAATTGGTCTTTGTATTTTGATATTTCTTTATAACTTTTTGTGAACCAAATATGAACTTAGGTATTAGTTTGATAATTATAGGGCTTTAGAAAATTTAGTATCTTAATAATTTATGAAAATTGAGCCTTAAGTCTTTATTAGGTAATCCCTTCATCCATTATGAAAATTTACACAATTATTTAGTTTAGTAAAAACCGAGTTGTTTATTATTTCTCCTATTTGTTTAAGTATTTTCCATAATACTTTCTTACTCTTTTGATCATACAAGAACCCTAATTTAATTTGGTAATTACTTGTATCTTTATGATATTTTATGATTCCTAAGATAATTTAATCATTGGTTACCTTAATCCTAAATAAAGATTTCTAGAAAATAGAATAAACACACCTCACCTATTTTAAATAGGTATCATTTATCAAAATATTGTATTTACGAGAAATAATAATTTTTGGGGTATTACATCTCAGGCACAAAGAGAAACCGTCCTTAACAAAGTAATCACCAACCGAAATTATTCAATTAAGAATACTGGAAAAAGTGGAGAACTTGAAAATGCATTAACAACACTAGAAGGACATACATACATACATGTGTGTGTATTTTAGAAGTCTTTTTCACAACAAGACTTTCATAGAGACATTTTAACAACATGAAAAAATCATTTTGATAACAAGATTTTTTTGTGAAGGGGAATTCAGTAGCTTATTCATAACTAATAGGATTTTTTTGTGATTATTTATATACCTTGAGACCTCACTATAATTTTCTCATAACAACAACAACAACAATTTTCAATCTCAGGCATTTGTCTGGAAGGCCAAATAACTATTATTTTAATACTACCTCCTGTTCTAATTATAGGATATCATTTAGAAGTTTATTTTGGTCCTAATAACATGATAAAGTTCTAATTTTTATCAATTTTTTTCCCAAAATTCTCTATTAATACTTTATTAATAATAAATTAATTAATAATGCACCTATATATTCTATAAAGTGAGTAATGTTTGCAACTCATTAATACTACATACACCTCAATTCTCTTGTTTTTTTTAATAAAACAATTTTTAATTCTCAATTCTACAGTTTTTTTTTTAAATAAAACAATTTTGAAAATCTGGATGGAGTATTATATCAACTCTATGACCGTTATGGCTTTCAAGTGATACAGTATCTGGAAGGCAAGTCGCCATCCACCGTTCGAGCCAACTCCAGCTCATGTTTGGCTCTGCATTGTTGCTGTTATATTTGTTTGATTTTCTCTTGGAACAAATTCGTGGCTGTATAAAACAAGATTTTTTGGGCATAAATTTGGGAAAATATCACTCAAGTCCCAAGGAACATAAAAAATATATTTAAAAAAAGAAGTCTCAATCCAAAATCACATATCAAAAAAGTTTCTAGGGACCTTTTTTCTTATTAGTTATACTGACAACAAAAAGTATTATATTGACAACAAAATTTAAAAATCTTGGAGTCATTTTGAATATCAAGTTCCTAGACGTATAGAGGTAATTCACAATAGAAAAAGTCATATGGACAACGGAAAGTACTATATTGACAACAAAATATAAAAATCTAACCATTTTGAAACTCAAGTTCCTAAACGCATAGAGATCATTCACAACAACAACAGCTATATATTGACAACAGGAAGTGTTATATTGACAAAAAAATTTAAATACTTGGAGCTATTTTGAAACTCAAGTTTCCAAACACACAGAGGTCATTTACAGCAGCAAAAGCTATATTGATAACAAGAAGTGCTATATTGCCAACAAAACTTAAATACCTGGAGCCATTTTGAAACACAAGTTCCTAAATGCACAGTCCATGGTGATGGTGATTCTGCTCTCTGTGTGAGGTTTCCACGAATAGATTACTTCCTTAAGTGATGGTGGGCATGACTTTTTTGTAGCTATGGAGTTGCTTCGGCACGAGTCCCACATCGCTCAGAGATCTTTCAAATCTTTTGTTTATATAGAGTAAGCATAGTTGATTTAACCATATTTTTACATGATTTTTGATAATTAAATTGGGATTTTTAATGCATTTTTCTCATAACTATTGAGCTTTAAATGTATTTCTTGTGATAAATTGATATTAAGAGTAAATATGTTAAATTAGGGCAAAAAGGGGCAAAATTGTCAAAAAAATGTAATTAATCTTAATTATTGATTTCTATGAGAATATTTAATGTTAGATTAATTGGTTTAAATTATAGAAGGTTGAAAAGATTAAATCAAATTTGAAAATGGAAGTTTTAATTCAAGTTAAAAAAGTTGCAATTTAGTCCCTCAAGCAAAACTTTCTAAATTTTTCAAGCAGGTCCCTAAGTGAAACTATGCGTTTTGCACAATTTAGGTTTCAGCTCATTTTGGATCCAGCAACCCGACACATTGAACGCTGGAGCTGAGGGCTGGATATTAAACGAGGGCAGAGACAAAATTACATAAACTACCCAAAAGTTTTTAAAAATCACAGCTGAGCCCCAAGATAGTTTGAAGCTTACACTTTAGTCCCTCTAGAAAACTTTAAATTCTTTTCACTTTAGTCCCTGGTCAAAACGCAGGTCAGATCCGTGAAGTCAAAAACGGGGACCCGAGAAGGAGCTGGACATTGATTATTAAATGGAGATTGAACGCCGTGGAAAAGCTTCTTCTTCAGGCCTACACCGATCACTGGACCGAGAGCTTCATCGTCTTTCTTCCTCCCTCAACATTCGATCTTCTCTCTCGCCGGCGACACAGCCATCTCTCGCCGTCGTCGGCGAGCCACCAACCTCCCTCCACCGGCGAGTTTCCTTCACCTCAATTCCACCATTGTTTTTTTCGGTGAGCTTCCACCCTCTCTCCACCATCGCTGAACCACCTGAACTTCAAACCTCCACCGTGAACCACCAGCCACCATCCTCGTTCCCTCTCACCTCCTCCAGCATTTTCTCTTCACCATTTTCCATTTCATGAGTCCAGATTTGTAGTTCCTGTGGGGTCTTTGGTGGCTATGCTTGGCTGATTTTGCTTCTTCTGGTGGTGGAGATTGGCATGAGTTTCAGAACTTCAAAGGGGAGTTAATTTGTTCATTCTATTAGTCTAGATTTATACATTTAGGTTGCCTAGTTTTAGGGATCATTGTATATAAATTCTGGAACTGAGATTAATGTTTATTGTTTTTGTTAGATTGATAATTGTGATTGATTTTGGATTTTGCAATGTGAAGATTATATTTGCTTTAATTTCTTGTGGTTGCAATGAGATTAAATTAATTATCGTGTTATTGTCTAATTAATGTAGTTGATTTGTGCCCTTTGAGGGACTGTTATGTACTCAATTTTAAGAAGACTCGTATTGCATTATTTCAATTTTAATTGCACATCAAGTAGTTTTTAACAATTTCTCAAGAGGTAGTGGTTAGCTATGTTTGTAGGAGCTACTATTAATTGAGAATATTGGACTCAAGTGTTATCTTGGGGTTTTTCTTAAAGACTTGATGAATTTTAACTCCCATAATCTTATTGAGCAAGGATAGTCATTCATTTATCACCAAGAGCGCTATCTTCCATATTTTTGATTCGATTTCATTTAATTCCCTCATTCACCAATTTTATAAAAATACCAAAAACATTAGTTTAGCATTTAATTTAATTGCAATCTTATTTTAGTCTATCAATTGAAAAATCCAAAACCAATTTTCGCCTTGTTTTAATTGCATTTGCATGTCATTTAGTTAGATTACTTAGGATTCAATAAAAGGCTTCTCGAGAAGAGAGAATGATCCTAGGTTTGCCTATACACAATCCTTAGTTTATTTTTGATTGTGGACCCCAAGGCTAAAAGACAAAAAGGCCCTCATTAATAGTCCATGCTGCGTCCCTTCGAGGACATCCAATAAAACTGGAATAATACAGAGAAGATTAGCATGGCCCTTGCACAAGGACGACACGCACAAATGGAGAAATGGTCCAATTTTTTTTTTCCAAATCCACTCTAACCAACTTGGTTCCGATCTCATGTTTCTCTGTTCCCATTTAGGTTTTTCAGAGAAACTGCTTTCGACGGGCCAGGGAAATGTAAGTGATGAAACGATTATGAACGTGGGTAATTTTCATATCAAATGTGAACCCAATAAATTACTGGATGTTTCAAGAATTGTTGTTTGACTAAAAGCGTGTTCTGGGAACCTACAATAATTCTGGGGATATTATTGTTCAATACCATGTTCTTGACTCAATGTATTATGTTTTGGCTTCAGATAACTGTGAACTCTTTCAATCTAACTTCTGCAACATGACTTGGTTGAAACTCGCTTTGATTTCTTCTTAACCTGGAACTATAGTGTTAATTCATTGTGTTATCTTCACCTTTAAGAGGCCGGAATTTTCCTTTTGTTCAAGTTATTATTACCACTGCATATCAGCAGGATAAATGACCTGATGAAACCTAGCATGTACCTATCGTTAAAGGATTCAAAAGGCCATAGGACTTGTCTTAACAAACTATCTTCGATTGATTTTTAATAATCCTGAGGTTCACCATCATGTGCAGAAGAGATCCGTGACATATCTATTGTCGATAGGAGAAATTTTTTATTGTCCTCAAACGCACAGAGTCATTCATAACATCAAAAGCTATATCTACAGCAGGAACAGCTATATTGATAAAAAAATTTAAAAACCTAGAGTCATTTTGAATCTCAAGCCCCTAAACGTACAAAGGTTATTCACATTCCTTTTTTAAAAAGACATATTGACAATAGGAAGTACTATATTAACAACAAAATATAAAAACCTGGACATTTTGAAACTCAGGTCTCTAAACGCACAGAGGCCATGAACAACAGAAAAAACTATATTGACAATAGGAAATGTTATATTGACAACAAAAATTAAAAACCTGAAGCCATTTTGAATCTCAAGTTCTTAAATGTACAAAGACCATCCACAATAGAAAAAGCCATATTGACAATAGGAAGTGTTATATTGACAACAAAATATAAAAATATGTTATCAATATTTTGTTGTCAATACAACATTTTCTATTGTCAATAAAGTTTTGTTTTCTGTTGTGAATGGCCTCTAAATATGCGTTCAGGGACTTGAGTTTTAGAATTGCCAGGTTTTTATATTTTGTTGTCAGTATAGCACTTTATGTTGCAAATATGATTTTTTTCTGTTGTGAAATGACCTTTGTATGTTTAGAGACTTGAGATTCAAAATGGCTTCAAGTTTCTAAATTTTACTGTTAATATAACACTTCCTATTGTCAATATATAACATTTCTTGTTGTCAATACAATTAATATAAAAAAAAAAAAGTCCCTAAGAACTTTTTTGATATGTTATTTTGGGTTGAGACTTTTTTTATATTTCTTATGTTCCTTGAGACCTGAGTGATATTTTCCCAATAAATTTTAAATAAGGGCATTTTGGGAAAATAAATATAATTAACTAACTTAGCTGCTACTATCCTTAATCTCTCCAAAATTAGGTAAATATGCCCTATAATAAGAATGGGGAGTACATTATTAGTATCATTGAGTCAAGCAGAAAAGATACATAAGGTGGGATAGCTAAGAAAAATAAGCTGCTGAAGTTGGCGTGTAGGCGGATAAGCTTGGGGCCAGAGTGGCAGTACGGCAGAATTTTTTTTTCACTGATGGAGACAAAAATTGAAATCTACATGCGGTTTAGGAGCCAGTGTGATTGGCCATATAGCATTTGTAAATAGTGGAAATGACAGTGGAGGTTAAGACCAGGAAGTTTCGTTGAAGAGGATTAAGACCAAATAATTGAAGAATGAGAGAGTTTGACTAATCAACAAGTGAGGATTAGAATACAAGAAAAGAGGGACTAAAGAAATAATAAAAAGAGGGAGGGGGCATGGAGACCTCACATGGGATAAAAAGTCGAGGCTCATTTTATTGATATTTTGCATTGGACAACGTGGCTGGCTGGCTGGTGGACCACTTAACGATATTGTTCATATGCATTCCTAACTAATTCGCCTTGTTTTTCCGCAATGCCGACCTCTCACCCTCTCGGTATTCCAAATTTTCGGGTGAAACATCATTAAAATTCAAATGCCATTTAATCAATCAAGCACATGGGAAGTTAGTAGTAATTAATCAGGAATACTAATATTCTCTGGTACTTTCGGATAAGATTGGACTTAGAGCCCCTGCTGGCTCAATCATCTTAACTTGCGACAACCTGCGAGGTAGATGAAGGATGGGATAAAAATGCTGAGAATGGAGAGGGTCCATTGTGAGGGCGAGAGAGTGAAACTGAGCTGTTAGCTTTTCCTATTTTGCTGGCCTTGAACGGTCAAGCATTGGATAAAGTATATTTCTGACGTAGTCGAGAAAAGAGTTTGTGGAATTTAACACTGTAATTAATGAAAGACTAAATTAATAGAAAGATTAGCAGGACATTTAGCATCCCTATAACATAATTTTTAAAAGTCCGCTTAAGAGCATCAAGTATATACTAGTATGATCCCATCATTGTAAAGGTATAATGATATGAATTCCCCTTTGATGAGCTTGCTTTCGTCGCTAAAGCAATCAATTAAACTAGGTTCTAATTAATTAGGCAATATAGGGTCAACCTAGATCATTCTCCCAAGGAGCAAGTTGTGGGTTTTTCTTAAGGTTGAATTTAGGTGATGAAAAATGCAATAAAATGAAACTAAATGCAAGATGATAATGATTCTAAAACTTATATGAGAATGGAACTAATCTAGATGAGAATGCAAATTTGGGGGTTTTTGTTTTGGGAAAAAATAATCAAAATTTAAAAAGAATGTTAAATAAAAGTAAATCAACCAAATTATGAAGATAAAGGGGACAACTCAGGAATTGCATGGAGTTAACTTTCTTAGCCCAAACCAATTAATTAGACCAAAGGAGGTAATGAAAGATTGGAATTAATGATTTTAATCAACTAATTGAAACATGAGAAACCCTCAAGTTCAATAACACCTAATCCATTAGAAAACTCATAATGGAATACGTGCTAGTTAATTAAACTCATTAAAACCTAGCCACAACTAATTTCTAAATAATTTTGGAATCTTGTTCACAATCGTCTAATTAAACAACTAAACAATTTATTAATCTAATTAAACAATTAAATCGATAAACCCAATTGACAATCAAATTAATAATGAAAACTCAATTATTAAATCAATTGACAATCAAAGGGTTTGCAAACAAAAATCCCAGCAAATATGTTCAAATCCAAATTATCAAATAAATCTGAAATAAATGATGTGTTTACAATCTAAAACTAGATTGTTCTCAAGAAAGCAATTCGAAACTATCTAAAACTAAATAATTTCAAAGTCTTCAAACAATTCGATAAAAGGAAAAACACTCCCTTGTGGTCTTCAAATGTAAAACTCTAGGCTCTAGCTTTCTCCACACTCCTCCTAAGTTGCCTCCTAAAGAACCTTAAGCTTCCATGAAAACGCCTCCTCCTTCAATTTCGAAGCCGTCCGTCATAGCCATAATGAAAGAATTAGTGAATATAAGCTTGGACCCACTCCTTTGCTTGACTGTGCTTGTGCGTGAATGGAAGGAATGAAAAAGTCAAGGTTGCTTTTGGATAGTAATGGATATAATGAATGCTGCTCCAACTGTAGCGTCTTTCCCCTCTACGGCTGTCTCTGCGTTTTCTGAATGCGTGAAATTTCTGCAGCTCTCCAACGAGAGCGTGAATAATCTATAAGCAGTTAGGTTAATTTTATAGGAGAAAAAGAGGGTTTTTTGGGTATCAATTTGAGCCAATTAAAATTCCAAAAGCCCAACAAAATTCCACCATTAGATCTTCTTTTAGCTTTCAAGGTTAATTCTGCATCGTAGGATCTTCTAATATGCTTTTCTTATCCTGCAAGAATTAAATAAAATTGTGATCTATCATATATTTAGAAATATTATTCAATCACAAGATCTCAATCAGAATATTGATAATTTAAGTTCAATAATCTCATAATTAATTCTGATTTATATTATTTCCTAAAATAGGCTAACAATCCAATTATTGTCTAATAAATCCAAATTAGCCTAAAATAGTCCCCAAAATAAATGAATAAGGCGGGATAAAATATATTAAATTGGGATTTATCACCCTTGAAACATACACATGTTATGCCAGCCATCATCCAATCTCATTCAGGTCAATGCGTTGTTTTGTGATGCTTCTTACTAAAGATTTCTCCGTCTTCATCCTGATAGAAATATGAACGGTCTGTATCCAGGTTATTAATTAATTGATGTACTCTCACCTTTTTTACAGACATAAACCATTTAATTTTGAGTAAAAAATATTAATAATTTCGACAATTTTTTATTCAACTAATATTAGGAATCAAGCAGGCTTTTTTTATAAGACCCTTACTAAATAGGTGGTCAATGGTTTCTTCTTCATGACAGCCAAACAAGCATAAGCCAGAGACATTGAGATGATGCCTACAGAAAATATCAATAGAAAGCAGAGCCTTATGAAGAAGTTTTCATATAAATAGAGGGTACATAACAGAGAGACATATAGACAACAAAAATTTTCAAAAAGGATCATTAACCCGAGATAGATGTTGTCTCAGGCACAAAGAGAAACCGTCCTTAACAAAGTAATCACCAACCGAAATTATTCATTTAAGAATACTGGAAATAGTGGAGAACTTGAAAATGCATTAGCAACACTAGAAGGTTATGAATCACATTCACACACACACACACATAAAGTATTCACCGCCTCTACGCCGGAGCTTCAATTCCTCCTATTTTTATGAATGCTCACCATTTTCAATTCCATCTTTTGTATTTTTCCTCTTCCATCATTCATGGAAATTTCTATGATTATTTCTTGTCACTTTCTTATATTTACTTAACTCTTTTATCATTCTTGGCCAAAAAAGATCTTTCATCTTTCAACCACCTCACATATATTAAAAAAGTTATTAAATTAATGTATTTTCATCTTTCTTTCTAGACATAGGGCACATTTTGAGTAAATAAAATATTAATAATTCAGACACTGTTTTAGGCATCTTATTTTAGGAACGAAACAAAGATTTTTAAGAAACCCTCACTCAGCAAAACCAAAAATCACTTGTGCTGTTTGAGAGTTTCCTAACTAGGCTATTCTGATCTCTAGTTGATACTTGATATCATTGCGTCTATTCTCTCGTTCATTACTAATTTACATATATTTAAGAAATTCAGTTAATTATTTGTTATAAAAAAAAAGTATTGATTTTTGTAAGAATATCCATGTTTTCAATCTATCATATTGATATATTGTCAATTTCTAGCTTATACATCATATGAAAAACTAACTATAGGAAGCAGTTTTTTAAAAACATAGTAAATATGAGAAATAAAAAATAAAAATATTTTCTTTAGAATTAAAAAACCCCAATTAATTTATGCATATTTATAATTGGAGAGAGTAGTATACATGCATGCTGCCCATTTTGACTTGGAAGGCACTAGTGCAAGGACCAAGAAACTTTTTTGTCGTCATCCATGGGACTGATGGGAGATGTATGTGCATATATATGTGTAGATATATATTAAATATGTGTGTGTATGTATGTGTGTATATATCTATATCTATCTGAGTGTGTGTAGAAACATAGTACTTGAATTTAAAACAACCTAAGGCATCACAGGGCCAGTCCAAGCCTAATGTTTGGGAAAATAAATTAAAAACGATTACGTAAAGTTAAGATGAGATAGCATAAAATATACGTAGCGGTGGAGTGATGGTGGTGGTGGTGAGTTGGCGTATACGCTTGGCTATACTAATAAATTAGCTAGTTTATATAGGTAGAGCAAACTGAGTTTGTGGAATTTAACACTATAATTAAATCAAAAGTAATTAATGGAAATTAAAAATTCCAATTAAATCCAACTCAAATATCAAAATCAAAATTGAGACAAATTGAAGTCTTATTAGAGATTTCTAAATATAGTTCAAAGATCATGGTACTCATGTATAGTTAAAAAAACAAATTGAAGGGTATGTGCACACCTGATTTTAGTTTTGATTATTTCAGTTGGATGTTGTTCTGTCATAAGAATACAAGTGTCTAGCCCTAGGTGGGCAAGTATGTTTATCTTGGATCAAATAGCTCCTTCTTAGGTATCCATAGATGAGATACCTTTAAAAATAGAAGATCACTGTACACAATCAAGGGGAGTGGGGTGTATGCACATTGTAGGCAGAATTATATATGAGAGAGAGCTTAGAATCTGGGTACTTTAAAGTCTACCATCTATTTATAGAGGGTACCTTAGGGTTAAGGTTTGCTTGCCGTTTGTTAAGCCACACCTTGGTTAGGTCTAATATTTGAATCTATAACCGATGTAATTGCAAATTTCCAGAGCGCTAGATAAGGCCTCTGCAATTTTTCCGCAAATTGATGATATATATATATATGTATATGTATATTATTTTATTTATAGGCATCCCTAACTATATCAAATCACATAAACCCCTTATTCACCAGGGTAAAGGCTTTGGGATCGTGAGGAAACTCATTGATCATATCATAAGAATATGATTTACCATGCTTAAAGTTGCTCAACACTGTCGTCGAAGAGGCCAAAATGATTATTTCTCATGAAAAATTCTTTTATCATGAAGCTGACTTTTTCATTTGGCACAAAAATTTCTATACGTTTGATTTGAGAATGATGTTTAGGATAGCTTTTATATTTAAATTCTTATGGCTTGAAAGTCAAGTTAAAGTTAAAGAATTTTTTTTTTTTGCTTTGAGTTCCCCCCCCCCCCCCCCAATATTTGGATGTTTTGAAGACTTTTCAATATATTATTTAAATATATATATTTTTTCAAACTCACCTTTTTTTTATAAAATTTTATTCAAATTCAAACCACATAACGTTAGTTAACTTTTATCCCAAAAGTCATATGGAATAAAAATCATTTTATTTCCCTTTCCTAATGGATACGTTTAGAACTGCAAAAGAAATATTCTAATAGAATGATGTGTTTAGACCAATGAATGACATTTCACCTTATTTTATACTTTGATCGAAGGTTGGTGAGTAACAATGTATTTAAAAATAAGAAAATGTTTGAATTAAAAATTATTTTATAATTCCGAGAAAGTGGATGTGTGGCTTTTCATAAAAGTTAAGGAAATATCCGTTATAAGCTCGGTGGTGGCATATTCGTTATAAATTCAACGCTTCATCCTTTCCAGTGCTATGAGATCTCTCTTAAGCCGTTTCTAAGCCCAGCGAGTCCTCTAAGATTACCACCGTGCGTCGTCGTCGTCAATCATGGCACATCGAACACAATCCTCATCTATTACTTACAAATGGACTTATGATGTGTTCCTTAGTTTCTATGGAGAAGATACTCGCTTAGGTTTCACCAGCCATCTCCATCAAGCTCTGCGTCAAAGGGGAATTCGTGTCTTTCTTGATGATGAATGTATTAGGACCGGAGAAGATATCACACCTTCACTTTTCAAAGCTATAGAAGAATCAAGAATAGCCATCATTGTTTTCTCAGGAAACTATGCAAACTCGACATTTTGTTTGCGAGAACTCGAAAAGATTCTTGAGTGCTTCAAGGAAGAAAGTCGGTTGATATATCCTGTATTTTATCATGTAGATCCATCAAAACTCCGAAATCCGAGAGAAAACTATGCAAAAGCATTGGTTCAACTGGAAAAAAGATTCAAAGACGAGAGGCATAAGGTGGAAAAATGGAGGCAGGCTCTATCTCAAGCTGCTGATCTAAAAGGCTGTCATCTCAAATACAAGTATATCTCCTTACTCTCTCTCTCATTATTATATTACCAGTTAATTACAATTTCCATCTTACAACAACATGCGGATATATACTCTATGAAGCCTTGGCTAGTTTGGTTCCTTTTTAGTAGGGGTAACAATATTTTTGAGAAATATGCGGAGTATTTCTTCGAAAACTCATCGAGAAACATGTATTTAATTTTATTTTACTAAAAAAGAGAAACAGAAACCAAGAATGATGTATTCTTCCTTATATGCAGAGCGGTTGAATATCACTAACAAGCTAGAACACCATTAGTCCACACTTGCAAGTGTACAAAAATACTTTTATTTATCTTTTATATAATAAACTTAATAGCATTGTAATAATTAAGTTTCAATTTAAAATAATGCTAAAACGCTCTCATATTTAATCTTTTACAATGTGAGAAATGACACTACATCTTATTGGGAGGAATAGGGAATGCAACCAAGTTTTTATACCTAAAATTGACATATCATAATGTTTAGTAGACTAAAAGTACAAACTTCGTACAATTTGGTCAGGATTACAAATGAAAAAGAGTGTATTACAAGGATCACTAACGAAGTTGCTACAAGGATTAACCAAGAGCCTTTACATGTTACAAATTATCCCGTTGGACTTGTACCTCGAGTGAATGAAGTTATCTCTTATTTAGATATTTTGTCCACTGAAGAAATTAAAATGATTGGAATTTGGGGAGCTGGTGGAATAGGAAAATCAACTATTGCCAGAGCTTTATATAATTCCATTGCTGATAATTTTGAAGCCTTATGTTTTCTTTCCAATGTAAGAAAACGATCTAGAGAGCCAAATGGTTTGTCACATCTTCAAGAGATATTATTGTTTAAATTAGTCATGGCAAAAGATCTCAATTTTGATGATTATCATGAAGGGATACCAATAATGCAACGTAGGCTTAGTCAAAAGAAGATTCTTTTGATTCTTGATGATGTTGACGAATCAGAACAACTAAAAGCACTTGCTGGAAGTTGTGATTGGTTTGCTCGTGGAAGTAGAATCATCATAACCACCAAAGACAAGCAATTATTAAAAAGCCATGGTATTGAAAGAATTTATGAGGTTAAGGGATTAAATAGTGAGGAATCTCTAAAGCTGCTTAGTTGGCATGCCTTTAAAAAAGAAAATGTGGATTCCAACTATATGAAGGTTTGCAAACATGCAATAGAATATTCGTGTGGCTTCCCATTAGCTTTAGAAGTGATTGGTTCTCACTTGGGTGATAAAGGAGTCAATCTTTGGAATTTTGCATTGCAACAATTTAAAAGCACACCGAATGGAGGAGTTTTGGATGCCTTGAAATTAAGCTATGATACTTTAGGGAAAGTGGAGAAACAAGTTTTCCTTGACTTGGCTTGTTTTTTCAATGGAGAGGAATTAGCAAATATAATCGATATCTTGCTATGTGTTCATGGAATCGAACCGACATATGCTATTGATACGTTGATTGATAAATCTCTTATAAAGATTGAACAAGCTCGTGTAACAATGCATGATTTGATAGAAAATGTAGGAAAAGAGATTGTTCGACAAGAGTCACCAAATGAGCCTGGCGAACAAAGCAGATTGTGGTTTTATCAAGATATTCTTCATGTTTTGCAAGAAGACACAGTAAGATCTTCAACTTGCGTGCTCACTTTTTCTAAAATTTCCTAATGATTTATAATATTTAAGTTTTGAAATTTATTATGCGCTTTTCATTTTGCAAGGGTACTAATAAAGTTGAAGCCATAATTCTAGACTTGCCTGAAAGTACAGAAGTACAATGGAGTGGAGAGGAACTTATGAAGATGAAAAATCTCAAAATGCTTGTGATAAGAAATGCTTGCTTTTCTGAACGTCCAAAATGTCTACATAGCTTAAGGTGGTTGGAATGGAAAGGATATTCTTTCAAATTTTTACCACACCATGTGCGCCCAACCCAACTTGTCTACCTTGACTTGTCCTACAGTTCTTGTGAATTTCTCCAACCATTTGATAAGGTGAGTATATATATACACACACACACACAAGTACCATAGTACTTTTCTTTTTGTTCCTTTGCCTAATTCTAAAAGTAAATTGATCTTTGCTTTGCAGAAGTTTCTAAATTTCAGTCGTATGAATTTAAGACATTGCACATTTCTACAGCAACTACTAGACTTATCTAGAGCTTCTAATCTAACAGAATTGTGGCTTGATAGTTGCACAAATTTAACTGAAATTCATGATTCAGTTGGATGTTTAAATAAGTTGAGAGAATTGAGTGCTATGCGATGAAACAACTTGAAGATTTTTCCTTCTGGCCTTATGTTGCCATTTCTTGAACATCTCAACCTTTTTGGTTGTTCAAGTCTTCAGACATTTCCAGAAATATCAATCGTGATGAATGAAATGCAAACACTTAATTTGGACGAGACAACAATTATTGAATTACCATCTTCAGTTTGCAATCTCATTGGACTTGAAACCTTAAGCGTGGAGGAATGTCCTAATCTTAAGCAGCTACCTGCCAGCATTTGTACATTGCCAAACCTTTGGAAACTAACAACAAGTTTTTGTGAAGGACTGAGTCATTTTAAGATGCATGATGGTGGTGATGAAGCAACCTTGTATTGCTCAGCCATGTCATCAAAAATGGAACGGCTTTGTTTCTCAAATTGCAATTTATCAGATGACTCTCTTGCCTTTTGTCTTTCCCGCTTCACTAACATGATACATTTAGATCTAAGTTTTAATAATTTCACAATTCTTCCCGAATGCATCGAAGAAAATCACAATTTGAAATATCTTTTGTTGAATAATTGCATTCAACTTGAGCATATTGGAGGGATGTCACCAAACTTGGATAAATTTAGCGCCATATGTTGCACATCATTGACTGAGTCATCCAAAAGAAAAGTATTCAAGAAGGTATCTCTTTCTACCTCCCCTTAGCTCTCCTTCTATAATTATTTTCTTTTATTTCTTACATCTTAGTTAGCTTTTCTTTTTTGGCAATACACAATTGGCAGGCATTAAATATTCAACCTGGGAAAAGAAACTTTATTTTGCCAGGAAATGAACTTCCAAAAGGGCTCCATTATTATAGTCAAGGAAGTTCTGTATCATTTTGGGTTCGTAATGCATTCTCAATGGCTTCTCTTTGGATTCTTTTTAAAGAACACCGGCATCATGTCTACAATGATGCATTCTCAGTGAGCATCAATGACAACAACATAGATATTTCTTCTATGTGGCTTTTACTGTCAAGAACAAAGACTGATCACATATATATATGTGATATGCAAAGCATAATTCTCAGTACTGAACTCCCCCTTGTAAATAAGTGGAACCAAGTGAAGATTTCCTTTCAGAGCGAAGCAAAGGAAATCTATTTTGGAGTTCATGTGTACAATCTACAAAGTAACGTAGAAAATATTCAATTCATGGACCCTAGAAGAGACATTAATATTCAATTCACGGCCCCTAGAAAGATACTTTATCGTTGCTAACTTGTTGCAAAAAATACAAGAACAAGAAGATTGGAAAGATGTCGAGGAAGATGGGAATTTGGATTCAAACTCAATAAAATATGTAGGCTCATTTGACAACCCCATGCATTATCAAGGTATTTTTTTCCCCTTCATCTGCCTTTATGCTACCATTGATATTCTTATTTTTACCGTTTGTGACTTTAATCATTTCATCATCAACTTATTTTTCTTTTCCCCATTTTCTTTTATTTTATTCTGAATTTTTGGAAGAACTAAAAGAATATAACTATAATAGAGAGGGAAAGTAAAAAATAGAGTAAGCTATATGAAAGAGAAAATTAGTAATATGTAAGTCCTATAGTTTCACTTCATTTTTTAATAAAGTTTACGTAGTTATCGATCTTTTGTTAAGTCCTTATGGTTTTATATAACTTTTAATTACGTTGATGTAATTTTTCTTATTAGGTCCATATAACCTTTTTCCCCTTTTATCAGACATTTGAAACTACAAGAAATTGATTAAAAATAAAATGAAACTTTAGACACACATTCTGTGACCTTCTGCAAACGTTGTTGAACTAAATTCCCATCTTAAAGACTTGTCTTTCCTGTATATTATGATTGCTGACTTGGGGCACAAGAGAAAATTATTATATTAATATTAGGCCCCCCAAACTCCTTCATGCTAATTAAGTTGGGCATATTTCACTCTCTTCTTATAGAAAAATTGCTTATGTTAATATTGTTTGTAACACTAAATTTACCAATATATATTTTTATCATAACATAATATTACTTCTTTTAATATACATCCTCATATATATGTGTGTGTTCTTCAAATACATACAATATATTTTCAAAAAATTTTATGGAATAATTTATTTCTTATACACACACACTAATCTTTTTGTTAGGAAATGATTTTAGATTAGATTTTTCCGAGAAACTTTAGCGACTTACTCATAAGCTAAGAGTCTATCAGTCAAAACCCTTTCTTAAAGGGAATTTTTGGGAGATAACTTTTTCATATTTATAAGAGGCTCCAAAAACTTATTGAACATATTTTTTTTTTCATGTTTTCATTAATTACTATATCAATACTCCCTCTAGTCCTAATTATAAGACCAAATTTTTTTTGGAGAAATTAAGAAAGCTAAATAAATTACTTTAGAGTTCCTTTTATTTTTATTTTTATTTTTTTCCTCCAAACTAATAAGTTTGACTAATAAACTAATATATAATCTGAGGATCTACAATATATAATATAATTAAGTAACTTATTTAACTTCCTTAATCCCTCCAAGAAAAAAATCAACACAATCTTATAATCAAGGGGCGTATAAGTTATTCAAGCTCCAATAACTATCCAAACTAGGCTTAACCCATTATCCACATGAGACAGATAGAGGTATATTTGAAAAATAATTTTCATTCATAACATATTTATTATATTTAACTAATTTTAGGTGACAAAAACATATTTAACTAATTTCAACCAATATTTTAATTTATGTACTCTAGTTATTTGTATCTTATGAAAAGAAATGGACAGAGTATCAAAATTTACAACTCCAGAAATCAATTAATAGCTTGGCTTCTAGAAGATTTTACCCTATAGTTTATTATTACTATTAATAAATGTTGCTACAATTGTGGCCTTCAAAACTTGAGTTTTGTTCTATATTTTTAACATTATTTCTATATTCATGGATAGAGAGAGCTATTATGGATAAGCTTGAACCTTATTGGGATTTAGAAATTTTGAAAATTGAAGGTCATTCCTACAACAACTTGATTGAATTGCACCAAATTAATTGCAAAAACTGTTGGAGAATTCCTGCCCTTGGGCAACTACCTGCTCTGAGGACCTTAACTATTGAAGGATTAGAAAGTGTGGTGGCTATTGGTTCTGAGTTTTTCCATGGAGATTATTCTTCTTCACTTGTACCATTTCCATCCCTTGAAACTCTTCATTTTGAAAATATGATCTCATTGGAAGAATGGAATTCAGTAGATATAAATGCTTTCCCTAAACTTGGCACTCTTCGCTTTCATGATTGTCCCAAACTAGTTGGAAATTTACCTTGCCAACTTCTTTCTTTAAAGAATCAGGAAGTTGAAAGATGTCCACTGCTTGCTTCTTCTATCCCAAACTGCCCATATTATTGGGAGTTAGTTATAATTAAAAGTCCAAATGTGGTTGTTCTGTCCTAAGAACACAGAGATTGGACTTGACTAGGTTGTCAAGCCTAGAGCCTACGTACCCTCTGAAGGGATCAAAGTCCACGTAGTTCGTGATATACTGGAAGGCACGTAGCCAGGGGAGTGGGGTGTGTGCTCTGTGTAACAGAAAGTAACAAGAGCATAGAATAGAACGTGTGCATCTGTTTAGGGTTTCCTTCTATTTATAGAGGAGTCTAGTGCCATGATTGTAGGAGATTCCCTATTAATGAGGTCCCCCATTAGTGGGATCTCGTATTGTTTCCTATTAAAGTGCAGGTTCTGTCCCAAGCGTAGTTGGGCCGAGGTCCGGACCTGGGCCTGTTGGGCCGAGGTCCGAACCTGGGCCTGTTGGGCCGGTCCGTAACAGTTGCCCCCCAGCTCGGTTGTTCAGGCTTCTGGACGGCCGAGGTGCGTATTGCCCCCCACCCTTGGTGTGGCCGAGGTCTCCTTTCTTGACTCGGTCGAATCTTGGCCGCCGCGGCCATCAGCCCAGTCCGGGACAGTGGTCAGCTTAACGTGCCTTCGTCCTGCCTAGAATGCTGGGTTGTCTTGTTCGGGCGGCTATTCGTCCTGCCCGGGTTTCTGACCCTTTTGCCTTTTGGGATTTGCCGGGCGCTTTGGGATTCGCCCCTTCCGTGCCCTCATTACGGGCTTACAGCTGTCAGGTCTCCATTGGGCGCGCCCTGCAACCGCCACGTCTTTTCATTTTTTGAGGTCTGTGCGCATTTATTGCGCTTGCGTCGTGCTGTGCCAATCCCTTCACCTCTATACGGGAATAGACCGTCACACCCCTGTATTTGGTTTTAAATAGCCCTCTTTCCTTTCACTTCTACTTTTCTCGTTATTCGTCTTCTTCACGGATATTTCTAGTTTCCTGTCTAGAGTTCAGAGGGATTTCTTCTTTACGCGAAATCTTCGCCGTTTCCTCAGAGTTCCCGTTTCTTTCCCCTATCAAGTACAGGTATTCCGACTACTCTCTACCACTTTTGTTTGGTATTTTCTTTTGTTTTACCATTTATTTTTGGAAGTGTCGCCTGTGTTATCGTTCTTCGAGAGTTCTGGGTTTTCCTGGGTTTCTTTTAGTGTCACTGTACCCAAAGTTCATCCCAAAATTCCCATTAAACACTAGCCTTTAGTTCCTAAGGCTTCTACTCATGGCGAGAGGTAAAGGTGTCCATGGACTGAGGGTGTCGTTAACGTCGGAGTAGGAAATGCTCCTCTGTGCGCGTCTTCCGCGAATGACCTACTGGGTTTTTGGGGGTGAGCCGCTTGCTACGGGGGTTTTGGATCCTCTGCGCCGAGGTGGCGCTGTCCGTCTGGGGCAAACTGGGGCTCGTCCGGCTTCGGCCAGGGTGTCAGTTTCGATTCCTCGCCGTCCTTCCCAGCGGCTAGCGCGTGCTCTTCCTCTCGGATCGCCCGGTGGGATCGGGGTAGGCTACTCTTCTGGGTCCGGATCCCCGGTGGTGATGGCTCAACCTCTTAGCTTTTATGAGGGCCCTTCTTCCGGCCGCCAGGCGCCTACCCCGGAAGGGTATCTCGGCCCGTGCTGGGATTGCTTGGTGGAGGCTTCTGCGTTGATGGCTCGCGGCGGAGATGCCGAGGCTTCGACCTTTCTTGGCTCTTGTCAGCATTGGTATGCCCCGGCTGCCCCTTCTCACGCCTCTGTTCGTCCGCGTCCGTAGTCTTTTTTTCCTGCTACTGTGTCTGTGCCAGGTATTTTCGCCTTCCACTAATACCAGCTTTGTTTGTCTTCGTATAGGTTTATTTATGGCTCCCAAGTCACGGCCTTCTAAGTCCCGTTCTGAGCCGGAGGGTTCGGACTCCTCTAGTCCGCCTGAAGCTTTATGTCGGTAGTACAACTGGATGTCGCATGAAGTGCTGAAGACCCATTCTCTGATGTCGGACGCGGATATCGCCAGATTAAAGGTCCCGAGCATGCCGGGATGCGTTCTGAGGTGTCCGGCGGCGGACGGGCCGATCTGTGTGGCTCAGCCAGAGGGTTGCCCTGAGTTTTTCTTTTTCTACAGCGACTATTTGACGCGGGTACAAGTTCCCCTCCCTTTTACCCCCTTCCAAATGGAGGCTTTGCGGCATCTTCGTCTGGCCCCGTCCCAGCTCCATCCAAATGGATGGGCTTACCTCGTGGCTTTTGCAAGGCTGTGTAGCCATTTTTTGCCTCCCATAGCGTGCACGGCCAACCTTTTCTTTTATTATTTCGGACCCTTCACACCTAGCCCGTCGAAGGGAAGTGATAAGCTAAGGGGGTTGGTGTCCCTTCGGATCAATCCGGAGCGCAAGCTGATGATGCCCTTCCCTGACTCCTTCAAACGCTTTAAGGGTGCGTTCTTCAAGGTTGAGGCCGTGCCAGGGGAGGAGCCCTGGTTCCGGGAAGGCAGCGGTCGTTTCCCCTTGTACTGGGAGGAGAGTTATTATAAGGCCAAGGCGATCTCCTTCCAAGTTCCACACAAGAGTCTTTTACCGGAGTCAGTCTCTGCCCTGCCACTGTTGGAGGCTCTTGTGGCCGAGTATGGTGTGAGGTCGGCTGGCTTTTTCATAACCGAGGACGGCGCCAAGCTGTTGCCTTCTACCAGTAGGGTTTCTAGCGATGTATTTGTCTATGCTTTTATCTTTGAATTCGTCTTTCTGAATTGCTGACTTACTTTGTCTTTCATTGTTTTCAGCTAGGACCATGGATGGCCTGCCCCTGTATGCTCTTTTGGCGAGGGCCGTTGCCTCGTCGCCCAGTCGTCCGAAGAAGCGGGCGGCTTCTGCTGATGCCGGTGCCTGTAACACCTCAATTTCAATACCCAAAATCTTGGCCAAATATTGGTAATGCCTTCAATAGAGTTTAACAATATCCAAATCATCTTACAACGTTACCATTTCGAATAAAACTCGTAATACACAATCAGAAATAATTCCAGAAAATATTTCAGAGTTCAATACAAAACGGAAGTCTTAGGTTCATGGCAAATAAAATAACATATTCTAAATTCACCATTTTCAAAAATAGGGCCTAGTAGTCTTCCAAAAATAGGCTAATGTTCAAGATATTAGATTCAAAATTCAGGATATTACAGTGCCCCTGCTGCCCCGGCTGCAAAGAAGGCAAAGGGTCCTGCTGCCGAGGGTCCATCTTCTGCCACGGCCTCCAAGGCTGCTCCCGTGGTGGAAATCCCTTCTGCGGCCGTTGAGCCCCAAGTTTCTGAGGGGGGCGAAATTGTTATCATGTCTCCGGCTCCATGAGGGAAAGACGTTGTCCTAGAAGATGACGTTGAGGTGACGAACTCTCCTGCTGGCTCGCCATCGCCTTCATCTTCCCTAGTGCGGTTTCCCCCTCCTCCACCTCCGCTGACGGGTCCCTCTTCGGTTTTCCCTCGCAGCTTCTTGTGGGATAATGGGGTGACCCCTGAGGTGGACGTGGCGTTCCTCCCGCCCCGGCATTTCCTGGAGGGTAGTCGTCCCTTGTCCCCTTCGGCCGAGGATCGTCTACAAGTGGCCCAGACGGAGCTGATCAAGTCGGTTGGGTACCTTCAAGCGCTGAGAATGGTCCGGAACCATTATGCACGGGCGGAGGCCGAGTGCGTGAGGCTGAGGAAAATTGAGGCCGAGTTAAAACCCAAGGCTGTGACTATCGAGCAGCTGAAGATGGAGCTGGCTGAAGTCAAAGAGAGGGCCAGTTCCTCCGAGGATGAGCTTATCGCGGCTTGGGAGAAGACTGAGCTGGGCGAGGCCCATACTGAGCGGGATGCGGCTAGGGCGGAGCGGGACGCCGCCAAGGGTGTGGCAGTGAAGGCTGACCTGGAGCTTCAGCTGTCTCGGGAGCATGCTGATAAAGTGGCCGAGGAGTGTGCTGGTACTCAAAAAGGGATGTCCAAGAGCCTGGCTGCGGCCAAGGCTCTGCAGGAACAGCGGGCTACTTTGGCTGCTGAGAAGGAGGCGCTCGAGAAGGCCCTCTCTGCGGAGAAGGCGGCTTCCCAAGAGCTTTCTGATGCCCTGGTGCAGACTGCTGAGGCATGCTTCAAGCAGGCCCTGCTCTAGATCCGGTACCTCAATCCCGGGGCCACGCTTAATGTGGAAGGGTACGACCATCGTGCCTTTGTTTAGGATGACGGGTCCTTCCTTCCTTACGAGCTTCCAGCTGCCGAAGATCCTGCCGAGGATGGGGAGGAGGATGCCGCCGACGCCCAGGGTCCTGAGGCGAAGAATGCCGATATTGGGCCCGGCTCCCAATCCTAGCTTTGTTTTGCTTTTTGTAAGTTTTGGGGCGTTGGTGCCCTTGTATTTTGTAATGATGATTCTGGCCTTCGCGCCTTTATGTACAGACCTTTTTGACACTGGATGACAATATTTCTTTTGTCTTAGCCTTGTGCCGTAGTCTGCATTTCTTTAGCCAATGAATGATTTTAATTTTTACCGTCCTTTGGTCTATGAACGATTTAACTTTGTATCATCCTTTTTCGGCAAACCTGAGCTTGTTTAGTTACCCTCGGTAATGAATGGCCATCATCCTTTTACCTCGGTTCCAATGTGTGCTGACTGTATAGGCCGCTTCGGTAGCTTAGACAATGGATAACTGTATCATTCTTTTGTCTAAGTTTCAATGTTTAACGGCTGCATGGGTGCAGGCCGTCTGTTCTCTACCACACTTAGCGTGTGGGAGGTTGGGGCAAGGTTGTCTTGTTTTAGCCTCGTCAGGCATAACTAACCGTACTGCCTCGGCCCAACTTTCTAATAGTCGAGCTCCAACTTTCACATAGTCGGATTAAATCTAACCGGCGTAAGGGCCAGGTGTCTGACCGAGGCTTCTTCTACCTAGGGTCGGACATTTTGACCTGATCAGGGTCGGCATGGTAGTCTGCTTGCTTAGCTGGGCGAGCGTTGACGCGTCAATTTCACGAAGGGCCTCGGATGGCGCCTTCGCCGAGCTCTAACTAGTGCCTGTCGAGGTACAACGGCCGGTTTTTGTACATCTAGATGTTTTTTGGTTTCGGCCGGGTTCGCGACCTCGGGGCCTTCAGTTTCTTGGCCGAGCTTCTTTGCCTCGGTCTTTCTGTTTGTTGGCCGAGCTTCATGGCTTCGGCTTCATGCTTAAGCGAATTTTGTGCACACTCAAACTTCTCCTCTATGGGATCCTTTATTGATAAAAAGAAATGGCCCTAGGGGGCTTTACAAAGCATCATAATTAGAAATGACATAACTTGGACTTGAATTAAAAGGAAAACAAATGCGATGAAAGGAACAATCGTGAAAGCAAACAAACACTGCCGAGAAGGAGTCTAGCTATAGTAGATCTTCAGCTTGTCGGCATTCCATGTTCTTTTGATTGGCTTTCGTGCCAAAGTCTCGAGGATGTATGCTCCTTCGTCGAGCTTCTCCTTAATCTGGTAGGGCCCTTCCCAGTTTGCCGCCAGCTTCCCGTCCTTGGCATTCTTGTTGCCTATGTCGGCCTGTTGGAGTACTAGGTTGCCTCGGTTAAAAGACCTGGGTTAAAAGACCTGGGCCGGACCTGGACCTAACTCCCGGTAGTGCACCGCGACCCGGATTTCGTCTATGAGGTCAAGATCAGTTTTCAAGGCGTCGTCGTTAGACTCCTGCCCTTCCTGTCTGGCTTTGACCTTTCTCCAGGATGGGTGTCCGATTTCGACCGGGATCATTGCTTCACATCCATAGGTTAGCCTGTAGGGGGTCTCCTGGGTCGAAGACTGCACACTTGTCCGATATCCCCACAGGACGCTGTGTAGCTGCTCGGTCCAGTTGGTGTCGGCTTGCAACATCCGCTTCTTTAGCCCGTCCATGATGATCTTGTTGGCGGCTTCGGCCTGGCCATTTGACTGCGGGTGTTCCACGGACAAGAAGTGCTACTTGATGTCTAGGTTGGACATTAAGGCCTGGAATCTGTGGTCCATGAATTGGGTCCCATTGTCCGTGACGACCTCGGTGGGTATCCCGAAGCAGGAGACGATGTTGTGCGGGAAGAACTTCATGACTCTGGCCGAGGTTATTGTGGCGAGTGACTCTGCCTCGATCCACTTCGTGAAGTAGTCTACTGCGACAATGAGCCATCTGCATTGCCCTTGTGCCGGCCTGAATGGTCCGAGGATGTCCATGCCCCACTTGTAGAAGGGCCAGGGGGCCGGCATTCCTTTCAACTCCGAGGGCGGCGGCCATATGATCCTGGCGTGTTTCTGGCAACTGTCGCATGTCCTGGCTTTTTCCATGGCATCATGCTTCATAGTGGGCCAATAATAGCTGGCCCGTAGGGCCTTCCTTGCGAGTGCCTTGCCCCCCATGTGGTGGCCGTTGCTACCTTCGTGTAGTTCGGCAAGCACGTACCTTGCCTCGGATTCGCCGAGACACCTCATCATCGGGTAGTGGAGCCCTTTCCTGTATAGTTGATCATCAACCATCGCGTAGAGGGCGGCCTCTCTGATCAGCTTCTTGGCCTCGGTATTGTCGGTAGGGATAATTCCCCTTTCGAGGTAGTCTTCTATTGGCTTCCTCCAGTCGAGGCCTGCCGAGATGGCCATGATGTAGCTCGGCTCGGTCAGATTTTGCTGGATCATGGTCCTGTGGTTATCCGGCCCCTTTGTACTTGCCAGCTTAGAGAGGATGTCGGCTCGGGCGTTCTCCTCTCTTGGGATGTAGGAGACCGTCACCTCTTCGAATTCGGCTATGAGTTCTTTGGCCCGGTTCAGGTACTTGGCCATGAGTGGGCCTTTTGCCTGATAGGTGCCGTCAATCTGAGCTACGACAAGCTGCGAGTCGGTTAAAACCTTTACTCGTTGGGCGCCATTGTCCTTTGCCTGAAGCAGTCCGACCAGCAGGGCCTTGTATTCGGCCTGATTGTTGGAGGTCTGGAACTTTAACTGAAGGGAGTGCTCGGTGGCTACCCCCTGTGGGCTTTCCACGATGACTCCCGCACCGCTGCCCTTTGCGTTGGACGATCCATCCACGTAGACCTTCCAAATCCCGTTATTGGTAGTGACCGGGGTGAGTTCCCTGATGAAATCCGCAAGTGCCTAGGACTTAATCGCCTGCCAGGCTTCGAATGTGATGTCGAACTCAGACAGTTCTATGGCCCAGTTGGTCATTCTTCCGGCCAGGTCAAGCTTATGAAGGATCTGTCGGATCGGCTGGCTGGTTTGCACCACTATTCGATGCCCCTGGAAGTAGGGCCGGAGTCTTCGTGCCGCGGTGAGTAGGGCAAAAGCCACTTTCTCCAGTTTCTGTTACCGGAGTTCAGAGTTTTGCAAGGCCTTGCTGATGAAGTATATAGGCGTCTGCCCGGCTTCGGACTCCTTCACTACGGCGGCGATTACGGCTTCATTGCCGATTGAGAGGTAGAGGAATAAGGTTTCCCCCGGGTCTGGCTTGGTGAGCATCGGGGGGGTAGCCAAACATCTCTTGATTTCTGTGAAGGCGGCGTCACAGTCTGGGTTCCAGCCGCCTTGGGTTTCCTTTTTCAGCAACTTGAAGAGAGGCAGGACTTTCTCGGCCGACTTTGGTAGAAAACGCGTCAAGGCGGCTAGTCGGCCCGTCAGCTGTTGTACCTCCTTCTTGGTTCTCGGGGCTGCATGTCTAGTACGGCCTTACATTTGTCCGGGTTGGCTTCGATCCCTCGGTTGGTCAGCATGAAGCCTAAGAATTTCCCAGCCGGGACTCCAAAAGCACATTTGGCCGGGTTCAACCTGATTCGATGTTTTCTTAGTTTCTCAAACGTCTGTTCAAGGTCCCGGATGTGGTCTTCTGGAAGCTCTGACTTGACGATCATGTCGTCGATGTAGACCTCGATGTTCCGCCCGATCTGGTCTTCGAAAACCCTATTCATCATCCTTTGGTAGGTGGCACCAGCATTCTTCAGTCCGAATGGCATGACGTTGAAGCAGTAATTTGCCTTATCCGTCATGAAAGCGGTCTTCTCCTGGTCGTCCGGATGCATGGCAATCTGGTTGTAGCCGGAATAGGAGTCCATGAAGGAGTGGAGTTGGTATCCGGCCGAGTTGTCCACTAGCTTGTCGATATTAGGCATCGGGTAGCAGTCCTTTGGGCAGGCCTTGTTGAGATTGGTGTAATTGACGCATGCTCTCCATTTGCCGCTAGGTTTAAGGACCATCACTACGTTGGAGAGCCAGGTGGTGTACTGCACCTCTCGGATGAAGCCGGCCGCTAGGAGTTCCTTGATATGGTCCTTTAGGGCCTTCTGCCTGTTGTCCATGATGTTCCTCTTCTTCTGTGCCACGGGTCTTGACCCCGGCCATATGCCGAGCTTGTGGTAGCAGAAGTGGGGGTCGATGCCGGGTACTTCGGCCGACGTCCAGGCGAAGATGTCTTGGTTCTGCCTTAGAAAGCGAGTCATAAGAGTCTTTAGACCGTCTTCCATATCTCGGCCGATTTTGGCGGTCTTGGACGGGTCTTCGCCTAACATTACCTCCTCCAGTTCTCCTTCCGGCTCAGGCCTCAGATTATCCTGCTCTCGGAGGTCGAGCTCTACCATGTTGATTCCTTGTTGGGAACGTCTGCCAGAGCCAGCATCGGCTACTTGCTCATTGGATCCGAGCCGAGGTGGAGATGAGGGTCCTCCTTCCTCGACCCGGAGAGCTTCGAAGTAGTATTGCCTTGACTCTTTTTGGTCTCCGGACACCACAACTACCTGGTTTTTGTTATTAACCATCTTTAGCTTCTGGTGCTTGGTGGACACTAGTATGTCCCAGTTGTAGATTGTCGGTCGTCTAAGGATGATGTTGTACGGGGGCCGGAACTCAGCGACAATGAACCTCACTCGTTTGGATTTGAAGGCTTCTTTGGTTCCGAGGGTTAGCCTCAGGTCAATGTAACCTTTGGGGAAAGACTGCTCGCTGTTGAACCCAATCAGGGTGGTCTTGCACGGCTTGAGATCCTCTTTGTCAAGGTGCATCCTTTTGTAGGCATCCCAGCTTATGATATCGGCCGAGCTCCCTGCATCAACAAAAATCCTTTTAACCCGACAATTGACCAGGGTTCCAGTGATTACCAGTCCGTCGAGATGGCCGGGTATGACGTCTTTCAGCTCTTCGTCAGTGAAGGTCAAGGTGGGCGGCCTCGGCTCCTTGGGATCTTCCTTGAACTTCGGGAGGTCTCAGACAGTCAGCACCTCGCAGAGGTACTTCTTACGCTGGCTTGCAGTGTCTCCCCCTCCGCTGAATCCACCACTGACGACGTTGCATTGGAAATCCACGTCGGGGAATTCGTCGTCCGAGGTCGTCCTCTGCTTCTTCGCCTGCTTTCTTGTCTCCTTGGGCGGACTTCTGGTGCGGCCGACGTACTGACGTAGCTTTCCATCCCTCACAAATTTTTCAATGGCATCGCGGAGGTCATAGCATTCGTCAGTAGTGTGTCCGTGGCAGTCGTGGAACATGCAGAACTTGGTACGATCCGTGTTGGAGCGTCCTCTAATCAGCCTTCTGGTCTGCTGGGTCAGGCTTGGCTCGGTTCTCACGGTTCCATCTTCTGGGGTCAACCTTCATCCCTCTCAGCCGTTCTTCATCGCTGGGCGGACTTTTCCTAGTCCGTTCAGGTTCATCGGCATTGGCCTCTTCCAACTGCTCCACTTCCAGGTACTTCTTTGCCTCCATGTAGAATTCAGTCAGGGAGTACACCGGGTTCATGCATAGGTGTCGAGCCAGCCGAGATGAAGGGTCTAGTCCATTGACTAGGCAGTGTACGTGAACGTTTTCGGGCAGCGACCGCACCTGCATGGCTACATCGCGGAACGGATCTAGGTACTTCTGTAGGGCCTCGCCTTTCCTCTGTCGTACCTTGCTCAGCGTGAATGTGGTCTTTGGCTGTTTCTTTCTAGTGGCAAAATGTAACTCGAACTTGCGTCCGAGGTCTTCATAGCTCCAGATCTAGTTGTCTGGGAGAGAGGTCAGCCATCTGTGTGCGGGCCCGTACAGAGTGGATAATTTGTCATACCCACATCAGCTTTTCGAACACATCAAGGTGGTTGCGTGGATCTTGGGTTCCATCGTACTTTGGAAGGTCGGCCAAATAGAAGTGTTTCGGATAATGGGCCGTGGCCGCCTCCCTTGAGAACGGGGATCTACCGGAGTCCGACAAGAACGTGACTCGATATTCGCGGGGGGATCCACGGCGAGGTGATCTGTGAGCCTGGGGAGTTCTGTCCTCCACGCGGGGTTCTTCTTAGTCTCGATCCTCCCTAGCAGCTCGATCGGTGCGGTTAGGACCGTCACCGCGGTTTTGTACGTCTTCTGGAGACCGGGGCCGGCCTCGCTCAGCGCTTATCCTCCGCTCCGGTTCGCCATTGTCGTGGCGCGTGTTCCTCGGCCTTGAGCTGCTCGAGGAACTGCTGTCATCTACGGGGGCCCTCCTTCCACGCCTATGGTTCCTTCGGCGGTTTCCCCTCCGGCGATCTTCCTCGAGTGCTTCTTGGATCATTCGGCCAATAGCTTCAAAGTCGGCCTGTCTCTGCAGGTCGTCTCGCTTCTCCTTGTTCTCCAGCCGCTGCAGGAAAGATTCCTGCGTCCTCCGTATAATGCGAACGTCGGCTTCAACTGCCTGGACGTCTCTCGTTGGAGCCACTGTGAGCACTCCTAACGGCCGCTGGTCCTCCGCCGAAGGGGTGGTTGCTGTGTCAGTGACGTGCCCCTCTGGGGTATTTGCCCGCCGCGGTTGCTCCGGTGGTGGTTGGCTTGCCTGAGGGTCTCCTCCCACCGGCTGGGGGTTTCTACTGTGGCTTCTAGTGCTCACCATCAGTAGTCACGGGGATTGAAGCTTATAGATCCCCACGGTCGGTGCCAATGTTCTGTCCTAAGAACACAGAGATTGAACTTGACTAGGTTGTCAAGCTTAGAGCCTACGTACCCTCTGAAGGAATCAAAGTCCACGTAGTTCGTGATATACTGGAAGGCACGTAGCCAGGGGAGTGGGGTGTGTGCTCTGTGTAACAGAAAGTAACAAGAGCATAGAATAGAACGTGTGCACCTATTTAGGGTTTCCTTCTATTTATAGAGGAGTCTGGTGCCATGATTGTAGGAGATTCCCTATTTATGAGGTCCCCCATTAGTGGGATCTCGTATTGTTTCCTATTAAAGCGCAGGCTCTGTCCCAAGCGTAGTTGGGCCGAGGTCCGGACCTGGGCCTGTTGGGCCGGTCCGTAACAGTGGTGTTGCAAGAGCAAGAGTTGCCACCTTGCCTCAGCCTTCTAATAATTTCAGGCACGCAAATGTCAGAGCCTCTATTTGAAATGATGGAAGTTGAAGATTTAATTGTTTGGGATTGTCTTGATGCAGTGCCACTTCCAGTGATTCATATGCCACATTCAGTGAAAGGGCTAACTATAGCAGATTGTGAGAATCTCAAGTTTGATTTAGTTTCAAAGGCACCTCTTCGTTATCTCCAAAGGATTTCCATTTATAATTGCAAGTTTCTAAGGTCCTTGTTTGATGATATGAAACGTCTTCTCCCAATTTTAAAAGAGCTATTTATAAAAGGATGTCCAAAACTGGAGCCATTTTCAATAACCTTACCACCAAGTTTAAAAAGACTTGAGATAAGAGAGTGCGGCAAGTTATTGTCATGTCTTACAGAACTGCATCACCTTCCAACTATCACTCAGCTTTGCATCTATTTTACATCTTCGACATGGCATTGTAAAAGGCTTCGACATCTAACCTCTCAAGAACTACAAATTTTGGATTCTCCCAACAATGAAAAAATAGAAGGAGAAATTATGCCTCCTTCTCTACAAAGGCTCCACATTTGTGATTGTGGGTGTGTTTTAGAACAATGCCGGGAAGACACGTATTTAAGGTAGCACTGATATGATCCCTTATTCCAATTATTAGTTTAATACTCCCTTTCAGTACATTTTTATAAGCAACAGCTCCTACGGTCACCCAAATTAAATTGTTCTCTAAGATTAGTCAAAAATAATAAGTGTGTCGGAAATGTATATTTTTTTTTCAAATATACCCTGAGACAAAATGATTGCGGGTAAAAATGGGGGGAAAAAAAGCATTAGATTTTTAGATAGACACAAATTGTGGCTTATATATAATACCAAGCCTAAGTGACAGAATGTTGCTTATAAAATAAGGCAAAAAAATGAAAGAATGTTGTTTATAAAAGCAAACAGATGGAGTATTATTACGTTTTTCTTATTACATGCTTCCACGTAAAATGTTCCTCAGTATTTAATCCACGGAAATTATTTCTCCCTTATGTGTAGAGTGTAGACAGATTCATTTGAGTGGAAATGTGAAATAATCTTATTAGTCTCTTTTCTTATTTTTAGTACTTTTCTTTACCTCTTGAAGCATGCCTTTCTCTTATTTTTGGAAAAATTGAAATGCTTTCATTTAATTGCTCTTTTAGAACTCACTTCCAAGCCAATAATTTACTTTTATTCAAGTACTTTTTTTTTTTGAAAAGGGATTATACTTATTATTCCCAAATACATCATTTAAAAGTCTATCCAAGTTACTGCACAAATAATCATGTGATTACATTTATCATATTTGAATTAATACAAATGTCAATTCTCAAATTTAGAGCTGTCTATTTTTTGCAGTGACTTGGAAATTGGCACATCCTCTGAAGACGAAGACATGAATGACGAAGGCATGAATGATACAAGGTAGCACTGATATGATCCCTTACTAAAATTATTAGTTTAATACTCCCTTTCTGAACATTTTTAAAAGCAACAGCTATTAAGGTCACTCAAACTAAATTCTTGTTCAATATTAGTTAAAAATAATAAGTGTGTGGGAGATGTAATCCCCCCCCCCCCCAGCCCCCCCAAAAAAATATCTTCCCTTATTTGTAAAGATGGCGAATAAGTGAGAATGAGTGGGCAAAAATGAGAGAGAATGATTGAGGGTAAAATTGAAAAAACAAATGCACTAGATTTTTAGACAGACACAAATTGTTGCTTGAATATAGTACCAAACCTAAGTGACAAAACGTTGCATATAAAAATATGGTAAAAAATGAAAGAATGTTGTTTATAAATGGAACAGGATGGAGTATTAAGACATTTTGCTTATTACGTTCTTCCACGTAAAATGCTCCTCAATATTTAATTCTATGATTTGCTGAATTAATCCACGGAAATTATTTCTCCCTTATGTGTATAGTGTAGACAAATTCATTTGAGTGAAAATGTGAAATAAACTTCTTAGTCTCTTTTTCTTATTTTTAGTACTTTTCTTTGCTCTCAACCTCTTAAAGCATGCCTTTGTCTTATTTCTGGAAAATTTCTCCCCATTTAATTGTTCAAAGATTTACTTCAAATGCTTTTATTTAATTGTTCTTTTAGAACTCCCTTCCAAGCCAATAAATTACTTTTATTCAAGTATTTTTTTTTTAAAAAAAAAGGGAGTATACTTATTATTCCCCAATGCATCATTCAAAAATCTAGGCAAGTTACTGCACAAATCTTCATGTGATTACATTTATCATATTTTAATTAATGCAAATGTCAACTCTCAAATTCAGAGTTATCTTTTTTTTTTTTTTTTTGCAGTGACTTGGAAATTCACACATCCTCTGAAGACGAAGACATGAATGACAAAACAATTCAGGTAATCCTAGGTAAGAGTTGAACCCCCCTCCGGGTTCTCTCTAACATGACTCTATATAATTGAATTAAGGTGTAATATCCTAAAATTCATACTTATTATAAATATTTTATTTTGGTAAGTAATGCCTATTTAAAATAGGTGAATATGTAGTCTCAAATTATAAGGTGTGTTTATTCTATTCTCTAGAGATTCTTATTTAGAATTGAAGTAACCAATGATTAAATTTTCTTAGGAATCATAAAATACCATAAAATACAAATAATTACCAAATTAAATTGGGATTCCGGTATGAAAAGCTTCATGAAGAGTCAAAAGAGATCTCGCATGAGTATTTAAAGTAACATAAATGGTTAATAGGGAGTAGGAACGGTTTGGGCTAGCTTCATGAAGAAGAGTTGAATTATTTAATATAAACAAATTAAATCACATGCAAGTCATTAATTGAGGAGACAAATTGGAAATTGCTAAGAGTACTAAGTTGGACTTTAGAGGCTAATGGAAGAAGATAATGTACCTTAGGATGAGATAAGGCTTTAAATGCTATTTAGGAGAGACCTTGACACTAGCTTGTGAGGCACAAAAGAAACACAAAGTCAAGCCAAAATAAAGAAGGAGGGACGGTTTTGTGGCTTGAAGAAAGAGGAAGAACAATTGTTTATTAATTAAATAAAACACACATGGGATAATTAGAGGGGACAAGTTGGAAGAGGATAGGATTTGCATTAAATTGTCATCAATGAATCTATGAAAGATCAACCCTTAATGTTCTCATTTTCGGATGGCACATGGGAAAGAATTGGATAGGATTTGTAAATAAATATTCTATGGCTTTTACAAAAGACACAATTAATCTTTATGAGAATGCACAATTATAACTTAAAATGGTCTCAAACCAACTACACAATTATACTTGGGGTTAAGGGACAACTAGACCATTAATTGGGTGATCAAATGAGATCATAAAATCTGCCCAAGAAGTCATATATTTCGGTTGGCCATGTGGGGTAATGATGAAGTTAAATTGGCAATACATGTGATATTAAATAAAGATCTCCTAAAAAGGTTGTAGGGTTTTTATTTACCTAAATGAAAGGCCAAGATTAAATAAAGCTAGATCTAATGCCTATCATTAATTACACAAAATAAGCTTGATCCTTATAATAAATTATGAACCAAAGGGAGCCACGGTTTTGCTTGTACAAGGGGTAAATAGAGGCATCTAATAGGAGCCATGAGTTTCGAAAATCATGAACTAGCTGAGACTTGGATAAATTTTATAATTTACACCTAGATGCATTCTTGTCTAGTTAGTAACCAATTATCAATTTGCATCTAGTTGCAAAGGGCATTTAGAAACCAACTAATAAATCTAGATATTGTTCTAATCAAACACATGGTGAAAATTTAAAAGTCAAGAGTGGAAGAGGATAAGGTGGAAGAGGATACAATGGAATGGAATAAGATAAGGTGGAAGAGGATAAGGAGAGAGAGGGGGAAGGGGGGACGGATTTGATGATGATGGTGTGTGTGTGTGTGTGTGTGTGTGTGTGTGTGTGTGTGTGTGTGTGTGTGTGTGTGTGTGTGTGTGTGTGTGTGTGTGTGTGTGTGTGTGTGTGTGTGTGTGTGTGTGTGTGTGTGTGTGTGTGTGTGTGTGTGTGTGTGTGTGTGTGTGTGTGTGTGTGTGTGTGTGTGTGTGTGTGTGTGTGTGTGTGTGTGTGTGTGTGTGTGAACAAGAGGAAAGAGTTGGCTTGTTGAAGAAGATGCTAGAAGCGTATAAATAGGAGGCTTCTCCTCTTCATTCTTCACACCCAACTCAACCAACATAGGTGAGTTTTAGAGAACAAGAGTGGGAAGCATGAAGAGGGAGGAAGCTCTCCAAAGGTAAGTCCTCTTGTTCTTGAGTTTTAGCTTTGAGTTCTTATGGGTTTTAGAATAAATGTTAGTTTGATCTTTTAATCTTCCAATAGAATTTTGTTTTCATGTTTTTATGGTTAAATATTTATTTATGTCGAAAATATGATGAAAAATATTATGGAGCCAAATTCTTGGAAGATATAGATCAAAGTAGCAAAATTTTGGCGAAATTTTCGGTTAAGCGATTTCTAGAGTCAGTGGTAAAAACATCATAATTTTATGTTGAAGATGAGGTTCTAAAATTCTGATAATTTTCATGGTTAAATTAGACATATATAGATTTCCAAATATACCTAGAGTGTGTCAATTGGAGTTTTGTGCAAGGAGATAAAAATTGAAGAAAATAGGCTACGAAATTCTGGCATTTTTCTGGGCAGGATATGAACACGTGAAAAATGGGAATTTTTCTTAAATTCTGGGCAAACCTTAGTATTTTTTCTCAAAACTAGACATCTTAAGGAGTCCGGGAAATTTTACGGATCTTCATTTTGATTTTTCTAGAATTAGTTATGATTTTTCGAAGTTAGGCGAAAATCTGTCCAGAATTTTAGAACCAGCGTTTTTAAGAATTAAAGTGGATAAGTTGAGAAATAATCCTACCAAAGGTCAAAAGGGTCATTAGTGACTAGGATACCTTCTAGAATATTATATGTGAATTAATAAATGTGATATTACCATTATAGGGTAAACGTGATCACGGTCCGACCAACAGAGTACCGATATCGCCAACAAAGGTACGGACGCGTATTGTAATTCTAACTCTGATGCTTATGGTACACTTGTATGTGATAGATATGCTCATAAACTATGACTCTGCTTTGCAAATTATTTAAACATATAGCTTTATACGGGTTACAGTTTTGGTAATGTCGTTTGAGTCTTCCTAGCGCGCTGAGGACACGATAGGCCATCGTGGCACTGGTGAAGAGTACAGACAGGTTGTGGTATATATATATATATATATATATATATATATGGATATATGATGGATGTATTTTTTGAGAAATGGATATTAAATGTGAATACTGTTGTTTATCATGAATATCTTTCATACATAACTATACATAAGCATGAGGTTAACCGTTACCTGGGGTTCAATGGGAATTGAACCCCAAGCTTATAGTCTCAGATACTGGTGGAACCGGGACAAGAAAAAGGATGAATAGCACACGAGAGGGCACGGGCAGAGAAGTACCTAAGAGTCAGTGTAATCAGAGAGTTGTACCACTGTATTAGCAACTAGACTCAACAACAGGGAATGTATATCAGTTACTCGCACATTTGCCAAAAAAAATAAAATAAAAAAAATTCTCATGCTCTGATTGAGATATTGTTTTAAAAAGAAAATCTTTTTCCAATGCCACTCTGATTATTTCTTCGAAGCTCTGATAATCCCTTTTCAAAAACCACATTTAAAAAGGCGGGATGTTACATTTTGGTATCAGAGCAAATGTAATATCCTAAAATTCATACTCATTATAAATATTCTATTTTGGCAAGTAATGTCTATTTAAAATAGGTGAATATGTGGTCTCAAATTATAAGGTGTGTTTATTCTATTCTCTAGAGATTCTTATTTAGAATTGAAGTAACCAATGATTAAATTCTATTTAGAGTCTTTTAACATTTCTCTAATGATGGTTTCAATCATGGAGTACCAATCAAACATATCACAATCTAGAGACTTTTCATACTTTGCGTAAAAATTGAGAGATGAGATGACAACTGTACAAGTTATTGTTAGATTTATTACCAATTTGAACAGGTCATACTGAAGTCAAAATCCATTTCAATAAAACATATATCTTCACAACAAATGAAAAAGGGGATTTTTTTTTTTTTGAATTTTGGTAAGGTATATCTAAAACAAAATCAATCATGCATATAAGAAAACCAAAACTCAATATCATATACCACATAAACCTCTTATGTGCTTTCAAGTTTTTTCTTTAAACATCGGTATGGATGTCGATGGGTTAAAAAAAACTAATGGTTTTCTAGACTTGCCTCCTAACATATACTTAGGTATTAGTCTACTAATACATTTTTCTTCCTTGAATACATACTTTATAAAGGGTCTTTCAAGACGAGCTAATCTGTCCCTCATCATCAAGATATCCTGTATTATCTACGACAACTAATTAGCCTAGAGGGGTAGAGCAAAGATGGACCACCTATACGGCCCTCAGTGATGTCTTGATTATGATTATGCCCGAGTTCATAACGATAATCAAGACCCCAATGACAACATTGCTCTGGGTACTGAAATTGGTTTTATTTGTTTATTTCTACTGCATCTATCTCTATCTCTACCTTTGAGGAACTCTAGCCCCTTATAAGCATTGGAAGGAAGCAGCAACCATCACCATGTGTATCTGACTATAGCTGTTATAATAATACCCAACTACTTATCAATGTTTTCTTAGCTTCCCTTGACTGGTATTAGGTTCATATTTCGTTCTTTGATTACGCGTTATCTGAGTGCCTTTGGAGATAATATCGAAAGAAGTGGAAACTGGCTGTACGTTCGCTGTCTAAGAGTTTATTCGCCTCATCTATCTAGGCATGGTTTCGTAAGGAGACTCACGCTCAGAGTCATTCGTAAGAGGATTCACTCTCAGGGTCATCTTGATAGCTGGAAATATTCATTGTTACTGATATCAGATGTATGATCCGATACTATAGGTTTCTCTGTTTCAAAAAGTATACTAGCCGTTGATTCGAGGTAGTACATAAGATCAGGGTTGTGTACAGGTTTTGAGTTTGTATCCTGACAACGACGGGAATACGTTCAAAGATTCGTGGTTACGAATGAGTGTAGGTGTTTTCTTCTCTATCCAACAATACACCAGGGTTATATCAGTACTCACTTCCAAAGTATGCTCTGAGGCAATGGCTTAGAGCCTAACTTAGTTAATCAAACCGATTGGCCAGGTAGGCGTCTATCATGGGAGTGTCACCGACTTTACGGCGACTAATTGATTAATCCACATAGACTCGGCCCTACCTTCGGCACCAATGGTTTACTGTAACTGAGTCGGGTTCATACCAAATAAAATACTTTTGAAGGCTGAGAACCTAACTATGCTACTCAAACAATCCGGCCAGGCAGGTGTGTTTGTGGAAGGCTCGCCGAATTCACGGGGACTAATTGCCAACCACAAAGCCCTTTCTAGACACCAGACTGTTTGGAGTAACCTAGTTAACTTCATGCCAGGATGCCTGCTCTGATACCAAAATGTAACATCCCGCCTTTTTAAATGTGGTTTTTGAAAAGGGATTATCAGAGCTTCGAAGAAATAATCAGAGTGGCATTGGAAAAAGATTTTCTTTTTAAAACAATATCTCAATCAGAGCATGAGAATAATTTTTTTTTTGAAATCCATATTAAAAAAGGTGAATTAAGACATAAGAAAAGAATTTCCCTTTGTGATGTTTTTTTTGTGTGATCAGTGTTGGTTGTCGAACATGTTGGATGAAAAATGAAATTTCCATTAGGAATGTATATTTGGAGTTTGTTGAGACACTAAACCTGTATAAATTTCTACTTCTAAATATTTTCCAAATCTCTGTATACATATGATTGTGCATTTGTTCCATTTCTGAGAATTCCCAACCAAGTCCAATTCATAAGAACCATATTGAATGTTTCACTTGAATTTTCCAAGAGATGGAAGCTCCTGACTAGACAAAACTTGAGAGCGGATGGTGTCATAAGATAGGTCAAGAGCTTCAAGGAAACTGATGATAGCTTGAACCTCCAAATTCTAGATACGAGTTTGAAGATCAGCCGGTGGAGACATAAGTACCTTCATCTCTTCATACAACTTCTTGAAGTCTATGAATAAATCCTTCAAGGGATGACCCTGCTGCTGGGAGTGATAGAATCCTTTACATACTTCGTGAATCCGAGTAAAATTCCCTTTACCAGAGAACAGAAAGTCAAGATAATCCATAATTTCCTTCACTGTGTTGCAATGACTGACGGAAGCTAAAATCTGTGGTTCAATAGAGTTCTGAATTTGAAAGAAGATACAGGCATCTGCTCTAGACCAAGCCAGACTAGCATCAGTATCATCGGATGATGGATCCTTAGTTAAATGAGCTTCCTTCTCAACACCCAAAAGGTAAGCTCGAATAGTCTTGGTCCAATCATTATAATTGGTCCAATTTAATTTGGAATCAGTAATTTTAGCAGACATAGGCAGCATCTCAGATGTCTTGGATTCAGCCATAGAAATTAATCAAAGACTCACAATAGCAAGACAAGAAGTTCGTCAAGTGAGGAGCCAATAAATCAGATTAAACAAATAATCCCAAACAATACCTTTAATATTGTACTGTGCCGAGAGAAGGAACCAAATCGCAGACACCAACTGGAATGGCAAGTCTCTGAACCTAAACACGAGCACCTTAAGGATCTCTCGGAAATGACCAGTTGACACCGAAGAGCACAAGACGTGACTAAATAAACCAGCTGGAACGAACTCGGATGCAGCAGCAAACAATACCAAACGTCCAAACAGGACCAAACATGAATGCAAAGATCCACAAATCAAAGCTAGAGGACGACACAAAAGGACTGGAGGCACCAAGTCGAACTTCGGGGAAGGAAATGGCAACGGAAAAACATGCCAGATAATGGTTGCACGCAACGTTGGTGAAAGACGCAAGCCTATCTAACGAGTTGAACGTTCACAGTAATAGTCGCACACCAGGAGAGAGAAAAAGGGTTCTAAATATATATATATATATATATATATATATATATATATATATATATATATATATAAACCTAAAGCTCTGGTACCATGTAATCAGAGAATCGTAAAATCTTATTAAATTAAGGTAAGTACATGGGTATATATATATACAAGAGAGAGACTAACATTAATCCTTACAAATGTGGATCTAACTAACCTACAATTTTGGATTTAACTAATCCATATCATAACAAAAGGAGATCATAGAAGCTAAAATTATATAGCAGGTTAAGGGTCCAGTTTGAGATGAAGAGGGACCATTGGTTCACGGCGTGGAGCTCAAGGGGTTTGGGAGGTCCGGGTTTGCTGATATAAGAGGCAAGGAGTTGCTGGTTCGTGTGTGCAGTTGAGGGCGATCGATGGGCAATATACACTGACAAGAGGGAGTATGGCGTCGTCTAATTCTTTCCGTAATCAACGCTGTGATCTTTCATTCTCAGCTCTGCATTTTCTTATGTGTGTTTGCTGTTTCTTTTTCTTTTCTTTCTTTCTTTCTCTCTTTTCTTTTCATGCCTTTCCCATCTGATGCATTCATTCGGCTGAAGGAAAGAGGTATTGGGCTTTTATTTGCTGTTGGGCTGAGAACTAAGGTTAATTTTTTTTTTTGCTCAAATAGAACTGCATATATTATAAAAGCCAACAATACTACACGATGAAACACAATACAATGAGTAAGGAACTACAAGCAAAAACAAGAAAAACAAGCTACCAGTCCACCCTAACACGATGAAACAAAAGAGTACATAACAAAAGATTACATCCCCTCAGTTACAGAAGAAGTTTGAGGACCATCTTCCACAACAATACTGATGAAGACCTTTTGTCATTAGCCTTGGGGTCTACAATCAACAATTAACCAAGGATTGCATATAGGCAAACCTAGGATCGTTCTCTCTTCTCGAGGAGCCTTTTATTAAATCCTAAGTAATCTAGATGTCATGCAAATGAAATGAAAACAAGGGGGGATTGGGTTTTGTTGGATTTAGAACAGGAATTAAAGACAGAATGGAGAAAGATGAGATTAATCAAATTGAAATTGATCAACCCAGAATTGGGATTCCAAGAACTTCCATCATTGAACAAAAATAAAATAACTGAACCTGTGATTGATTCTAGACAAACCGAGATCTCTGCATTTGTCCAGAAACTCCCTCGACTAGACGATCGCCTAGCATTTGATCGAACACGTGGTGAGCTCGCTGCACAATCGCACAACGTTCTCTGCAACCCGGTCCAACCTAAGTCCTTGGGATTTCAATCTGGATATTAAATCTAATACCCAATCCATAATTATAATCGGATCCGATTAAAATTAACAGAAACAAGTCAGTTACTGATTAAAGCACAAATCCTCCGGATGATACCATGGAATCCTCAACTCATGGGTCGATCACAGAAACTTAGCCAAGCATGGCTGGATAAAATGAAAATGCAGAAGTAAAGATGTTCATCATGACCACGAAGAACATGAACAAGTTCAACATGAACATAAAGAACACAAAGAACAATTAAAGAAAATGAAAGCTTCTATTCCAAAATAAATCTCAACAACATAGTGAATCCATACAGAAAAAGATGAAGAACATAAAATCAAAATAAAATAAAAAGGAAAGATTAACACTAAACCATTCCAAGAAGGAGGCTAGGAATACAAAAGAAAAACAATACATAAAACTAATAAAGAAAAGTAAAGCCTTCCATGTAGGAGGCAAGAAATTAAAGACAAGAATTAAAGACAATACATAAAGCAAAACTAAAACCTTCCATGTAGGAGGTAAGAAATACAAGAAGGAAGTTAGAATGGGAGAGAAGGATCATCTCCAAGGTGTGTCTTGCTCTTCATAACACCCTTCTATTTATAGGCAGCTAGGAGCATCTCTTCCATGCACTTTACAACTCAAATTCGTCACTTTAGTTAGTGGCCAACTTGGAAGCATCTTTGAATCACTTTACAGCTCCAAAACAATGTCCTCTTTTCCAGCCCATGTTAGGCCACGAAATAATCCGAATCTGGCCATGTGATCTTCATATGAAGTGTCGCCCCGGATGTCAGATTTCCAGTCGTTCAAACGGAGCCCCATTTGGAGGTCTGTAACTCTAGATATGGGCCAAATACCGAACGTCATTCCAGAGTCCAGTGAAAGCAGCCTGTTTCGGTTTCCAGGCCAATTTTGGCCCTCTAAACATCTGATTTAGCTTTTGGGCTCTTCATAGGAGTTGTAGGGCTTCCTCTTAGCTTTCTGAAAATGCAAATTGGGTATCAATTGGATTTCTATAACTCAAGTTATGATCAAAATACCTAACAGTGTTTATCACCCGATTGTAAAAGAGGTGTGATTTAAGCCCAATTTTTAACCAAACTTCAAATATGACCAAAATTAATGCAAATGAAGTCTAAAAACTCATTATGAAGATGAAACCACATATTCAACTAATTTGATCCATTAAACCATGACAATGATAGAGTTCTTAACTCCTTTTCGCATTTAAAATAATATGAATTTAATGATTATCAAACTCCCCCACACTTAGCCTTTTGCACTCCTGGGCAAAAATCTAAAGCAAGAAAACTTTTTTTTTTTTTCAAATAGTTGCCAGTAATGTAAAAATTGAACAAGGGATAGAAAGCTTCAAAAGATCGATAAATGAAAACCAAAATTCTTTTATCTCCAATCACAATTTTGGCAATTTCAATCAATGACACTAATTACATAAGATGGTCTTTCAAATGATACGCTCAATCAATCAACCTCTCAAATGAATCTCTCAAGTGTTTAAGGTATATAAGTGTATCGCTCAAATTCTACCCAAGAAAATTGTTCTACCATAAGCTTGCTCAATTTCTACGTCTCTACTACTCATAACACATACATGCACAAATCAAGAGAGCTTGTTATTACAGGTTGTAATGGGGTTAGGGTAAAGGTAGGTAAAAATATGGAATGAGAGGCTAAGCACCAAAGAAATTAAATTGAGCACTGATTAACACAATCATTCTCTATGTATGAAAACTTTTATTTAACTCAAATACCTCATTTCTTTCTAATTTTTTTTTACACCCCTTTTTTCTTCTTTATCTTTTTTTTTCTTCTTTTTCTTTCTTTCTTTTCTTTTCTTTTCTTTTTTTTTTTTTTGAACTGTGCTATATATATAATCACAATGGTAAACTCAAATATCTTCCCCCCACACTTAAACTGTTGCGCTCCTGAGCAACCCTCACACTTAAACACAAAACCAAGGTAAACCAATGCTCAATAATTTTTCATGGTGCGGAATAAAATGGTTTAACGCTTAGGCTTGTAATGTGGCTTAGAACAGAATGGACAAAAAGGCACAAAGGGGTTACCAAAAGAATAATAATGTATGGGAAAGGCTATTTGGCCAAAGTGGGGAAAACAAAAGGAAACAAAAACAAGCTTCCATCATATCTATGCACATAAGTGAAAATGTAGTTTCAAAAAGAAAAGGAGCAAGTTCTAGAGAACGCAAATCATGAGCAGATGCACACATGAAAGAAAGAATGGCAAAAGATGAAGTCCATTCATGTAGGCTCAAAACCTCACCGGGTCAATACCATCTTATACAATCAACATCACCAATTCAACTACCAAGACATGAAATCGAAGAGTTCAGAATTGCAAAACAAATGGCATTGATCCATCAAAACAAAAAAATGTTCAAGTTCATAATATGTAGCAATCATGGAAAGAGAGACTGAATTTATTTTGAAAAGCAAAGGAGTTAAAAGGAAAACAGATAAAAGAGAAAGAGGGAGAAGAAAGAAGAATACTCCCCAAGGGTTTATGGAGGATAAGTGGCATCGATGAGGAGAATCTCTGCTTCCTCAGGCTGTTGCTGGGGTCCCTCGTGAAATTGCTTAAGGCGATGCCCGTTTACCTTAAAGGTTCGTCCTGTGGGTGGATCACACAGCTCAACAGCACCAAATGGAAATATGTTAGTGATCACAAAAGGGCCATCCCATTTAGATCGAAGCTTACCAGGCATAAACTTCAGACGGGAGTTAAACAGAAGAACTTTTTGGCCCACAGAAAATTCTTTCCTTAGAATATGTTTATCATGGAATGCCTTAGTCTTTTCCTTGTACAACCTCAAACTCTCATAGGCATCCAATCTAAGCTCTTCTAATTCTTGCAACTGCAGCTTCCGTTCCAACCCAGACTTAGCCAAATCCATGTTACACTTCTTAATGGCCCAATAGGCTTGATGTTCCAACTCAACTGGAAGATGACACGCTTTACCAAAGACAAGTCGATAGGGAGACATCCCAATCGGAGTCTTGTAGGCAGTGCGGTATGCCCACAAAGCATCATCCAATCGCTTACTCCAATCTTTCCTGGTAGAGTTGACAGTCTTCTGAAGGATTTGCTTAATCTCTCTATTTGAGACTTCAGCTTGACCGTTGGTCTGAGGATGGTAGGCTGTAGAAACCTTGTGAAGCACTCCATACTTGCGTAGCAAGGCACCTATGCTTCGATTACAAAAATGGGAGCCTTGGTCACTGATAATAGCTCTAGGAATGCCAAACCTGCAGAAAATGTTAGACCTAACAAAATCCATCACCACAGAAGAATCATTAGTCCGGGTGGCTTTCGCCTCAACCCATTTCGAAACATAATCAACAGCAAGCAATATGTAAGTATAACCATATGAGGCAGGAAATGGACCCATAAAATCAATGCCCCAAACATCAAAGATCTCACAAAACAATATAGGGTTCTGGGGCATCTCATGCCTACGGGAAATACTTCCTGCCCTCTGACAGTTATCACATGATTTGCAAAACAGATGGGCATCATGAAACAGGGAAGGCCAAAATAACCCACATTCTAACACTTTCCTAGCAGTTCTTTGGGGTCCAAAGTGACCACCACAGGCAGAAGCATGAGAAAAATGCAATATGGAGTGAAATTCATGATCAGGCACACATCTTCTAACTACTTGGTCACTACAAAATTTCCACAAATAAGGGTCATCCCAAACATAATATTTAGACTCACTTTTCAATTTCAGGTTTTGGGCCCTAGTGGAGTCTGCAGGAAAAACACCAGCTACCAAGTAGTTAACAAGATCAGCATACCAAGGAATCTTACCTTGTAGCTGTAAAAGCTGCTCATCAGGGAAATCATCCTGAATAGAAGAGGGATGAGAGACTGAATGGGTAATACGACTCAAATGGTCAGCTACCCAGTTCTGTGCTCCACTTCTGTCTCGAATCTCAACATCAAATTCTTGGAGCAATAACATCCATCGGATGAGTCGTGGCTTTGCATCTGACTTTTTCAAAAGAAACTTTAAAGCAGCATGGTCAGAGAAAACAATCACACTACTAGCTAATAGATATGACCTAAACTTATCAAAAGCAAATACAATGGCCAACAACTCCTTTTCAGTAGTGGTATAATTAGACTGGGCAGGGTCCAAGGTCTTGGAGGCATATGCAATGACATGAGATGCTTTGTTGACCCGCTGTGCCAAGATAGCGCCGACCGCGTAGTTGGAAGCATCACACATCAACTCGAAGGGAAGGGACCAATCTGGGGGCTGGATCACTGGGGCTGTGGTCAGGCAATGCTTCAAGTGATCAAAGGCCGCCTTGCACTCGTCATCAAACACAAAGTCAGTGTCCTTATGCAGAAGGTTGGTCAAAGGTCGAGCAGTCTTGCTAAAGTCCCGAATGAAACGCCGATAGAAACCTGCATGACCAAGAAAAGAGCGAACCTCCCGCACAGATGCAGGGTAAGGCAAAGTAGTAATCACATCTATCTTAGCAGGGTCTACCTCAATCCCTTTCCTAGACACTATGTGTCCCAAGACTACACCTGACTCAACCATGAAGTGACACTTCTCATAATTCAGTACAAGATTAGATTCAATACACCTATGCAAAACTCTTGACAAATTAGCTAAGCATGCATCAAAATCAGACCCATATACAGTGAAATCATCCATAAAAACTTCCATGCAATCCTCTAGAAACTCAGAGAAAATACTTACCATACAACGCTGAAAAGTGCCAGGAGCATTGCAAAGGCCAAAAGGCATCCTCCGGTAAGCATATGTTCCAAAGGGGCATGTGAAGGTTGTCTTTTCTTGATCCTCAGGAGCTATATGGATCTGGAAATATCCAGAGTAGCCATCCAGGAAGCAGTAGTGAGACTTACCAGCTAATCGCTCTAACATCTGATCAATGAAAGGTAAAGGATAGTGATCCTTGCGTGTAGCTTGGTTGAGTCTCCTGTAATCGATGCAAACTCTCCAACTGTTCTGAACTCGAGTAGGAATGAGCTCATTATTCTGATTGGCTACCACAGTGACTCCAGACTTCTTGGGAACCACCTGGACCGGGCTAACCCACTGGCTATCAGAAATGGGATAAATGATACCAGCTTGCAGAAGCTTAGTTACCTCTTTTTTCACCACATCAAGGATAAGAGGATTAAGGCGTCTTTGGGGTTGCCTTACCGGCTTAGAATCCTCTTCTAACAAAATTCGATGCATACACGTGGTAGGGCTGATGCCAACAATGTCAGCTAATGTCCACCCAATGGCTTTCTTGTTGGCCTTTAATAAGCTTAGCAGCTTCTCTTCTTGGTCAGGAAGAAGATTGTTGGCCACAATGACTGGCAATTGTTCGTCCATCTCTAAAAATGCATACTTCAAGTGATCTGGAAGGGCTTTTAACTCAATCTTGGGTGGTTGCTCAGTAGAGGGAAGAAGCTTGGGTGGTTGTTGCAACAAGTCTGCTGTCATGACATTAGAAATACCTGAAACCGCATTCAAAGAAGCAGAAGAATTGTGTCTATACAGCTCAATGTTAACATCAGAATCAAACCCATCAAAATCAGAGTTAAGCTCATCAAAATCTGGATCAGGATGCTCATTAGGATTAGGATTGAGCTCAAACTCAGAATCAATATCAGAATCTATATGTAATGTAGAATGACCAAGCAAGTCGGAATCATCAAGCAAGTCAAATTCACCAAGCAATGCAGCATTAAGCAAATTAGTGCAAATAGAGCACCATTCATTATCAGCACATGCACAAATGGGAGAATCACTCTCAGTACACCAACTAGCAAGAATATCATCCACAGCATCATCAATCACATCAATGGAGAAAACAGAATGATCTTCCCTAGGATGTTTCATGGAATCAAAGATATTAAAATTCACAGATATATCACCAAACTCCATGGAAAGAGTACCAGAATGCACATCTATCTTAGTCCTGGCTGTTTTCATGAAAGGCCTGCCTAGAATGATTGGTGACCTGCTACTAGGAGACTCATCCTCCATATCTAAGATGTAAAAGTCAGCAGGGAATATCAATTCATTAACTTTGACTAATACATCTTCAACTACACCAGAAGGATGAACATTACTCCTATTAGCTAACTGAACAACAACACCAGTAGGACGTAAAGGACCAAGACCAAGAGATTTGTAAATAGATGTAGGCATGACATTAATAGAAGCACCTAAATCTAGCATGCAATTATCAAATCTATAGCTACCAAAACAGCAAGGAATAGAAAACATCCCTGGATCCTTGCACTTGCGAGGCATTGTAGGCTGGATGAGTGCTGATACATTCTGATTCAAGCTCACTCGTTCACTCCCCTTCAGTCGCCTCTTGTTGGTGCACAGCTCCTTCAAAAACTTGGCATATTTGGGAATTTGTTTGACCGCATCTAAGAGAGGAATGTTGATTTCTACTCTTCTGAATGTCTCAAGTATATCCTTCTCTTGTGCTTTTTCTGCCAACTTCTTGGACTGAATCGCTCTCTGAGGGAAGGGAAGAGGAATGGGGGTGTCTTCTTCTTCAACCTGCTGCATTGTCTTTTTATTTCTAGAGTCAATCTTCACATTGTCTGACGCTTTTTCTAATGTAGAAGTCACATCTGCAGCTGGTGTAGGTTCCCCTAATTGTTTGCCAGACCGTAGGGAGATAGCACTCACATTCCCCTTAGGATTGGGAATGGTCTGTGAAGGAAGAGTGTTGGATCCTTGAGGTTGAAGCTGATTCAATGATGTTGCCAACTGGCCAATCTGTGTTTGCAAACCCTGAATGGCAGTGTCAGTTTGCTGTTGGAACTGGGATGTTTGCTATTGGAACTGCATATTGGCTGCGACAAATTGCTTCATCATATCCTCAAGTGAGGGACCACCACTACCACTGCTACTAGCCTGTTGTTGTGTTGCCTGTGGAGGTGCACATATGGCTGGTCGAGGGGGTGCTGCTAGCAAAGGCAAAGAAGGAGCAGATTGCTGTTGAAAATTCTGTGGTCTGTACTGTCTGTATTGGTAATTCCCAGAATTTTGCTGATGTTGGTCACTATGGTTCTGATTCTGGTTCCAACGGAAATTGGGGTGATTCCTCCAGCCTGGATTGTATGTATTAGAAAATGGATTATTCTGCTGGTATTGTGGCTTCCCTGGAAAAACACCGACTGCAGCAACCGACTGGTCTTGATGAGTAGGGTCATGCAAGGTAGGACAAGAGTCAGTAGAGTGATAAGGGTCAGGACAGAACCCACATGAGTACCCAATCTGAGGAGGAGAAGATTGTACTGTCTGTGTCACTGCTAACTGCCTCACTAGAGAGGTCAGATCATCAAGTCTATTCTCTAACCTCTTAGAATCGTACTGCGCTGGAGGTGTTTGAAGATGGTAAACAGTAGGAGTAGAATTTGCTCTAGTGCCAAACTGTTGAGAATTAGCAGCCATAGTAGATATCAACTCTCGGGCATCTTCAGGTGTCTTTCTATCTAAGGCTCCACCACTAGATGCATCAACAAAACTTTTGTCCAATGGTAACAAACCAGAATAGAAATATGTAATCAAGAGTTGGTCTGAGATCTGGTGGTGTGGACAGCTAGCACACAGTCGCTTGAACCTTTCCCAATATTCATACAGGGTCTCCCCATTGTTTTGTTTAATACTAGTGATCTCCTTTTGGATAGCAATGGCTTTTGAGGAAGGGAAGAACCTCTCTAGGAATATCTTCTGCATGTCATCCCAATTCCCAACAGATGTTGGTTGCAAATTGTATAGCCAATCCTTAGCCACACCATCTAAGGAAAATGGAAAAGCTCTCAGCTTAATGTGGCCTTCATCAATTGCTTGTGGTTTCATCGTGCTGCATACCACATGGAACTCCTTTAAATGTCTGTGAGGACATTCACCTGCAAGACCATGAAACTTGGGCAACAAATGGATAAGTCCAGATTTTAGTTCAAAGTTCGCAGCAAGTTCAGGATATCGGATGCACAAATTTTGATTCCCAACATCAGGGGTAGCTAATTCTTTCAAGGTAGGGCGGATTACTTGTTCTGCCATATTTTTAGAGTCAAAAAAATTACTACTAGAATCAGAATTCTTAAGATCAAAATGTTCTAGTCCAGTGTCCAATTCTGTATTAATTTTATGACCTGACTTAACAGCTCTTTTAGCAATAGAAATTGTTCTTTCTATTTCAGGATCAAATGCAAGCAAGTTTTCTAGATGAGTGGTACTCCTAGTACTCATGCAACATCAAACACACAAAATTTCAAAAATGTCACCAGAAGTGGTAAAAACAGCAAAGTACAACAAAACAAAACAAAACCTAATGCTAGACCAATTTTTTTTTTTTTTTTAAGAAAACAAGTTAACAAAAGTTACCAAAAATGTAAATCTAATCAGCTTCACACGAGAAACCCCTTGTCAAAAGTCAATTCGACAATTAGATTACCTAGGGAGCCAATTACTTAGCTCCCCGGCAACGGCGCCATTTGATGAAGACCTTTTGTCATTAGCCTTGGGGTCTACAATCAACAATTAACCAAGGATTGCATATAGGCAAACCTAGGATCGTTCTCTCTTCTCGAGGAGCCTTTTATTAAATCCTAAGTAATCTAGATGTCATGCAAATGAAATGAAAACAAGGGGGGATTGGGTTTTGTTGGATTTAGAACAGGAATTAAAGACAGAATGGAGAAAGATGAGATTAATCAAATTGAAATTGATCAACCCAGAATTGGGATTCCAAGAACTTCCATCATTGAACAAAAATAAAATAACTGAACCTGTGATTGATTCTAGACAAACCGAGATCTCTGCATTTGTCCAGAAACTCCCTCGACTAGACGATCGCCTAGCATTTGATCGAACACGTGGTGAGCTCGCTGCACAATCGCACAACGTTCTCTGCAACCCGGTCCAACCTAAGTCCTTGGGATTTCAATCTGGATATTAAATCTAATACCCAATCCATAATTATAATCGGATCCGATTAAAATTAACAGAAACAAGTCAGTTACTGATTAAAGCACAAATCCTCCGGATGATACCATGGAATCCTCAACTCATGGGTCGATCACAGAAACTTAGCCAAGCATGGCTGGATAAAATGAAAATGCAGAAGTAAAGATGTTCATCATGACCACGAAGAACATGAACAAGTTCAACATGAACATAAAGAACACAAAGAACAATTAAAGAAAATGAAAGCTTCTATTCCAAAATAAATCTCAACAACATAGTGAATCCATACAGAAAAAGATGAAGAACATAAAATCAAAATAAAATAAAAAGGAAAGATTAACACTAAACCATTCCAAGAAGGAGGCTAGGAATACAAAAGAAAAACAATACATAAAACTAATAAAGAAAAGTAAAGCCTTCCATGTAGGAGGCAAGAAATTAAAGACAAGAATTAAAGACAATACATAAAGCAAAACTAAAACCTTCCATGTAGGAGGTAAGAAATACAAGAAGGAAGTTAGAATGGGAGAGAAGGATCATCTCCAAGGTGTGTCTTGCTCTTCATAACACCCTTCTATTTATAGGCAGCTAGGAGCATCTCTTCCATGCACTTTACAACTCAAATTCGTCACTTTAGTTAGTGGCCAACTTGGAAGCATCTTTGAATCACTTTACAGCTCCAAAACAATGTCCTCTTTTCCAGCCCATGTTAGGCCACGAAATAATCCGAATCTGGCCATGTGATCTTCATATGAAGTGTCGCCCCGGATGTCAGCTTTCCAGTCGTTCAAACGGAGCCCCATTTGGAGGTCTGTAACTCTAGATATGGGCCAAATACCGAACGTCATTCCAGAGTCCAGTGAAAGCAGCCTGTTTCGGTTTCCAGGCCAATTTTGGCCCTCTAAACATCTGATTTAGCTTTTGGGCTCTTCATAGGAGTTGTAGGGCTTCCTCTTAGCTTTCTGAAAATGCAAATTGGGTATCAATTGGATTTCTATAACTCAAGTTATGATCAAAATACCTAACAGTGTTTATCACCCGATTGTAAAAGAGGTGTGATTTAAGCCCAATTTTTAACCAAACTTCAAATATGACCAAAATTAATGCAAATGAAGTCTAAAAACTCATTATGAAGATGAAACCACATATTCAACTAATTTGATCCATTAAACCATGACAATGATAGAGTTCTTAACTCCTTTTCGCATTTAAAATAATATGAATTTAATGATTATCAAATACCAGCCTCCTGAGCGTCCAAGGTTAGAAGAGATGATAAAGAAGGTGTTGGCTGAGAAACCCACCCGATCGGGCACACCTCCTTAAAAGCATTTGCTGCAATCAAATCAGTAACTCTATTACCCCTACGAGGGATAAAAGAAAATAAGAACCCAACCCTGTCAGATAAGAGACCAATAATATCATGAATAACACTCCTACTCCTCCATTCACATAAATCAGAGGACTTAGCATCAATACAAGAAATCAAAAGAAGGCAATCAGATTCAAAAATAGCATTATCAATTCCTAAGTCCATGGCTATCAACAAGGCCCTCTTCAATGCTAGAGCCTCAGTCATGAAGGCTGAGATCGACTTCACCTTATCAACATAACCCCAACGAAAGGAACCAAAACAATCCCTACAAACCAAACCGATAACAGCCAAGTCTTATCAGAAGAGAAGGCACCATCAGTATTAATCTTTACCACACCAGGGCTAGGGGGGACCAGCGAGCAGAACAAGATACCTTGCTATGCACATACCCTCTCTCGGTCTGAAGATGATCTAAGTTACCCCAAAACTCAATATTACTTCTTCTAGCCATTTCCACAACAGCAGGTGGGTTGAGGGCAAGTTGGTTGAACACAACATCATTTCTTTGCTTCCATATGAACCATAATAACCAACATATTAGCGATATATCATAATGATGGAGGGCCTTCGAACCTGAAATATGAAGCCACCAAACATTGAAATTATGAACAACAGACGAATCAATATGAGCCCCAAGACTACTACCAAACCAAACACAGCGCGTCCAAGGACAACGGAAAAAGAGATGCTCAATACTCTCTTCTCCTCCCTCACAAATCGGGCAGCAACTCACACGGGACCTTTTCCTTTTGAACAAAGCAGCATTAGTAGCCAGTGCATTATTAAGGATACGCCAAATGAACTGTTGAACCTTAGGGATAACTTTAGTCTTCCACACAGCCAACCAACAAGAGGGAGGTACAACCGTTGAAGAGGTAGCTCTATTAGCATCAATAATGTCCCCACCTTTACGACTGTAGTATCCTAGTTTCACCAAGTATTCCCCATTCTTAGCAAAGGTCCATACCAACTTATCCTTAAGGCCATTGTTTGGGATGGGAATAGTGAGAATAGCCTCCTTAACTTCATCCGTTATATAGTGTGAAATGGGTGCTAGACTCCATCGGCCATCAACTATTAAATCGCTAACCATACCCTCTTCCACTAACGGATCATCGCTATCCAAGGGTTTCTCCAGGAAGGGCACTCCCGGAACCCAATTATCCCCCCAGATTCGAATGTCCCTCCCTGTCCCCAAGTCCCATCTCAAATCCGCCCTAAGAAATTCCCTCCCATCCACAATACTGGACCAACACCAGGAAGCTCTATGGCCCTTTCCCACATCCATGAATTCCTTTTCAGGGAAGTACACACTCTTCAGAACTCGGGCCCATAAATCCTTAGGCCTCGTCATAAGTCTCCAAGCCGTCTTAGCCAGTAAAGCATCATTCATGGTAATTAGGTCCCTAAAGCCCATTCCACCTTGCTTCTTCCCTTTAGTAAGATGGTCCCAAGCCCTCCAATGAGTCTTTGAGCCAAAAGCACTCCCATCCCACCAAAAATTAGCAATCAGACTATTAATTTCCTTGCAAGTCTTGAGAGGGAATTTAAAACAGTTCATCGGATAAATCGGAATAGCTTGAATCACTGCCTTTATCATCACCTCCCGCCCAGCAAAGGAAAGGAAAGAATTGCCCTAACCCTGAATCTTACTTATGACCCGTTCTCTAATATAAGCAAGAGCTTGATGCTTTGACTTATCCCAGATACTAGGAATACCTAAGTACTTGCCAGGGTTCACAGATGCCGAGATATCAAGAATATTGCAAACCATTGCTCTCACATCATCAGGGGTATTAGCTGAGAAGAAAACACTTGATTTATCAAGATTAATGGATTGACCAGATGCAGAACAATATTGATTCAAAAGATAGGCCAATTGATTACAATTATCCCTGGAAGCATTCATGAAGAATAAAGCATCATCTGCAAAAAAACTGAGAGTAAGAACTGGGCAACTGAAACTCAGTTTAATACCATTGATCAACCCAGCCTCCTGATTCTTTATAATCATACTTGAGAGTACCTCGGCAACTAAGATGAATAGATATGGGGAGAGAGTGTCCCCCTGCCGCAAACCTCTGGTAGGGGAAAAAGAGCTAACTGGGTCACCTGAGAGACAAATATTCATCTTGACCGACCTCACACATTTCATAATCAAAGCCACCCAGGGAGCACAAAAACCCACCCTCAACAGAGTCGATTCCAAAAAATCCCATTCTACCCGATCATACGCTTTACTCATATCAATCGTAAGTGCAAATTCATACTTATCACTATCCCTCTTCCTTCTCAAGTAGTGATACACTTCATGAGCCACAATAATGTTATCATTAATGCATCTTCCCGGTACAAAAGCGCTTTGATTTGGAGAAATACAAGCATCAAGAAAGGGCCTCATTCGATTAGCTAGAAGCTTAGAAATAATCTTATAAGAAAAGTTACACAAGCCTATGGGACGAAATTGAGAAACATGTTCCAGCCTTTCAACCTTAGGGATCAAGGTTAAATTAGTTGTATTAATCAAATCTAAATCAGAGTTACCAGCAAAAAATTCCTCAACTAAGTGACAAATAGAATCACCAATCTCTGGCCAAGAGCTATGATAAAACGTACCTGAGAAGCCGTCTGGGCTAGGTGCTTTGGAGCTACCCAGACTAAAAGCAGCCTCCCTGATTTCCTCACGTGAAAGCGGTAATAAGAGTTGATGATTCATCTCTTCTGAGATCTTACAATCTATGAAGCCCAAGACAAAGTCGGAATTATACGTATCCGATGAAGAGAATAATTGCTGATAGAAGGCAGTAATGTTTCCTTCAATTTCACTACGCTTCACAAGCCAGATCCCAGCATCATCCCTGAGTTTAAGAATACTATTCCCATGACGGCGTTTAATGGTTGACATATGAAAGAACCGAGTATTCTTATCCCCTGCCGAGAGCCAATTCACTCTTGATCTCTGTAGCCAAAATCTTTCCTCCAATTCCAACAAGCGTTCAATAGCCACCTTAATATCACTAACTTCCTGCACATTATCCAAATCCGGCCCATCTAATGAGAGAGAGGCCAACCGAGTCTTCATCTCAGCAATCAATCTCATATTGTTAGGGAATTCCTTTTTGCTCCATCGCACAAACCCCTCCTTGCATCGCAAAAGTTTATCAACAAACTCAGAAATTATTGAGGGACTATCCCTAGAAGACATATTCCACCAATTCGCAACCAACCGACTAAATTCAGGATGAGTAGCCCATATTGCATCAAATCTAAAAGTCCTCTTCCTCCTAGGAGGGGAAGGAAGAAATTGAATAAAGAGTAGATGATGATCCGATCCCGTAGGCTCCACATTAAAGACTTGCAAATTCAGAAATTGTTCTCTCAATTGATCATTCCCCAAAGCACGATCAATACGCTCATAGATAGTGTCCGGAGGGTCCCTCTTGTTACACCAAGTAAATTGAGCCCCAAAAAAACCCAAATCATACAAACCACATTCGGCCACAGAAGTTCTGAACTGCAGAATTTTCCTCCAAGCTCGAGTGCACCCACCACTCTTTTCTTCTTGAGACATGATATCGTTGAAATCTCCCAAGCAAATCCAAGAACCCCCTATATTTCGACTGAGCTGATGAATCTTCTGCCAACATAATTTCCTTTCCTCTTCAGCTGGTGGTCCGTACACAAATGTAATAAACTCAGGGAAATCCACCATCGAAGAGCTTATTTTGGTGTGAATAATATTAGGTGAGGAAAAAAGAACATCCACCTTAACAGAGTCATTCCACCATAGAGCTAAACCACCACTAAGACCAGTAGGATCAACTAACCATTCCTCTTGAAATCCACATCGCCTCCTAATTTTCCTAACATACCTAGCCTTCTGCTTCGTTTCCATTAAGAACACAATCAGGGGTTTTTTCCGGAAGCACTCCTCCTTAAGATTCCTAACTGTCAAGGCAACCCCTAAACCTTGACAGTTCCAGGCTAGCATATTCATAATGAACCGGTGGCTAGTCCCATCCAGCCACCGGCGTTCTGATCAGCAGAAGAAGAACCAGTAGTTTCATCGTCCGACGTACCTGTGAGCCAACTCTGAGGAAAATCATTCTCAAACGGAGTAAAGGAATCCGCTGATGACAATTCATGAACCACCGAACTATGACACTGGATCAAGGATTTAAGGTTCCTAACACTCCTACGCCTTCCACGCTGAGCCAATCCTCCAATCACAGGAGTCTGAATAATTAAAGGGGAATCATTGAAGAGAACATTCCTCGGCCTCTTGTTTGCAACGTCCTCCATAAGACTATCCCCAGGCCTTTTTAAATGAAACCTGCCGAGAGATAAGGCCAGTGAAGAAACAGGCGAGAGTCCATTTACCATTGATGGATCACAAATTGTGGGCCCAGGGTCATTAGGAAAATCCACCCTAACAGGAGGTTGCACTTCAGATTCTATCGTGCTCCCAATCTCACAAATCTGTGAGCCCAAATCCAAATTAGGAGAAGGCTTCAGATAACACTTGTTAAAAAGAAGAAAGGCCTCAAATTGCTATCCACTTTTGATGTGGGCCTGAGTCTCCTCAATCTTACCACTCTCTTAGCCCAATGCTTCATCCCTTGTGGTACATTGAAAAGCCGATGGGCTTAACTCCTCCACAATCAAGGACTTTTGACCTTCAGAGGGAGTCAGCGGATCAGAGCCTTTTTCCTTCAAAAGTGATTCGGCGATATTGACAGGTGCCGCCTCCTTCTGACAAACCCCTGATAACGTATGATCCATAATCCCACCAAATCCTCCTACCTTCTGACACTCATTGTACCCAGCCACCCTTTTGCCACTCAACTGAACCACCAACTTCAACTCACCGTTCCGGTCAGGCACACCGGAAACCGGCACCTCCTTCCCCTTCCCAACCTCCGAAGCCTCCACCGGATCTCCTTCGCACCAGCCCTTCTTAAGAACCACCACCGAACCTCCCAACGTACGCACCGCAGATGTCCCCATCCAGCTCCCAAAGCCATGATTTTCCAGCTCCTTATCCTTCTGGTCCACCTGATATTTGCAACCCCTGCCTTCATGACCGATACGACCACAGAGATAGCATAAATGCTGAAGCCATTCATACCTAACCGAGACCCACGCTGGATTTTTATCCCCTCTCGGAACCCAGAAGCCAGACACCAGGGGTTCACTCAACTGCACTAAAACTCTAGCCCTGATAAAACCACGTCCGAGACGACCTTCTACCTTAGGTTTTTCATACATGACCGTTTCACCCACCACATCGCCGAGGATTTTCGCATTCTCATCCTCAAACGCTTCTAAAGGGAGACCGTGGAATTGCAGCCAAAAGGGAGCCTTCTCGAAGCTCACATCCTCCAAGACCATAAAGTCCTCCCATTCCTGAAGAACCAGCAGGCAACCCAAAACAGACCACGGACGGCCCTTTAAGATACGGAAGACATCCTACCTATTCTTGAATCGAAACAGAAACACAAGCTTATTACGATCCATCTCGTGGATTTCTAAATCCTTATCCAACTGCCAACCCTTCCGTATCATAGAAATAATAGTAGGAACATTCATATTCTTACCAGAGAGAACCTTACCAACCAAAGTCCCACCAACCATCCCTTCATCACCATCCAACTTCAAAACAACCCTTTTCTCACTGGGTACCTCACTGCACTGCCCCACCTCCATCCTTACAAATCCAGAGGAGGATAAAACACCACACCAGACAAGAACCAAGAACTAGATGACAAGAAGAAAAACAACAGGGAAGAAAGGATCGACAATCCGACAAGAAATCGCCAACCAAATGGATTCTCCAAGAGAACCGGCCGAACTCTCACTGGATGAGAGAGAAGCTCTCGCAATGAGAGAGAGAGTCGAGAACTAAGGTTAATGAAGTGAAGGTGTTAAAATGAACAAATAAGCCTAATGAGTATATTGGATAATTATTAAAATTTAATCCTTAATTTAATATAAAGATTTTTTTTTATTTACCAACACTACTAGTAGTGGAGTGGTATTAGGAGTAGTTTCCCCACCCCCTGTACTAGGTTTGATCCCCCTCTCCTATCGCCTATGTATCAAAAAAAAATATAAAGATTTTTCTTTCTCGATTAAATTTCTTTTGACCTTAAAATATTATCTCTAAAATATTTATGCCAAAAATTACTCCCTAATTTATTTGTCCTTGATTTATGGGAAAAATATGCCTTAAATTTTGATAATTAATTTCATAATTATACTTAAATCCTAAAATTAAAAATTAGGATGTTTCACAAGTCCAATGGGAAGAGCTCTAGAAAGAAAGCCTACCCTGATGTGTTTGAGTTGATTTTTTTTATTAAACGGGCTTTTAAAAAAAAAAAACATCCATTAATCTAAAAGCTCCATAATGGAGCGTCTACGGTGCGTTTTGAGCGTTGGAAGAACTGTGGAGAAAAATGTGTATGGGCCTTACCAAACTTTATTCCTTCTCTTTCTTCTACTGGCATAATGCAACATGTCTTAGGTGAGTTATTTACATTGGATGTAATTATTCACTCGCTCTAAACCAAAAAAAAAAAAAAAAAAAATTATTCACTCGCTTCATACTCTTTCATCTTCTTTTTTTCTTTTTTGATTTTAGCAATTTCTATATTTCTATATATTTATTTTCTTTGTATCTTTTAAAAACATAATTTAGGATTATAACACCAAAATTTAAATTCTTCATGTAAATTCTTTATATTGAATTAATATATGTAAATAAAAATAAAAATATATTTTTAATATATAGTTTTTAATAAGATTTACGCCCCTTTTTAGTCATTTTTTATTTTAACTTACTTTTTAACTGCTAACCCAAATATGTCTCTGTTTGTAAAAAAGCTACTTCTATCATCGTTAATCCAAATACAAATCACATTTACAATCGGACTCTTTTCCTATTGGGTTTTTGTAAAAATAATAGAAAATAAGCCATTATTCCTACTACTAACCCAAACATATCCAAAATGTGAAACTCCAATCTTCTGACAACTGCTGCATCATATTATATATATATATATATATATATATATATATATAATGCTTAAAGAAAAGCTTCGGCGGTTGTCAGTCCAAACCTAATATTTAGGTAAATAAATTAAAAATAATAACATCACATTATATATAAAATAATATATATAAATATAATGCTTAAAGAAAAGCTACAGCATGACCGGGTCAGTCCAAACCTAATATTTAGGTAAATAAATTAAAAATAATAACATCACATTATATATAAAGTAATGTATATAAATGTAATGCTTAATTTATAAAAGCTAAGGCATAAACGGGCAGTTCAAACTTTAAAAATAATAACATCACATTATATATAAAATAATATATATAAATATAATGCTTAAAGAAAAGCTACAGCATAACCGGGTCAGTCCAAACCTAATATTTAGGTATATAAATATAATGCTTAATTTATAAAAGCTAAGGCATAAACGGGCAGTTCAAACTAATGTTTAGAAGAATAAATTAAAAATAATAACATCACATCATATTTTATATATATATATAACCGGACAGTTCAAACTAATGTTTAGAAGAACAAATTAAAAAAAAAAATAACATCACATCATATTTTATATATGTATGTGTGTGAGATATATAGATACACACACATATACATATATATTCCCTCGGGTTTTTATTATAAGAAACCAACTACTAAATATATTTGGTCATTTTTATAAGGTACTTGCTTGTCCCTAATGAACATCAATTATTTTTTTTTCATATACGCCTCGAATTAATAAAGTAATGAGTGAAAGTAACAAATACTACTTCCGGTCCTAATTATAAGGCATAGTTGACTTTGTTTAGAGAGATTAAGGAAGCTAAATAAGTTATTTAATCATTTTATATATTGTATATCTTTAGATTATATATTAGTATGTGAGTCAAACTAATTACTTTGAAGAAAAAAATAAAAAGAAAAGTACTCTAAGTTAATTTAATTAGGTTCCTTAATTTCTCCAAAAAAGTCAACTATATCTTATAATTAGGACCGGAGGGAGTAATATAATATTAGAATTTAGTGCAATTAATAGGGGTAATATTGAAAGTTACTTCAATTGTAGGGCAACTTTATTGACTTTGAATGTTTTTCTTGGTTTATAAAAATTGTTAGTTTGTGTTTTATAATAAGGATTAGAGGAAGTACATTATATATATATATATATATATATATATATATATATATATATATGTGGTAGGATATAGTCACTATCAATTTTGGTCACTACTGATGTCACTACCACTTTTCCACCGTTAGATCCGTATCTCATCTACCTTTATCATTTCTCTCTTATTGAGATTCTGATCTAACGGTGGAAAAGTGGTAGTGACATCGGTAGTAACCAAAAATGATAGTGACAATATCAAATTATATTATATATATAATGCTTAAAACAAAAACTAGGGCATAACCGGGCCAGTTTAAACCTAATATTTAGATAAACAAATTAAAAATAATAACTTCACATTATATATATATATATTAAGAAAAACTAGGGCATAACTGGCCAGTTCAAACCTAATGTTTTGGAGAACAAACAAAAAATAATAACATCACATCATTGTATCAAAAAATAATAATAACATCACTTCAAAAAATTGTTCAATCTCATGCATTTATCTGAAAGGCCAAATAACTATTATTTTTACTACATTATTGATGTCATTGAGTCAAGAAAGATCAGCCGTCTGAAGTTGGCGTGTTGGCGGATGTACAAAGTATTCAGCACCTCTATGCTGCAGCTTCCTACCATTTTTATGAATGCTCACCATTTTCAATTCCATCTTTTCTCTTTTTCCTCTTCGATCATTCATAGAAATTCCTATCATTATTTCTCGTCACTTTCTTATAGCTACTTCCTTAACTCTTTTATCTTTCAACGACCTCACACATATTAAAAAAGTTATTAAATTAATGTATTTTCACCTTTCTTTCATTTTGAGTAAGACAGATATATTAATAATGCAGACAATTTTTTAGGCATATATTTTAGGAACGAAACAAATATTTTTAAGAAACCCTCACTCAACAACCCAAAATCACTTGTGCTTTTTGAGAGTTTCCTAACTAGGCTATTCTCTAGTTGACCCTTGATATCATTGCGTCTATTCACAAGTTCATTACTAATTTACATATATTTAAGAATTTAAGTTAATTATTTGTCAAAAAACTATGTATTGATTTTTATAAAAAATATCCATGTTTTTAATCTATCATATTGATATATTGTCAATCTCTAGCTCATACATCATATGAAAATCTAACTATAGGAAGTAGTTCTTAAAACATAGTAACTATGAGAAATAAAACATTAAAATATTCTCTTTAGAATTAACCCCCCCCCCCCCCCCAAAAAAAATAATTTCTGCATATTTAAATTGGAGAGAACAGGATACATGCATGCCGCCTATTTTGACTTGGAAGGCACTATTTAAAATGGTATAAAATATGCATAGTGTGGTGGACTGGGGGTGCACATTACATGCCCAATAATTACATGCTTCTTATGTGCTCATATCTCTAGTAGAGGTATAAGCATATTTTTTTTATTTTTTTAAATTTTTTATATATTGTATTTATTTAGATTTAAATTATATGTGGCTTTCTGAAATTTTTTTTGCATCCAGTATCTCAAATTAATTAGCTTCCAGTTACAAACAAATATTTTTGAATGCAGGACTGGAAGCTAATTAATTTGAGATACTGGGTGCAAAAAAAATTTCAGAAAGCCACATATAATTTAAATCTAAATAAATATAATATATAAAAAAATTTAAAAAAATAAAAAAAATATGCTTATACCTCTAATAGAGGTATGAGCACATAAGAAGCATGTAATTATTGGGCATGTAATGTGCATTCGGTGGACTGGTGGGTGGTGAGTTGGCGTATATGCTTGGCTATACTAATAAATTAGTTAGTTTATATAAGTAGAGCAAATCGAGTTAATTTGTGGAATTTAACACTATATTTAGTTAAATAATAACCATTTAATGGACATGGAAAATTTCAATTTAATCCAACTCAAATACCAAAATTTAAATTTAAACTTCGCATTTTTAATAAATTTTTAATCAGGTAAACAAGTTTTATTCGATATTTCTAAATAGTTAAATGATTAGAATACTCCTATGCAATTAAAAAGACAAATTGAAGGGTAAGTGCACATAAACCCCAATAATACATATTTGAGTTGTATGTATTTTTAATTATGTACTTATGGATGTTAGTATTAGAGTTGGGAATCAGGGCCGGTCGTAAAAGGCTAAGGCCTAACAAGGCTGAGGGTAAGAAAAACATCTATTTTTCAAAGCCCAACCTGAAAGCACTAGGATCAGGGCCAACCCTTTATGGCTCAAAAGTTACTATTCCAAATTTTAACTATTTTTCCTCTTTTTTTTCAAAGAAATATAATTAGTAAATTACAATAATTAAAAGTCTAATTTATCAAATAAATGTTGTCAACATTCATATCAAAATAACATGAAGAATCCAATAAATAAGCACAGTCACTAATTCATAATCAAAAATAAATTATGTTTACAAATATAATAACTCACATAAAATATAAGAAGCGTATCACTAAGCGACATTAGTACGATGACTATTATTGTCGTCATCTTCGCCACTATCATCAATTTCAACGACATTTGATTGTACTTCATTTTGAGTAGGCTCTGCTTCATGAGTAAGAATATCATTATTTTTTTCTCCCATCTCATAAACACATCCATAATCTTTATCTGCAACAAATAATAAACCAAATCATAAAATTAGAGTATAGTTATTATGTATTTGTACTTAAATGGATAAATAACTCTATAACAAATACAAAATACATGTAAATTAGTAAATTACTATCATATGTAAATCTATTGATCCAAACAATAATAATAACAATAAATTAAAAGGGCCTACAGGGCCGGCCTTTCAGGGCTTATTTCATTAAACTTTGCTAATTTTCAAATCCGACCCTTGAAGGGTTAGGGCTTAAAAGGGCCGGCCTGATGGGCTTGGCTCGATTTCCCAGCTGTATGTATGTATCTTAATTTATTTATTTATAGGAAATTCACTGATCGCATTGATCATATCATATTAATATGATTCACCATGCTTAAAGTTGCTCAACACTTTCGTCCAAGAAGCCACAATGGTTATTTCTCATGAAAAATACTTTTATAAAAAATATAGTAAGGGTATGTTTGGGATCCAGGTAATGTGACTCACTCGGACTTTTTCATTTGGCAAAAAAATTTCTTTACGTTTGATTCATGAACGATGTTTAGGAGTGCTTTTATATTTCAATTCTTATGACCCAAAATCAAGTTAAAGTTAAATCAATTTTTCTAACTTTTTTTGCTTTTAGCTTTCCCCCCCTCATATATGAATCTTTCGAAAACTTTTTAATATATTATTCAAATAATTTTTTGTTAAACTGACTTTTTTTTATAAAATTTTACTCAAATTTAAATCACATAACGTTAACGAACTTTTATCCCAAAAATCATAGGAAATAAAAGTCACTTTTTCCTTTGCTAACCAATAGGTATAATACCCCAAGATTTATATTCCTTTTAAACATGATATTTTGGCCATTAGGACTTATTGAAAATAGGAGAGTATGTTGTCTCCAAAATAGTATTGTATTTAATCTATCTCTTGAATAAGTTTTCGGTAGGACTTAATAGGGCAAAATCCAACTCCCTAAATTTTGTTAGGGGTCATAAAATATTGTAAAATGCCACAAAAACCCCTAAATCAATTAAATGAATTTTCAACAATTCAAGAACAATTAAATTCACACTTAAGGATATATTGTCTTATAATTCCTATATTGTCAAAAATAAGACGTAAAGGAGTAGGAAGAGGTTTAAAATGATTAGAGGACACTAAAAATAATTAGTGAACACCAAAAATTAATCTTAATTGAATTAACATTCATAATTAATCTAATGGCAAATATCAACAAACAATTTGGAATATATTGGCTAAATTCAATATTAAAGCTTAACAAGGGATCGATAATTGAAACAATTGAAATTAGTAGAATCATAATTAAGTTGTAAAACAATTAGAACACTACAAATTAAACCTAATTAAGCTAAATCAAATAATAAACAAAAAGAAATTAAATTAGGGCTTTTTACCACAACAATTTACATTGGATCATTTTTTGTAGCCTAAATCCTTACCAAACCTTTGCCCAACATAGCAATAAAGCCCAAAACAACCCTAAAACCCAAAAATTCAGAGGGAGCACGGTTTTGGCATAGCTTCAAGGGGAAGGAAATGGTTTTCAACACATGTGATAAATTGGTAGCTTGTGGGATACAAAACACTATTGCATACTTGCACCTCAAGTTGTTTTTGGCTTCTAGGAGAAGAAAGAAGAAAGAGAAGAAGGGAGAGAGAGAGAGAGGGCAGATGAGTGTGTGTGTGGTGAGGATTTAGAGTTTCTATGAAGCCCTAGATCCAATGGTGAATATTAGCCAAGAGTGAAGTTGCAATTAATTACACAATTGCCCAACCTTTTCACTATAAATAGAGGCATAGATCATTCACTTTTCTTCACACCAAGCAAAGCATCATCTGCTTATTTGAGAGAGAGTTGAGAGAGTTGGAGGAAGAGCTTGAAGGAGTCCAAGCTTTAGGTAAGCAAAGTTCTTAGTTTTGAGTTTATATTCATAGGTAGAAGTAGTTTTAATCTTTAAAATTCTAGAATAATTTTAGTTTCATGTTTTTATAGTTTAAAATAGCTTCATTTCGAAAATTTAGTGAAGGGAGTAGTTCTGCAAAATTCCCAGGTTATGAACACGGTAGTAACGAAGTTCTGGCGAAAATTCGTCGGTTAGGCGATTTCTGAACAAGTCACAGAAAAATGCATATTTTATGTTGAAAATTATATTGAAAAATTATGAGAAAATTCATGATGAAAGTAGACATATAGAGCTTTCCAAATCTGTAAATAACATGTTGAAATGAGCTCTGTACAATGAGAAAGAAATTCTCAAAGTTTATGTTGCGAAAATGCTGGAATTTCTGGGCAGAGGATGAACACGTGAAATCTGGGAATGATTTTTGAATTCTTGGCAAGCCCTGATATTTTTTCTGGAAAATAGACATCCTAAGGAGTCCGTAACTTTTTACAGATCTTCGTTTCGATTTTTCTAGAATTAGTTATGATTTTTCAAAGATAGGCGAAATTCTGCCCAATATTGTCCAGCGTTTTTCCACGAATTTTGAAGAAATAAAATAATGGTTTAATATACCAAGGGTAGAATATTCAGTAGTGGCCAAAAGTATCTTTTAGGATATTATTCTTTAAATTAATAGGACGATATTGCTATGATAGGCTGACCGAAAGAACGCTGCCCGATCAATTACATACGAAATTATCAATCCAGGTACGTTCGCGTACCGTAACACTAACTCTGATGCTTATGATATGTTTATATTTGTGATAGATGATTGTACATGTGATGTGTACTGTTAACATAAATATTTGTACATGCGATGTGTGCTGATGACATAGATAATTGTACATGTGATGTGTACTGATAACACAGGTGGTTGTACATGTGATGTGTACTGATAACACAGGTGGTTGTACATGGGATGTGTACTGATATCATAGATGATTGTACATGCGATGTGTACTGTTTACGTAGATGACTTTACATGTGATATGTATTGTTGCTTGTTGCTGAATGAATATCTGTCATACATATCTTGTCATACATAAGCATGAGGTTAACCGTTACCTGAGGTTCAATGGTAATTGAACCTCAGCTCCTAATATAGCTTCAGGGTCTGGAGGACCGAGGGCCGACGACAGGAGTAAGCAGCCCGTGTGAAGATCTGGCTGGAGTGTTTTTGTTTTTGATTATATAATATTTTGAATTATTGGGATGAATGTACCACTACTATAACCAACCATGGTTAATATTTTTATACAATCATCAGTTACTCGCTCTTTTAAACTTATTCCGATGCTCTACTCTGATCAATTATTTCGAAAACATTTTAGAAAACGGGGTGTTACAATAGGTTTGGATCTGCAAAAGAAATATTCTAATAAAAAGATGTTTTTAGACTAATGAATGACATTTCAGCTAATTTCATACTTTGATTCGAAGGTAGGTGAGTAATAATGTATTTAAAAATAAGAAAATGTTTGAAAATCAAATTATTTTAATTAATTTATTTAATTATTTTAATCTTTTTAAATTATATAAGTAGGACTTATATTAACAATACGAGGAATAATAGACATTTGTATGCTCCATGTACGTCCAGCAACCTTCTTCCAACAAAAGTTAAGGTAAATCAAAATTACGTGTGTTTAACATTTATTAGGTTCATTAAAAAATTAATCAAGGATTAATATATTTTTTCCCCTTCTGAGAAAGGATTAATATTTTCTTATAGGGAGTAGCTAGCAATACTTCCCATTTCATCTATTCTTTTTTTTTTTTTTCCTTTTATCAGTTTTCCAAGCTTCTTTTCTTTAGTGGCAGACATGAGTTTCGAAATGGACGAGGACTTGTGTCACACCCCAATTTTTAAAAGCAGAATTTTTTTTTTTTAATCAGAGTAGAGCATCGAAGCAAGTAAAAGAGTGAGTAACTGATATATCATTAACTGTGGCGTATCTGTCTGTTCATAGTGTACAGTACATTTTTCGTAACGGTACAAGTCTAGAAGTAAGATCCTCAGTCGGGTCTTTACGCGTGCTGTTTACTCTGCTTACTCCTGTTTTCGATCCACGATTCCCCGAACCCTGAAGTTATGGTAAGAGCTGAGGTTCAATACCCATTGAACCTTAGGTAACGGTTAACCTCATGCTTATGTAAACAAGATATGTATGATAGATATTTATGACATTACAGCAATAATTAATATAAAAACTCATAACAGATTCGTCTGGATAACGGTACACAGCCACTGCAATATGTCCGTTATCCCCAGAGTTTGCACTATTCACCAGTGCCACGATGACCTATCGTGTCCTCAGCATTAGGAAAAATCAACGGCATTATCAAGACTATAACTCGTGTATCAAGTTGAATGTATAAGCAAGTGAAGTAAGCCCCATAACTTAGTCACGGTGCATGACCTAAGATCAAGTTTTGTCCATGACTCTATGAAAGTATCTATCATATATAAGTATACAATAAGCATCAGAATTAGTGTTACAGTACGTGTCCGTACCTTTGTTGGCGAATACGGCACGTTGTCAGTCGGAAAGCGATCGCAGATATCCTATGAGGGTAATATCGCATCTATTAATTCACAATCAATATTCTAATAGATATCCTAGCCACAAATGACCATTTTACCCCTAGTGTATTTATTTTTCAATTATTTCCCCTTTAATTTTGGAAAAATGCTACTTGACAGCATTTGGGCTGATTTTCGCCTAAATTTAAAAAATCATAACTAATTCTAGAAAAAATCATAACGAGGATCTGTAAAATTCCCCAGACTCCTTAGGATGTCTATTTTTGAGAAAAAATATCAGATTTTACCCAGAAATCATGAATAGTTCCCAGTTTTCATGTGTTTAAATGCTGTCCAGAATTTCCAGAAATTCATAGTATAAACGTTGAGAATTTTTATCTCACTGTACAGAGCTCATTTTAACATGTTCTTTGCATATTTGAAAAGCCCTATATGTCTAATTTAACCATGAATTTTCCCAGAATTTTTCAACATCATTTTCAACATAAAATATGAGCATTTTTGTCACTGACCCCAGAAATCGCCTACCAACAAAATTTCGCCAGAGTTTTGTTATTCTGATCCCCAACTTCTAGAAATTTTTCTAAAATACCTTCTTCATTATTTTTTCGAATTAAAACAAATTTTAAACTCAGAAAAATTTAAAAACAACTTTATCTAGAGGATTTAAAAATCAAACTATAAAATAACTAAAAACTCAAACGCTAGAGCTCAAGAACTTACCTAGAACTTTTGCTCCTCCTTTCTCCAAGACTCTCACTCACTCTTTCACTCTTAGAATCAGATGCTACTTGGGATTTTTGGTGTGAGGATTTGTGAAGAGCTATTGCCCCTATTTATAGTAAAAGAGTTTGGTAATTTTGTAATTAATTGCAACTTCCTCTTATCAATTTTTAACCATTGGATCTAAGTTAAAATTTCAAACTCTCATCCTCACCATCTAACCCTCACATCCGTGTCCCCTCCCTCTCTCTTCCTTCATCTTTTTTTTCCCTTCCTCAAGAAGTTGAAGAAGCTTGCCACTCAAGGATTGAATAGTCCACCTTCATGGACAAGTTGTTGACCGTATTAAACATGTGTTTGAAACAATTCCCTTGCTCTCCAAGGATTGGAGCTTGTCCATGAAGGGTTGGAACTTGGTCACCAAGTCTTGGAAGATTCTCCTTCTTCAACAAGTTAGTGCTTTTGGTTTTCACATGTGTTTGAATTTTTCCCCTTGCTCCCCAAGCTCCTAAAACCGTGCCCCCCCCCCCTTCTTCCTTCTTTTTTTGTTCATTTTGTGCTTTATTGTAATTGTTTGGATAATGTTTTGGAACTACATAATTGGCCCTTTAATTACTAATTAAGGTAAGACTCCCTAATTGATGGTTTTATACATGCTATATAGCTAATTAAGAACTTTAATATTATTGCCTTAATTTATTGTAACTCAATCATCCACTAATTGTTTGTAATGTTCCATAATTAATTTAAGCATTTTCACACCCTTTTATAGTTTATTAAAAACTAAATGTGAATATTTTGATTCAAGTTAAAATCCCTAATATAGTGTTTTAGTTATTATTATGCTTAATTGTAGGTGCATGATTGATTATTAAATCAATTATGATTTTTAGAAACTCATTTGTTACTAATATTGAACCCTTATTGGTCTTTAATGCTAAATTAAGCTAAAATATTTCAAATTGTTGATTAATAATTGCCACTACATTAATTGTGGAAATTTATGCAATTATTTTAATCAATGTAAACTTAATTGCCATTTAATTGTTGGTAATTTTTCTCTAATTGGTTTAGGTATTTTCATAACATTTTATGGCTCTTAATAATTAAATATGAACTATGCTTTAATATGAAAATTATAGGGTATTTTATGTTCTCTAAATGAAATTCGAATATTTGAGTCTTTTTGATTTATTTAATTCTAAGAGAAAATTCCCTAATTTAAATTAGATAAACTATAATATCTTTGAGACCACATATTCACCTATTTTAATAGGTATCATTTATCAAAATATAGTGGTTATGCTAAATATGATTTTTAGGGTATTATAACTTGTTACAGTACACCATATTCTCTATCTCTACAAATTAAAAAAACCCAATAATTTAGTTATTTTAACCATTAATAGCAAGGCTAGCTAGGGGAACTGGGGAAGACTCGGGAGTCTGGAGTCATAATGTCCTAATTTTGTTTTATTCCTATTATATGTGTTATATATTTTTAGGTTCCTAAATATATTTATATACATTTTTTAGGGTAAAATTTATAATATTTTCCTGAACTTTAATTTAGGTCAGTGGTATATAATATTTTCAGTGAGTTTAACGTTGTAGGCTAAAATTTACAAAATTATCCATTGTATCAATTTTTTTACATATCCTTATTAATTAAGGAAAATATTTACCTTAAGTCCTTTATATGCAATTTCTCCCATCACATATGGTCATGTGACCTAGTTTTAGAATATTATCATTTAACTATAAACTCATAAAAAACTATAGCCATGTTTATTGCCTTATTAGAAAAGTCGACATAATGGATATATAAGAAATTGATATAGGAATGGTTCTATTAATTACTCAAGAATTAGAGATTGATTAATTAATCAAGTATAAAGAAATTGCCCAGTGGTTTTAAGGATACTTTTGGGGAAAAAAAACACACACACACATAAATTGTTGACAAATTTCATGTCACTGCCTAAATTAACTAATTCTCTTGATTTTTGTAAAGCGGTTTAAAGGATTCTCTGTATATAAAACCAAAAGGAGCATATAATATCCTACTATATTCTTATAATTATTTAATATCAATATTAAGAGGCGTATAAATCAGATATAGACAGGATTATTTACTATTATCTCTCTGGGCTCTTTCGTATACTTTTTTTTTTTTTTTTGGGGTCAAAGGCTCTTTCCGATACCACCTCACACTATTTTCACCCCTATTTCGTACTTAGGGCGCATTTCAATAAAACAAATAATTTCGAAACTACTCCCTCTGATCTTTATCATAAGGTACCAATTAGTAATTATATTTGGTCTTTCTTATAAAACGTTTATTTGTTTTCAAAGTGAATTAATTATTTTTTCCATGTATGTCCATAATTAATAAGGATAGTGTGTAAGAGTAATAATTAATATAATATTAAAATTTAGTGTAATTGGTAGGGGTAATATTAAAAGTTAATCCCTCCGATCTTAATTATAAGAATACTTTTTGGAGTTGGTTTTGGTCTTAATTATAAGAGTAAGTTTTTAACTTTTATCAATTTTTCTTATAATAACCCTATTTATACTTTAACAACAATAACTAAAGACAATAATAATTTAATAACACACCTATATAGTTCATAAAGTAAATAATGTTTGTAACTCATTAATGTTATATACACCTCAATTATACTTTTTTGTTATAAAATAATTTTGAGCAACTTTGGTCATATTTTTCTCATATTACCCTTACTAATATTTCTCCTACAATAATTAATTTACAATACGCTTATATTTTATTAAGTGAGATATTCTACTTTATTTTTTATTTTTAAATAACATAATTTTAATATTCTACAATAATAAAATTATTTCATGACCTCCTTTTTATTTAAGAGCGTGCTTTAGGCTACTTGCATTCATTAATTAAATTCAAATTAAATTGTGTGTTTAAATTGATTGTATTAAAAGAAATTGGTGGTGAGTGTGTGGGCCCTCTCATTGGATAACACCAATAACTCGATGAAATTAGCCCGGGTCACTGTTACGCACAGTATACATATTAGATACTCTATTGCAAACCAGCACTATTAATAGTGTAGTGGTATTGGGATTCATTTTTTCCCTTCCGGTCCTGGGTTTGATCCCCCCTCCCCTATCATCTTGTATCAAAAAAAAAAAAAAAGATACTCTATCGCGAGAGAAATTGAGTGTGCGGGCTACGATTGAACTACTTTTGCCTTTGATGTAATTTTTAATTTTTAGTAGGGGTATTTTTAAAAAATAATTATAATTAACTAATTTAATTTTCCTCCTTAATCTCTCCAAATTATAATACATAGCTCCTATAATTAGAACCGGAAAGAGTACTTAAATTATAGGACAACTTTATTAATTTTAACTATTTTTATTAATTTATGAAAATTATTAGTTAATATCTTATAATAAAGAAATATCACTCAAAAACCCCGATTGTTAAGAGATCGGAGTAGCTGATAGAAAAGACTATAGTTTTTATTAAAAAAAACATTTATAAAAAGTACGAATCTTCTTTTTTAATTCACCATGTTCAGCATATGCTTCCAGTAGATGACATATTTTTCTCTTTCAACCCACGCATGCTTGTCTCAAGCAAATTCCCACGAAGCTTCGTGGTGCCATATTCGCTATGGGTCCTCCTTCCATTCTTTTTTTTTTTTTTTGTTCAATGTGCTTTTTCGGTGTTGTCCTCTTAAAAAAAACATAAAGAAATATTAATGATAATTTTTTTAAATATATTTTATTTATTTAGATTAAATTATATACTACATCATGAAATATTTTTTAACCCAATATTTTAAATTAATAAATTTTCAGTCTTGTATTTAGAAATATTTTTCTTGTAACAACAATATCTTAGAAATTAATTAATTTAAAATACTAGATACAAAAAATATTTTAAAATGGAGCATATAATTTAATCTAAATAAATAAAATATATAATAAAAAATGTCATCAACATTTTTTTATCAACATTTTTTTTTATGTGCTTGCCAAACACCTAATAAGCACATATAAAAAGCATGGGAGGAGGATTCGATTCGCTACAAATTCTTTCAAGCCCCTGTGAGTGTGGGATCTCTCTCTTCTTGCTTTACTCATCGCGTGGTGCTAACCATGGCACATCGATCATCATCCTCTTCTATCACTTACAAATGGCCTTATGATGTGTTCCTCAGTTTTTATGGTGATGATACTCGCTTAGGTTTCATCAGCCATCTCTATGAATCTCTGCATCGAAGTGGAATTCATGCCTTTATTGATTATAAAATCAGGGACGGAGAACACATCACAGACGCACTTTTTAAAGCTATTGAAGAATCAAGAATAGCCATCATAGTTTTGTCAGAAAACTATGCAAACTCAACATTTTGTTTGCAAGAACTTGAAAAGATTGTTGATTGCTTCAAGGAGGAGAGCCGGTTGATATATCCATTGTTTTACTATGTGGATCCCTCAGAACTACGACGTCCTAGAGGTAGCTATGCAGAAGCGTTGGCTCGACTAGAGGAAAGATTCAAAGATGAGAGGCACAAGGTGGAAAAATGGAGGCAGGCTCTGTCTCAAGCTGCTGACCTCAAAGGCTATCATCTCAAACCCAAGTATATATCTCCTCGCTCTTTTTATTATTAGTTTTCAATCTGACAACAACATACACATACTATATGATGTCCAACAAGAAAATGAAGGCTCGGTCTGGTTCCATTTTTGTCGGGCTAACACGATTTTGGTGAAATATGCTAATTAATTCTTAGAAAACTCATCGGAAAACATTTTTTTAATTTTATTTTCCTTTAAAAAAGAAACAGTAACCAAGCACGCCATATTCCCCCATTATGCAGAGTGGCTTACTTCCATTAACTAGCTAGAACACCATTAATCCATACAGGTGGGTGATAATACTTAATTATATTTATCACTTAAATAATAAATTTGCTATTTTTCCAATATGTGGGATTGAATTTAAAATAATGCTTTAAACACTTTCATATTCATTATTTACTGTGTGAGGAACATTGAAACTATATCTTATTGGAACTAAAAATATGCTTCTTTCAAATTGGCCAGGATTGCAAATGAACAAGAGTGTATTACAAGGATCACTAGTGAAGTTGCTGCTAGAATTAACTTAAAGCCTTTATATGTTACAGATTATCCAGTTGGACTTGAGTCACGAGTTAAGAAAGCCATCTCTTGTTTAAATCTTTGGTCCACCAAGGAAATTAAAATGATAGGAATTTGGGGAGCTGGTGGAATAGGTAAATCAACTATTGCAAGAGCAGTATATAATTCCATTGCCAATAATTTTGAAGGCGTATGTTTTCTTTCTGATGTAAGAAAACAATCTAAAATGCCAAATGGTTTGTTAGATCTTCAAAAGAAATTATTGGGTAGATTAGTCATGGAGAAAGATCTCGAATTGGGTGATTTTCATGAAGGAATACCAATAATAGAACACAGGCTTAGTCAAAAGAAGATTCTGTTGATTCTTGATGATGTTGACGAATCAAACCAATTAAAAGCACTTGCTGGAAGTTGTGATTGGTTCCGTTATGGAAGTAGAATCATCATCACCACTAGAAATAAGCAATTATTGAAAAGTCATGGTATTGAAAGCATTTATGATGTCAAGGAATTAAATGGTGAGGAATCTCTAAAGCTGCTTACTTGGTATGCCTTTAAAAAAGAACATGTGGATTTCAACTATATGGAGGTTTGCAAACGTGTAACACACTACTGTTGTGGCTTTCCATTAGTTTTAGAAGTTATTGGTTCTTACTTGTGCGGTAAAGAAGTCAGTCAATGGAGTTCCGCATTGGATCAATTTAAAAGCATACCGAACAGAACAGTTTTGAATGCCTTGAAATTAAGCTTTGATATGTTAGAAGAGGTAGAGAAACAAGTTTTCCTTGACTTGGCTTGTTTTTTCAATGGTGAGGAATTAGCACATGTCAATTATATGTTGCTATGTATTCATGGAATCCAACTAGAATATGCTATTGGAACCCTTGTTGATAAATCCCTTATAAAGATTAAACGAAATTGTATAACAATGCATGACTTGATAGAAGACTTAGGTAAAGCGATCGTTCGACAAGAGTCATCATATGAGCCTGGTGAACGTAGTAGATTGTGGTTCTATAAAGACATTCTTCATGTCTTACAACAAGACACAGTAAGATCTTCAACATGCTTGTTCATTTTTCTGAAATTTCATAAGTTTTCAAATTTATTATGTGCTTTTCATTTTGCAAGGGAACTAATAAAGTAGAAGCCATAATTCTAGACTTGCCTGAAAGTATAGAAGTACAATGGAGCGGGAAGGAACTTATGAAGATGAAAAATCTCAAAATACTTGTGATAAGAAATGCTTGCTTTTCTAAAAGTCCAAAATATCTACCAGATAGCTTAAGGTGGCTGGAATGGAAAGGATATTCTTTCAAATTTTTACCACTGCGCCCAACCCAACTTGTCTACCTTGACTTGTCTGATAGTTCTTGTGAATTTTTCCAACCATTTGATAAGGTAAGTATATATACAAGTACCATAGTACTTTTCTTTTTGTTTCTTTTCCGAAGTCTAAAAGTAAATTGATTTTTGTTTTGCAGAAGTTTCCGAATTTAAGTCGTATGAATTTAAGAAATTGCAAATTTCTTCAGCAAATACCAGACTTATCTAGAGCTTCTAATCTAATAGAATTGTGTCTTGATGATTGCACAAATTTAACTGAAATTCATGATTCAGTTGGATGTTTAATTAAGTTGAGAGAATTGAGTGCTATGCGATGCAAAAACTTGAAGATTTTTCCTTCTCGCCTTAGGTTGCCATCTCTTGAGCGTCTTGTCCTTCATGGTTGTTCAAGTCTTCAGACATTTCCAGAAATACCAATCGTGATGGAAAAAATGAAAATACTTTATTTGTCCAAGACAGCAATTACCGAATTACCATGTTCAATTTGCAATCTTATTAGACTTTGTACCCTATGGGTGGATGAATGTCCTAATCTTAAGCAGCTACCAGCTAGCATTTGTACATTACGAAACCTTATTGATCTAAGCGCAATAGGTATTGAAGGACTGAGTCATTTTAAGATGCATGAAGGTGGTGATGAAGCAAGCTTGTATTGCTCAGGCATGTCATTGAAAATGATTCAGCTTTGTTTCTCAAATTGCAATTTCTCAGATGACTCTTTGGCCTTTTGTCTTTCCCACTTCACTAATATGGTACGTTTAGATCTGAGTTTTAATAATTTCACAATTCTTCCAGAATGCATCAAAGAATATCACAATTTGAAATATCTTTTATTGAATAATTGCATTCAACTTAAGCATATTGGAGGGATGCCACCAAACTTGGATAAATTTAGTGCCATATGTTGCACATCATTGACTGAGTTATCCAAAAGGAAAGTACTCAAGAAGGTATCTCTCTCTCCCCTCCCCTTAGCTCTGCTTCTATTGTTATATTCTTTTATGCCTTACATCTTAGTTAACTTATCTTTTTTGGCAATACACAATTGGCAGGCACTAAACATTCAACCTAGGAAAAGAAACTTTATTTTGCCAGGAAATAAACTTCCAAAAGGGCTCCATTATTATGCTCAAGGAGGTTTTGTATCATTTTGGGTTCGTAGCGTATTCCCATTGGCTTCTCTTTGGATTCTTTGTAAAGATCACCGGCATCGTGCTTCCGATTCTAGATTCTCAGTGCGCATCAATCAAGGGGAGAAAATTATGGATTCTTCTGCGGGGGTTTTCCTGTCAACAATTATGACTGATCACATATATATATGTGATATGCAAAGCATAATTCTCAGTACTGAACTCCCCCTTGTAAATAAGTGGAATCAAGTGGAGATTTCCTTTGAGTGCAGGGTAAAGGAAATCTATTTTGGAGTTCATGTATACAATCTACAAAGTAACTTTGAAAATATTCAATTCGTGGACGCTAGAAGATACATTATTGTTGCCAACTTGTTGCAAAAAATACAAGATTGGAAAGATGTCGAGGAAGATATGAATTTGGATTCAACCTCAACTTGTTATCAAGGTTTTTTTTTTTTTTTTTTCCTTCATCTGCCTTTTTATGCTACCATTGATTTTCTTATTTTTTACCGCAAGTGACTTTATGATATCATCATCGACTTATTTTTTTTTTTCCTATTTTCTTTTATTTTATTCTGAATTTTTGGAAGAACGAAAAGAATATAACTATAATAGAGAGGGAAAGTAAAACATAGAGGAAGCTATATGAAAGAGAAAATTATTAATATGTAAGTCCTATAGTTTCACGTGATTTTTTAATAAAGTTTATGTAGTTATGGATCTTTTATCAAGTCTTTATAGTTTCACATAACTTTTAATTACGCTGATGTAATTTTTTTATTAGTTCCATATAATTTTTCTTTTCCTTTTATCAGACATTTGAAACTACAAAAATTTGATTAAAATAAAATGAAACTACAGACACACATTCTGTGAGGTTTTGGAAACGTTGTAAAACTAAACTCCTAACTTAAAGACCTATCTTTCCTGTATATAATGATTGCTGACTTGGGGCACAAGAGAGAATTATTATAATAATATTAGGCCCCCAAACTCCTTCATGCTAATTAAGTTGTGCATGTTTCAGTCCCTTCTTATAGAAAAATTGCTTATTTTAATATTATTTGTAATATTTACCGGTATATATTTTTATCATAACATGATATTACTTCTTTTAATATGTATATCCTCAATATATATATATATATATATATATATATATATATATATATTCTTCAAATACACACAATATATTTTCAAAGTTTTTATGAAATAATTTATTTCTTATATGCACACAGCCACACACACATCTTTTTGTTAGGAAATGGTATTAAATTAGATTTTTTTGAGAAACTTTAGTCACTTTACTGGTAAGCTAATAGTCTATCGGTCAAAGCCCTTTTTTAAGGGGAATTTTTGGGAGATTACTTATTCTTATTTATAAGTGGCTCCAAAAACTTATTGAAAATATTTATTATCATTTTTCATTAAGTACTATATCAATATAAGTTATTCAAACTCCAATAACTATCCAAGTGGGCCTAACCCATTATCTACATGAGAGAGATAGAGGATACTTGAAAAATAATTTTCATCTTTAACATATTTATTATATTTAACTAGTTTTAACCAATATTTTAATTTATATAATTTAGTTATTTGTATCTTTTGAAAAGAAATGGACAGGGTATCAAAATTTGCAACTCCAGAAATCAATTAATAGCTTGGCTTCTAGATGATTTTACTCTATAGTTTATTATTACTATTAATTAATTAATGTTGCTACAATTGTGGCCTTCAAAACTTGAGTTTTGTTCTATATCTTTAACATTGTTTTTATTTTCATGTACAGAGAGAGATATTATAGAGAAGCTTCGACCTTATTGGGATTTAAGAATTTTGAAAGTTGATGGTCATTTCTACAACAACTTGATTGAATTACACAAAATTAATTACAAAAACTGTTGGAGAATTCCTGCTCTTGGGCATCTACCTGCTCTGAAGACCTTAACTATTGAAGGATTAGAAAATGTGGTGGCTATCGGTTCTGAGTTTTTCCATGGAGATGATTCTGCTTCTCTTGTACCATTTCCATCCCTTGAAACTCTTCATTTTGAAAATATGATCTCATGGGAAGAATGGAATTCAATAGATATGGATGCTTTCCCCAAGCTCCGCACTCTTTGCTTTCATGATTGTCCCAAACTAACTGGAAATTTACCTCTACAACTTCTTTCTTTAAAGAATCTGGAAATTGAAAGATGTCCACTGCTCGCTTCTTTTATCCCAAACTGCCCATATTTGGATGAGTTAGTTATAATTAAAAGTGCAAATGTCGTGTTGCAAGAGCAAGAATTGCCACCTTCTCTAAGCCGTCAAACAATTTCAGGTACGCAAATGTCTGAGCCTTTATTTAAAAAGGGAAAATTACTGTAGAGGCCCTTTTAACTAAAATAAGTCTAAAAAGGGCCCTAACAATCTGACATGCCCAGAATAGGCCCTAGGGCCCTAATTGGGATTGAATGAATAAATGAGAAGACACAAACGCCCCTGATTTAAAAAGCAAATAAGAACAACTCTGGACTAATAAAAATGAACAGATGAAATCAGTTTTGGCGCTGAAGAGAAGAAAGCATCGTACAAGGCAAACGCGAGGGAGAGAACAGCTGGGTTTTTCTGAACCTTTATATTTACTCAACTCAGCGAGAGAGAGAGAGAGAAAGAACGTCTATATTACCAATCATCCACTTCGCTATAGGATGAACTCAGCTGGTTTAAATTTGTTGTTGTGAACATTTTTTTCAGTTGAAGGTTGGGTGGCTGAAAGGTTGGACCTTGGCCAAATTTATGTTATAATCAGATAGGAAATAGGTAAGAAATACTAAGATTTTGCTCAATATATCATTATCACCATTCTAGCTGGACTTTAATCATTGGAGGGTTGGGTGGAAAAAATGTTGCTCTGTTTTTTGACATGAAAACAGAGGGAAAGGTGTGTTTTTAAGTGGGAATGGGTGCATGGGATGAAGCTACACTTGGTTGAAAAACGCTGAAATGGGATAGTCGTAAATATGACTGATATAGTTGTAAATATGACTGATATAGTTGTTAGTACGAGATGATTGTTAAAACGTTGTAGGTTGCTCTATTTTGGGCATGGAAACAGATGGAGGTCTGTTTGTTAGTGACCCTTGATATTGTTGTAAGTAACCCCTGATATTGTTGTAAGTGACCCTGTTATTGGTGTAAATGACCCCTGTTATTGTTGTAATCGCCCCCTAATTAAAAGCATTTTTAATGACTGTTCTTGAAAAAACAGTCATTGAAAAGAATTTTTAACGACTGTTTTGTCATGAACAGTCTTTAAAAGTGCTTTTTTTATGACTGTTTTTTCAAGAACAGTCATTAAAAGTACTTTAGTGAATAAAAGAAAATAGTCAGAAAAAAAATATCACTTTTAATGACTGTTCTTAAAAAAACAGTCATAAAAAATCACTATTAAAGACTGTTCTTGACAAAACAGTCGTTAAAAATTCATTTTAATGGCTGTTTTTTCAAGAAAAGTCATTAAAAGTGCTTTTTTTATGACTGTTTTTTCAAGAACAGTCATTAAAAGTGCTTTTTTTATGACTGTTTTTTCAATAACAGTCATTAGGGGTCACTTACAACAGAATCAGGGGCTATTTACAACAAAATCAGGGGGCAATTATAACAATAATATTAATAGGGGTCACTTACACCAATAACAGGGGTCACTTACAACAATATCAGGGGTCACTTATAACAATATCAGGGGTCACTTACAACAAAATCAGGGGGCGATTACAACAATAACAGGGGTCACTTACAACAATAATAGAAGTCACTTACAACAATATCAAGGGTCACTAACAAACATACCTCCCTCTGTTTCCATGCCCCAAAACAGAGCAACCTACAACGTTTTAACATTCATCTTGTATTGACAACTATATCAGTCATATTAACAACTATATCAGTCATATTTACAACTATATCAGTCATATTTACGACTATCCCATTTCAGCGTTTTTCAACCAAGTGTAGCTTCATCCCATGCACCCATTCCCACTTAAAAACACACCTTTCCCTTTGTTTTCATGTCAAAAAACAGAGCAACATTTTTTCCACCCAAACCTCCAATGATTAAAGTCCAGCTAGAGTGGTGATAATGATATATTGAGCAAAATCTTAGTATTTCTTACCTATTTCCTATCTGATTATAACATAAATTTGGCCAAGGTCTAACCTTTCAGCCACCCAACCTTCAACTGAAAAAAACATTCAGCAACAGCAAATTTAAACCAGCTGAGTTCATCCTATAGCAAAGTGGATGATTGGTAATATAGACGTTCTCTCTCTCGCTGAGTTGAGTAAATATAAAGGTTCAGAAAAACCTAGCCGTTCTCTCCCTCGCGTTTGCCTTGTATGATGCTTTCTTCTCTTCAGCTCCAAAACTGATTTCATCTGTTCATTTTTATTAATCCAGAGTTGTTCTTATTTGCTTTTTAAATCAGGGGTGTTTGTGTCTTTTCATTTATTCATTCAATCCCAATTAGGACCCTGGGGCCTATTCTGGGCATGTCAGATTGTTAGGGCCCTTTTTGGACTTATTTTAGTTAAAAGGGCCTCTCCAGTGATTCTCCCATTTAAAAATATGGATGTTGAAGATTTAATTGTTCTGGATTGTCCTATGCAGTGCCATGCCAATATATATGTGTGTGTGTGTGTATATATATATATATATATATATATATTCTTCAAATGCAGACAATATATTTTCAAAAAATTTTATGAAATAATTTATTTCTTGTATATACACATATATATCTTCTTGTTAGGAAATGATATGAGATTAGATTTTTCCAAGAAACTTTAATCACTTTTCTGATAAGCTAATAGTCTATCGCTCAAAGCCCTTTTTTAAAGAGAATTTTCAGGAGATTACTTGTTCTTATTTAATATTCAAACTCCAATTACTATCCAAGTGTGCCTAACCCATTAGCTACATGAGAGAGATAGAGGTATATTTGAAAAATAATTTTCATTCTTAACATTTTTTATTATATTTAACTAATTTTAAGTGGTAAAAAAATATTAAACTAATTTTAACCAATATTTTAATCTATATAATTTAGTTATTTGTATCTTATGAAAGGAATGGACAAAGTACCAAAATTGACAACTATAGAAATCAATTAATAGTTAGCTACTTAGCTTCTTTTGCAAGTATAATGAATTATGTTGTTTTATTAGTTTATGTTATGGCAACATCAAGTATAAGCATACAAGTTATTTACAATTTCTAATTTACGGCAAGCTTTTGCCATTTTATAGTTTAGAGTAAAATGCATTAACTATCATATTTTATCTAAACCTCTATTTTGAAAATGTATATAAATCTTCACTGAAATTAAAATATATGTTACACAATTTTTTTTTATAAATTTGAGATTTCATTTCATCCATCCAACACATTAATTGACCATTAAGTTTGACTCAAACTTTTATTTTAGCCAAAACACCATTCTTTTAACATTTTCATAAAGAAGGGTAAGTCCGTAAAGATAACCACAAGGACATCAACACACATCATACACAAAACCAAATGAAAGTTAAGAACACAAAACATAAAAACTCCATATACAAATATAACAGCTAACCAAACCGCCGGCCAAGTTAAAGCATCAATCGAATTGAGGGAAAAAAGGATATCACCAATAATTTTCAGCGGAATGCGTGAGACCATGGCAACAAGCGAAGGTGAAGAGATATGCTGTTATTATTTAACATAATATTTATTTGAACATTTATATTTGCTAAAATTAATTTATTATATAACTCATAATAATTATAATACATATATTTTCAAACTTTCTAATAAGTTATAAAATTAATTAATTTTTATGCTTATTAAAATAAAATTTCATAATTTAAAATTTTCATCGCATTTATCGAAAACACATTTTTATTCATCATCATATATTGCTAGTGTGAGAGAGTAGAGGATTTTACTCTATAGTTTATTATTACTATTAATTAAGGTTGCTACAATTGTGGCTTTTAAAACTTGAGTTTTGTTCTATATTCTTAACATTTTTTCTATTTTCGTTGACAGCGAGAGATATTATGGAGAAGCCTCGACCTTATTGGGATTTAAGAATTTTGAGAGTTGATGATCATTCCTACAACAACTTGATTGAATTACACGAAATTAATTGCAAAAACTGTTGGAGAATTCCTGCCCTTGGGCATCTACCTGCTCTGAAGACCTTAACTATTGAAGGATTCGAAAGTGTGGTGGCTATCGGTTCTGAGTTTTTCCATGGAGATGATTCTGCTTCACTTGTACCATTTCCATCCCTTGAAACTCTTCATTTTGAAAATATGATCTCATGGGAAGAATGGAATTCAATAGATATGGATGCTTTCCCTAAGCTTCGCACTCTTCGCTTTCATGATTGTCCCAAATTAATTGGAAATTTACCTCGCCAACTTCTTTCTTTACAGAATCTGGAAATTGAAAGATGTCCAATGCTTGCCTCTTCTATCCCAAACTGCCCGGCTTTGTACAAGTTAGTTATAATTAAAAGTCCAAATGTAGTGTTGCAAAAGCAAGAATTGCCACGTAACCTAAGCCGTCTAAGAATTTCAGGTATGCAAATGTGTGAGCCTCTATTTGAAAAGATCCAAGTTGAAGATTTAGTTGTTGAAGATTGTCTTGATGCAATTTCACTTTTAGTGATTCATGGGTCACATTTAGTGAAAAGGCTAACTATAGCATATTGTGAGAATCTCAAGTTTGACTTGGTTTCAAAGGCAACTCTTTGTCATATCCAAAGGATTTCCATTTGTTATTGCAAAAACTGTTGGAGAATTCCTGCCCTTGGGCATCTACCTGCTCTGAGGACCTTAACTATTGGAGGATTAGAAAGTGTGGTGGCTATCGGTTCTGAGTTTTTCCATGGAGATGATTCTGCTTCACTTGTACCATTTCCATCCCTTGAAACTCTTCATTTTGGAGATATGATCTCATGGGAGGAATGGAATTCAATAGATATGGATGCTTTCCCCAAGCTCCACACTCTTCGCTTTCATGATTGTCCCAAACTAATAGGAAATTTACCTCAACAACTCCTTTCTTTAAAGAATCTGGAAATTCAAAGATGTCCACTGCTTGCTTCTTCTTTCCCAAACTGCCCAAAATTGGATGAGTTAGTTATAATTAAAAGTCCAAATGTAGTGTTGCAAGGGGAAGATTTACCAAGTTACGCAAGCCGTCTAACAATTTCTGGTATGCGAATGTCGGAGCCTCTATTTGAAAAGATGCATGTTGAAGATTTAATTGTTCGGGATTGTCCTGATGCAGTTCCACTTCCAGTGATTCACATGCCACATTCAGTGAAAGGGCTAATTATAGCAGATTGTGAGAATCTCAAGTTTGATTTTATTTCAAAGGCACCTCTTTGTCATCTCCGAAGGATTTCCATTTATAATTGCAAGTTTTTGAGGTCCTTGTTTGATGATATTAAACGTCTTCTCCCAAATTTAGAAGAGCTATTTATAAAAGGATGTCCAGAACTTGACCCATTGTCAATATCCTTACCATCAAGTTTAAAACGAATTGAGATAAGAGAGTGTGACAAGTTATTATCTTGTCTTACAGAATTGTATCACCTTCCAACTATCACTCAACTTTGCATCTATTTTCGATGTGTGTCAAGGCATTGCAAAGGGCTTCGACATCTAACCACTCAAGAACTACAAATTTTGGATTCTCCCAACATTGGGGAAATAGAAGGAGAAATTATGCCTCCTTCTCTACAAAGGCTCCACATTTGTGATTATGGGTTTCTCTTAGAACAATGCCGAGACAATGATCAGAGTATTAGGCCCGACTACTCCCCCTCTTTTAGGTAGCACTAATATGGTCCCTTATTCCAATTATTAGTGTAATACTCCTTTCGGTACATTTTTGTAAGCAACAACTACTAAGGTCACCCAAGTTAAATAATTGTTTCAGATTAGTTAAAAATAATAAGTGTGTCAGGAAATGCATTTTTTTTTTCTTAAATATACCCTAATTTATAAAGATGGTGAATGAGAGAGAAAGAGTTGGGGGGGGGGGGAATTAGAAAGAATGATTGGGGTATAAAAATGAAAAAATTGCATTAGATTTTTAGACAAACACAAATTGTTGCTTATATATAGTATCAAACCTAAGTGACATCATGTTGCTAATAAAATATGGCAAAAAATAAAAGAATGTTGCTTATAAAAAGAATGATATGGAGTATTATTACATTTTGCTTATTACATGCTTCCATGGAAAATGTTCCTCAGTATTTAATTATATTATTTTCTGAATTAATCCGTGGAAATTATTTATTCCTTATGTGTAGAGTGTAGACAAATTCATTTGAGAAAAAATGTGAAATAAACTTCTAAGCCCTTTTTCTTATTTTTAGTACTTTTCTTTACTCTCAACCTCTTGAAGCATGCCTTTCTCTTATTTCTGGAAAATTTCTCCCTATTTAATTGTTCAATGATTTACTTCAAATGCTTTCATTTAATTGTTTTTCTAGAACTCCCTTCCAAGCCAATAAGTTACTTTTATTCAGTAACTTTTTTTTTTTTTTTGGAAAAGGGAGTATCCTTATGATTCTTAGATACATCATTCAAAAGTCTATCCAAGTTACTACACAAATCATCATGTGATTACATTTATCATATCTGAATTAGTACAACTGTCAACTCTCAAACTCGGAGCTATTTATTTTTTGCAGTGACTGGGTAATTGTCTCATCCTATAAAGAGGAAGTCATGAATGATACAACAATTAAGGTAATTCTAGCTAAGAGTGAAAAATTAACCACCCCCCCCCCCCCAAAAAAAAAATCTGTTTGAAATGATTCTGAATCCTTGAATTAAGGACATGATTCTGCATCATTGAATTGAGGTGGATGGTTACAAACACTCCTTGCTTAAAAAAGTTCAATAAGGCCTTATTTAATATGTTTATCTTTTTTTCTCTTTTTATGCCTTCTATTTTTCATGTTTTCTAATTTTAATTTGTATCTGTAAGACTCTTACTTCTATTGTTTAAGTTGTATTCTTTTTATTTTATGGGTTGTGATGTCTTGGCATTAGGAGTTTAGGTGTAAGAAAGTCTACTTCTATTGTTTGCATTTGTTTGTAGTAATATTTGATGTAAGCACGGTATTCCCTCGCCATGAGTAACGGCTGTCAGTAAAATTTGGAGGTGTTGTCCTCTTTTCTTCAAAAAGGGGGGAAAAAAATCATAGTTTTTTTTTTAAAAATATAACTTTTTTAATGTGATTCCTCAACGGTTTGGAGATAGTAGGAGAAATATTAAGCTGTCCATCATTATTTGAAACGAGGCATTTGTTATAAATACATGATGAAGTTATTTGAATTAAAATATATGATGAACATATTGATGAAGTTTTTTTTAATATAACTTTTTTAATGTGATTCCTTAACGGTTTAACATATTGATTTGTTTTCTTTGATACATATATGTAGGAACTTTTCTATCATCCATTCAGAAAAAGCAAAAGACAAGTCAAGAATTCTTTGACAAAAAGAAAACGACAGGTCAAGAAGCCTTGATTGACAAGTCAAGGTGTAATATTTGAGAGATTAGGGCATAACAAGTTATGGGGCTACCAATAACAAATAAGGACACCTAGATGGACAAGTCACTGCCACTAATAAAAAGTAAGAGTATATTCTTCTTTCTACATTTCAAATAAATCACCCACAAGTTCCTTGAAATTTTGTATCATTTTGTTGATTTCATGGAACTTGATAGAAATTGTTTTTTTTTTTTTGGAGTCTGGGACCTCAATGTAATTTTTCGCTAAATGTATCAATATATATTTTCATAAATAACATAAATTAGTTATATGGCTCAGAGCCTGGAGCAATTGGAAATTTCATTTTTCAAATTGAGCTCAACTTATACGTAGTGGTAACTTTCAATATAAAATTAATGTATCCAACTCAAACCATTCCTCACTTGAAATTAATACATTCACTTTCTCAATCCTTTTGTTTTTGACATTTGACATGAAAATTCATAACGTACCTACCCTACTCTTACAGACAACATAAATGTGTAATATTTTTTTTTATGTCCGTAATATTTTCTATTTTATGAGGATGAATAAAAATCTTTTCATTATGATATCAGCCAATAGATCCTCTTAATTCCCTAAATGAGGAAAAATTTTAAAATTGTGAACGAGGGAGGATTTTTTTTGGGGGGTACCTGAACATCTGATATCTCCTAGGCCTCCTTCCTTTATACAAAATTCACTAACAAAAGGGTTTTCAGGTTAAAAAAAATAACCAATTACATTCCAAGGAATAATTAATGATTTTACCAATTACATTTTCTGTTATTGATATGTAACACATTTATGTTATTTAAAATAGGACATACTTGAGGAATTAATCTTAATTTTAAATATAAGGCTTATCTCCCAAATTTATTATTTCCCCCAATTACCCCTATTATTAAACACAACAATAATTAATGCCAAAAATAATGAGCATCAAATGTGTGGACTGTGGATGCAGCCATTTAGTTCTTTTACGTTTTGTCCAAAAAAATTTAGTTCTTTCAAGTCAATTTTTAGCAAAGGCGGCTCCCCTGTCACACCCTGCTTCAATCAAATTTCAGCCACTCCTGTCTCTGTTTGTTATATTTTTTTGGCTATTCCTTACCCAAAACTCATTTTTAGAGAGTACGCATGTCGCATTTTTCAATACCGGAGATGAAGACGCTGTGCCAACGGAATCCTGGAAGCTTTTGTTTCAAGCCTTCTTCTTCTTCTTCTTCTTCTGATGCAGTTTGTACTCAGTCACAGAGCGTGAGGAGAAATATGGCAACGCAGCTGACCACTTGCTTTGTTTGCTGCAACTTCACTCACCTCAGCTGCAATCACTGTAATGCAGTTCGCTTTCCCTTGCCCACGCATTGGTTTCTCACCGCTTCTTGTTGAATGCGACAGCGTAATCTCAGGTGCTCACCGTTTACTTTACTTCACCACATGTCAATTGTTTTGGAAGCGTTTATTTATTTAATTAATTTTGGTTCGCCAATAATTTGTTCAAGTTGATTTGGTTGGATGAGTTGGTTTTTTGATCGGGGCATGCTTTTGATGGATTTTTGCATAATGTTTTTGTTGTCATTCTTTCGTCCATTGATTGAAGCATGCTTTTTGTTGAACATTTCATTTTCAATATTCATGGTGTTGTTGAATCCAGAAAACGCGATTCTTTGGTGTTGTTTATGCTTGGCCTCTTTTTGTTATTTTTTAATGTGACTTTTCACTTTTAGTAGATTTGAGACATATTTTAATATATTTGGGGAGTCATCAATGCTAAATTAAAAGGATTTATTGAAGATTTTGATAAGATGCCAATTTGGCACATTATTTAGGAGATTTTATTACCAATATCTCAATTTTAATTAAATAGAAATATTTAGGCTTATATAAAAGAATAAGTAAATTCTAATGATACAAGGTAGACAAAAAAGAAAAAAAAAATATTTAGGTTTAGGTTATTATTATTATTTCCTTTTTTTTTTTTTTTCTCTATCAGAGAGCACCAGCGGCACACTTATTAATTGCAATTCAATGCTTGTTGTGGCAATGTGTTGGATTGAATGCAATGGGCCCAAGGAAGAATGAAGTGAATGGGAGGGAATATTTGATCAAGGCCAAGAATACCCAGGAAGTGCACCGTTTTGGGCTTAAATTATTTTGAAGGAATTGAATTAATGAAAACGGGAAGGATGCCACGAAGGAAAAGAAAAGACCTAAAAAAGGAGAATTCGCTGGACAGAGAGGCGGCATATTTGGGGGGATATTCCGCTGGAGTGAAAAAGAGGACCAGAGGCGACATTTACGATAAGAGGGAGAACAGAGCAGCAGCGCCACAGGTCCATTCCTTCAACCTTCTTCTTTCCTTCTCGCCGGCGGCTTCCCTCTCCGCCACGGTCGCCGGCGAGCTTCGTCTTCATAGCCACAAAGAAGGAACAGATTCTGATCGAAGAACCAGAGTGGGAGGCGGTGACTTCTACCATGGTTTTATTTTTCTTTTCTCATTAAACTCTGAGTTGTTGTTGGCTGTGCTGAACTGGAATTTTGTTAAAGTCATGTTTAGCTAATTTCTCTTTACAATGTGGATTAGACTTTGTTTTTATTAATTGATTATAATTAATATTAATTTTGGTTATTTAATCTTGTTTAGCTTTATTTATTTAGTGATTGGCTATCATTAAATATGAATTTGAAAATTAGGATTTACCTTGACGAAGGGAATTTTAATTAGGCTCTGAGATTAAGTAATATGGGATTAGATTACGATTTAATTTGTGATTAGGATAGACATATACCTAATTATCCCATATAATTGTTGAAGAGTGTGTCTGAGTTATGTTGCCTCTTGAGTGATTATGTTAGACATAACAAAATATACTCAAGAGAGAGTTATAAGTAAACCGACAGGCACTTATAACTATTTATACTCGAGATTAACAAAATTGATATTAAGGCTAACTAAATTAATAAAAACAAGGTTTATGAAGCTAATAAGGGATTAACGACTCTGGGTTGCTTATTTGATTATTGTGGTGGTTTGTTTATTTTAATTTTAGTTTATTTTCTTTTTCTTAATTAAATTCAGTTTTGGTTTTCTCAACTTAAACGAAATTGTAAAATTAATGCTTAACCGAAGTTTGTGATTCCAAGTCCTCGTGGGAACGATATCTTACTCACTTTTTATTACTTGGTACGGCCCGTGCACTTGCGGAGTTTATAGGCTACAAAGTTTTATCCCTATCACTTAATCATATTCAAAACGGGTTGAGGGTAAACTATTAGGGGTTTGTAAATCTAATATGTTAATTTTGAGAGTCTAATGCATCTAAAAGTAAATAAAACCACTTCATTTTATTGCGTTAATGAGTTTCTTTGAGGCAATGCTACGTACAGTTCAAGAAATGTAACATCTGTTCCTTCTCACTTGGAGTAATTGTAATTTAGCAATTAATTAGAGTAAAATTGAATGTTAGTCTATTGGAAACAACAACTAGTTATCTTTATTTTGTTAAATGTTGTTTTGATTCTACTTCCATAATGTGGCTACTCTATATACTTTGCTGGCTAGTAATTTTGTATATTTGGCGATTAGCATGCACGAACTCATACAACTGTTCACAATTCCCAGCACAAAAAGCAACATATCAAGAAAGCTTCTCATGGACCCCCTCCTACTTAAGGAGATCTCCATCCAAGTGAAGATGAGGACTCTGAGTTGAGAAAGGTTTCCTTGGATGGCATACCAGACTTGAACAAGGAAATCTTTGACACTAATACTGATACAAACAGTGATAGCAGTGATCATATCGACTATATTGATGTGGAGAATTTGAATAATGCTGCTGTACTAGCTAAACCAGCACCTTTGGTATATACTTCAACTAGAGCTTGAAATTGTGAATTTATCTCTCTGGTTTCTTCTGTACAATTCTGTCTGTTCTGTTCAATTATTTTCTGTTTGGATGTTGGTCTGTTCGCATAAACAGATCTATGGACCACCTATTTAGATATTTCATTATTAAGACTATAGATTACCAATTTTACTGAGAAAATAGGGAGAGCAGAAAGTTCGGAGGAAAGGAGTAAGAGACCAAACTCACTATATGATTGAAAAATTCAATAATGGTGTGTGCATAAAAGTGACCCTGCAACCTCTAATTAATACCACGTCTGTACAAAGGTCCTAATACCTTTTCTTTTGGCTGCAGTATGGATAACTTTTTACTTACAAGACTGACCTTAATTTGTCACCTCTGAACAAGATACTCAAGAAATAACTCTGGTCTTCGTGTACAAAATTTTCCTAAATCCTTAATACCTTATAGCAAAACTATATCTGAATGTATACTATTTTGGCCTTCTTTTTCTACGTTTTCTTTGACTCTCTTCTTTGTTTACTCTCTTGGGGATCACTTGTTGGGGAAATGTGTTAGCACATCATTTGCAAAGAACCAAATCATGTTTTAGCATGCTATAATTGATTCCATTAACCATCCAATCTCTTGGATCTCTGTTTGAAATGTCGTGAGAGATAGGAAGCTAAAAGATTAATGTATCAATGGTTTCTGTTGCTATATATGCAGATGTAATTTATTTTATATTGAGAAGTAAGATATGAAGTACATTCCTACTTATTGGTTTATCTGTAACTGATATTTAGCTACATGTATTAAATAGAATCTATTATTTATATTTTTTGTTTGTATTTATGTTGAAATTTGAGGTTCACAAATTGTGGGGATGAAGGTAAGCGCCTTAACTCATTTCAACCCCAGTATTTTCTTTTGTTTTATAATATTATGATAAAGAGCTTAGCTAGAAGATAAAGAAACATTACAAAGCTACCTATAGATAACTGTTCTCTCATCGTCAGGACAAATTTAGAGAATAATCCTACCAGACAACAATAAGACTCCTAACAGTCTCTCTTACTTCATAAGAATAATTCAAGGTTTCTCAAGAATCATGTAAGGTTTCCAAAACAAAAATGCCAAAATAAAGAAAGAGGATCAATGATCATGTCAGTAAATAGTAAAGTAGTGGTGCTCACACGCTTTAATTTTATATAATATATTGATGATTTTGATTACTTCATTTTGAAATAGGGGCATAATTGATGTGGCAGATCAGGCTCAGCAGCTGCCAGGTAGTCAAGTCAAGGATTTGTTAGGCTTGATAAAAACTGCAGAAAGAAGTAAGATGCCTATCTGAAGGTGTGGAAATTGATTAAAATTGATGGTTGCTCGCTTGAAAAGGAAATTTCAACAGATGATGCTATGCTATTGAGAGAGAAGGTGTGGAAGAGAAATACGGTATTTGGAATACCTACATGGCTTGCAAAGAGAAGAGTGAACAGGAGGTCATTTCTGCATTTCTTAGTCTTACATCTTCTGCAACAAGGTATTATTTTTTAAATAGTAAATTGTAGTATATGCATCTTCCGTTGTCTTATGCATACCTTATTTTTCTTCTTTAGTTCAGGATTATATGTGATTCAGATTGCAGTAGAGATGCACCAGTAGCTAAGTTGAACTCATCATCTTCCTTATTGTTTTTCTCAATAGAATTTTCCGAAAGTAAAAAACATGTCCAGCTATAAAAAGGACTGCTGATCAATTGGAAGAATCAGTTGAAGAAGCTAATGGATTATGTTATTGCAAGGACTCTAGGAAGGGATGTTCCATTTTTCTCCGACAGTTTTCCTCTGAAAAAGTTATTAAATATCCCTTCAACTCAGATGTAAGGGATGCATGAGGTCTCTGTTGTCTGATTGTTTGGCTGGATCTTTTAAATTTATCCTAGGATGTCATTCTCTGCTTTCAGTTACAATATTTTTTTCACATTTACCCATAATTATGTTAGGTTTTTTTGCCACTGGTTGGCGGTTTTGGGGATGTTGTCTGTGGTCTCAGTAAAGCTTTGCAGAAGAAAGGAAACCTAATTGAAATCGTTCTTCCCAAATACGATTGTATGCAATATGAACATATCTGTGAACTAAGGGTATGATATTCTATTTGTAAGAAATTTTTTGTTTAGTTGTTAGTATCTAAATTTCCTGAACTACTCATGATAATCTGATTAATTCTTCAGCCTTTAGATTTAGAGATCGTCCTACTTTGATGACCAACTATTTAAAAATAAAATATGGGCTGGCACTATTGAAGGTTCGCAATTAAATGTTCCATTTTAATTGATGTTTTTTTTTAACAAAAAAAAAAAATCTTGTGTTGTAACCTAACTCTGTTTATTTGTTGTAACCAAACTCTGTTTATGCAGGGCATCCGGTTTATTTCATTGAACCCCATCATCCTAATAAGTTCTTTTGGAGAGGAACATTTTATGGTGAGCATGATGATTTCAAACACTTTTAATATTTTAGCCATGCAGCTCTCGACTTTCTCCTTCATGCTGGCAAGAAAGTTGACATTATTCATTGCCGTGATTTGCAAATGGATTTTGTTGTATGCGCTATCATCTTTTATGAGTGAACTTGTTCTTTCTTTGGGTTATTTATATGACACTGGATTTTCAATAATCAAATATTTATTTATTTTTTTTTTTTTTGCAAGGCTCCTTTATATTGGGATCTTTATGCCCATAAGTGATTAAATTCAGCCAAAATATGTTTTACGTGCCACAATTTTGAGTATCAAGGCACTGCACCTGCTTCAGAATTGGCATCATGTGGTCTAGATGTTGACAATCGAAACCGACCAGATAGAATGCAGGACAATTCATAGATGTATGGTTTTTTACTCTCATTTGTGGATTATTAATAACCACTTCCTAGTTCTGAAGAGTAGTATAATAATCCTAAATCATTATAATAATCTCAATTACATTCCATATTGCTCTGGAAAATCATGAGATTTATTTTTTTTCAAATAGAATTGAGTTCAACTCGTTAAATAAATATTTTATTTTTGGAAGTTGGCAGATGTTTGTTATATGGTGAAATAGTCTCATTTTTTAGTAGATTATTTTTGTATTAGTTGAATCTTTGTTTCTTTTTCTTAGTGTTGCTATCTAGTGTTAATATATTTTTCCCCAAACAATTCGAGGATAAAGCTGCATACATCTATTCTTTTCTAGACTCCATCTAGTGGAGTCTTGTGCACCCCATTTTTTTTTTAAAAAAAAAGCCAATTCATTTTCCTATTTTTTGTGGAGTGATTAACATTTTTCTATTCCATAGAGGGAGTTTGAGGGCATTGCCACTGGCAAAAAAATTTCTATACGTTCGGGAAATTAATTAAAAACGATTACGTAAAGTTAAGATAATTCTATAACTAAATCAAATCACATAAAACCCCAAATTAACCTGGGTAAAGGCTTTGGGATCATGAGGAAACTCATCGAACACATTCATCATCATATCATAAGAATATGATTCACCATGCTTAAAGTTGCTCAACACTTTCGTTGAAGAAGCCACAATGATTATTTCTCATGAAAAATACTTTTATAAAAAAATACAGTAAGGGTATGTTTGGGATCCAGGTAATATGACTCAAACTGACTATTTCATTTGGCGGAAAAATTTCTATACGTTTGATTCAAGAATGATGTTTAGGATAGCTTTTATATTTAAATGCTTATGGTTCAAAGGTTAAGTTACAGTTGAAGCAACTTTTTATTTTTATTTTTTTTTATGTTAGCTTTTTTCTCCTATTTGAATTTCCCAAATACTTTTCAATGTATTATTTAAATGTTGTATTTGTCAAACTGACGTTTTTATAAAATTTTATTCAAATTTAAATCACATAACGTTAATTAACTTTTTCCTAAAAGTCATAGGGAATAAAAGTTATTTTGTCCTAATAAAAAGATGTTAGACAAATGAATGATATTTCATTTAATTTTAGAGGTAGGTGAGTAATAATGCATTTAAATATAAGAAAATTTTTAAACAACAAAAAAACACTATGAATATGAAGTTTTGTCTTGTAATTCCAAGACAGTGGATGGGTGGTGCTTGAAATATCCACAATCACCTCAAAACTCAGATTCGTTAGAAATTCAACGCTTGTGATTGTTTGCAGTGCTGTGAGATCTCTCTGGAGCAGTTTCTAAGCCCTGCGCCTCGTCTTCATCAGCCATGGCACATCGAGCACCATCCTCATCGATCTTTTAAAAATAATGCTTCAAAAAAAGCTAAGCGTAACCATGCCAGTTCAAACCTAATGTTTAGGAAAACAAATTTAAAATAATAACATCACATCATTATACAAAAAAATTTAAAAAAAAAACATCGCATCATGAGATGGATATACACAAATCGTAAATATAATACCTGAGAAATATTTCTTCAACTTTAATTTCTAAAGATTAAATTAGCATATATTTTAATTGAATTAGACCCTACCAAAATAATACATTGATGTATTCAACAATTCCACACCCCCGACTTCCTACCATTTTCCATCTCCAATCTTTTCACATTCCATCTTTCATCTTTTTTCTCTTCCATCATTCCTGGGAATTGGCGTGTTCAAACCGAAAAAAATAGGTAGAACATCACATCAAAATGTTGTCCGTTTTTAAAAACATGTTTTTACCTAAAAACGAAATAAAAAATAAAAAATCATAAAACGTAAAATCGTAATACAAAACATAGATTTTACCTGTATGTATATATAAAAAAATTTAAGAAAAGTAAGACACCTACCATCATCTATACATATATTGATCAATGCAATATCAATCTAAATATCCAACATTGTCATCAAATACCATTCAAACAAAGGCAAACCACTTCAATACAATTCGAAATTCAAATCTAATTTAAATTCAATACCACTCATTATCTGGAAGGCCAAATAAAACGTAAAATTGTGTTTTCTACATTGTAAAACGTGTTCTGAATACCATGGTCCAATCTCGGGAATTTGTCTGGAAGGCCAAATAACTATTATTTTTATTACATTAATATCGTTGACTCAATAAAAGATATATAAGGTGGGTTAGCTAAAAAGAATCAGCTTCTGCAGTTGACGTGTTGGCGGATAAGCTTGGTTCATGATTCTTAGCTTGGTTTATACAAGTAAAGAGTTTGTGGGATTTAACACTGTAATTAATGAAAGACTAATTAATGGAAAAATTAGCAAAAGTGACCTTTTTTGGAGATATTAAAAAAACTAAATAAATTATTTAATCATATTATATATTGTGTATTTTTAGATTATATATTAGTTAAATTAATTAGCTTAGAAAAAATAAAATACTTTAAAGTAATTTAATTTAATATCTCCATAATATAATTTTTAGAAGTTAGTTTAAAAGCATAAAGTATAAACTAGTGATCCCATCCTTAAAAAAGTATGATGATATGAATTCCCCTTGAAACATACACATGATAATTAAGTCAGTCATCGTCCAATCTCATTCAGGTCAATGCGTTGTCTTGTGATGCTACTTACTAAAGCTTCCTCCATCTTCATCTTGATAGAAATATGAACGGTCTGTATCCAGGTTATTAATTAATTAATGTACTTTCACCTTTTTTACAGACATAAACCATTTAATTTTGAATAAAAAATATTAATAATTCAGACAATTTTTTATTCAACTTATATAAGGAATCAAGCAGACTTTTTTATAAGACCCTTATTAAAAGGACTGGAGGGAATAAATCTAAAAATTGTACATTTGTTGAAAATTTCAATGAAGATTGGGCGGATATATACGTTCAATCGATATACCTTATATCTATCCCATACCTAGCTATATGTACAATTGGTAGATCTGCAAAAGTCAAACGCCATGGATATGAAGTTTCGTTTTATAATTCAAAGACAGTGGATATGTGGCTTTCAAAAGAAAGACGAAAACCATTTAAAAACTTCAGACAGAGCCTGCCTCCATTTCTTAGGTCAGCAGCTTGAGACATATACGTGTGTCTTGGGGGGGGGGGGGGACTTTCAGGAAAAGACGAAAACCATTTTATATTCTCTTTCTTGAAGTTTCATTTAAAGTTGAAACATTCAAACCAAACGGCTTTTGTGAAGGGACAAGTGAAGAATAGGTGGTCAATGGTTTCTTCTTCAAGACAGCCAAACAAGCATAAGCCAGAGACATTGAGATGATGCCTACAGAAAATATCAACAGAAGGCAAAGCATTAGCAACATTAGAAGGATATAAATCTCATATATATATATATATATATTATTCACCAGTTCTACGCCATTTTTTCCCCTAAAAAACGAGGTGGGAATTGAACCCCAATCCTCTCACATTGTGATCTAATTTATTCACCGCCAGACTAAGTAACTTCGGGTAACGGAAAGAAGTTTTGTTGTAAGAAATAAGTGAGGAGGTCCCTAATAAACAAGGTAATCAATATCTATTTACACTACTGTTACCCATTTTAGTGTCCTTTAACAACTTTTTTAAAGAAAAATCTCTATACCATATCAATCAATTAATTTCTTTATTTATAGTATAATTGCACTAATATGAAAAATTAAGCCTAGCTGAGTTAGAAAATTTGTGTATGTATATGACATATTCAAGATATATAGTCTTATATTAGCTAATGACATGGACAAACACAAATCATAAATATAATACCTGAAAAATGTTTCTTCAATTTAATTTCTAAAGATTAAATTAGCATATATATTAATTGAATTAGACCCCACCAAAATAATACATTTTGATGGATTCAACAATTCCACACCCCCGCTTCCTACCATTTTCATGAATGCCCGTCATTTTCCATCTCCAATCTTCTTAAATTTCATCTTTCGTCTTTTTTCTCTTCGATTATTCCTGGAAATTGCTAAAACTATTTCTCATCACTTCATGAAATTATTTTATTTGTCATCATCCCTTGACGGGGATAGATATAGTATGAAACCACAATCTTCCGGCAACTGCTGCATCATATATATATATATATATATAAAAGGACACACACACTCAAGGGTGGAACTAGGGGCTAGAGGTGGCCCCCACTCTCTAAAATTATAGAAAAAACCCAAATGTTTAGGAAATTATATTTCAACCTCAAAAATGTTAATATTTTTACTTTAGTTTCTATTAAAAGTTTCATAGAGGCACTAAAATAAAAATATTAAAATATTTATGAAACTGAAATGTATTTTCATGAACACCTGAATTTTATTTTATAATTTTAACCTCCATAGTTACAATTCCTGACTCAACCTCTACACACACACATACATATATAAAATATATATGTTGTGATGTTATTATTATTTTTTGGGAAAATTACACACAGGTCCCAAGGAACAGAGATATTTACATTTAGGTCCCTTGAATTCATGAAATTACATAGAAGTCCCTAGGAACTTCTGTGTAATTATTTGTGGAAGCAAAATTACTTTTTTGCCCAAAGGAGAAATAGCCTCTGGACCTCAGAATTGAAAAATCCAAGTTTTCAAAAGTTGTTGTTAAAATAGGAATTCGCTATTGTAAATATAGAATTTCTTGTTGCAAATGGCCTCTGGACCTTAGAATTAAAAAAATCCAGGCTTTCAAAAATTGTTGTTAAAATAGGAATTAGCTGTTGTAGATATAGAATTCCTTGTTGCAAATGACCTCTGAACCTCGGAATTGAAAAAATCAAGGCTTTCAAAACTTATTGTTAAAATAGGAATTTACTGTTGTAAATATAAAATTTCTTGTTGCAAACTTGGATTTTTTTTCAATTCTGAGGTCCAGAGGCGTTTTCTCCTTTGAGCAAAAAAGTAATTTTGCTTTCACAAATAATTACATAGAAGTCTTTGGGGACTTTTGTGTAATTTCTTGAATTCAAGGGACCTAAATATAAATATCTCTATTTCTTGGAACCTATGTGTAATTCTCCCTTATTTTTTTGGTATAATGATGTGATGTTATTTTTAATTTGTTTTCCTAAACATTAGGTTTGAACGCCTGGTTATACCTTAGCTTTTTTTGAAGCATTATGCCATTATATATATACTAACCCGCTCAGTTCAAACCTAATGTTTAATGTTTAGGAAAACAAATTAAAAATAATAACATCACATCATTAAACAAAAAATAATAATAACATCACATCAAAATGTTGTCTAATCTCGAGTATTTGTCTGGAATGACAAATAACTATTATTTTAATACTTTTTTTTTTTTTGCATAGTACTGGCAAGCCGAAACTTGATAAGGTAAAATAGGACCTAGAACAACAAGACTAGTCCTAACACCAACACAAAAGAAACAAGACTAGGACCGACAAGCCAATTGGTCCTTCCGCACCATTTCAAGGCACCCCTCAGCATTATTTTAATACATTATTAATATCATAGTGTCAAGAAAGGATATATACTTAATATACAACATGAAAATAAAATCTATCTAATAAGGAATGAAGAGTAAAATTGTATATTCATATAATAATATAATAAAATAATTTATAAATAGGATAAACAATATTCTCTCTTTTATCTTACAAATAGAATAAGAGAAGTAGTCAGGGACAACTGGGGAAAAGACAAGAAAGCCATCAACACCTTTACTCTTTGCAAGAATTTTCCAAACTTAAAAAAAAAAAAATCTTGTTCTTGAAATGAACACTGACTTGTTACATTTTTAATTCTGGGACTTACGCTCATGCCCGCCATAGTTTCTTCAAGTTAAATAAGCCCCATAATTAAGTTATTTTAATCAATAAAAGAAAGGGCTAAAGGGGAGGTTGGAGCCATGATTCCTAAGTTTCTAATTTTTTTCTTAATATATTATATTAATATAGGTATATAGTATATATTTTAGGCTCCTAAGATTTATATAAAATTTTTATTCTATGTGTTTTAATTTTAATCCTGTCGTCCTTAAATTTGTGTACGTATATGACAAATTGACCATACTATATAGATTTAGAGTAGTAAATGATACGGATACCCACGAATCTTAAAGATAATAATCATAATATATACCTGAAAAACATTTTTGAATTTCATGGATGCCCATTATTTCTTTTTTTTTTCTTTCTTTTTTTTTTAAAAAAAATCCACTTTGATCATTCATGGAAGTCTCAGCTATTGAGTGAACTCAAAATTAAAAGCAAGTTGTTGTAAAATAAAAAGGAATTATATAAAGACAAATATATAACAAAATCATATAAATAGAAAAAGAAAATAACAAAAGAAATAGTTTTATAAAAAATAGTAAAGCATTGTTAGATCTGCAAAAGAAATATTCTAACAAAATATTATTTTCAGACAAATGAATGATATTTCAGATATAATTAGATAAGATATTTTTTAATTTTAGGAGTGGACGGTAGAGTAATGTATTGAAAATAAGAAATGTTAAAACACAAAACAAACACTACTAATATGAAGGTTCATTTTGTAATTCCAATAAAGATAAGAACCCATTTGAATTAAGGACGAAGCTTCGTGGAGGGATGTTCCTTTTATCCCTTGATAAGACTCGGTGGAATATTCGCTACAACTTCAACCCTTCGTTCCTTTCATCAGTTCTGTGAGATCTCTCTTACTCTTCGCTTAATATAATCATGGCACAGCCAGCACCATCTTCTTCTATCACTTACAAATGGCCTTATGATGTGTTCCTTAGTTTTCATGGTGCTGATACTCGCTTAGGTTTCATCAGCCATCTCTATGAATCTCTGCGTCGAAGTGGAATTCACGCCTTTATTGATTATAAAATCAGGGACGGAGAAAGCATCCCACGTGCACTTTACAAAGCTATTGAAGAATCAAGAATAGCCGTTATAGTTTTCTCATAAAACTATGCAAATTTAACATTTTGTTTGCAAGAACTTGAAAAGATTGTTGAGTGCTTCATGGAAGAGAGTCGGTTGATATATCCTGTATTTTACTATGTGGATCCCTCAGAACTACGACGTCCTAGAGGAAGCTATGCAGAAGCGTTGGCTCGACTAGAGGAAAGATTCAAAGATGAGAGATGCAAGGTGGAAAAATGGAGGCAGGCTCTGTCTCAAGCTGCTAACCTCAAAGGCTGTCATCTCAGATCCAAGTATATATCTCCTCGCTCTTTTTATTATTGTTTTTCAATCAGACAACAACATACACATACTATATGATGTCCAACAAGAAAATGAAGGCTCAGTCAGTGTGGTTCCTTTTTTGTCAGCCTAACACGATTTTGGCGAAATATGTTGATTATTTCGCAGAAAACTCATTTAAAAACATGTTTTTAATTTTATTTTCCTTAAAAAGGGAAACAGTAACCATGCACGCCATATTCCCCCCATTACGCAGAGCGGCTTACTTCCATTAACTAGCTAGAACACCAATACATACAGGTGGGTAACAATACTTAAATTATATTTACCATTTATATAATAAACTTGCTATATTTTTCAGATAACTGGGTTTGAATTTAAAATAATGCTACAAAGACTTTCATATTCCATTAACTGAGGAATATTTAAACTATATCTTATTGGAACTAAAACTGTGCTTCTTACAAATTGGCCAGGATTGCAAATGAATAAGAGTGTATTACAAGTATCACTAGTGAAGTTGTTGCTAGGATTAACTTAAAGCCTTTATATGTTACAGATTATCCAGTTGGACTTGAGTCTCGAGTGAAGGAAATCATCTCTTGTTTAGATCTTTGGTCCACTAAGGAAATTAAAATGATAGGAATTTGGGGACCTGGTGGAATAGGTAAATCAACTATTGCAAGAGCTGTATACAATTCTGTTGCCGATAATTTTGAAGGTGTATGTTTTCTTTTTGAGGTAAGAAAACAATCTAAAATGCCAAATGGTTTGTCACATCTTCAAGAAAAATTATTGGGTAGATTAGTCGTGGAGAAAGATCTCAAATTGGGTGATTATCATGAAGGAATACCTATAATAGAACATAGGCTTAGTCAAAAGAAGATTCTGTTGATTCTTGATGATATTGACGAATCAAACCAATTAAAAGCACTTGCTGGAAGTTGTGATTGGTTCAGTCATGGAAGTAGAATCATCATCACCACTAGAAATAAGCAATTATTAAAAAGTCAGGGTATTAAAAGCATTTATGATGTCAAGGAATTAAATGGCGAGGAATCTCTAAAGCTGCTTACTTGGTATGCCTTTAAAAAAGAAAATGTGGGTTCCAACTATATGGAGGTTTGCAAACGTGCAACACACTACTCTTGTGGCTTTCCATTAATTTTAGAAGTTATTGGTTCTAACTTGTACGATAAAGAAGTCAGTCAATGGAGTTCTTCTGCATTAGATCAATTTAAAAGGATACCAGATAGAATAGTTTTGAGTGCCTTGAAATTAAGCTTTGATATGTTAGAAGAAGTAGAGAAGCAAGTTTTCCTTGACTTGGCTTGTTTTTTCAATGGGGAGATATCAGCAAATGTCAATGATATGCTGCTATGTATTCATGGAATCCAACCAGAATATGCTATTAGAAATCTTGTTGATAAATCCTTTATAAAGATTGAACAAAATTGTATAACTATGCATGACTTGATAGAAGACTTAGGTAAAGAGATCGTTCGACAAGAGTCGTCATATGAGCCTGGTGAACGTAGTAGATTGTGGTTCTATCAAGACATTCTTCATGTCTTACAACAAGATATGGTAAGATCACCAACATGATGTTCATTTTCTCTAAAAGGTTCCTAATGATTAATAATATCAATGTTTCTAAATTTATTGTGTGATTTTCATTTTTGGAAGGGAACGAATAAGGTTAAAGCCATAATTCTGGACTTACCTGAAGGTATAGAAGTACAATGGAGTGTAGAGGCATTCATGAAGATGAAAAGTCTCAAAATGCTTGTGATAAGGAATGCATGCTTTTCTCATTGTCCTCAATATCTTCCAAATAGTTTAAAGTAGCTGGAATGGAAAGGGTATCCATTCAAATTTTTACCATATCAGATGTACCCAATTGAACTAGACTATCTTAACTTGTCTTACAGTTATTGTGAACGTCTCCAACCATTTAATAAGGTGAGTTTATATACAAGTACCATAGTACTTTTCTTTTTGTTTATTTGGCTAATTCTAAAAGTAAATTGAATTTTTTTTTTTTGGCAGAACTTTGTGAATTTAACTCGTATGAATTTAAGAAATTGCAAATTTCTACAGCAAATACTAGACTTATCTGGAGCTTCTAATCTAACAAAATTGTGGCTTGATGGTTGCACAAATTTAGCCGAAATTCATGATTCAGTTGGATTATGTTTATATAAGTTGAGAGAATTGAGTGCTATGCGATGCAAAAACTTAAAGATTTTTCCTTCTCGCCTTAGGTTGACATCTCTTGAGTGTCTCAACCTTTTTGGTTGTTCAAGTCTTCAAACATTTCCAGAAATACCAATCGTGATGAAAGAAATGCAAACACTTGATTTGGACAAGACAGCAATTACTGAATTACCATTTTCAGTTTGCAATCTTATTGGACTTGAAACCTTAAGCGTGGAGGAATGTCCTAATCTTAAGCAGCTACCAGCTAGCATTTGTACATTACCAAACCTTTGGAAACTAACAACAAATTTTTGTGAAGGACTGTGTCATTTTAAGATGCGTGAAGGTGGTGATGAAGCAAGCTTGTATTGCTCAGCCATGTCATTGAAAATGGAACAACTTTGTTTCTCAAATTGCAATTTATCAGATGACTCTCTTGCCTTTTGTCTTTCCCACTTCACTAATATGATACATTTAGATCTGAGTTTTAATAGTTTCACAGTTCTTCCAGAATGCATCAAAGAATATCACAATTTGAAATATCTTTTGTTGAATAATTGCATTCAACTTGAGCATATTGGAGGGATGCCACCAAACCTGGATACATTTAGTGCCATGTGTTGCACATCATTGACTGAGTCATCCAAAATAAAAGTATTCAGGAAGGTATCTTCCCCCCCCCCCCCCCCCCCCGGCTCTCCTTCTTTAATTATGTTCTTTTATTCCTTATATCGTCTTAGTTAACTTTTCTTTTTTGGCAATACACAATTGGCAGGCATCAAACATTCAACCTGGGAAAAGAAACTTTATTTTGCCCGGAAAAAAACTTCCAAAAAGGCTCCATTATTATAATGAAGGAAGTTCTATATCATTTTGGGTTCGTAATGTATTCCCAATGGTTTCTGTTTGGATTCTTTTTAAAGATCACCTGCATTATGTCTACAATTGTGAATTCTCAGTGCGCATCAATGACACGAAGGTGGATATTATTTCTTCTACGTGGGTTTTACTGTCAAGAATAATGACAGATCACATATATATATGTGATATGCAAAGTATAATTACCTGTACAACTGAACTCTTCCTTGTAAATAAGTGGAATCAAGTGAAGATTTCCTTTGAGAGTGAAGCAAAGGCAATCTATTTTGGAGTTGATGTATACAATCTACAAAGTAACGTAGAAAATATTCAATTCATGGACCCTAGAAGATACATTATTGTTGCCAACTTGTTGCAAAAAATACAAGAATGGAAAGATGTCGAGGAAGATATGAATTTGGATTCAAATTCAGCAAAATATGTAGAGTCACTTGACAACCCCATGCATTATCAAGGTAATTTTTTTTTCCCCTTCATCTGCCTTTTTTTGCTAACATTGATATTCTTATTTTTACCGCTTGTGACTTTATGATTTCATCATCAACTTATTTTTTTCCTATTTTCTTTTATTTTATTCTGAATTATTGGAAGAACTAAAAGAATATAAGTCTAATAGAGAGGGAAAGGAAAACATAGAGGAAGCTATATGAAATAGATAATTATTAATATGTAAGTCCTATAGTTTCACTTGACTTTTTAATAAATTTTATGTAGTTATCGATCTTTTATTAAGTCCCAATAGTTTCACGTAGTATTTTTTTTGCTACTGCACCCGGTTCATCAAAGTTTTGTCCTGCCTAGTCTGGATCGAGGTTCTGTCAGGCGCATATGTGGAGACATCTCCCAGGGGAGTTTCAGAAGGACTCGATATAATTAGGTTGATATAATTTTTTTTTATTAGGTCCATATAATTATTTTTCCTTTTATAAGACATTTGAAACTACAAGAACTTGATCAAAAATAAAATGAAACTATAGACACACCATCTGTGAGCTTTTGCAAACATTGTAAAATTAAATTCCCAACTTAAAGACTTGTGTTCCTTGTATATAATGATTGCTGACTTGGGGCACAAGAGAGAATTATTAAAATAATATTAGGCCCCCCAAGCTCCTTCATGCTCATTAGGTTGTGTATATTTCACTCTCTTATAGAAAAATATCTTATTTTAATATTATTTGAAATATTTACCAATATATATTTTTATCATAATATTACATCTTTTAATATACATTCTATGTTCATGGACAGAGAGAGATATTATAGAGAAGCTTCGACCTTATTGGGATTTAGAAATTTTGAAAATTGATGGTCATTCTTATAACAACTTGATTGAATTGCACCAAATTAACTGCAAAAACTGTTCGAGAATTCCTGCTCTTGGGCAACTACCTGCTCTGAGGACCTTAACTATTGAAGGATTAGAAAGTGTGGTGACTATCGATTCTGAGTTTTGCCATGGAGATGATTCTGCTTCACTTGTACCATTTCCATCCCTTGAAACTCTTCATTTTGAAAATATGATCTCATGGGAAGAATGGAATTCAATAGATATGGATGCTTTCCCTAAGCTCAGCGTGCTTCGCTTTTATGGTTGTCCCAAACTAATTGGAAATTTACCTTGCCAACTTCTTTTTTTAAGGAATCTGGAAATTGAAAGATGTCCACTGCTTGCTTCTTCTATCCCAACTAGCCCATATTGTCGCGAGTTGGTTATAATTAAAAGTCCAAATGTAGTGTTGCAAGAGCAACAACTGCCACCTTCCCTAAGCCATCTAACAATTTCAGGTACGCAAATGTTGGCGCCTCTATTTGAAAAGATGGATGTTGAAGATTTATTTTCAAAAACTTCTACGGAATAATTTATTTCTAATATATACAAACATATATCTTTTTGTTAGGAAATGATATTAGATTAGATTTTTCGGAAAAACTTTAGTCACTTTTTTGATAAGCTAATAGTCTATCGGTCAAAGCCCTTTGATTACTTGTTCTTATTTAATATTCGAACTCCAATTACTATCCAAGTTTGCCTAACCCATTGTCTGCATGAGAGAGATAGAGGTATATTTGAAAAATAATTTTCACTTTTAACATATTTATTATATTTAACTAAGTTTAGATGGCTAAAAAATATTTAACTAATTTTAACCAATATTTTAATTTATATAATTAGTTATTTGTATCTTATGAAAAGAAATGGACAGCGTATCAAAATTGACAACTCCAGAAATCAATTAATAGCTTGGCTTCTATGGTAGCCAATAAACTTGGCTTGTTTTGGAGGGTGCTAAACTCGGCTTCTCTTTATAAGCCTTGCATATAGTTAGCTACTTAGCTTCTTTTGCAAATATAGTGAATTGTCTAGTGGAAGCATGAATCATACAACTTATTTACAATTTCTCATTTACGGCAAGCTTTTACCGTTTTATAGTCTAGAGTAAAATACATTCACCATCATATTTTATCTAGATTATAGAAACCTTCTCTCTATTTTGAAAATACATATAAACCTTCACTAAAATTAAAATATATGTTACACAAATCTTTCTTATAAATTTGAGATTTTATTGTCATCCATCCAATACATTAATTGACCATTAAGTTTGACTCAAAAACTTTTGTTTTAGCTAAAACACCATTCTTTTAACATTTTCATAAAGAAGGGTACGTAAGTCCGTAAAGATAACCACGTACAAGGACATCAACACACATCATACACAAAACTAAATGCAAGTTAGGAACACAAAACATAAAAACTCCATAAGCAATTATAACAGCTAACCAAACCACCGGCCAAGGTAAAGCATCAACCGAATTTTCAGCTTCATGCGTGAGACCATGGCAACAAACGAAGGTCAAGGGATATGTTGTTATTTAACATAATATTTATTTAAACATTTATATTTGCTAAAAATAATTTTTTTTATATAACTCTTAATTATTATATTACATATATTTTCAAACTTTCTAATACGTTATAAAATTAATTAATTTCTATGCTTATTAAAATAAAATTTCATAATTTAAATTTTTAATCACATTTATCGAACACACATTTTTATTCATCATCATATATTGCTAGTGTGAGAGACTAGAGGATTTTACTCTATAGTTTATTATTACTATTAATTAATGTTGCTACAATTGTGGCCTTCAAAACTTGAGTTTTGTTCTATATTCTTAACATTTTTTCTATTTTCATGGACAGAGAGAGCTATTATATATGGAGAAGCTTCGACCTTATTGGAATTTAGAAATTTTGGAAGTTGATGGTCATTCCTATAACAACTTGATTGAATTACACCAAATTAATTCCAAAAATTGTTGGAGAATTCCTACCCTTGGGTAACTACCTGGTCTGAGGACCTTGACTATTGAAGGATTAGAAAGTGTGGTGGCTATCGGTTCTGAGTTTTTCCATAGAGATGATTCTGCTTCACTTGTATCATTTCCATCCCTCGAAACTCTTCATTTTGAAAATATGACCTCATGGGAAGACTGGAATTCAATAGATATGGATGCTTTCCCTAAGCTCTACACTCTTTGCTTTCATGATTGTCCCAAGCCAATTGGAAATTTACCTCGCCGACTTCTTTCTTTAAGGAATCTGGAAATTGAAAGATGTCCATTGTTTGCTGCTTCTATCCAAAACTGCCCATATTTGGAGAAGTTAGTTATAATTAAAAGTCCAAAAGTAGTGTTGCAAGAGCAAGAATTTCCACCTTCCCTTAGCCGTCTAATAACTTCAGGTATGCAAATCGAAGCCTCTATTTGAAAATATGGATGTTTGAAGATTTAATTCTTCTGGATTGTCCTGATGCAATACCAATATATATTTTTATCATAACATAATACACACACACACACACACATATATATATATTTGCTTCAAATACACAATATATTTTCAAAAAAAAAAATTTATGGAATAATTTATTTCTTATATATACACACATATATCTTTTTGTTAGGAAATGATATTAGATTATATTTTTTCAAGAAACTTTAGTCACTTTTCTGATAAGCTAATTGTCTATCAGTCAAAGCCCTTTTTTAAAGAGAATTTTTGGGAGATTACTTGTTCTTATTTAATATTCAAACTCCGATTACTATCTGAGTGTGCCTAACCCATTATCTACATGAGAGAGATAGAGGTATATTTGAAAAATAATTTTCATTTTTAACATATTTATTATATTTTACTAATTTTAGATGGCAAAAAAATATTGAACTAATTTTAACCAATATTTTAATTTATATAATTTAGTTATCTGTATCTTATGAAAAGAAATGGACAGAGTATCAAAATTGAAAAGTCCAAAAATCAATTAATAGCTTGGCTTCGATGGTAGGCAATAAACTTGGCTTGTTTTGGAGGGTGCTAAACTCGGCTTCTCTTCAGAAGCCCTGCATATAGTTAGCTACTTAGCTTCTTTGGAAACATCTAGTAGAAGCATACAATTTATTTACAATTTCTCATTTACGGCAAGCTTTTACCATTTTATAGTTTAGACTGTAAGATGCTTTCACCTTCATATTTTATCTTAATTATAGAAACCTCCCCTCTATTTTGAAAATGTGTATAAACCTCCAATGAAATTAAGATTGAGTTACACGAACCTTTCTTATAAATACTCATTAATTGATTATTAAGTTTGACTTTAAAACTTTTTTTAATATTTTGGTAAAAGACTTTAAAACTTTTGTTTTGGCCAAAACACCATTCTTTTAACATTTTCATAAAGAAGGGTAAGTCCGTAAAGATAACTACAAGGACATCAACGCACATCATACACAAAACTAAATGAAAGTTAAGAACACAAAACATAAAAACTCCATGGCAACAACCGAATTGAAGGAAAAAAGGATATCACCACTAATTTTCAGCAGCATGCGTGCGACCATGGCAACAAATGAAGGTGAAGAGATATGCTGTTATTTAACATAATACTTATTTAAAATTTATATTTCCTAAAAATAATTTTTTTATATAACTTATAATAATTATAATACATATATTTTCAAACTTTATATTATGTTATGAAATTAATTAATTTTGATGATTATTATAATAAAATTTCATAATTTGAATTTTCATCACATTTGTATCGAAAACACAATTTTATTGATCATCATATATTGCTAGTGTGAGAGACTAGAGGATTCTACTCTATAGTTTATTATTACTATAAATTAATGTTGCTACAATTGTGGCCTTCAAAACTTGAGTTTTGTTCTATATTTTTAACATTATTTCTGTTTTCATGGACAGGGAGAGATATTATGGAGAAGCTTCGACCTTACTTGGATTTACAAAATTTGAAAGTTGATGGTCATTCCTACAACAACTTGATTGAATTGCACCAAATTAATAGCAAAAATTGTTGGAGGATTCCTACCCTTGGGCAACTACCTGCTCTGAGGACCTTAACTATTGAAGGATTAGAAAGTGTGGTGGCAATCGGTTCTGAGTTTTTCCATGGAGATGATTCTGCTTCACTTGTACCATTTCCATCCCTTGAAACTCTTCATTTTGAAAATATGATCTCATGGGAAGAATGGAATTCAATAGATATGGATGCTTTCCCTTAGCTCCGCACTCTTCGCTTTCATGATTGTCCCAAACTTATTGGAAATTTACCACGTCAACTTCTTTCTTTAAGGAATCTGGAAATTGAAAGATGTCCATTGCTTGCTTCTTCTATCACAAACTGCCCATATTTGGGCAAGTTAGTTATAATTAACAGTCCAAATGTAGTGTTGCCTCGTTCTGTAACGCATCTGACAATTTCAAGTATGCAAATGTGGGCGCCTATATTTGGAAGATGGATGTTGAAGATTTAATTGTTCGGGCAGTGCCACTTCCAGTGATTCATATTCCACGTTTAGTGAAAAGGCTAATTATAGTAGATTGTGAGAATCTCAAGTTTTTGAGGTCCTTGTTTGATGATATGAAACATCTTCAACCAATTTTAAAAGTGCTATTGATAAGGATGTCCAGAATTGGAGCCATCTTCAATAACCTTACCGTCAAGTTTACAACAACTCGAGATAAGAGAGTGTGACAAGTTATTATCATGTCTTACAGAATTGCATCACCTTCCAACTATCACTCAGCTTTGCATCTATTTTCGATCTGTGACATGGCAATGCAAAGGGGTTCAGCATCAAACCTCTCAAGAACTACAAATTTTGGATTCTCCCAACATTGAGAAAATATAAGGAGAAATTATGCCTCCTTCTATACAAAGGCTCCGCATTTGTCAATATGGGTTTCTCTTAGAACAATGCAGAGACTATTATGAGTTTATTTGGCCCGTAGACATGGATTCAAGGTAGCACTGATATGGTCCCTTACTCCAATTATTAGTTTAATACTCCATTTCGATACATTTTTATAAGCAACAGCTACTATGGTCACCCGAATTAAATTGTTGTTTAAGATCAGTTAAAAATATCAAGTGTCGGAACTATAATTTTTTTTTTCAAAAAAAATATACTGTTACGGACCGGCCTAAAGGCCCAAATCTATAGTGTAGCCCAGCGGCGAACAAATTAGGAAGCATGATTCACTGATTATAGGGCGAGATCAGGTATCTTAACAGACCCAATCTATCCACATTGTATCGACACCCCGAGATACTCGCCCCAGATATCGCTTACCCCGGATATCACGCTGGGCCGGGATATCCGCCTCGGACACCTCTATAAATACAGAGGTCGACTAACCAGGTGCACACATTCTAATTCGCTACCTTACTTTCTGTTACACAGAGCACACACACCACCCCCTGGCTAAACGCCTCCAAGTATTTGTTGAACTACGTGGACTTTGATCCCTTCAAAGGGTACGTAGGCTCTAGGCTTGACACCTAGTCAAGTCCAATCAGTCCTGTTCCTAGAACAGAACATTGGCGCCGACTGTGGGGACCCTTAAATTTCTATCCCCGTGACCATCGATGGCGAATACCAGAAGCCACAGTCAAAATCATCACTCAGACCAGCCGCAGGCTAAAAGCAATCCACAGCCGAATCAAGCCCAGGCTGGACCGAGTCAACAGCATGCCCAGAGCCATCCGGAGCGTGCAAATACACCCGAGGGACACGTAACTGACACGGCAACCTCGTCACCTACTGCGGATCAGCTGTTGGAAAACATAGTAAAAGAGACCCCAGCATCAACCACACTGGCTCTAACCGCTCCGACATCGGACACTACGGCACCAAACGCCGACGTCCGCGTTTTACGAAGAACCCAGAAGTCGATGCTTCAGAGATTCGAAAACAAGGAAAAATGGGATCACCTCCAACGTCAAGAAGATTTCCGCGCTATTGAGTTAATGATAGAGGAAAAACTTGAAATCTTGTTTCGACGCAGAAACCCGAGAAGTTCTTGTAAGGGAAAGGAGGTTATAGCCTCGGATAGCAGTAGTCCACCTAGCAGCCCAGAGTTAAAACGCCGGACCTACTGCAAAACAAGGAGAGAAGTGAGAATAAGTCAAGAACGCCAACCAGCCTCAGCACTTAAGAAAACTCGGTTGTCACGGATCTCAGATAAAGAGAACCGAGGCCATGAAGATAACCGAGACGATTATGAAGACCGAGACCTTGATGAGGATCAGTGTTCAGATGAACACCGTGAGATAATTAAAATACCTCGGTCACGTGGCTCTCCACGAGAATACAAGATGAAGTATTTGGCGGGATCCGGTGGAACCCCATTCTCCAGAGCAACGGCCACGGCCCCCTACCTGAAGAACTTTGATTTGGCTGATCTACCGAAATACGATGGGACCCAGGATCCGCGTAACCACCTTGAAATATTTGAGAAGCTGATGTGGGTTTGATCAATAGAAGGCCCAGTCATCTGACGACTCTTCTCAGCCACGTTGACCGGACCGGCGCACAAATGGTTGAGTTCCCTACCCAATAACTCCATTCGGAATTTTGAAGATTTTGGGCTTAAATTCGAGCTGCACTTCGCCACCAGCAAAAAACAACCAAAGTCTCAGTTTACGTTGAGTAAAGTGAAACAAAAGAAGGGTGAGACGCTGCAAAAGTACCTGGACCGGTTCAGAGACACGGCAATGCAAGTACGCTCACTATCCAAGGAGGTCCATGTACATTGTCTCATCAATGGTCTGGACCCGTGATAAATCCATATTTTCAGATATTTTATCCCGCCTTATCCATTTATTTTGGGGATTATTTTAGGCTAATTTGGATATATTAGATAATATTTGAATTGATTAGCCAATTTTAGGAGATAATATAAGTCTGAATTAATTATGAGATATTGGGCTTAAATTATTAATATTCTGATTGATATCTTGTTATTAAATAATATCTCTTAATATATGATATCATGATTTTATCGTGTTTGAGATCCTATGGTGCAGAATTTTTCAGGGAAGCTGATAGGAAATCTGATGGTGGAATTTTATGGGGCTACTTGAATTTTATTGGGCCCAAGTTGATACCCAAATCCCATTTATTTAACCTAACCTAGAGCTGCAGAACGTTCATTCACGCTGAGGGGAGAGAGCCGCGACGCTGAGAAAGCCGCTACACACACGGAGAAAGACGCAGAAGAAGACGCTAATTCAACACTCCATTCATTCATCCATTAATCCAAAATCCAGATGGGACCCACGAGTATTCCTATTGCATCAATTGAATGATTGAATCATCAATTGATTCAACCCAATTTCTCCTGGAGCAACCATTCTCTCACGGGACCCACACCATCAATTCTTATTGCATCCATTGATTCATCAATTCATCCCAATGACCGTGAGCTGCGTGATGTTCGGTGGAGAGCATAAATTCATGGAAGCTTAAGCTCTTTAAGGAGGCAACTTGGGAGGAGCATGGAGAAAGCTAGAGCCTAGGGTTTTATAATCGAAGACCACAAGGGAGTGTTTTTCCTTTTATCGAATTGTTTGAAGACTTTGAAATTATTTAGTTTTAGATAGTTTTGAATTGTTTTCTTGAGAACAATCTAGTTTTAGATTGTAAACACATCATTTATTTCAGATTTATTTGATAATTTGGATTCGAATTTATTTGCTGGGATTTTTGTTGCAAACCCTTTGATTGTCAATTGATTTAATAATTGAGTTTTCATTATTAATTTGATTGTCAATTGGGTTTATCGATTTAATTGTTTAATTAGATTGATAAATTGTTTAGTTGTTTAATTAGACGATTGTGAACAAGATTCCTAAAGTATTTAGAAATTAATTGTGACTAGGTTTTAATGAGTTTAATTAACTAGCACTTATTCCATTATGAGTTTTCTAATGGATTAGGTGTTATTGAACTTGAGGGTTTCCCATGTTTCAATTAGTTGATTAAAATCATTAATTCCAATCTTTCATTACCTCCTTTGGTCTAATTAATTGATTTAGGCTAAGAAAGTTAACTCCATGCAATTCCTGAGTTGTCCCCTTCATCATCATAATTTGGTTGATTTACTTTTATTTAACATTCTTTTTTTAAAATTTTGATTATTTCTCTCAAAACAAAAACCCCAAATTTGCATTCTCATCTAGATTAGTTCCATTCTCATATAGGTTTTAGAATCATTATCATCTTGCATTTAGTTAGTTGAGTTTTATTTTATTTGCATTTTTCGTCACCTTAATTCAACCTGAAGAAAAACCCACAACTTGCTCCTTGGGAAAATGACCTAAATTGACCCTATATTGCACAATTAATTAGGACCTAGTTTAATTGACTGCTTTAGCGACGAAAGCAAGCTCATCAATTTTGTCGACATGCTTGGCAAGAAATCTGTGCAAGAATAGAGTCTACACACTGACCGAATTCTACACCAGAGTGAAGCAATACCTAGATGTCGAGCAAATGGAGATCGCCAATGCAGACGAACCTGAAAAGGTGAGGAATACGTCTCCCGACGCATGGGATCGGGCGGACAAGCAGAAGGTGGAGCCCCGTCGATGCAACCGAGACAATCGGCCCCATCAAGAGAGGTCGGAGAGCAAGACAAAGTACGACAGCTACACCCCTCTAAATGTCCCGCGATCACTATTATGGAAAGAGGTGGCTCAGACTGAGATGAAAAAAGTTAGAAAGCCAAGGCCTATTAGAAACCGGTCCACTACAGATCGGTCAAAATTTTGTGATTCCACGACAACCCCGGACACACTACTAACGAATGTTATGAGCTCCGGGACGCTAGTTCGTAAGAGAGGGGAAACTACGTCAATATGAAATCAAAACCCAGGGTAGAACAAATGGCAAGCGGAGTTATGGTGGCCGAAGCAGGAGTCCGGCCACGGATCCTCAAAAACCTGAGAAGAAACAAAAGGCCGGTTCTGAGGATGAGTTCCCTGAGGTTGAATTCCAGTGCAACGTCGTTAGCGGAGGGTTTGGAGGAGGTGGAGATACGATAAGTCAACGTAAGAAGTACCTACGAGAGGTCCTAACAGTGAGAGACCTCCTGAAGTTCAAGGACGACCCAACGAAGCTGAAACAACCTCCATTGGTTTTCACCAACGAAGAGCTAAAAGATGTCATCTTGGGCCATCAAGACGGATTGGTCATTACAGGAACCCTGGTAAACTGCCGGGTCAAACAGATCTTTGTGGACGCTGGGAGTTCGGCTGACATCATAAGTTGGGATGCATATAAAAGGATGCACCTCGACATGGAAGACCTGAAGCCATGCAAAACGACCCTTATCGGGTTCAATGGAGAGCGTTATTTCCCAAAAGGTTATATCAACCTCAGATTGACGCTTGGAACCAAAGAGGCATTTAAGTCAAAGCGTGTAAGGTTCATAGTGGTTGACTTCCGCTCTCCGTACAATATTATTTTCGGCTGACCGACCATACACAGTTGGGATATGCTGGTATCCACGAAGTATCAGAAGCTTAAGATGATCAATGATAAAAATCAAGTGGTTGAAGTATCTGAGGACCAGAAGGAGTCTCGGCAATGTTACTTTGAAACCCTACGAGTCGAAGAAGGATCGCCCACATCCCCGCCTCGGCTCTGGAGCCAAGAGGTTATGGTCGAGGCTGATAATGATAGGCGACCCCGGTGGCCGGTCAATATAGTAGAGCTAGACCTCAGAGAACCAGAAAACCCATGCCCAGAGCCGGAAGGAGAGCTCGAGGAACTGATACTAGGAACGGATCCATCCAAGACAACTAAAGTTGGCGGAGATATAAACGAGGACTTGAAAGCTCAATTGATTAAGTTCCTAAGACAAAATCAGGACGTCTTCGCTTGGACATCGGCCGAAATACCGGGAATCGACCCGCATTGTTGTTGCCACAAACTTGCCATTTGGCCAGGTTCGAAGCCAGTGGCCTAAAAAAAGAGGAATATTGCACCCAACAGACAGAAAGCTCTTGAGAGTCACATTGAAGAGCTCTTGGCAGCTGGATTTATCAGAGAGGTACAATATACAACCTGGCTCTCCAACGTGGTTATGGTGCTAAAACCAAGTGGCAAATGGAGAATGTGCACGGACTACACCAATTTGAATAAGGCGTGCCCAAAAGATTCCCACCCGATACCGAATATCGATCAGTTAGTGGATAATTTGGCTGGGTACCAGCTTCTGTCCTTCATAGACGCCTACTCCGGATACAACCAAATCGCCATGCACCCGGAGATCAAGAGAAGACCACCTTCATGACCGACAAGGCCAACTACTGTTATAATGTCATGCCATTCGGGTTGAATGCCGGGGCCACTTATCAGTGCATAATGAACCAGGTCTTTGAGGACCAGATCGGCCAAAACGTGGAGGTTTACATAGACGACATAATCGTGAAGTCAAAGCGACCAGAAGACCATATCCAGGACCTCGAACAGACGTTTGAGAAATTAAGAAGACATCGAATCAAGTTGAACCCGGCCAAATGCACCTTTGGAGTCCCAGCCGGGAAATTTTTAGGTTTTATGCTGTCAAATCGAGGAATTGATACTAACCCGGATAAATGCAAGGCCATCCTCGATATGCAAGCCCCGAGGTCGAAAAAGGAGGTTCAACAGTTAACAGGTCGGCTGGCTGCCCTGACAAGATTCTTACTGAGATCTGCGGAAAAAGCATTGTCGTTCTTCAGACTATTGAAGAAGGAGACACACGGAGGCTGGAACCTGGACTGCGAAGCCGCTTTTGAAGAGATTAAGCGATGCCTGGCAACCCCCCGGTGCTTACAAAGCCGGACCCAGGGGAAACTTTGTTCTTATATTTGTCAATAGGAGACGAGGCCGTAAGCGCTGCCTTGGTAAGAGAAATCGAGGCCGCACAGGCACCAATCTACTTTGTAAGCAAGGCGTTACAAAACTCCGAACTCCGATACCATAAGCTGGAGAAGGTGACTTTCGCCCTTCTGACGATAGCAAGACGGCTTCGGCCGTACTTTCAGGGACACCGGATCGTAGTACGAACCAGCCAGCCAATCCGTCAGATATTGCACAAGCCCGACTTGGCAGGACGAATGACTAACTGGGCTATCGAGTTGTCCGAGTTCGACATCACGTTTGAAGCCCGGTATGCGATCAAGTCACAGGCATTGGCAGATTTCATTAGAGAATTGACCCCGGCAATAACAAACGATGAAATCTGAAAGGTATTCGTAGACGGATCTTCCAATGCAAAAGGCAGTGGACCAGGAGTCATCGTCGAAAGCCCAGAGGAAGTCGCGACCGAGTATTCTCTCCAGTTGAAGTTTCTGACCTCCAACAACCAAGCTTAGTACGAGGCCCTCCTGGCCGAACTGTTTCAAGTTAAAGATAATAGGGCACGGCAAGTCAAGGTGTTCATCGACTCACAGCTTGTTGTCGCACAAATCGACGACAACTACCAAGCGAAAGGACCGCTGTTGGCTAAGTACCTGAACAGAGCGAAAGAAGTCATGTCTCAGTTTGATGAAGTGATTGTTACCCATATCCCGAGAGAAGAAAACACCAGGGCCGATATCCTCTCTTAGTTAGCAAGTACCAAAGGCCCGGGCAGTCATAGAACCGTGATCCAGCAAAATTTGGCAGAGCTGAGCTGCGTAATGACTATCTCGGCAGCTACCAATTGGAGAAAGCCAATCGAGGACTACCTAGAAAGAGGCATCATCCCGACGAATTCCACTAAAGCGAAAAAGTTGATCAGAGAGGCCGCTATCTACACCATGGTAGATGATCAACTCTACAGAAAAGGACTGCATTGCCCGATGATGAGGTGCTTGGGTGACTCCGAGGCCAAATATGTGTTAGCCGAGATACACGAAGGTTGCAACGGCCATCACATGGGGGGGCAAGGCTCTTGCCAGGAAGGCTTTACGCGCCGGATATTATTGGCCGACCATGAAGCAGGACGCTATGGAAGCCGCCAAGAGATGTGATAGTTGCCAGAAACACACCAAGATTATATGGCCACCACCAACCGAGTTAAAAGGCATGTCAGTCCCCTGGCCCTTCTACAAGTGGGGCATGGACATCCTCGGACCATTCAAGCCGGCACTTGGAGAGTTTAAATGGCTCATCGTCGCCGTTCCAAGTGGATTGAAGCGGAGCCATTAACAACGATCACCTCGGCCCGAGTAATGAGGCTCTTTCGTCATAACATCATCGCTCGATTCGGGATACCTGCCGAGGTTGTCACGGATAATGGGACCCAGTTCATGGACCATAGATTCCAGGCCTTAATGTCTGACTTAGACATTAAGCAACACTTCTCCTCGGTCGAACACCCGCAATCTAATGGCCAGGCCAAGTTAGCCAACAAGATTATTCTGGTGGACTGAAGAAACGCATGTTAAAAGCCGACACTAGCTAGGCCGAACAGCTTCACAGCATTCTGTGGGGCTACAGGACGAGTGTGCAGACCTCAACCCAGGAAACCTCATTCTGGTTGACCTACGGTTGTGAAGCAATGATCCCGGTCAAAATCGGACAGCCATCATGGAGAAAGAAAAGAGCCGTACAGGATGAGCAGGCGTCAAATGACGACGCCTTGAAGACAGACCTAGATCTAATTAACAAGATCCGTGTCACCGCGCACTGCCGGGAACTTGCCGCCAAGCAACTCCTCACGAGAAAGTATAATCGGAAGGTTCAGCCACGGTCATTTAATCGGGGGAACCTTGTACTCCGACGGGCCGATATCGGCAATAAGAATGCCCGAGACGAAAAACTAGCAGCAAATTGGGAAGGCCTCTACCGAATCAAAGAAAGACTGGACGATGGAGCGTATGTTCTCGAAACCCTAGCAAGAAAGCCGGTAAAGAGAACATGGAATGCCGACAAGCTAAAGATCTATTACAGCTAGGTCTCGTCTTGGCCTGATAGATACCGATACTTACCTCGTCTATTGTTTGGTTATTTCCTGAATTTCTTAGTTTAAATTGTTCCTTATTTTTCATTTGAATAATTCATGACTATTTGTTAGCTCTTTAGAGCTGTTTTCGTTATCAATGAAGGATCCCTCAAAGAAGATTCATCAATGTGCACAAATAATTGCTTAAGCGTGACACCGAGGCCATTAAGCCCGGTCAAAAACTCGACACCGAGGCCCTTAAGCTCGGTACAAAATCTAACACCGAGGTCCTTACACCCGGTCATTAACAAAAACCATCTAGATGTATGACACCGGTCGTTGTACTCTGACGTGCTCTGGTTAGAGCTCGGTGAAATTGCCATACGTGGCCTTCGCAAAATTGACACGTCAACGTTCGCCCGATCTAAGTAAGCGGGTTGTCATGCTGACCCTGATCAGGTCAAAATGTTTGATTATTGCGTTACGAACACCTCGGTTGAACATGTGACAATCTTGCCCTTATTTTGGTTACCATCAACTTTTCCGACTCGTCAAGCCGAAACGAGGTAGCGCGGTTAAGTTAACACCCCACGAGATTAAAACATACAACCCTGCCCCATCCTCCCACACGTAAGTGTTGGTCGAGTAAACAGACTTGTATCTACTACAGTCAATAAATTTCTAAACTAAGTTTGGAATTTATATGGCAAACGGATGATAAAATTAGCTCATTCATTGTCAATATACTTGTACAAAGTGACATAGACGCTGCAAACGTTCACAAAAAAGAGGCACAAACGCCCACAAAAACAAAGTATGAAGACAACAACTAACTAGACGGTTCGGCCTTAGGACCCTCTTCTTTGCCTCGTCCTCCTCCTCCGCCTCCTCTTCTTCTTCAGATTGGGACCTGCTGGCTGGAGGAGATTGGTATGAAATTAGGACTCTGTCCTCAACAAAGGCGCGAAAGTCGTATTCGTCTACATTCAGGAAGCGGATTTGTGCTAAAGCCTTATCAAAGCAATCCTTGGCGGTTTGCTTTAAGGACTCGGTAGTCTCTAAATGTGTCTGCTGTTCCTTGGAGAGAGCCTCCTTAGTAGCCTTAAGCTCGAAGAATGCAGTATTACGCTGCTTCTAGAGGGTCTTCACAGCATCCAAGCTCTCACCCAGTGCCTTCTGTACCTAGGCACACTCAGAGGCCATCTTCTCCACCCCATCCCGGGAAATTTGAAGCTCCTGCACTGCCTTCTCTGCTGTGACCTTAGCAGCACCCCGCTCGGCCTGGGCGACATCCCGTTCCTCCCAAAAAACCTCCACCCTGGCCTCATACTCAGCCAAAGCCTTCTTCGTCATCTCAGCCTCATCCAAGGGTTTTTGCTTGGCCGCCACCTCAACTTGGGACGCCCTTAGCTGCTTGTTTTCAACATCAAACAAAGAGTACTTCCCCCTCACAAGAAGAAGTGCCTGAAGCAGCCCAACGGATTTGCACAAGTACCACTGGGCCTCGTGCACCACGTCCTCGCTTGGCGGAGATAGGGGCCAGCTCTCCATGAATTGGCTGGGAGGAAGAAACACGACGTCCAGCTCTTCGATCACCCCCTTCTCCCAGACGAAGCCTCGAGGAAGTCCCGAAGAAGGGCCGGACAACTTGGAAGGGGGAGGCGGAGGAGGTGGAGGAGGCGGCAACACCGACGCCTAAGGAGTAGATAGGATGTCCACAGACACAGATTCGTCCACGTACACGGATTCCACGACCTCTTTCCCCTTCGAAGCTTGGGAGACAATTCCTTGGGAAGGCTCTGAGGGGACAGAAGGAGAGGACCCTTGGCCATCTGAGGCCTTAGCCTTCTTTGCTGCAGATGAAACAGCGGCGGCCTTGTGTGTAGCAGTATTGGTTGGGGCGGCCCATCTCCGAGTCTATCAACTCGGGGAAGACGTGGCCGGATTCACCCTCACCAGGTAGCTCGGAAGGGCCCTCATGTCTTGAGCTGAAAGGACAAATAAAGGAAGTCATGAATAAAGACAAGTTACCAAAACAAGTTACCAAACAAAAATGTAAAGACAATCAACATTTCATCAAGACAGAGACTCCTACAAGTTGAGGGGATTGGCCTCGAACCAACTCCGGAAATGAAGAAGGCCGCGCTCTGGACGCCATACTTTTTCCATGAAAGCATCCAACCGAGGCACGGAAGGGATCGACTCCGGCAGGAGGTCATCGCGAGAAATTTGGAAAGACGAGGGAGCGGCCTTATGATGATTCTCCATCCAATACAGAGGAAAGCGCCACTCTACGTTCGCGGCCTTAACCCCATTCAAAAACTAGGGTTGTTGACCAGGCATGATGGCAACCTTGAAGAAGGCGTTTTTAAACCGCTTAAACGAATCAGAGAAGGGCTTCATGAGTTTCCGCTCTCGATTGCAGCGGAGAGATACCAACCCTTTTAATTTGTCACTCTCTTTAGGGAAGCCGGGGGTGAAGGGGCCGAAGTAATAGAAGAAAAGATTGGTTAGGCAGGGAATCAGAATGAGGAAGGAGCGACACAGTTGCTCGAACGCAACAAGATAAGCCCACCCGTTCGGATGAAGTTGAGACGGGGAAAGTCTTAGGTGCAATAAGGCCAAGATCTGGAACTGGGTGAACAGGAAGCGAACACCGACTCGGGTAAGGCAGTCCCTGTAAAAGAAAAAGAAATTCGAATAACCTACTTCTCGTTCGGAGCAAATAGGCTCGTCGGCCCCCGGGCGACTGACAACACACCCCTCCATGGCTAGAAGCTTCAAGTGCACAATGTCGATATCCGACATCAACGACCGAGTCTTCAAGACCTCATGTGACACCCAGGAGAATCTCCGACACAGAGCCTCAGGAGGACTAGAAGAGTCCGATTCCTCAGCCTCAGTCCGTTGATTGGAGGGCAGAGATTTGGGAGCCATTAACCTATAGGCAAGATAAAAAGTACGAATATTAGCAAAATGAGGGAATACCTGGCACAAATAAATTTGCAGGCAATAATGACAGCGGAGTCGAACGAAAGGGGGCACTAGGAGGAAGACCCGGAGAAGGCCGGTGCCGGCAGGAACCAAGTATGGAAGAGGCCCTGGCATCCCCACCATGCGCTATGAGAAAGGAAATTTCGGCAAGGCAATCCCAGCAAGGCCCGAAGTACCCTTCGGGATGAGGATCCGAGCTCGTAGAAGGAGGACCCTCGTAGAAGTTGAGCGGCTGAGCCAATAAGGCTGGAGACCTGGAGCTGGCTACGGTAATGATCCCAGCCTGGACTAGTAGTGAGAAAGGAACAGTACGTGCTGGAGTACAGGCAGGAGGAGGAATCGGAGCTCTAGCAGCAGTCGGACGAGGCCAGACTCGTCCCAGATGACCGACCCCACCTCGGAGTAAAGTGTTTGACCTCGCCTCTGCTGGAAGTTCGGTTCCAAGAACCCAGTATGAAGCTCGTGGGAAGCGGGCGCGAAGAAACTCTTCTTCTTCAGGCGTTAGTATTGGTCTTGGCCTAGGGAAGTTTCTACCTCTATCCATAAGGGAGGAACTACGAACCTAGGAACTAAAAGTCTTATGACGAAAGAGAAGCAAGTATTGGGATGACTACAGGATGTGACAAAGCAAGCGGAAAGGCTTAGTAAACCCAGAAAATGGTCTAAAGGCTGACTCAGAAAACCAGAAAGGAGGAAGAATAGGTATGTAGATGATAGACCAAAGAGTATACAAACAGTAAAATGCAAAGTTATACCGTAATAAAGTAAAGAAAAGCAAGTGGAGTACCTGTGTGAAGAAAGAAGAGGGAAGCTTGAGCTTTGGAGATGGAGAGCAGTAAAGGTTTGACAGAGAAGACGATCCTGGAAAACCAGAGGAAAACTTTAGTGCAATATTACAGCAAGGAAAAGTGAGATATCGAATACAAAGCAACTTACTTATCTGTAAAGACAGGGCAGTGGAACGTCGGGGGCAGATAGGTCTTTGAACCTAGACACGATAGGTTGCACACTACACGACGTGGGAGCATTAAATGCGAACGGAAATCGGGGCACGGATAGGCGCGACGGTTACAGACTTCCCCCAATCAAGGCGTGCCAGGTGTAAAGTCGCAATCATGGCCCATACGGAAGGAATCCCGAGAGACTGACCGAATGCCAAGGGGCAAGATATGCGAATCCGAGGTCACCGCTAAGCACCTCGGACCGACCCGGGTTAAGCAATCACCCTAGACAGTTAAGGTAGAAGCAAGGCATAGTGCTTCGGGATGGCGCTGGGGATTAAATCCGTCAGTGTCTTGAGAAATAAGACCTCGGACCCGAAACTACCTTTACAGCCGCAATAGCTGAAAGCCGGTCCGACAGAAGTAGAGGCCTCAAACCTCGACAGAGGCCGAGGACAACGAACAACTCGGCAGTCCAAAAGCTTGCCCAACCAAGCTGGGGTGCAACTATTACGGACCGGCCCAAAGGCCCAAATCTATAGTGTAGCCCATCGGCGAACAGATTAGGAAGAATGATTCACTGATCATGGGGGGAGATCTGGTATCTTAACAGACCCGATCTATTCACATCGTATCGGCACCCCGAGATACTCGCCCTGGATATCGCTTACCCCGGATATCACGCTGGGCCAGGATATCCGCCTCGGACACCTCTATAAATACAGAGGTCAACTAACCAGGTGCACACATTCTAATTCGCTACCTTACTTTCTGTCACACAGAGCACACACACCACCCCCTGGCTAAACGCATCCAAGTATTCGTCGAACTACGTGGACTTTGATCTCTTCAAAGGATACGTAGGCTCTAAGCTTGACACCTAATCAAGTCCAATCAGTCTTGTTCCCAGAACTAAACATATACCTTTATGTATAAAATGGTGAATGAGAGAGAATGAGTGGGGGCGAATGAAAGAGAATGATTGGGGGTAAAAATGGAAAAAGTGCATTAGATTTCAGACAAACGCAAATTGTTGCTTACATATAATACCAAATGTAAGTGACAGAATGTTGTTTATAAAGATAACCAGATGGAGTATAAATACATTTTGCTTATTACATGCTTCCATGTAAAATGTTCCTCATTATTTAATTAAGTGATTTGCCGAATTAATCCGTGGAAATTGTTTCTCCCTTATGTGTATAGTGTAGACAGATTCATTTGAGTGAAAATGTGAAATAAACTTCTTAGTCTCTTTTTCTTTTTTTTATTACTTTTTTTTACTCTCAACCTCTTCAAGCATGCCTTTCTCTTATTTCTGGAAAATTTCTCCCTATTTAATTGGTCAATGATTTACTTCAATTGCTTTCATTTAATTGTTCTCTTAGAACTCCTTCCCTTCCAAGCCAATAAGTTATTTTTATTCAAGTACTCTTTTTTTTTTTTTTGAAAAGGGAGCAGACTTACTATTCCCATATATATCATTCAAAAGTCTATCTAAGTACTACACAAATCATCATGTGATTACATTTATCATATTTGAATTACTACAACTGTCAATTCTCTAACTCAGATATGTCTATGTTTTGCAGTTACTTGAAAATTGGCACATTCTCTAGAGACGACATGAATGATACAACACTTCAGGTAATTCTAACTAGAGTAAACCCCCCCCCCCCCCCCCGGCCCTTTTTTTCCTCTGACATGACCCTGTATAATTGCATTTGACACTTTAGGTACAATCATAGTCACCAACAAATTTAAGGTCGATGATCAAATTTTTCAAAGGATGAATAAAGATAAGTTTGATAGGTCTTTATTTTATTTTGATTTTGATTTTGAGGGGAAAACTCTGACAGTTTGGGTGCATAGGGGGATTAAACTCACGACCTCACTCATTAAGGAGCTTTCATATGCCATAAAGTGACAAGATCATTGGATATTTTTCTTTTTATTTCCTTGATATAAAAAGTTGAAATAGTTATTGATTAAAAAAAAGTCCAATAAGGCCTTATTTAAGATGTTTATCTTTCTTTCTCTTTTATATGCATTTTATTTTTAATGTCTAGTTTTGTATCTGTAAGACCTTTATTTTATTTTTTTTGGATTGTGATGTCTTGGAATACGGAGTTTTATAAAAATTCATAATGTTTAAAAAAAAAAAACATAACTTGATTCCTTCACTGTTTGGAGATAGTAGGAGAAACAGTAAGCCTTCCATCATTATTTGAAATGTGATTTGTTTTGTTGAAACTTTTTTTTTTTTTTGGTTGCATAAATTTAGGGACTTTTCTATGATTTATTCCCAAATTAACAAGGCAAAACATGACAAGTGATGGTGCTGCCAATGATAAGTCAAAGTGCCTCAATTGACAAGTCAATAGGACATTAATGACAACTCAAGGTGCAATATTTAGGGAATTTTCTCTAAGGCTTAAGGTAATCAAAAACCAAATCCTCTAATTTTGTTTTGGGATCATAAAATACCACAAAATTACCATATTAAAGCTTAGTCTTAAATAATCATAAGAGCAATAAAATGCTATGGAGATACTAAAATTAATTAAGAGAGATTAATTAAAGTCAAAAGACCAATTTTAAGAGTGTGATGTAGGAACATAAATATGATAAAATTATCATATTAAAACATGGTTCTTATGTAACCAAAATAATCAAGGAAGTGTTATAAAACCACTCGAATTAATTAAAGGGAATTAACCACAATTAGGAGGCAATTAAATTTGCAATAATTGAAGTAATTAAATTAATTTTCATGATTAATGTAGTGGCAAATCAAAGGACCTGATTAAGAGTGTTTTACCTTAATTAATAATCAATAGACCAATGATGTGGGCCCAAAACATTATCCAACAATTAAAATTAAAGCATAAAATGAACAAATAGGAATGGGGGCACAGATTTTAGCTGGGAAAAAAGAGAAGGAAGAATTTCTAGAAGGGTCAACAAACTTGGCGGACAAGTTACTGGGCGGACGAGGTTACTTGGTGGACAAGTTACTAGGCGGACGAGGTTACTTGGTGGACAAGTTACTAGGCGGACGAGGTTACTTGGTGGACAAGTTACTGGGCGGACGAGGTTACTTGGCGCACAAGTTACTGGGCAGACCAGGTTACTTAGCGGACTAGTTACTTGGCGAGCAAGTTACTTGACGAGCAAGTTACTTGGTGGACAAGTTGTAAAACTTGGAGAGCAAGTCGGGAAGACTTGGAGAGTAAGTCGAGCAAGTCAGGAAAACTTGGAGAGTAAGTCGGAAAACTTGGAGAGCAAGTACACACATGGCATTAAGGGACACCTAAGCCTTGATTAGGTCATCCAGATGACATCACAAGGATGACATCACAAGAACACATGGAGGGTGAGGATTAAAACTTCTTTACTAAGTCTAGATCCAATGGCTAGGGTGAGAGATGTATTATAATTAGGATATTTGTGAAAGAACCAGTTGGATGAATGAAAACCGATAGAAATTAAATCCTATCTAGAAAACCGTGAACTAAGTTTCTTAGGTCAGGACATATTACAAACAATTGAATTTTTGTCCAGAAGTTGGTGTTAGCGGAAGTCATTTCCGTAACCGGCGGGGCAAATAATAGATCAGATGAAAAGATATTTTGTAAACAAAGGGCAGATAAGCAAAGTGAGAACCAATAGAAAATAAATCATAACTTAAAATCCTTGAACTAAGTAGAAAACAACTGGACATATTATGAATCAGTGAATTTTTGTCCCGAAGTTGGTGTCACCCGAAGTAATTTCCATAACCGACAGCGTTCGGCTTAGAATCTTCGGCAGGTTACAAAATACCCTTAATGGGATCAAAAATTTAGTTAACTCAGATATTTCCAAAGAGGAAGAATAGAACTTCAAGGCTGTGTTCCCGGATTTTTGAGATTTTCTAAGATTACGCGAATAGAACACCGATCAAAGGATTTTCATCGGGTAAATGCATAAAGTGAATGGATGACATCATGTTGATGACATAAGGGGACACTTGTGTGGTAGAGAGAAGAGGAAAATGAGTGTTGTTCATTAGGCCACATCTTCATCATCCTAGCCCTTGATACAAAAGTTGATCCAAGGGATCAGATCCATGGAAATTCTCTATAAATAGGCAACCCCTCTTCACTTCATTCTTCACAATTCCTAGAGCCACTTAGAGAGAGGTTTTAGAGAGAAGGAGGAGTGATGAGGGCCTTTTCGTCTTTAGCCTTGGGGTCCACAATAAAAAATAAACCAAGGATTGCGTATAGCAAACCTAGGATCGTTCTCTCTCTCGAGGAGCCTTTTATTGAGTCCTAGATAATCTAAATGACATGCAAATGCAATTATAACAAGGGGGAAATAGATTTTGGATTTTTCAGTTGGTAAACTAAAATAAGATTGCAATTAAAATAAAATGCTAAACTATTGTTTTTGGAATTTTCAATAAAATGGAATGGAGTATGAAAATGCAAAATGAATGAATGCTCTTGGAATGGATTAGTGACCATCATAGTTCACTAAATATAGGAGTAAATTTTCACTAAGTCTAGATGAAAAACCCCAAGATAACACTTGAGTCCAATATTCCCAATTAATAGTAGTTCCTACTAACGTAGCTAACTACTACCTCTTGAGATATTGTTTAAAACCACTTAGTGTGTGATTAGGATTAAATTAATGTAACTTGCTTCCTCTAGATAAGAGTGCGATAACACGCCACTCAATCAATCCAATTCAATCATACTATCTAACAATAACACGTAGAAAGCATAATTTCACTGAATCAATAAGGAAATTCAAATTTATAAATCCAACAAACCACAAAATTCAATCCAATCACATAGGTTCAATCCACAAAGTTTTCCAAACGGACAAACTAAGTCTCAAAACAAAGTACAAAATAATATTCCTAAAACTAGGAAATTAAAATGTAATTAGAGAAAATAAATTGAACAAATAAACTCCCCTTTGAAGCTTTGGAACTCAAGCCTCTAAATCCATCTCCAAGATGCAAAAAAAAATCAGCCACTGCCAACCATCAGATCAGCTCCTCCCAAACACAATTAAAATTTCAGCCACAAGACACATGATAAAGGGGAGACGTGGATTAATGGAATGAAAGAGAGAAAGAGATTGAATGAAATGGTGGAAACAGGGGGTGTGTGGCTAGATGATGGAGAATGACGATGATGGAGAGGGACGATGGTGTGTGAGATTAGGAGTGAAAGTGGATGAATGGGTGAGGGTCGCTGGTCTGTGTGAAGGTTCTAGGTGTTCTGATTCTTGCTGGCGGTGGTGGAAAAGCTTCTCGCCGGCGACTACGGTGGTAGAGAGAGAAGTCATCGGCGAGAGGAAGGGAAAGGCAGCTCTGGAGGTGTGGGAGGCGTGGAGGTTCTATGCGTGCGTGTTCAAGATTAAATCGAGCTTCAATCTGTCCGCTGTGATCTCCCGGAAAATCAGCTCCTTCCTCTTTTTCTGCTGGATCTTTTTTCTGTTTGGATTTCCTTTGCTGTTCCTATTATCTCGCGGTCTTTGGCGTGATTCTCTCCTTTGGCCGTTAGTGTGATGAAGATTGTTAATGGCGTTGATGGATTCCCAATCGAAGGTCTGAAGGCATGGATTCTTTCTTTTTTTCAATTCAATGCGGCGCTGTTCATTTAATATCCCCTCTCCCTCAGCTCACGGATCTGTCCTTTCAATCAAAAGAAGAAAACCTAATATTTGAATGGTCAAAACGCATGAGTTTAGTGCAGAGGGACTTAAATGAACATTTAAAAAGTTCTACAGAAGGACCAAACTGAAAAGTTTAAAACTTGAGTTCAAACTTTCATTTTCAAATTTAATTTAATTCCTTCTGAAGGTGGAATATCACCTAGAGGAGGGTGAATAGGTGATCTAAAAATTTTCGTTTAAAAGGATTTTTCTTTCTGATGAACACGAAATAAAAAAAAAACTTGTAAGGCAAAGGAACACGAAACAATTTATACTGGTTCGGTCTAAAGCTTCGACCTACGTCCAGTCCCCAGAACACCTGGGATTTCACTATGTTCAAAAGAATTACAGACTCTGTAAACGAGAAAGGTTTCCTTCACTCTTGGACAACACTCCCCCTTACAAGTTGTAATCTTTTACACCCACTCTTAAGGTTCCACAACCTTAAGTTACAATCAGAAGAAGGTAAATGTTTAAATACTCCTCACGAGTTGAATAATGATGAACACTGAAGAACAGAAACTCAGCAATAAATTTGAAACACAGAAGAGATTAATGTCGAGTTAATTGCACAGCGTTTCGGTAGGTTGGCAAAATAAATGCTTCGACTATTTATAGATATCTTCATTGATGACCGTTGTTGAAGCACAGAGCTAGCCGTTGAGTCTTCACAAAATGCCCGTTAGACAGATAGAATATTTTCTGAGGATTTGCTCTTTCGGTTTGAATATTCGATCTGGCATTCTCTTACATTCTTTCTGTTGTAGCCGTTGTGAGATTTCATTAAATGCTGGATTGAGTGTATCAGAGTTTTTGCTTTACTTCGTCCAGTGCATCGGTTACGGAGAATACAACGGTTACAGTAGTTGCATTAAATGCGTTCAATGGTCCGGTGGTTAATATCAAAATTCACTGGTAATTTCTGTCTAAATAATCTGAAACTCATGAACAAACTGGTTAATAACATTTGGTAATCTTAATCACAAGTAATCAGATGAGTAATTAATCGATTCAAACTCAACGGAAAATCGCAGATGATGATTTGAAAAACAGGGACTCCTTTGCTTGAGCAGAGTTTAAGGGTTGCTCGAGCAAGCATCTTAAAGTGGTGAAGAATCTGCTTCTACTCGCTGATGCCCGAGTATGAAAAATATCATACTTGAGTATGATGCTCAAGTATGGACTAATATGTACTTGGGCATGCTTTCTATTTCATACTGATAGACGATGTTGCTCGAGCAAGAGTGATTCTGTGCTTGGGCAATACTTCTTCTGATGATAATCAAGGCACAGAGAACAGCGTTGCTCGGGTATAAAAATATGCCTACTTGGGTATGCTGCTCGAGTATGAAAAATTTCATACTTGGGCAAGCACTTTCTTGATGTAATATCCCGAATTTTGGGCCTATAGACTTGAAATTAGTCTATTTTTGGAAGACTACTAGGCCATATTTTAGAAAATGGCGAATTTGGAGTCAATATTTTATAGCTTTTAGAAGCTAATTGAGAAAGAAGAATTCTTATAAAGTATTAACGATTTATTTCAAATATTTATCGAATGCTTGCAATTAAATAAGGAAAGGATCGAGTTACAATAAAGAAAAACCTTGTACGGTGGTCATAAGGATCTGAGGAGATTATTTTGGAATGGATCCATACTCCCTTAATATTATTTGATAGTTGGAGCAGATATATGTCCATTAAATAAAATAAAAATGGACACCCTTTCTTATTATACATGTTTGGACACATAAGCATTATTCTATTCAATCATTCTTCCTCTTGTGAATAAGCAAGGCCGACACACTTGCTCTCATTTTTCTCTTCGGATAATGCTTTCACTAGAAACCAAATTGTCTCCCACTATCATCTAACAACTCCACTCATGCTCTTATCCTCTTTAATTATTACTAAAGTCTCCTACAATTAACAAAAAATGACACCGCACTCTCCATTATCAGCCCACAAAGTCAGCATGTATGGCCCCTCTTCCATTCACACGCAACATTCTCTCATATTCATGACACCACGCATGGCCACACATGTTCCCTCCTTTGTTTAATAAAAGCAAGTCATCATTTGTTTCATTTAGCTTCACGGGTTGCACAAGAATGCTCACACTTCATTTGGCCGAAATAAGTAAAGAGAGAGAGAGAGTATGAGGTATTGAGAAAGAAAAGAGATCAAGAACCAGCTGGAGAAAAAAGAAGAACACCGAAGAGAAAGTGAAAGAGTCATCGAAGAAAGACACAATGTTAATTCTAAGTAATCTGTGAGGACGTCGTGCTCATGCACGGTTTTGATGAGGCAAATGCTCTGTTTGTGAAAATTGGTAAGTTGAAAGTACACTTCTTAAGCTTTCAAATGAGTGCTAGAACGTATCAATCCGACGTCTAGAACTCAAGTTATGATTTTTCTAAGTTTGGTTATAAAAACTGGAAAATCCTGCTTTCAGATTTAAGTTACGTTCACTTTTCGAATTTCTGAGAATTATACAGCTATTAATTGGCTTGATGAATATTTTTCTTATAAACTAGACTTATAGAACTTCAAATATAATTTTGAATCACCTTAATCGGAGTTCTATAGAATTAGTTATGATTTTTCAAAGTTAGAAGTTGAACACTGAAAAACGTTGGTTTCCAGGAATGAACAGTGATTTTCGGATTTACTTTTAAAATAGTAAACATTTGAGTTTTTCTATGAAAATTTCCAGAATAAAAGTAGACTTATCAAGCTTTAATTTGATAGGTCACAAGCCTTAATTGGATTTATATTCAGGGAGTTATGAATTTTTGAAGTCAAGTATGAAATCTGGGACGTTTTCTGAAACATCTTCTGAACAGTGTTGACATTTTTGAAATCTGGGAATTATTGGAGTATGATTAAATGTTGAAACCAATTTTCCTAGAAACTATACTTAATGAGGAGTTCATGGATTTTTGAACCACCTGATTTGGACACCTAGAACTCCAGATATGGATTTTTCAAGTTCAGCATTAAACCTGGACGTTTTTCTGGAACGGTGATGATGAATGAAAATTCTGGGAAAAGTGTACGTATATTTGACAGTTGAGTGTATTTTTCCCTAAATATAGACCTAATGAGGAACAAGTGATTTTTGGAATCACGTCAATTGGAGTTTTGTGTAATTAAATATGAATTTTCAAAGTTAATTGAAAAATTCTACCAGTTTATGGAATTTATTTGGAAATAAGAGAAATAAAGAATTTGGATAAATAATAACTCGATCATCCATGAATATTTAAATATAGGAGCCGATATTTATCCGGGATGATCAAATGATTGAGAACCAGATCAGGAATTGGAAAGACCATCAGGTAGTAACGCTTCTCTCACATACTATGTGTGCCTTTTACATGCATGTATTTACCGTTGTATATATATATGTATATTGTTTGAATGTTCTGAATGTTGAATGTGTTGAATGAATTGTATGTATATTTGATGGTTGACTTGCATGTTTTGTGTATGCATTTTATGTGAGCGATGATTAACGTTACTACTGGGATTCATTTGAATCCCAGCATATATCTTTGAATTAGTTAATTTGCAGCTCGTATCAGAAGATTGAAGAACGAAGAAGATGCATACGAATGAGTACAAGGAAGAAAAAGATTTTTATTTCCGTCGGATTTTTACTTAGACGTATATTTGTACGTATTAGTGAAAAGTACGTATACGTGAACAGTGTCGTATACACGAATAGTGAATAGTACCGTATACGTGAATAGTAACTTCACGCTAAATTTGTAAAAAACGCTTCCGTGTATGCAATTAAAGGGTGTATTTAAGGCGGGTGTTACAGTTGTGGTATCAGAGCAAAGGTTCTGGCATTTTTGGAAGAGTATACTGATATTGGATTACATAAACAAATGAAATAGCACAGAATAAGGATTCTGTTGCTAACTCTAGGGCTCTTGATGTTGAGTTAGATTGTGATTTAGATCCCCAGATTTTATTGAAAGTTAGAAAATTCTGAGTGACAAGTTGGAATTAGAATATAAATTTTGATGATAGAATTATCAACTCAGAATTTCGAAGTCCGGTTAGAACATAAGTTCTGACAATAGGTTAGAATGACCTGCTGGAGCTTGAACTTATGTGATTAATTGAATATGGGAGAGAAAAATATTCAAACTTGGAAATTCCCATGAAACTTAGTATAAAAGTACAAGCAGAAATTAGAATGCTAAGAAGAAAAGACAAGATGAATTCAAGCATCAAGAGCAACAGTTGGTACAATCCCACCACAAGCGTTGACCATCTCAAGTTTAAGTCTATTAATTTCTTCCTGAGCGGCTGCACTTGAGAGAGGACCATCAGAAGACATTGTTTTTCTCAATCTAGCTATTTGCCTCATAGTGCTTCGAATTTTTACATAAGGCCAATGCCTTATTCCTTCCCTATGGCATATTTTCATTAAGACATTTTTGCATAGACGAATTTGTTTAGCCGCTTCTTGTTGAGGTAAATGGAATAAGTCTCTAAGATCATTTATTGACATTGATGCACCTCTAATATTTTGTTCAGCTCTTGATCGGTATGTATCACTAGGTATGGGGACTGAAGGATTATTATTTACAACCATGAGCTCTTTTCCTTTATTGGGTATATTTTCTGTATTGGTTGGAAATGAACTATTAGGGAGTTCATTTTGATTTTTAGTCCATTCCAAACCAACACAGAGGGCCTCATAGTAGGCTGATAGGGGATCCGATACCAGGACATACCCTAAAGATTTTTGATTCAAACAATAATTTTCTAGAAAATGTTTGACATCATCTAAATTTTTCTTACCAAAGTCAAATACTTGAGGACTGGAAGAACCTCCTTGTACGTCCTGGTGAAAGACAGCGTGGCATATCATACCAATCCTCCCATGAACTTCAAGTTTATGGTATTGAAGTCCATTGGTATGAATGATCTCTCGTAGAACATGGCAGCAACCACATGAAAATGGATTAGTAGTCTCAGTCAAGGTAGAAGCAGGATTCCTTGGTTGAGAAGGTACCGTAGACTCCATAAGTTCTGCCACATTACGACACCTTTGGACAGGTCGCCTTGATGGACCTGCTTCAGATTCCTTTCTGTTAGTAGTCGTAAAAATAGAATCTTGTATCCTTGGAGGAGGAGTAGGAATGTTAATCGTTGAGGCAGATGAATGAACGTTCGTACTTACGGGATTTTGGGGAAGTACAGAAGAATAAGGGTATGATGCATTGTTTGACAAATCAGACAACATGTTAGTCTGATAGTCATGAAGTAAGGCTTCAAGAAAGAAAGGGTTGAATGAATCGGAGACTGGAATAGAGTTACTTGAACCGGCCATGTTTAAGGATAATGTGAAAGGTTATAGTGAAGGTTACGATCGGAGAGGAAATGAATATGTGGAAGTTTTGTGAAGCTTGAGAGAACGTGAAACATTTACTCTTTCTTTACTCGATTTATAGCTGGGCTAGTAACGTCTAGATTTTGTTAAGCAGCATCGGATTCTCATCTGTCGTTGGCTCAGAATAGTGCAGACTTTGTTATTATGTGGAAAATTTTATGGCACCGCACCCTAATACAATCTGACACGCTCTAGCCACCTCTATAGGTCGGAGTCTTATAGACTTTCGGTCCAAACAGAAGACGGTGTAGCATTTATTGCCGGTTGTATCTTCGAGAAATTTAGTTGACGAATACACGTTGCACGATGATTATTTCAAGATCGTGTCTCTTAGAAATTTGTCTTGAAGCGTGTAGTTGGTTCGAGATGTCAGACTGGCATTTGAAAATGGAAGTCTGATCAGTTAAAGTCATCTCGAGAAAGGAGACTCTCTGGAAGTAATGGGAATTTGAAATATCTCGGTGTAAGATCTGAATATCTTGAAGTATGAAAAATGATGAATTTTTCAAATGCTAAGAAAATATAAGAACGAATGCGGTATGATTAAAGATAAGTTTGAATTTGTCCTGAGCCGAAACAATGTTTAGGTCAGTGTGTGATAAAGTAAATCTTGTGAACCTTGTGATTAGTGCTGCATTGTCAACAATGTTTTGTGTATGAATGGTTATTACCTCTGAGGTATAAGAATGATATTTAAAACATGTTTTGGTGATATTGAGAAAGGAGGTAGAAGTAGAACCTTGTAGAAATTGCTGAATTTTATTTAAATGTTTGAGGATAGTGCCTGAATGTTGTAAGATATGAATCTTGGAAATGTTAGCAAGTTTATGGAATATGGTCAAATTTTTAGAATTAGGTTGATAAACCTGAATGTTGGAGAGACAACTAAAGCATGTTACCAACTGAATTGAGGCTTGAGAATGAAATTTGGTAATGGAACTAATTCTTTAGGCATTGAATTGTCCCGAATGAACAAAGGTATTAGAATGTGGTACCGATTGATTTAAATGAATTAAGGCACTAGAATCTGGTACCAATGTGTACAAGATATTTTGCGGTTGCTAGATGTTGATCTAGCATAGTGTTGGAATTTGATTTAAAAAGTCTCCTTAGAATGAATGGTTGTGAGTTTGTTAAAAATCTTAGTTGTTGAGTTATGATTCCATAATTTGGACAAGTACTCGTAGAAATGTTAGTAACTGATAATTTCCTAATATATCGATGAATACCTAATTAGGAAAGTGAAAAACATTCGTGTTGTGAATGAATGGTATGTTCTATGAATTGCTCAAGTAGCTAAAAATAGAACCTGAAGTGTATTTAGAAGTGAAGACCTACTGTAATAGTTGTCTGGTTCCTGCGTTTGTTTGAAAAATTTAATTTTGAATTTTCCAATGCACCTGTTGTATTTGAGAATTTTCTAAATTGAAATTTTGAACAAGAATGTTTTCAGCTGAATTAAAGTTCAGTTTGAAGTATTTGTTTTTGAACAATATGGTTTCATTGAAGGGATCCTTTTGGAACCCAGAGCTTGAATTGAAACTTTGAATTTTATGAATTGAATTCTGGAATGAAAAGTTTTCAACAAAATTTGAGACCAGGGCAATGGTCACTTTTGAATTGTTGTTGTTCCATAGAGAAGGTTCAGTAGAACCCAAAATCTGAAATTGAATTTTGAATTTTGTGGTTTTGAAAGCAGTACAGTACTGGAAAAGGTCAAGAACTGTTGTAGAAATACTCAGTTTGCTGGATCTTACCAGGTGTTTGTGAAATATTTTTGAATCGCCTGCCATTAATAAAGCTCATTTGAATTGAAAATTGAAAGAATGATAATTGAATATTTTTGAAATTGAGAATGCAAGCTGTGTGGGTAAAGAATATCTAGTGACTCTTAAACTTTGAATTTATCCTCAGATCCAAAGTTGAGCACTTATGAATGTTTATCTCAGCTAAATTTAGTTGAGCGAACAAATCCTCTAGAAGAGAGGCGTAATTTACCCAACAGAGATGTAACCTTATCGCCGGTTTAGGCCGGGAGGTAGTGCCCTTGAATGTGGGGTAACCCTGAATGCCATGGCGGTTTAGGCCGGGTGTGGTAATTCGATAAGGGAAATTATTACAGTTTGTAACAATGCGGCCAATATGGTCTGCCGTGAAATGAATGTATTTTCTTATATTTGAGCTGGCAGCGAATATGTTTTCTCTGAAAATATGAAAGAATTATTCTGTAGAATGAAATTTTGAAAATGTACTGCTACCATAGAATTTTGAATATTTGAATTTGAAAATCAGAAAGTTGAATTTGAGACAACATAAAAAAAAAAAAAAATTGAAAAGCAATGATGTGATTATCATTGCCAGTATTTTAAATTGTGAAACATTGACGTGATTGTTTTCACTGATGTTTTTGAATTGAAAGTTGGTGCATTGGGTGACTATGTTGATATAGGAACAGAAACTGTTAGAATGGTCTAGAGATCTGAACAAGTAGGTCAGATAGTAAATGTCAGCTATGGAGCTGAGAAAGAGAAAGTAGTCTGTAAGCGTGAATTGAAGAAGCTCAGACACGGGATAGACGAGTTGAGACTCGAGGATGTAAAACCCAGTATGCAACTTTTCATAAGGGCGATGTCTTTTGGCTGTAAGACTTGTGTTTGTTGCCTAGTACGATAACATTGAATCAGTAAGACTTGAGATTGAATACTACACTTAGGTATATACTGATTAAGATGCAAAAAAAAAAAAAAAAAAAAAAAGTTGTGTGCTAGTAAGCATTCATAGAAGAGGATAAATTGAAAATCAAGAATGATTTCTCGAGTTATGGATGTTCAAATTTCGAGGACGAAATTTATTGAACAGGGGGAGAAATGTAATATCCCGAATTTTGGGCCTATAGACTTGAAATTAGTCTATTTTTGGAAGACTACTAGGCCATATTTTAGAAAATGGCGAATTTGGAGTCAATATTTTATAGCTTTTAGAAGCTAATTGAGAAAGAAGAATTCTTATAAAGTATTAACGATTTATTTCAAATATTTATCGAATGCTTGCAATTAAATAAGGAAAGGATCGAGTTACAATAAAGAAAAACCTTGTACGGTGGTCATAAGGATCTGAGGAGATTATTTTGGAATGGATCCATACTCCCTTAATATTATTTGATAGTTGGAGCAGATATATGTCCATTAAATAAAATAAAAATGGACACCCTTTCTTATTATACATGTTTGGACACATAAGCATTATTCTATTCAATCATTCTTCCTCTTGTGAATAAGCAAGGCCGACACACTTGCTCTCATTTTTCTCTTCGGATAATGCTTTCACTAGAAACCAAATTGTCTCCCACTATCATCTAACAACTCCACTCATGCTCTTATCCTCTTTAATTATTACTAAAGTCTCCTACAATTAACAAAAAATGACACCGCACTCTCCATTATCAGCCCACAAAGTCAGCATGTATGGCCCCTCTTCCATTCACACGCAACATTCTCTCATATTCATGACACCACGCATGGCCACACATGTTCCCTCCTTTGTTTAATAAAAGCAAGTCATCATTTGTTTCATTTAGCTTCACGGGTTGCACAAGAATGCTCACACTTCATTTGGCCGAAATAAGTAAAGAGAGAGAGAGAGTATGAGGTATTGAGAAAGAAAAGAGATCAAGAACCAGCTGGAGAAAAAAGAAGAACACCGAAGAGAAAGTGAAAGAGTCATCGAAGAAAGACACAATGTTAATTCTAAGTAATCTGTGAGGACGTCGTGCTCATGCACGGTTTTGATGAGGCAAATGCTCTGTTTGTGAAAATTGGTAAGTTGAAAGTACACTTCTTAAGCTTTCAAATGAGTGCTAGAACGTATCAATCCGACGTCTAGAACTCAAGTTATGATTTTTCTAAGTTTGGTTATAAAAACTGGAAAATCCTGCTTTCAGATTTAAGTTACGTTCACTTTTCGAATTTCTGAGAATTATACAGCTATTAATTGGCTTGATGAATATTTTTCTTATAAACTAGACTTATAGAACTTCAAATATAATTTTGAATCACCTTAATCGGAGTTCTATAGAATTAGTTATGATTTTTCAAAGTTAGAAGTTGAACACTGAAAAACGTTGGTTTCCAGGAATGAACAGTGATTTTCGGATTTACTTTTAAAATAGTAAACATTTGAGTTTTTCTATGAAAATTTCCAGAATAAAAGTAGACTTATCAAGCTTTAATTTGATAGGTCACAAGCCTTAATTGGATTTATATTCAGGGAGTTATGAATTTTTGAAGTCAAGTATGAAATCTGGGACGTTTTCTGAAACATCTTCTGAACAGTGTTGACATTTTTGAAATCTGGGAATTATTGGAGTATGATTAAATGTTGAAACCAATTTTCCTAGAAACTATACTTAATGAGGAGTTCATGGATTTTTGAACCACCTGATTTGGACACCTAGAACTCCAGATATGGATTTTTCAAGTTCAGCATTAAACCTGGACGTTTTTCTGGAACGGTGATGATGAATGAAAATTCTGGGAAAAGTGTACGTATATTTGACAGTTGAGTGTATTTTTCCCTAAATATAGACCTAATGAGGAACAAGTGATTTTTGGAATCACGTCAATTGGAGTTTTGTGTAATTAAATATGAATTTTCAAAGTTAATTGAAAAATTCTACCAGTTTATGGAATTTATTTGGAAATAAGAGAAATAAAGAATTTGGATAAATAATAACTCGATCATCCATGAATATTTAAATATAGGAGCCGATATTTATCCGGGATGATCAAATGATTGAGAACCAGATCAGGAATTGGAAAGACCATCAGGTAGTAACGCTTCTCTCACATACTATGTGTGCCTTTTACATGCATGTATTTACCGTTGTATATATATATGTATATTGTTTGAATGTTCTGAATGTTGAATGTGTTGAATGAATTGTATGTATATTTGATGGTTGACTTGCATGTTTTGTGTATGCATTTTATGTGAGCGATGATTAACGTTACTACTGGGATTCATTTGAATCCCAGCATATATCTTTGAATTAGTTAATTTGCAGCTCGTATCAGAAGATTGAAGAACGAAGAAGATGCATACGAATGAGTACAAGGAAGAAAAAGATTTTTATTTCCGTCGGATTTTTACTTAGACGTATATTTGTACGTATTAGTGAAAAGTACGTATACGTGAACAGTGTCGTATACACGAATAGTGAATAGTACCGTATACGTGAATAGTAACTTCACGCTAAATTTGTAAAAAACGCTTCCGTGTATGCAATTAAAGGGTGTATTTAAGGCGGGTGTTACACTTGAGACAAAAGCTGACTTTACTTGGGCAAGCTCCTTAGCTTGCTCGAGCATGCTTGCTTGAGTGACCTTACTTGGGCAAGCATATAGCTTTGCTCGGGTAGGCTCCTACTTGACCCTTTTCTCGATGTTGCTTGAGCATAAGTCAACCCTTAAGTAAACTTTGCTTGAGTATGCTTTGCTTGAGCAAGAATTCCTACTTGCTCAAGTACCCTTTCTCTGAAGACCCTTTTTCCCGATGTTGCTCGAGCAAGATCTCTGGTTTGCTCGAGCAAGGTCTTATCAGATAGAATCTGATATACCTTACTTATGATGTTGCTCAAGCAAACTTAACACTTTGCTCGAGTAACATGCCACAGATTCAGATTTAAAAGATTAAGTCTACTTTGTTCTTGAAATTGTAATCATCAAAACTTAAAACCAACACCTTCAACCACCTACAATTTAAACCAATTAATCTAACATTAAATATTCTCATAAAAATCAATAATTAAGAGTAATTACATTTTTTTGACAATTTTGCCCTTTTTGGCCGTAATTTAACATATTTACTCTTAATATCAATTTATCACAAGAATGACATTTTAGGCTCAATAACCATGATAAAGTCCATTAAAAATCCCAATTTAATTACTAAAAATCATGTAAAAATATGGTTAGATCAAGGAGTCTGGAGAAAATAGCAAGTTCCGGGTAAGTTCTTTGGTCTCTAGTCTTTAGTTTTCGTAGTTGTTTCGATAGTTATAGTAGAAATGCTAGATTAATCTTTAATCTTCTGAGTAAGTTGAGAAATCATGTTTTAGGGATAAATATGATATTTATTTCAAAAATATATTGGAGATGGAGATATGTCAGAATTTTGGAAGATTAGAGTCAAAATAGCGAAGCTTTGGCGAAATTTCGCCGGTTAGTCAAACTAGGGGCAAAATGGTAATTTGTACCTAAAATGCCTGTTATGATGTTGATCACTGATAAATGTGATATTATCCCTATAGGATATCTATAATCACGTACCGTTGTCGTACCGCTGTCAAAAGTACCATTTTCTGTCAACAAAGGTACGTTCGCGTACTGTAACGCTAGCTCTGATGCTTATTGTATGATTGTATATGATGGTTGTGCTCATCAACTAAGACTTACATACGTGGTTATGTTACATACGAGGTTATGTTCTAGTTATTGTTGTAGCATACGTGGTTATGTTACATACGTTGTTATTTTCTTACATACGTGGTTATGTTACATATGTTGTTATTATCTTACATATGTGGTTATGTATTTCTAATCATACATCTGTTATGGGCTTTTGTATTGATTATCATTGTAACGTCATGAATATCTGTCATACATAACTGTACATAAACATGGGGTTAACCGTTACCTGAGGTTCAATGGCCATTGAACCTTAGCTCCTACTATAGCTTCAAGGTTTGGAAGATCGAGGGCCAAAGACAAGGGTAGGGAGCCAGCGTGAGGGAACCGGCGTGAGAACGCAGACGGAGAGAAGTTTATAACATCGAACTATATTCAGATAATTGTACCGTTGTGTAAGCAGCCAGATACTACATCAGTAAATGTTTATCAGATACTCGCTCTTTTGAAATTATTCTGATACTCTACTCTAATCAAATAGTTCGAAAACGTTTTAGAAAATTGGGATGTTACAATACACTATCAATAACAAATCAGGACACCTCAGTGGACAAATCATTGTGCCTCTAATGACAACTGAAGGTAAACTCATATCATTTCATTTCAAATAAATCACCCACAAGTCCCTTGAGATTTCATATGATTTTGATGATTTCATGGAATCTGATAGTAATAATAATTTATCTTTCTTGGGAATTTTTTTGTTAAAATGTGAATATTTTGGTGTATTTCATCAACTTTAGCTTTTATACACTTTATTGTTTTGTTAGGTTATTATTTGAGCGAGATGTGGAGCCATTTGAAGCTCAAATCAATGATTAAGATGTTGGAAAAGAGTTTAGAAAGTTAAGACAAGAAAAGATGAGACAAAAAGAAGATGAGTCTTTGACCTCAACCAACTTATTTTCTGGCCTCAGTCAAAGACAAGATAAAGAGTTGTTGGCCTCGGCGAAAGATACAGACAGAAAGTTGTTGGCCTTGGCTATGGATGAGACACAGTTGTTGGTTCTTAGTTGTAGCCAACGGAAATTAATGAAGCTATGCTTCTTGGGGCCAAAACTGATTCTAAGGCTTTATATATTGAAAAACTCGAACAATAGCGTGATTCTTCACTTCTTAGGCGACTGGGGGTATTTAATTTGGGATCATTTTCTCTGCTATGGTTTGGTGCTTTTGGAGGAGATTTAAGTGGAGATTGAAGATTTAAAGATATTCAAGCTTATTTCTCTTGGTTTTGCTTATTTCTTTCCTCTTCTTCATTTTTCTGATATTGTTGTAACTATTGAGTGTATCTATGGCTATTTTCTGAATGAGTTGCTAAACTCTCATTCTAAGATTATTTTGAACATTTGTATGGATTGAGACTTGAACGTTACTTTCTTTTGGTATTTAATTATATATGTCAATATATGTGTTGATTTTATCCCTTTTTTAATGCTTCTAAGTATTTGGACACTATTTGAATTTATTTGTTTACTTGGGTTTGACCTAAGAGAGTTAATCTAGCTCTTGAGCAAAAACAAAAAAAAAAAAGAGTTAATCTAGCTGTAGAATTTAGTTTAGATTGTGGTTGTCTTGAAGTTTAATTGATAAATATATGATTTGTTAGTAAAACAGATATATTTATTAATATTCCATTGTCATATTAAGATTGTTGCTTAAAATTGATTTTCATTAGTTGTAGTAAGAGACTGATCATTTTAATAGTTTGTAATTTTCAAATGCCTTTTTTTTTCCTAGAAAAGTCATATCCTTAATGCATAATCAAAACAACAACCATTTCTGACTAATCATAAAACACAAATACTTCAAGAAAAAACCAAACCACAGAAACAAAAAATAGCAAACCCTAGCCATCATCTAGCTTCATAATCTTCATTCCTGTGCCCTAAATCCTTTCTCAATAAGCAGTATAAGGACGCCGCGGTTCACGAAAAGGGCAAATTCCCTGCAATGAAGCACGAGATTAGCTTCTCTTGGAATCCATCTAAAACAATGGACTCTACATAAGTTCCTTATGAAAAAGGATATTTTCTAGGATAGGCAGACAACACCAATCTGGGGAGTCGGCCTTAACTCTTAAGCATCTTATCAATTGTTGATTGTCTGACTCTACTATGACCTCTTCCAGCTCATTTGTATAAATATATTGGACGACATTAAGCATTGCTATGCATTCAGCCATGAAAGCTGATGAGGCTTGTACAATTTGTGTCTCACCAGCAAGAATGAAGCCATTGGAATCACACAAGAAAAAAGCAGTTGCCGCTTTGTTACTATTGCTTGAAAAAGATCAGTCCATATTAACTTTGTTACTATTGCTTGAAAAAGATCAGTCCATATAGACTAGTTACCCACGTGCCACGTTTTTAGGTACAAACTTTCTTGATCCTGTGGTAAAAGGGACAAGAAAAAAACGTGATGAACAGATTCAGACTCTTTCTGTACATCTCTTTTTAAAAGGTTGGAAAAAGAAGGGATGGCAGTGGACATAATTCTCCACATGAAAAACCTGACGTTAAAAAGTTATTATGAATTAACATTATAAAGTTCAATGAACAAAGGATCAAACCTGACATTATTTGGGACTTTTAGCTTCCAAATATGACTTCATATATTGAAAGGTCTAGAAGAGGATGAGCCGCTGAACCCTTCACCTTCCCTCCCCTAATTTGCTTTGAACCACTAAAAGAAATTCTTCCTCCCCCTCAACCAAACCCATCTATCATCTCTATTTGAAAACACCACTTAATAGCCTGAATCTCATCACTGGTAATAATATAGTCTCTAATTAAAGAACTATTCCTTGATGAGCGAACTCTTAACTCAGATACTTTCATATTGATCATTGAAGGAAAAGGACGTTCAGAGTATAGTCTATTTACCTGGTAGATCCTTAGTCTACTGGTCACCCCAGATTGGGGTATTACTTCCATTACCAACACCGATTGCCACATTTTCTTTCAACAATTCTCGCCCAGCAATAATACTCTTCCATAGGCCCGAAGCCGAGGTACTAGAGCCTGCCTCCAGAAAATTACTTCTTTAAAAGTATATACATTTTAGTACCTTCACCTATAACTGTTGAGGTCGATCCCTACAAAATTTTCCAACCCAATTTAGCTAACAGGGCTAGATTAAAGGCCTCAAAATCCTTAAAACCCAAACCCCATTCGCCTTAGCAGTCTTCAAATTCTTTTGCGAAACCCAATGAATTTTCCTTTCAATATCAGTTCCTTTCCACCAAATTAATGAAGCTATAATACTATCCAGCCTTTTAAGTACTAATATAATTTCGGGAAAATAAAACAGGACATAGGATATACAGGAATTGAATCTATAAGTGCTTTGATCAATGCCTCTCTCTTCCTGCTTTAGATAAGAACTTCTTCTACCACCCCAGCATCCTTTTGATGTTGTCAATAACAAAGTTGAGAGCCTGTACCTTAGATTTGTCCCAAAGAATAGGCAAACCAAGGTAGTTGCCAGGGACATCAACAGTTGCAATTTGAAAAACATGGCTAATTTCTTCTCTGGTTAGCTGATTAACACTTGGTGAGAAATAAAGACAAAACTTCTTGACATTAATCATAAGTCCAGAAGCCTAGCAACGCAGATTAAGGACATTGCAAATTTCTACAGTTCTCCACGTCAGCTTTAAGGCCTATTTGGTATAAAAGATTTGAAGGGGAGGGGAAGGAAAGGAAATTTTTTTTGATTGGATTTTAGAAAAGGGTGAAGGTACAAAAATGTTCATGAACTTTTTCTAAAAGAGCATCTGGCATCATAAACAATTGTTGTGTTCAAAAATATCCACGAACTTTTCCAAACGAAGCAAAAATGCCATCTTCGTTAAATATCTCAAACACCATTACTTTTCTTTTTGTGGGTCTTACCTATAATGTCCACGTGTCTATTATATGCCAACTCACTTCATCTCTAACCAGTTGAAAAACAACACATACTTTAACTTCCACCACCACCACCATCATTTACTCCATAACAGCATCAATAATGCCAATATGTTGCCATCTTCTTTGTCGTTTCACCACAATCTGGAATTTCCATAAGAGGAATCCCTCTCTACCGAAACCTATATTATTTTTTCAATTGAACGAAAAGTTAAAGCATGTGTTGTTTTTCAATTGGTCAGGGGTGAAGTCAGTTGGTATATAATGGATACTTGGGCATTATAGGTGTGAAGAAAAATAACGATGTTTGGGATACTTAACAGAGATGACATTTTTGCTCTGTTTGGAAAAGTTCATGGGTATTTTTTAACCCAAAAATTGTTTCTAGTGCCGGATGCACTTTTGGGAAAAGATCATAAGCATTTTTGCACCTTCACCCTTTAAAAAAATTGAGGAAGTGGGGTTATAACATTTCAATAAAGTGAAGATGTAGAATAAAAGAGTAAGAAAAACTAATTAAAAACTTTAAACCTTACTTCTCTGATTTTCTTAAATTCAACTTCAAAAAATTTTCCCTCAGTTTACTTTCCCTCCCCTTCTTACCAAATAGTCGCTAATAAAAGCATTGAGTCATGAACAAAGAGATATTGTGTTAGTTTTGGGTACCCATTTGCAATCCTCAGCCCTTCTAAAAGACCCATTTCATATCATGGTTACGTTGAATGTTTGTCAAGTATTTTTAACCTTAGAATAACACATATAGTCAGCGAGATACTATTGGAGAGAAATTTAATCAATTCTTATGAAGTGTAAAAGGAGAGAAATAATCCTAAACTCTATTTAATCCTTAAAATTAAAGAGTAATTTACCTTTATCAATTCCTAGTTTTAAATTAGTTTTCAAAATTAGCATTTCACATTAAAACTTTATCAATTGTATTCACTAAGCCTCGTGTACTTGTGGTGCAAACAATGGTAAGCAAGGGAGGATTTGGAGGGTCACTTGAAGATCTTCCATCTCCTCCTTCCTTTATACAAAACTTACTAACAAAAGGTTTGGAAAAAAGAACAGACAAAAGGGGTTTCTGAAAAGATATTAATTTTGGAAAAATTTCATTAGAGGACCACAAGACCAAAATTATTTTTGTCAACAATCAAAACATTCTGAAGGCCTAGCAATTGCCAGGCCAAAGCAACCACCGATGGCCGCCCATCGAAGCTTCGGCTTCGACTGGCTAGAGCTCCAACCACTGGGAATTAATATACTATTTATAGAAAGATTTCACTTGTTCATAAACAGTATGTATAACATTTGCCAATGTGACTTGTTCAATTTGTATTGTTCATATATATAATCCACTTGTTCATGAAAAGCTAGGCACTCACAAACATGAGATTGACAGTGTGGTCATGTGGTGGAGTTGGACGCAAGCGACGTACTGATTTGGTGTAACCAGTGAGGCTGAATTGATGAAGCTTCTCCTCTCCAACCTCACTATGTCTTCAATCTTCTATCTTGGAGGCTAGATCTAAATGAAGAGGGTGGGGTTGAGGCGGTGAAAGACATCGCTAGTGAAGGTAAATCTTCTTCTTTTGCTGTGGCTGGTATGGAGACTCGAAGAAATCTGAGCTTAGAAAGGTTTCCTTGGATGACATACCATACTTGAACAAGGAAATCTTAAACATTGATACCGATACGGAGAGTGATGCATATCGATGTGGAGAATTTGAAAAATCCTGTTGTAATAGCTGATATGATCCATTATTCCAATTGCACTTATTTAACACTCCTTAATATAAGAACTATTTAATTAATGGGATAGGATATTGTTACAACCTTTTTTTTGTTACAACCAATGTTACTACCACTTTTCCACCGTTAGATCAGAATCTTAATAGGAGAGAGAAATTATATAGGTAAATGAGATTCTGATCTAACGGTGGAAAAGTGGTAGTAACATTGGTTGTAACAAAAAAAAGGTTGTAACAATATCCTATCCCTTAATTAATTTCATTAGATTAAATTAGTCAAGTTAGTTAATATGACATTTATTTTCTAAATCACCTTAATCATCTTTCTTAATTCCCTCATTTCCTTTACTCTTTGATTTATTGTTGGGCAAGCATTAATTAGAATAAATTAAGAAAATATTGAAAAATAAAAAAATAAAATAAAATAAAAAAAGTAGGTCCTATATTTAAATCCAAGATCAAATTCACAAATATATCTTATATTAAGAACCGGAGGGAGTATTTAGTATTGCATTCTGCATATTATACATGCAAGTAGAGAAACTAGCGCTTTCATGTAAAATGATGTTCCTCATTATTGAATTTCCTTTTGCTGAACATTTTCTCGCTATTTAATTCTTCAATCACTTCTTCAAACCCTTTTTAATCTTTCTTATACTGTGATAACTCAAATAGAGAGCGAAAAAGTAAAAGTAAAGTTAAATTATAATGAAAAATAAAATGCAGCATTTTGATTTTTTTAAAAAAAGTATTCTTACAAAATCACCATGATATCTATTAGGATATTTCTAGCATTCCAACCAACCGTTAAAATACTAATTTTTTAAAAAAAGTTTAAGATTTAAAAATAAATAAATTAAGTAACAATAAAACTAACAAATACTAGTAAAAAAATATTAATAATTCAGACAATTTAGGAAAGCATCTTATTTTAGTAATCAATCAAACATTTTTAAAAGATCCTTGTATGTAAAAAAAGACTGGAAGGAGTAAACGTTGAAAATTGTATACATTTGTTGAAAATTACTTTGGTCATTGGGCGGATATATACGTTTAATCTATATGTAACACTTTGATCCTTATTATAAGTTCACCTGTAGGAGCAATTTTTAGTCTTAAATATAAATTCACTTAGGGTTATTAATGATTATTTTCCAATTTTAATCTTATTTAACTCTTGTTGGAAAGAGAAAAAGAGAAGAAAGATGTGAGAATGATTTGTAAATATGTAAAGAGAAAAAATTTCAATAAGGATAAATATTTCTTAATACTATAAACGTGCTACAATGCTTTATGAGTCTCTAAGCACTGTGTATAGTGAAGTATGAAGAGAGATACAAAGAAATAGAAGAATGAGTCCTACTTATATATTTAAGGGGTGAAGGAGCAATATTGCCAACCAACTATTAGGCTAGGAGTGGTTTTGCCAAATAACTTTTAATGAGATCAAAAAGGCCAAAAAAACAATTGATTTTGTTTAAAAAATACAAGATTGTTAAATTCATTCTAACTCTGTGAGATTAAATGCCAACGTGGTAACTCAGAGCGTCGAGAAGAAATCTCATATGAATCGAAAACCATCGTTGCAAATCACACTACCCCAAAAAATAGAGTGGATCCAATTTGGAAATTCGGATCTACAACATGAGATTTCAAATATGTTTGTGCAGAATAATTCAAACCTTGAAGAGAAAAAGCACTACAGAGGAGTTCGACAAAGACCGTGGGGTAAATTCGCAACTGAGATTCGAAATCCAAACAAACGTGGATCTAGGCTTTGGCTCGGAATGTTCGACACGGCGATCGAAGCAGCAAAAGCGTATGATCGAGCTGCATTTAAGCTTCGAGGCTCCAAAGCTATACTCAATTTCCCTCTGGAAGCAGGCACCTCTGGTTCGACTGACGGCACAGAGGAGAAAAAACGTCGGCGTGAAGATGATGAGGTGGAGGCGGAAATGAATGTGAAACTAGTGGTGAAGAAAGAGAAACTGAAGCCAGAGTTCCATGGGTCCAGCCAAAACTGGTAACTCATTATCCGAACTCCTCTTCTCAACCAAACCCTTTTCTTCCCCATGTTGAACCAGTTCCTCAACTCGAAAAATTGGAAGATCAACGTAATCCCACCAGTTCACGTCCTCTAAGAGCTTCAACTGAATAACCTTCTTATCAATCTCGACGTCGAATTCGTAAGCCACAGAATGCCCAACTTGGGCATCTCTCGGATCAAATCCGGTTATCTTCAAATCTTCCGATTGAAACTCTAAACCTTTCACAATCGCTTCTTTTAAATCTTGTAAATTTCGTGTATACCATAATCAGAACCATATCAATATATTAGCTTATTTACATAAATTAGTTAAAATAACCAGGAAAAGAAATCACAACACAAAAGTTATATTGCATCATTCTCTCCGATTCCAAAGCACCTTTGAAGAAAATCATCGACATCACCAAAAAAAAATCAAAAAACTTAAACGGCCAAGAACAGAGAAGATCATAAACGAAGAGTTTTCTTTCATAACTCTCCATCAATTTACCGGAAAATGCGGGAAACAAAACACAATGAGTCAATAAGAAGAAGAAGAAGAAGAAGAAGAAGAAGAAGAAAGCTGGGTTGACGACATTGGAGGTGGAAGGCAAAGCTGAGGAGAAAGAAGAAAGGTGGAGAAGCAAAGCAAATTTGATAATCCAAAAGCAAATGCCACGTCGGCATTTAATCTCACGGAGTTAGAAAGAATTTAACGGTATTGTATTTTTTTTAACAAAATCAATTGTTTTTTGGCCTTTTTGGTCTCATTAAAAGTTATTTGGCAAAACCGCTCCTGACGTAATAGTTGGTTGGCAATATTGCTCCTTCACCCTATATTTAAGAACTCCATAAATGTAGGATCATCCACTATCTTCCAAATCTTTTCTACTTCATACCATGAAATTTTAGGGGATCCAAATTATTTCACCTAGTATTCAATAGGAATTTTTCTTCTAATAACTAAGATGTTGAAATTTGAATGGTCAATTCATTTTGAAGTTTAGAAATCAACAACGTTTGAAGCTCAAGAGGGAGAACTTCACATGATCGATGCATGCATTCTCATGAAAAAATCATGGCTATAGATCAATGAATGTCAGACAACTTGACTTCCAAAGCTCCAATAACTTGCGGTGATTGGTTCAAGTAAGTGAGTATTCCATAATATACTAGAATTGTTGGTTATTTGTGGACATTTTAGTATATGACGGTTCCTATAAGGGACAAGAAATCATTGGTCAATCATTCACATAGGCGGAATCAGGGGGGCTAGGGGTGGCCCCGCCCCCTAAAATTACAGAAGTTGACCCAAGAAATTAAGAAATTATATTTTAGCCTACTAAAGCTTTCAATTTTTTCAGTTTAGTCCCTCATTTGGAAGGAAAGATGAGGGACTAAGCTGAAAATATTGAAAGCTTTAGTAGGATAAAATATAATTTCCTAATTTTTGGGTCAAATTCTGTAATTTTCTCTCCTTAATGTGTCAAATCCTAGCTCCACTATGTTCTATTCTCTAATTTTCGCCCCTTTAATTTCAAATCCTGGCTCCGCCCTTGATCACTCAGTGTATGATCTGGACTTCACTACACACCCACACACATTTATTTGCATATAATATATTAAAAGCAATTGGTGACCCAATAATCAAGAACATGCATTTTGAGCAAACCAATTGGTGGGGTCACTGTATTTTAGGTATATTAATGGGAAAATTATACACAGGTCCTAAGAAATAGAGATATTTACATTTAAGTCCCTTGAATTTATGAATTTACACAGAAGTCCCTAGGGACTTCTGTGTAATTATTTGTGGAAGCAAAATTACTATTTTGCCCAAAGGAGAAAACACCTCTGGACCTCAGAATTGAAAAAATCCAGGTTTGCAACAATAAATTCTATATTTACAATAGCAAATTCCTATTTTAACAACAAGTTTTGAAAGCCTGGATTTTTTCAATTATGAGGTCCAGAGGCCATTTGCAAAAAGAAATTCTATATTTACAACAGCAAATTCCTATTTTAACAACAACTTTTGAAAACCTGGATTTTTTCAATTCTGAGGTCCAGAGGCCATTTGCAACAAGAAATTCTATATTTACAACAGTAAATTCCTATTTTAACAACAACTTTTGAAAACCTGAAATTTTTCAATTCTGAGGTCCAGAGGCCATTTGCAACAAGAAATTCTATATTTACAACAGCAAATTCCTATTTTAACAACAAATTTTGAAAACCTGGATTTTTTCAATTCTAAGGTCGAGAGGCCATTTGCAACAAGAAATTCTATATTTACAACAGTAAATTCCTATTTTAACAACAACTTTTGAAAACCTGGATTTTTTTAATTCTAAGGTCCAGAGGCCATTTGCAACAAGAAATTCTATATTTACAACAGCAAATTCCTATTTTAACAACAACTTTTGAAAACCTAGATTTTTTAATTATGAGGTCCAAAGGCTATTTCTCCTTTGGCCAAAAAAGTAATTTTGCTTCTACAAATAATTACAAAGAAGTCCCTAAGGACTTCTGTGTAATTTCATGAATTCAAGGGACCTAAATGTAAATATCTCTGTTCCTTGAAACTTGTGTGTAATTTTCCCTATATTAATTTCGGATGAAATATTCCAGTGTTGGAGCTTCGACCGCAATGGCTAGTGGGGGTAACATTTTTTAAAAAAATATATTTGTAAGGGTAATTTGGTCATTTCTCTTGAATTTAAAAAAACAAATCGAACCAAATATCTTTATAATATTATGAATATTTGAAGCACCTTTTTGTCTTTTAGGATTTTTAAAATTCTTTATTAGGGATTTTCCCTTAATTGTATTAGGGTGAGATAATGTCAGGCATTTTATAAAATTAAATGATCAAAATAAAACTTTGAATGTCACATTGGTTAATAAAAATTAAAATTAGGGAAAATCTCATATAAAGCTACTTAAAATAGAAAAATTCTAAATTAGGTTAATAAATTCAATAAATCTTTAATTTAGTCATTAACTCAATTTAGGATTTTAAAATATTGGTAAAATAACTTCAATACCCTCTCCTCTATCCTCATTAATGAGTTTTATTACTCTCTAACTTATATTTCCCATGTATATATCAAAATTAATTTTAATACAACAAAATATGATTCGTTCAAATATATTAAGTATATCATCATAAGAATACAAATCTACAATATTTTGAGCAAAAAGTTCATTTTATTAACATCAACAATTTTTTTAAAAAAAACTTATAATATGTGTCACTATAAAAAGTACATATTTTGGTAAATATATTAAGTATGAATTTTTCTATATTTTTCACACCCATATATATATATATATAGGTTTTTTTTGGAAATTTTTATATTGATGTAAAACATTTTATGAAATTTTAAATGCATTTTACATCTTTTTTCTAAAATATCCATAGAAGTATATGAAATTTAACATCACTTTTTAAAAAAGATAAATAATATTACTGATTTATATTAAAGAATTAAAAAATAAAAATTGAAATATTAACTAAATTACTATCTAAAAACTCACATTTATGTGTTAAGAAAAATTATTCTGATTTAAGTTAATATTAGTAAAAATGACTTTTATTTCAATTCAATTATGAAAAGGGTGAAGTTGGCATGAGATGTGCTTTTTTTCTTTTATCTCACCCGATAAAAATAAAAAATTTCTTTTTTTAAAAAAAAACCTCTCATTTATTTTTTATCATTAATACAATTAATTGATTTTCAATTAAAATGTATTTAATTGATATCAATGATACTATTATGACATGACATACTTGAATTATTCTTGATTATCTTTTTTATATAAAGTCATAAAGCAATAATACTCTTTTAAGAGGGAAGAAAAGAAAAGCTAGCAGAAAAAAGAAAATGGGCATTAAAGTTATTTTATACAGATTTTGAAATCCTAAATTGGGTTGATGACTTAATTAATGATTTGTTGAATTTACCAACCCGATTTAGAATTTTTCTATTTTAGGTAGCTTTATATGAGATTTTCCCTTAAAATTACCGGATTTCATTAATTTGATTTATTTCCCTTTAGAATTTTTTTTCTTAAATTCTTAACATTGTAACATTAAGTAATTACATAATTCATGTGGAAATATTTATGGAAAGGAATGTAATATCAAAATAATTCTCAATAATAAGCACTTATCAAATTTTTTGGTGATTACATTCTAAGGAATAATTAATGATTTTACCAATTATATTTTTTATTGATATGTAACACTTTTCTATTATTTAAATAGGATGTAATTGAGGAATTAATCTTAATTTTAAATATAAGACATATCTCCTAAATTTATTATTTCCCTAATTACCCCTATAATTAAACACAACAATAATTAATGCCAAAAATATGAACATGGTGTTTCATTCATTTAAAGACTAAAACAGTGCTCTTATTCTTATTTACATATTAAGCTTATTGTAAGCCTCTTTTTTTAAAAAAAATATTTGATCAAATGTTTTCCGCTCAAAGCTTAGAGAGTAAATGATTCCCATCTCTTTCAATAAACACATTTTTTGAGATTCGAACTTGTGTTTTTTTCTTTATAACCTAATGGTATCAAAAGCTAAAACATTAACCTTTTTTTTTTAAAAAAAAAGGGCAATTTAAGAAAAATATGTGATATTTATTATAATTGCCATAATGAAGCCATCAAGTAATGGTATCCAATGACTAATTATTGTGGGCAAAAATAACAGTTTTTGAGCAAAATTTTAAAAAGAAAAAAAAATTGTGCTTTTTCCCACATTAGCATGTGACTTGAGCGGATAAAACGGGCCACCTGCGATGGAGCCTTGGATGACGTTGTGTGGACTGTGGATGGAGCCATTTAGTATCTTTCACATCAATCTTTAGATAAGGCGGCTCCTTAATCTCACTCTGCTTCAGTCAAATTTCAGCCACTCTCTGTCTCTGTTTGTTATATTTTTTTTTGGCTATTCCTTACCCAACACGCATTTTTTCGGAGTACCCATGTGGCATTTTTCAACCCCGGAGACGAAGACGTTGTGCCAACGGAATCCTGGAAGCTTTTGTTTCAAGCCGCCGCCGCCTTCTTCTGATGTAGTTTGTACTCAGTCACAGAGCAAATCGTGAGGAGAAATATGGCGACGCAGCTGACCACTTGCTTTCTTTGCTGGAACTTCACTCACCTCAGCTGCAATCATTCTAATGCAGTTCGCTTTCCCTTGCCCTCGCATCGGTTTCTCACCGCTTCTTGTCGAATGCGACAGCGTAATCTCAGGTGCTCACCGTTTACTTTACTTTACCACATGTTAATTGTTTTGGAAGCGTTGATTTTTGCATAATTTTTGTTGTCATTCTTTCGTCCATTGATTGAAGCGTGGTTTTTTATGAACATTGCGTTTTCAATATTCATGTTGTTGTTGAACCCAGAAAACGCGATTCTTTGGTGCTGTTTATGCTTTGCCTCTTTTTGTTATTTCTTAATTATATTCAAAATGGGTTGGGGGCAAACTATTAGGGGTTTGTAAATCTAATCTGTTAATATTGAGAGTCTAATGTATCTAAACGTAAATAAAACCACTTCATATTATTGCGTTAATGAGTTTCTTTGAGGCAATGCTACCTACTTTTCATGAAATGTAACATCTGTTCCTTTTCACTTGGAGTAATTGTAATTTAGCAGTCAATTAGAGTAAAATTGAATGTTAGTCTATTTGAAAGAATGACTAGTTATCTTTATTTTGTTAAATTTTGTTTTGATTCTACTTCCATAATGTGGCTACCATACTTTGCTGGCTAGTAATTTTGTATATTTGGCGATCAGCATTCACGAACTCATACAACTGTTCACAGTTCTCAGCACAAAAAGCAACATATCAAGAAAGCTTCTCATGGACCCCCTCCTACTGAAGGAGATCTCCATCCAAGTGAAGATGAGGATTCTGAGCTGAGAAAGGTTTCCTTGGACGGTATACCAGACTTGAACAAGGAAATCTTAGACACTAATACTGATACAGACAGTGATAGCAGTGATCATATCGAGTATATTGATGTGGAGAATTTGAATAATTCTGCTGTACTAGCTGAACCAGCACCTTTGGTAATACTTCAACTAGAGCTTGAAATTGTGGATTTATCTCTCTGGTTTCTTCTGTAGAATTCTGTCTGTTCTGTTCAATTATTTTCTGTTTGGATGTTGGTCTGTTTGCATACACACATCTATGGACCAACTATTTAGATATTTCATTGTTAAGACTATAGATTATCAATTTTACTGAGAAAATTGGGAGAGCAGAAAGTTCGGGGGAAAGGAGTAAGAGACCAAACTCTATATGATTGAAAAATTCAATAATGGCGTGTGCATAAAAGTGACCATGCAACCTCTAATTAATACGATGTCTGTACAAAGGTCCTAATACCTTTTCTTTTGTCTGCACTATGGATAACTTTTCTCTTACAAAACTGGCCTTAATTTGTCACCTCTGAACAAGATACTCAAGAAGTAACTCTTGTCTTCATGTATAAAATTTTCCTAAATCCTTAATACCTGATAGCAAAACTATATCAGAATGTATAATATTTTGGCCTTCTTTTTCACGTTTGCTTTGACTCTCTTCTGTGTTTACTCTCTTGGGGATCACTTGTCGGGGAAATGTGTTAGCACATCATTTGCAAAGAACCAAATCATGTTTCAGCATGCTATAATTGATTCCATTGACCATCCTATCTCTTGGATCTCTGTTTGAAATGTCGTGAGAAAGAGGAAGCTAAAAGATTAATGTATCAATGGTTTCTGTTGCTATATATGCAGATTTAATTTATTTTCTATTGAGAAGTATGATGTGAAGTACATTCCTACTTATTGGTTTATCTGTAATTGATATTTAGTGACATGTACTGAATAGAATCTATTTATTTATATTGTTTGTTTGTATCGATGTTGAATTTTGAGGTTCACAAATTGTGGGGATGAAGGTGAACTCCTTACCTCATTTCAGCCCCATACTTTCTTTTGTTTTTTAGTATTATCATAAAGAGCTTAGCTAGAAGATAAAGGAACATTACAAAGCTACCTATAGATAACTAACTCTCATCTTTAGAACAAATTTAGGGAATAATCCTTACAGACAACACAATAAGACTCCTAACTGTCTCTCTTACTTCATAAGAATAATTCAAGGTTTCTCAAGAATCATGTAAGGTTTCCAAAACAAAAATTGCCAAAATAAAGAAAGACGATCAACAATCATGTCAGTAAAGTAGTGGTGCTGACACGTTTTACTTTTATATAATATATTGATGACTTTGATTACTTCATTTTGAAATAGGGCATAATTGATGTGGCAGAGCAGGCTCAGCAGTTGCCAGGTAGTCAAGTCAAGGATTTGTTAGGCTTGATAAAAAGTGCAGAAAGAAGTAAGATGCCTTTCTGAAGCACTTAACAATTTTCCCCTCATCTCCATATTTACAGTTCAATGGCTTGTTACCTTTTGTTGAGAAGTGTAAGTTCTTGTGGCAGACATCCATCTAATAAATCAAGCCAGAGTTCATGCAATTGGAGACCTTGAAAAGGTTCTATCCGAGAAGGAAGCATTGCAAGGAGAAATTAACTTGTTGGAGATGAGGTTGGCAGAAACTGATGCGCGGATTAAAGTTGGCACCCAGGAGAAGATACGTGTGGAATACCTGGAGAACCATTTAGAAGCGCTGCATAATGAGATGACTCGCAAGGGAATTACTGAAGGAAAAGGCACTGAATTGCATGATTCACAGTACTCTCTGACTCAGAATGATACGATTCACTCCCTTACTGAGGAGCTCAGCTCATTAAGAGCAGAAAATGCCTCCCTAAAGAATGCCATTGAATCATTGAAAGCAGAGCTTAATGATGTCAGAAATACAGGTGAACGTTTAGTAATGTTGGAAGAGGAGCGCACAACTTTGGAATCTGCTGTTAAAGACTTGGAAGCAAAATTGTCAGTTTCTCAGGAAGATGTATCACAACTATCTACCCTAAGAGTAGAATGCAAGAATTTATCAGAAAAAGTTGAAAATTTGCAATTGTTACTTGATAAGGCAACAAAACAAGCTGATCAAGCCACAATAGTTTCGCAAGAAAATCAGGACTTGCAAAGAAAGGTTGATAAATTGCAACAATCCCTTGAAGAAGCTAATATTTATAAGCTGTCATCAGATAAATTACAAAAATATAATGAACTAATGCAACAAAAGATAAAGCTATTGGAAGACCATATTCAAAAGTCTGATGAAGAGCTACAGTCTTATGTTCAGTTGTATCATGAGTCAGTGACGGAATTTCAAGACACAGTTAATACTCTAAAAGAAGAAAGCAAGAGAAGAGCACTAGATGAACCAGTGGAAGATATGCCATTGGAATTTTGGAGTCAGTTATTGGTTAAAATTGATGGTTGGTTGCTTGAAAAGAAAATTTCAACAGATGATGCTATGTTATTGAGAGATAAGGTGTGGAAGAGAAATAGGGGTATTCGGGATACCTACATGGCTTGCAAAGAGCAGAGTGAACAGGAGGTCATTTCTGCATTTCTTAGTCTTACATCTTCTGCAACAAGGTATTATTTTTTAAATAGTAAATTGTAGTATATCATCTTCCCACGTCTTATGCATACCTTATTTTTCTTCTTTAGTTCAGGATTATATGTGATTCAGATTGCAGTAGAGATGGCACCAGTAGCTAAGGTGAACTCATCATCTTCCTTCTTGTTTTTCTCTATAGAATTTTCCATTAGTAAAAAGACAAGTCGAGCTATAAAATATATTCCATCAATCCTATCCAAAAAGGACTGCCGATCAATTGGAAGAATCAGTTGAAGAAGCTAATGGATTCTGTTATTGCAAGGACTCCGGGAAGGGATGTTTCATTTTTCTCTGACAGTTTTGATCTGAATAAGTTATTAAAGATCCCTTCAACTCAAATGTAACGGATGCATGGGGTCTCTGTTGTCTGATTGTTAGACTGGATCTTTTAAATTTATCCTAGGGTGTCATTCTCTGCTTTCAGTTACAATATTTTTAGCGCAGTGGTATGACGCTGGTCTATCCAGGTTTTGTATCAGGACTAGACCCTGCCCGGGACCATTAGGTCCCCAACCCAAAAAAAAAAAAAAAGTTACAATATCTTTTGCACATTTACCCATAATTATGTTAGGTTTTTTTGTCACAGGTTGGCGGGTTGGGGGATGTTGTCTGTGGTCTCAGTAAAGCTTTGCAGAAGAAAGGACACCTAATTGAAATTGTTCTTCCCAAATATGATTGTATGCAATATGAACATATCCGTGAACTAAGGGTATGATATTCGATTTGTAAGAAATTATTTGTCTAGTTGTTAGAATCTAAATTTCCTAAACTACTCATGATAATTTGATTACTTTTTCAGGCTTTAGATGTAGAGATAGAGTCCTACTTTGATGGCCAACTATTTAAAAATAAAATATGGGTTGGCACTATTGAAGGTTTGCAATTTAATTTTCCATTTTAATCGATTTTTTTTTTTAAAAAAAAAAAAATCTTGTGTTGTAACCTGACTCTGTTTATGCAGGGCTTCCTGTTTATTTCATTGAACCCCATCATCCTAATAAGTTCTTTTGGAGAGGAACATTTTATGGAGAGCATGATGATTTTAAACGCTTTTCATATTTTAGCCGTGCAGCTCTTGAGTTTCTTCTTCGTGCTGGCAAGAAACCTGACATTATTCATTGCCATGATTGGCAAACGGCTTTTGTTGTATGCGCTATCATCTTTTATGAGTGAACTTGTTCTTTCTTTGGGTTCTTTATATGATACTGGATTTTCAATAATCTTTTTTCTTTTTTTTTGCTAGGCTCCTTTATATTGGGATCTTTATGCCCATAAGGGATTAAATTCAGCCAGAATATGTTTTACATGCCACAATTTTGAGTATCAGGGCACTGCACCTGCTTCAGAATTGGCATCATGTGGTCTAGATGTTGACAATCTAAACCGACCAGATAGAATGCAGGACAACTCAGCGCCTGATCGAATCAATGCAGTTAAGGTACAACAATAAAGAACTTTTCTAGAATCATTATCCGTGTTCTAGGATAAATGACAGCTTTACATTCCAATTGTCAGGGTGGAGTTGTTTTCTCCAACATTGTGACAACAGTGTCACCTACTTATGCCCAAGAGGTGCGAACTGCAGAGGTATGGTTCTTTACTCTCATTTGCGGATATAATGGAGTTTTGCTACATCAAAATATCAATTTTTGTTTACCCAAATAGGGAGACAGGCACAAGCTCTGAAAAGTGTGGGTTGAAGTAAATGAAAAGGCCTTGGTCTTATTTTGTAAACAAATTCTTCAAAAAAGAGCACATAGATACTGTAAAGGACCCCAAAAGATTTATTCATGAATAACAAAAGGCATCAGGAAAGAACTACTATTATCTTATTGCAATCGTTTCTAGTTTCATTCTACCATTTTGTTGACACATGTTGGGAGTGTCATTTTCTGACATGCCAACACTACTGGAAGTATGTAGGTCCCTGCTTTCCAGCATATAAATTGTCATATCTGTTTTTTTTTTTTTTTTTGCTTGAATGGTTTTTAAAGAATCGTGATGTTTTCTAAGATGTTCTTTTGGATAACAAGGCTTGTCGTTCTTTAGGATGATATTCTTCTATGCAATGCAGGGAGGACGGGGTCTCCATTCAACACTTAATTTTCATTCCAAGAAGTTCATTGGTATTCTAAATGGTATTGACACTGATGCATGGAATCCCGCCACTGACACATTTCTTGAAATCCAGTATAACGCAAATGATCTTCAAGGGAAAGCAGAGAATAAGGAAGTCATAAGAAGGAAACTGGGTCTTTCATCTCGAGATGCTCAGAGGCCATTGGTAAATTTTAATTTTAATTTCAGATGAGATTTTGTCCCATGCAGTCAATCATAATTTATCTGTTTCCTTTTTGTAATAAATACTATTTTCTATCAATTAGAATATCCCAGTCATTAACATTAATGCTATTCTGATTTCTGTCAATATCTGACTTATGATGCAATCTCTTTTTGATATTGATTGCCTGTGCCATTGCTGATTTTTAATTATGTGCTACCTATGCAATAATATAATGATGTCCCTTGTCAAACAAGTTTACATTATCTGATATGAATTGTTCATTCTGAACAAATGAATTAGGCTGATTTGATGCTTATTTTTTAAAATTGTTCTATTTTATAGGTTGGCTGCATAACAAGATTGGTGCCACAGAAAGGTGTCCATCTAATTAGACATGCAATATATCGAACATTGGAGCTGAGAGGACAGTTTATTCTTCTTGGTTCAAGTCCAGTCCCTCAAATTCAGGTTTTACTTGCTTCCCTTCTGTCTGAAGTCAGTGGCCAGTGGGATCGTGGGATTCTATTTCAGTTTACGCAAAGTCACAGAACATATCATGGAAAGGAACTTGAAAAGGAACAAATCAAAACAGTCATATCAACTTAAAAATGAGCTGAAGGTCATAGAAAAAATGATTTTTAATATAGTTATGTATTTGTTTTAGTTCTTAAATGAAAAAACAAACATAGAAAATTGCCGTAGAAGATTAGACAAGGGCAAGGCATTGTATACATCTCTCTAATTGTAGATTTACAATTATAACTTAGATAAAAGGGCAATATTTTTAAGACAGGTTTTTTCATTATACAGGGAATTCAAATGACCCTAATTCCTCTATAACAAGTAACAAAAAGCTTAAGACTCAAGAAACCCAAGCTTATTAATAACCAGGTTGTAGTCCTGAAGAGTAGTATATAGAATATTTTTACTACGATATCAGATATCCACAAGCCTAATTGACAAAATGCTAAATTTCCAATAACTAACCATAAATACTCAATTTTAAACACATCATTAATCATTCTAATAATCTCAATTACATTCCATATTGCTCTATGAAATTTAGTTTTTCAAATAGAATTGAATTCAACTTGTTAAATAAATATTCTGTTTTGGAAGTTGGCTGATGTTCATTATATGGTGAAATATTCTCGTTTTTTAGCAGATTAATTTTTTATTAGCTGAAGCTTTGTTTCTTTTTCTGATTTTTGCTGTCTAGTGTCAACATAATTTTTTCCCAAACAATTTGGGGTAAGGCTGCGTATATTTATCCCTTCTTAGACTCCATCTGATAGAAGCCTTGTACACCCTGTTAAAATAAAATTATAAGCCAATCATTTTCCTATTTTTCGTCAAGTGATTAACATTTCTCTTTCCTTAGAGGGAGTTCGAGGGCATTGCCAACCAATTTCAGAATCATGATCAGATACGGTTGATATTGAAGTATGATGAGTCTCTCTCACATGCCATCTTTGCTGCGTCCGACATGTTCATCATTCCATCAATCTTTGAACCTTGTGGGCTAACACAGGTAAAGTCTAAATGATTGTTCTTGCAATTTGGAGAAAAATGTGTTTTTGCTTCACTATTTTCTCATATGACACAGGTAGATTTTTGGAGAACACAGTTAATATTTAAATGATTGTTCTTGCAATTTGGAGGGGAAATTGGTTTTGCTTCATTATTTTCACATTCTGGAATATAGATGACACAGGCAGATTTTGCTTCATTCTGTTCATGTCCTTTATCATGGCAAATATTGTTTTTACCTATATATGAAAAGAAAACTATCTTGATAATGGAGGGTTGTACGTTGACTTACGCAATTTAACTGATCATGTAATCAAATGCAATCCAACCTGCATGTGTGGCAAAATTCATTTCTTGTGCTTTCCTGACATAACGTGACAAAAGAAAGGTGGCCAACTTGATTTGAGATGGTTGTCGAGGCAGATAATGTGTAGAAAAGAAGTGTATTCATATTTTGTAAACAGCATCTTAAGTGTTAAATAGAACAAGATAAGATGCAGAAAGAAAAGGCTGTGGATAAAAGGTGGTAGTGGGAGTTGATTTGTACCCTCAAGTCTATGAAAGTGAGGTTAATTGGTTCAAGGGTTTATCTAAGGGTATTATTTTCTTGGGATAAATTATGGAACATGATTCACTGTGTAGTGGAGGCAACAACAGTGATAACTAACACTAAGATGATATTATTAGCAGTGCAAAACAAGGGTAGCAGGACATTAGGTGAGTGAAGTTGGACTGCATAGCAACAAGGGATCAAAATTTACTTATTTGCAACTATGGCATAATTTCTTTCATAACATTTCACTTTCCTTCAGTGATTCTGTGTTGTGATCCAAAGTAAGACCAAGGCCATAAAGATGTTACATATCATGTCGTTACATATAAACTGAAGCCTCCGGCCAAAAAAAAAAAAAAAAAAAAACTTATAAATGAAGCCTTAAGGTGTGTGCAGACAATGTGCCTCCTATAACCAAGATGTTTTGCTAAATGCATGTTAGCATATCTCAGTATAAAACATTTTTTACTTTTGCTTCTGCATCCCTTGCCCAAGTCTCCTATTTTTTAACCTGTACCCATTACCCTCTTATTTGCAGATGATAGCGATGAGATATGGTGCTATACCCATTGCCAGAAAAACTGGTGGTCTAAATGACAGGTTAGTACATTCCACATGATTTCACCACATGAAATTGTGATTCTTCTTTTATGAAAATCTAATTAAATTATTGATCTTGTAGTGTTTTTGATGTTGATGATGACACAATACCTTCCCAGTTCCGAAATGGATTTACATTTTTGAATGCTGATGAGCAGGTATGTTAGTGAAATAACTTGTCTCATAATTAGAGCTGCCCTTTATCGTCTACTATCTTACATTATAAAATCAGTTATGACAAGCTATGGCACACCGGTTCTTTCATTAAGGTTATTCTTGTATTAAAATTAGAGGTAAACATTAAATTAAATATATCCTCTTGGATTCTCCTCAATTCAAACATGGCATGTTCCACCTCCTTCCTTGCATACCTCACCCTCCATGCTGCTAGCATTATTGTCCACTTGAGAAACCTTCATTTGTCATAACTTTTGTTACCATCTAACGGGACAAATGTAACAGGGATTAAACTGTGCGTTGGAACGCGCATTTAACCTCTACAGGAACAATCCTGAGAGCTGGCAGAAGCTTGTTCAGAAGGACATGAACATAGATTTCAGCTGGGATTCTTCAGCTGCTCTGTATGAGGAGCTTTACTCAAAGGCTGTAGCTAGAGCTAGGGCAGCAGCAAAAGGAGCTTAAACTAATCTCTTCACATTCTCACTTCTGATGCTACGTCTGACTGAAGCTTCCATTTTTTTTTCCCTATATGGTGATGAAAGCTCAAATTTAGCTGCTTGATGATTGCTAAAGAATGAGAAGGATCAATCTGGTTGAAGATGTTTGGCTTTGATGAACACGTTAGCTTGAGAATGTAGATATAAAATGCTTCATGCTGAGTAGTAAATTGTATTATGAAGTCATTCTTTTTCCCATTCTTTCTTTTTGTTTTTCAACATTGAAAGTGTATAAAATTCCTACTGTAAAGCCTTACAACGAAATTAATAGAAAATAGTTTCTGCTTATATCATATTAATACTGCTAGTGGATGATGATTGAGCCCCTCTGATTCTTTCTCTACTACCAATTTCTCTCCCACTGCCACTACTAATCATTACCTGCTCATTCTTTGTACAATACCATGTTTCTCTATGAAATATAATTTATACCGTTTAAATTTAATATGAATAGTTTAAATTCTAAAAACTTTATTTATTTTAGTTGAGTTAAAATATCTTCTTCTTTTTTTTTTAACAGATTTCAATGATTATTGAAGAGAGTGAGCCTTATGTAGCAATAAGGTTGCTTTTACGTGACTTGAAAGTTACGAGTTCAATCCTAGAAATAATCTCTCTATATGTGAGGAATAAAGCTGTATACATTTGTTCATCCTTAGACCCCACATGGTGGAAGCTTTATACAGAGCAACTCTATTTTCAATGATTATTAAAAAAATGACATTTTAACTATAAATTTAAATTAAGAATCATATTAACTTTTAGATGATAAAATGGTTCAAACACGCTCACCCACTATGCTATCATAATTGAGTACAAATCTTTTTGTTAAAGAAATTTGTTTTTTCACTTAGCTATCATCAACCACTGATGCCAGTTTTATGTTTAATCAGAGTTTATATTAGCGGCACTAGTGTCATATGAATTCTTTTTTGGCGTTCAGTATCAATATTGAACTTAATGCTCCCGAAAATTAAAATATGGGTGCTAAAAGAATATGCATCTAGAATTTAGAATATAATAATTTAACTAAATAAATTAGCAATGGTTTCTCCCAATACAACTGTCAAGATTTGCGAGGAAAACTTCGTTGCGATTCGTACAGTACATTACTTGGATCAATTAGCTTTCATTCGTACAGTACTAAAGTAGATACGTCCAGGAAATTAGATCAATCAGTTCACATAAAACGGGAAGATTCTGAGGAACATTGTGGCTAATAATTTATATCAAGGGCATTAACAAAATTCGAAAAAGACTACAATCACATGTCAGACCTAAACTGATGAAACAGAACACAGAGGTGGCCCCAGAATCCCAGCTAAAACAGAGGAACGATGAGCCTTGAGCATGAGCATATAAACTAAAAACAATAACCAAGTGATCGATCTTCATTCTGGATCAGGTGAACCACCAGGAACCAACTGTAGATAAGCATGACATAAAGCATAAGCCTTGTTAACTAAAACTCAATGAAAATTATGAAAAAGAAAAACAATTACAATTACTTGTTAGCAAAGAATAAAACTCAAGGGCCTATGCCTTATAATAACAATTAAGGACCTTGAATCTCTTCCAGGGACAATAAGTATAATAATTTATTATTGATGCTGCCTAAAATTTCAATGCATGCTCACTAACATTACTACTTGGCCTTTCAAAATATCACAGTAAGTAACAAACACAAAACGCTCTTACTACATTGAGGGGGAAAAAAACCATGTTTTCATTTCAAAGGAGCATGAATTGCAAGTGTAAAAACTAAAAAGCTTTAGTGGCAACTTATTTTTATGGTCGTTAGAAGAGATTTTGATTATGAAAATCTTTAACTGTCATTATTTGATTTATTGCATTATGGGCCCTTGAATGCCATTTTCGCTCCATAATTACTTACAATGGCAATGTTGTTTCCATTGAGTAAAATCTGATCCAGCTTTGTTATCCGTCTCCCCTCAGAAGTGATCTCACTGTCATGAATTACCAAAACAGTTTATTATAGGCCTCATAAATCCACAAACACATGCAGGCACAAACAAACAAATCAATGAAAAAGTAAAGCTAAAATAAACCCTTGGGAAAATCAGAAGTTTCTCTAAAAGTACTCTGATATAGCATCCAGTTAATTAGAAATGCCCCAAAATAACCTCAGGTTACAAACAAACTTTGACCAGACATTCAAATAACTTAAAACAGTGAAAGGCTCACTGGGTAAATGCAAGGAAAAGCTTGAAATTTAAAATTATATCATCAGTTACTTCTAATTACTTATATCCTCACAGGTAAGGAGACAACCAGATGCATACAATCAATTAACAGAACATGCAACAGGAATGGCATAAAAGCATGTATATAAAGACTTAGGGTTTCAGTGAAGTTCTCACTATTCAGTAACATCTTCAAGCACCATGTTGACATAGACGTCAAAGCCTTTGAGAGTACCAACAAGTTCCTTATCTCCTTTCATTATCACCCATAGTTTTGACCCTATACAGCGGTCAATCAACTCTGTTTCCAACATAAATATCATATAGACAGAGTTTACTGCTTTATTAGGACAAAAATACAAAGTAGAATCAGAGATAGTATGTGATCAGAAGAGTGCAAACCTGATGGGAGAAGCTGTGATGGGTTGTTGGCCATGGAAACTCAGTAGTTAATGTTCTCAAAATCTATGGAGACATACATGTTACCCGTTAATGCCATAAAAATATACAATTGCAATGAAAATAAGTTTCCTAACATAGGATGATGGTAAAGAAACACAAATTCCACCAATAAGCAACAAGATGGTCACCAGTCAGTAGGGACCATTACAAGGAGAAAGAACCTAGGAGGAATCAAAAAGACAATATTGCTCAACTTCAAACTTCAAGCTGGGAAATAGTCCATTGACTTATTATAGCTCAACCAACAAATGCAAGATGAGTTTTTAAAAAAAGTAAAAAACCAGATAGTTATAATACACCATCTGCTTGAAGTTAAAAGCCAGATACTCAGATGTCTTGGATCCATAAAGCTAAAAGTAAGGCAAGTTATAATTCTTAAATAACTATAAGCCTCTGAGAAAATTAGCCAAAGTCAAAATGATCCAGACAATAAACAATGAACGTACCGAATGATTACATCTAGAAAATATAAAAAATTCGGGAAAAAAGGATATGGGCCTGGAAGAAAAAACGAACACAGAAGGCAAGATGAAAATAAAAAAATTTGTCCATCGATCCTATGAATGATGATTTCCGAATAATAGGCCAAGGAATAAGAGCCACTGATGCTTCGGAAAGGGAAATCCCCATTCTCCTTCCCTTACCTCCATCCGATAAAGACAAAAACAAAGCTTCATGCGACTCTGAAGACATTTAGATTAAAATTATACAGAAACTTGTGCGGCAGAGAGAAAATACAAAAGAGAAAGACATAAACGATGAAATTATGCTAACAGGAAGAATGAAATGGCCATGAAAGAGTTGAGTTTACCTCTTGAGCTTCGCTGAGAAGGAAGAGAGTGAGCTTCCCAAGTCAATTCTGTGCCCTACCCTCTGCTTGGATTTTTTTTTTTTTTTAAAAAAAAGGTAAAAGTGCATCTAGGTCTCAAGCAACAGAAAATATGAAATAAGGTCCCGAAAAATCTTAAAATTCCATTTAAATCTTGTGAGACTTTTTTATAATAAATTTCAACTTCGTTGTAAGTTGTGTCCACTAACAGATCGAGGTGCATTCACCGACAAATCCAGGAGCATCTACTAAGAAGTTTATGAGTGTCAATTGTTAAGTCGACAACTGGAATTTATTGTAAAAATGTCTTATAAGATTTAAATGTAATTTTGAGATTTTTGACCCTTGTTTATATTTTTGTTGTTGTTTGGGATATAAATGAAATTTTTCAAAAACAAAAATGGGAGGAAAGAAAATGAGAAGGAAAAAAAAGGGGAGAAAAGAAAATTGGGAAGAAAATATTATCTCTCATCGTATTTGGATGGATGAAGGAAAGAAAATGAGTAAATGTAGAATGACTAAAATACCTTCATTAGGAACAATAAACGAAGAAATCACACAACCGCATACACAAATGTTGCAATGAATAACGGCTTTTTTCCCTATTTGCCACCTTTTAAATAAATAATTACTAATTTGCCATGGTTTTAAAAATATTTCCCCATCTACCACTTTTAGTCGACTAAACCCCGGTTTAGTCGACTAAAAGTCGTCGGGTCCCTTTTTTTGGCTGACCACGAAATTTAGTCGACTAAACCACTAGGTTTAGTCGACTAAATTTCGTCTAAAAAGTTTTTAAAAAACCCGCGAGATTTAGTCGACTAACGGGTTAGTCGATTAAATTTCGACAGTAGGGTTTTTTAAATTCAAAATAAAGATCTTCTATCTACTACTGTTTAGAAAAATGAATTTATGATTTAAAAAATCTTGAAAATCTTCAATTTCGGCTATTCAAATTAAATTTGAACGATTCATCCAACGAATTTTTATATATTCAAATTAAATTTTTATAAATTTGGACGATTCATCCAACCAATTTTGGCTATTCAAAAATCTATCTACTATTGTTGATCATATATATGTTCTTGTTTCGCCAAATATATGTTTTTATAAAAATCTGAATTTTATATTTTATTAAAATTGAAGTTCCCTGTCGAATTTAATCTATTGATCCCAAAAACTTACTTTTATTTAACACAGCTCGTGGGATTATATACAGTAGAAAATATTAACTGCTAGCCTAGATAAACCCTAATATCTAGAGATAGATCGTAATATCTAGGAATTACAAATTTACATAATCTTCTAACTAAATCCTAAGATCTCTCCAACAATCAAGATTATAGTGAGAGAAAATTTGCCCTTAATTATTTCGAGATTCCAACAAAAATATTTTACTTTCAAGAAACAAATGCCCAGTATATATATGTTGATCATATATATGTTCCAGTTTCGCCAAATATATCAAAAAGCTGAAGTTTATCTTTTATTAAAAACAATTAAATTCAGTATATATATGTTTAAAGAAACAAATAAATTTTTTTTAGGTATAAATGAATTTTTTTTTATTATGCCCCGGTAAATATTATATTGCTGTTTTTTTATTAACCTTTTTTTATATCAATGCCACGGTAAATTAAATCCAGTATATTACATTTGTTTATTAAATCCAGTATATTACATTTAGTCTAACCCTCCAGCCGAGATTTAGAACGGGTTAGTCGACTAAATATATTTAGTCGACTAACCCAAGTGGGTTAGTCGACTAAATGAGCGGTCAACCAAAAAAAAAAAGGGAAATCACGACTTTTAGTCGACTAAATTGTGGTTTAGTCGACTAAAAGTGGCAGATGACGAAATATTTTGAAAAGAGTGGCAAAATGGTAATTATTTATCTAAAAAGTGGCAAATAGGGAAAAAAGCCATGAATAACTATGAAGAAATTTATTGGCACTTGGTTTAGAAGAACTATTCTTTTTACCACAACAATCAATACATAAAATCAAATACTCCCTTCAATCCTAATTATAGGGACACTTTTATAATTAGGACTAAAGGTAGTAACAAATATTATACGAAATAATATTAATCAAAATACTGATTAAGCTTTCTAAATCTAGTATTTAGTAGTACCCAAAGCATGTTCTTTGAATTCAAGTGACAACTATGGACATCTTCATTCCTAAGGACTGCATATGGATCTGCCCTTTTATTAAAGACCTACTCCTGATTTTACAGGGAAGGTACAAGCAGCTTAACCTTTGTATGATAGATTGGATGAAGCTTCAATTATAAGAAGCTTTGTTACCATGTCTGGGTTTGAGGTGATGGATACTCCATTGCTGAAGAGATACAGTTAAAACTGAAATACTAGAGCTCAACATATAAAACTCAGAGGAAGGCTATTTTTGGTGTTCGAAGCAGCTCATTTTTCATTCCCTTCGCATTTCCTCCACATACCGTTACAGATATTCTTGATATAAGAAGTAATTAAACCTCTCAAGTGATTCAATTGCCTTTGGCAACTCCATGTTCCACAAGAGACTTGACTTTGGTCCTATATCCCTTATCATCCTTTTCCCTTCTTTTCCTTTTTCTACCGTTAGATTAAGATTTTAACGGTTCAGATTTATCATATGATAAAAATATTATTATAGGGAAAAAGGAAGGAAAGATATGGTAAAAAATGATGATAAATCTGAACCGTTGAGATCTATGACATTAGAAAGAGAATTATTAGTATGTTTAGATGGAGAGAAAAGTGAGGAGAAAATTGGGGAAAGAAAATAATAGATTTAAAACTCCATAAATAGTAAAAAAGATTTACTATTTTTCAGAATCTTCTCCTCTAGTTTTCTTTCCCACTAAATTTTTTTTTTTTCAATCTAAACCTAAGATAAATGTGGTTTGGTGGGAGGAGTATTTATGTGTATAATCAATCTAGATGGCAGAATTTCATTGGCTACTTAAACCTAATAGATCTAATTATCTTGACTTAAGTTTTGGTCATTAAATATATGGTGGAGTACAATATAATTATACAACTAGTAAGAAGATAGAAATGTAGTAGCCAGTGCTTAAGTAGCGTAGTGGCATGAGAGTCAGTGTTAACTGGTCTTTCCTTCCCCCTATCCAAGGTTTGAACTCTGTCCCTTTCCCCTACCACGTAATATCAAAAAAAAAAAAAAGATAGAAATGTAGTAAACATAAAACTTTTTTGACTTCTTTTTTTTTTTTTTTTTGCATCATTCCATCAAACATTTTAAACCATTTAAATTAAAATAACTTATGACTATATATATATATCTATATATTGGGTGGCTTTTATGCGTTTAAAATCAACACTGGGCTAATGGTAAGAAAATTTATAACAGCCTAATGGTGATATAATTTTGCGATGAATAAATGAGAAAACTATTCATAATAAGTTTGTTTTATGTTTGGATAGAGAGAAAATTAAGAAAGAAATTAAAAAGCAAACTCTAAAAAGTAGTAAATTTTTTTACCATTTCTTGTAGTTTTCTTTCCTTATATCCCCTCCCTTAGTATCTCTTCACTTTTCTCTTTATCCAAACACATGGTAAAGATGTGGCTACGAAACATTTTACAATTTGCTTATTTAAATTGAAATAAGCATATTGTGATCGATTCCGCATATAGTTTCAGTTTCTAGTGAGCGAATGAAGATGAAGCTAGCTTTAAAATCTTAGATTTATTTCTTTTATTTTATAGTAAATAAATAGATAATAATAAGCACCAACGGAATTTAACCATACTCCATTCACCAAAAATAATATATTACATATCGCTGACTTGTTTGTTAAATATTTTATCATTCCCAAAAAAATTAAAAGGCGAATTCAAACCACTTAAGTATTTCAGGGATAGCAAACAATGGCCCACAAAACCAGAAAGCAAACAAAGGTAACCAAACTAACAAATTGAATAAACCAACATGTGGTTGGTCCAGCGACATGTGGCATTGGATTCCCTTAAGAGGTCTAGAGTTTGAGTTGCGGTAAAACCACTCGTAATCCGCCTTGTATGGAGCTACTACTATTCGGAGGGTCGTCCTTACCACTGAGAGGTTGCACACTTGCCACCATTTTAGTTATCAAAAAAGAAAAAAACAAATTGAATAAAATAATTTTTAAGCCAACACATAAGATTGAGCATCATTACACAAAATTCAATTCATTCTTTCACTCGTTTCCAACAAAATTTACATCAAAACCCACATATTCATTCAAACTTCTCAAGACTATAAAAAAGCACACATCCCTATTCTCTAAGCTCACTTTCCAGGGACAAAGTTTGTGGCATAGGCCCAAGCATTGTTGTTGACTGGATCGGCAAGGTGGTCAGCAAGGTTCTCCAATGGGCCTTTTCCGGTCACAATGGCTTGAACAAAGAATCCAAACATGGAGAACATAGCCAACCTACCGTTCTTGATCTCCTTCACCTTCAACTCGGCAAAAGCCTCTGGGTCATCGGCTAGGCCTAACGGGTCAAAGCTTCCACCGGGGTAGAGTGGGTCAGTAACCTCTCCGAGGGGCCCACCGGCAATACGGTAACCCTCAACGGCTCCCATCAAGATCACTTGACAGGCCCAGATGGCAAGGATGCTTTGAGCATGGATCAGGCTTGGGTTGCCCAAATAGTCAAGCCCACCCTCACTGAAGATTTGAGATCCGGCCTTGAACCACACGGCCTCACCGAATTTGACACCGTTGCGGGCCAAGAGCTCAGGGAAGACACATCCTAAAGCTCCAAGCATGGCCCACCTGGAGTGGATGACTTCAAGCTCACGGTTCCTGGCGAAGGTCTCTGGATCAGCCGAAAGCCCAGCAGTGTCCCAACCATAGTCACCAGGGAACTCACCAGTTAAGTAGGATGGGGGCTCACCAGAGAATGGGCCCAAGTACTTGACACGATCTGGGCCGTACCACGGGCTTGTAGAAGGGGCAGCTTTGGTGGGCCTGGCGGTGGTCTTCCTCATGGAGAAGCGGCCAGTCTCAATGGCGGTGGGAGGAAGTGGAACAGCCTTGCCGGCAAAAGATGAGGAAGAAAGAGCCATAGTAGAGGCAGCCATGGCTGAACTATAGAGAATTGTTAAGGTGGACTATTTTCAATGTGGTGATGGTTGAGACAGTGGAAGAATTGAAGGAGGTGGGTGGGCTTTTATATCGAAAATAGAGGTCTGCTTCTTATCTCCTTGCTATCTAAATCTTCATTCTCATTGGCTGTTCAACATTTCCATGTGGTATCTCTCGTCCTATCTGGCACTCTCTCATCCTCCAAAGGCAAATAGTGAGAGCCAATGTGAGCTAGCCACGTGTAAGTTTGGATTGTAGCCACTGGATTGTCGATTATCCTCTTGCATCTGTAATCTGAATTATTCATTGGTCATTGAAATGATAATTCAGTTTGTCCATTATCATCTTTATATCTTTCAGGATTAGATAAATGAATATCGAGTAAATATTCTTTCTGGTCCCTAAAAAAAAATACGGACCCCATTTTCGTCCCTCATACAAAGAAAACCCATTTTTAATTCCTGAAAAGGACGAATAAGAATTGATTGGTGAACATTTTGATCTCTCGAAAATTTCTAAAAACCTCTTTTTAGTCCATAAAAATGTCATATTTTTGTCCCTGGAGACAAAAATGAGGTCTACGTTTTTTTTTTTCAGGGACTAAAAAGAACATTTACTCTTGAATTTAATGTGCAATTCACTCGTGTTATAAAGTCCTAGAACTAAGTATTTATCATTCACAAAAATGGGTCAAAAAATATAAACAAGATGGTAAAAAAAATAAAATCAAATATATGCTCTCCCAAATTGGAGAAGAAGAAAAATTGACTGGTTATTAATTCCAATAAACGAAGTAGAATAGAAAGTTCTAATTTCAAGTGTTAGTGAGAGCAGACAAATCAGCAAGTCATCAAATATTAACATCTGAAAACAACTTGTGAAAAGAAGCGAACTAGTCTTCATTGATGGTTACAGCAACGAAATGAAAAATATTTTTATGAATCGAAATCCAAATATTGTGGTTGTAATAACTTAAGAGTATGATTGCGACCAAAAACAAAAATTATAAAATTGTACTACCTCCTATCCTAATTATAAGATTTAGATGATTTTTTTTTAGAGATTAATGAAGTTAAATAAATTACGTAATTATATCATATATTGTATATCCTTATATTATATACTACCTCCAGTTCTAATTATAAAAGCTAGTTGACTTTCTTTGAAGAGATTAAGGAAGCTAAATAAAATACTTAATCATTTTTATATGCGGTGTATCCTTAGGTTATATATTAGTTTATTAGTCAAACTAAATAGTTTGAAGAAAAAAATAATAATAAAAATATTTTAACGTAATTTAATTAGCTTCCTTAATATCTCTAAAAAAGTCAACTAACTCTTATAATTAGGACCGAAGGGAGTATTAGTTTATGAGTTAAATTAATTAGTCTGGAGGAAAAAAATAAAAATAAAAACACTCTAAAGTAATTTAATTACCTTCATTAATTTCTCCAAAAAAGTCTACTTACTCTTATAATTAAGACCAAAAAGAATATTTATCCTTATACGATCATTCAATACTTAGTACTACTTCTAGTTTTTAATATAAGATTTCGTCGTATAATTTATACTATGAACAAGGTCTTATGCTAAGGATTGTGGGTAGTATTATTGTATCAAATTTGAATATATGGTCCAGTTTTATTGATATTAACATAATTTTTTTCCAATTTGAGAAAATTATCATGGTAGAAAATTTTGAGAAAGTGCTTAAGGACGATGTTTATAAACTTAATATGTTAAATTATTATGAAAGCTCACGTTCTTTTTTATACAATATTTTTTAGTCTTCTAGATATTTGAGTTATTTATTTATTTATATATCTAAATATATAGATTTTATGGCATGCCTCAGAAATAACTTCTCATACAGTTTATCTTCGTCAACGTCAGTTTGTGCGGTACATTCTGAATAGAGCCTTCTCATCCACATGAATACTTTGTATTAGCCCCAAGACAAAAAGCTTTTTTGATTCCTTCCAGACTGTGAAACGACAGTTTCTTCCCTTTAATTTTAGTTGGTTTTAGTCTTCCTAATTTTATAAGGATTTAGTCTTAGAAACAATAATCAAATCTTATTATAGATGTAAGGATTATTCCTTAAAGGGTAAAGGGTTAAGGTGGAAATTTACTCCCAATTTTTTTTTTTTTTTTGGCTGAGGACCAGTTACTTTTAGGAGTTTTGTTTTGGTTTAATATTATTCTGAAAGTCTTAAATTAAAGTAATTTTGCCTGAAATCTATTAAAAATAATAGTCAATGCCAATTTGTAATGGTCAATGTTGGTTTCTTAATAGTATAGGGTAACATTGTTAAGTTTTGAAACTTTTGGGAGATGATAAACTTTAAAAAAATTTCAGGGCAATGTTGTTTATCAGCAAAAACTCTCTAAGCAAATTTGCAGTTTAACCTTTCCTTAAATTCAAACCGAATTCTTATAAAAACTACATGGATTAAAATTAACGATTTGAACCTTAGGAGCTGGCTTTCGCCCTTGTCCAGGGTTCGAGTCCTGCCTCCCCCTCCCCCACTGGCTGTATCCAAAAAAAAAAAAAACTAACGATTTGAAACTACGTTGACCAAAACTAAAATTTGATTAAATATAAGAACTAACAATGGTATTAAAAATTTACATTATTCTATATTCAGTTAACTTTTAAAATTAAAACAAATATATATATCAACACATTTTTACAAAGAGAATCCTATATAAATCTAGCTGAAATACTAAAATTTAAATTTAGGCCTTCACTTTTAATAAATTCTTTATCAAGCTGAGAGCCCAAATTAGAGATTGATAAATGTTGTTAAATGATCACGGTTAACCCTTAAAGCCATCCCTTCTTTCCCAAATCACCTCTATCTGCTTTGCTTTCTATGATTATTAGTGTACTATTTAAAAACCAACAATTTACTCCATAATTTAATATTTGATTCAAAAATGGAATAGATACATCATCATTTATTCCCTTTTGAAGAACGAACAACTAATTTCTTTTCTGAATCGCCCATTATATTCTTATATTTACATAATATATTGGTTGGATAAAAAATATTTGTTGCAATTATATAGGATATATACAAATTTAAATAATTTTATATTGAAGTACAATTTTTTTAAAAAAATTATATTGTACCTATAGATTTATACTTATATTTCTATAACAATTTGTACCTAATTCGATAGTTATCCATGTACAAATAGAGTTTAAAACCACAGGATTATATGATCAATTTTCTTTTGAAAAAAGTCAAGTTATTTATGAATTATCAATAATATGATTTTCTTTATTCTTTTTTATAGAATCTTTTTTATTTTATATATACTCACAAACACAGCACCCTTTTCATTTCATTAAAATCATGCTTATTTTCTCAGAGTCTGAACTCAATTGAGATTTCTCAAACAAGGTCAAGGAGCAATTTCAGAAGAGCATGCGAAAATAAATAATTCTAAGTCATTCTCTCACTGGTTCTCAACAAATTTACATCACCACCTCACAGTCACAGATTCAAAATACAAGAGAGGGAAACATCCATCGTTTTTTCTCTAATGAAAGCTCACTTTCCGGGGACGAAGTTTGTGGCATAGGCCCAGGCATTGTTGTTGACTGGGTCAGCAAGGTGGTCGGCGAGGTTCTCCAACGGGCCCTTTCCGGTCACAGTAGCTTGAACAAAGAATCCAAACATGGAGAACATAGCCAACCTACCGTTCTTGATCTCCTTCACCTTCAACTCAGCAAAAGCCTCTGGGTCATCAGCCAAGCCCAAGGGGTCAAAGCTTCCACCGGGGTAAAGTGGGTCAGTAACCTCACCAAGAGGCCCACCGGCAATACGGTAACCCTCAACGGCTCCCATTAAGATCACTTGGCAGGCCCAGATGGCAAGGATGCTCTGTGCATGGATCAGGCTTGGGTTGCCCAAATAGTCAAGCCCGCCCTCGCTGAAGATTTGGGATCCGGCCTTGAACCACACAGCCTCACCGAATTTGACACCGTTGCGAGCTAAGAGCTCAGGGAAGACACATCCCAAAGCTCCGAGCATAGCCCACCTGGAGTGAATGACCTCAAGCTCACGGTTCCTGGCAAAGGTCTCTGGGTCAGCAGAGAGCCCGGCGGTGTCCCAACCATAGTCACCAGGGAACTCACCAGTCAAGTAGGATGGGGGCTCGCCGGAGAATGGGCCCAAGTACTTGACACGGTCTGGGCCGTACCACGGGCTTGTAGAGGGGGCAGCTTTGGTGGGCCTGGCGGTGGTCTTCCTCATGGAGAAGCGGCCAGTCTCAATGGCGGAGGGAGGAAGTGGAACGGCCTTGCCGGCAAAAGATGAGGAAGAAAGAGCCATAGTAGAGGCAGCCATGTTTATCTAACTTGAAAGGACTGTGGGCTTTTGCGATGTTAATTGAGAAATTGTGGAATAACTGAAGAAGTTGGACGGGCTTTTATAGCGATAAAGTGGTTGTCTTTCTTATCTCAGGGGTATCAAAATCATCACTCTGATTGGTAGTCACAAGATTTTGAGATTTTATTTCTCGACTGAGCTGGCACTCTCTCATCCACCGAAGGCTAAGACTTGTAACCAAAAGAACAGGCCACGTGTAAACTTTGTTTCCAACCACATATCCAAGTCAAAGAAATTTATAATTTTGTTTTGTTGTGTGCTTTTCATCTTCGTAAGTCTCAATTGAAAGGATCTGAGTTCTCTCAGTACGCTTCTTTCAGCATTTTTCGGTATTTTTGTATTTAAGCCGTTCAAAAATTGATCTAAGAATTCATAATCATTAATATCAAAAATCGTATACGGTAAACACTATCAAATGCAGTAGATATAAAAATTTTAAAAGTCTCTTTCTAGATATTGGATCAACTTTTAGACAGCCCAGATTAAAAGATATTGAAGGATGAGGAGGAGAAAATACTGAGATAAACTGCTTCCCAATTGAAATGGGTTGGTGGTAATAACTTGGGAATCAGATGATCGGACCTAATAAAAGATTACAAAAATTGATTTGTGAAGAAGTATTTCCAAACACACCTCAAACTTTCTCATGTTAAAAGTTAAAGCATGGTTATTAAATTTCGATCGGACTGACTGGTTCAGCCTATAAACTGGCAAATCTGTTCGGTTCGGGCATTAACTTAGTTTAGGATTTTTTTAAAATCATTTTTTAAAAAAATTTCTTTATAATTTCATATCAATAACTTTAAAATCTTTATTTTCTTATAAGTTTAGTTTTAGGTTAGCTTCGGTTTGATTTGGTCTGACTCACTAACCCTCGTGACTGGTTCAATTCAATAACTTGGTTGTGAGATATTTTGTTCTCTATGAGTGAGCCGCACTGTTGGTGCCACGAGGCAATACATGAGCCATATATTTTTCTTAGCATAATAGATATTTGAAGGTGGAGCTTTGGAAATTTCCAGAATATCATAACGGAAAACATTTCTGTCAAAACCATGCGATGCAAAGGACTTGGATATAATATTTTAGGGAGTGAACCATTTCAAATTAGTTTAGCTATTAAATTAATTAGTTCGTTTTCAACTTTTTTTAAAATTTTTTTTTTTTAATTTATCCCATACGGTTATCTCCCAATTGACAACTATTGAGTAATCCCTTTCAAGGTGTATGGATCATAGAAGTAGGCTTTGTCTATTACAACAAAATCTTTTCTATACATATGGTTAGAAATTGATCTATTGACAATATGTTCAAGAGTTCTAACTATTTACCACATGAGATTTTGTTGGTTGAGATGATTTAATTTATTCCCTCCACTGGGTATACATATTATTTTGATGATTTTTAAACATTCATTGTGGTTTGTTTGCTACATTTTTGCACTTAGGGAAAAATTGAGTTATATGTTCATCACTCTTGACATATAAATAAATGGTTAAAGTACAAATTTGTTACAAATATTTTTGCTAAAGAGTGATGTTACCTCGAAAGTCTCTTTATATTCAATGTTATACTAAAAGTGTTAAAATAAAGTAATGTTGCATTTCTGTCATTAACAAATCAATCGTCAACGTCATCTTTTTAGTAGTTAGTGTTAATTTTTTAACTGTATGAGACAAAATTGCTACGTTTTGAAACGAATGACATTAAATCTGAAAAAAACTCTTAATAAGAATTTGCATATTAACCTTGTAAATAATTAATTGTAAACCTTTGTTTTGATTGATATATAGCAGTGGGGTCCTTGCATGTAGCTTTTCATATATTTTTACTTACCTATGCCGTTGTTACTACGTGTGGTCCAATTTGAACAGAGCGTTCTCATCCACAAGTAGTAGTTTTGTATAGTAGCCAACAAGACAAAAGGGCTTTTTGAGTATTTCTAGGCTGTTATTAAACTCGATATTTTTACTATGCTTTTGCTGCCTTCTTTGTTGTAGCAGATATAGTCCTCCATCCAGATGAACAAATGGCAAAGTTTTATTGGATGGTGCGCTTTAAAAATTTCTCAAGATATTTGGTCTGAGAAAACAATCTGGATACGATAAGTGGACCAAGAAAATCCAGCCTTCCAAAACAGAACGATGGAAATTTTGGACATTGGATCTCATTAGAAGAGGACTTCTTTCGATATCAACACATATGATGGGTAACTGAGCAACTCGCAAATAGCAATCTTGATACTACTTAATAAATTAGATTTTGCATTACACTTTGAAAACTTTGAGAAATTAGGAATTGACACATTTTTGTACATGAAACTTTTATTATTGATGACATATTAGTACAGATCAACAATAGCTCACACTATTACACTATTAGGAGCCTTTCTCTTCTTTCTTGATGTAAATCATTGTGTTTCATTGCCTTGGTACATATTTTTGAAGTACTGAAATTTCTCTTCCATGAGGAAAAAAAAAGGCATATATAAAGCCGACTTAAGCCCAATGTTTGCATCAGCAACTATATGTTCAAACTCAATTCAAAGTTCTTTTTATTGAATTATTGTGTCATTTTAGAACTATTATTAACAATGGCTGCTTCAACAATGGCTTTCTCCTCTTCATCATTAGCTGGGCAGGCCCCTCCACCCCTGAGCTTGGAGTTGGACAATCACTACAAGGAAAACAGTGGCCAAGCCTGTTTCCTTTAGAAGCCCATAGTAGGCCCAGACCGCGTCAAGTACTTGGGCCTATTATCTGGTGAGCCTCCATCCTACTAGGCCGATGAGTTCCTTGGTGACTATGGCTAGGCCACAACTGGGCTCTCTGCTGACCTAGAGACCTTCGCCACTAATCGTGAACTTGAAGTCATCCACGTAAAAAAGAAAAAAGAAAAAAAGAAAAGTGCTAAATTATCATTATTGATGTTTATGAGAAGTGACACAATTGGTTAAGGCGTCGGCCTTCACCTTAAAAAGGAAGAGGTTCAATACCCGCTGATCGATGTGCTGGCCTCATTGGTGGGCGATCTGTAAGTACCTCTATAAACACTCTTTGAACTTAGAGGTATGCCCTGATCCTAGTAAGGTACTGGTGTCTACCCTCACCTAAACTTTTTGTAATATTAATAAAAAATATATATACATCATTATTGATAGAAAAGAAAATTCACCAACGTTAATGAGAATGTTTATGATAAGCAGAACGGTCTAACAGGACGTGTATCAAAATCTGATTCTCAGGAAAATTTGAATTACATTTGTAAATTTAACTTCTATTACCTCTGGTTGAATGAAATCTTCTCTTACCTACGGAAATTTTCATTACTTTTAAGTTCATGATCAGACAAATAAATTTGAAACATGAAACATTTATCAGTTAGCCTTTCAAATCACATACAAGATTTACCCGTCTATTTTTATTCTTTTGAATCTCAGCCTGTACAGTTCTAATTTTTCAAATGACCAATAAGCATAAATCCCAAATGCATCATAATCTCTTGTAGCACACTTTGAGTTGTACAATGACAAATGCAGATCAGCCCTAAAGACATCTAAGAGACTTAACATGAGGAAACCAACAGCTTTAGATATTGTTGAAATAAGCACAAGATGAAAACTCAATGAGTAGTCAAAATAATATCAGAAGAGTATTTCCTATCAGGAATACGGACGGTTAAAAAAAAAAAAAAAAAAACTATCTACATAAAAAAGTAATTCGCAATCTTCTTGATCATTCTTTTATGCCCTACTCTCAAGTCCGTCACTTCTTCCCCTCTGAAATGTCAAAGAAAAAAGCACTACCACTTAGTGCAGATAATCCCAAAAAATGGAGAATAATATGCTGCAAGTTTTCTCGACCTCCCGAAACGAGCTCAAGCTACCATTACTAATTTTAGTGTTAACAGAGGTCCCATCTTATACTGGTTCATACAGACCCAAAACGTGCCCATCAATACACCTCATTGCAGCAACCTGCTCACATGCAAATCATATCAGACAACCATTGCTTCTAAGCCTAATGAAGTATAAAGCATTATGTGTGTGTGTATTAAATGATCTTACCTTTCCATGGATCTCATGTTTTATAGGTCCATCTAGCTCAGCTCCTAATGACATCAATTTAGTCACTGTGCTGTTGATGTCAGTTACTGTAAATGATAGGAGCGAGGAGTACCCCTGCTGCACATTGTCACTGTCAAACTAAATTAGCATGTTAAAGACCAGATAATGTAGCTAACCTCACAGAAATAAAAGATAGGACTATTTACCAATAAAGTTTTGACCCAAAATAAGTAAATGCCATAGTTTGATAATCATTCAATTATCAGAAACAATAAAATTGATGCCTAATTCAAGTTGCATGTAAAATTAATACAATAGCTTCCATATCAGATAAATAATCCTAAAAATACAGACTTTTTGCATATCTCAAGCAAGGTCATATGGGGGAAAACAATTTCATCTCCACTTGCATGCTCACTGCATTCAAGTGAACAATGATAAAAAAGGAAAGCTAATGCACAAATAGAAATTCATCCAGACAACCAAAGCCAAAGTCCATGGCATTTGAATGCGCATCAAACTCATCCTCCTGCTGTGGTAATGTGGTTGAATAGCTCAATTCCATTACCACCGCCATTAACAAGCGTAGTTATGGGGCAAAAATGAAGACAGAGATGACCAACCACACCATGATCATCTCCTCCCATCTCAGAGAAAATATTCAAAACAGACATTATTTGATACTTTTCTTAATAGAAGTATAAACAAGGCCCTTTCCTTGGCCCAGGAAATGCGGCTAAGATGAAGCATTAATCCTTAATTAGCAGGGGCAGCCAGAATTCCTTAAAGGGGGAAGCTATGCTGTTTTATCAGCTCGACTTTTCTGAGATTTACCACAATGCCCTTTTTGTATTTCAAAATGAGAAATGCACAAAGATCGAACATCAAATTAACTGTCATGATGCCTTCAGCAAACTTTCTAGGAGAAAAAGGGGCATAAAGCATTAAATTGTCGGCATATGAATCCTCAATGATCAGTGAAATATTTCGTGTCAATTATTGTGATATAAGTAAGCAAATTCTTTCTAATTAGAATAGCAGTATCTTGTAAACGCAGTCTGGGCACCCTTCAATTTAGTATAGAGAATAAAACCAGCAACAAACTTTCACCAAACTAATGGCTTCAACTATTAGCTGCTCATCTCACAAATTCCTCATCGTTCTTATGGCATTGTAATCTTACAACAAGTATAAAGTAACGTTCATACACACAACACAGTATAAACTGCCATTTCCGCTTAGCAGTCTATAAATAAATCGACATTTAATCAAACAGGTAGAGTGCATCAGATAAGAGAGACCGGCGATTAAATATACATACTTGGGAGAATGCATTAGGGCAAGCTTGAGGGAACCGGAGCGAAGTTCAGCCCAACGAAGAGTGCAGACGTCGACGGTGAAGTCCAAGCCTTCCGCATAGAATCGAGCAGCTTTGGGAACGTCCTTGTGAAGTTGCAAAATCCACCTAAACGACGCCGCCATAGAGGAGTCTGTGCACGCCTTCGATTTCAGCGGCAGCAGGATCACAGTCAACAACGGCTAATCGCCGGCGAACCAGTCGCTCGCTCCTTTCCTTCGGCGTTCAGGCGAACTAATCTTTCACAAACATAGGTTTTTTTTTTTTTTTTTTTGCGCCCCGTTCCAATGAAATAGTCCAAACCACCCAATTAGACCAACGTTTGTCCTTCAAGCAATCACTGCTGAAAAATATGTCACTCTTAAGATCCCTCAGGCATTGATAAATTCCTCGATTAACCAGGAATATACCCACCTTCATATTCGTCTAGGATATCACATGTAAAAGAAATAATTCAAATCCCCCAACTTTGAGGAACCAGTGTCCTGCTTGGCTTGGATAGTTAGGGCTCTTTGAAATCTGGATCGTCTAAATCTGGACGGTTCAGATTTAATTTTTTAACTGTCATTTTTAAATAAAAAAAATCATTTCTTAAAAATATGTTAGATGAAAAATTATCTTTATTTTAAATTATCTATATTATTTTTTAAAAAATAAAAAGTACAAAAAATTAAATCTAGACAGTTCAAATGCCATCTGAAGTTTTGGACGGTCTAGATGAAAAGAGTTCTCCCTACCTAGGGATAGGTAGGGAATGTTTTTGGGGAGAATGAAAAAAAAAAAAAAAGATAAAAATACTGAAAAAGAAATAAAATAGCTTTAAAATTATAAAATCTCAAATCAGGTTTATTAATTGCTAATGGGTAGAAGAAGTTTGATGAGCAATTTATAACTCATTTTTTTTAAAAAATACCTGGTTTAAAATTTTACAAATTCAAAATTTTTTCCCTATCTTTTTCCCATAAAGATATAATTATTTCAAAACAAAGCTAGAATCTTCTCTAAATTATTTAAGGAAGAATAACGAAAAAGAAAAAGTCTCTTATATAGAACCAGAAAACGAAGCAGTGAGTTATCAAAAAAAAAAAAAAAAAAAAGTAGAAAACGGCTTAATTTCTTTAAAAATCTAACAATCTTTATGACATAAATTTTTATTCGAAATAAAATTTGGAGAACCGGCATGTTTGTTTGTATTTAACTTTATGTTAATGGTCTTTATTAAATTATAAATTATAAATATCAATATATTACGAAGTGATCCGTTTTAATGTTCTGAAATTGATGCAACTTAATTATTTTAGTTTTTATTAGGTTAAAATTTAGTTCTTGAAATTTGATTCCATATAACTTAATCCCAATAATCTTTATTCTTTAATCTCCACATTTAAAAAAAAAATAAAGAGTATTTTTTTTGGAAGGTGAGCCGCTTCTATTCTAATTAACCAAAAGGATTGATACAATTATTGATCTTTATAATTTAATCAAATTTTTAAGTTCTGGTTCCTATTGTTTTAAATTGTTTAATCTTTATTTTTATAGTTTTATAAAGATTTAGTATGAAATTTAATGTATATTGTATTAACCATAGCAGTTTTTGTCCTTACAATTTGAAACTATAAAGACAAAATCAAAATCTGATCAAATTATAAGAACTATAATGTAGGTTTTTTTTTTTTACCAATTTACCTTATTAAATAACTATTTAATAAAATACTAAAACTATTTAAGCATATACCCTGTTTGGTCGACTACATACCTCATGTAGTCGACTAAAACGCGAGGCATATTTTTTTAAAAAAATCTGCGTGATTTAGTTGACTAAGCCACAGTGCTTAGTCAACTAAACTAGTCTAGAGGGGTTTCTTTAAAAACCCTAATCGCCGCATTTGGAACTCTAATAGACTATAAAACCTCCTTAAACCTCTCCCCTTAATTTTTTTTCACCAAATCCTTGTTGAATCCGTTGGTGGATAGCGAAGGAAACTTCATTCTAGCGTCATTTGTGTTGATTTTGGTATGTTCTCATCTCTATTTCGAATTTCCGTCGTTGTTCTTTTGTTTATGCGAACCCCATTTCCCTAGAAGGTAAACAAATTAATTAAAAGTAAAAATCAGTTTTATATTTAAAATCAAAGTTCACCCAGATCAGTGAGGATTGAGGACATGACTAAGAATCTTAACACAAAAATCCCCAATATAAAATCTTAATTAAAAAAAATTAATTTTATGATTTTTTAAACCTGAATATGAACAAATTTTTTTCAAAATTTATAATTTATATTGATTACATCCAAAATATCAAATTGATTAATTAAGATACTGATTTAAAATAGATATGAAAATCCTTAATGATGTCTTCATTTTCAAACTCATTAACAAAAACTTCTTGAGGTACTCAACCTACCTCCGTCAAGCATTCATACGTTACTTATATTAAGAACGAGAGGGAGTAATCACAATGGTACTTGTAATAAATTTAACCTACCTCCGGCAAGCATTCATACGTTACAAATTTTCAGGCAATCATATAAGTTTTAAATCTGAAAATGTCTTCTTTGTTGACCTATGAATCATAATATTTAAACTATAAACATTTTTTATCATTTAAGATTTCAAATCAACTTAGAAGTGGATTTCAAATCAACTTTGTTAACCTATGAATCATAATATTTAAACTATAATCTCATGTTCAATATCAAATAGAAATTCATGTTCAAGTTCAAACATAACACTATACTATAAACTATTTATAGTATTGTACATCTTCAACTTTAAACATTGAACAAATGCTTTTTTATTTTGTTTGTTGATAAAAATTCGAGAGGCCACATATGAAGGGTTGCTATTCACCAAACCTGACACATCTTTTAATATGGAGTTTAATGTATATAGTATTAACAATAATAGTTCTTGTCCTTACAATTTGAAACTATAAAAACAAAATCAAAATCTTTAATCAAAACTATAGAAGCTGAGTAACATTAAATTAAATTTTACTAATCAGATTTGAATTAAATTAAAATTATAGGGATAAAATGATTTCTATCTGAACTATCAATAAAATTATAAATATATATGGACCTTTGGTAAGAAAGAAACAAATTTAATCAAAATAAAGTCAAGGCATCTCTTTAATTGCTTCCATATAAATAATAAATGTCATAAAAAAAATACTCTCCAAGTTTAATCAACATTACAAAGTTTGTACTAGATAGAATCATAGAAGACAAAAACAATACTCCTATAGTAAACTAATGCACAGCAAATCTCCACGTGTAATTTGTTGCAGATTTTGAAGTGGCCATCGATCAGTTGATCACTTGATATGGTTGTTTGGGTGAAATCCATATCTGTGTCAAGTATACATGACGGTGCCTTATATATTTACCACCATCCTGCCAATTCAATATGGTAAATAATTTAATTTATGTGAGCCATACATAAAAACATATATACATATATATAGACTGTATTGTTCACACACATATATATAACACTGAATCAAGCTAGGGGTAGAGAATTAAATTACCATTTCTATCGCAGATGAGATTTTAAGAGCTTCCACTATCACTTTCATATTACTTGTCAATTTTCTCACCTGCAAAAATATAATATTATATAATTATTAGTTGCTTAATAATGTTACATTCCAATATAAATATAAATATATAGAGGAGGATCACAAGTAAGTCACCTCAGAAAGACTGGCTATAAACGGAAGGGGAACCCATCCTTTACCGACCATATGTTCTCAGAAGTTTTCATCACTAATCAAATTATCAAAGCTACAAGCGACACATAATTTAAAACAGTTAAAATAAGATAAATTTGAAGAAAAGACAAGACAGAAAGTAAGCAACTGCTTAAATTAAAGACATTACCTGAAATAATACTCAATCTGTTTTACAATCTCAGCAAGATCTGGAGCTTCATCATTCACCACTGAATAATATGCAATTGAGTGTGTATATATATATAGTAAGTAAATACTCCCTCCGGTCCTAATTATAAGAGCTAGTTGACTTTTTTGGAGAGATTAAGGAAGCTAATTAAATTATTTTAAAGTATTTTTATTTTTATTATTTTCTTCAAACTTATTAGGTTGACTAATAAACTAATATATAATCTAAGAATATTTAACATATGAAATGATTAAATAACTTATTTAACTTCCTTAATCTCTCCAAAGAAAGTCAACTAGCTCTTATAATTAGGACCGGAGGTAGTATCATGCAAAAGCACGAATCTTATGGATGCTAGAGAAATTAAGAGAAAATCCTTTTAAGGTCTCAAAGGACTAATTAAGAAAATGTCAAAAAAGTTATAGAGAAAATTCGGATGTAAAAAAATTCCGTTGACAACTCTTCACTAGATGATTAACAATTTCATCTGTGGGTTTTAAAAACTTATAAAAACCTTTTTAACATCAGAATTTTCTCTAGGGCTTTTTTGACATTTTCTTACTCCTTTAAGACCTTAAAGGGATTTCCTAAAAAATTAAGTTACACACCAAGGCACATGTACGCATGTACGTACCTCCATAAGATGGCCCCAGGGATTGGAGGCTAGTTCCAGAGTCAACTTCAAATTCAAATGGCATGTCCAAGTATCTGTTCATGTATCTGCAATATGAACTTGGGTGCCTGAGCCAATCTTCAGGGCCCCAGTAGGAGAGGTTTGGTCCAGATACAAGGCTAGTTTCTGTGTTGCGATTTAATGAGGGGTTGCTAGACTCTATGAAATCATGATCGTAAATAGATTCTTCCTCGACAGTTTCAAAAGATGCATCCAAATATTTATGATTCAGGTTGGTTGAAACGCCAGTGTTTGATTCTGCATTATCAGTAACTTGTCCCTCTGAAGGAGAAGAGGGAGGTACGCTTTCATCGATACCCTATAATAATATAGAAACATGAATATTAGAAAAGTCCTATATTGATTAATTAAGCAAGAGAGATTAAAGGTATATAATGTAAAAATGAGAGCAAGTTCCATTAGAAGTTATCCTTAACACATAAATACTTAGAAGGATGGTTGAAGTTTATACAAGCTTAAAATTTTAGTTTGATATATAAGCTTGGTGAATTTGTTTGAATGTCGACGCTTGGAAGTTTATGATTTCTGCCTTGTGAATTAAGATTATAAGGTGTTTGTTGAATTGTGTGATCGAAAAAAGAATGAGACTTGAGAGTTTTGTTTAACTAAGCTACGGAGGGGGGTTTAGAGTTTATTTAGACTTGCGTGTTACTGAATGTGACTTATTCTTGGAAAGATGTCTTATAAAGGTCGAGATATTCTCTTTGAGACGCTGGACGCATGCATAAATTGTATATAAAATTCTAAGAACAAGAACAACTTTCATACCTTATTCACAGGACGAGGACAATGATCGTCGATGGTAGTAAGCAGCATAGCATATGCATCGTTGAACATCTTAGCATATCGATCAAATCTTTGCATCGCGGGGAGGGGGCAGATGAAGGGAGTTTGGCTCATGATGTTGAAGGTTCAGTACTTCTCTAACGTTCTGAAGCAGATATGGATTTTTAACGTATATATAGAGCATGGTCTGAACTAAGTATATCTAAATAAAAGATATTATATTATCAAGAAATTAAAAGAATTCTTACGGGCCAATTAAGAGATTTTTCTTATAAAGAAATTAATTGATTTACATTATATTTAAACTATCTAAGTAGTCAAAACTAGATCAAAATAAAAGATATTCAAGTTTAATTCATCCTAATTAAATTCATAAGAACCTTTTTAACAATTTTATCAAATAATTTAAATATCAATAAACAATTTATCTTAAAAAGTTCTCACATGTAGAATAAGATTTTAATTAAATCTTGAAAGGTATAATCATTCGGAGCAATCCAAAGAATTTCCGTAGGACCAATTTAATTGATTTTCTTCAACCAAAAAATAAAAAATAAAAAAAATGGCCAAATAAACTGGAGCGAGACATTACCTGATTAAATAACGTTCTTATGGCATTGTGATCTTGCAACAAGTATAATGTAACGTTCATACACACATCTAAAATCGCTTAGCAGTCGGCGTTCAGGCGAACTAATCTTTCACAAACATAGGTTAATTTTTTTGCCACATTCCAAAGAAATAAGTCCAAACCATAGACCAACGTTTGGCCTTCAAGCAATTACTGCTGAAAAATAGAATAAATTCCCTTTTTGTCTTTTATAAAAAAACGCCATTCCTATTTTAATTCCTTAAAAAAAAAAATCTTGTAGTTGAAAAATATGTCACCTTTAAGATCCCTCAGCTGTTGATAAATTCCTCAATTAACCACGAATATAGCCACCTTCTTGTTCATCTAGGATACCACATGTAAAAAAAAAAAAAAAAAAGAAGAAGAAAGAAATACTACATCCCTCATAATTATAAAACCAAGTTGATTTTTTTTAGAGATTAGCCCGTTTGGATGGGTTTTTAAAAAAAAATATATTTTTCCCATTGCTTTTTTAAAAAAGTGCTTTAATTAGAAATTAAGCTATTTTATGTTTGGATACACAATTTAAAAAGCACTTTGGATGTTAAAATAGAAAAACACTTTTTATTAGTAAAATTACTGAAATGGATATATAAAAGCAATTTTAAAAAATGAAAACATACTCCCTCCGGTTTTAATATAAGATGTAGTTTTTTTTTTTGAAATATTAAGGAAGATAATTAAATTATTTATCATAGTATATATTGTGTATAATTAAATTATATATAAGGTTATAAATTAAGAAAAATAATTTGGAGAAAAATGATAAATATTTTAAATTATAATTTAATTAAGTAATTATATCACCTGCTGATTAAAATAATATTAACATTGTTCGAAAAGACATCTTTTTCATTACAATAAAGCACGTGGTGATAATCATGATATTTTAAAAAATATTTTCTTCATGTCAACAAAAAAAAAAAAAAAATTCCTCCAGTCAGATATTATCACGTAGTATTTACACTATGAAAAAGAGACAGCGCATATGATTTGAGGGACACGTGTTATTCGACCCTTGGCTTGATTTTATATACACCCATGTACACACGCTGATAAAGCGAGACTCCGTGAAATTTCCATGGCATTTGTGGTCATTTTCTCCACAAATCAAAATAACTAGTCCATTGTTTTATTTTCTCTCTCATCTACCGCATGGACTTTTTTTTAAGACTTTAAATTGAAGCTTTTTTTAAAAAGGAGAAGTTTGTGCTTTTTTGTGACTTTTGCTTTATTTTAAAGCCCCATCCAAACATATAAAATAATAATAAATCACTTTTTTTTTAAAAGGACTTTTTTAATTAAAAAAGGCCATCCAAATGCAGCCTAAAAAAACTAAATAAGTTACTTAGAGCTCGTTTGAATAGGCTTTAAAAAAGAACATTTTTTTCCTTTACTTTTTAAAAAAGTACTTTAATTAAAAATTAAGTTATTTTAAGTTTGGATATATCATTTAAACAGCACTTTTAAATAAAAATGTTGTTTGAATGTTAAAATAAAAAAGTACTTTTTTATTAATAAAATTACTAAAATAGTCATAAAATTTAAGATAACTTAAAACTTTATTATCTATTGGTGGTTCTCTTTTTTTATATTCTTAAGAGCGAATTTGAGTTCAAACAAAGTGTATCAATAACACAATTATGACCATATTGTCTAAACAAAATAACTCTGTTTCCATAATTTCCAAAAAAACATGTCTTTTTTTTGGTCAACAAAAAAAAAACATGTCTAATAAGTGCAATAAATAAACCATAACAATAATTCAGGTTTAAAGACTACGCCATATATATATATTTTTTTTGATACAAGGCGATTAGGGAGGGGAATCGAACCCAGGACTAGGAGGGGGAAATTAATCCCAATACCACTGCACTACTAGTAGTGCTGGTAGACTACGCCATATAATCTCAGGTTCAACATCAAATAGAAATCCATGTTCAAATTCAAACATAACACTATACTATAAGCTATTTATAGTGTTGTACATCTTTAACTTTAAACATGCTAAAAAATGAGAGAGCGTGATGAGGTTCATTTTCCATGTGATAAACAAATGCTTTTTTATTTTGTTTGTGGATAAAGATTCGAGAGGCCACTATATATATATGAAGGGTTGCTATTCACCAAACCCGGCACATCTTTTAATATGGAGTTTAATGTATATAGTATTAACAATAATAGTTCTTGTCCTTACAATTTGAAACTATAAAATCAAAATCAAAATCAAAATCTCTAATCAAAACTGTAGAAGCTGAGTTACATTAAATTAAATTTTACAAATAAGATTTTAATTAAATGAAAAATAGAGGGATAAAATGATTTCTATCTGAACTATCAATAAAATTATAAATTTATATGGACCTTTGGTAAGAAAGAAACAGATTTAATCAAAATAAAGTCAAGGCATCTCTTTAATTGCTTCCATATAAATAATAAATGTCATAAAAAAAAAATACTCTCCAAGTTTAATCAACATTACAAAGTTTGTACTAGATAGAATCATAGAAGACAAAAACAATACTCCTATAGTAAACTAATGCACAACAAATCTCCACGTGTAATTTGTTGCAGATTTTGAAGTGGCCATCGATCAGTTGATCACTTGATATGGTTGTTTGGGTGAAATCCATATGTGTGTCAAGTATACATGACGGTGCCTTATATATTTACCACCATTCTGTCAATTCAATATGGTAAATAATTTAATTTATGTGAGCCATACATAAAAAGACATATATATATATATATATATATATATATATATATATATATATATATATATATATATAGACTGTACTGTTCACACACATGCATATAACACTGAATCAAGCTAGGGCTAGAGAATTAAATTACCATTTCTATCGCAAATGAGGTTTTAAGACCTTCCACTATCACTTTCATATTACTTGTCAATTTTCTCACCTGCAAAAATATAATATTATATAATTATTAGTTGCATAATAATGTTGCATCCAATGTAAATATAAATATATATAGAGGATGATCCCAAGCAAGTCACCTCAGAAAGACTGGCTATAAACGGAAGGGGAACCCATCCTTTACCGACCATATGTTCTCGGAAGTTTTCATCACTAATCAAATTATCAAAACTACAAGCGACACATAATTTAAAACAGTTAAAATAAGATAAATTTGAAGAAAAGACAAGACAGAAAGTAAGCAACTGCGTAAATTAAAGACATTACCTGAAATAATACTCAATCTGTTTTACAATCTCAGCAAGATCTGGAGCTTCATCATTCACCACTGAATAATATGCAATTGAGTGTGTATATATATATAGTAAGTAAATATCATGCAAAAGCACGAATCTTATGGATGCTAGAGAAATTAAGGGAAAATCCTTTTAAGGTCTCAAAGGACCAAGAAAATATCAAAAAAGTTATAGAGAAAATTCTGATGTACAAAAAATCCCGTTGACAACTCTTCACTAGATGATTAACAACTTCATCTGTGGGTTTTAAAAACTTATAAAGACCTTTTTGACATCAGAATTTTCTCTAGGGCTTTTTTGACATTTTCTTACTCCTTTAAGACCTTAAAGGGATTTTCTAAAAAATTAAGTTACACACCAAGGCACATGTACGCATGTACGTACCTCCATAAGATGGCCCCAGGGATTGGAGGCTAGTTCCAGAGTCAACTTCAAATTCAAATGGCATGTCCAAGTATCTGTTCATGTATCTGCAATATGAACTTGGGTGCCTGAGCCAATCTTCAGGGCCCCAGTAGGAGAGGTTTGGTCCAGATACAAGGCTAGTTTCTGTGTTGCGATTTAATGAGGGGTTGCTAGACTCTATGAAATCATGATCGTAAATAGATTCTTCCTCGACAGTTTCAAAAGATGCATCCAAATATTTATGATTCAGGTTGGTTGAAACGTCAGTGTTTGATTCTGCATTATCAGTAACTTGTCCCTCTGAAAGAGAAGAGGGAGGTACGCTTTCATCGATACCCTATAATAATATAGAAACATGAGTATTAGAGAAGTCCTATATTGATTAATTAAGCAAGAGAGATTAAAGGTATATAATGTAAAAATGAGAGCGAGTTCCATTAGAAGTTATCCTTAACACATAAATACTTAGAAGGATGGTTGAAGTTTATACAAGCTTAAAATTTTAGTTTGATATATAAGCTTGGTGAATTTGTTTGAATGTCGACGCTTGGAAGTTTATGATTTCTGCCTTGTGAATTAAGATTATAAGGTGTTTGTTGAATTGTGTGATCGAAAAAAGAATGAGACTTGAGAGTTTTGTTTAACTAAGCTACGGAGAGGGGTTTAGAGTTTATTTAGACTTGCGTGTTACTGAATGTGACTTATTCTTGGAAAGATGTCTTATAAAGGTCGAGATATTCTCTTTGAGACGCTGGACGCATGCATAAATTGTATATAAAATTCTAAGAACAAGAACAACTTTCATACCTTATTCACAGGACGAGGACAATGATCGTCGATGGTAGTAAGCAGCATAGCATATGCATCGTTGAACATCTTAGCATATCGATCAAATCTTTGCATCGCGGGGAGGGGGCAGATGAAGGGAGTTTGGCTCATGATGTTGAAGGTTCAGTACTTCTCTAACGTTCTGAAGCAGATATGGATTTTTAACGTATATATAGAGCATGGTCTGAACTAAGTATATCTAAATAAAAGATATTATATTATCAAGAAATTAAAAGAATTCTTACGGGCCAATTAAGAGATTTTTCTTATAAAGAAATTAATTGATTTACATTATATTTAAACTATCTAAGTAGTCAAAACTAGATCAAAATAAAAGATATTCAAGTTTAATTCATCCTAATTAAATTCATAAGAACCTTTTTAACAATTTTATCAAATAATTTAAATATCAATAAACAATTTATCTTAAAAAGTTCTCACATGTAGAATAAGATTTTAATTAAATCTTGAAAGGTATAATCATTCGGACCAATCCAAAGAATTTCCGTAGGACCAATTTAATTGATTTTCTTCAACCCAAAAAAAAAAAAAAATGGCCAAATAAACTGGAGCGAGACATTACCTGATTAAATAACGTTCTTATGGCATTGTAATCTTACAATAAGTATAAAGTAACGTTCATACACACAACGAACACAGTATAAACTGCCATTTTCGCTTAGCAGTCTATAAATCGACATTTAATCAAACAGGTAGAGTGCATCACATAAGAGAGACGGGTAATTAAATATAGATACTTGGGAGAATGCATTAGGGCAAGCTTGAGGGAACCGGAGCGAAGTTCAGCCCAACGAAGAGTGCTGACGTCGACGGTCAAGTCCAAGCCTTCCACATAGAATCGAGCAGCTTTGGGAACGTCCTTGTGAAGTTGCAAAATCCACCTAAACGACGCCGCCATAAAGGAGTCTGTGCACGCCTTCGATTTCACCGGCAGGAGGATCACAGTCAACAACAGCTGATCACCGGCGAACCACTCGCTCGCTCCTTTCCTTCGGCGTTCAGGCGAACTAATCTTTCACAAACATAGGTTAATTTTTTTTGCCACATCCCAAAGAAATAGTCGAATACATGGTTTTTAAAAACTCGTTTTATCACTGCGTTTTTACGTTTTTACGATTTTTTCATTAAAACAATTTTACTAATTTTCTAAACACTTTTAAGTTGTTACGATTTTTTTACGATTTTATTCCGTTACGATTTTACGTTTTATGATTTTTTATTCTTTTTCCGTTTTCAGGTAAAAACTCGTTTTTAAGAACCTTGATCCAAATCATAGACCAACGTTTGGCCTTCAAGCAATTACTGCTGAAAAAGAGAATAAATACCCTTTTTATCTTTTATAAAAAAACGCGACTGTCATTTTAATTCCTCAAATTAAAAAAAAAGTCTTGTAGTTGAAAAATATGTCACCTTTAAGATCCCTCAGCCGTTGATAAATTCCTCAATTAACCAGGAATATACCCACCTTCTTGTTCATCTAGGATGCCACATGTAAAGAAATACTACATCTCTTACACCAAATATATATATATGCCACTATATATATATATATATATATATATATATATATATATAATAAAATAATAATAAAAATTAACTAAAAGCTATCAACCTCAATTTCTTTTAAATTCAAGGGTTAATCAGTAAATTTGTCTCAGAAGCACACACCCAAGAATAATTTTTCTCTGAAAGCTTTTTTAAACTTAATGTAGCTCTAGAAATTTAAAAACATAATAATCTTATCCTTTTCTATTAAAAAAGTGGTATTGACCTCAATTTTTTATCAGAGAAATGGCAAAATGACTACGTTTTTATACTTTTGAGCTACATTGAGTCAAAAAAGAACTTTTAAGACAAAATTGCTCCAGGTGTATACCTCTAAAATAAATTTGCTACTTAATCCTAAATTCAAGTTTTAAAAATTTTCCCTTTCTCCAAATCTTTCATACCAAACAGCCTAGCCTAGGATGAAAGGAATAAGAATATTTGAGATAACAACGTGTCATTTATCCCTTCGGCGTTCAGGCGAACTCATCTTTCACAAACATAGGTTAATTTTTTTGCCACATTCCAAAGAAATAGTCCAAACCATAGACCAACATTTGGCCTTCAAGCATTTAATGCTGAAAAATAGAATAAATACCATTTTTATCTTTTTTTAAAAAAATGCGATTCCCATTTTAATTCCTAAAAAAAAAAAAAAAGTCTTGTAGTTGAAAAAATATGTCACCTTTAAGATCCCTCAGCCGTTGATAAATTCCTCAATTCACCAGGAATATACCCACCTTCTTGTTCATCTAGGATACCACATGTAAAAAAAAGAAAGAAAGAAATACTGCATCCCTCATATTTATAAATCTTAACTATAAAACTAAGTTGATTTTTTTTTAGAGATTAGCCTGTTTGGATGAGCTTTTAAAAAAGTGTTTTTTTTTCATTGCTTTTTAAAAAAGTGCTTTAATTAGAAATTAAGCTATTTTATGTTTGGATACACAATTTAAAAAGTACTTTGGATGTTAAAATAGAAAAACAATTTTTTATTAGTAAAATTACTGAAATGGATATAGAAAAGCAATTTTAAAAAAATGAAAACATGCTCCCTCCGGTTTTAATATAAGATGTAGTTAATTTTTTTTGAAATATTAAGGAAGCTAATTAACTTATTTATCATAGTATATATTGTGTATAATTAAATTATATATAAGGTTATAAATTAAGAAAAATAATTTAGAGAAAAATAATAAATATATTAAATTATAATTTAATTAAGTAATTATATCACCTACTGATTAAAATAATATTAACATATCTCGAAAAGACATCTTTTTCATTATAATAAAGCGCGTGGTGATAATCATGATATTTTTAAAAATATTTTCATCATGTCAACAAAAAAAAATATTTTCCTCCAGTCAGATATTACCCCGTAGTATTTACACTATAAAAAAGAGACAGCGCATATGATTTGAGGGACACGTGTTATTCGATCCTTGGCTTGATTTTATATACACCCATGTACACACGCTGATAAGGCGAGACTCATACGGCGTGAAATTTTCAGGATATTTGTGGTCATTTTCTCCATAAATCAAAATAACTAGTCTATTGTTTTACTTTCTCTTTCATTTACTGTATGGATTTTTTTTTAAAAAAACTTCAAACTGAAGCTTTTAAAGAAAGGAGAAGTTTGTGCTTTTTTGTGACTTTTGCTTTATTTTAAAGCCCCCATCCAAATATATAAAATAATAAAAAAATCAATTTTTTTTAAAAGGACTTTTTTAATTAAAAAAACTCATTTAAATGCAGCCTAAAAAAGCTAAATAAGTTATTTAGAGCTCGTTTGAATAGGCTTTTAAAAAAAGGATTTTTTTTCCTTTATTTTTTAAAAAAGTACTTTAATTAAAAGTTAAGTTATTTTAAGTTTCGATATATCATTTAAACAGCACTTTTTAAAATAAAAAAGTACTCCTTCCGGTCCTAACTATAGGAGCAAATTTTAGAGTTAGTGTTGGTCCTAATTATAAGAGCAAGTTTTAACTTTTGTCAATTTTTTCCTATAATACCCCTATTTATACTTTCTCAATAATAATTTAATAATACACCTATATATTTTATAAAGTAAATAATGTTTGCAACTCATTAATGCCATATACACCTAAATTATAATTTCTATATAAAATAATTTTGAGCAATTTTTGTCATATTTTTTTTTCCGTATCACCCCTACTTATACTTCTTCCATAATAGTTAATTTAACAACACGTTTATATTTTATTAAGTGAGATATTGTACTTTATTTTTTATTTTTAAATAAAATAATTTTAATATTCCTTTAAGAATTTTTTTAAAAAAACTATCCGTCCAAAGTGATTAAAATTACCCAATCCATTATTCAATTACGCTAGTGATAAATGGTAATGCAGATCAACTTATGGTCCGTATTAGGGTTAAGGTGCATTTTTGCCTTTAAAGTATGCGCTCAGGAGCAATTTTACCCCTGAAGTTTCAAGCGTAGCAATGTTGCCCCTGAAGTTTCAAAACAGAGCAATATTGCCCCTTCGTTAAAAACCCTAACGGTCAACTAACAGTCAACGTTAGGGTTTTTAACGAAGGGGCAACATTGCTCTATTTTAAAACTTTAGGGGCAACATTGCTCCCAAAAAAGTAGCAATTTTGCCCCTGAAGTTTCAAAATGGAGCAATGTTGCCCCTCTGTTAAAAACCCTAACGGTCAACGTTAGGGTTTTTAACAGAGGAGCAACATTGCCCTGTTTTGAAACTTCAGGGGCAACATTGCTACGCTAAAAACTTTAGGGGCAAAATTGCTCCTGGGTGCATACTTTAAGGGTAAAATTACACCTTAACCCTTCGTATTATATATATATATATATATATATATATAGAAGAAGAAAAACACTAGCCATGCAAAGTTTGGGCTTTATTTGTTTTCCATATCCTTCTATTTCGTGCTTGCTGGCTTCGACAAGCGTAATTGAAAACCCCACTGCAGTTCATTGTTAATAAACGTCATCAATCTCGTCACTTTGCACTTGATCAGGCTGGTATTCTTCAGTTGTTAAGTTTTTTTACACTTTGGGTAAGGATATTTTAGGAAAATAGATATAATAAACTAATTTAACTTCTTTCCTTAATCCCTCCAAATTTTGGTAATTTGCTCCTATAATTAGGATCGGAGGGAATACTTTTTTATTAATAAAATTACTAAAATGGGCATAAAATTTAAGATAACTTAAAACTTTATTATCTATTGGTAGTTCTCTTTTTTTATATTCTTAAGAGCGAATTTGAGTTCAAATAAAGTGTATCAATAAACAATTATGACCATATTGTCTAAACAAAATAACTCTGTTTCCATAATTTCCAAAAAAATATGTCTAATAAGTGCAATAAATAAACCATAACAATAATTCAGGTTTAAAGACTACGCCATATAATCTCAAGTTCAACATCAAATAGAAATTCATGTTCAAATTCAAACATAACACTATACTATAAGCTATTTATAGTGTTGTACATTTTCAACTTTAAACATGCTAAAAAATGAGAGAGCGTGATGAGGTTCATTTTCCATGTGATAAATAAATGCTTTTTTATTTTGTTTGTTGATAAAGATTTGAGAGGCCACTATATATGAAGGTTGCTATTCACCAAACCTGGCACATCTTTTAATATGGAGTTTAATGTATATAGTATTAACAATAATAGTTCTTGTCCTTACAATTTGAAACTATAAAATCAAAATCAAAATCAAAATCTCTAATCAAAACTATAGAAGCTGAGTTACATTAAATTAAATTTTACTAATAAGATTTTAATTAAATGAAAAATAGAGGGATAAAATGATTTCTATCTGAACTATCAATAAAATTATAAATATATATGGACCTTTGGTAAGAAAGAAACAGATTTAATCAAAATAAAGTCAAGGCATCTCTTTAATTGCTTCCATATAATTAATAAATGTCATAAAAAAAATATACTGTCCAAGTTTAATCAACATTACAAAGTTTGTACTAGATAGAATCATAGAAGACAAAAACAATACTCCGATAGTAAACTAATGCACAGCAAATCTCCACGTGTAATTTGTTGCAGATTTTGAAGTGGCCATCGATCAGTTGATCACTTGATATGGTTGTTTGGGTGAAATCCATATCTGTGTCAAGTATACATGACGGTGCCTTATATATTTACCACCATTCTGTCAATTCAATATGGTAAATAATTTAATTTATGTGAGCCATACATAAAAAGACACACACACACATATATATATATATAGACTGTACTGTTCACACACATGCATATAACACTGAATCAAGCTAGGGCTGGAGAATTAAATTACCATTTCTATCGCAAATGAGGTTTTAAGAGCTTCCACTATCACTTTCATATTACTTGTCAATTTTCTCACCTGCAAAAATATAATATTATATAATTATTAGTTGCATAATAATGTTGCATCCAAAAAAATATAAATATATATAGAGGATGATCCCAAGCAAGTCAACTCAGAAAGACTGGCTATAAACGGAAGGGGAATCCATTCTTTACCGACCATATGTTCTCGAAAGTTTTCATCACTAATTAAATTATCAAAGCTACAAGTGACACATAATTTAAAACAGTTAAAATAAGATAAATTTGAAGAAAAGACAAGACAGAAAGTAAGCAACTGCTTAAATTAAAGACATTACCTGAAATAATACTCAATCTGTTTTACAATCTCAGCAAGATCTGGAGCTTCATTATTCACCACTGAATAATATGCAATTGAGTGTGTGTATATATATAGTAAGTAAATATCATGCAAAAGCACGAATCTTATGGATGCTAGAGAAATTAAGGAAAAATCCTTTTAAGGTCTCAAAGGACTAACAAAATGTCAAAAAAGTTTTAGAGAAAATTCTGATGTCACTAGTACAAAAAAGGCTTTTAAGACCAGACAAAAGAGACTCGTAAGACCGGACGGGCGACCGGTCTTTTTCCAGCCGGTATTAAAAGTCTAACATATAAGACCGGACACAAATCGGTCTTAAAGAAAATATTTTAGACCGAACATTTAAAGCATTGGGTCTTAAAAGTTGTACTAAATGAACCTGAAATAGTTCTTATTCTGTCCTAAAACTCAACTTTTAAGACCGGCCTAAAATAGGCCGCTCTTAAAATATCAGACTTTTAAGACCGGACAAAACACATACGGTCTAAAAAATAGCGGCTTCTAAGACCAGATGACTAATTATACGCGGTCTTAAAAAACTGGATGATAATTACTTCCGGTCTTAAAAATTTACATTTAAGACTGGATGTCTAAATATAACATAACGGTCTTAAAAGACCAACTTTTAAGATCGGCTTAATATGACCTTTAAGACCGGACATATAATTACATCCGGTCTTAACAGTTAAACATATAAGACCGGCTCATTTATTTCCAGTGTAAATTTTCCTAAATTTTTCCTTGCTGTTGTTCGTGCTACTATATATATATACACACAAATCTACTACCCAATCCAGCACATGAACAATTATTTGAATAAATTGAATTTGAAAAATGATACAAATATTTATTCATCATGAGTTATTTGGCCTCTTAATTAATGATTATACTATGTCTATAACACCTAAATTAATTCATACAATAAGATAACTTACTTACAAATACAACATATATGCGCCCAAAATAATATTCACCATGCCTTCATCTAATTCCCACCCAACAACGTAACATCCTCTTTTATAACATGCCCCTTTGGATTGGATCCTGCCACAAAAATAAAACAAGGAACAAACTTTATAGTCAAAGACATTTTATGAACATAGAAGGAATAAATGTTATAGTTAAAGACTTAAAGTTTTCAAAGAAATCTGCATATATATGAATATTACCTTATGAATTGACTCTTTTATAAAGTGATATCTTCCCATATCCCTTCTTGATAATCACTTCTTATGCCAGGTTCATTATCTGCTTCATCTTTTTCGTTTATGTCCGGTAAACCCCTTGAAAAAAGAGTACTCTCAGGAATACCATAATTTGAATTCATTTCCTCATCAATATCAATGACCCTATTTCCTTGGAGAGCTATAGACCACATTTTATTTTCTTGATCGGTGATATAGAACATTTGTTTTGCTTGGTCTGCCATAATAAAAGGTTCATCTCCAAAACTTCTACCATTGACATTGACTAATGTAAATCCTAGCCGATCGATCCGAACACCATTATTGACATTAACCCACTTGTATTTGAAAATGGGAAATCTAATTTTCACATTGGAAAAAACTTATTGTTAAAACAACAATTGTATGTTGTAAATATAGAATTTATTGTTATAAATCACCTCTGAAACTCAGAAATCACAAAATTCAGGTTGTAAAAACTTGTTGTTAAAATAGCAATTGTATGTTGTAAATATAGAATTTATTGTTGTAAATCGCCTCTGGAACTCAAGATTTGAAAAAATCCAGGTTATAAAAACTTATTATTAAAACAGCAATTGTATGTTGCAAATATAGAATTTATTGTTGTAAATTGCCTCTGGAACTCAAGATTTGAAAAAATCTAGATTGTAAAAACTTGTTGTTAAAACAACAATTGTATGTTGTAAATATAGAATTTATTGTTGTAAATCGCCTATGGAACTCAAAAATCACAAAATCTATATTGTAAAAATTTGTTGTTAAAACAGAAATTGTGTGTTGTAAATATAGAATTTATGCTGAATGGACAAAAAAGTAATTTTATGTTTACAAATAATTACACAGAAGTCCCTAGGGACTTTTGTATAATTTTGTCATTTCATGGGACCTAAATATAAATATCTATTTTCCTTGGGACCTGTAGATAATTTTCCCTATAATCATCCTGACCAATCCAAAAAATTTTCGTAGGACCAATTTAATTGATTTACTTCAAATAAACTAAAGCGAGAAATTACCTGATTGAGCTTCCGCTTCAGATTCCCCTCGTTCTCTTGAGAAGCAACCGCTTTAAGCCACCACTGCGCCTGGTAACGTTCATAGAATCAATTTTTTTAAAATTTCTGTTCTCAAGAATAAAAATAGATAAAAATTGTATTTAGTAAATTCGATTTATTTTTTATTTTTTTAAATTTTTACATGAACCTGTTTATCTTTTTATGCTGAGAAATAAAAAAAAAAAATTAAAAATTTTTGCTTCTCTATTGTAGTTGTAGGGTACAAAACAAAATCATTTTTCTAAACAAAAAAAACTACACTTCCGGCAAACTGAGCCTAGAACTTCGTAAGTTTTTTCCCCTTCTCCTCTCCTCCCCTGTTTTTTTCCCTTCTGACTTCGAAATCATTTGAGAAAATGGCAGAACCAGAACTATCGTCTCCCACCCTCAGCCTCTTGAAATTTCTATCACCCTCACCGACGTAATCGTTAGCGTTTATCCCAATTAGGGTTTCTATGTCAGAAACTGGGATCAGCAAAACCATCATTACGGTTCGCAACATAGGAGACGTGCATTCCGGGAGGTCCTGGATAGGCTGATCTTTGAAAGGAGGGATCACCTTCGAATGGAAATCTAGAAGGTGGATAATATGGGAGGGGTGGAGGACAAAAAGGCAAGTGATGGATTGAGCAAACAGGGCAAACATTACCTAGGATAGATCTGGAACGCCATTGGTGATCTAATGAGGAGCAACCGTTGAATCGTTAGGGTTTATGCTGAGACTTACGCAGGAGGAGAGGGTTGTTGAGGCTTGAGAGTGAGGAATTATAAATTCCAGGACGACCAAGCCCAGCGAAGAGAACCCAGCAGATGAATAAGAATTTTTTGTGTTCACTCTCGGGATAAAAATAAAATGAGTTAATAAACATAATTCTAATTCTCAAAACTTTTTTAAGATATAGAATCAGGAAAAACTATTTCATCATTTTATCTCAAAAACAGTACAGAATGATTACCATGCACACCCTAAATATACTTTACATACCGGAAATGCCCTAATAACAGTTTGAGCTTCCTCTCCATTTACTTTCCCACCACTAAATCAACTTCCAACAGTTTGAGATTTAACATTTTATAATAATATTATTAGAATATTAAATACAAAAACACATATAAATAAATTTAATAGATTAAAATTACATCTAAATACTTCAACTCTCTAAGTAATGGAGATGGAATGGGGAGGAAGGTCAATGGAGACTATCCTGTCCCCTGTTTAACCAGTCTAGATTGTAAACTTCATCTATAGTCACTGTTCTATTCTGGGAACAGGACTGATTGGACTTGACTAGGTGTCAAGCTTAGAGCCTACGTACCCTTTGAAGGAATCAAAGTCCACGTAGTTTGATATATACTTAGAGGCGTTTAGCCAGGGGGTGGTGTGTGTGCTCTGTGTGACAGAAGATAAAGAGAGCATAAGTTAGAACGTGTGCACCTGGTTGACTGATCTCTGTATTTATAGAGGGGTCTGAGGCGGATATCTCGGCCATGCCGGATATCCGGGGCGAGTATCCCGGGTAGGCGCTATATCTGTGGCGAGTATTCTGAGGCGTGTATTACGTGGATATGGTCCGGATATTCCTAGATGTTGATAGATAAGATCATTTTATGATATCGGATCTCGCTCCTCGCCATGCTCCTAGTTGGGCCTTGGATTGGATTTGGGCTTTGGGCCGGTCCGTAACAGTTACCATAATGGTTGAGACTGGGAAAATTTCATCATTTGAGCTTATGTTAGTATGATTATTCAACAAACGTCTCAAATCATCCACTCTCAGATCTCTGCATTGACAAGAGGGTAAGATACCTCACAGGATTACAAGCACATTCAACCCTAAAATGAGGCAAAAAAGAAGACATATAAACAGAATTCTAAAGCCAACACTCAATTTAAGCAGTAATTTACCTGCTGTAAGTTTTTGAAGTTTTGGGTAATGCACGTGAGGCATTTCCCAAGGTTCAATAATAGGTTCTGGGCATGTAGTGTTGCTGACGACTTTTATATCCAAAATTCCAATCTTAGTGGAACTCTTTGAAGCCTTTGCAAGGAAGAGATCCTGTCACCGTTCATATGCATATTGAGATTCTCAATAAAGAGTCAGGAGGGTGAGAAACTCAACACACACTCAAGTGAAAACGCTCTGCATGACAAACAGGTTCTGGAAACTAATCAATTAGAGAAGGTAAATGGCTGGGATTCAATTACAAAGACAACTATGTTCTGATTCCTAACATGTAAGTGGACATTCAAATCTGATCCTTTACATACCACTGCTTCATTTTAGTCTGTCCACCGTTAAGATGATGGTAAACTAAGGCTTGGTGTTGGAAAAACACGTTTACGAGATAAAACTTTTCTTACAAATTCATCATATATACTGTAAATCATATTGAAAAAACAATTCATAATACTAATCCAAACATGCACTTTGTGTTTGTTTGGAATAGCCACCTTCAAAAGTAGCATATTGAGATTCTCAACAACAAAAAGTCAGGAGGGTGAGAAACTCAACATACCATTGCTCCATTTTAGTCAGTCCACCGCTAAAATGATGGTAAACTAAGTATGTTTGAGTTGGTGTTGGAAAAATACGTTTACGTAAGTTGAGATAAAATTCCTGTCACAAACTTACCCTGTATATCGTAAATCACGTTGAAAAAACAATTTCTATTGCTAATTTAAATAAATACAAATATTTGTTTGGAATAGCTATTACAACCTTCAAAAATAACTTTTCAAAATCGTGACTAACGATATATAAGATAGATATGTGAAAGGAATTTTGTCTTGATTTACATGATAAACACTTTTAGGGACTCCAAACATAATCCCAAACAAGCCTTTAAGTCCTATAAGAAATTTGATGCTACTTAACCTTCACCAAACTTGGAAGCCATATTTCAGGTGAACTAACGATTTTGGCAGTAACAGGTAGCAGCAAATGCCATTTCAAGTCTTTCCATGACGAAGGAACGAATTTGAAACAAATTTTTTGGATAGAATCTATTTGATATATATAAATTCAAGAAAGTCATGGCCAGCAACAGAATAATTGAGCCTGCAACTACCCACTACCATTCTGAAATCCCTCAATCGGAACCCTACATTTTGCCTAATCTCCTCTCATAATTGATTTGTACAACCAATTTCCAGTCACAATCCAATCAGAGAATGCAGATGTAACCGGAGCTTCAAATTGTAAAGTTTCGTTCAGATATTCTAACAACTAGATCGGACAATTCCAAATGCAGCCATCAAAAAGGAAAAACGAAGATAACAATTACAAGAGAAAAAATCAGAGTTTCCATAGAAACAGAGTGTGAGTAAAGCCAACCTTGAAGGAGGAAGAAAGATTTTCGGCCATCGTGGATGAGCTATGAAGTTAAGCGAAGGAAAAGGTATTTACTTTCGGTTTCTTTGAATCGTCTTTGCGCTTTTAAGCTCTTCTTGCTCGATATTGACGAAAATGGCACAAAAGACGAAAAAAAGTGCCTAAATAAATTTATCATCCACATTATATAAATATCTATCAGGGGTCAAAAAAACCCTTTTGTTCGATCGAGTATTATATTTATACCGAAGGCTCAAACAAAAAGGAGGGAGAATGCAGCCGTCGCCGCCGCCGCCGTCTCTGCACTCGAATTTCTTCGCCTCTCTAAGACAGGTGCGTTAATCTTTGAAATTTCAGTATTCTCTTCTGTTTATTTTCTCCTTTTGCTATTAACCTGACTCTAATTCCTCATTCATCAATCATCAGGTCGAGAAGAGACTGAAACTCGAACATCCACCACCGCCGCCGCTTCCTCCGGCGAATTCACAAACACAAGACGGCGAAAATTCTTCGCTAGGGTCACTAAGCTCCCCAATGTTCCTCCACCTCGATCAATCCGTCGCTAATTCTTCTAACGATCTATGTGGTAGCGAACCGCCTCGAGCTTTCCTATCTGTGTCCCAAGATTTCGCATTACCGAACCAACAATCACCTCCTCACTCAACCCCTCCGGATCGCCGCATACCTGAAAATGAAGCTGAGGACAATGAACTTGACGAGATCGAACAGTTGATAGGGTTATTGGGGTTATCAGAGGAGGAGGAGGATGAAGAAGGTGGTAATGATTGTAATTCTTGTCATTGTGAGGGTGGATTCTACTCAAAGATTGTGGGAGTAAAAGGGCCAAAGTGTAGAAAGGAGATGAAGAGGCTAGATGGGTGGATTAAGTACTTTCGAAAGGAGAAGAAAGAACCATTGAGATTGGCAAATTTGCTTCTGGCCAAACGTGTTTTTGTTTCTGAAGTTGATGATGATGATCATCATAATGGTTTCAGAGGCTTGGAGTTTCCTTCAACCATACAGGAATTTCTTCACACAGACCCTCCTGATTGAGGCAATCAAGCTGCTCTCATTTACTTGATTGAATTAATGGGCCCCTCTTAAACTTGTTCTCTTAAACCTGTTCTTGTTTTGGGACAATTTGCGTAGTTAGTCTGATTGGCGATCTTATTGTTGAATTTGCTTTGTACATTCCTTCTAAGTTACCCCACTTATTATACATCTGCTACAGCTCAGTTTCTCAATGTTTATGATCTTGAACTATGATTGGTCCGAGCTGGATTTGTTCAGGAGGATGAAATTTGCTGTTATATATTGTCATCTGATAAACTAGAATGGCGTTTATGAAATAAAAAATCCTCATCCCTCTAGAAAGCCAGTGAACCAAAGGAAAAAGTCTGTCACTTGCAGATGTGAAGATGATGATATATGAATTTTGAAGTTAGGAAAAAATTGACTGAAAAAAAATATACAAATATGACAGCTGTGGGATTTGAACCCACGCCCTTTCGGACCAGAGCCTAAATCTGGCGCCTTAGACCACTCGGCCAAACTGTCTGATTGGAGGTTGAATCTGTGATCAGAGTAATAACTGTTATAAGAAGATCGTACAAAACCAAAAATTTACTATTGCTTGCATGTTGCGAATTTGAGTGTCATTTTAAATTTTCGATATTGTCAACCTTTTCATGGACTGCAGAAGAAATTGTTAGTCCGATGAGACTAAATGAGTATATGAAATCATGTGTCAAACTTTAGGAAATTTATTGATAGAATCTGAACTTCTAGAACCAACAAATATTTAAGGGACTAAAATTTTGTAATTATTTTCATATTCAAAATTCAGTAAACCATTATTATATATTATATGCATAGACAAAGGAGAAAACAATAAACATGAAAAGCCAAATATCTGTGCATCGCAGGACTGCCATTGAAACTGTAGCCAAGAACAGACAAGCCATCTCTGTGCAGCAAATAACCAATAATCAGAATAATCAAACGTTTTCTATTTTGAGTGAAAAGAGGAATGATCATTACTTTAAAAATGTACTAATTACGAAGAGGCAGCCAGGGGAACCAAAATAAATGGCTGCAAAAACTATGCATAATTAAAAAAAGATGTAAAAGAAACAAAAAAAACCAAGTGCTACTCCCATTGTGAGAAAAGAAGACACTTCAAATTAAAAGCTTGAATACTCATTCTTGCGACAAGCTTTGTGTCTATTAATTTTTAAGTTGACCATTTCTTCAAAGTTTCACATCTTGAGCCTAAACCCATCGGTTGATCTTCTAAACAGATTGTAGTGTACTTTTTGAGGATTAAAAATGACACATTTAGATAATCTTAAATAAAACGTAAATTTTAATGCTACAACGTAATGTTTATCAATTCTAGATATATTTGAATGCAATTGTCCCTTGAGATTACCATATACATGTATGGATGCTTGCTTTGAACTTTGAACTTCCGTTCAGGCTGTTAAATTTCCAATTTGATTGAATACATAAATGACACAATAAATTCCAACACATTCATTCTCATACGCTGATATATAACATACCTTTACCTTTGATCAGTATATCACACACACATATTGAATTAAAGTAACAATAACAATTTAGCCCTTTTTTTTTTCCAGATAGAAGAGAAGAAAGAAGAACTGCTTGGTTTCTGCTCTCTGAATCATTCGAGAAATCAAATCAAACACACCATGGCTACATCAAGTGTCTCACTTCATCGTCTCTTCCTTTTACTTCTCATCATCATCTCTTTCAACTATGGTAATTAAGTCGTTAATCTGATGTTAGTTTATGGCCGAACTGGTTTGATCCCTAGCTTTTAGATGTAACCAGAAACCATGATGAAATTATCTGAATAAGCTAAGCTAACACTATAGAATCTTGTAAGGCTTTGTGTATGTCAAGGAAATTTCTTACTTATTGAACGTAACACATATCCTTTTACTATTGACAATGAACTTATATTCTCTGCAGGAGGAAACATGAAGGTAGCCAAAGGACTGGTAATGAAGGAAAACTGAAACTTGTTATGACATAATAAAACTAGTCATCAATCAAAACATGAAATTAGACACAATGTTATACTGCAGGAATACGAGAAGACATGGTGCGTGGCGAAACCTTCAGCGAGTGAAGCAGAGCTACAATCAAACATAGAATATGCATGCAATAATTTGGGTGATTATTGCAAGATGATAGAACCAGAAGGGTTCTGTTATGAACCCAACTCAATTATGAACCATGCTTCTGCTGTGATGAATCAGTACTATGCTTCAGCGGGAAGGAATTATTGGAACTGTGACTTTCGTGGCTCTGCTCTTGTTGTTATCACTGATCCTAGTAAGTCTCTGTGTCACTGTGTGTTTATGGTTATGAGACTGAGACATGTATTACTATTAATTGGAAGGCTTTGTTTATCTTATGGTATTAGATGTGTGTGATATTTGGATTTTGAAGTGTGTTTTTGGTTTGATTTGATATTGCAGGTTACGGGAGCTGCAACTATGAATAGTGGTGGTGATGGTGTTGGAGTCTGTTTATATGACTGTTGCTTGTTCATGTTGTTGCCTTTCTGTTTGTTTAATTTGTGTTTCAGTTTTTCTGGATTTTAAGTCGGAATAGTAATCTGGACGTTTTATTTGTTAACCTGAAAGGTTTTTTTTTTTTGGACCTTGACGATTGAAAGTTGAAACTACTCCATATAACAAAGAAGCTTCGAAGTCAAAAGTTAAAAATCTAAATATAAAAGAATGGGGCATTCCGAGAATTGAACTCGGGACCTCTCGCACCCTAAGCGAGAATCATACCACTAGACCAAATGCCCGATGTTGAGTTGGTTGGAAGAAAATATTATTTATTTAAATTAAACATTTCTATCGAGAAGCACAAATTACCCAGTCGATTTTTCCCCCCCTTCATTTTCTGGGCAAACAAAAAAACTCTTGTTTTTTAAAAAATTCTCAGAACCAGTTCCTGATTTCAAAATGATGGTGCAGGATAAATTTGCAATGGAGATATAATATCAAAGAATGGAATTTCACATGGTTAAATGATTTAGTTTTAGAACTGGCGAATTCAGTTGTACTTTCTGGTTGGTCAATTCGGGAGACAAACAAATTGCGGGTCTTGTTTTCTATGTTAATTCTCATTTTGTATGGCTCGATCTAAAAGAATGGTGGGATAAAACTGATGGAGCCAAAATTTACTCCATTCATAGAGCAGTTTTCTCTTAGTCAAGGAACCTGACAGTTTCAGTGGTTTTACACTCGGCCTACGGAATTGTGGGATGAGTATAGTGCACTTAGCTTGCTCCAATTTCCACTTGCCAATGTCATTCAGCTATTGAATTCTCAAAGCTCTTACGAGAACAAAGGCTGTTTCAGTTTTTAATGTGGTTGAATGACTCTTATCAACATGCTAGGAGTCATATTTTATTGATGACATGGCTGCTTTCTCTTAGTCAGGCATACTCTATGATAATCCAAGAAGAGACACATCATCAGGTTATCACTTCATCTCAATTCTCTGCTTTGGATGGGTCTATGATGGCAAATAATTCAATAAGAGGAGGACGAGGCCAAGCAAGGGGACGTGGCATTGGCCGTTCCAAGGACCAATGTAGCTACTGTAATAGGAAGGGACATCGAAGGGATCATTGCTATCAACTCATAGGTTTTCCTCCTAATCCTTCCTTCTCAAGGAATACAGGAACATCAGATGATCAAGCTAACCAAGTGTCACCTCAAATTCCTGCGAAATCCTCCTTGAATCAAGAAGTAGCTTCCTCATCTTCTGTTCCAGTGTTCACTTGAGAGCAAAACAAGAACATTCTCGAGCTACGTACTAAAGCGTCACTCGGACCCAAAAGATGTAGCTGTCACTCTGTCAGTGTTCAAGTGACCACACCAGGTTTGGATCCTTCTATACAATCATGAGTGGATATTAGTTCTGGTGCAAATTACTACCACATAGGAAACAATATAACTAACTTGGATAAATGTAAGCCTTATGTTGGAATAGGAAGGTGGGTGAAAATCCCAATGGTCAGAAAATTAGGGTCACACGTAGGAGAAGTCCAAATAACTGAACATATACATCTCATGAATGTTTACTATGCCTAGCTAGGAATTCTGCTATAACCTGATTTCTGTAGCTAAATTGACACTAGATGGTTCATACGCATGATATGTTACTTTCCTGGCCTCTATGTATTGCAGGATGTGTGAGTGGAATGACCAAAGGGGTTGCTAGAATTTCTAGAATAGTCAATGCTACCAATTAAGTGTAATAAATCTCAATCTGATAGTCAAAAGGTATTGTTATGGCATCACAGATTAGGGCATGGCTCTTTTGATGTTTTGAGACATTTGCATGATGTAAAGAATGATATTTCAATTGATCTTGATAAATTGAAATTTGCTCGCCAGTTACACCTACAATAGTATCATTTACATCTAGAGGTTCTAAAACTACTTGCTATTTTGAATTGTTGCACATGGATGTGTGGGGTCCATATAAGATGTCCATCCATCAAAGTTATAAATATTTTCCGATTTTTGTTGATGATTATTCTAGAGCAATGTGGACATTTTTAATGTTTTTAAAAATATGATGCAATTAAATATATAACGAATTTTGTTGCTCATGTGGAAAATCAATTTTCCTTTAAAATAAAAATAGTAAGAATGGATAATAGAACTGAGTTTGTGAACCAAGAAATGCATGATTTTTTAGCAATAAGGGAATTGTTCACCAAAGCTATCCGTGTACACCCCAACAAAATGGAGTTGTTGAACGAAAAGATCGACATTTGTTGGAGGTAGCTAGAGGTATAATGTTTGACTCCAAGTTGCCTATTTAGTTTTGGGGTGAAACAATAAGAGCTGCCTCGTATATATAATCAACTGAATTTTCTCTAGACTTTTGGGATATAACTCTATATGAGCGCTTGTATGGTAAGGCTCTTGATTTGTCTCATTTAAGAATCTTCGGCTGTTTATCTTTTGCTGTCAATGTGAACCCTACTGATAAGTTTGGTCCAAAGCTTGAGTTTTTGGGGGTATCCCTCAAATCAGAAGGGATACATATTGTATAATATAGAGACTCAATCATTGATTATCAGCAGGCATGTCACTCTTGTGGAAGCAAAATTCCCTTTTAAGAACACTGAAATTGATAAGCAAGGGGGAGCATAGTTAAAATGCTTTGACCCCTTCTTTATTGATCATGCAGCCATTTCTTTCTAATAGTACAGCCTAGAACCGCCTTCCAGATAATGCAATTCATGGAGACAGGTCAATGCAACATGAATCACTTTCAAGGAAGGTTGGACTAGCTACCCCTGAGAGTCTGACCAGCCCCTTGAAATAAATCAGAATCAGCATTCAACCAACAACCAGCGCCAAATCAGACCCACTAAAGATAGGCGAGTACCAACATGGTTTAAAGATTATCATTGTGAGTATGTTCCTTCTTCTTCTAACTTGCATATGGACGACCATCCAGATTTAATTAATGGGTCTGCTCCGTTAGATATGGTAGCTTATAATGATTTGTCTATGCATTATCAGGACCATTGTTGTTAAAACGTCGTTCCAAAACGTTGGAACGGACGTTTTGACGTTTTTCCGGCGAAAAACGTGTTGACACGATGGTTGAGACGCAATCGGAGTCGAAACGGTCGAGACGTCGTTCTGGCATGTCGGAAACGGTTGAAACGGCGTGTTAGCCATTCTGAAATTTTGTAGTTCTCGCCTCCTCTGTTTCAGGTCTCCGGCGGCAATGGTGGTGAGGGTGGAGGCTGGCGGCGACTTAGAGGAATGTGGAGGAAGGATCGAAGATCAAGCTCGCCCCTCTCTCGCCTCACGTTGCGGCTCTGTGATTGTGATCTTTGAAATTGTCTCAGGTCCCCCGCATAGTCGAATGAAGAAGGTCCCCCGCACAGTTGAATGAAGAAGATGATGACCTAATTCCCCTGGTCAAAACGCACGTTTTGACCAAGGGACTAAAATGCAAGAATTTAAAAGTTCTGAAGAGGGACTAAACTGAAAAGTTTGAAATATTTTTGGGGTATAACTACAATTTTCAAGAAAATGAGATTAAAAATCCTAATTTAATTATAAAAAAATCACATTAAAATATGAACTTAATTAGTTCCTTGAGTGTTTGGACTTAAATTTGTAATGGCTTTAATATATTTATGTGTTTTAATTTTATATATGTTGGATTTTATTTTTTTTGTAATACGTAGTAAACTCTTACGTTTCGTTTTACGTTTCCGTTTTTACGTTTTTACTCACCTTTACCGTTTCAAAGTTGACACTATGTTTTAACAACATTGATCAGGACTTTCTTGGTGCCACTGATAGGGAAATTGAGCCCGATAACTATGAGCAGGCAGCCAAGGACCTTAGGTGGGTTAAGGCTATGGAAAATGAAATCTAGGCAATTGAATGAGAAATTAACTTACTCCTTATTTAAAGGTGGTTTCCAACAGAATAAGTATGATTATGCTGTTTTCCATAAGCAAACTAAACATGGTAGGTTGTATGTTATTGCATATGTTGATGACTTGATGATTACTGGAAATAACATAAAGATGATTAACAATGTGAAGAGATATTTTTCTAGTGAATTTAAGATTAAGGATCTTGGAACCGTGAAGTATATTGTGCCTAGGGCTGGAATTGGTTCGATCTAACTATGCCATACTTCTTAACCCAAGAACGTATGCCACTGAAATTGTTGACCAAACAGGTTTAGTTGAATCGGATCCAGCTTTCACTCTTTTAAACAAAATCTCAAGCCCACTATAGAAGAAACGAAGGATAATCATTACCTTCAAGAATCAGGAAGCTACATGAGACTTATTGGTAAGTTATTGTATCTTATGTTAACTGACCTAATATTTCATTCACTGTGCAGGTATTATCTCAATTGATTCATACCCCCAAAGAATCACACATGAAGGCGGCTTTGAGATTGGTGAGGTACCTCAAGGACACTCTAGGCCCAGGCATCTTTCTTTTAGCTGCAAATGCCATGGTTTTGTAGTGTTTTTGTGACTCGGATCATGCAGGATGCAAGGATACTAGGTGTTCGGTTATCCGGGTTCCTAGTCAAGTTGGAAGGCTTGTTAATTTGTTATGAATCCAAGAAACAAAGCATGATTTCTACCTTATATGCAGAAGCTAATATAGAGCCCTAACTAAGGCATCTTCTAAGTCAACATGGATTGTGGGGCTATGTAAAGAACTGTAGATTCTAAATATAAAGCTAGTGCAAATGTATTGTGGCAACCATGTTGCGATACATCTAGCTACAAATCCGGTTTTCCACAAACGTACTAAACAAATTGAAGTAGATTGCCACTTTGTGTGAGAGAAACTAATGCAAGGAATAATTACGTTTAAGCATGTAAAATATTCTGAGCAATTGGTAGATATTCTAACGAAATGCCTAGGTGGACCTCAACATGATTATATTATGAGCAAGTTAGAAACTTGTGAATTCATGGTTTAGAAGAGTGTTGTAAATGTATGAGTATATTTCCATGTTATGGACTTGGCCGACTTAGTCTATAAGTAGTTAGGAGTAGTCCGTTTATAATAGTAGGACATGATATATATATATATATATATATATATATATATATATATATATATATATATATATATATATATATATATATAAGTATGTGGTCATGTACAATGGTGGGCCAATTATCAAGGAATATTGACTTCACAAATAAAACTTGAGGATTGGCATTCGACTGCATTCGACTGCTTTTATTTTATTTTACATGTATATTGTCACAATCATCTTTGCTTCCAATGTGCCTATGATGTAGCACCAGAAGGACAGTTAGCCAGTGTCTATTACCTTACGAGAACAGAATATGACATAGATTAAATATAATAGGTATGCTTAAAAGATTTTGCCTCAAGAAAAAATCCTAGAATTTCCTTTATTTTCTGGGCTTGGAAAAAATGTGGATTTTCAAGAATTATTTTTTTTTAAAAAACTTTTTCCACTACAATTGTCATATGTTCTAATCAAATTTATTAGTTTAAATTTATATATATTATTTATATAAATTTATAGTAATATTTTTATGAAATATCATATTTAGATGGTTAAATTTTGATCTCACAGTGACAAAAGGGGTAAAAGAGTTAAGAGGGATAAGAGATGGGAAGATACAGAAGAGTAGCTAAGGCCTAAGACATGGTGTGCACAACCTTCAATGCATTTAATTGTGATTGAATGAATGGTACAACATTTAATGCATTTAAAATATGCCCTGCTTTTTTTTTTTTTTACGTCATCACTACTTATGAAGAAAACACAATTCTCACGTTAGCATAATTCATACTGTATAATTGCTTATAAAGCAGAAATTGACCGATGAGTCCTACTACTCAAGTGTGGAAAATCGTTCCATTCTAAGGCCAGGTGGTCCATGTTACATTCCCAACAATACCAAGAACTAGGCTTCGCTCACCATGAATTTGTTCTACATAAGAAGCTCCCCAGGTAATAAGTGTGATTTCCAAAACGTCGGCATGCTTCAAATCATTGACCCAGAGTACTTAATTTAATTTAGGATTTAATATAATTATTGGTCGTCAAAGTTTAATTGAATTTGGTACTTTATGTAGTTTCAAATTGTAGTTTTCCCCCCCTAGAATTCTTCCGTCCAAAGCATTTGTCCCTATTGTTTCTTTCATCCAAAGCATAAAGTTAACACACAATTACGTACAGTGATCAAAACCAAAATCCATTAAAACTATCGGACCAAAACTAAAACTCGTTATAAATATGAGGACTAAATCCAAAACTATTTAAAAGTAATGTAAATTAAATAAAAAGTCCCCCTTGGAGGGAAGTCCCTGTTTAGCAAATTTTCTTATTAGATCACGCATTTAGATTGCCTTTTTATTTACACTTTTATTTATATTCATATTTATTAAATAGATTTCAAGGATATATGCGCTCTTATACGATGAACATGCAGTCATGTTTTATACACATACACATCAAACACATCCTCGTAATATGTTCAAGCTTGATTGACAAAACTTATAAGTACCTTATATTGATTACCTGCGTGTGAAACTTGGTATCATAAAAATTTGGTGGAAATTATACAAAACTCCCCTAAATTTTGAATCAGTCACATATAACCCCTATGACAAGTCAAAGTTTAAATTTAACCCATCATTTGACCTTTCATTTTGTAACTATTATCCCATGCTGTTTAGTAACCGTTATCCTTTTAACGAAAAATGCCACGTCACTAGATTATGAGATAACACATGGCATCCTGTGTAAATCACCAATTTCATGAAACCCCCTCAACTTTAAATAATTGAAGATAGACCCCCTGAACTTTGATTATTAGTTACAAATAATCCCCTTGAATTTCAAAATTTAAATTTAATTCTTTTAAAATTTTGATTTATAATAATGAACCTCATGTTGTTACTTTTTCCATTTTAATATATTTATTAAGTTTTTTAAAACTATAATTCGTCAATTAAAATAGTTTTCTTGTATGGCAAAAACTATAAGTATATTCCTTTAGTCCTTAATATAAGACATATTTACTTAATTTGATTAGATTAAGAAAGTTAGTTGAGTTGCTTAATATGACCTATATTTTCTAAAACACCCTAACCATCTTCCTTAATTAGGAAAATATTGAAAAATATGTAAACTATGTCTTATATTTAAGATCGAGATTAATCTCTCCAAATATATCTTATATTAAGAATTAGAGGAGTAATATTTAAAAATATAAAAATAAAATTGTCATCATTTGCATAACTTTTACTTATTTTCTTGGGATAATTGAGTATTGATAGTATAAAATTTTCATCATTTGTGTTAAATATATTGTTAGGATGATTGAGCATTAACAATTTAAATATTACATTTGTGTTAGATGATAGTTTTTTCCCTTGTTACTTTTTTTTATTAGTAAAGCGTATTTTTTTTCTTGAATAACTCAAGGTTCAACATTTTTTCCCCATATTTTTCTAAATTTTGTTCAACTTGTTTTTTCCATACAAAATAACAATATATATTAATTGACAAATAATAATAATAATAGTGTTCGTGTATGGATTATGTCTGTCTGGATTGTGGCTTGAACTAGGAACAATGCCTAGGGCCTACGTACCCTGAGTCAGGGATCAAAGCCAACGTAGTTCGAATAGAATTCCGGCGTTTAGCCACTGGGTGTGGGGTGTGTGCACAGTGAGGAAGGAAGTGAGTTGATACAGCGTACCGTTCATCAGTGGAGTGATCTTCTATTTATAGGGAATGGTAGTTAGGATCTGTGTCCGAGATACGCGGCTATTCGTGGGTCGTAATCCCGGGATATGCTGTCAGTAGCGATTTTAGTAGGGGTAGTTGCCGTAGATGATGGCATAGTGGATTGGGCTTCGTGACCCATGTTCCTAGGTCCATAACAGTTGCCCCCAGCCCAGTAGTTCAGGTTTACGAACTGCCGGGATGTATTGGTTGCTCGACTGAGACCTGCATCAAATCCGAGTTGTTGTTTGCTTTAACAGCCATTTTTCGAGACTTAATCTCGGCTATCGATAACACGTCTTTCAGTTTTGCAAATGACTTATCATCCGCCCAGTTGCCCCCCAGCCCAATAACACCAGTGCCTGGGGTGTCGGGGTGCGTCGCTAATTATTCCCGACTTAGTGTCATCTAAGCTAACTCGGTTTGATTTTTATTGCCCGATTTCTCAAATAAGCCTCCCAGCCGAGGTGGATATCTGGCCTTGTATGTTCTGATGTTGACAACTCTTTTTTGAGAATTACCGAGTTTGTCTCGTCATTCATGCTGAGTTCACCAAAAACTCGGTGGTTTGTACCAAAATTCGCCTTTGCCGAGGTGTGTCGCTAACCGAGATACCTTCTGTCAGGAAGCTCGTGGCCATACCCATCGTCATGACCACCTATTTACTTATCCTTGAATGTTTACGGTGTCGTTTCGTGTAGCCACTTCCTTCGAATCTGCAACGCCACGTTTTCCGAAAAGCCACCATCGGTTATCGCGCTCATTAATGTTCTACGTCATTTCCTATCAGCCATGATTACTTTTTAGGGTTTTAATAGGGCTTAGCCCTATCCCTGTCGATTCGTCTCAAATTATATTTTTGAAATCTGTATCGTCACCTTCCCTGGCACCTCGTAATCGGTGAGACCCCTGGGTAGTGAACCGTCTTGATTTCCTTATAAGTATAAGTGCCTTGTTGCTCTTTTCCGTTCTTCCCATTCGCGCATCTCAAATCTGGTGAAGTTCTTCTTTAGCAGAGCACTTCTCTCTACCCTTTCTTGCTCGGATTTCATCCTTCTACGGATTTGCAAGTAAGCTTTCCTAGCATTTTCAATTTGTTCATTTTTGTTGATCGTAATGATCTTGGAATGCCTTCTTTAAATCCCTGTTTCATTCTTTACCATCTTTGTACCTCTGGGTTCCTGTTCTTGATGTGTTCTTGAAATGTTTTTCTGTTCTTGTTGGGTGGTTTTAAACGAAAATGATGATTCTGAATTCCTCTCTGAAGGAAGGAAAGTGTTGAGAACCATAGTGAGGTTACCTTATCTGAGTCGTTAGAAGATTGAGATTTCTGGGAAAATCAGAACCATTTGTTCTTTAACTTTATTGCATCATTTTGTGCTTTTTCAAGCTCTTGATTTCATTCTTGTCTGCTTAATAATCCCAACTGCATGCGACTTAGTATTTTAGTCGTTTTTCAAAAGATGGATCCCCAGCCACCACTAGTAGACATGTATGGTCGGCCCATCCCCGAGGAGGATAGAGAACTACTAAAAAGAGTTCCTAGCCGAACTAAACTCTGGTTGTGGTCAATTCTTCCTGGTGAAAAAGAAAAGATGGAAGATTTGCTTCGTCCCTCATATGGCAGCGGATCCTCCCGAGGAGGGAGCTCCTCTCGAGGTGCTACTGTTTCCCGGGGTGGTCATTCTTTCCGAGGTTCCAGTTCCTCCCCAGGTAGCAGAGGCCGAAGATCCCATCAAGGTCGGGTGGTTGAGCCTTCATCTGCCGCCTCGCCAGGCCATTTGGTTGCTCGATATGTGGCCCTTGACAGTTCTGCCCGGGGTCGCCCGGCCGAGGCTACCACTCCTTGCGAGGAATGTATGTATAAAGCCATTGACCTTTCTAATCGGGGACTTGACCGAGAAGCCGAGCAGACTTTGGACCGTTGTCACTGTAAACAAAGGCCCTGGAGATCTGCTGCCGCTTACTCTCCTTTATTGCCTTTGGCGTCTCAAACTCCTGAAAATCTTAAGACTTCAGGTACTCCCGAGTTTTGACTCAGTATTTTTTCTTTTATAGGTATTTATGTCTTCTTCCACTCATCAAACCAACCAATCGGAGACCGGCGAGTCCGTTCCCTCTGGTACTTCTCAAATGGCGACTATCCACCGATATGCCGTCAGTGAAGTCGTTACCGATATGAGGAATAAATCTTCGGCTAAGACAATCGCTAAAGTAATCCGGGGTGGGGATTGTTATACCGTGTCCCGGCCTTCAACTAGCGAGTCAGTGGCCTCGGGATGTCGGGAGGATGAAACTCCTTTCTTTTTCTTCTACAGACACGTTATTTCCCGACTTAGGATGGAATTTCCTTTCTCCAACTTCCAAATGCAGCTTCTCCGCCACTTTCACATAGCTCCTTCCCAACTTCATCCTAATGGCTGGGCCTTTGCCATTGCCTTTGAAAGCTTTTGTCATAATTATGACCTAGTCTGCTCTGTACCCGTGTTCTGCTACTTCTTTGTTCCGTTAGAGAACAACCTTTCAACGGACGGAGATTTGTTAGAGTTTGGATGGACTTCCCTCCGGGCTTCACTTGGTCGTAAGTTTCTCAAGCCTTTCATGGATTCGTGGAAAGGCTTCAAGAACTCCTTTTTTAAGGTTTCTGCCAAGCCTGGTAAGGTTCCGTGGTTTCTTCAGATTTCTGCCTCTGGGGAACTTGAAGGTCGTTTCCCCTTGTATTGGACTGGAGAGCACCACCAATTTGAGGCCAAGGATTTTTTTTACCCCCTTTCTCATATGACTGCACAGGAGAAAGATGCCGTCGCTTTCATTTCCACCTTTGTCAATAAAGAGCCCTTAGAGGACTCGGCCGATTACATATTTTGTTTTGTACAGAAATCACCCATTACGGGTATGATAATTGCTTTATTTGTTCTTGCACTATATTCTTGATGAATTACATATAACTCGTCTCTTGTTTCTCTGTTTTTTAGGTGATCCCATAGGTAAGAGGCCTGATTACCTTAACGTCACCACCCGCCTTTCGGCCGCGGCCACGTCATCTCGGCCTTTGACTCCTGCTACCAAGAGGGCGGCTTCTATTCCCGAATCTTCTGATCCTCCTTCGGCGAAGAAAACCAAGAGATTGAGGAAGAAGAAAACCCTCAAGGCTGAGCCGGAGGAAGAGGCTGAGGACGACATTCCTTTGGCCCGTTGTGTTGTTGAGCCCGAGAGGGCGGCCTCTGATGATCCAGCTTCCTTAGCTGGACCCGTAGTGAAGCTCTCGAAGTCATATCTTTGGGGAAACAGAATTCCCGTGGGCCTTCGTGCGGGTCTCCAAGCTCCCTCTCACTTCTTTGACAGGAAGAGGATTTCAACTCGGGAGGTAAAAGAGCTCAGGGATTTGGAGCACCTGAACGTGAAAAATGCCGGTGTTTGTCATCTGGCTGCACAACTTAAGGACTGGGTTGGAGAACAGGAGGAAGAAATAAAGTTTTTAAAGGCCAATCAGCAGACAGCCGATGATCGGGTAGCTCGAGCCCAAGAAGAGCTTCATGTGGCTCAAGCCGAGAAGGCAAGCCTGTCGGACGAGATTATTGGGCTGCGTGACAAGCTCCACAAGGCAGAATCCGAAGTTACCCATCACCTTTAAGTCCATGAACAAGATTTGGCAATATTGGCAACGTACAAGGACGAGGTGGCGAAGTACTAGAACGAGGCTACGAAGTACAAGGACGAGGTTGCAAAGCTGACGTCGTCTCTTGAAACTAGCCAGACCGCCCTCAAACATGCCAATAAGGACGTAGAGATGCTAAAGACGGGGGTGATGGACGCTTTTGACAACGCCTTGGAGCAAGCACGGTTTTTGAATCCCCAGTTTTCCCTGGACTTGACACAAGCGAACGTTAACGCCTATGTTGAAGGCGAGATTTTTCACCCGGCTCCTTCTCTGGATGCTCCTTCAACTGATTTAGGTCCTGAGGAAACTGCTGGGGATGAACAGGCTCTGGATGGCCCGGATGGTTCTTGACTTATTTGATTTGCAGCCCCGTTTTTCTTTTTTGTTTTGTAAACTCTGTGCCCGTGTTGGGCTTATTTTGTAATGAACAGGTGACTTATGTAAATAGGATTTTCCGCGTTTATCTCTATTTCTGTCAAACTATTTCTCTTTGTCAGGGCAACCACTCGACGTGATCAAGGTCGATTGAAGTGCCTTCGTTTTATTTTCAGCATTTAAATTGCCGAGTTACATGATTCACGAAATTATGCGTTTACAACATTCGCGCATGTCTTTTTTATTATGGCCATTTAGGACGATACGGTAACTGCGGATCATCCAACCTGAGTTCCCGTCCGTCTATTTTTGGCGGCTTTGCCGCTATACGGTCAAGCTTAGACTCGTATTTAGTGGATTATCCCGCTGGCGTTTTACTCGCTTCATGATTTACGAATCACTCGGGATTCATACATGTTTTTAGTGGCATGATTTATGAACTAACTCGGGGTTCATACATGCTTTTTTAGTATCATGATAAATGAACCAACTCGGGGTTCATATATGCGTTGATAGCCTTAATAAGACTGAACTCGGTTGTGTAGCCTATTATTTCATTAATTGAAATCTTCACAATAAAAAGCAAGTTTTGAACTCGCAATTAAATTGTCTGAACAAAGAAACGAACAAACGAGAATTGAACATAATGCATCTTAACATGTAGCAAATTACTTTAACTGTAGTAAGCCCTAAGCTTATCAGCATTCCAAGTTCTTTTCAGCGCCTTTCCGTTGAGATTCTCCAGAACGTAAGTGCTTGCCCCGAGTTTCTCCTTGATCCTGTAAGGACCTTCCCAGTTGGCTGCTAACTTTCCCTCTCGGGCATTTTTATTGCCTATGTCTGCTCTTCGGAGGACCAAGTCGTCCTTCTCAAAGGAGCGGGGCTTTACCTTCCTGTTATAGCGAGCCATGATCAGCCGTTTTGTAGCCACATCCCTTAGGTGCGCAGTGGTGCGAACCTCGTCAATCATATCCAACTCGACTGCAATTGCCTCATTATTAACTCGCTCCTGAGAAACTTGCAACTTCCTTAAGGAAGGTTCTCCTATTTCCACTGGTATCATGCCCTTGCAACCATAAGTAAGCCTGAAAGGGGTTTCCCCCGTAGATGTCTGCGCAGTGGTTCGATACGCCCATAGTACCGAGTAGAGGTGCTCAACCCAGTCACCCTGGGCCTCTTCCATTCGCTTTTTCTGTAGATTGGAGCCAAATACCCAAGAGGGGGGGTGAATTGGGTATCTTTAAAAAATTGAAGATTCTACTCTGTTTTTGACTAATGAACACAGGGTAAGACAGAGGAGAAAGGAAGAGAAGCGATACACCACAAGATTTATACTGGTTCGGTCCTTTCTCTGACCTACATCCAGTCCCCAAGCCTCACCTGGGATTTTCAATCCACTATAATCAAATATTGATTACACACTCTGTACTAAGAGTTGTTCTCTCTCTAGAACATACTCCCACTTACAAGTTGTAATCAATACACCCCAACTACCAAGTCCCCTGACTTGTAGTTATCTCAATTAATAAATGATTTACAAGTATTTAACTCTCTTACAGAGCAGATAGAATAAACACTGAAGAACTAAGTATCAAAATGATACAATACAAATGTAAGCTTGATACAATAAATGACTCAATAAATTTTCGCTCTAAGTAGTTGTATCAGCTTGTGAAGAAGTTAATGTTCTCTATTTATAGGTAGGGAACATTAAATGACCGTTGTAGGATGATTCCAACCGTTGGAAGTGATTAGCTTGGGTTCTGGTTATCTTCTCTCTCTAAACTTCTGCTAATCCAAGTGTTTATGTGATCTGATGTGGATTTCTAAGTTTCTGCCCGTTGGAATTGACTTTACTTGATGTAGTAAACATTCTTTAACATTAACAAGGCGTGCTCAGATGGATTAGCCGAAAGTAGATGAGGTTGTGCAGGTGCATTAAATGCATTGTTCACCTTTTTGCTTTTTCTTACAAATCTTCAATAATCTTGATCTGTGCTAACTGAAAAACACTCAACAAACTTGTTAAACATATCTGGGATCATGAGTGAATGATATATGAAAGCAAGTAGATCAATCAACAAGATATAACAGATTTCACAAATTTGAAAAAGCTTCAACGGTCACTAACCTCGAGGTTAGTTCATCCAACCTCGAGGTTGGCCTGAAAGCTTCAGGCAAACCTTCGTTTTAAAAACATTCAACCTCGAGGTTGCACAGTGAACCTCGAGGTTTCTCTTGAGGAGAAACCTTCTGATAAATCTCATTAACTTGCAAACCTTGAGGTTCCAAAGGTAACCTCGAGGTTTGAAGTTTGTTACAAACCTTCAGTTTTCACTGGAGCTCGACAACCTCGAGGTTGTACATCTGTACTCGAGGTTGGCTCTTTGAAAGTGCAAAGTTCAAAGTTAAACATAAAGCCCAGCCTTGAGGTTACAATGTTAACCTCGAGGTTTTCAATACTTTGAAAACCAGTGTGCTCTCTGTAAGTGATGAAACTCGAGGTTGCAACATCATACTCGAGGTCCAAGGTGTTTTTATCGAGCTTAAGTTTCAAACCAAAGTGTCCAACCTCGAGGTTGGAACATGAACCTCGAGGTTCATGTGCTTGATGAAAAACATAACCTTTCTGTATGAGTTGAACCTTGAGGTTTGCTTTGCATACTCGAGGTTGCAAGTGTTAATGAAGAAACTTGGGTTCTCCAAATGAACTAGAACCTCGAGGTTGACTTCTCAACCTCGAGGTTTCACATATAATATGTGAAACCAAGCTTTGCAACATTAGAACACTTGATTTTTCTTTTTTTTTTTTAAGGCATCTGTAAGGCCAAACCTCGAGGTTACAAACCCAACCTCGAGGTTTGCTCTTAACCAGAGTCTTGACACTCAAGAGCAAAACCTCTTCAATTGTCTGTAGTTGTTGACAATAATCAAAACCATCAGAGAACTAACATTTTCAACCCATTCACAATGATCTTGTTTGCCGCCTCCGCCTGCCCATTGGACTGCGGATGTTCTACCGAAGCGAAGTGGTGCTTAATTTGAAACTCGGACATCATTTTCCGGAACCCCTGGTCTGCAAACTGTGTACCATTGTCCGTGACTATCTCGGCCGGAATCCCAAATCGGGAGATGATGTTCCTTTGGAAGAACTTCTGCGTTTTGGCCGAGGTTATTGTCGCCAGCGGTTCCACCTCCACCCACTTAGTGAAGTAATCTATTGCCACTATGAGCCACTTCAACTGACCGGGAGCTGGTTGAAGGGTCCTAGTAAGTCCATGCCCCATTTGAAAAATGGCCATGGTGCCGTGATTGCCTGTAAGTCGGATGGTGGCATTCTAATGATCTTTCTATGCTTCTGACAGCTTTCACATTTTTGGACGTGGTCCTTGGCATCTTGAGCCATAGTGGGCCAATAATATCCTGCCCGAATAGCCTTCCGCGCAAGTGCCTTGGCCCCCATATGTTGCCCGTTGATGCCTTCATATATTTCTGCCAAGACATATTGGGCTTGGTCGCTCTCGAGACATTTTGCTAGAGGTGCATGTATACCCTTTCGGTAAAGCTGGTCGTCCACCATTGTGTAAGCAGCTGCTGCTTTTACCAAGTTCCTTGCCCGCGCGTCATCATCGGGAATAATTCCTCGCTCCAAGTAGTCCGCAATTGGTTTCCTCCAGTCTTCCGAGTTCGTAATCAACATTACACAACTTGGTACCGGGAGGTTTTGTTGGACGACGGTTCTCAGGTTTCCCGGGCACTTAGTGCTTGCCAACTTGGACAATATGTTAGCCCTTGTATTTTCCGCCCTTGGGATATGTGCCACTGTCACCTCATCAAATTGGGCCATGATTTCCTTTACCTTGGCCAAATATTTATCCAACAACGGTCCCTTTACCTGGTATGACCCCTGAATTTGGGAGGCTACTAGTTGTGAATCCGTTGAGACATGTACTTTCTGAGCTCCGCTTTCTTTTGCCTGAGACAATCCTGCCAACAAGGCTTCGTACTCGGCCTGATTGTTGGACGTCAGGAATTCCAACCGAAGAGATAGTTCTATGGCGATGCCCTCGGGGCTTTCAACAATAACCCCGGCGCCACCTCCTTGTAAATTGGAAGAGCCATCCACAAAGACTCTCCAAGGTTCTGTTCTCACTCCTTGTCCTTGTACGAAAGTCGACTCCACTAGGAAGTCGGCCAATGCCTGTGATTTGATCGCTTGTCGGGCCTCGTACGTGATATCAAATTCAGACAATTCGATTGCCCAATTTGTCATCCTACCTGCTAAGTCTGGCTTATGCAGGATTTACCGTAGTGGTTGGTTCGTCCGGACTACAATAGAATGGCTGTGAAAATAATGCCTTAACCGCCGCGCCGCTGTTAGTAAGGCGAACGCCATCTTCTCAAGCTTTTGGTATCTTACCTCGGGCCCCTGCAAGACCCGACTCACGAAATATACCGGCTTTTGTTCCTGACCGGTTTCCCTTATCAAAACCGCACTTACTGCTTCTTCCCCCACTGATAAGTAAAGAATCAATTTTTCACTAGGCTCTGGTCTTGACAGCACTGGGGGGGAAGATAAGCAATGCTTAATCTTGTCGAAGGCATCCTCACAGTCCGAGTTCCATCCTCCCGACGCTTGCTTCTTTACAGCCTGAAAAAGGGGAGTGACTTTTCGGCCGACTTGGGCAAGAATCTAGTCAAAGCCTCTAGTCTTCCAGTTAACTGTTGTACTTCTTTCTTGTTTGTCGGGGCCTTCATGTCCAGGATTGCTCTGCATTTCTCCGGGTTGGCTTCTATGCCCCGGCTTGTTAACAAGAAACCCATAAACTTTCCCGAGGGTACTCCGAAGGCGCACTTCGCCTGGTTCAATCGGATCCTAAGCCTCCTTAACTTCTCAAAGGTCTGGTCGAGGTCTTGGATATGGCCGCTTTGCTCTTTTGACTTGACTATCATGTCGTCAATATATACCTCCACGTTTTTCCCGAGCTGGTCTTTGAACACTTTAGTCATCATCCTCTGATACGTCGCCCTTGCATTTTTGAGACCAAAAGGCATTACATTATAGAAGTAATTAGCACTATTGGTGATGAAGGCGGTCTTATCCTGGTCCTCAGGGTGCATGGCGATCTGGTTATATCCTGAGTATGCATCCATGAATGAAAGCAGCTGAAATCTGGATGATTGGTCTACTAGCTGGTCTATGTTGGGCATAGGAAACGCGTCCTTTGGGCATACTCTATTCAGATCCTTGTAGTCAACGCATACCCGCCACTTGCCGCTTGGTTTTTTCACCATGACGACATTGGACAGCCACGTGGTGTACTGTACTTCCCTTATAAATCCAGCCTCGAGCAATTCTTGGACGTGGTCGTCTAGAGCCTCCCCACGATCGGAACCGATGTTCCTTTTCTTCTGCGCTACTGGCGCTGATCCTGGTGGAATAGCCAACCTATGACAACAAAACTCGGGGTCAATCCCCGGTATCTCGGACGGTCTCCAGGTGAACACGTCCCTGTTATTCTTCAAAAATTTCTGCAACTCTGCACGAACTTCGGGATTCAACGTTTTCCCTATTTTCGTGACCTGTTCCGGATCATCTCCTAGGACGAGGTCTTCTAACTCTTCGCCGGGCTCTGCTCTGCGTGCCTTGTCCTCCTCCCTTAGGTCCAACTCAACTACTTGTACCGCGCTGCTACGCGCTTTTCCTTTACTTGCCGATTTGCCTTCTTGGACTGCCTCGAAATAGCATTTACGGGAGTCCTTCTGATCTCCTTTGATCGTTACCACCTGATTCTTTTTGTTGATGAACTTTAATTTTTGGTGGTTTGATGACATCAGCATGTTCCAGGAGTGAATAGTCGGCCTCCCCAAGATCATATTATAAGGTGAGGGGAAATCCGCTACCACAAACCGAACCATCTCGGTCTTGAAAGCCTCTTTGGTTCCCAGAGTCAACTTCAAATCAATAAACCCTTTAGGACGGGTATCTTCGCCGTTGAACCCGGTCAACGTGGTCCTACATGGTTTCAGATCCTTAGAGTCTAGCTTCATTCGCTTGAATGCTTCCCATAAGATGATATCTACTGCACTCCCATTGTCGACAAACACCTTCTTAACTTGGCAGTCTTCGATTACCCCCGTGATCACAGGCCGTCATTATGCCCAGGTATGACGTCATCAAAGTCTTCCTGCGAAAATCCCAATATTGGCTCATATTTTTTCTTTCCTCGTTTGAACTTGGGTCGGTCTGCAATTGACATGACCTCCTGAAGATACTTCTTTCGCTGGTTGGAAGAGTCTCCTCCTCCTCCAAAACCATCCACAATCGCACTGCCGACAAACTTCAACTCTGGAAATTTGTCCCCATTGCTGCGCTTATCGTTGTCCCCATGTTGCTTTTTTCGCCCTTCCTGCGGGCTCCTACTTCTGTTCGGCCGTTTGTTTTGTCGGCCTTGAGTTTGTATTACGTATCGACGGAGTTTTCCTTCCCGCACAAATTTTTCTATCGCATCCCTTAAATCCCAACAGGCTTCGGTCGTGTGACCGTTCTGGTCGTGAAATTCACAATACCGGGATCTGTCGAGGGGTTGGCTCGTCTGCATTGGTCGTGGTCGTTCTACGTGCTTCATTTCAGTTGAAGAGACCTCTTTCCAAATTTGGGCGCGAGACACCTTCAGCGGCGTATACCTCTCGTATTTCCCTTATGCCCGACTTCCCCGAGGCCTTCGGTCCCTACGTTGGTCAGGTTGCTTATCGGCGTTATATGGATCCTTCCCCCGGGGAGGGGATCTTCTCGATGACTCTCCGGCTGGCCGATTCGTCGCCTCCATCTGTTCCATTTCTATATACTGCTTTGTACGATCTCTGAACTCGGTCAACGACATCGGGCGGCGCTTCATGATTGACTTCTTCAATGGCGAACTTTTGTCCAAGCCCGCCATCACACAGTGCAGTTGCACCTCGTCCTTCAAACCAGGAACCTGCAAAGCAGTACAATTGAATCGCTCCAAATATTTTTGAAGAGTTTCTCCGGGCCCCTGTTGTATTTGGTCGAGTTGAAACTCTGTCTTAGGTTGCTTCCGACTTGGGGTGAAATGGAGCAGAAACTTGCTTTCCAAGTCCTTGAGATCCGGGACAGAGTCGGCTGGCAGACTGTTGAACCATATCAGTGCAGGTCCTCACAGAGTTCCTGCCAATAAACACGATATGATCGGTCCGGAGTATCCCTTCACCATGATTTCCATCTTGAAGTTGCTGATATGGATTTGCGGATCCTGACTGCCGTCATACTTAGGGAAGTCCTTAGTGTCAAAGCCTTTCGGATAAGGTGCTGCCATGATTTTTTTGTGAAGGGAGTTATCACTCTGTCACCCTCGTCCGAAGGGGATGTAACTCGCTCCCTTAAGGACCTCGGGTTTCTGCCCTGTTGTTGACCCCCTACTGTGTCCTAGTTGACACTGGATCTCGTCTATCAGTTTCTTCATTAGTGCCGGCAGTCCGGCCTTGTCTTTCGCGATGGCCATTATCGCCTGACTGTCTGTTTTGCTTATCTCGGTCATTTGCTCGTGACTGCCCTCGGTCTCTACTTCGGTCTCTGTCGCGCCCATTACTCGGCTGTTCTTCATGGGAGTGGGAGCCATGCCGACTTGGCCCCGCCTCATCTTTGTTGGTTGTAGAATTCCTTTTGTCAGTTTGCTCAACGTATTGCTGGAAGAAATTCCTCCATTCCTCGTCACGTCGGACCATCTCTTCCTGGTGCGCTCGAGCGCTTTCTTGAATTTGCAGGTTGTGGCGAGTTTCCATTCCCTCCATTCTGTTCAGGATGGAACCTATTGTATTCTGCAACAAGAGAATGTCCGGGTTGATAACCTGAACTTCCCCCTGTGCACCGCCTTCAGGGGCTTGTGTTTCCTCGTGCTCTAACATGTTATTTTGTGGGATGTCGGAGTCGGCCGCGTTCAATTCTTCTTCCGTCTCGACGATTACCTGATCCATGTCGGGGTCTGTACGATCATGTTGCTCCGCTTGCACCATTTGCTGTCCGTGTTCCTCCGGCTCCTGAGTATTCGGAGCTGTTAAAGTCCTCTTTGATCTTGCCATTGATACGTGACCTTAAAACCTTGTGGTCGACCTTTTTAGGTCCCCACGGACGACGCCAAATGTTCGTGTATGGATTGTGGCTTGAACTAGGAACAATGCCTAGGGCCTACGTACCCTGAGTCAGGGATCAAAGCCAACGTAGTTCGAATAGAATTCCGGCGTTTAGCCACTGGGTGTGGGGTGTGTGCACAGTGAGGAAGGAAGTGAGTTGAACAGCGTATCGTTCATCAGTGGAGTGATCTTCTATTTATAGGGAATGGTAGTTAGGATCTGTGTCCGAGATACACAGCTATTCGTGGGTCGTAATCCCAGGATATGCTGTCAGTAGCTATTTTAGTGGGGGTAGTTGCCGTAGATGATGGCATAGTGGATTGGGCTTCGTGGCCCATGTTCCTAGGTCCATAACAAATAGTAATAAATTTAATTTATATGATAAAGGTAATTACATGTGGTTTAATGTTATAAATCAAAATTTTAAGGGAGTTAAATTTAAATATTGAAATTCAAGGGGGGTTATATGTAACTAATCAAAATTTAGTATTTTTTTAATATAAAATTTGTAATTTACACATGATGCCCATATGATTCCACATGTCATATCATAATTTGATGTATCATTTTCTGTTAAAAAGATAACAATTACTTAACGACAAGGAGTTAATAGTTGAAAATAAAAGGTTAGGGGTTAAATTTAAATTTTGAAATGTCATGTGATTATATACAACTGATCAAAATTTCAAGGGATTTTGTATACTTTAGCCAAAGCATTAAACATTTAGGTGTAGCCAGCTATGAGTGAATCCCTTGAGTTTATTATTGTCATAATATTGGACCATGCACGCAAGTGATAATAAGATCTCTGGACCCAAGTTTCTTGAAGTAGCCTTCTTCAAAAAACGTACCGTTGAAACATTATGAATTAATGAATTAAGGGAACTTGACCCCTCGATCAATAAAAACATTAGATCACTGATTCATTTTCAAACTCCTTATATCACTGTTCAAACATATATGATCGTTGATACTAATAAAATGCTCTGTTCTCTCGCCTAAAGATGCCTAGTTAACAAATTCAATAATAAGAAGCCTCAATCGGACAATCATTTAAAGATTTAATTTGAAGGATAGAAATTTCAAACATATAGGATGAATTTTGAACTTCAATAGTTCTAGTGATTGTGTCTTCCTCTCAAATTAATTCTTATTTACTGCTATTCTATTTTCTACCTTCATTCAGGAAATAATTTACTTACTCTCTTAGTAATCAATTGATTTAGTAAGAAGAAAACTTCTCTTTGCAGGTAATCCAAGAATACTTACAAAGTGCATTAATATGAATGATCTCATATATACTTTTATAATATCATCATCAAAGTAATTAGCTAAACATAATAATTGACAATCATGACCAAAATGATACAACATTCTTACAACGTCAATAATTTATTTGCTCGCCGGAACTGGTATTACGTAGCCAAAATGAAAAATTGTTTTCAGCGTTTTTTTCTTGGTCTTTCCAAATTCTTTCTTTTCGATATTATTGGATTCTTATTCATTTCAACAGTATCCTATAACCACATAGGACCAAGTCATCTTTAGGACATACATTTTATGTACGCGTTGTTAAGTCGACATTATAGACTAAGGTTCCATTCTCATTTACTTGGTCGCCTGAACTGGTATTACGTACGCAGCCAAAAAAAAAAAAAAATTTGTTTTCAGTTTATTTTTTCTTGTTCTTTCCGAATTCTTTCTTCTTTTCGATATTACCGGATAATTATTATTCATTTCAATAGTATCCTATATCAACACCTAAAATACATTTTTCCGTTTGGGATATAAAACCCATTGACCAAAGATGTCATGGATATTTAATTTTCAAAGTCAATAAGTTTGACTTTTGTTATTTTTCTGTTTGGTTTGACAAAAATCTTTAATCTTTTTCATAGCTGAACGCGAGGTATAGTATAAAGCCGTTGACCAAAACAATTGTTTGAAATAAAGCCATTCAAACAGTTGTTTCTATTGTTCAATATTTGGGTGGAAAAGTATATTTTTGAGGTCCAAATTTTAATCATTCTAGGGAATTGTGATTTTTGCCATATCTGTTTTCCACGATATTATACAATACTACTTCCCACGTCGTTGTTTATATAACTACTATTTGTTTGTTATATTGGAGATAGTACTTGTTAACAATAACTGAACATATACGTCTCACGAATATTTACAATGCCAAGGAATTTTGCTATAACTGGATTTCTAGCTAAATTTACACTAGATAGTTCATGCATGGTATGTTTGTTCCTGACCTTTGTGTATTGCAGGATGCGATGAGTGGAATGACAAAAGGGATTGGTAGAATCTCTAATGGACTTGCTCAAGAATAGAAAATTCACCTAGAATAGTCAATGCTACCATTAGGTGTAATGAATCCCAATCTGATAGTCAAAAGGGATTGTTATGGCATCACAGATTAGGGCATACCTCTTCGGAAGTTTTGAAACATCTGCATCATGTAAAGAATGATATCCTAATTGTTAATAATAATAAATGTGAAATTTGCTTGCGAGCTAAGTATACAAGCTTACCATTTATAACTACCGGTTCTAAAACTACTTGATGTTTTGAATTATATGTTAAGTACCATTTTTTTCCCGGAAGTATACATCGAGGACTAATTTTGCCCTTGAAGTTTCATTGAGAGCAATGTTGCCCTTCCGTTAGGGTTTCGTTAACAGCCCTAACGGTCAATGTCAGATCACTAATTCATTTTCAAACTCCTTATATGCACTGTTCAAACATATATGATCTTTGATACTAAAATGCTCTGTTCTCTCCCCTAAAGATGCCTAGTTAACCAATTCAATATTAAGAAGCCTCAATCGGACAATCATTTAAAGATTTAATTTGAAGGATAGAAATTTTAAACATATAGGATGAATTTTGAATTTCAATAGTTCTAGTGATTGTGTCTTCCTCTCAAATTAATTCTCACTGACTGTTATTCTATTTTCTACCTTCATTCAGGAAATAATTTACTTACTCTCTTAGTAATCAATTGATTTAATAAAAAGAAAACTTCTCCTTGCAGGTAATCCAAGAATACTTTGAAAGTGTATTGATATGAATGATCTCATATGTACTTTTATATTATCATCATCAAAGTAATCAGCTAAACATAATAACTGACACTCATGACCACATTGATACAACCTTCTTACAACGCCAATAATTTATTTGGTCGGCGGAACTGGTATTACGCAGCCAAAAAAAAAAATGTTTTCAGCGTTTTTTTCTTGGTCTTTCCAAATTCTTTCTTTTCGATATTATTGGATTATTATTCATTTCAACAGTATCCTATATCCACACCTAAAATGCAATTTTCCGTTTCGGATATAAAGCCCATTGACCAAAGATGTCATGGATATTTAATTTCCAAAGTCAATAATTTTGACTTTCGTTATTTTTCTGTTTGGTTTGACAAAAATCTTTAATCTTTATGATTTTTTTTTTTTGGGGGTCAAATTTAATCTTTATGATAGCTGAACGCGAGGTATAAAGCCGTTGATCAAAACTATTGTTTGGCATAAAGCAATTCAAACAATTGTTTCTATTTTTCAACATTTGGGTGGGAAAGTATATTTTTGTGGCTCAAATTTTAATCATTTTAGGTTACATAATACTAATAATAATGATCATCTACTTTTTAATTTCATTAATCTTGTTCATACTCATGATTTTTGCCATATCTGTTTTCCACGATATTATATAATACTACTTCCCCCCTCTTTGTTTATATAACTACTAGTTGCGTGAAAGTTGAATGAAATTAAATTTTAAGTAAGTTTGCTTAGATGCCCTTCCTTTATTATCTCATTTACTGTTATTCTATTTCCTACTTTCCTTTAACAAACAATACACAGACACACACACTCTCTTAATAATCAATTGATTTAGTAAGAAGAGAACCTCTCTTTGCGGCGGAATCCAAGAATACTTAGAAAGTGTATTAATACGTGTGAGAAACAATGAAATACGTGTGAGAACCTCTCTTACAACGCTAATAATTTATTTGGCATGCTTATTTTTTTTTTTTTGGAATTGGGGACCTAATGGTCTCGGGCAGGGTCAAACCCTGATACAAAGACTGGATAAGCCAGCGTCATACCACTGCACTACCTAAGTGCTTGGTATTTGGCATGCTTATTTGGATTAGAAGCATATGCATACACAAAAACAATATAAAATAAATTACCCAAAAAAAAAAAATCACTTGTTTAATCCCTGAAACTTTCCAACGGCAATGGAGGAATGCTCTGCTCATGTCTAAATAAGTTACTTGGATCAACCTCTGATTTCACCTTCACCAACCTTATGAAGTTATCCTTGAAGTACATGAATCCCCAAGTGCTTGACCTCAAGAAGCTTGTCCCATTGAACCGGTTCATCCCCAAGTCAAGGTCTCTATAATTGACATACGCTTCTCTTGGAAAGCGTGAAGCATAAGGAGCCATGAAGTCATAGAATCTTCTAACCCAATTCATATGCTTTTTCATGCTCTTTTCTCCATCATACCACCTAGCTATATACTGCGACTTGAAGAGTACTCCTTTTCTATGAGGATATGGAAGTGTGGATTCCGAGATTCTGCTCATCATTCCTCCGTATGGGACCCAAACCATCATGGGCTCGTCATCTTGCATAAACCTTTTCCATATGGAATTCAAAGCAATTTCAGGAATCACTTGTCTCATGTAATCTACCTTGGTCTTCATGTACACCTTATCAGATATGGCGCGTTGGATAAGAATTTCTGGGGATGTGGTGTTTGGAAAACCATAAATGTTGAAAGAGAAGGAAATCACCAATAGGGGGGGTGAATTGGGGATTTCAAAATTCTTTTCGGTTCACCCACACAACAGATAATATCAAGGCAAAGTGGAGATAGAGATGAAAAGCTTGACACAGATGATTTATATTGGTTCGGTCTAATTCCTTGACCTACGTCCAGTCCTCAGTACCTCTAGGATTTTCCACTATCACTCAAGAACAATTACACCCACTGTAAACGAAGGATGCTCTTCACTCTAGGATACTCTCCCCCTTACAAGTTGTAATTGTTTACAACAGATACACACTCTGTAAACGAAGGATGCTCCCAACCTAGGACACAGTCCCCCTTACAAGTTGTACTCTGTAATCAGATACACCCTCTGTAAACGAAGGATGTTCCTCAACCTAGGACACACTCCCCCTTACAAGTTGTATTCTGATTTTCCCAATCTCTAAGTCACCTGACTTGAGATTCTTACAATGAATGATATACAAGGAAATTGACTCTCTCTAAGAGTAGATAATGATACACACTGAAGTACAATAACCGATCACCTCACTCTTTTCAGTATACTATATAGACATTGAGAAACAGAGAGTGAATGAGGATTGAACTATCGACGGTGAAGTAGTAAAATCATTTCGTTGGCTTCGTCAATTCATTCATCAATCGTCGTCACTTCTTTCGGTTTGAAGGCTTCGCAATTTATATGTTATTGTGTTTTGACCGTTGCGAGCATTCAACTATTGGAGATCAGTTGGAAGTAGCCGTTGAAGCTTTTGTCGCTTTTTGTCCGTTGAGCTCTAATCCAACTTTGATCACACAATGTTTATTGTTGACTTTGTTAATGCTCCGTCTTGAGTGTTGTAATAATAGCTGTTGTAAAGATTCAAACTATCCGTTAGTCATAGAGGCTTTCATATGTTTTCTGACGTAGCATTTAATGCTTCTGACACACAAATTGCTTTATGCCAATTTGCTGGTAATTCATGTCTAAATAATCTGAAACTTATGAGCAAACTGGTTAATAGCATTTGGTAATAGTAATGAGTAATAATTTGAAGAAATGAAATCACATAGAATGATTTAAGATTTACGAGGACGGTGATTTCAAAATAGAGGTGACCTTGCTAATCCTGTCTAAAACTTACTGGAAACATGGTTAATAGTGATTAGAAATGATAAGAAACAATAATATCAAATACCCATTGCATAATCACAGAGTTCCAAAATTCGAGAATGCTGATTTTCAAAATCTGATATAGGTTGCACATAAAGTGAACCTTCATTTGATTCTCAATTAAATTCAAAGACTTCTGTAATCTCATGAACAAACTCGTCAAAACAGTTAAGTTACAGTGATAAATGATATATAAAACATTTAAGATCAAATGGTAACTTAATCTTGGAGCATAGATCAGATTTGGCAATTCTGGAACACACATGCGTTTTTCTGATAAAACACAAAAACTCGAGTTTTGATACTCAAAACTGGAGTTTTGAATTGTGTAGACTTCATCACTGTAGGTTTTCAAACAATAACTGGCAGTTTTCATTTGTGTAAAACTTGAATGCTCTCTGCCTTGTCAAAACTCGAGTTTTGCTTCCCAAAACTCGAGTTTTCATAAAATATGAAAACACCTGAAAGTTGAAAAACTGGAGGTAAGACAAGTTGGCTCGAGTTTTGCCTTTGACTCGAGTCACCCTGGTTTGGCTTGAGTCAGATTCCTCAGAAAAGCAACTTTGGAAATACTGATGCTCTCGGGTTGACCAAAACTTCCCAAAACTCGAGTTTTGAACTTTTTCAAAAAACAGAAGTAGTTCAAAACTGGCAGTGCAATTGGAAAACTGGAGGTTTTGAGATTTGAAAAACTTTGAAGACTTTGAAAACTGTTTGCCAAGCCAAAACTCGAGTTTTAGATCCCAAAAGTCGAGTTTTCATATGTTCATGAAAACTTGAAGTGTGAAAACTGGCACTGTTGATCAAAACTTGCAGTTTTGCCTTATGTTCAGTTTGTTATAGACCAAAACTCGAGTTTTGACACCCAAAACTCGAGTTTTCCCTTGACGGTAAGGAAAACTACTTTTGCAAAAGGAAGCTTGTCATTTTTGTTTACAAGGCTTTACAATTGTTTCAATCATCATCAAAACACATTGAGAACTAACAAATGTAAGGCACAGATTTGATCCAACTTGTTTCGAGACAATCTTCTTTGGTGAGGCCCAACTCTGGGAACTTTTCCGCCATCAACCGGAGAAGCCTATCAGCCCTACCAAGATAACGACCAATATAAGAGGTTAGCACAGTTCTTTCGCCCGGAGTACTGGAATTTACCACCCGCATTTGAACCATAAAGAACATATCCTCATCGATGTTTGGTGCCACTTGCTGCCATTTATGGAGGATCTTGTTTGCATCTTGCTCTAAGGTTTTATTGAGAGTAAAAACCGTCACTATAGGTGGAACCTGAACAAGCTTGATTTGCCACGACAAAATAATCCCAAAGCTTCCACCTCCTCCACCTCTAATTGCCCAAAATAAGTCCTCCCCCATGGCTTCTCTGTCAAGAATCTTGCCGTTAGCATCCACTATTCGAGCATTTATGACGTTGTCAGCGGCAAGTCCATATTTCTGTGCAGAGATCCATATCCACCTCCAGTAATGTGACCACCAACGCCTACGCTCGGGCAAACGCCGGCAGGGAAGGCATGGACTGGACTTTTCTCGGATATTCGGTAATAAACTTCTCCAAGTGTGGCACCGACTTCAACCCAAGCTGTGTTATGGGCAATATCAACCTGGATGGCACGGAGTTTGGCGAGATCTATGATCATGAATGGCTTCTCAATGAGAGAAACAAAAGAAAGCCCTTCATAGTCATGACCTCCACTACGCACCCTCATGTGAATTTTGAGCTTTTTTGCACATAGGACAGCAGCTTGAACATGAGAATCCTCTAATGGAGTGAATATGAATTCGGGTTTCGTCATGGAAGGCAGCAAGTACCTTAGGTTTTGAGCTGTGGATTCAAGGACTGACGTGAAAGAAGCATTATTTTGGGGAGTGAAGAATGTGGTGGAAAATGGGATTGGATTTTGAGAATTCTCCTCAAGACATTGGGTGAAGAGTTTTGGGATTGGGATTGAGGAAGCTGAAGAAACCGAAAGGAAAACAAACGCAGCAGTTAGCAACAACAGCGAACTTGGAGAACCCATGATTTTGGTATTTCACGTAACCGTGCTTTTTCCGTTTGGGTTTTTTTCTTGGTCTTTCCAAGTTCTTTCTTTTCGATATTATTGGATTATTATTCATTTCAACAGTATCCTATATCCACACTTAAACTGCAATTTTCCGTTTGGGATATAGCCCATTGACCAAAGATAGATGTCATGGATATATATTTAATTTTCAAAGTCAATAATTTTGACTTTTTTTTTTCCCCTGTTTGGTTTGACAAAAAATCTTTAATCTTTTTTATAGATGAACGCGAGGTATAAAGCCGTTGACCAAAACTATTGTTTGACATAAAGCCATTCAAACAATTGTTTCTATTGTTCAATATTTGGGTGGAAAAGTATATTTTTTTGGCTCAAATTTTAATCATTATAGGTTACATAATACTAATGATAATGCTCATCTACTGTTGAATTTCATTAATCTTGTTTATACTTATGATTTTTGCCATGTCTGTTTTCCACGATATTATATAATAATACTAATTCCCACCTCGTTGTTTTATTTACTACTATTTGCGTCTTATATTTGAGATAGTGCTTTTTAAAAATAATTTTCTTAAATAATAACTTCTATTTTGGTTGTTTCAACTTAATTGTCATCACTTAGTTCTTGAAATAACTTCTATTTGCGTTAGCTGGTCTTTTGTATTGTTACAATGCAGAATAAGTCTTGGTCAAAAGAAATTTGTCTATTTAATAAAAAAATTATGGTTTGTAGATGATTTATATTTTAATATATACCGTTAATGAAGTGAAGTCATGCTCAATATAATCATTTGCTTTCTTTAAAATCGTTTATTTTTTCCTTCTCTTCCGCCTGCGGCGTATACACGTCTGGAGTGTCTACTTTTCTTGCGTTCACTCACGGGGGGTCCACACTTCTTGCCAATTATCTGTCTGTTTTCCTCTTTTTTTTTTCTTTGAATTAATTTTTTCTTGGGAAAATTCACATCAGGGCCTTTTTTACAGAAAAAAAACCTAGAAAAGGCCCAAGATTGAGGCATTTTCTGGGATTTTCAGAATCTACGTGAATTGTTAACAGGACTGATATAGTTGTTAACAGGGGCTGATATTGTTGTTAATGTGACTGATTTAGTTGTTAAAATATTGTTGTTAATGCGACTAATTCAGTTGTTACCGGGTATTGATTTAGTTATTAATAGGAATGATTTAGTTGTTAATGTTTTAATGAATTTATATCAGAAAAGGCCTTGTGGCCTTTTTTGGGATTTGTAGAATTTTTGGGCTTTTTTGAGATTTTTTCTGTTAAAAGGGCCCCTATATGGATTTTCCCCTTTTTCTTTCTCATTCGTCTTTTTCCAGGTACTAAAAGAGAGAGAATATGAATAAATTTTCTTTCTAAATTCTATTTTCCCCAACCATTAAATTGAGGACGAAAACTATGTTAAAAAATAATTAGAAAATATTTTTAAATTTAATCTAATATTTTTCAAGAGATACGTCTATTTTTATTTGTGGCCAAAAACGAAAGTGGAAAAGGACTTCTCCATTTCTCTTACCGTACACTTCCCTCCACTTCGTCATTTAAAACTTCACATGGAAAAAAAAAAAAAAAACTAACAAGAAAGAATAAATTACAATTAAATCCGATTTGAATAATCAAATCTGAAATTAAACCTACACTTACCTTCAATTTTCTTTTTGTAATTTCATAAAGGCATTCACCCTTCTAGTCTTTCAACAACATTTATAAATGCCTAGTTAGATGTCTTGAACAAGGGAGACTAATTCCTTTCGAAACATAGAGCCCAAAGGGTTTTTACTTTTGCCAACAAATATATTTCTCGAGATTCAAACCTGTGTTATCCTTCTTACATGATAAGACTGCTTAGCACTGCAATCTACATCTTGTTGGTTTAACATGTCACTCTTAGTTATGAAATTTCATTCAACTCCCACGAAAGTTGAATAAAATTAAATTTTAAGTAAGTTTGCATAGATGCCCTTAATTCCTTTATTATCTCATTTACTATTATTCTATTTTCTACTTTCCTTAAGCAAACGATATACACAATCTCTCTTAGTCATCAGTTGATTTAGTAAGAAGCTAAGAGAACCTCTCTTTGTAGGTGCAATCCAAGAATACATAGAAAGCGTACTAATATGTACGACCTCTCGTATATACGTGTGAGAATTAAACAATGAAATATGTTTTCAAAAAAAATTAATAGAACCATCAAAGAGTGATACAACATTCTTACAACGCTAATAATTTATTTGGCATGCTTATTTGGATCAAAAGCATGTGCATACGCAAAAACAATAAAATACATTTCCATAAAAAGATTCACTTGTTTAATCCGTGAAACTTTCCAACGGCAATGGAGGAATGCTCTGCTCATGTCTAAATAAATTACTTGGATCAACCTCTGACTTCACCTTCACCAACCTTATAAAATTATCCTTGAAGTACTTGAATCCCCAAGTGCTCGACCTCAAGAAGCTTGTCCCGTTGAACTGGTTCATCCCCAAGTCAAGGTCTCTATAATTGACATACGCTTCTCTCGGAAAGCGTGAAGCATAAGGAGCCATGAAGTCATAGAATCTCCTAACCCAATTCATATGCTTTTTCATGCTCTTTTCTCCATCATACCACCTAGCTATATACTGTGACTTGAAGAGTACTCCTTTTCTATGAGGATATGGAAGTGTGGATTCCGAGATTCTGGTCATCATTCCTCCGTATGGGACCCAAACCATCATGGGCTCGTCATCTTGCATAAACCTTTTCCACATGGAATTCAAAGCGCTTTCAGGAATCACTTGCCTCATGTAATCTACCTTGTTCTTCATGTACACCTTATCAGATATGGTGCGCTGGATAAGAATTTCTGGGGATGTGGTGTTTGGAAAACCATAAATGTAAGGCACAGATTTGATCCAACTTGTTTCTAGACAATCTTTTTTGGAGAGGCCCAACTCTGGAAACTTTTCCGCCATCAATCGGAGAAGCCTATTGGCCCTACCAAGGTAACGGCCAATATAAGAGGTTTGCACAGTTCTTTTGCCAGAAGTACTAGAATTTATCGCCCGCATTTGAACCATAAAGAACAAATCCTCATCAATGTTTGGTGCCACTTGCTGCCATTTATGGAGAATCTTGTTTGCATCTTGCTCTAAGGTTTTAGTCAACGTAAACACCGTCACTACAGGTGGAACCTTAACAAGCTTGATTTGCCATGACAAAATAATCCCAAAGCTTCCACCTCCTCCACCTCTAATCGCCCAAAATAAGTCCTCCCCCATGGCTGCTCTGTCAAGAATCTTGCCGTTAGCATCAACTATTCGGGCATTGATGACGTTGTCAGCGGCAAGTCCATACTTTCTGTGCAGAGAGCCATATCCACCTCCTGTAATGTGACCACCAACACCGACGCTGGGACAAACGCCAGCAGGGAAGGCATGGATTGGACTTCTCTCGGATATTCCGTAATAAACTTCTCCAAGTGTAGCACCGACTTCAACCCAAGCTGTGTTATGGGCTATATCAACCTGGATGACACGGAGCTTGGCGAGATCTATGATCATGAATGGCTTCTCAATGAGAGAAACAAAAGAAAGCCCTTCATAGTCATGACCTCCACTACGCACCCTCAAGTGAATTTTGAGCTTTTTTGCACATAGGACAGCAGCCTGAACATGAGAATCCTCTAATGGAGTGAAAATGAATTCGGGTTTCGTCATGGAAGGCAGCAAGTACCTTAGGTTTTGAGCTGTGGATTCAAGGACCGATGTGAAAGAAGCATTATTTTGGGGAGTGAAGAATGTGGAGGAAAATGGGATTGGATTTTGAGAATTCTCCTCAAGACATTGGGTGAAGAGTTTTGGGATTGGGATTGAGGAAGCTGATGAAACCGAAAGGAAAACAAACGCAGCAGTTAGCAATACTAGCGAACTTGGAGAACCCATGATTTTGGTATTTCACGTAACCGTGCTTTTTCTGTGCTTAAAACAGCATGTTATGTCCGCTTATATACACAAATTCTGTACCAGAAAATTGTGGTGATATACATCTAATTTAGATAGGACCAAGTCATCTTTAGGACATACATTTTATGTACGCGTTATTACGTCAACATTATAGACGAAGGTTCCATTCTCATTTACTTGGTCGCCCGAACTGGAATTACGTTCTCAGCCAAAAAGAAAATTGTTTTCAGTTATTTTTTTCCCCTTGTTCTTTCCAAATTCTTTATTTGCGATATTATTAGCTGATTCTTATTCATTTCAACTGTATCCCATATCAACACCTAAAACGCATTTTTCCGTTTGGGATATAAAGCCCATTGACCAAAGATGTCCTGGATATTTAATTTTCAAAGTCAATAATTTTGACTTTTGTTATTTTATTGTTTGGTTTGACAAAAATCTTTAATCTTTTTGATAGCTGAACGCGAGGTATAACGCCGTTGACCAAAACAATTGTTTGAAATAAAGCCATTCAAACAATTGTTTCTATTGTTCAATATTTGGGTGGAAAAGTATATTTTTTAGGCTCAAATTTTTAATCATTCTAGGTTACATAGTACTAATAATAATGCTCATCAAATTTTTAATTTCATTAATCTTGTTCGTACTTGTGATTTTTGCCATATTTGTTTTCCACGGTATTATACAATACTACTTCCCATCACCTCGTTGTTTATATAACTACTATTTGTTTCTTATATTGGAGATGGTACTTTTTAACGATAACTGAACATGTACGTCTCACGAATGTTTACAATGCCAAGGAAATTTTCTATACTTGATTTATATAGCTAAATTTACACTATATAGTTCAAGCATGATATGTTTTTTTCCTGACCTTTGTGTATTGCAGGATGTGATTAGTGGAATGACAAAAGGGAGTGGTAGAATCTCAACTGGACTTGCTCAAGAAACGAAATTCACCTAGAATAGTCAAATATTCTACCATTAAGTGTAATAAATCCCTATCTGATAGTCAAGAGGGATTGTTATGGCATCACAGATTAGGGTATGCCTCTTTTGATGTGTTAGACGTTTGCATCATGTAAAGAATGATATCTCAATTGTTGATCATAATAAATGAGAAATTTGCTTGTGAGCTAAGCATGCATGCAAGATTACCATTTATATCTAGCGGTTCTAAAACTACTTGCTGTTTTGAATTATTGCACATGGATGTGTGGGGTCCATAAAGGACACCCACCCATCAAGGTTATAAATATTTTCTGACTATTGTTGATGATTCTTCTAGAGCAACGTGAACATTTGTAATGGTTTTTAAATCTGATGCAATTAATTATATAAGGAACTTTGTAGCCTATGCGAAAAATCAATTTTCTTTCAAAATAAAAACAGTAAAAATGGATAATGGAACTGAGTTTGTGAACCGAGAAATGCATATTTTTTTGAACAATAAGGGAATTGATCGCCAGAAAAGCTGCCCTTCCTTTATCCCAACAAAATGGAACCGTTGAACGAAAATATCGACATTTTGAATGTGTATTGATATGAATGATCTCATATATACTTTTATAATATCATCATCAAAGTAATTAGCTAAACATAATAATTGACAATCATGACCACAATGATACAACCTTCTTACAACGCCAATAATTTATTTGGTCACTGGAACTGGTATTACGCAGCGAAAAAAAAAAAAAAAAAAGTTTTCAGCGTTTTTTTCTTGGTCTTTCCAAGTTCTTTCTTTTCGATATTATTGGATTATTATTCATTTCAACAGTATCCTATATCCACACTTAAAATGCAATTTTCCGTTTGGGATATAGCCCATTGACCAAAGATGTCATGGATATTTAATTTTCAAAGTCAATAATTTTGACTTTTGTTATTTTTCTGTTTGGTTTGACAAAAAATCTTTAATCTTTTTTATAGATGAGCGCGAGGTATAAAGCCGTTGACCAAAACTATTGTTTGACATAAAGCCATTCAAACAATTGTTTCTATTGTTCAATATCTGGGTGGAAAAGTATATTTTTTGGCTCAAATTTTAATCATTATAGGTTACATAATACTAATAATAATGCTCATCTACTGTTGAATTTCATTAATCTTGTTTATACTTATGATTTTTGCCATATCTGTTTTCCACGATATTATATAATAATATTAATTCCCACCTCGTTGTTTTATTTACTACTATTTGCGTCTTCATTGGAGATAGTGCTTGTTAAGTATAATTTTCTTAACTGACTTTTATTTTGATTGTTTCAACTTAATTGTCATCACTTAGTTCTAGCATTAAAACTATGACTATTTCCTTATGCGTTAGCTGGTCTTTTGTATTGTTACGAAGCAGAATAAGTCTTGGTCAAAAGAAATTTGTCTATTTAATAAAAAAATTATGGTTTGTAGATGATTTATATTTTAATATATACCGTTAATGAAGTGAAGTCATGCTCAATATAATCATTTGCTTTCTTTAAAATCGTTTATTTTTTCCTTCTCTTCCGCCTGCGGCGTATACACGTCTGGAGTGTCTACTTTTCTTGCGTTCACTCACGGGGGGTCCACACTTCTTGCCAATTATCTGTCTGTTTTCCTCTTCTTTTTTTTTTCCTCCTTTGAATTAATTTTTTCTTGGGAAAATTCATACCAGGGGCTTTTTTACAGAAAAAAACCTAGAAAATGCCCAAGATTTGGGCTTTTTCTGGGATTTTCAGAATCTACGTGAATTGTTAACAGGACTGATATAGTTTGTTAACGGGGGCTGATATTGTTGTTAATGTGACTGCTTTAGTTGTTAAAATATTGTTTTTAATGCGACTGATTTAGTTGTTAACGGGTATTGATTTAGTTGTTAATAAGACTGATTTAGTTGTTAACGTTTTAATGAATTTATATCAGAAAAGACCCTGAGACCTTTTTTGGGATTTTCAGAATCTTTGGACTTTTTTGGGATTTTTTCTGTTAAAAAGGCCCCTATATGGATTTTCCTCTTTTTCTTTCCCATTCGTCAAAAGAGAGAATATGAATAAATTTTCTTTCTAAATTCTATTTTCCCCAACCATTAAATTGAGGAAGAAAAATATGTTAAAAAATAATTAGAAAATATTTTAAAATTTAATCTAATGTTTTTTAAGAGATACGTCTATTTTTTTTGGGCCAAAAACGAAAGCGGAAAAGAACTTCTCCATTTCTCTTACCGTACACTTCCCTCCACTTCGTCATTTAAACCTTCACATGGGGAAAAAAAAAACTAACAAGAAAGAATAAATTACAATTAAATCCGATTTGAATAATCAAATCTGAAATTAAACCTACACTTACCTTCAATTTTCTTTTTGTTTCCGATTTGAATAATCAAAACTGACATTAAACCTACACTTACCTTCAATTTTCTTTTTGTAATTTCATATATAAAGGCATTCACCCTTCTAGTCTTTCAACAACATTTATAAATTCTTAGTTAGATGTCTTGAACTAACAAGGGAGACTAATTCCTTTCGAAACATAGAGCACAAAGGGTTTTTGCTTTTGCCAACAAATATATTTCTCTAGATTCAAACCTATGTTATCCTCCTTATGTGATAAGACTACTTAGCACTACAATCTACATCTTGTTGGCTTAACATGTCACTCTTAATTGTGAAATTTCATTCAACTCCCACGAAAGTTGAATAAAATTAAATTTTAAGTAAGTTTGCATAGATGCCCTTCCTTTATTATCTCATTTACTATTATTCTATTTTCTACTTTCCTTTAGCAAACGATACACACACACACTCTCTTAGTCATCAGTTGATTTAGTAAGAAGAGAACCTCTCTTTGTAGGTGCAATCCAAGAATACATAGAAAGCGTACTAATATGTACGATCTCTCGTATATACGTGTGAGAATTAAACAATGAAATATGTTAAAAAAAAATTAATATAACCATCAAAGAGTGATACAACATTCTTACAACGCTAATAATTTATTCGGCATGCTTATTTGGATCAAAAGCATGTGCATACACAAAAACAATAAAATACATTACCATAAAAATATTCACTTGTTTAATCCTTGAAACTTTCCAACGGCAATGGAGGAATGCTCTGCTCATGTCTAAATAAATTACTTGGATCAACCTCTGACTTCACCTTCACCAACCTTATAAAATTATCCTTGAAGTACTTGAATCCCCAAGTGCTCGACCTCAAGAAGCTTGTCCCGTTGAACTGGTTCATCCCTAAGTCAAGGTCTCTATAATTGACATACGCTTCTCTCGGAAAGCGTGAAGCATAAGGAGCCATGAAGTCATAGAATCTCCTAACCCAATTCATATGCTTTTTCATGCTCTTTTCTCCATCATACCACCTAGCTATATACTGCGACTTGAAGAGTACTCCTTTTCTATGAGGATATGGAAGTGTGGATTCCGAGATTCTGGTCATCATTCCTCCGTATGGGACCCAAACCATCATGGGCTCGTCATCTTGCATAAACCTTTTCCACATGGAATTCAAAGCACTTTCAGGAATCACTTGCCTCATGTAATCTACCTTGTTCTTCATGTACACCTTATCAGATATGGTGCGCTGGATAAGAATTTCTGGGGATGTGGTATTTGGAAAACCATAAATGTAAGGCACAGATTTGATCCAACTTGTTTCTAGACAATCTTTTTTGGAGAGGCCCAACTCTGGAAACTTTTCCGCCATCAATCGGAGAAGCCTATTGGCCCTACCAAGGTAACGGCCAATATAAGAGGTTTGCACAGTTCTTTTGCCAGGAGTACTAGAATTTACCGCCCGCATTTGAACCATAAAGAACAAATCCTCATCAATGTTTGGTGCCACTTGCTGCCATTTATGGAGAATCTTGTTTGCATCTTGCTCTAAGGTTTTAGTCAACGTAAACACCGTCACTATAGGTGGAACCTGAACAAGCTTGATTTGCCACGACAAAATAATCCCAAAGCTTCCACCTCCTCCACCTCTAATTGCCCAAAATAAGCCCTCCCCCATGGCTTCTCTGTCAAGAATCTTGCCGTTGGCATCAACTATTCGGGCATTGATGACGTTGTCAGCGGCAAGTCCATACTTTCTGTGCAGAGAGCCATATCCACCTCCTGTAATGTGACCACCAACGCCTACACTCGGGCAAACGCCCGCTGGGTAGGCATGGACTGGACTTTTCTCGGATATTCGGTAATAAACTTCTCCAAGTGTGGCACCGACTTCAACCCAAGCTGTGTTATGGGCTATATCAACCTGGATGGCACGGAGCTTGGCGAGATCTATTATCATGAATGGCTTCTCAATGAGAGAAACAAAAGAAAGCCCTTCATAGTCATGACCTCCACTACGCACCCTCATGTGAATTTTGAGCTTTTTTGCACATAGGACAGCAGCCTGAACATGAGAATCCTCTAATGGAGTGAATATGAATTCGGGTTTCGTCATGGAAGGCAGCAAGTACCTTAGGTTTTGAGCTGTGGATTCAAGGACTGATGTGAAAGAAGCATTATTTTGGGGAGTGAAGAATGTGGTGGAAAATGGGATTGGATTTTGAGAATTCTCCTCAAGACATTGGGTGAAGAGTTTTGGGATTGGGATTGAGGAAGCTGAAGAAACCGAAAGCAAAACAAACGCAGAAGTTAGCAATAATAGCGAACTTGGAGAACCCATGATTTTGGTATTTCACGTAACCGTGCTTTTTCTGTGCTTAAAACAGCATGTTATGTCCGCTTATATACACAAATTCTGCGCCAGAAAATTGTGGTGATATACATTTAATTTAGCTACGACTAAGTCATCGTTAGGACATACATTTTATGTACGCGTTATTACGTCAACATTATAGACTAAGGTTCCATAAAAAAATTGTTTTCAGCTTTTTTTTTTTTTTTTTTCTCGTTCTTTCCGAATTCTTTCTTTTCGATATTATTGGATGATTCTTATTCATTTCAACATTATCCTATATCAACACCTAAAATGCATTTTTCCGTTTGGGATATAAAGCCCATTGACCAAAGATGTCACGGATATTTCATTTTCAAAGTCAATAATTTTGACTTTTGTTGTTTTTCTGTTTGGTTTGACAAAAATCTTTAAATCTTTTCTATAGCTGAACGCGAGATATAAAGCCTTTGACCAAACTATTGTTTGGCATAAAGCCATTCAAACAATTGTTTCTATTGTTCAATTTTTGGGTGGAAAAGTATATTTTTGTGGCTCAAATTTAATCATTCTAGGTTAATACTAATAATAATGTTCATCCACTGTTTAATTTCATTAATCTGGTTCATACTTATGATTTTTGCCATATCTATTTTCCACGATATTACATAGTCCTACTTCCCACCTCGTTGTTTTTATAACTACTATTTGTTTCTTATATTGGAGATAGTATTTTTTAACAATAACTGAACATATTAATACGTCTCACGAATGTTTAATTTACAATGCCAATTAGGAGTTTTTCTATAGCTAAATTTACACTAGATAGTTCATGCATGGTATGTTTTTTTCTAGACCTTTGTGTATTGCAGGATGTGATGAGTGGAATGACCAAAGGGATTGGTAGAATTTCTAATGGACTTTGCTTGCTCAAGAAACGGAATTCATCTAGAATAGTCAAAGCTTGCATTAAGTGTAATAAATTCCAATCTGATAGGATCAAAAGGGCTTGTTATGGCACCACAGATTAGGGCATGGCTCTTTTGATGTTTGGAGACATTTGGATGATGTAAAGAATGATATCTCAATTTTTAACCATAATAAATGTGAAATTTTCTTGCGAGCCAAGCATACAAGATTACCATTTATATCTAGCAGTTCTAAAACTACTTTGAATTATTGCACATGGATGTGTGAAGTCCATATAGGGCACCCACCCATCAAGGTTATAGATATTTTCAACTGTTGTTGAGGATTATTCTAGAGCAATGTGGACATTTTTAATGGTTTTTAAATTTGATGCGATTAAGTATATAAGGAATATTGTTGCCTATGTGGAAAATCAATTTTCTTTCAAAATAAAAACAGTAAGAATGGATAATGGAACTGAGTTTGTGAACCAAGAAATGCATGATTTTGTTTTTTTTAGCAATAAGGGAATTGATCACCAGAAAAGCTCTAACCACGACATACTTCTTAACCAAAGTAAGTATGCCACTTAACTTGTTGACCAAACATGTTTAGATGAATCGGATTTAGCTTTCACTCCTCTTTGAGCAGAATCTCAAGTTCACTACAAAAGAAACGAAGGATGATTATTACCTTCAAGAATCAGGAAGCTACAGGAGACTTATTGGTAAGTTATTGTATCTTGCGTTGACAAGACCTGATATTTCATTCATTGTGGAGGTATTATCTCAATTCGTCTAAACCCCCAAAGAATCACACATGAAGGCGGCTTTGAGATTGGTGAGGCACCTCAAGCACGGCCGAGGCATGTTTCTTTCAGCTGCAAGTCCCGTGGTTTTGGAGTTCTTTTGTGACTCGGATCATGTGGCATGCAAGGATATCAGTTGTTCGCTTACCGGGTTCCAAGTCAAGTTGGGAGTTTGTGAGAAATCCAAGAAATAGAGTACAGTATCTACCTCATCTACAGAAGCTGAGTATAGAGCCCAAGGTTAGGCATCTTCTGAGTTAACATGGATTATGGGGCTATGTAAAAAACTGCAGATTCCAAATATAGAGTCGGTGCAAGTGTATTGTGACAATCGTGCTGCGATACATATAGCGTTAAATTCGGTTTTTCATGAACATAGCAAACATATTGAAGTAAATTGCCACTTTGTGTGAGAGAAATTAGTGCAATGAACGATCACATCAAAGCATGTAAAATCTTCTGAGCAATTGGCAGATATTCTAATGAAATGCCTAGGTGGACCTCAACATGATTATATTAGAGCAAGTTGGGAACTTGTGAATATGGGGTTCCTAACTTTAGGGGGGAGTGTTGTAAATGTATGAAAGTGTATTTCCGGAACCGGTTTCGGTGCCTATCCTTTGGATAAGCACCAAGAGCTTGGCCCATCTGGGCCGTTCAGATGCAATCTGGACGGTCTAAATTTTATTTTATTTTTTAAATTGATGCTTTTTGAACCAAAAAATCTGTTTTTGAAAAAATGTTAGTTAAGAGATTATCTTTATTTTAGATTCTGTACCCATTAAAATAATTTTTTTCAAAAAAATAGAAAGTAAAAAAAAATAAGATCTGAACTGTCCAGATTAGATCTGGAGGGTCCAGGGAGACAAACTCTCCCTACCTATTCAAAGGATAGATAAGGAATCCAGTTCCGTGTATTTCCATATTATGGACTTGGCCAACTTAGTCTAAGTAATTAGGAGTAGTCCTTTTATAGTAGGACAGAATATATATATGTGGTCATGTACATTGGTGTTCTTGTAATGTTTTGTTATCAGTAACAATGATCTTGAGAGTTATTTAGGAATTTGGTTCTCTTGGTTTTTATTTATTTATTTATTTTTGGGCTCAGAAGGGTCTCTTGGTTTAACAATATTGATTACCAAAGAATAGTGACTTACAAATAAAACTCGAGCATTGGCATTTGACTGTTGTCATTATATATGTATATATGGTAAAATTATCTCCGTTTCCAATGTGCCTATGATGTAAAACTAGAAGGACCATTAGCTAGTGTGTATTATCTTACGAGAATGAAATATGGTATAGATAAACCAGAATAGGTATGCATAAAAGTATTTGTCGCAAGGAAAAATCCTAGAATTCCCTTTAATATTGGGAGAAAGAAGGACAAAATTGCTACTTTTGTAAACTTCCGGGGCAAAATTGCCCCTCAATGAAAACTTCCGGGGCAAAAATGATACTTTTTTATTGATGAGGTGGCTAACACGTGTGTTGAGGTGACGTGCCACGTGTACTGAGGTGGCATGCCATGTGTACACTCAATTAAACTTAACGGTTAAAATTAATGGAGGGGCAAATTTGCTACCTTTTTCATACTTCCAGGGCAAATTTGGTACCTTCTGAATATTTCCCGGGCAAATTTGGTACCAACAAAACTTCCGGGTACTGAGCGCCCCCTTATCAAAACTTCCGGGGTAAATTTGGTATTTAACCCTATAGATAAACCAGAATAGGTATGTATAAAAGTATTTATCTCAAGGAAAAATCCTAGAATTCCCTCTATTTTATGGGCTTGGAAAAGTGTGGATTTTCAAAAAATATTTTTTAAGAAACTTTTTTTCACTACAGGTGTCATATGTTCAAATTAAATTTTATTAGTTTAAATTTGTATATATTATTTATATAAAATGATAGTAATATTTTTAAGAAACATCAGATTTCATTATTGAAATCTTATATGTAAGAAGAAAACTTCTCTTTGCTGGGTAATCCAAGAATACTTAGCTAAACATAATAATTGAAAATCATGATTACAATGATACAACATCCTTCCAACGCCATTAATTTATTTGGTCGCCCGAACTGGTATTACGCAGCCAAAAAAAAAAAAGTTGTTTTCAGCTTCTTCTTCTTCTTCTTCTTCTTTTTTTTTTCCCAAATTCTTTCTTTTCGATATTATTGGATTCTTATTCATTTCAACAGCATCCTATATCCACACCAAAAATGCATTTTTCCGTTTGGGATATAAAGGCCATTGACCAAAGATGTCACGGATATTTAATTTTCAAAGTCAATAATTTTGACTTTTGTTATTTTTTTTTGTTTGGTTTGACAAAAATCTTTAATCTTTTTGACAGATGAACGCGAGATATAAAGCCGTTGACCAATAGTGTTGTTTGACATAAGGCCATTCAAACAATTGTTTCTACTCTTCAATATTTGGGTGAAACATTTTAATCATTATAGGTTACATAATACTAATAATAATCCTCATCAACTGTTTATTTTCATTAATCTTGTTCATACTTATGATTTTTTCTATATCTGTTTTCCACGATATTATGTAATACTACTTCTCGCCTTGGTGTTTGTATAACTACTATTTGTGTCTTATATTGGAAATAGTATTTGTTAACAATAATTTTTTTAAAATATTGTTAAAAAAACAATAATTTTTTAATTAACTTTTATTTTGATTGTTTCAACTTATAATTGTCACTTAGTTCTAGAAACAAAACTTTGACTATTTCCTTATGCGTTATCTGGTCTTTTGTATTGTTACAAAGCAGAATAAGTCTTGGTCACGAAGAATTTGTCTATTCAATATAAAAAATATGGTTTGTAGATAATTTATTTCTTAATACCGTTAATGAGATGAAGTCATGCTCAATACAATCATTTGCTTACTTTAAATGGGTAAAAAATATTTTTAAATTTAATCGATTATTTCCAAAAGATACACCAATTTTTTTTGGCAAAATACAAAAGCGGAAAGGCTTCTCTCTATTTCCCTTATTGTCCACTTCCTTATTTAAATTGTTAGATCAACTCTACGGTTCAGATTTAATATCCTATAAACAGTTTAAAAAAATATATAAAATACTTTAATAAAAGTATAATGATATGAACTATTTAAATTGAATTTTAATGTTTTAAATTTATTTATTTACATTTTTTGTCATTTAATATTATAATAATATTTTCATGAGATATTAAATCTCACTCACAAGAGAAGCTAACGATGTAAATAATGACATGGAGAGAAGTTAACGGTAAGAGAAATGGAGAGGCCCTTTTCCTGAAAGATATACCTATTTAATTATAAAATATACACTTGTCAAAGTCACAAAAGAATATGACAATTCTAAATGAAAAAAAACCTAAGTGCATCCTGGAGCAGTACCAAAATTCAAATTCTATACTTTTAACAAACTCCTAACTAGACCAACATGTCAAGTTATAGATTTAAAATTAGAATCTAATCGAATTTAGAAGATAGTGAACCTACCCAAAGGAAAAATGCTTTTAGGGTGTCTGGGTGTTTAAGGCCAAGTATAAGGCTGATGGAAGCCTAGATAAGTTTAAGGCCCTTTTAGGAGTTAAGCACTATATAAAAAGGAGGGAATATATTTTTATGAAACATTCTCACCTGTTGTGAAAATAGTAACAACTTGCATGATACTTACATTAGCTACTGTAAATAACTGGATTTTGTGGCAAATGGATGTGGATAACACATTGGAAACCTTCATGAGGAGGTCTATATGATGATTCCTTAGGGTTATCAATGAAAGGGGGAGACTGGATTTAAAGTGTGTAAGCTGTAAAAGTCATTGCATGACCTTAAGCAAGCCTCCAGATAGTGGAGTGAGAAATTAACTTACTCCCTATTAAAAGGTGGTTTCCAACAGAGTAAGTATGATTATGCTCTTTTCCATAAGCAAACTAAACATGGTAGGTTGTATATTCTTGCATATGTTGATGACTTGATGATTATTGGGAATAACATAAAGATGATTAACGGTGTGAAGAAATGTTTTCTTAGTGAACTTAAGATTAAGGATTTTGGAACCATGAAGTATTTCCTATAGGGTTGAATTGGTTCGCTCTAACCACAACGTGCTTCTTAACCAAAGAAAGTATGCCACTGAACTTGTTGACCAAACAGGTTTAGATGAATTGGATCCAGCTTTCACTTCTTTTGAGTAGAATCTCAAGCTCACTGCAGAAGAAACAAAAGATGATCATTACTTCAAGAATCAGGAAGCTGCAGGAGACTTACTGGTAAGTTATTGTATCTTACATTGACAAGACCTGATATTTCATTCACTGTGCAGGTAGGATCTCAATTCGTGCAAACCCCCCAAAGAATCACACATGAAGGCGACTTTGAGATTGGTGAGGTACCTCAAGGACACTCTAGCCCGGGGCATCTTTCTTTCAGCTACATGTCCTATGGTTTTGAAGTGATTTTGTGACTCGGATAATGCTGGATGCAAGGATACCAAGTGTTCGGTTACTAGGTTCCTAGTCAAGTTGGGAGGCTTGTTAATTTGTTGCAAATCCAAGAAATAGAGTACGATATCTACCTCATATGTAGAAATTGAGTATAGAGCCCTAACTAAGGCATCTTCTTAGTTAACATGGATTGTGGTGCTATGTAAAGAATTGCATAATCCAATATCGAGCTAGTGCAAGTGCATTGTGACAACCGTGATGTGATACATATAGCTACAAATCTGGATTTCCACGAACGTATCAAACACATACATTGAAGTAGATTGCCACTTTGTGTGAGAAAAACTAATGCAAGGAATGATTACATTTAAGCATGTAAAATCCTCTAAGCAATTGGTAGATATTCTGACGAAATGCGTAGGTGGACTTCAACATGATTATAGGAACTTGTGAATAGATGGTTCCTAACTTGAGGGGGAGTGTTGTAAATGTATGAAAGTATATTTCCATGTTATGGGCTTGACCCTCTTAGTCTATAAGTAATTAGAAGTGGTATGTTTATAGCAGGACATGATATATATATATATATATATATATATATATATATATATATATATATATATATATATATATATATATATATATATATATAAGTATATGGTCATGTACATTGGTCGTGTTGTTGTAATGTTTTGTTATTAGTAACAATAATATTGAGAGCTATTTAGGAATTTGGGTCACTTGGTTTAACAGTTTTGGTTACCAAGGAATAGTGACTTTAAAACTCGAGGATTGGCATTTGACTACTCTCATTTTATATGTATACATGTAGCACTAGAAGGACGATTAACTAATTTGTATTATCTTATTAGAATAGAATATTGATTTGATACAGACCTTGGTCGTATCAGGGTCAAATCACTATTTACTGAAAGAGGAGCTTTATACCCAAGAGGGGTTAGGGTTTGCTTTCTTGGTGGGAGGTTGCTTGGGAGACATTTTCGCAGTGATGGAAGGTTGAAGAAGACGAAGAGGATTAGGGCAAACTGGAGGTTTGAGTGATGTGAAGTGACGAGTTTGCAACTGTAGTATATATAGGGCACGCGATGAACTCGAGCTCACAACTTGTGGGCTCGAGTTCGTCATAAAATTCCACTTACCTGGACTTCAAGAGTGTACTGAGAACTCTTGAACTTCCTCGTGAACTTGAGGTTCTTACTTATGGGCTCGAGTTCAGGTTGATTTTTCAGCTGGGTTGCTCTCTGCAACTCTCGAACTCGAGTTCGTCATTGATAGGCTTGAGTTCACCATGTCTGCGGTCCATTGTAGCTCTCTGCCTGAAATGAACCTGAGGTTCATTAACTAATGAACTCGAGTTCATGACTCATTTGTCTTTCAATTCTCTTCTGCCTTCCTCGAGCTCGAGTTCACAAGGCACAGGCTTGAGTTTGTCTCAATTTTTAGCAGATGTTAGATAAAAACATCCTGCATAAAACATATCTAGAAGCTCCGATGCTTAAGTCAGTAACAATTAATCATCAAAACTTAAACTAACATTGGGTTAAGAATAAACTTACAACTCATTGGGATTTACCATTCTCAATTCTCTCCTTATGAAGTTGAATTGCTCCTTGGCTAGAGGCTTGGTGAAAATGTCAGCAAGTTGAAGATGAGTTGGGATGAACATTACTTTGACATCTCGCTTTTGAACATGATCCCGAATGAAGTGGTGCCTCACATCAATATGCTTGGTTCTTGTATGTTGCACAGGATTCTTGGCCAAGTTTATTGTGCTAGTGTTGTCACACAATATTGGGATCTCCTTCAAGTGCACTCCCAAATCAGCAAGTTGTTGCTTCAACCATAGCACTTGAGCACAGCAACTTGAAGCAGCCACATACTCAGCTTCGGTTGATGACACGGCTATAGTTGTTTGCTTCTTGCTGAACCAAGACACCAGTGAGTTGCCAAAGAACTCGCATTGGCCACTTGTGCTCTTTCTATCCGTCTTGTAGCCAGCATGGTCCGAATCCGAGTATGCCACTAAGTGCTCCGGCTGACCCTTGGGAAACCATAGTCTAAGAGTCTTTGTATCAGAGAGATATCTGAATATCCTCTTTACATGTTCAGCGTGAGACTCTTTAGGAGCGGATTGGAATCGTGCACACATCCCCACACTGAATTGGATGTCTGGGTGGCTTGCGGTTAGATAGAGTAATGAGCCAATCATTCCTCTATACTTGGTGATGTTGAAATGCTTGCCCTCTTCATCAGCATCCAAGGAAGTGGTTGTGCTCATTGGTGTGTCAGCTCTATTGCACTTGTCCATCCCAAACTTCTTCAGCAAATCATTTAAATACTTGGTTTGGGATATGAATATCCCATCTTTTCGTTGCTTGATTTGCAGTCCAAGGAAGTAGTTGAGCTCTCCCATCATTGACATCTCAAACTCACCCTGCATAGTCTTGGAAAATTCCTCACACAAGGAGTCATTAGTAGCACCGAATATAATGTCATCAACATAAATTTGAACAATTAAAATCTCATTCAATTTATTTTTCTTAATAAATAGTGTTGTGTCAGCTTTGCCTCTGATAAATCCTTGATTGAGTAAGAATTGACTCAATCTTTCATACCAAGCTCTAGGAGCTTGCTTAAGGCCATAAAGTGCTTTCTTTAGTTTGAAAACATGATCTGGAAATTGTTCGTTTTCAAAACCTGGAGGTTGTTCTACATACACCTCCTCTTGAATAAAACCATTTAAAAATACACTTTTGACATCCATTTGAAAAAGTTTAAAACCTTTTACACATGCAAAGGCTAGAAGAACTCTTATGGCTTCCAATCTTGCCACTGGAGCATAAGTTTCTTCATAATCAATTCCTTCTTCCTGATTATAGCTTTTGGCAACCAATCTTGCCTTATTTCGGACAATGATTGCTGACTCATCTCATTTGTTTTTGAATACCCATTTAGTGCCAATGACCGGATGATCTTTAGGCCTAGGTACCAAATCCCAAACTTGATTTTTGTCAAATTGATGTAATTCCTCTTGCATAGCAATCACTCAATCATTGTCTGAAAGGGCTTCTTCTATCTTAGAGGGTTCAATGTGTGAAATGAATGCAGAAAATGTGACCTCATTTAAAGTACTATTTCTAGTTCTTACTCCTTGGTTCACATCGCCTATAACTTGGTCTAAGGGATGATTCCTTATATATTTCCAAGCTCTAGGTTGAGACTGATCAGGGTTTTCCAAATTATTTTCAGGATCAACCTCAAAAACATTTTCAGAATTTTCAGATTGAGAAGGAGTAGTTTTCGAAAAAAATTGGTTTTGAAAATGGTCTCTTCCTCTTCATCCACGGATTTATCAACATCATTTTCACCAAACACAACATGTATAGATTCTTCAACAATCTTAGTTCTAGTATTAAAAATTCTATATGCTTTACTCCTATTAGAATAGCCAATGAAAATGCCTAAATCAGCTTTAGGATCGAATTTACCAAGATTGTCTTTACCGTTATTATGCACATAGCACTTACAACCGAAGACATGTAGGTGGCTGAGGTTTGGCTTTCTCCCTTTGTAGAGTTCGTATGGAGTCTTATTCAGCTTTTTCCTCAAGTATGCTCGGTTGGAGATGTAGCAAGCCGTACTCATGGCGTCAGCCCAAAACACTTGTGAGGTGTTGTATTCGTTCAGCATTGCTCGCGCCATCTCGGTGAGTACTTTATTCTTTCTCTCCACTACACCATTTTGTTGTGGTGTTCTTGGTGCTGAAAAATTGTGGTCGATGCCCATACCATCACAGAACTCAGCAAAGGCATGGTTCTCAAATTCTCCACCATGATCGGTCCTTATACCTGAAATTGAAAGACCTTTCTCGTTCTGGACTTTCTTGGCAAAGGAAACAAACTGATCGTATGTTTCATCTTTGGATGATAAAAATATAGTCCAAGTAAATCTAGAAAAATCATCAACAATGACCAAAGTATATAAATTTCCACCAAGGCTTTTTACTCTAGTTGGTCCAACTAGATCCATGTGAAGAAGTTGAAGAGGTTTATTAGTTGAAATCTCATTTTTCGCTTTAAAAGAAGATTTGGTTTGTTTTCCTTTTTGACAAGCGTCACAAATCATATCATTTTTGAAATTCAACTTAGGAATACCAATAACCAAATCCTTTTTCAGCAACTTGTCAAGTTGATGCATATTAACATGAGCTAATCGCTTATGCCAAAGCCAACTTTCATTCAAGTTACTAACAAAACATTTTTCTGAAACAGAAGCATTGCTAGAGAGATTGAGGGTATAACAGTTACCATCTCTAGGAGCTCTAAATAAGGCTTTACTTTTCAAATCATTTGTGGAGACTAAATCCTTTTTAACAATAAAGCACTCATCAGAATCAAAGATAACTAGGTTACCTTTGGCGGTACTTTGACTCACACTTAGGATATTGTGACACAATCCTTCTACCAAGTAGACGTCTTTGATGAGAGGACCTTCATTGTTGCCTGTCTCACCAATGCAAGCGATTTTGCCCGATTGGTCACCTCCAAATGTGACTCTACCACCATCTTTTAGCTTTATTGAAAGAAATTTGGATTTGTCCCTAGTCATGTGTCTTGAGCATCCACTATCAATATACCACTTGTTGGGCCTTGATGCTCTAAGACATACCTGCAATTCATAATGAATCAAGTCTTAGGTACCCATCTTTTCTTGGGTCCTTTGGGGTTAGCATGTACCTTGGGAACATAAGTTTCTTTTGGTACCCATTTATAATTTCCTACAGGCTTAATTTTTCTTTCCTTCTTGTGAAAACAAGATGATGTTGAATGACGCTTCCTATTGCAGTAGTTACAATGTGCAAATGGATTTGAAGAATGTACAGATTTGGTAAAATAGTTCATGTAAGATTTCTGTCCACTCTTTTTCTTGCCTTTCTTCTTATCAAAGTCTGGTTTGTAACCAATGCCCGAACGATCATTTATAAAACGTTGTTGTTTAAGGATTACATTGAGCATTTCACTTCCCTTAGTGAATTTCTCAAGTGCTTTTGTTAATTGTAAATTCTTTTTCTCCAAAATGGGGCATTCATCACAGACTAGAATTTCAGGAGAAGAAAGATTTTGAACTTGTAATTTAAGAGTGGTATTTTTCCTCTTCAAGTTCAAATACTTATCAGCTAATTTTTCAAATTCAGCTTGCACATTGAGATATTCAGTAAAAAGATCATCATAGGAAGGTTTTGACTCGTATACCTCATTGCTTTCATCTTGTTGCTCTTCTTCCTCAGCAACTAGGCATATGTTGGCTTTTTCTTCTTCATCCTCTTTAGCTTCATCTTCATCAGATGAATTGTCACCCCATATGGCTGAGACATATGCCTTCTTTTTGAATTTTTTAAACTTCTTATCTTTCTCTTAATTCTTCAGCTGAGGACATTTTGACTTGATGTGTCCAGGCTTCTCGTATTCATAGCAAATGATCGGCTTCTTTGATTCGTAGCTGGAGCTACCCTTTTGAAATTTCTTGAAGCCTTGATCCCTTTTGTAGAACTTCTTGAATCGCTGGACCACCATGCCTATCTCTTCATCCTCATCTTCATCTTCCTCATCCCTTGTCGTGTTGAGAGCAACTCCCTTGTTGCGATTATTTCCACCGTTGACATCATCCAAGTCCTTTTTGAATCTCAATTTACTCTCATACTCAGATAAACTACCAAACAGGGCTGCAACTGAAGTCATTGACTCTCCACGAGCTTCCTCAATAGCAGTAACCTTTGCTTCCCAATCTTTTGTCAGAATATTGAGAATTTTTCTCACTTGAGATCCTTGATCATATACCTTTCCCAAGGCTGTTAGTTGGTTGGTTAGATGAGTGTATCTCAGCTGAAATTCACCAATGCTTTCTCCTTGCTTCATCCGCAGTAGATCATACTCAATGGTTAGAGTGTTGATGCGGTTCTCTTTGATTCCAGATGTTCCTTCATACGCGATTTCTAGAGCCTTCCACATCTCTTTTGCAGTTGACAAGTTAAAGATCCGAAAGTACTCTTTTTGACTAAGAGCACTCTGAAGCATTAAGATAGCCTTGCTGTTGAGAGTGATGTTCTTCTTATCATCATCATCAAATTCAGCTTCAGTCTTTGAAACAGAGATGCCTCCTTCAGTCTTGACAGGTACATAATCTCCAGTTTCAAAGACTCTCCACAAGCCATATTCAGAGGCCATTATGAACACACGAAATTTAGCTTTCCAAAAAGAATAGTGCTCGCCGTTGAAGCCGGGAGGTCTATTGATAGAAGCTCCATTGGAAGAATTCCTTCCATAGTGATCCTTCTCGAGTGGTTAAACTCTTCTGAGAAGACCAGACTCTGATACCAAATGAAAGAGGAGCTTTATACCCAAGAGGGGGGTGAATTGGGTATATTAAAAATTTTCGAAACTTGTTCTGTTTTTAAACACTCAGAACAGAGCAGAATAGAGGAGATAGGGAGAAAAGCTTTGCACACAGCGATTTATACTGGTTCGGTCCTTTCTCTGACCTACATCCAGTCCCCAAGCCTCACTTGGGATTTTCAATCCACTAAATTCACGACAACTGATTACAATCTCTGTACTCAGAGTAGTTCTTTCTCTAGAACTCACTCCCCCTTACAAGATGTAATCAATACACCCAACCACCAAGTCCCCTGACTTGTGGTTATCACAATCAATGAGTGATTTTACAATAAAGAACTCTCTCACAGAGTAGATAGGATGAACACTGAAGTACAAATGTCAATATGACACTATTACAGATGAAAAACTAAACACTATGAATGATCTTAATAAAATTTTCACTCTCAGTTAGTGTATCAGCTTGAGAGGGTGTTAATGCACTCTATTTATAGGTAGAGGGCATTAATTGACCGTTGTAGCTTGGATTGAACCACTGGAGAAGTTGCCCAAGTGTTCTGAAGTGGTTTTGGGTCTTCTCTCTCTTGTTTACCCCTAATCCAGTTAGCCAAGTCATCATAGTTGACTTTCTGCGAATTAATCCGTTGGAGAGGAGTTTTCTTGTTTCAGCTAACATCCTTAAATGCTTTGTAAGTGTGTGCAGAAGGATTTGGGTAGAAGGAGTAACTTTTGTGCTTTGCAACAAATGCTCTGAGTTGCTTTTTGCTTTATACTCTAACCCCTCTCAAACATCTTCTCAAGCTATTTCTGACCGACCTGTCCAAACAAAACAGCGATCTTCACGTCTTAAGGATGGGATTGATAAGTCAATCAGAGGCGTTCAAGGGGAAATCTCTGAAATTCCTCCTCCCAGACCCAAAGGCGTTGTCATCAGAGAGGAACGGACGAAGAAGAGGCATGATCCAGAGCCTCCGGTTCAAGGGAAAGGGAAAACTCCTCAAGCAGCGGCACCTCTGAGAAAGAAGCAGCCTTTGAAGAGGAAGAAGACCACCGGTGTCCACTCGGTTCCCACTCCCAGCCAAGCCAGTGGCCAGACTCATCCTCAATCTCAACAACAGGAGCAATCTGCTCCTCAGGTATCTCAGACACTACCTGCCCTGTTTGAAATTTATAATCACAAGAGATGCCCTCCTGGTTTCAGTGAGGAACCATGTAGGATGAGTGCCGAGGAAGGAATTTTGTTCAAAAAGAAATTTGATGACAAAAGAGTATTTTGCCCGATTGTATCAGTGGATATGGCAAAAATCAAAGAGGAATGTAGCCTAGACTTGAGTCCCTAGTTGAAACCATTTGAGCCTCTGATTTCCATCAAGGCTCCTTATAGCCCCAAACTTGTAAAAGTATTTTATTTCCATATGAGATCTGCCAACATTTTGGATTCTGAGGGAAACTTAGTGGAAGAAAGAATAATCACTAAGGTTCGAGGACAATAGATTATCATTACCCCTGCCTACCTAAATTCAATTCTCCAAATCTCTAATCCTCCTAAGCCAGAGACCCATAGATACAAGCAGCAAGCCATCTTCAGTCTGCTGAGACCTGATGAACCAGTTCCTGAAGGATTGGAGATCCTTAACTTCACCCCTGCTGCAATGCCCCCAAGGAACCGGGCAATATGGTACATATACACGAGGGATTTGCTACAGAAGGGAGGCAACTTTACTCACTTCGCCAAAAAGGACTTCAACATATTTGCTTCTATACTGGACAAGCAACCTCAGAACGTGGGGTACTGGCTGTTTCACGAGATTGCCAAGTTTGCCTTCCACTCCCGGCAATCCTCTCAGATTCCCTTCCCAAGTTTGGTTTCTATCATTCTATTCCATGAGAAGATTTGGTACTTGGCTGCCAATGATCCTCCACAGTATCCAATTGAGTTTGGGCAACATATTATGAATCTAATGAGAGTTGATAGGCCTGAGGGATCTGACCAGTCTAGAGCCCCAAGGAGATCAAAGCCAACAAGGTCCAGAGCAACTCACTCAAGAGCAGAGGAAGCTCAAAGTGCTCCACCTCCCTCAGATTTTGATGTCAAGGTTCAGGAAATTGTAGACAAGGCAGTTTCCAATTTGATTGAGGGTATTGAGCTGGCTGTCGGGAAGTTGGTTTCCGAGGTGAACAAGGGCCACAGTGATTTGGTGGACATTCAAGAAGGGTTCAGAGCTGAACAAGAGGCCTTGAAGAACTAGATCAGTGATCAAGCCTCCACCATATCTACTATGTTGGTCACAATGATGAGTTTGAGCGACAAGATGGACAAAATATTGAAGACTCAGTCATCGGATGCTTCTACTTCAGTGCCTGCTCCTCCAGATTCTACACCAGTACTTGAACCTCAGCTTGATCCTGTGTGTGCACCCCTTGTCTCTGATCCTATCACTATAGCTCACACTGAACCTCACATTGAACCTGAAGCCCAGCCTTCTTCTTCCCCACCTTTTGCTGATGACAAAGGGGGAGAGAGTGTTGTGGAGTGATTTAGAATGTTGTGGAGAGTTGAACTTTGAATTGTTCATAATTGTGTATTTTGATATTTTGAACTCTTTGTGATTTTGAACTCTTTGTGTGTATTATTTTTGCATTTTTAAGTCATATGAAGTTTCAGTTGCCTATGATTGTTTGTGCTTCTGCTGTGTTTCTGTCATTGTCTCTGATAACTTGCTCAATTCTCTGATATCTTGCAAACATTTTTCACAAACTGAACTTCAAAGAGAGTTTCAAAATTAGATTTCAAAATCAATTGTTTACAAGTGTTGTCATCATCAAAAAGGGGGAGAATGTTAGTTCTCAATGTGTTTTGATGATTACTAACAATTGTAAACAATGTTGAAAAGGTTTGACAGAATTTAGGATAGTTTAAACTTGGAATTTTCTATCTGTCAAAACCAAACTCGAGCCTGGATTTGACAGAGAACACAAACTTGCCAAACTGATTTTCAAACTCGAGACTGAACCTGAAGTTTAAAATCAAATCTTTGAGAAGTTCACATGAACTCGAGCCTACTGAGGTCAAACTTGAGTTCATCTTTTCCAGAGAGTTTTGAACTTTGAAAACATGTTTTAAACTCTATACTTGCTCTCTTCAAACCTCAAGTTTGAAAGTTTTCAAAGAAAATTTTAAGAGTATGAACTCGAGCCTGTCATGGCAAACTCGAGTTCATCTCTGGCGGGACAAGTTGTTTCAAACTTGAAGATATTTTCAAACTCTGCACTGTTCCATTGAAAGAAAAGTTTTCTAGTTTGAAAAGTTCTCAAGAGCTCAAATTCGAGCCTAGCATTCTCAAACTCAAGCCTAGTTTTGGCCGAGAGCTTTCTGAGTTTTTCCTAAGACATACAAACTCAAGCTCATGTATGTCAAACTCGAGTTCAAAACTTCCAGAGAGCAAAGAACTGTTTTTAAGCCTTTTTAAACTCGAGCCTAAAAGTTCCAGAGAGCTATAGACTTGTCAATACATTGTCAAACTCGAGTCTGTGCTCTTCAAACCTCAGGTTCACTCTTTCAGTCAAATTGAACTTTGTCCAGAAAAACTTCGAACTCGAGTTCATTACTAACAAACTCGAGTTCATCATACAAAGTAAAAGTTGTCAGATTTCAAAAACGTGACACTCTACTATTTATGGACCAAACTTGAGTTCATACTTGGAAAACTCGAGTTCATTTTAACCCGAGAGCATTTTGGTTTTTCAATGACTTGAGAACCTCAGGTTTAGAAAACAAACCTCAGGTTTACAGCTTTTGAACTTACATAACTTTGAACACTGAAGCCTCGAACTCGAGCCTGTAAGAACTAAACTCGAGTTCGTGACGCTGGTTCAGAATTTTGAATTTGGGCATTTCAGAAATCAATGTTATTTGATCCTATTCTCTTCCAATATTATTCTCTGATATTCCCTGCTATGTTTAACGTATTTGTTAGTGGATTTCAAAGCATTAAAGAATGTTTGGTGAGAGGTTAGAGTATAAAGCAAAAAGCAATCAGAGCATTTATTGGAAAGCACAAAAGTTACTCCTTCTACTCAAATCCTTTTGCACACACTTACAAAGCATTTAAGGATGTTAGCTGAAACAAGAAAACTCCTCTCCAACGGATTAATTCACAGAAAGTCAACTATGATGACTTGGCTAACTGGATTAGGGGTAAACAAGAGAGAGAAGACCCAAAACCACTTCAGAACACTTGGGCAACTTCTCCAACGGTTCAATCCAAGCAACAACGGTCAATTAATGCCCTCTACCTATAAATAGAGTGCATTAACACCCTCTCAAGCTGATACACTAACTGAGAGCGAAAATTTTATTAAGATCATTCATAGTGTTCAGTTTTTCATCTGTAATAGTGTCATATTGACATTTGTACTTCAGTGTTCATCCTATCTACTCTGTGAGAGAGTTCTTTATTGTAAAATCACTCATTGATTGTGATAACCACAAGTCAGGGGACTTGGTGGTTGGGTGTATTGATTGTTGGGATTCGTACACGTAGCGGATTAAAAATTTCTTACGAATCCTTCCGAAGGATCACTCAACGATGTTTAAATCAGAGTTAAGGAAACCGAATCATACCTTGTGTTGAACTATTCCGCGTTCCGTTCCTTTGATCAGGTGGGCTACCTTCTCGAACAACACGTCTGCGTCTCGTTTCTTTGATTAGGTGGGCGATCAACACGTCCGCGTCTCGTTCTTTCGATCAGCAGAATTCGACTCTTGGATCGGCTTCCTCTACTGGTATCCACACGAACAATCCCCAAAACACGGTTGCGGCAGCGTGCTAGCGCTTCTTGTGCGTCTCTCTCTCTCAAGTTGCTCTAGGGTTTCTCGCGGCTTTTCTGAATACGCTCGACTGAAAATCCCGTAGGTTTTTCTAAACCCGATAGGCGTATTATATAACCAAAATTAATCCTTTATTAATTTTGGAAATTCGGATTTTTGAATCTGGTCAACATATCAATCACATCTATCTCATAAATGTAATTGAATATATTAAAAGCCAGATTTGGAAATCCGAGTTTTGAATTTAAATCAAATCTAAATTTAAAGCCTTTTGATTTAATTTATCATCATAAATTAAATCCGAGATATGATATCTATCTATTTAATTAAATCTGAGATACCATATCTCAATTTAATATTAAACAGATATACGATATCTTTATTCGAAATTAAATGAGATACAATATCTCTATTTGTTTCAGATATTTAATTTATCAAATAAATTAAATACTAAACAAATATCATATATAATATTATAATCTCAATTTATAATATATATATATATTAATTTCGAATTATATATATATATATATATATATATATATATATATATATATATATATATACCTAGATCAAATTTAGTATTCATTTAATCTCAGATTAATCTGAGATTCAATGAACCTAGACACTTTCACCCGTGTTGGATTATTCTTGTGTGCGACCCTGCAGGCCCATATGAGATTGGCAGTGGGCCAACACTGTATCAGCCCACAAGTCGCAAGCGGCCTCTAGCAAGACATTGCAACTACCCAATTCACATGGGAATCGATGACACGATACTACCTATTGTACAACCATGTCACATCCCTTTTGTCACGCGATAATTTGGTCAAGGATGAGGCATAGATAATGTCAACTTCCTTTTCTTGACCAATGCTTTCTCGATTCTCGAGTAGTCTAATAAGTGAAATGGAAACTCCTTTCCATCACAGTATGGCCATACATTTCTTAGACTCACTCATCGAGGGGCCCAGCATTATCTCTCTACATATGTGAGGGACAAATCCCATCTTGACCACTCACATTCCTCCGCATGAAAACCACTGATCCTGATCCTAGCCTTTATCATCACCCGGTCAAAGGTGACTTTTGACTAGGTCAAAGACCAGTGACTCATCATGTAGGAATCCATGATGGTCTCAGGTCATAGGGCGTCGTGACGCGGTTATACATGAGATAAGCTTATGACTTAATCCATGCAGCTTTCTCATAGTGGGTCGGTCCAGCACCTTGTACTCTTACAAGTGCCCATGACTTTGATTCGTATCTCCATACCTCATCAAAGTCATACTGATCTTATTTCATCTTCACTCCCGTGTAGATGACCGACCAGGGACATTTAGGATAATCTATAAGATTATCCAGGGATGCAGTTATCAATACGAACATGCAAACGAAAATGATAACAAAAGAGAATACTTTAAATAACTTAAATATCCAAAGTACAATGAATTGCCCCTAGGGCATAATTTCCAACATTGATTACATCTTGTAAGGGGGAGTGAGTTCTAGAGAGAGAACTACTCTGAGTACAGAGATTGTAATCAGTTGTCGTGAATTTAGTGGATTGAAAATCCCAAGTGAGGCTTGGGGACTGGATGTAGGTCAGAGAAAGGACCGAACCAGTATAAATCGTTGTGTGCAAAGCTTTCCTCCCTATCTCCTCTGTTCTGCTCTGTTCTGAGTGTTTAAAAATAGAACAAGTTTCGAAAATTTTTAATATACCCAATTCATCCCCCCTCTTGGGTATAAAGCTCCTCTTTCATTTACCACGAATTAATATGCAATATAATACAAACAACTCGGGATTTTTCTCTTATCAAAAAGTTTTTTATTTTTAATTCTTTAGGTTAAACTAAGTGCTAAAAACATGGTTAGAAAATGGGTTTTGAAATTGGTTTTCTCTAAATTAAAATTCATGAAATAAAAATAAACTAATTCTATTCTTGGGAAAATTCCAAATAAATGACACTTGAATTTGCAAAACCCCCAGAAGTCCGTCGAATTTGTAAAAAGACTGAGAGGTGATAAGGACTTTTGGGGGATATGCAAATTCGAACCAAATGACCATTTTGCCCTTAGTTATAAAATAAGGGCAAAATGGTCATTTGGCTCGAATTTGCATATCCCCCAAAAGTCCTTGTCACCTCTCAGTCTTTTTGCAAATTCGACGGACTTCTGGCGGTTTTACAAATTCAAGTTGTATTTTTATGGAATTTTCCCTCTATTCTTTTTGGTATTTTTGGAAAATAATGAATAATATTTTGGATTAAAATGGTTTAATGATAGATGCTCTTGTTAATGAAGAAAGTGGCAAACCTCACTTAGAAAGTATGAGAGTAAAAACTTCATTAAGCATTAATGCCAACATTCCCAATTAATAGTAGATCCTACAACTATAGCTAACCACTACCTCTTGAGATATTGTTTAGAACCACTTAATATGCAATTTTTAATTGGAATAATGCAATATGAGTCTTCTTAAATTTGAGTACTAACTAGCCCCTTAAGGATACAAATCAACCACATTAATTAGACAATACCACGCTAATCAACATAGCTTCATTGCAACCACAAAGAAATTTAAACACATATAACCTTCACACCACAAAATTCAATCTCAACTACAAATATTAATCTAACAAAGACAATTAACATCAATCTCAGTTCCAGAATCATATAATAATTCTTAAAACTAGGAAGTCCAAATACATAACTCTAGACTAATGGAATGACAGATAAATCTCCCCTAAGTAAGTATATGTGAGCTCAAGTCATCTCTAATTCATCGCCAAGAGCACAAAATTGCCTAACTACTCATGAAAATAGCTTCAAGAAACATAATCACTCTCTGATTCAAACATCTAGCTACAAAATCACTGATTAAAATGACAAATTAGCATTAAATCAAGGAAGCATGTCACGCCCTGAAAATTAAGGGGTGACCAGCACGGAAAATGAGCAAACTCACATTCCTTAAGCCTTAAACTTATAAACGGATATTAAATACTCATATACATATATAAATATCTATTGCAAGGGAAGACATGGACCCTACTTGTAGACTACGTGGAGCATCTAAACTACAAATGTTAATACATAAATGAAAACTTAACTTTACATTCACTAGAAGTTGATCCAAAATATATCTACAAGCTTGGTCAGCGATGACAATCTTCACCATTCAACTGAAGGTACAAGGTTAGCAATGCCATCTGAGGACAAAAATTTTCCGGTGAATAACGTCCCATTTATAAAATTGAATGAAATATTAATGAATGTAATTTAATCAGATTTAAATTTGAATCATAATAGTACGACAATGATAAATATAAGTGAAACCATATAAAATATCATTAATGAAATAATTCCAAGTACATAGTAAAACCTTTGATTTAAAATAATCAATTAAAACCATAATTTTCAATCCTCATCTTTCCATAGGACCTCAACAGAACGGAATAACAAGCGTGGACACACAGTCCACGAGGAAAAGTAGCCAAGCGAGGCATAGAAGTCACAAAAACAAGCGTGGACACACAGTTTACAAGGGTAAGTAACCAAGCAAGCGTAGCACGAGGCTACGAAACAAGCGCAGGTAACCTACGTATAACAAGCGTGAGAAGAAATCCCACGAATATCAAGCGAACTCGAGGTTAACCATGGTGCACCAAGGACTAACAGTATTGCTGTTAGTAACCAGCATTCTGTATTCAGTCCTTTCAAAAAAATATTTACAAGCATGTCCGAGGCTGATTTACCAATAGCAAACAAATAAATTTTCCTCTAATGGTAAGAACTCAAAAGGAATATTTTGTAACAAAAGATCCCAGCATGAGTTTACAAAAGTCTCAAAACATTTCTTTCCAACTCTATCAATCAAAAGTCTTTCCATATAATAGTAACTTGCATAAGGGCATTTTAAATATAAGACCATCTAAATATAAAAGTTTAAAAAAAAAAAGTATCTCATAACTTTTCTTATAAATTCTTTGCATAAAAATTTATAAACGAGAAAATGTTATAAACCATTAACCTCATTTAAACATATAAATAACAATAAGCAATTGATATAATTTCAACAAATCTGTCTTAAGGAAACTAGTACTTAAGAAAGCTGAAAATTTAATAAAATTATAGCAAATAAAATATCATTTATAAAAATAATAATGAAACGCAATTCACGCACCTCTTGAGTTCCCAAAATATAACTTGCCCTTTCCACAACTTCCCAAAAATGATCACCCTTAACAGCCACTTAAAGACCTAGACCAGAGAAACTAACTATCTCAGTCCCTCAATAACATTATTTTACATCCTATGCTTTCTAAGATTAAAATCCATATAAAAGCCAATATAAAACTTTTTGTGAGTGGCTCTACTTGCAACAATCCTTCATTTGATTTTCAATTACACGACAACAAAAATATAAAATAAAATAATAAAAAATCAAACCCTTTATACTCTAATCAAAATTGCCCCCAAGCTACTTATCAATTTACATCAATTAAGAAGCACACCTTAAATCCACCCACTTCCCACTTTAGCAGCCAAAGTAATTTAAGTGAAAGTTCATATCCAATTTTTTGTTTCAAACCCTCTTTAGACATTTTGACAAACACCTTGAAGGCAATTTTTTTTTTATTTTATTTTATAAAATTATTACCCAAACCACACCATTCATCAACAAAACCTCAAAAGGCTTTATAATCGTTAGACTCATTAACAAAAATATAGCTGCTAAAGTTCTAGATACCATGGATCATTAAATAATAATAATAAAAAAGAATCAAATCGTGTTTCTTAAATTAAATCGTATCCTTACTTTGTTTTTTTTTTTTTGGTTTTAATATACAATCCTTTTAGTCAGTAACACCCACAATAAACCAAAAAGGGTTCAAACATCTCACGCACAAATAACACACGAGAAAAGGGGACATCAGTTCACACAACTACATACACCAATAAATCAAAGAGAGATAGGGACGGATCACAAATGAATAATGAAGAAAATAAAACTGTTTGACAAATAAAAAAAAGTGAGAAATTAAAACTTACAATACCGACATAGACGCATCAAAGAGGAAGGAGAAATAGGATGCAAACTTAATCTCCTCGTACTACCATGACAGACAAAAAGAAGAGAGAGGAGGAGTCGGACACTTCGCACCAAGATAGCGGCGGATGGAGCTCGCCCATACCGGAGACGTGCGAAGATGATAAGGATAGAGGAGGGCGGTATTGGGATTCAACGGAATAGAGGGAGCAAGGGCTTTGAGCCTTTGAGAGTTTCTTGAATCTTCTCTTGCCAACCTCAATTGAAACTGACGGGATAGAGATAAAAATCTGCTGGGTACATGGTAATTTAATTATTAAGGTAGAATAAAAAGAAGGACAAATGTGCAATTTTATACACGAAGTTTGCCCCATGAGCGTCTAGCACCACGAAGTATTTTTGGAGAAAAAGTACACATGAAGTTACGTTTTGGGAGCGCCCAGCACCACGGTCGTTAATTGACTGTTAACTTAAATGGAACGCTGATGCGGACTGATACGTTGACGTAGACGCTGACGTGGAATAAAAAAAATAAAAAATTTTAAAAAAAATTAGAAAAAATTTAAATTTAAATAATTATAAAAAAATAGAAAAAATTCAAAAAATGAGGAAAAAATTAAAATAATTAGAAAAAATTCAAAAAAATTAGGAAAAAATTCAAAAATTAGAATAATTATAAAGAAATTAAAATACCCCCGTCAGTAGGCCCATCACCGGCCACCCTACAGCCGGCGGCGATCGGTTGTCAGTGGTCGCCACCCGACGACGGTGGTCGAATTAGTTGATTTTACTTATTTTTCTAAAATGCCATTGTATAAATTTTGTACTGTAACTACCTTATTGATTTCACATAATCCCTCATTTATATCAATAGGCATCTTTTAGGAAGAAATTGACAAAAATTAGAATGTTGTTATAAATCTGAAGAAAATAGAGCATAGAACACGAGAGAAAGAACATTAGAGAAAAGGAAGGCATTCTCATTCATATCATCAGTGTCCATGTTGAGTCCGTATATGGGTATTTATAACCCAACAAATACAATACATTATTGGGGTGGGGGACAGTTTCATCCATTCAAGCGTTAATCGATGGCTCTTCAGTTGCCCACTAGTAATGATATAAGTGAATGGTTACAGAATGTGAAAGTTCAAGAGTCAATGGGCATCCACATAACTGATATATTCATAACACTCCCCCTTGGATGTCCATCATGAATGTGCCTCATTAAAAACTTTACCTAGGAAAAACCCAGTGGGATAAAAACCTAGCCAAAGAAAAGAGTACACCATTCATTGATACATTGTGCAATGCTGCCTCATTAAAAACCTCTCTAGGAAAACCCAGTGGGACAAAACCTAGATAAGGAAAAAAGAGTACAGCGTGTATCGACTTCCTCTTTTAACAATATCAGTATTACTCCCCCTAATGACTACATTACTTTTAATGTCTTTGTGTTGGTGACGAACTATATCTCTTGGTAATAAGCCTGATACATTAGTATCATTCTTCATCTTCTATGCAGCATGATACATTAGTATTCCAATAATAGTAAAACATGGTACTTCTGGACCAAGTAGTTCTTCAACGATTAATTGCCTTTGTGTTGCTATTCAGGAGTTTCAATGATGTTGATATTATCAACATAAACAACAATTATATCAAACTCATTTCTATATCCTTTCATAAAGATGCATGAGCATATTGGGTTATTTTTGTACCCTTCTTTCAACAAATATTTCTTGAAATGATTATACCACATGTGCCCTAATAGCTTCAGGCCAAGGGATTTATTTAACTTAATTGAGTATATTGAAAACTTGAATTAATTGCCTCAAACATTTTGAGTCCTTTCAGGTACTTGTACTTCTGGCATATTAATTTCTTCAGTGACATGTGCTTCTGGCACCTTGAGTCCTTCAGGGACTTTGTGCTTCTAGCACATTAAGTCCTTCAGGAACACGTGCTTCTGGCACCTTGAGTCCTTCAGGACTTTCATATAAATATCACTATCAATTGAACCATACAAATAGGCAGTTACGGTATCCATTAGACACAGATCAAGCCCTACATTTACTGCTAGGCTAATCAAACAATGAAAAGTAGTTTATCCACTACTGGGGAATATATTTCTTCAAAATCAATGCCATGCTTTTGTTTAAAACTTTGGACTACAAGGCTTGCATTATATAATTTCACCATTTTCATTTCTTTTCAATACAAATACTCATTTGTATCCAACTGGCTTTACATCTTCAGGTGTATGGACTACAGGTCCAAAATATTTTTCGCTTTGCCAGTAATTTTAATTTTGCATTAATAGCATCTTTTCAAAGGGGCCAATCCTTTCACTGTTGGCACTCGCTATTGGATTTTGGCTCATGATCCTCATTATCATTCATTACATCATATGTTATATTATAAGCAAAGATGTCATCAACGTTGACTTCATTTCGGTCCCATCGGATTCTATCCATAATATAATTTATTGAGATCTCATACTTTTCATATATTTTAGGTACCTAGGTCTCTTCTGGGACTGCAACATTCTCTTCTAGAGATATCTCTACTGGAGATAATATCTCTTCAGAAGTTGGCTCTTTTGGAGCAACTAATTAACTTTTCTTAATTATTCTCAACTTGATCATCTATATTCTTAGCTCCTTTTCTCTTTTGAGGATTTATATCTTTGAAACCGATGGACCTACCATGCTTCAGGCATACTTTCAATTCATTTATAATAGATTGTCCTTCAAGGACATCAATAGGAGCATTAGCAGCTGGGACATGTGACTTTGCCACTTTCTTTGGGTCAGTAAATGCTTCTGGCATTCGATTAACCAAATTTTGTAAATGAATTATCTTTTGAACTTCTAATTCACATTATTTTGTACAAGGATCAATATGAGCCAATGATAATTCATTCTAGCTAATCTGTTTACCCAACTGCTTATTTTCTCCCCCTCATGTTGGGAAACCTATATCAAATCACAATTGACTAATCATGCAGTATAAGTCTCCTAAATCCATCTGATCCCATTAGAAACATCATTATGTTTCATTTAGAGACAAACAAGAAGAAGGAGGTCCTTACACATCATTTATCCCAACTTTCTTTCTATATCCATCTATGTGCATTGTAGTGGATTTATAAGCATTGCACATTCGAAAACTTTCCAGATGGAATTGTCCGGTTCCTGACCAAAGACCAATTTTACGGAGAGAATTTTGTTGGCTTATATAAATGCTGCAATAATCAAATATACCAACATAGAAATCTTTGTTCTCATAAGCATTGGATACATGACTTCTAGATTGTATAATCTGGAAATTGCGCGCTTAATTTATTCAGACATCAAACATTATTGCAAACTCCATGTTGCAATCATTTTTACAAACTTCAGGTTGCATTCTTACAAACTTCTGGTTGTAAGCTAATAATCTCACATGTAACCAGATGCATCTTTCAAATTTGTATGGTTTACATGTCATTTCAATGGGCCCATATAATAATGTTTGATATATTTCCAGAGATCCATTACCAATCATGACCAATGATATTCTCATAGTCAAATCTATTTGAGAACAAACAATACATAATACATAAACAATATGTTGGTTGTTCATGAAGAATCTTTTGGTTCTTTAATGTATGTCAATACATAACCTTATTTGCATTATATATATGACTTGGATGATCAAACAAGTCATGCCAACAACAAATTTATTTGGATTAGTAAACTTCTGGTTTACTGTAATGTATATCTTTACCAATAATAAACATTTTAATTCACATCATAATCTGACATCCATTTTGGAGATCTATTAAACTTTGTGTGAGAAGTATTCTAACATTTAGAAATTAACTATCTCAAAATCACTTTCAAGCTCTTTAAACCTTGGAAGGAAAAACTGTGTTGATTCTTCAGTGTAACGCCACAATTTTAATACCCAAAAACTTGGTCAAAATATTGAAAATACCATCAAAAGAGTTCAACAATATCCAAATCCTTTTACAATGTTACCATTTCGAATAAAACCCGTAATACATAATCAGATTAAATTCCAGAAAATATTTCAGAGTTTAATACAAAACGGAAGTCTTAGGTTCATGGCAAATAAAATAACATATCATAATTTATTGGAGATTAAAAGAGCTTCCAGAGCTCACTCCATAGGTGCCTTCCCTTGCTCTCTACTAGAATAATCACCTGAAAAATGTTAATATGGGATGAGATTCCACGTCTCAGTAACTACTGAATATTTCTACCTTACACGAGCAAATTACATATGACAAAAATAAAAGGTAATATAATGTGAATTTAATATACTCAGATATTTTTAGATATACCGTTGTTCACATCAAATGCCTTTACAAAATACTCATCATTCTTTATTGAATAATTCAGAAATGCACTATGCAGTATGCAGCCTCCCTTATATCCCCTTCCAACCGTATACCGCTGACTGGAACCATAGGCTAACATATAGTCCAATAGAAACTCATTCATTTGACTGGATGGTTTCAAGCTCACCAAAACTTAAGATACACCCGGCCAAAGGTATAGAGCTTAAATCTGGACTATGGCTCCCCTCCTTTAAAATAACAACTAAGGAGGTGTCACATGTCCCACATCTCCAATGAAATCCCGGCCAGAGGAAAACATGGAAGATGAGGCCCTGAAAAGTACCATCCACTGTGCACCGAGTGGTGGCATAAACAATTCTTATCATTCAATTCCCTCCTTACTCCACCCATCACATTACAACCGCCATGATGAATGTATTTACTAAAAAAAAATAATGCATTATTATACCATTATATACATTGATATGCGTATTTATGAATAGTAAAATACTATGCGTATCTGTGAATAGTAAAATACTATGCGTATCTGTGAATAGTAAAATACGGTATATACATGAATAGTAAAATGAGTAGTAAATACGGTATACGTGAATAGTAACATGAATAGTAAATACGGTATATGGGAATAGTAACATGAATAGTAAATACGGTATACGTGAATAGTAACATGAATAGTAAATACGGTATACGTGAATAGTAAAAATGAATAGTAAATACGGTATACGTGAATAGTAAAATGAATAGTAAATACAGTATATGTGAATAGTAAAAATGAATAGTAATACGGTATACGTGAATAGTAAAATGAATAGTAAATACGGTATATGTGAATAGTAACGTACGTATAAATAGTACCTCTACAGATTTGCAAGTCAAAGTTCCCACACCAGATCTTAAAACCATAAATATTTTCTAAATATTCTTGCCAAAATAGTAAACAAACAAATTTATAATCATACATAATTCACAAGTATAAGGAAGAATATTCAGAGTTACCTGTTACTTGCTAATACCCGAATCACCAACCAGCTATTATAACTCAAGCAAATATCTCTACTCTCTCTCTCTCTCTCTCTCTCTACCTCTCTCTATGGCTCTTAGAAGTTGTGAAGAATGAAATGAAATGGAAGGTCTATTTATAGTTGGAAAATGGGTCCTTAAGTGTAATTTTCGTCTCTGGGTCGTTCTACGTAATTTTCCCGGTGACAAATTTTCAAACCTCCCGTGACTCTTCCCGTGGCTGGTTGTGGAAATAATTTTTCGTGGGTCCCACATGAATAGTAAATAATAATATAATATTATTATTCAAATAGTAAATTACTATTACGTGGGTCCCGCGGCCATTTTTTTCAAAGTCACAAGAAAGTTTGTCACTCACGGGAAAGTTTGCAGAGAATTATTTTGGCCGTGGGTCCCGCATGAATAGTAAATACGTATTTAGGAATAGTAAATACCGTATTTTTAAATAGTAAATACGTATTTGTGAATAGTGAACACTATTCATATTTCACAAATTTCAAGTATTAAATACGTATTTGCGAATAACATATATATATATATATATATATTTTTAAATACGTATTTGTAAATAGTAAAAACGTATACGTGAATAGTAAATACTATTCACGGGGCCCACAAAATACTGATTTCAAATTTATCACTTTCCAAAAATAGAGCCTACTAGTCTTCCCAAAATAGGTTTATGTTCAAGATATTATATTCAAAATTCAGGATGTTACATTTCTCCCCTCCTAAAAGAAAATTTTGTCCTCAAAATTTCGCTATAATAAGAATTCTAACCTATTTAAATAAATGAGGATAGGTTTGTCGCATGCTCTCCTCCGTTTCCCAAGTAGCATCTCCGGGAACCATTCCTTTCCACTCGACCTTTACAAGTCTAATGGTCTTGTTTCTTAATTTCTTGTCCCTTGCATCAACAATCCGCTCCGGCTCGGCTTTATACGTCATGTTATCCTTGAGTTCTACCTCTTCTACTTCTATAATGTGGGAAGGATCCGGTTGGTATTTCTTCAGTTGCGATACATGAAAGACATCATGAAGGTTCGCAAGCTGTGGAGGTAAAGCAATTCTGTAAGCTACCGGTCCAACTTTCTCCAAAATCTCATAAGGACCCATAAAACGAGGTGAAAGCTTCTTTGCTCGTATTGCTCTACCAATGCCAGTCATTGGTGTGACTCTTAAGAATACATGTTCGCCCACCATGAACTCCAACGGTCGTCTTCTCTTGTCAGCATAACTCTTCTGTCGACTCTGAGCAGTGAGAAGTTTCTGTTGAATCACCTTAATCTTTTGAGTCGTCTCATCCACAAGTTCTGGACCTATTAAAATTCGCTCATTCAATTCCGTCCAGCAAATAGGAGATCTACATTTTCTTCCATACAAAGCCTCATAAGGTGCCATCTCAATGCTGGAGTGATAACTATTGTTATATGCAAACTCCGCAAGATGAAGATGATCGTCCCAACTTCCTTTTAGTTCGATTGCACAAGCCCGCAACATGTCTTCCAGAGTTTGAATAGTCCTCTCAGTCTGCCCGTCAGTTTGAGGATGATAAGCGGTACTATAACTCATCCGAGTTCCCATAGCATTCTGCAATGTTTTCCAAAATCGTGAAGTGAATCGTGGATCACGATCAGATACGATGCTATTCGGTATCCCATGCAATCTGACAATCTCCTTCATGTAGATCTTTGCTAGTCTCTCCAATGAGTATTCTGCTGCAATTGCTAGAAAATGAGCTGACTTAGTTAACTTATCGACAATTACCCAAATGGCATTATGTCCGGATGTTGTTAGAGGAAGCCCCATGATGAAATCCATAGAGATGCTGTCCCATTTCCACTCTGGGATATCCAAATTCTTTAATAATCCAGGAGGTTTCCGATGTTCGATCTTAACTTTCTGACAAGTCAAACAACAAGTGACAAAGTCAGTCACATCTTTCTTCATGCCCCGCCACCACCAACTCCGCTTGAGATCATGATACATCTTGGTTGCTCCGGGATGGATAGTGTATTTACTCCGATGTGCCTCCTCTAGTATGAGCTTTTTTATTTCTCCATCATTAGGTATGCACACTTTTCCTTTATACCTTAATATCCCATCTCTATCGATCCCAAATTTCGATTCTTTTCCTTCTTCAATATCTTCCCTCACGTTTAATAGATACTCATCTTCGAGCTGAGCGAATTTAATCTCTTCCCAAATTGTGCTTTCAATAGTTAATGCTTCCATGGTAGCGACCAAACCTGACATTACATCAATAGATGTACTTGGTATCTCCTCGAGCAATTTATGTTCTCTGATCATCATCTGGGCTACATGGATTGTCTTTCTACTTAAGGCATCTGCTACAACGTTCGCCTTTCCTGGATGATACTTCAATTCGAAGTCGTAGTCCTTGATAAACTCCATCCATCTCCTCTGTCGCATGTTGAGCTCCTTTTGGTCGAACAGGTACTTCAGACTTTTGTGGTCACTATAAACCTCGAACTTTGAACCGTAGAGGTGATGCCTCCAAATCTTCAGAGCAAACACTACTGCTGCCAGTTCTAAGTCGTGAGTAGGATAATTCCCTTCATGTGGCCTTAACTGTCGAGAAGCATAAGCTACTACCCTACCATTTTGCATTAATACACACCCAAGACCTTTCTTGGAAGCATCTGTGTACAAAGTAAAGGTCTGAGCAGGATCTGGAATTATAAGTACTGGTGCCGTAGTCAACTTAGTCTTCAAATTTTGGAAAGCTGCTTCACACTTTTCGTCCCATACAAATGGTTGACCCTTCCTTGTTAACTTAGTCAAAGGCATAGCTATTTGCGAAAAGCCCTTGATAAATCTCCTATAATAGCCAGCTAGACCTAGAAAACTCCTGATCTCAGTCACGGACTTTGGTCGTTGCCATTGGAGAACTGCTTCAACTTTAGTATGGTCCACTGCAACACCTTCAGCCGATACGACATGGCCTAGGAATTTTACTTCCTTCAACCAAAATTCGCACTTAGACAGTTTCGCATAGAGCTTGTGCTCCTTCAACACTTGTAGCACGATTCTAAGGTGCTCTTTATGCTCTTCTTCATCCTTAGAGTAGATAAGGATGTCGTCAATGAAAACCACTACAAATTTATCTAGATATGGTCGGAAAATTCTATTCATGTAATCCATGAATACTGCTGGAGCATTTGTTAGCCCAAATGGCATAACAAGAAATTCATAATGGCCATATCTAGTTCTGAATGCAGTTTTTGAGACATCTTCAGCTTTGACTCTCAGTTGGTGATAACCTGATCTGAGGTCGATCTTGGAGAATATGGATGCTCCCTTCAACTGATCAAGTAGATCGTCGATCCTGGGTAAAGGATATTTATTCTTTATAGTCACTTTATTCAACTGGCGATAGTCAATGCATAGTCTCAGGCTCCCATCTTTCTTCTTCACAAAGAGTACGGGCGATCCCCAAGGAGATACACTGGGTCTGATAAAACCCTTTTCTAACAATTCTTCGATCTGCTTCTTCAATTCTGCTAGTTCCGATGGAGACATTCGGTAAGGAGCTTTAGATATAGGTTCTGTTCCAGGTACGAGATCAATAGAAAATTCTACTTCTCTCTCTGGAGGTAAACCTGTCATTTCTTTCGGAAATACTTCCGGAAATTCTTTCACCACTTCAATGTTCTCTATCCCTTCCTCCACTTCTGTTTGAATGGAGAAAAACACCATGTACGCAAGACAACCATGATGAACAGGCTTTTCATCTTGTACTATAGACAACAATTGTGGTCTACTATGACTCATAGAGTCATCCGCAAGAGAGATAGTCTTCCTCTTGCAGTCAAGGATGATGTCATTAGCTGACAACCAATCCATTCCTATTATTACATCGATACCCTTCGTGGGTAAACAAACAAGGTCTATATTTGAGATCCTATTATCAATCTCAATCGTACAATTTAAGCAAGCCCTAGAAGTTTTTACTGAAGCTCCCGCCGGTGTAGAAATAATCATATAATAAGGCAATTCACTCACTCTTAAATTCAATCGAGGCACACAGTCGTATGATATAAAAGAGTGTGTGGCACCAGAATCAAATAAGGCTTCTACTTCAAGACCTTGGAGTTTGAGGATACCTTTAATCAGATTTGGTGAAGCACTTGCCTCCTGATGTGATAGTGCAAACACTTTCCCTAGCACTGCAGTTCTAGCATCCTTGGCCCCTCGAGGCTCCTCCTCACAAAATCTGGAAATGTGTCCTGGCTTTCCACAGTTGAAACACGTCACACATGGTCCTTGGTGTATTCTTCCACACTTGGCACACATCTGATTGTTGGCGGTGCTTGCAGCAGGAGCTGTGGATCCCCTATATGAACTCTGACCTCCACTGAAGTGACTCCTTTGAGGTCCTTTGAATTGACTCCTCGGTGGTCTGCTGAAATGACTTCTTTGGGGTCCAGTAAAATAACTCCTCGATGGTCCACCAAAGTGATTTCTGGATGGTTGGCTAAACCGCGTATTCACATTACTGAAGTTGTGACTCTGCTTCTTAGTAACTCCTCCCGTTGGTCTCATGAGGTGTGTAGATCTGGCCTGAAAACCCTTCATCTTCTCAGCTTCCTCTTCTCGTTTGTTCCTTGCTATCGTGCGCAGTTTGTCGCATATTTCTTCAAAATCCATTGTTTCATCAAGGAACGGTGATAGAGCTGTTTTTAGGTCTGGTCTAGCTTTTTCAACCAATCGAGCACTCAACCATTTAGAGTTGTTCTGTGAATATCCGCAGAATTTAGACAACTCTAAAAAGCGAGTAATAAATTCGTCTTCATGTAATTCCCCTTGCCTGAATGTGAGGAATTCAGTTTCTTTCTCTATTCTGATTGAAGGGGAAAAGTAATAATTTTCGAACTTTTCCTTAAACTCTTCCCACGTCATCTCAGCATTTCCTTTTGTTTTGGTGCTTTCCCACCATTCTTCAGCTGCTTTCTGCAACAATTGTTCAGCAACCATCACCTTTTGTTGTGAGCTAATCTCGATAACTCTGAAAATCTTTTCTACACGCTTCAGCCACTCCAGTGCTGCAATCGGATCTAGCTTCCCCTCGAACATCGGTGGAGTAAACTTCCGAAATTTTTCCCAAACCTCAGTAATAGGTAAGGGATGATACTGAGAATGAGAACCGCTACTACCTCCATCTTCAGTGCGAGAATGACTTCCTCCCCTTGATTGATGGTCAGAAGGTGTGACTTCCAGAGCCTTCTCCTTTCCTTCCTTACCACCTTGGCCTCTACCTTTTGCTAGTTCATCCTCGTGTCTATTCACTTTCTCTCTCATCTCCAAGATGACGTCTCGTAATTCTGCCAAAAGGGCATTGTTATCCTGAGGATAGGGACCATCTTGATGCGGAGGGAGACCTCTTTGGGACGGAGCAGGGGTTGAATTAGTTCTTCGAGTTCTTGCCATTATCTCCTCCTATGATTAATACTATAAGGACACTAAACCAATAAAAATAGCTAAATAAATTCTAAATCTAACAAAGGGAAGTACTCATGTTATGATATTTAATTTGCCACGAACTTTTAAAAATTTTTTTTTTTTTAAGAAATCACTTTAGAAAATAAACAAAATTGCCATGGAACCTTTGGCTCTGATACCAAAAATGTAACGCCACAATTTTAATACCCAAAAACTTGGTCAAAATATTGAAAATACCATCAAAAGAGTTCAACAATATCCAAATCCTTTTACAATGTTACCATTTCGAATAAAACCCGTAATACATAATCAGATTAAATTCCAGAAAATATTTCAGAGTTTAATACAAAACGGAAGTCTTAGGTTCATGGCAAATAAAATAACATATCATAATTTATTGGAGATTAAAAGAGCTTCCAGAGCTCACTCCATAGGTGCCTTCCCTTGCTCTCTACTAGAATAATCACCTGAAAAATGTTAATATGGGATGAGATTCCACGTCTCAGTAACTACTGAATATTTCTACCTTACACGAGCAAATTACATATGACAAAAATAAAAGGTAATATAATGTGAATTTAATATACTCAGATATTTTTAGATATACCGTTGTTCACATCAAATGCCTTTACAAAATACTCATCATTCTTTATTGAATAATTCAGAAATGCACTATGCAGTATGCAGCCTCCCTTATATCCCCTTCCAACCGTATACCGCTGACTGGAACCATAGGCTAACATATAGTCCAATAGAAACTCATTCATTTGACTGGATGGTTTCAAGCTCACCAAAACTTAAGATACACCCGGCCAAAGGTATAGAGCTTAAATCTGGACTATGGCTCCCCTCCTTTAAAATAACAACTAAGGAGGTGTCACATGTCCCACATCTCCAATGAAATCCCGGCCAGAGGAAAACATGGAAGATGAGGCCCTGAAAAGTACCATCCACTGTGCACCGAGTGGTGGCATAAACAATTCTTATCATTCAATTCCCTCCTTACTCCACCCATCACATTACAACCGCCATGATGAATGTATTTACTAAAAAAAAATAATGCATTATTATACCATTATATACATTGATATGCGTATTTATGAATAGTAAAATACTATGCGTATCTGTGAATAGTAAAATACTATGCGTATCTGTGAATAGTAAAATACGGTATATACATGAATAGTAAAATGAGTAGTAAATACGGTATACGTGAATAGTAACATGAATAGTAAATACGGTATATGGGAATAGTAACATGAATAGTAAATACGGTATACGTGAATAGTAACATGAATAGTAAATACGGTATACGTGAATAGTAAAAATGAATAGTAAATACGGTATACGTGAATAGTAAAATGAATAGTAAATACAGTATATGTGAATAGTAAAAATGAATAGTAATACGGTATACGTGAATAGTAAAATGAATAGTAAATACGGTATATGTGAATAGTAACGTACGTATAAATAGTACCTCTACAGATTTGCAAGTCAAAGTTCCCACACCAGATCTTAAAACCATAAATATTTTCTAAATATTCTTGCCAAAATAGTAAACAAACAAATTTATAATCATACATAATTCACAAGTATAAGGAAGAATATTCAGAGTTACCTGTTACTTGCTAATACCCGAATCACCAACCAGCTATTATAACTCAAGCAAATATCTCTACTCTCTCTCTCTCTCTCTCTCTCTACCTCTCTCTATGGCTCTTAGAAGTTGTGAAGAATGAAATGAAATGGAAGGTCTATTTATAGTTGGAAAATGGGTCCTTAAGTGTAATTTTCGTCTCTGGGTCGTTCTACGTAATTTTCCCGGTGACAAATTTTCAAACCTCCCGTGACTCTTCCCGTGGCTGGTTGTGGAAATAATTTTTCGTGGGTCCCACATGAATAGTAAATAATAATATAATATTATTATTCAAATAGTAAATTACTATTACGTGGGTCCCGCGGCCATTTTTTTCAAAGTCACAAGAAAGTTTGTCACTCACGGGAAAGTTTGCAGAGAATTATTTTGGCCGTGGGTCCCGCATGAATAGTAAATACGTATTTAGGAATAGTAAATACCGTATTTTTAAATAGTAAATACGTATTTGTGAATAGTGAACACTATTCATATTTCACAAATTTCAAGTATTAAATACGTATTTGCGAATAACATATATATATATATATTTTTAAAAACGTATTTGTAAATAGTAAAAACGTATACGTGAATAGTAAATACTATTCACGGGGCCCACAAAATACTGATTTCAAATTTATCACTTTCCAAAAATAGAGCCTACTAGTCTTCCCAAAATAGGTTTATGTTCAAGATATTATATTCAAAATTCAGGATGTTACATTCAGGACCAAACATATAATATTGCATCACTAGATAATCTCATTATGCATGATCACTATACTTCAATTAACTTATATATGCATAAAATATATGCAGTCCACCACATATGAAGATATTCATGATTAAAATAACTTAGAATCACATAGTAAAACTTTCATGGCAACAAATTTATGATATGTGATCACGATAAACAAAAACAACGAAAAGTAAGCATTAAATTACCTTCCGGGCTTATTTATTTCTCGAGTCTTGGCTTCAAAATAAATCTAAACATTGCTCTGCAGCTCTTTGCCTTTTAATATCTCATTGGTTACATTAGCAAATATTTGATTTGCTATATTTGTAAACTTCTGGTTTACAATTATAATCCCTTGATTATTTGTAAACTTCTAGTTTACAACAAACATCTAATTTTCATTACTATTTGTAAACTTCTGATTTACAATAGTATGATACTCATTTTTAACAAATATCTTTAAATCTCAATAAGTTTCTTTCATAAAGTAAAATATTTGTTACTTCGGATAACAATATGGGCTCTTCCGGAGCCTTCAGTCATACTGCCACATATATAGTCTGAACATTAGTCTCTCTTATAAAGTTGGGAAAAATATCCTAATTAGTCCCAAGGACTATTAGCCTTTTTACTCTTATTACAACATAAATCTCTGCAAGTTATTATCTTTTGGACAATGCTTTTCCAATGCTACTGAAATCTTATTATATCATTTAATATTTGAAACTAAGCCTTCAGGGCCTTAATATTAATAACAAACAAATTTCATTCTCTTATCCATCTTTCATTTTTAGGAGTGAACAAATTCTTATATTTCAAGCTAAAGACCAAATATCTCATAAAGTTCGGATAAAAGTATCCATGAACAGTACCATATTCATAAACAATACTGGATTCAATATAATAATAAACATGTGGGGCCCACATGTATTTATGTCAAAAATTCCAACACGTTTTCTGTGAGTCGGTTACTATGCCAATAATAATATGAAATATGTGGGACCCATAGAAAAAATTTTCAAACATCACATGTTTTCTCTCGGCCATGACCATGAGATTATTAGCTTCTAAATAATCATGGAGTTCGATTAAACGTTTTAATCTCTAACCAAATAAAAAGACCAAACAAGGATAGGATTTGTTCCTCTAATATTCATTCGTGATTCATAACAAAAATTTCTCTACGTCAGGTAGGAATTTAAAACAAATATGATCAAGACAATGACCATACCTAGTCATATTTACATACATGTCCATAACTATAATTAAATTCATTCACTTATGGGAATGGAGTTAAGCTAGTACAATATTCATAATTTCATTGTTTTATTTGGCTACATGAGGTTAATGGAACTAATTCAAAATTATTTTTTAAAACCTCTTTCACAATATTGTTACTACAGGAGCAAAGTAGATATATCAATTTATAATAAACCTTTAGAAGAACAACAATCTTTTAGTGGTTATACAATCCCTTTAATTTGTTCTAGAGAACAAGGAGGTCTTTTAATACGAAATATTCAACTTTGAAGTCTTCATACAAATGATGGCATATAAAAATCATGGATATAGCTTTGCTCAAATTTGTCTCATGGCTTCAGGCCAAATTTTTCTCATATCTTCATGCCAATTTTTTTTTCATACATTTAGGACATTTAATCTTATCATAAGAAATTAAATCTACATGGCTTCTGGCCATTTATTATCAATATATAATCAGAATATAGTATGAGAAATAAAATAAAGGCACATATGAGAAACCCAAAATTTTGCTTACAAATAACTCACAGAGAGCTATAAATAATACCTCTAAATTTAAACTGTAAATGCAAACTTAGACTGTAAATGACGTGAATTGCAGAGTGGATATTGGCCCATCACAAAGGCAAATAAAAATGCTATGCATAATATTTAATTAATTCAAGGTACTATGCATGTTACTCATCATTCCATTAGGCATATACTTTTAAAATAAATGTCATAGACCTACTCACACGTTAGTACCAGGCACTTTTATGAACTATGCAATTTTCAACCATAGGTAAGTGAAACTTTGTCGGTCATACATTCTTACAGAATATAATTAATATTTGGGTATGGCTTATGGTAAAGAAAAGGCAACAATAAAAACACATGGAAAGCCAAAAAAGTTTTCATCAATATAAAAGTTTTGTTCCTCTTGTGACCTCCTATTCAATAAAATGGCTATAAGATACCAATAAAGCATATAATATAAAATGTGGGCCAATGTATATAATTATTTCAACCGCCCCACCTTCTTCTCCTGCGTTTTTCTTCCTCTTCAATTATTATTATTTCTTTCTTTCAAAACTTTAATCATTCATTCATTGTCAAAGGAAACGTACCTGAGCAGACTCGCCAGAAGGAAAAACGGTACAAGGGCTGTCGAAGAAAAGAATGATCCACCTGCAAGAACAAGCATAAAAACAAGACTAATATATTACAAGAAATCATTACCAGAAATCTATGAAAATCCATGCAATGGATTCTATTCTGGCGGAGACATCAAGCAAATCGGTTTGAAATCTGGAGAAATAATTAAATCCAAGAACAAAGTTATGTTCCTCTTCGATGAATCCAGCGATCGATGAATCCATAAATACCGGCGATGTCAAAGGATCAAGGTCGGCGTCACACGGGTAGTTATCGGAGTATGAAAACTGACATGATAATTGGCTACTTATTTCAGATCGCAATAATTTCTCGCCGAGGCCATCGTATTTGGCCATTTGACAGCGACGGTGGAACTCCTTGCCGTCTCAGAACAGAGAGGAACATTTACTACCGATCTCCTTCACATGAACGTCCTACTGGTACTTGACGTCGGAGAAGATGGTAGGAGCATCTCCTCTGTCATGTGAGGCTAATTCGAAGAGGACAAAGGGCTGTCCTCCAGAGGTATTATCCAGAAACCGATGAAGACGAAGGGGTAGATTAAGGAGAGGATGGTGAGGATGGTGATGGAAGCGATTCGTGCTGATAACGTGTTATAAATCTGAAGAAAATAGAGCATAGAACACGAGAGAAAGAACATTAGAGAAAAGGAAGGCATTCTCATTCATATCATCAGTGTCCATGTTGAGTCCGTATATGGGTATTTATAACCCAACAAATACAATACATTATTGGGGTGGGGGACAGTTTCATCCATTCAAGCGTTAATCGATGGCTCTTCAGTTGCCCACTAGTAATGATATAAGTGAATGGTTACAGAATGTGAAAGTTCAAGAGTCAATGGGCATCCACATAACTGATATATTCATAACAAATGTTGTATTATAATTAGGACCAAAACAAACTCTCAAATGTTGTCTTATAATTAGGACTAGAGGGAGAAGGTATTTAAAAGTGTCTTGAAATTTTGTTAGTTTCTTATTTTGGGCATTGTCATTTTCCCAAATGAGAGAGGGCAGTCCATGCTGGAGGAACATAATTTTTTGCATTTTTTTCTAATTTTTTGATTTTTTTCTAATTATTTTAATTTTTTACTCATTAATTGAATTTTTTCCCTAATTTTTTACTCACATTTTTTAAATCTTTTTTAATTTTTTTCCAATTATTTTAATTTTTTGAATTTTTTTTTGATTTTTTCCTAAAATTTTTGAATTTTTTTTCCTAATTTTTTGAATTTTTTTATTCCACATTAGCGTGTCAATCCGCGTCAGCATTCCATCCAAGTTGACAGTCAACTAACGGCTGTGGTGCTGAACATTCCCAAAATGTAACTTTGTGTATACTTTTGCTCTAAAAAATACTTCGTGGTGCTAGACACTCCTAGGAACAAACTTCGTATGTAAAATTATACGTTTGCCTAAAATGAAACATCCTGTTACATCAGCCTTTAGATTCAAACACAAGCCCACACATTGAACAGCCCATATTGCTTCTACTTGGTCACAATTCCCTCTACTGGTACTAGGTTACCCAAGGAAAAATTATATTTCATATAACAAGATAGGAAACCTATTTACCTCACATTTTATCATGATTATCTTATTATTACATGTTGGCTCATCATCTCAATTATTTATTTTATTGAATTAATTAATATTATTATTATCACCATCATTATTCTCTTCATTCTCAATATATGGGTTATTACAGCTTGATGGCTGAAAGTAAACCCAAAAATTAGAGAAAGACGATGTATCCAGAAGCAAACAGTCTGTAGTCGTGGTTGAGAAAAATTCAGAAACAGAGGACCACGGCCTGAGATTGTGGAAGGCAGAGCATGAAGTGGGTTACTGTGACGGTAGGTGTTGAACAAAGGTGAAGGAAGGTGAATTGAGATCCCGCGAGCGAAGGTCGAAGGTGGTCTCTCCTTTTTTCTCTCTCGCCTCCTCCCCTGTCGGGTCTCTTTCTTTCTTTTTTTAAAAAACTATTAGCTCCTAACCTAACCCAATGGCCAAAATGCAGAGTTTTGGCTATTGGTCCTTTTTTGACATTAATTTTGGTCCTTATCTGACATTAATTTGGGTTCTTCTTTAACATTAATTCTAGTCCTTAGTTGACATTTTTTCAAATTTTCTAAATTTCTTCCAAAATTCCTACAATATAAAATTAAGCACAAAATAGCATCAAAAGTCCAAGAAATCAATTACATGAATAAATTAACAAATCATGATTATTTCACCCCTAATTACGCTTAATTCAATACAAATGTCCTTAACTCAATAATGGCAAAAGGGGTAAAAGAGGGATAAGAGATTGGAAGATGAATGAGAATATTTAAGAGAAGCACACAAGGTGCTTCTCCCTTATGTGGTTCTTACATGCTTGTCTCTTTAATTAGAGGATAAGCACATTTTTTAAAATTTTTTAAATATATTTTGTATTTATTTTGATTAAATTATATGCTGCTTTCTGGAATTTTTTTTTTACCCAGTATCTCAAATCAATTACTTTCCATTCTTGCATTCAGAAATATTTGTTTTGTAACATCAGTATCTTGGAAACTAATTAAAATTAATTTGAGATTTTGGGTGTCAATATTTTTTTTTAGAAAGCAACATATAATTTAATCTAAGAAAATAAAATATATAAAAAATTTAAAAAATTTGCTTGTTATGAGAAACACCTAAGGTGAACCAGTATTTAAGACATGTTATGCACAACCTTCAATGCGTTTAATTGTGATTGAATGAATAGTAGGGCATTAAATGCCTTTAATGTCGGACTATTGAATATAGGGATAGGATATTGTGACTACCAATTTTATATCACAACCATTTTTTCACTATTAGATTAGAATCTCATCTACCTTTATTATTTCTCTCTCCTATTGAGGTTATGATCTAACAGTAAAAAAATGGTAGTGACTTGTTAGTGACATAAAATTGATAATAACAATATTCTATCGAATATATACAGTGCATAATTGAGATTCATTCATTCACAAAATAAATGCCCTATTGAATTGACCTATTTAGTAACCTTTTTTACGTCATTACTATTTATGAAGAAAACACAATTCTCAGATTTACATATTTCAGACTGTAGAATTGCTTAGAAAGCAGAAATTGACCGATGAGTCCTACTATTCAATTGTGCAAAATTATATTGTTCCATCTCTGCTGTTTCTATGCTCTCTGTTAGTCATGTTATTAGATTTAGGTTTTGATGTACTAGAAAAAGTATTTTTATGATAAAATTCTTCTCATATATTTTTCTTATTTGGTCTAAAATCACGTAAAATAAGTTTATCCAAACACCTACTTAGTAAATTCACATGAAATTTTTTTAGCAAAAAAAAAAAAAAAGGATTTTTATTTGAAATTTCTAATTTCTAATAATGCTTTGTTTTTTCTTTGACTAATCCCCTAATTTCAAAATGATGGTGCAAGAGACACCTGCATGCCACTTAAATGGAGTGGTAACAATCTCATAATGGATTTGAGTGTGGACCAATTGGGCCTGAAGGCATCTGTTTCAACACAAACACAAAGGCCCAGCATGCTTCCTTTGTCCTCTCATTGCTAACATAAAAGTTAAAACTACAAACGATGAGTGACACAATTGGCTAAGGTGCTAGCTTCACTCTGAAAGGGAGAAGGTTCGATACCCATTGATTAATGTGAAACCCTCGTTGGTGGACGATCTGTAAGAACCACTGTAAGTGCTCTTTGAGCCTGGGAGCATACTTTGTCTTTAATGGGGCAGCGGTGTATACCCTTACCTAAAATTTTTTGTATCGGGAAAAAAAAAAAAAAGTTGTTAAAACTGTGTAACCATAGCCTGATGTTTCAGCTTATAATGAAGTTCTCAAATATCTTGCAAAAAACAGTGTGGGGCAAAACCATCAGCAGACGAGAGTGTTTCGAAAGACATCATCAAGATATCTGTACGAGCATAGATTGTAGCATTCTATGGCCAGGTGATCCATGTTACATTCCCAACAATACCAAGAACCAGGCCTCAGTCGCTTTGAATTTGTTCTACATAAGCTCCCCAGATAATAATTGTGATTTTGAAAACGTCGCCTTGCTTCAGATCATTGACCCAAGAACATAATTTAATTAAGGCTTTAATATAATTATTGGTCCTAATTTTCGTAGTTTATGTAGTTTCAAATTGTTTTTTTTTTTTTGGTCCCTGTAGTTTCTTTGGTTCAAAGCAATTGTCTCTTTTATTTCTTCCATCCAAAACGTTAAGTTAACACTGTTAAGTATAGTAACCAAAACCAAAATTCATGGGGACCAAAAGCAAAACTTGTTATAAATATAGGTACTAAATCCAAAACTCTTTGAGAGTAGTGTAAATTAAATGAAAAGCTCCCCTTGAAGGGAAGTCCCTATTGAGCAATTTTTTTTTTTTTAGATCACGCATTTAAATTGCCGTTTTATTTACAGTTTTATTTATATTCATATATATTAAATAGATTTCGATGATATATGCACTCTTATACGATAAACATGTTGTCATGTGACAAACACATCACACACACACACTCATAATATGTTCAACTTTGACTGACAAATAAGTACCTTGTATTGATTAGCCGCGTGAAGCTTGGTATCGTAAAAATTTGGTTAAATCATACAAAACTCTTTTAAATTTTGAATCAGTTGTATATAACCCTTATGACATTTTGAAGTTTAAATTTTACCCCCAAACTTTCATTTTTTAACTATTAACCTTCTGCCGTTAAGTGACTGTTATCTTTTTAATGGAGTAGGTCATATTATCAAATTATGACATAAGACATGGCATCATATGTAAATCAACAATTTCATAAAACCCCCTAAATTTTAAACAATTGAAGACAACCTCCTAAACCTTAATTAGTTACAAATAACCCCCTTAAATTTCAAAATTTAAATTTGACTCTCTTAAAATTTTGATTTAAAATATTAAACCTCATGTTATTACTTTTTATCATTTTAATATATTAAATTTTTTCTTACTATCATTTGTAAATTAAAATAGTTTTCTTGTATTGCAAAGACTATAAGAATATTCCTCTAGTTCTTAATATATTTGGCTAATTTGATTAGATTAAAGAAGTTAGTTGGGTGAGTTAATGTGACATCTTTTTTTTTTTTTAATTTTTTTATTTTACATCATTACTACTTATGAAGAAAACACAATTCTCACGTTAACATATTTCAGACTATAGAATTGCTTATAAAGCAGAAATTGACCGGTGAGTCCTACTACTCAATTGTGCAAAATCGTTCCATCTCTGTTGTTTTTATGCTATCTGTTAAGTATGTTATTATATTTTATGGTTTACGAGATCACATATTTATCTTATATGGTCCAAAATCACTTACTATGAGTTAATCCAAACACCCACTTAGTAAATTCTCATCAATATTTTTAGCAGACAAAAATGATTTTTATTTGAAATTTCTAATTTCTAATAATGCTTCTCTTTTTCCGTGACCAATCCCTTAATTTCAAAATGATGGTGCAAGAAACACTTGCATGCCAGTTTTGAAAGACATCATCAAGATTATATGTACCAGCGTAGATTGTAACATTCTAAGCCCAGGTGGTCCATGTTACATTCCCAACGTACAATACCAAGAACCAGGCTTCACTCGCCATGAATTTGTTCTACATAAGCTCCCCAGATAATAAGTGTGATTTCCAAAATGTCGGCATGCTTCAGATCATTGACCCAAGTACTTAATTTAATTTAGGATTTAATATAATTATTGGTCATCAAAGTTTGATTGAATTTGGTACTTTATGTAGTTTCAAATTATATTGTAGTTTTTTTGTCCCTTGAATTCTTCCGTCCTAAGCATTTTTCCCTATTGTTTCTTCCATTCAAAGCATAAAGTTAAAACAGTTAAGTATGGTGATCAAAACTAAAACCCATTAAAACTATCGGGACTAAAACTAAAACTCGTTATAAATATAAGGACTAAATCCAAAACTATTTAAAAGTAGTGTAAATTAAATAAAAAAGTCCCGTTGGAGGGAAGTCCCTATTTAGCAAATTTTCTTATTAGATCACGGATTTAGATTGCTTTTTTATTTACACTTTTATTTTTATTCATATTTATTAAATAGATTTCAAGGATATTTGCGCTCTCATACGATGAACATGTTGTCATGTTTTATACACATGCACACCACACACATACTCATAATATGTTCATGCTTGATTGACAAAACTTATAAGTACCTTATATATATTGATTACCCGCGTGAAGCTTGGTATCATAAAAATTTGGTGGAAATTTTACAAAAGTCCCCGAAATTTTGAATTAGTTATATATAACCCCTATGACATGTCAAAGTTTAAATTTAATCCCTTTGACCTTTTTTTTTTTTTTTAAACTATTATCCCATGCCGTTAAGTAATTGTTAGCTTTTTAACGAAAAATATCACGTCACCAGATTATGAGATGACACATAACATCCTATGTAAATTACCAATTTCATGAAACTCCCTCAACTTTAAACAATTGAAGATAAACCCCCTAAACTTTGATTATTAGTTACAAATAATCCCCTTGAATTTCAAAATTTAAATTTAATTCTCTTAAAATTTTGATTTATAATAATGAACCTCATGTTTTTACTTTTTTTCATTTTAATTTTAAGGGAGTTAAATTTTGAAATTCAAGGGGGTTATATGTAACTAATCAAAATTCAAGTTTTTTTTTTAAAAATATAAAATTGGTAATTTACATAGGATGTAACTAATTGGATGCTTGAGCACATGATCACTTGACTCCATCTTATTGCCCAAGCATGACATATGGCGCAAGAAGAAGCAAAGAAAGGTGTATGTTGACTTCTTGGTATTAATTAGAGTTGTTCACACTTCTAATAAAATTTCCATTTGATTCCTTTTCTCTCTTGACCGAAATATGGGCTTGTTTTAGAAGGCTTTAAAAAAAAAAAAAAAAAACTCTTCTTGACTTTTGGCACGTGCACATGTGTTCATTAAATTTTAAAATAAATATGGGACATGTGGCACAAGTTTGTGCAAGAAAAAATGTTTAATTATTCTTTGACTATTCTCATGATCATCCAATAAAATTCATGTGGCCTCCTTTCTTTCCCTTCTTGACCTAATTCATATCCTAAGTATTTTATTTTGGGCCAACACGTGTCTCAAAATTTTTAGTTTGAGAAAATCAGGTATCTCGGAAAGAATTGAGCACTTAGTCAAAATTCACTAGCTAATTCCAGTTTATTCACATAACTCACAAGGAATTTTGCCAAAATGAATTCAGGATATTACATGCTGACCTAGCTAGATTTACAAGTTAAATTCACTAACACTTACTGTTTAAAGGAGGTCTAGTCTTAATCCTTTTTAGTAAATGAAAGCCACATCTCTTGCCTATTAATGGCTAGTCAACATACAAAATAGATAAATTAAATGCACACCATTAACCAAATTGAATCAACATTTATATTTAGGCTAAGTATTCAAGTAAAATGTATAAATCAATGTTCCCTCAAAGCTTAGCAATGGAAAGTTTAGCTCATGGCTTTTAAAAACATTACAACTGAGTTTAACATAAATCTTTCTAAAATAGAACAACAAAACAAACTAAAAAGGAAGAAGAGGAAAAGTAGAATATAGAAGCAACCCAAGAAAGAAAAACTCTTCTGCAATTTGTGACTTTGTTCTTCTCCTCAAGGGGTTTCCTCTTTGAGCCTTGCTTCCCTATTCTTTCTCAGGATTCTCTCTTAGCTCCCAGTCGCTCCTATTTTTTGATCTCCTGGTTTTGAGCTATTGGTTTCGAGCTAACCTACCTTTCCTTTTAAGGCTATGTTTAAGGGTGACAAAAGTCCCTCGAGTCTTTAATCCAATGACCAGAGTTGTCTTGTCCTCTAATAGTGAAATAAGGTTGTCCTTTCTATAAGCTCAGCAGCAAGAATATTCTTTGCACTTTCTCTCTCTCCAGCTAGTCCCTTTTTATTTTCCACCTCTTTTTGCTTTGCCCTCTAGCTATGTTGCACCGACACTGACACGCGAGACGTGACACGACACGACACGACACGCCGACATGTTAATCTCAAAAAAATCTAAATTTCGATACGTTAGGACACGTTTTGATATTATATATATATATTCTTAAATATAATTCACATTTAATACAAAGCATCCATAAATTGTAAAGTGTAGATAGGTGAAATTTCATGCATTTCAATAATTAAAAAAAAATAGAAATTCCATTATTTGTAAATCACTTCATATGATTCGATGAAGAATGAGAGAAAATACTAGGATATTTTCAATAAATATACTTGGGGAAAGTAAATGCAGGGATGTGTACAATACTCGGGTAGACTACTCATAAGTTTAAATATTTTCTTTTCCATCCTGTAAAATCATAGCCTCTAGCTCTGGCTCATCAAGTGAAAGACTTGCAACTTCAAGATCTCCAATGTCATCAAGTGAATCAAATGCATCTCCAGCAATGTCCCACATTTGATGTTCTCCTTGTGCATAACTTGGATTGTTTCTTGTTAAGAGTCGAAGGTTGCTATGCATATAAACCAAGTCTTCAGCACGTTTTGGATCCTATTCCTCTTCATGGAATGCACAAAAGAATAAGTACTCCAATTGCATTCAGCACATGATGAAGAGGAGGGTTGTTGCACAAGTCGCAATGCTATCCTTTGAAGCAAAGGTGTAGAAGTACCATAAAGTAGCCACCAAGCTTTCGGATCCATAGTGAATTTAGAATCGATGGCATCTAAATCGCCAAAAGTTCCACCATTGGTGATAAAATCTGCATACTCCTTTGTAATCTTGATTCGGTCTTCCGAGGCAGGAAAGAATCTTCTTAAGCATTTTTGTCGCTCTTGAGTAATCTCTACATCCATGTGTGGAGGAACTCGACTAGAATCTTCTTGGAGCCATTCGTTACTATAGTATCTAAAAGAGAAACAAACAAAAAATAATAAATTATCAAATTATTTCAAGAAAAGCATTAATTTTAAATTCAATCATTTTTTAAAAACTTACTTAGGATTCAAAGCATGCGCCAAACAATGTAGTGGAGTTGAATTTTTAGTCCAACGATCCACAAGAATATGATACACCACATCATAAAAAGAAGACATCTCTTCCATTCTCTTCCTTTCTTTTCGGTATATAGCTTTCTTCACTTTCTCAATCATCCCATCCCACATATCATATATCAAGTGAAGACAAGGTCTATCAGTGTCACACACTCTAATCATATCATAAATAGGAGCAGTGAAAGCAAGTATGTAATCAATTGAATCCCAAAAATCATTATCCAATATTTTTTCCCTAACAAATCTGGCCTCCCAAGATTATCATCTTTATAAATAGTCCATTTTTCACTTATCACCATATTTTGGAGACCACCCTTTATTAATTTGAACCTCTTCAACATCACAATCATTGAGGCAAAACGAGTATCAGCAATAGAAAGCAGCTTTAAATTCACAAACTCATTATAGATGGACAATCTCATAGAATGATTCATAATAAAATGCTTTATTTGAGCAACATCTCCTACAATATCAGAAATCCAACTGCATTCCTCATATGCTATTTGATTGTTCTCCACATTCTTTATAGCACAAATATTTTTCATAGCCAAATTCAATGTGTGAACAACACATGGTGTCCAAGTAATAGACAGAAATTCCTGCTCAATCAGTTGCCTTGTTCCCTTGCAATTTGCAGCATTATCTGTGATTATTTGAACCACATTCGCCTCTCCTACTTCTTGAATAACTTCCTTTAGCAACTTGAAGATGAAAGTTTTATCCTTAATCTCCCCCGAGCAATCAACTGATTTTAGAAACATTGCTCTACTATCAGATACTGCCATGAAATTAATGAGTGGCCTCCTTTGTGAATCACTCCACCTATCACTTACAATACTCACCCCCTTATGAGCCCAATCCTCCCGAATAGGTTCACACAACTTATCAACATTTGCTTTCTCCTGTTGCAACAGAGTGGTTCGCAATGTGTTATAGCCTGGTGGCAAATAACCTGCAATATTATGATTTGCTGCAAAGGTATACGAAGCTTGGAAGTATGGGTTTTTCGCCAAATTGAATGGCAATCCTGCTGAATAAAACATTCTAGCTATAATATGATTTAATTCTTCTCGCTCTCCAACATTGAATGCCTTCTCAATAGGACTCTTAGTTCTTCTTTTTTTTGAGTCAGCAGACAAGCTAGAAAAGGAGGGGGGTAAAGTTACGTTTCGGGGTTTGTTAGCTTGCATTCTTTGAGTAACTTCTTCTTCCAGTCTCTCCATCTCTAACCAGTCTCTTTTTTGCACTGATAAACATTTACCAACTCTTTTCCCTACTATGTTCAATAGATGAGCCCTCACTCTAGTATACGAACTGTTAAAATCCTTTTTACAAAAGTTGCATGTCCAAGACAAATTCCCTCCTGCTTCCTCTCCATCATCTAATTTGGTAACATATTTCCATAATGGTTTAGTCAGTAATTCATCGGCAGTGACACTAGCAGAAGCACTGGGAGTAGCAGGACTAGCAGAACTTGGACGATCCATACTCTAAATAAGTCCAACAAAAACAAAATTAATCAAAAAAATTATCAGGCTCTTTACCTCTTAGACCTAATATTTTTTTTGACTCAACTAATTACAAACATATGTTACTAATTACTACTAAATAATAAATACTAAAAGACATATAAAGCAAAGCTCAGATTTGTACTATTAATTATTAAATAGTAAAAGACATTAAACCAGCGAATAGAAAGGCGTGGAGCAAAAAAACAAAACCCCATATACCAAAAAAAACAAAACAAAACAAAACCCCTAACACCTAAAAAGCAACCGGCAATACTAATAGGAATAGCAAAGGCGTGGAGCAAAAAAACAGGCAACACGATCACGAAGAGAAGCAGCACGCCAACACTGCAATTTGAACGGTTTAGATCTGTGAAAAAACCAGTGAATCACAAATAAAGGTTCATACCTGCGAATCTGTGATGCAACGACAGAGAACAGAGGTTCAGATCAAACGCAAACGAAGCTCAAGTGTAGATTTTAGAAGGAGAGAATGAGACTGGACTTGGGCGATTCGAACGGCGGTGTTTAGAAGCGAGGGTTCAGATTTAAATCCAGATTCAGATTAGGATTAAAACAGAATCAGGTTCAGATATGATATCTCTATCTCAATCTTTATTGTTTTCGGATTTGGATCTCAATACAATATCTCTTTAGATTGGGGCTTTTTTTTTTTCCCCCCCCTAAATGCCAAGATTTACGGTGTCGGACACGGTCATAGACGCGCGTCCGACCAGTCAACGTGTCGGAGCATGGTGACCACGTCCGATATGCGTGTCCGGCCGTGTCAGAGTGTCCGACACGCAAATTTTCCAGAAAATTGCGTGTCGGTGCTTCAGAGCCCTCTAGCACATGATCTTTTTATCCATCCTTAGCCCACATGGCCCAACTTCAGCTACGATTTCTTACATTTTCACAAGAAAGAATCTAATTTAGACCCAAGAAACACTGCTGTAGAGTTTATCATTCAGTGATGCTGTAGCAACACTAAAGCAACAATTCCTATGGGGTGCCTTGATATGGTGATGAAGGACCAATTGGCCTGCCGGTCTTAGTCCTGTAGCTATTTTGTTATATTTTGGACTAGATTTTCATAGTCTAGTTCCTATTTTACTTCTTCAAGCTACGGCTTGCCTGTGTTATGTTTAAAAAAAAAAAAAGAAGTAAAATATTTGAGAAACCAGTAATGGTTAAGCCCAAAAAATACTATAATTAACTCTATTTCATAGAGTTAACATTGAACACGAGGTACAAAGTCGTTGACGACAACAATTGTTTCTATTGTTCAATATTTGGGTGGAAAAAAATATTTTTGTGGCTCAAATTTTAATCATTCTAGGTTACATATTAGTAATAATAATGCTCATCTACTGTTTAATTTCATTAATCCTGTCCATACTTATGATTTTCGCCATATCTGTTTTCCACGATATTATATAATACTACGAATTCTCACCTTGTTGTTTATATAACTACTATTTGTGTCTTATATTGGAGATAGTACTTGTTGGCAATAGTTTTCTTAAATAACTTTTATTTTGATTGTTTCAACTTAATTGTCATTGAGTTCTAGAGACAAAACTTTGGCTATTTCCTTATGCGTTAGCTGGTCTTATATATTGTTACAAAGCAGAATAATTTTTGCTCACGAAGAATTTGTCTATTTAATATAAATATTAATGGTTTGTAGATGATTTATTTTTAGGAAAATTATAATAAAGGACCAGGGAAAAATAATATTTATTAAGAAGGACTATAAAAATGGTAATTATTTTGAAGGACAAAAAATTAAAACATTAAAATGAAAAGACTAAATTGCACTTACCTAGGTTTTCTATATTCTCTCTAACTAAATCAGAAGCTGGAGTGATTGATAAATAAGGACAATTAAAGACCAAATCAGAATCAATCAAGTTGGCGTCTCTACTGTGCCGAAATCTCCTCCCAATTACGATCAAGGTGACTTCCTTGTCTGTTTCTCTTCTGAATTTATATTATTCAGCAAAGCAAAGCCACTTTTTTTTTTTAAATCGAAGATAATCCCTTCAATTTATAGATTGAACCGTGGCTATCATGAGATGAAATGCTCTGGCAATTACACTTCAATGGCAGTGGCGGATTTAGGGGGGGGCTAGGGGTGGCCCCCACCCCCCCTAAAATTAAAAATATATATATATATAAATCAAGGAATAGGAAAGAATGTTGGCAGCCCTTTACTGTCATATTTCTTTGGAACATTTTGGTTTGGTGCCACGTCTATTATTTTGATTCGGCCTACTCGGATGCTTAGCCCATCTTGCTATGTCATATAAAAGAATGGATCAGCATTAAGTTTGTACCCATCTCTCTTAAACTAGGGAGCTCAAATTGCTAGCTGGTGTTTGTTTTTCCACGGGGTTTAGATATGGTAGTGAAGATGGAGTACTTTGGGTTCATAAAATTTATAGTGTGTTATTATCTTGGGTTTTCCACGGGCTCAAATTACAAACAAATCAGTTTTGTTTTGTCTTATTTTCTTAGGTTTTCTTTTAACTTTGAAAAGGGCCACCTATAGAGGGAGTAAATATTTATAATGTGTTTGGTTTGAGGAGAGGAGAGGGGAGGGAGGGGAGATTAAACTTAAAGGTTAATATTAGCATCTAATTTTAGTCTCCTCTCCCCTCAAACCAAACACACCTTAAGATCTAGGATTCATAAAATAGGACTGTATGAGTAGTATTTTTAAAATTTTAGGACTAGTTTAGATATGAACTGGATATAGCATTTTTTATTTTCGCCCCCCTCATGGAAATTTCTGGCTCCGCCACTGTTCAATGGCTATATATACTATAAAAGTCAAAGGAAACTGTTTCCTTCATTCTCCAATCTAAATTATATATATTTCATATTATCAACAAAAAAACTTATAAATGTCCAAGCACGAGTATATTCAGTTCCTGATCATAAATTTTTTTGGTTTTTCCATCATCTCTCCATGATTTTCTTAGAATGAAAAAGATTTGGAGGATAACGAGTAATCACTTCAAATTTTGATTTAATTAGAAAGAATATAAAAAATTTGGATAAGGGCAATTTAATCTTTCTATTTTAATGTTTTAATCTATGGTCCTTTAAAATAATTACTATTTTTATTTTTATGGTCTTTTTTAATAAATATTATTTTTCTTATATCCTTTATTATAATTTTTCTTTTATTTTTTTAATACCGTTAAGTCATGCTCAATATAATCATTTGCTTTCTCTAAATTCGTTTATTTCTTTCCGTCTCCTGCCTGCGGTGCATACGTCTGGAGTGGCTTCTTTTCATTCGTTCACTCACGTGCGGTCCACGCTTCATGCCTATCATCTCTCTGTTTTTTCCTTTGTTTTCTTTTTATTATTTTTTTCTTTCTCATTCGTCATTTTCTAGGTACAAAAAGAGAGAATATGAATAAATTTTCCTTCAAAATTCTATTTCCTAACCATTAAATTTAGGGAGAAAAATATGTAAAAATAAAAAAATAGTTAGAAAATATTTTTAAATTTAATCTTATATTTTCCAAAAGATACATATATTTTGCAAAAAATAAAAGCGGAAAGGGACATTTCCATTTCTCTTACAATACACTTTCCTCCACTTCGTTATTTGAATCAACACTGACGGTTAACATTTAATATCCTATAAAAAAGTAAGAAAAGAATATATAAAGTACTTTTAAAATATATAATGATATGGCCAATGAGAGTTGGCATAGATGGTAAGGGATCCAGGACTAGGCCCTTGGGTCGTGGGTTCGATCCCCTCTGCCGTCGCTGGGACTCCTTTGGTAGGCGATCTCGTAAGTCCCCAGTAAGTGCTCATAGAGCCCGGGGCCGTGCCCTGGCCTTGGCAGGGGGACTGATGCCGAACCCTCCAAAACTTTTTAAAAAATAAAAAAAAATATATATAATGATATGAACAAATTTAAATGATTTAAATTTATTTATTTATTTATTTTAATTTAATATTATAATAATATTTTTATAAGATGTTAAATCTAAACCATAAGAGAATATAACAGTGTAAATAAAGATGTGGATGGACAGAGAAAGGAGAGGCTCCTTTCCTGAAATATACACCTATTTAATTTAAAAAATATACAATTGTCAAACTCAAAAGAATATGACAACTCTTTTTTTTTTTTTTTGATAAATAAAGCATCCTTACAGAAAAACTAAATCTTATCCTTCGCAAGCAGACTGTCAAGCTCCATATCAGTAGACATAACCGTGTGAAATCCTGGCATGACAGAGAGGCTGGCTTTCGCCAGGTGATCCGCAGCATCATTGGCCTAGCGACTAATAAGGCATACTTCAACCCTCCAATCTCTCTTCATCAGGTGGTGAATTTCCGCAATAAGACCTCGATCCTCATGCAGCTCGTTTAGTTCCTGCTTCATTAGCTCAACAGCATCTGCAGAATCAGACTCTAGAATGACTTGCTGATGTCCTAAGTCCCACGCTAGTTTGAGCCCATGGAGACAGCCCTATAACTCAGCTGACGAACTATCTCCTTCCATCCCCCTAAACATGAAACCCTTTAGGAAGTTGCAATTTGCATCGCGAATCACTCCACCACTTGCTACCCCGATCCCGATATGCGAGAAGGAGCCATCTGTGTTAACCTTTACCCAGCCTGGCGGTGGTGACATCCAGCGAGGCCCACGCGTATTTGTATCATGCTTCCCTCTTTTAGATATGGTGAATCTGCTATGAGCGTCTTGCAGGCTGCTGATGACAGCATTAACGCTGCACTATAGAGTGTGGTTTGAAGTCTTTTTCCCTTTGAAGACAAAAGTGTTTCGACGGCGCCATAGCCACCAGCAAATAAGCACGAATCGTTGACGCCATTCCTCTGATTGACTACCCCTCCCGCTGAAAGTAATATTCCACCGAAGCCAATGCTCCAAGTTTAGAGAGTTAAACTTGCGCCATAAGCACTGAGGCACCACATGCTTCCAAAGCTCACTGGTTGTTGGACAGTCCTTTAAAACATGCTGGATGTTCTCAAATTCGACCCCACACTCAAGGCAACGGGCATCACTACTCAACCCTCTCTTGAATCTGGAGGCATTGGTTAGTAGTCTTCTATGCACAACAAGCCACATAAAAACTTTACATCGTTCCGGTACCTTTAACTTCCAGATTTTCCCCTAGAGAGGATCAGAATAAGGCGCATCACTATTAAGAGAATCATACGCTGTCTTGACTGAAAACTCCCCACTCTTGGACCATTTCCATCTTAGCTGCCCAGTTGCCAAGGTTTCAATCCCATCCTGCACATCACCCCATGTTCTCTTAATCCCATTCCATAGATTCGATCCCATTTTGTTCATAGCAATCCTTGGTATCTTGTCAGTGCCACAATTATATTTGTTTTTGATGATATTCACCCACAGAACATCTCTTCGTGTTGATAGGCACCAACCAAGCTTCATCAAATATGCTCGATTCTGGTCCTTGGCATGTCGGAGTCCCAACCCACCTTTCAGTTTGGGCTTGCAAATGGCCTCCCACACAACTAGGGGTACCTTTTGGTGGTCCTCCGTATTACCCCATAAGAAGCTTCGGTTACATCTATCAAGAGTCTCACAAGTGCTTAACGGAAGGAGAGAAGTTTGCATAACATACCCTGGAATAGCCGTAGTTACCGAAGATATAAGCATAGATCTCCCTGCTGAAGATAGAGAATTGGCTTTCCATGATGACAATCTTGTTTTGACTTTATCAACTACAAATTGGTATGTATCTTTGGTAACCCTGTTGTGATGTAGCGGAACACCAAGATACTTGCCCAAGTCGCTTGTGATGGAGAATCCCAGGGAATCACACAATTCATTTTTCCGGATATGATTAACATTGTGGGAGAAAAAGACTCGTGTTTTCTGATAGTTAACTTTCAAACCCGAGCTATCACAGAAAGCATTGATACACTTGTTTATTATGCGTACTTGGTCCATGGAGGCTTCTGCAAATAGCATAATATTATTAGCAAAAAATAGGTGTGAGATAGGAGGCCCCGTCTTATTGAGCCGGATAGGCTTCCAATTTCCTTCGTGGATGGCATCTTGAATAAGGTGAGCCAGTTTCTCCATACAAATAACAAATAAGTAAGGAGATAGTGGGTCCCCTTGACGGACTCCTCTAGAAGGATGAAATTCCTCCGCTTTATCCCCATTCCAAAGCAATTGCATATTAGGTGTAGAAACACACTGAGCAATCACCTTCTGAAGCGAGATTGGAATGTGAAGTTCCTGCAAACATTGTTGCAAAAATTGCCAATTAACTCGATCAGATGCTTTTTCCATGTCAATTTTAATGGCCATGAAACCCTTCTTCTTCTTCTTCTTCATGTTTCTCATGGAGTGAATTACCTCCTGAGCCACAATAATATTGTCACTAGAGTGCCTGCCTGGAACAAAGCTACATTGATTTGGGGCTATCACCTGAGGGAGGATGGTCTTCAGCCTGCTAACAATAATCTTCGTGACTGCTTTGTAGATGACATTGCAAAGACTGATGGGTCTCAAATCCCCCATTGTTTCTGGAGGGTCCTTTTTTGGGATTAGGACAATCAGAGTTCCATTGATCTCACCTATAGCCTGTGGGTTAGCAAATAAAAATTTCACATAATTCACTACGGACGAACATACAGTGCTCCACTGATTCTGATAAAAGAGGGCATTGAATCCATCAGGGCCTGGGGCTTTGAGCGCACCCATACTGAAGATAGCGTCTTTAATTTCATTGTCTAAAACATCACGGCTACACCAAATTAGTGCCTCCTCACTCACGCGTGGAAAAGACACTGGACAATTGATCCCTGGCCGAAACATATTATCCTCAATTAAGAGGTGAGAAAAGAAAGTAGTCGCCATCCCTTTAATTTGATTGGTGTCATAGATCCATGTGCCCTCATTATCCTTAATAGCTTCGATTCTTTTGGATTTCCTTCGACGGTTGGCTCGAGCATGAAAGAATCGAGTATTTCGGTCACCATAAACTGTCCACTCTGATCTAGCTTTTTGTGCCCAAAGGAGAGATTCTTGCAACAGAACATCTTCGAGTTCTTTCCAAATCAGTACCTGTAGGTCAGCATATCTGGGAATCATGCCAATCCGAGCAACTACTCGATTAATATCATCAAGTCTTCGGAGTAAATGCTTCTTCCTTGCCTCTGTATGTTTAAAAACATCTTTATTCCAGGTTGAACATGCATTTGCGAAGTGGGCAATATTTTGGACCCAGAAAATGTCATGTTTCCAGGCGTTACGGACAAATTCATCAAACTTCTCATGGAGAACCCAAGCCGCAATGAACCTAAAAGGTCGATTGGGCTTGCTTGGAACCAAACCTAGATTAAGTCGAATGAGGAGGGGCCTATGATCAGATTTGAAAAACGGCAAATGAGCTACCGAAGCATTAGGGAACAAATTAACCCACTCCTCATTTGCAAGCATACGATCTAGGCGCGCCTCAGAATCACCTCTCTTCCATGTGAACTCCGGCCCTACAAAGCCTATATCAACCATGCTCTGGGATTCCACCCATCGAACCAATTCTCGGTCATAAGACATTCTGAAGGTGGCATTAGAGCATAGTTCGCAGTACAGTAAAGTTCCATTAAGATCACCTCCAAGTAGCCAAGGTCCTGGCATAGTAAGAGCTATACGAGACAGATTCTGCCACAAAATTCGACGAGAATTGCAATTAGGACTAGCATAAATCACAGTGAGGTACCAATCAGAGCCTACAGAATTAGAAATCATAAAGTGTAGAAATTGATGATTGTGTTCCAACAAAGAAACTCTAGCAATACTATCATCCCACAGACACCAGATTCCGCCACTGTACCCCTCACAATCCATTAGCGTCATATTAGGGAAACCCAACCGTTGGGCTCGTGCCTGTGCCATCTACTTAGTGCAACGTGTTTCCAAGATAGCTATGAAATTCAGTTGATAGTGATTTTTTAAGTCACGAATAAGGGTAGGGAAGCTACATGCTCCAGTGCCTCGTGAATTCCATATCATGTAGTTCATTGAGAAACATGTTTGGGTTGGGGTATGGCACCGTCCCCCTCGGTCTTATCCTGTTCAACCATTTGGTCATCCACACTATCATGGAGAGAGGAAATCCCATCCTGGGCTTGTATCTCGGTTTCAGCAGAGACTATACTTAGCGTCAAATTGTCCAAGGGTGTTGCATGGGGCACTTGCACGTTGGACTCATGCATTGTGGAATGATTGGTGGACAAAACGACACCTGCTACCTCAACCTCGACTAAATGTGCATCGGCCTCCAAAGATTTTAGCACCTCAAAAGAATTGCCTTGATTAGAAGTTGTAGCGTGGCCCACACGCGAAGATGAAGGGACATCACGTGTAGGCTTGCGGCTCTCCTTACCCTTCATTTTTCCTTTACTATCGCCTTTCCTTTTAGCTCCCACCCGTGCCCACTCTGATTTATGTGGGCCCTTAACAATGGTCAACTCCTCTTTATTGGCATTAATTCCTTGCTTTAATTCCTTTTTCATAGCCAGCTGATTAGAATCCTGAATATCCTCCTGATTTTCCTTCAATTCCTTTTTCACATCAGATTTCTCTAAAGGGTCATTAATACCAAATCCCATTCCCACCGTAGCTGCAAATCCACGGAAATCACGCTTTAATATCTTGATTTTACCAAAAGGGGATGCACTAGGATTCTCGTCCCCTGTGACTATGGTTGCTCCGCCACCTACAGCCGTCGATTCCTTCATCCTCTTCACACCCCCGTTACCTCCATTATCAGACCCCATGTTTGGTTGTTCTTCAGGCCGAGCTTCAACTTTCTTCGGATCTGTTGGGCAATTATCCTTTTTATGTCCATATTTCCCACAAAGAAAACATACTTGGTGAAGTCCTTCATAGATGATAGGCTGTTCTTCCCTGAAAACCTTGTAAGAGGGTAGGAGCGGTTGTTGTAAATCGATCTCTATACAAATACGGGCGAAACCTCCTTTGTCATATATAGAAGTAGACCTATCCACTTTAATCATTTTTCCAACCATATTACCAATTCTACGTAAAGATTCAACATTATAAAACTCAAAAGGGACATCCGGTAGGCGAATCCAAGCTGCGATACGGCACTGAAGGTCAACCTTCCAAGGATTAAAATTTGGTCGCCACCGCTGTACAATCAGGTAGTGATCGTCTATCATCCAGGGTCCCTCCTGAAAAGCATAATCTCTATCCTCCTTATTCGAGAAAGAAACAATGTAATAGCCATTACTCAATGGATGGGACCAACTTCAAAGGATCTTTGGGGTGCCACATGCGATTGATACGATCCCGGATAATGTAAGTAGGGAAAGTTGCGCCCATGACTTTGATAATAAGAGAGTTCATCCAGGGTAAGCACCAAGCTGTGTACTCCTCAGCAGTAAAATTCAGAACGCCAGCTTTTCCCTCCAGACGTCGCACGGTCTGCTCCTCATCCTCATTCGTCTCAGCCACCACGCTACTAGCATCCTTCTCATTCATATGATGAAAATAGTCCTTCCAACCTTGCACTATATCATCCTCCTCGGCATGCTTCATCAGAAAACTGGCACAGCCAGGTGACAGAAGTTTGTCCCTGTAGGAAAACTGGGACGAGCCACTACTCGGTTTTGCATACGACACCTGAGAGGTGCTTCCTCCAGCCTTCATCTTCTCAGTCGGTTGCCCAAAAACAAACTCTGAGCCACTCTTCGCGTTCCCTCCCTTTCCATCTCCATCACCATCGCCCTCCTTCAACCCCTCCTTTCCGCCGATAACAGTTCGTCGCCCTTGCTCACTCGCTCTCTTCTCTCTCTTCTCGCTCATGATTTAGCAAAAATGAATATGACAACTCTAAATGAAGAAATCCTAAGTGCATCCCGCAAAAGTACCAAAATTCAAATTGAAGCCAATACTTTTACCAAACTCCTAATCAGTTCAATATGACAAGTTATAGATTTTTTAAAAAAGATGAAAGTAGATATCAGCCTGAATTCATTTAATTATCTTTAGTTATTTTATATTCATTTACAAGATTTTTATTTTGATTTTATGATTTATTTAAAGATAAACCTAATACTTACTGTACGTGTTGTAATACCCCAAAATTATTATTTCTCATAAATGCAATATTTTGGTTGATGGCACCTATTTTAAATAGGTGAATATGTGGTCTCAAATTTTGAGATATACCTATTCTAATATTTGTCCTTAGAATTTAAGATAGCCAATGTTTTATTTTTCTAAATCTTGTATGGAATCATAAAATACCCTAAAAATACAAACAATTCCCAATTAAATAGAGGAGCATAAAAGGAATTGGTCTACACTTACATTTTCACTAAACAACATAATTATGAAAATTTTTATAATTAATCAAGGGATTAAATTGGGAGGACATAAATCCCAAAATTCATAATTAGTTAAGAGATTGAATTTTCTAAAACCCTAGAATTAATACCTAGCACATACCAAGTAATAAAATGCCATAATAAATTACCAAAACACTTGAACTAATAAAAGAATAAATACCCACATTTAATGGATAATTAATTAACACTAATGGAAGGTTTAGTTAATTATTTACAATTAGCACTAATAATCACCAACTAGAGATGGGTTAGGCTAATTAAAAATAGAGAACCAACAAGGGGTTAGAGTTAACACTAAGAGAATTATTAGCAATCATAAATCACTTCATAAACCAATAAGGCAACAATCAAGAGATAATTGAGCTTAGGATTAAGATGTTAATCAAATGCTAATTAAGGGTTGAAAAGTCAACAATTTCAACTATGATCTAAAGGCTAAAAATTAATCCCCTAAAGCTAATCCAAAGGCCCTAAATCATTCCACTAAAGCTTGATCCATGAGACAAGAGAGCAACCAATGGTATAATTCCCCCTAATACTTGACAAAACAAAAAAAAATAATAATAATAAAAAGGGGGGGAGTGGCGTTTTTTTGTAGAAAGGGAAAAGAGAAGAATTGATTAAATGATTGAAACACACATATGCCCTTTGAGTCACAACTCTAGCTAATGAATCATCATCCTAAACTACATGAGTCACACTACTACATGATGAATCACAACCCTAACTAGATAAGATGAGGTAAGGAGTGATGCAAGGGATGATGCAAGGGGATTATAGGTGGACCAATGAGATAAAAGATAATTAAAATAAATAAATTGGTTTATAAAAATAATCCTAGATAAAAACTAATAAAACCTATACAAATAAAATCATATCTTGAAATCCTTGAACTAAGTATGAAAACCAAGTTGAGATTCATAACAAGCATAAATCAAACATGAAGACAAGTATAACCAAAGCCATTTTCGTGATTGTTTGAGAAATAGAACCAATAGGAAAGATAGGCAAAATTGGTCTCAAAATGAAGCTAAAAATTCCTAGAGCTCAAAACCAATGAGTAATTGAGCAAACAACTTCATTAGACTACCTAAACACATTCTTTTCTATGGATTCTAATTAGTAGAAAGCAAGCCAAATCCTTTGGATAATAGGCATAAATGGTGGAAGAGGATAATGTACTAGGGAGATGACTCATGTAGGTGACTCAAAAGCAATTTGAAGGGTTAGGATTTGTGCTCCAAAATACCCTAAATCCAAGGGTCAAGAATTGCCAAGAGGGAGTTTCAATTAATTACCAAACTTGCCCAACCCTTCTACTATAAATAGGGGTCCTTGGCCCTTCACAAAACTCACACCAAAACCAAGCAATCTGAATATTAGAGAGTGGAAGAAGCTTGAAGGAGTTCAAGAAGAGGTAAGCAAGTTCTTTAGTTTTTAGCTTTTAAATTCTTAGTTAGAAGTAGCTTAGATCTTAAATAGGTTAGAATAATTTTAGATTCATGTTTTTATAGTTAAAATTGGTTTTATTTCGAAAAATTAGTGAAGAAAGAGTTTTAGCAAAATTTCCGGGAGAGAAACACTGAAGTAACGAAGTTCTGGCGAAATTTCATCGGTTCTGGAATTTCTGAACCAGTTATGAAAATGCTTATATTTTATGCTGAAAACATGGGTGAAAAATTCTGGAAATATTCATGGTTAAATTAGACATATAGGGCTTTTTAAATATGTAAAGAACATGTCCAAATGATTTCTGAACAGGGAGATAAAAATTCCCAAAGTTAGGGCTACGAATTTCTGGAAAATTCTGGACCGATGTTCAAAAACTAAAAACCTGGGAATGAACCGTGGAATCTGGGCAAAGGCTGTTATTTTTTCGTGAAACTAGACATCCTAAGGATTCTGAGGAATTTTATGGATCCTCGTTTCGATTTTTCTAGAATTAGTTATGATTTTTCAAAGTTAGGCGAAATTCTGCCCAGATTTGCACCAGCGTTTTTTTTCAAAATAATAAAGGAAAGTAATTAATTAATAAATCCACCAGGGGTAAAATAGTCATTTGAGACTAGGATATCTATTGGGATATTGGTTGTGAATTAATAAATGAAATATTACCTCATAGGAAATCTGTGATCGCTTCGCAACCGACAACGTACCGTGAACACCGACAAAGGTACGGACGCGTATTGTAACACTAACTCTGATGCTTATGATAGGCTTATATATGTGATAGATGATAACCGTACATGTGAAGTGTACATAAACAACCTTACATGTGAAATGTACTGTTGACATAAATAACTTTACATGTGAAGTGTATTGTTAACTTGAATAACTGTACATGCGAAGTGTACTGTCAATATATTAAACTTACATCTATTGTGTGATTGTGTGCTGAATAATGTTATAATATCTGTCATACATATTTTGTCATACATAAGCATGAGGTTAACCGTTACCTGAGGTTCAATGGTAATTGAACCTCAGCCCTTACTATAGCTTCAGGGTCTGGAGGACCGAGGGCCGACGACAGGAGTAAGCAGCCCGTATGAAGATCTGACCAGAGTTTCTTTTGTTTTTATATAATATTTTGAATTATTGGGATAAATGTACCACTACTATAACCAACCATGGTTAATATTTTATACACACGTCAGTTACTCGCTCTTTTGAATCTTTCCGATGCTCTACTCTGATCAATTATTTCAAAAACGATTTAGAAAATTGGGATGTTACACGTGTTATTTAAAGTAGATATCAGCCTGATTTCATTTAATTATATTTAGTTATTTTATATTCATTTACAAGATTTTTATTTTTATTTTATAATTTATTTAAAGATAAACCTAATACTTACTGTACGTGTTATTTAAAGTAGATATCAGCCTGATTTCATTTAATTATCTTTAGTTATTTTATATTCATTTACAAGATTTTTATTTTTATTTTATGATTTATTTAAAGATAAACCTAATACTTACTGTACGTGTTAGAAATACGAAGAACATAAAATTTTTTGAAAAGCATGTATTGGTTTATTTTTCATTTCTCGAACTTTACTGTTTTTAGTTATACAGCCTTTTTTGTGGCAGAGACGAAAGAGTATGATGGAAAAATAAATGTATGTATGTATGTCAAATACTCACAACCTACGATTTTTCACACCATCAAGATTTTCTCATAGAGCAGTATATTTTATTCGTTTAAGAATAAGGATTTTTAATTAAAGATTTTTAAAGATTATTTTTACCATAAAGTCGATTCTATTTTTGAGCAATTAACATGGCAGAAATGTTTCCATAGGCTTTTGTTCCCCCCGGCACAGAACACTGGATGATTCTTGTGATTGATAAAATACCTGAAATTGATTATCCAAGTAGAAAGATGCCTTTATTTTGTATAAGTCGAATCAACCTATATGTTAATATTTTCTTTTAAAGTGGAAAAACTTGAATTTGGATCTATTCTATTAAAACTTCATTGCAAATAGTATCCTCAGAGATGGGAGACAAAAATAGAATTGAAAAAGAAAGAAAAGAAAAAGATGGTTTCTTTTACGAAAAACAAATTATTAATTTTATGATCATTCACATTTAAAAAAATAATTATAAGAAAGAATAAATTTCAATTAAATACAATTTGAATAATCAAAACTGAAATTAAACCTACACCTTATCTTTAATTTCGTTTTTTAAATTACAGAAGGGCATTCTCCCTTCTAGTCTTTGAACAACATTTATAAATTCCTGGTTATACTAGTTGGCCTGATTAAGAATTTGTTAAAACTGTAAGCCTGAATTTGAATTTTGATATTTCAGCTGGATTCAATTAAGATTTCCCTAATTTTAGTTCATCACACCCTTGATATGTCCTTCTATTTCATTTGAACAAGGGAGATTAATCTCTTTCAAAACATAGAGTGCAAAAGGTTTTTGTCTCTACCAACAAGTGTGTTTTTCGAGATTCAAACATGTGTTCTCCTTCTTACATGGTGAGACCACTTACCACCTCAATCAACAACTTGTTGGTTTGATTTGTAACTCATAATTATGAAATTTCATTCAACTCCCATGAAAGTTGAATGAAATTAAATTTGAAGTAAGTTTGCATAGATGCCTTCCTTTATTATCTCATTTACTGTTATTCTATTTTCTAGTTTCCTTTAACAAATAATTTACACTCTCTCTCTCAGTAATCAGTTGATTTAGTAAGAAGAGAATCTCTCTTTGCAGGTGCAAGCCAAGAATACTTAGTAAGTGTATTAATATGTATGATCTCTCATATATACGTGAGAGACACAATGAAATATGTAAAAAAAATAATAATAATAATAATTATAATAAATAAATAAATAAAATAAAAAAATTAATATCACCATCAAAGTAATTAAATAAATACAATCATGATCACAGTGATACAACATCTTACAACGCTAATAATTTATTTTCCATGCTTATTTGGATCAGAAGCATATGCATACACAAAAACAATATAAAATAAATTACCATAAAAATATTCACTTGTTTAATCTTTGAAACTTTCCAACGGCAATGGAGGAATGCTCTGCTCATGTCTAAAAGGTTACTTGGATCAATCTCTGACATCACCTGCACCAACCTTATAAAATTATCCTTGCAGTACTTGAATCCCCAAGTGCTCCACTTCAAGAAGCTTGTCCCGTTGAACTGGTTCATCCCCAAGACAAGATCTCTATAATTGACATACGCTTTTCTTGGAAACCATGAAGCATAAGGAGTCATGAAGTCATAGAATCTCCTAACCCAACTCATATGCCTTTTCACGCTCGGGCAAACACCCACAGGGAAGGCATGGACTAGACTTTTCTCAGATATTCTGTAATAAACTTCTTCAAGTGTGGCACTGACTTCAACCCATGCTATTTTATGGGCTATATCAACCTGGATGGCACGTATCTTGGTTCGATCTATGATCACGAATGGCTTCTCAATGAGAGAAACAAAAGAAAGCCCTTCATAATCATGATCTCCACTACGCACCCTCGTGTGAATTTTGAGCTTTCTTGCACATAGGACTGCAGCCTGAACATGAGAATCCTCTAATGGAGTGAATATGAATTCGGGCTTCGTCATTGAAGGCAGCAAGTACCTTAGGTTTTGAGCTGTTGATTCAGGGACTGATGTGAAAGAAGCATTATTTTGTGGACTGAAGAATTTGATGGAAAATGGGATTGGATTTTGAGAATTCGCCTCAAGACATTGAGTAAAGAGTTCTGGAATATGGGTTGATGAAACCGAAAATAACACAAACGCAGAAGTGAGCAATAATAGCGAACTTGGATAACCCATGATTTTAGTGTATTTCACGTAACCGTGCTTTTTTCTGCGGACAAAACAGGATTTTAAGTCCGCTTATATATACAAATTTTGAGTCATATAAAAGTCGTGATATAATTTTGAGTCATATAATAGTGGTGATGTACATGTTAAAAATAATTTGCTCAAAAAATTTTATTTTGATTGTTTCAGCTTTTGACTTTGGTTCTAAATACAAAATTTAGATTATTTCCTTTGTGTTAGATGATCTTATTACTTGTGTATTATTACAAGAAGAATAAGTCATGGTCAAGGAATTTGGCTGTTTAAGATAAAACAGCTGTGGTTTTTAGAAGATTTATTTTGTTATACCGTTGATGAAGTCTTTCTCGATAAAATAATTTGCTTTATTTTAATTCCTTTGTCTTTTTCGTTCTCCTACGCCCACCCCGTCAGGTTGGGGCCATTTTCTCAATTTTAATTTGGTCGCATTTCATTTTTATCTCTTTAATTAATCAATTTAATTTTGTTTTGTACTTCTGTTAGCACCATTAGCTCCTATACAATGGTTAAAGGTGCTAACTGAGGAACAGTGCTAATAGACTGAAATCAAAGGAGTTAATAAAAAAGTACAAGTACCAAATTAAAAATTGAAGAAAAGTAGATGTATATGTAACATGGTTGTTCCTCTCTATCTTTTTATTTATTTTCCTTGAATTCTTTTCTTCCTTACCATTTATCATTTTTCTTGGATAAGAAGAGAGAATATGAATAAATTTACTATTTAAATTTCTATTTTACCTAAAAATTAAATAGATCTAAAATATTTATAAATTTAATATAATACATCCTAAAATGTACACATATTTAATTATAAAATATACACTTATCAAATTCACCAAAGAATAGGACAATTCTTAATTCATTGCACTCTTTGTAATATTCTCAATTTACTGTACCAAAATTCCTTGTACAAAGAATGTATACAATGAAATGAAATAGTGAATTTTGGTTATTTATTGAATTTTTTCCTGAAACTTCAATTTTGAGATATATGTTAATACAAGAATTAGGCACATGGAATTAATATTTAATTGATCTCTAAAGGCTCCTAATTTTTTGTCACAAAGGAAAAATATATGTAAGGGCTAAATGGGAAATTCAGAGACCATGAGACAATGATATAATTTGGCCAATAATGACACCACCAAGTTTCCTGTGAATGCTAATTTTAGGCCAAAAGAGAAGACAAAGTGTAAGATCTTTTGTCTTATGAAAATTTAGATAAAAGTGGTAATACTTAGTATCCTTTGGATATTTATCAATGATCATTAAAGAGCTTCATGGAGGTTATTTGAGCATGGCCAATTTTGGCCAAGTGTCATGAGAAGGAGAAGAGGAATTAAATTATCATCAAAGAATCAATAAAATGGAATCATTCAATTCCCCAAACAAGCATGATATTTTCGGCTAGGTGGCAAGATGGGAGGAAGGGAATATTCAATGGTCAAGGAGCATGTGCTTTAAGTCAAATGAGTAGCTCCCACGCAAATTCAAGAGGCCATAGATTTTTGCTAAGTGTATACTAAGGAAAGCATGAGATTTTGTCACATGTTGAAGATAATTCAAGAAGCCACATATGCATAAAATTTCAGCCAACTTGGGAGGATGAAGGTGGTCAAATGACTAATTATGAATATGCCATATGTCTATAAACAAAGTCAAAGTAATTATCTTTCCTTGCTCAAGTCAAGGCCACATGTCAAGCTGGGGAAGTAGGTTGACTTTGTATTAGGACAGTTATGCATGAGCAATTAAGACAAGAGGGATGAGTCATGAGATTCATTCATGAGCCATTAATTCGTCCGAAACAAGGATTCAAGGAGGAAATGAGAATTCATGACAAATGGACAAAAGGATTGGTTAAGAAGTGTAATGAATAAGTCTCTAAAACCTAATGTCCATTTGGTCCACAAGGCAAGTCAAGAGAAAGAATGAAATCAATACTTTTGACTTTTATTTGAGAACATTTAAGGAGCCAAAACACGCACACACATTCGGCCAAGAAGAGGACGAGAGAGCAAACAAGAGCACATGCCGTAATTGCACATGTGTAACCAAGTCAATAAGGAAATTAATACACCTTTTCTATGGACCCTAAGATCGGCTGAGTGGCCAAGCAAGATGCGGGAAAGAAGACAACATACATCATGAGCACATGTGATAAAAGAAATTAAAAAAAAAAAAAAAAAGAGAAGGGAGCTTAAGTTGGACAAGAAGTTCATGTGGGGCCCCAAGGCTTGACTTCAAGATATTTTAAGGCACTTGAACCTCCTTTTTCCATGCTTATGGTCGGCCATCTCAAGGAATTGAAAGACCAAAGGAAGTGTGAAACCGAAACTTAGAAAAGGAAAAGAAAGAAAAGAAGTCGAGATAAGTGAGATGTTTAAGTCTACACCTCTCCTACTTTACCTTTTACAATAATATTAAGTCCTAAAAGACTTTCTTGTATGGTATTTTTCCCAAGGTGACCAAAACTTGAGGAACAAAGGAAGGGAAACATAAGAACAAGCTGAATAAGTGAACATCTTAGCCTTCTTATGTATATTCTTGTAGTTGATGGACATAGAATCCATTTCGTCTTGATTTGTTGACGCTTTGGAAGCATGAATACCTAAGAAGTGGTGCTGTCCATTTGGTTAAAAGTGGATTTAAAGTATGTTAAAGACCTAAATAATAAGTTAAAATAAAACATAAGGCTAAGTCATGATGTTCTTGAAGAAAAATTTGGAAAAGTCACTTTTGAATCCTTTTAGTCTCACTTTTGGTCAGATGAAGAACATGAAGAAATAATTATATGTTGACCAATTTAATGTTTTCAATGGGTTTAAGATGCAAAATTGTGTAGGATAAAGCTTAGCTAGTAATTTTGAAAGCCTTGGAATTAAATTGAGAAAAACCCTAAAAACTGCCAAGATTGTTTCCAGCAAGGCAGTGAATTTGTGTTGTATTTTCAATAAATAAATGGTGTTCAATGGCTATAAAATTTTCCAGACTTTAAATACATAACAAGCTTTAATTTGATAGGTTGGATTTGTGCACGTGGAGTTACAAAATTTTGAAAATGACCTATGACTTTGGAACTTAAATTTGGGCAGTGGTACTGTTTAATTTATTTTGTGTAACACCCCGTTTTCTAAAACGTTTTCGAAATAATTGATTAGAGTAGAGCATCGGAATAAGTTTAAAAGAGCGAGTAACTGATGATTGTATAAAAATATTAATCATGGTTGGTTATAGTAGTGGTGTACATTCATCCCAATAATTCAAAATATTATATAATCAAAAACAAAAACACTCTAGCCAGATCTTCACACGGGCTGCTTACTCCTGTCGTCGGCCCTCGGTCCTCCAGACCCTGAAGCTATATTAGGAGCTGAGGTTCAATTACCATTGAACCTCAGGTAACAGTTAACCTCATGCTTATGTATGACAAGATATGTATGACAGATATTCATTCAGCAAGAAGTAACAATACATATCACATGTAAAGTCATCTATGTAAACAGTACACATCGCATGTACAATCATCTATGATATTAGTACACATCACATGTACATCCATCTGTGTTATAAGTACACATCACATGTACAACCACCTGTGTTATCAGTACACATCACATGTACAATTATCTATGTTATCAGCACATATCGCATGTACAAACATTTATGTTAACAGTACACATCACATGTACAATCATCTATCACAAATATAAGTATATCATAAGTATCAGAGTTAGTGTTACGGTACATGAACGTACCTGGATTGATAATTTCGTATGTAATTGATCGGGCAGCGTTCTTTCGGTCAGCCTATCATAGCAATATCGTCCTATTAATTTAAAGAATAATATCCTAAAAGATACTTTTGGTCACTACTGAATATTCTACCCTTGGTATATTGAACCATTATTTTATTTCTTCAAAATTCGTGGAAAAACGCTGGACAATATTGGGCAGAATTTCGCCTATCTTTGAAAAATCATAACTAATTCTAGAAAAATCGAAACGAAGATCCGTAAAAATTTCCGGACTCCTTAGGATGTCTATTTTCCAGAAAAAATATCAGGCCTTGCCCAGAATTCAAAAATCATTCCAAGATTTCACGTGTTCATCCTCTGCCCAGAAATTCCAGCATTTTCGCAACATAAACTTTGAGAATTTCTTTCTCATTGTACAGAGCTCATTTCAACATGTTATTTACAGATTTGGAAAGCTCTATATGTCTACTTTCATCATGAATTTTCTCAGAATTTTCAATTGAATTTTCAACATAAAATATGCGTTTTTCTATGACTTGTTCAGAAATCGCCTAACCGACGAATTTTCGCCAGAACTTCGTTACTACCGTGTTCATAACCTGGGAATTTTGCAGAACTACTCCCTTCACTAAATTTTCGAAATGAAGCTATTTTAAACTATAAAACATGAAACTAAAATTATTCTAGAATTTTAAAGATTAAAACTACTTCTACCAATGAATATAAACTCAAAACTAAGAACTTTGCTTACCTAAAGCTTGGACTCCTTCAAGCTCTTCCTCCAACTCTCTCAACTCTCTCTCAAATAAGCAGATGATGCTTTGCTTGGTGTGAAGAAAAGTGAATGATCTATGCCTCTATTTATAGTGAAAAGGTTGGGCAATTGTGTAATTAATTGCAACTTCACTCTTGGCTAATATTCACCATTGGATCTAGGGCTTCATAGAAACTCTAAATCCTCACCACACACACACTCATCTGCCCTCTCTCTCTCTCTCCCTTCTTCTCTTTCTTCTTCCTTCTCCTAGAAGCCAAAAACAACTTGAGGTGCAAGTATGCAATAGTGTTTTGTATCCTACAAGCTTTGACCCATTTGGCAGATGTTTGAAAATCAATTCCTTCAACGTGCTCCCTCTAAATTTTTGGGTTTTAGGGTTGTTTTGGGCTTTATTGCTATGTTGGGCAAAGGTTTGGCAAGGATTTGGGCTACCAAAAATGATCCAATGTAAATTGTTGTGGTAAAAAGCCCTAATTTAATTTCTTTTTGTTTATTATTTGATTTAGCTTAATTAGGTTTAATTTGTAGTGTTCTAATTGTTTTACAACTTAATTATGATTCTACTAATTTCAATTGTTTCAATTATCGATCCCTTGTTAAGCTTTAATATTGAATTTAGCCAATATATTCCAAATTGTTTGTTGATATTTGCCATTAGATTAATTATGAATGTTAATTCAATTAAGATTAATTTTTGGTGTTCACTAATTATTTTTAGTGTCCTCTAATTATTTTAAACCTCTTCCTACTCCTTTACGTCTTATTTTTGACAATATAGGAATTATAAGACAATATATCCTTAAGTGTGAATTTAATTGTTCTTGAATTGTTGAAAATTCATTTAATTGATTTAGGGGTTTTTGTGGCATTTTACAATATTTTATGACCCCTAACAAAATTTAGGAAGTTGGATTTTGCCCTATTAAGTCCTACCGAAAACTTATTCAAGAGATAGATTAAATACAATACTATTTTGGAGACAACATACTCTCCTATTTTCAATAAGTCCTAATGGCCAAAATATCATGTTTAAAAGGAATACAAATCTTGGGGTATTATATTTTGAAACAGTACACATATGTCTGGCTGTAAATTGTATTTTTCCTTAAAAGTAGACTTAACAAGCGTCACATAGCCTTTAGAATCACTTTAATTGGACACTTATACAAGAGTTATGAATTTTCAAAGTTTGTTAAAAATTCTAGCAATTTTAGTCAAAGGTCTGAAAATGGGAAAAATAAAAATCAATGATAATATAAATGAGTTTTTGACTCCTTTAACTTTAAATTGGACATAAATATAATAGCTAATCCTACTGCCTTAGACTTATGAGAAGAGTTTTCGTAAGTAATGATTGTTATCCGTAATTGTATAATCATAGGAATTACCATTCGCCTAGGGCCACTAAAGAGTTTGGAGCCGAAATCAAAACTTGAAAATTAGTCAAGTAGTAACTTTAATCTCACACACTTTGTTTGACTGCGTATGATTTTTTTGAACCATATTTGTGAAAGTCCCATCTCATGTGGGGCCAGCACCACTCATGGCTCGATTGAGCGGAAGGGTTAGCCATGGAGATCCTTCCCAATGCTAGGTTTAGGGCCTATTGGACCGATAGTCTATGGGTTGCGAACCACTACAAGAAAAATCGAATTTTGCTACGGAAAAAAATTCGTAGCAAATTGCTACGGATTTTCAATTCCGTAGCAAAATTTTGCGACGGAAAAATAAATCCGCCGCAAAATTTTGCTACGGAAAAAAATCCGTAGCAAATTTTGCTACGGAATTTCAAATCTGTAGCAAAATTTTGCTACGGAATTGCAATTCCGTAGCAAATTGCGACGGATTTATTTTTCCGTCGCAAAATTTTGTTACGGATTTGAAATTCTGTAGCAAAATTTGATTTTTCTTATAAGAATGTATATATGTAAAGTATGATTAATAAATTTTATAATCAAAATTTATGTAGCCATACTTGTTTTTTATAAGTAGTATACTTAAGCAAAATGATAATTTCATTAAAAAACATTCAACATGTCAGTTGTCAGTTATAGTACGAACACAAGACACGTAATCTGAACTAAAACGCTCACTCCATTTGAGCTAATTGGCAATTGATGCAATCAAAGATACATATATTATTTATATAATATTTAATATTATAAAAGTATCCAAACAATTTGTTTTAATTCCTAGAAGCATTTTTTTCGGATTCCCTCCCCCATTGGAATGAAATACCTAAATTAAATTATGAGCTTTTATAAAATTAAATCCTCTTATGTAATTTAGCAAATGTGGATCAATCCTGATTTCCAGTAGACATCTAATCAAATTATTATTTTCATCTAGTATTAGTGATTAGAGAGATCTTCTTGTATGTATGGAGAAGCTGGTAGAAGAGAAAGGCTGGGTACTAAATTTTGGAATGTCAAACTCAAAAACCATCAAATACATCGTGACGTAAAGCAGAAGTTGAACATTGACATATACCAGAAAAGTAAGCTTTTTTCAAATGAATGTTGAATAAATTTAATTAAATGGCTACTTAGATTTTCTTTGACAGTCACAATAATTTGAAGAGAAATATATATATAATAGTGAGCCTCTATAATAGATATGGCTTCTCACTTTATTCATCTCTTAGGCAAATTCTATCTTGAAAATATAAAGATTTGATTATGACATTTTAGCCGAATGGCATTCATGATATCGGATTCAGCTTCCCTCCACTTCTCATCTCAAGTTTTGTATGAAAATTTGAATGGCAAGCATATAACATTTTATATTTTTCTTAATTGTAGTTGTGGAGAATTTGCTACGGAATCAAATTTGTGTAGCCATACTTGTTTTTTATAAGTAGTATACTTAAACAAAATGATAATATCATTAAAAAACATTCAACATGTCAGTCATAGTATGAACACAAGGCATGTAGTCTGAACTAAAAGGCTCACTCCAATTGAGCTAATTGGCAATTGATGCAATCTAAGAAACATATATTATTTATATAATATTTAATATTATAAAAATATCCAAGCAATTTGTGTTGATCCATTTCTTTTACATTCTAATTGTTAATACACTATATGAATTTGAAGTACCCTCGTCCTTCTTGGGCTCAACTGGCAAAGGGGTTGGACACTTTCACCAAAGGAAGCAGGTTCGATTTTGGAGTTGGTCAAGGCGTTAGAGGAGGTATCCCACCTCCTAGGTGCCTAAGAACATTGATATCACCCAAGAGGAAGGGAGATTTCACCTATGCCCTTGGATGGTGGGTGAACCCGACCCTTTTCCTAAAATTTTATGTATTAAAAAAAAAAAAGAATTTGAAGTGTAGTTTTTCAAGTGAAATCATTTTTTTTTCCCTTTTGAAGGCTTAGCACGAATGGTTTCTTCTCGATCGGAGCTAAAAAAAAAAAAACATGTGAAAATCTGTGCCAGCTTAGATCTATCATATAGATTTAATTAATATAGTTTTTAATCTAGATTCAAAATTCGAATTTCAGATTGGCTTTTAATACGGATTAAATAAATATTATTAGTTTAAATCTATCATATAGATATAATTAATATATTTTAATCCAGATCTAAAATTTGAATTTCAAAAATTAATGACGATTAATTTTGCATTAAAAAATAATTTGAGTTCTTTGAAAAATAAAATTTTATTCAAAATTTTAATAAAAACTTTTAGTTGATAATGGTGTTATGTGTTTTTTTTTAACTCAAAACATTTTTAATCATTCTTCCTAAACACAAAATCTCATTTGGTTTAAATGAATCATATTATTCTTAATTAAGGATTTGTTGGGTTTAACAATCTAAATTTAGAATTTTTTTATTTTAAACAACTTTATATAAAATTTTCTCAAACTATTATTCTTTTAAAAGATTTACATATTCTCTCCAATGCAAAGACAAAATTTATTTTCCCTCCAAAAATTTCATTCTTCCCTCCATTTAACTTAATTGGTAAAATGAAAAAAAAAAACCTGAAGCCGTCATTTTCATTCTTCCCTCCATTTAACTTAATTGGTAAAATGAAAAAAAAAAGACTGAAGCCGTCATTCTTCCCTCCAGCAACTCTCCTCCTCGACATTCAGATCTCCATTCCCATTTTCCCCCTTTCGAAAACCCTAACCGGCTAACCCCGTATCTGTCTCTGAGATTCAATCGGTGGTGCCATCTCCATCGGCGCTAAGATCGTCGGTTTCAGTGGATTTTTTGGCAACTATTGCCGCTTATCCTAAGCCAGGTGACAAAATTAGAAGCACCGGTTTGAAGGTAATTCTTCTTTTCCGAATGTCAAAGGATTTTTGCTAACTGATTGATATTATTCGATGTAGATTTACAGTTTTAAGGTGGAATTTAGATGAGAAATTGTTGGTCCCCTCTATCAAAGTAGGAGACGATCTTTCTTTTGTTTAATAAAGTATTGATCGATTCAAGCAATTATTATTCATTCCTTTAGAAATGCCTCTGTAGGTGTAATGGGTAAGCAAGAGTTTTTTTTTAACCACTCCGCTATGTATTGATTTATTAGGTTTAAGGGGGTGGCAAAGCTGCTGATGCTCTAACTTGTGTTGCTCGCTTGGGCTTAAAACCCTGGCTGATATCTAAGGTTCTTGATTAAAGACTCTCTGCCTTCGAGAGAGTATGCTTTGTATTTTCTGCTAGTCTGTTTTTTGATGCATGGAACCTGTTATGCACAACCATTTAAATCTGATTCAATAATGTGTGTGCGTTGTGAACATGTTTGACCCCTGTTAGGTTGCATATGACACTCAAGGCATGGGCATTTTAGATGAGCTGAAGGTTGATGGTGTAGATAGATCTTTTATGGTGGTAATCCTCGGGTAGTTGTGCAATCATCATATGAATTTTGTTTATACTTTTTTTGTTAGTTTTCTCAATCTTTGCTGATTGCATGCCTCTTATCTGCAGGTTTCTGAGTGGGGCACTTCACCATGCAGTTCACCTATATAATTATGGATAGCCAAACGTAATTGACCATGTCTTCAATTATATATTATAATATAATAACCCTTACGATGACATTTCTTCTTTGCTTGTTTCATGGCAGCTCCTTTTTTTTTTTTTGGTTACATTAAATTCTATTTCCTTTTAACATGGGTAATTTTACAATGTCATATTCTGAGACTGATTTTTGTGTCTTGAGTATCCTTAAACATAATTTTGTATCTTGATTTTTGTCCTTTCTTGGGTTTGATTGGTGCACTTATGATTTACATTTTTCATTATTAAATTATTTTTAACATAATTTGGTGTTGTTAGATTTTTTAATTGGGACCAAGGGCGTTTTTGTCAAGCACATTGGTCAGAGATAAAGGAAAAATACCAGTCCCTTGAAGAGGAATATTTGCTTCGATATTGATTCTCTTCAGCATTTAATGGAGATATCATATATATATAAACATGCTTTTACATAATGAAATTTGCACTTGGTCTTGGTCTTGCACTCTAATTTATATAGAAATTTGCAGTTTTGTTCATTCCTAGATTTATACTCTTGTGTTGCGTTTGCTTTCACTTGTCACTATAATACCATTGTTTTGATGTTGTAGAGAAAAATAGGAGTTGATGGGAGCTACTGTGATGGGAGTTGATGCTAAACAATACATTAGCGCATAAACAGGTCCGGCGAATTCTCTGGTACGGACTAGAATATCATTTGTGGTGATTGTTGTACATAGAAGTAGTAGTAGTAGTTACCTTGAATGTTGTCCTTCTTGTCCTCCTCTTTGTAAAAGAACTCACATCCCTGTTCTGAAATGTACTTGAAACCTTTAATTAGTTGAATCTGTTATTGTTGGTCTTAAAAATAATATTCTGACGCTTTTTTTTTTCCCATAAAATTAATTGGAAAACTTTGGCATAAGATTCTTTTGTTAGATGGTAGAAAGTTTTTATGACTGTTCCTTTGGCTTGCTTGTAGTGACCCCTTGATTTAGTACCTTTTGATGTTAGAACTTTTTGGCATTAATGGAGATTAAACTTTTATGTGAGCATAGTAAGCTCAACTTACCTTGCACTTGTTTATTGGAGTCTAACGTTCTGTCCCTTATTTACCAACATTTCTATAATGAGCCTGAAAAAAATTTCCTTTCTAGCCCATTCTCTAGGTGGCCTGTTTTCTAGATGTGCCATTGTTGACCTATATGCACCCGATGCCAATAATTTTGACCAACCTGATGATCTAAAAAATTGTGATATGGAGAGTTCAGAGAGAAAAAGCTTTTCAAGGGGAGGGTTGATTGCTGGATTAGAGCCAATCAATTTCATAACCTTAGCAACTCCTCATCTTGGTGTCAGGGGAAGAAAGCAGGTTTGTCTTTGATGATTATAATTATTGGTCTACTGTTGTTGACAAATGGTGGACTTCTATCTGAGCTTTGCATTGAGTTGTTTTTTCTTTTAAATATCTTTTTTTTTAAAAAAAACTTATTGCCATCAGACTTTGCTGAAGTTAACACACCTTTATCAAGTCAGTTAAATAGTTGTACTTAGGTTTATACATGTTTGTGGGATGCTTCAAAGATGAAAAGTGGTCTGTCATTATATTAGATAAGGACCAAGTTGACTTGAAATTTGTTTTCAATCATTCTCTAACTTCAAGTTGGCTTGAAATTTGTTTCTGTGAATATTCCAGCGAAATATATTTATATATGTACATGAAGAGGAAAATGGAATATACATTGATTTTTATAAATGCTAGCTTGTTTACTTTCTGGCAGGTTGTGATTTAAATCAATTGGAGAAATGCAAACTGATTTAAATCATAGCAACGGACAGGCATAGTCAAATCTTAAATCTCTTGACAAACACATTCAAGAAGTAAGTTACATTTTCAATGGATAGTATTTGTTTTATTTGGAAGTGCATTAGAGTGCTTGTACTTTCATTTTGTTTTTGTTCCTGCGATTTCTTTTTGTGTCACATTTTTCCTCTACTCACTTGTTAAACTTATTGTTCTCTGAAGCTAATCTTAATGTTGCTTACAAATATGAGTTAGTTTTAAGTTTACAGTGCCCTGTGATTTGAATTTTATTTTCCCTTACCATAGTTCATAGCTTTGGTCTCTGCTTTGGTTTCTTTTATGGCTCTAGTTTATGGAGTTATCTTTTCCTATCTATTCGAAAATATAATGTTAATGTTAATTTTTGAGGTATGGTGTTGATGTAATTTGATCCTAAACTAGAATAAGTTCATATTATGTTCTCCCATCTGGTATTGTAAATAGGGTTTGATAAGATATATGATAAACAATCAAGTGCAAACTTATTTGCTTAGTTTTTTTTAGAATGTTGTATCTTTTAGAATTTTTGAAAGACTGTCCATGTTTGAACTTAAGTGTATGCATCTTGTTAAATTACATGGAGTTGGTTGCTAGAAATTAGGTGCTACACAATTGCAAATTCTGTGGAATTTTTTGCCATTTAAATTATTTATTTATTTTTTTATTTACTTTCAGTGGCGACTTTTGTCGCCGCTGAAACAAGTTTCAGTGGCGATTTATGTCGCCATATAGAAATTGTTTTTGTAAAAGAAATATACATAGCATAGTATGTAGTTCAAATTTGTCAAAGGTAAGGTAACTAGTTTCATCGATATAGAAGGCATGTGAATTAAAATTCCATTGCCACAAAAAGCTCCTGTTGCTTGGTTACCTTTTGCCATAATTAAATTATATAGAATTATAGATGTGAACTAGGGAAGCCATATTGTAGAATTTAAGATATTATTATTATTATTAGAAGAGAGGAAATTATAATAACTATTTTTTATTATATTATAGTTGCTTATATGCAACGGATGTTAAATTTCTGTATAATCGGATTATGGAATTTGAATTTTGTAATTGTTTTTTGTTTTATAATTCCTAGATATTAGGATCTTCCTTTTATAATTCTTAGATATTAGGATATACCTTTTATAATTTTTAGATATTAGAATATGCTTTTTATAATTCTAGATATTAGGATCGGCCTAAATCAATCAATAGATTATAGAATTTGAATTTTGTAATTGCTTTTCTGTTTTATAATTCCTAGATATTAGGATCGGCTTAAATTAGAGTATCTACATGTATTAAAATCGTGAAGGCATATGAATAATAAAAATAAAGAACTAGGAATCTTGTACCTTTCTTTTTAATTTCGTAATTTTTATATTTTTTATATATTTTTTTTTAGGAAGCGAATGACCATACTCTTGCATCAAACACAGGAGATGATGAAGTATATGCAGATTCTACTTCAGTCCCTAATGAAGGACAAGGCTGACCGTACTGCTGCTACTGTTTAGACTTTTTTTTTTAAAAAAATTACATATTGTTCACAATTTTATTATTTATATTTTGTTTTCTCTATGTAAACTCTATAAATATTATTATATATTCAATTTAAAAAAAATCAAAAAAATTTAAATATCCACAGTACACTACTTTTTGTATTCATTTTTATTTTAAAAAAAATAAAAAAATTATTTTTTTAAAAAAATTTATTAGTTTTGCTAATTTCCGTAGTAAACTGGAGAATTTGCTACGGAATTTCTATCTGTAGCAAATTCTCAAATGTGGGAAAATTTGCTACGGAAAATGAATTCCGTAGCAAATTGCTACGGAAAACAATTCCGTAGCAAAATTTGAATTTTTTTTGTAGTGTAGCAATTTGCTACGGAAAAAAATTCCGTAGCAATTTGCTATGGAAAACAATTCCGTAGCAAAATTTGAATTGTTTTTGTAGTGTAGCAAATTTGCTACGGAAAAAAATTCCGTAGCAATTTGCTACGGAAAAAATTTCGTAGCAAAATTCAAATTTGCTACGGAAAAAATTCCATAGCAATTTGCTACGGAAAATTTTTCGTAGCAAATTTGCTACGGAAAATTTTCCGTAGCAAATTTGCTACGGAAAAAAATCCGTAGCAATTTGCTACGGATTTTTTTTTCCGTAGCAAATTTGTGACGGAATGGAATTTCCGTCAAAAATTGCGACGGATTTTCCACTTCCGTCGCAAATTGCTACGAAGAATTTTGCTACGGATTTTGATTTTACTACGGAAAATCTATGTTTTTCCGTAGCAAAATCATTTTGCTACGGATTTTGCTACGGATTTTTTCCGTAGCAAAATTCGAAATTTTTTGTAGTGAACCTAGTTACATTCAAATGACTTGGGCGGTCCCAGTCGATTATACCTAGCGCTATGGCTAGGTGATCTCTATTTGCCAATGTTGTTGCACGTGATCGGTGTTATGATTTATGAATGCTGATATATATGTTGTTGTGGACTATTTTTGTTGTGGTTAACTGTCATATACTGTCTATACTTTGTTTGTGAGATTAACTATTACTCTGAGATTCATTTAAATCTTAGATATTTCTAAAAATTCAGGACAAAGGCAATGTAGCGAGCATGGCTCCTGGAGAAAAGGGGTAGAAGCTGGCAACTGAGAGTTGCTGTGGGAGTGCTGATTTAGGATTTGTTATTTATTACTTAAATTTTACTATTCATGTTGGAGCTAGTCAGTGATATACTTGTTTTATATTGTGGTTGACTGTAAGATAAACCATTTGGGGTATTTATGGTACTTACTGTTGTATAACCAAGACTTGTACGCTATTACTTGTATACTATGCCCAGACGGTTTTACCTTTGTGATGTGCTATATTGGTATGATGTATGACGTATTTGAGAGGGGACACTCTTGACATGGCATTCTTGATTTACTTGTACGGCTCATTTTCCCTAAATCTTCCATAATTACTTCATTTTACTACCATGTCTCGTTCCATCAAACAATTGTTTCTATTGTTCAATATTTATATGGGAGAAGGATCATACAGTTCCCAGGCATCGTGCAGCCTTTTTGCGATGTCCTTCCTTAGAACAGAAGGCATGAGTGTTCAATCAGCATCTCCTTCCATCACATCCTCTTTGAGAAAGGGTTATCTATATGTCCTCCTAGTGGGGGACTAGGAAAGGCTATCTGAGGCAATATGCCTTGGGGATCTTGAAAGGTATTAGAGAACGTCTTTCAAATTAGAGACCAGAATGTCTCTTTTTCATTAGCCTTTTTTCAGGAAGGATTCCGTGTCCTCAGTTTGTGAATTGCTGTATTGTGCTCTTTTTAAATCAATAAATCTTTTTCCATCTAAAAATCAGAGCAAACAACATCCCCTTTCTCATTAGAGGCCTCAAGTAAATTGTAGGATTTCCAGCTCAGTCTTTCTTTCCTAAGAAGCATTTTGAAATACAAATCAATAAGTAAACACATGGATAAGAGTCTCGCTGGTCACAATACTAAAAGCAGCAAGTTCATATCTACTTGTGATAATGAATTCAAACCTAAGAAATCCAGTAACAAGAGTCAAAACACAATAGCCATTACTCATGCCAACTGGCATAAAGAGAGACAACTCAAGTGCCAAAACTGATCATTTAAAATACAAACTTTGCATTAAAAAAAACGGTTAGCAGGCTACAGAAAGAGACAAGCATTGTGCCTTTCTCTGCCAGAAGACATTCCCCATAAGTAGGTGGAAAAAAATTACACACGAAAAAAGAATATTGATGGATCCATGATGAATAAATGCATTTATCATGGCCACTCAACTACCATGGACAGCCCAATACATGAACTGGCCTTCAAGATAGGTATATTAGACTGAAACCAAAAAAAAAGAAGTAAATGCAAATGTGTGTGCATATGTGTGAAAAATGAATCACAAGAACAAAAGGACCCTCCCGAGAAAGGGCTTTTAAGCCACTAACAAAAATTGTGAAAGAGAAGCTTTGAAAGAAACTAATAGAGTGATAATATGATAAGGTGAAAATGTCATTCATGCGTTTCCAAAATGTCGGCAGTAAAGCGAAAGACATGTTCATCAAAACTGGCATGTATAGTACAATTATATGAAGATTGGTAGAGTCCCACGGTCCCACCAGTTAAAGAGTGTGCCAATTAAATTTAACAAGAGAACAAATAGCGGAAGGGGAGGGAATAGCCATTTGAAGACACTTATCTTTAGAAGAAAACTTTGTTTCCATTTGTTCTTATATGTGCATTAATGCTAAGAGACGTGGTCGTAAGTTTATGCCTTGGCCCTTGACCCATCTTCTCAAGTTAAATTATATAATATTTGTAAAATTGCATTATTTATCATAATAATGCATAATATTAATATCAATATAACATATCAAATTAAAACTCATGGGGACCGGATAAGAATAAATAATGTTCAATGATAATACTAATAAAAATATTACTTTTCATAAAAATGAAATCGAATGGAAATAATGATTTTGATAATTTGATATGTCAATTAAATGATTGTTTGGAGCCATAAAAATATTATTTTCCATAAAAATGAAATCTTAATTTTTACAAAAAAAAAAAAAAATTAAGTAGCTGTCCTTTTCATTTGAAGAATAACTCAATTCTCTATTAAAATGATGATCAAATTATTTAAAAAGTTTGTATTTTGTTGAATTTATATATACAAAACCATACGAGAGGTCTCCCTCTTTTTTCTCCTGATTTTTATATAGATGGTCTCTCCTATTTGAAATTAGAAAACTAAGATGCACTTAGTATTAGTTATTGTCAAATCAACATGTTGGGTACACAGTTACTAATCAAAATAATACGTTGATATCAATTAGGTAATGCCAAAGGAACTAAAATAATAAGGACAATAGCCTGTTTTTAATCATTTTATAATGAAAAGCGTGAGAGGACAGATTCATACAGTTAAAAGAAATAGTCTAAGTTGATCATGTATTTTCCAATCAACATTATAAGTTTCAAAAATATAACAAATGTTTTGAGATATATAGATTTCATGTTAAAACCATGAAGTTTAAGATTCATCACATAGTGCCGCCTTATGGCTGGCTTAGGGTTATATCATTTTCATTTTCTGTCTTTAAGGAGCATCAGATCTAAGGAATCTATTGAATATCCAACCAAATATTTAGATCGGTAAATCTCAGTAAATTTTTAATTAATATACCTTTATGGAACCGAATGGTAATGATACTAATTGAAGGGAGATTTACGATTATTGTTTCTTTCGCTGTTATTTCTGCTGTTTCTCTTGCGCTGTTATTTCGGCTATTACTCCTGCATTTTTCTTGTATTTTGCTGAATGTCTTCTATTTTCCGTTCTTTTTCACGAAGACCTTCTTCTTCCTCATCTTCTTTCTCTTCTTCAAATCCCTCCATAAACAATGATGAAGCATATTCTTCCACAAACAATATCTTCGATGAAGAAATTCATTTCAAAAATATAAATCAAACTGTTGATGATTGGACTCTTCCAGTCATTGATAACAGAGATGTTTTCATTGACAGAAAGCAATGGTTGAAGAAGTCTGATTATGTGATCAAGACTGTCGAAGAATCCATTGCCATCTAACCTGAGAAGGAGGAATTTTTCCTTTTCTCTCCACGATCTATGCATCAACACAAAACAGAGTACAAGTTTTTACACATAGGTTGTGTACAAGTTGCTCTAAAACCCCTTGTTAGACGAGGCCTAAATGCTTCTGGTCTGGTCTGTCTCAGGGATGCAAGACATTTTGATTTTGCTGATTCCCTTCTTGCTGCTGCCGAGTTTGGACTTCATAATGGACCTGTCTATCTCAACTGTTACCCAAATCAAACGGTTGATTTAGGGGATAAGAACATTCTTGATGTCCTTAAACTCAATCTTAAACTTCATGGTTTTAACATGAAATCTGGATCTATACCTGTTACTCTAATATATAGAATACAGTATAAGGTCTCAAACTCTTCTGTTTCAAATGTCAAAAATCTTCCTAACAACGGTCAGACTGTTGTTTTCCTTACTGATTATTCCAATACAAACATCACCGTTCCAAAAACCATCATGTGGAACGAAGTTACCCTTCCAGAAGACTGGGTTATGGACAAGGCTGCTCCAGCTGCTCCGAGATCTGTAGCCCAAATCAGTAGAATTTCTCAAACTCAATCAGGATCTGTTAGAATAGCTTTTGACAGACCCAGAAGTTCTACTTCATCCATACCTTCTAGGTATAACGATTTCAGATCTGCGAATTCTGAATTACCAAGGAATTCCAGTTGCTCTGATCGATCTTTTCCTTCAGAACGGTCCCTTCCTTCAGTAATCCATGTGCCTCCACCACCAACTAATCCTCCTTTACCACAACAACAACCTCCTCCACCACGAAATCCTCCACCACCGCCAGCGGATGAACAACCATCCTCTGATCTACCTTCAAACGTCTTAATGCAAGGAATAAATAATTCGGGAACAATTCCTCATGCAAACTATCAAAGAGAGGATGACCAAAATTCTATGGACTCTTTGTCATATACGGAATTAGGTGAACCTCCAATGATGGGTTTTCTTGAACAACAATTTCAAATTGATAAAGAAAGTTTGCAACAGGAATTTTACTCAGAATCAAATACTTTGCAAAGAAACTGGTTTTTAGAACATTTTAAAGGATTAGTGCGAAAACAGATCCAAGAAAAGTTCTACAGTTTCCTTGAAAAGTATGAAATGAATATTCCATTTTTTGTTTGGTTTGAAGCTTATGCTTCACAAGAAGGAATAGAATATCCATTTGATCAAACAATAAATATGACCAAAAGAGAATGGAAAATATCTGAAGGACAAATCATTTCTTCAGAAGTTCCTCCAAAAAGGTCATATCAAATTCCTGGCATTGTGGATAGTAAACAAAATCCCCTTTTCGCCTCTCCTTTCAAAACCAGAAACTCTGAAGACCCTGTTTGTCCAAAAGATATCAGAAGTCTTATGGAGCAAAACAATTATACCAACCAGTATCTTCAAATTATTGGAGATCACATTGCCAAAACCCCTTCCCAACAAATTCTTTCTACTTCCACAAATCAATCCCCATCCATAATCAAACCTTTGTTCAAACCTTTCCAACTTGATCCAAGGATTAAGGCAAGTTTGCAGAAGAAAAATAATGCTGCAAACCTTATGAAGCAAATTGGCCAAAGTTTGCAACATCAAAATCAAGTTACTACTGATCTTCAAACTCCTCTTACTCAGTTAAAACAAAGAATTGTTCCTGATACACCTCTTGCTTCTTCTTCTTCTGATAAACAAGTTATGAGTTTTGAAAAACTTTCTGATGCTGAATCTTCAAAATCTGATTTTAAAATCAACCATCAACATTGGAAAAAATCTTCTTCTCCTATTTTTCAAAAATCTTCAAAGTTATACTATCCAAGGGCCAGTCCCTTAGATATTTTAACTGAAGAACGCCAAGACCAAACTTTCAAATCTTTCAATTCAAACAACATTTATGAATGGAACATAGATGGACAAAGTGAGTCAAATATCCTTCAAATTCTTCAACAAATGACCATGGTAAGCACTGCTTATCAAACAACAAGTGATTATTCAGATACAGAAATAACTAACCTTTTAGTTTCCGGATTTACTGGACAACTTAAAGGATGGTGGGATTATTATCTGTCATCTGATGAAAAATCAAACATTATTTCTTCAGTAAAGACTGAACCTGATGGAACTCCCATTCTTCACAATGGTGAACCCGACGTGAATCGAACACGCAACCTTCTGATTTGGCTCTGATACCAATCTGCGGGAGTGACCCCGAAAGGATCGGAAAGGGGAAAGGGAGAATCGGAGATAGAGAAGTAGAGAATATGAACAGAAAATTAAAGCATAAAGTAAAGACGGAATTTAAACGTGCAGAAAGAAATAAAAAGAAGATGAGATAAGAATGGGTGTAGGCACGCAGCTAGACTTATCTCATCAGAAGAAAAGAAGAGAAATGCAGATGCTCAACATTATAAAAGAAACACAAGTTTATTCAAAAGAAAGAACTTACAAAGGCAGAAAGTAAAAGAAAGCAGCGGAAAGATAAAGAAAGAAGCTAGAGAGAAGGCAGAGAGAATGGTTAGAGAGAGAGAGGGGGTAGTTCCGAGTCTCTACTTCAGACTAGGACGTCTGCTTAAATAGACAGGCTCGGGTCACTGTTTAAACAGTTCCGGTTGATGACCGGTACTGCCAGTCTTGATACAGTTCCGGTAAAAGACCGGTACTGTTTATTTCTCTGTAATTAGCTACAGTATTTCGAATCTAATCGTTCATACCGTATCTAACTACAGTGCCCTACGTATTACAGTGTTCAGTGTTATAGGTTGATTTCTAACACTATCTGCAATACAAAGAGGTTTTTTACAGAAATTGTTTACAACTTTATACATGGAAACATTGTTTGTTTGAAGTCTCCGTCAAAAGTTGTAAGATCTTCAGTCTTCCGCAAGGCTGACAATGAAATCTTCATCATCATCACTTGAATCAGGCTTTGAGGTCCCAGCTTCATCTTGCTTTAATTGTTGAAGCAAAATGCTGAGTTGTTTAATACATTCTTGTTTATTTGATGCAGCTGCTAGAGTATGCTGAACAAAATTCTTCTGGTTTAGAAACCGACTTTGTTCTTTGGCACAAAGAAATTCTGGATTATCCTTGAACCACTGGTCCACAGCTTTGCAGTCTGCATTTGTTTGCCTGTATTTGCCCCACCAGCGTACAAAGAGTTGTCTCTGTAATACTGGTAGAACTGGAGATTTTCTGTCCATGTGAGACAGTCTGTATTGCCAAGAAAAGATCCAGGATACAGATAATTTTGAAAAATAATGGAGATCAATTGGAAAAGGATCTCCTTCTGCTTGAAATTTGTTTTTGAAATGATCAAATGCTCTCTGGATCTCTGGTGGAAAGATTTGCTGTATTGGTCCAAAGACATGCCACCATTTCAAAAACCATTGAGGAAAGTTATACTTGGTTGTTTGTTTGAAATAAATGAACCAAGTATGTTTAAAAATCTTGTTTTGATCCCAAAAAATATTATACCAGGCTTCACAGTAATCCCAGTAAGTGTATCCTTCAGGATCATATGGTTTTGAAAATAATTTTTGTTTATGCAAACTTTGTCCCCACTGTGTTGGTGTGAGAACCTGTAAAATTTGGAGAGTTGAATGGGTGATTAATGATTGATCTTCTTTAGAAACATATCGAGTTAACTCGATAGACTTAGAATCAACCAATATCACTTCATAGTACTCTCTTGTTTTTTTGAGATTGGTAGGTATGAAATGAAATCCAGAAGGGAAAACATTCAATGCTACCTGATTTGGGGTTTCCAGGAAAAACTCAGGTTCAACCTGTAGGATTCTCAATACAATATTTTGTTTTTCAATGTAAGGAGTTTCCATAGGATTGACGGCTGAGGTGGCCACTAAGGATTTTGATGCCAGAGGTGGCTTTTTCTGGGCTAATTCAAGAGCAAATTCTTTGTTTAACAAATCATACTCTTTTTTACTAATTGCCTGTGATGAGGAGGCAATTAATGACAAGGCAAGTTTATCATATTCAAGAGCCTGGGTTTTAGGGTCCTTACTTGCTAATACTTCTCCCCAAGTTTGTGTTGGGGGTTTCTTAACATAAGAATCAATTGTTTTTCTTCCAGGCTTGACAGGAATGAGACTTTGGGTTTGAGTCTCTTTTGGAGTAGATGACTCCATTTTGTGGGTAGATGACCCAGATTTTGTTTGTGAACGTGTCAGTCTGGTTCCTTGTGTTTGGGGAACTGACTGGCTGGTTGATGCTCCTTGCGTTTGGGGAGTTGATTGGCTAGATGATGCTCCTTGTGTTTGGGGAGCAGCTTGTTGTTGCAACAATTGTTTAATTATCTCCGCTAAATCTGCTTCGGAGATAGGGCTTTGTGCATCTTGAAAGATGCTTTGTTTATCGTCTTCTTGGATGATTTGTTTATTTCTGGAATCTTCACCGGGTTTTTTCTTTCTTGTCATTATCTGGAGAGAAGGAAATGGGTTTTGGGTCAGTACTCTCTCTTCCCTGTAAAAACTCTCGGGTAAGGAAATCAGGAAGAGAATTAGAAGTGCCTTTGATAAATTCAATGTCAAAATCAAAAACACTCAAAATTGCCTGCCAACGAGCAAAAATTTGTTTTGATGCAAGATTTTTAACATCTTTTTGTAAAACATCTTTTGCAGCCTTACAATCAATGCGAATCAAAAATTTTTGATTTAAAAGATCAGCTTGAAATTTTGAAACACACAATACAATCGCTAAGATTTCCTTTTTGATTGTAGAATAATTTTGTTGGGCAGGATTCCAATGTTTAGATGTAAAAGAAATGATTTGTTCTTTTTCACCTAAACGTTGTTTGAGGATACCTCCATATCCCAATTCAGAAGCATCAGTTTGGACAATTTTGAAAGCTGACGGGACAGGAAGAGTGAGACATGGAAGTTCTTTAACCTGTCGTTTGATTTGTTTGACGACTTTGGTATGAACTTCAGTCCAGGGACAAGGATTTTTGTTGAGTCGTTGATGGAGAGGTTTAACAAAATTGCTAAGTTGAGGGATAAACTCAGCAACATAGTTTAAACACCCCAAAAATCTCTGAAGTTGAGTTTTATCAAGAATTTGATCAGGAAATTTATCAGCAAACTGGATTGCTCGTTCGATTGGAGTTATTGTTCCCTGACAAATCCAGTGTCCAAGGAAACGAACTTTGGTTTGGAACAGGCTAATTTTTGGTTTTGAAATCACCAAACCATTTGTTTCTGCAGTTCGAAGAAACTTTGAGACGTGTTTAAAATGTTCATCCAAAGAATTTGAAAAGATTAAAACATCGTCAATATAGACTATGATATATTGACTTTGATCATTAAAAATCTCATTCATAATCCTCTGAAATTCAGAAGGAGCATTTTTCAAACCAAAAGGCATAACATTCCACTCAAACTGTCCGAAAGGAACAGTAAAAGCAGTTTTGTACCTATCCTTTTCTGAAATTTGAATTTGCCAAAATCCAGATTTCATATCAAATTTTGAAAAGATTTTTGCAGAATGCAAATGTTTTAGTAAATCAGCCTTATTCGGTATAGGATACCGAATCCATTGCAAAGCTTCGTTTAGAGGCTTGTAATTGATAACAAGCCTTGGAGTTCCTCGTTCAATTTATGCATTTTTATTGACATAGAAAGCGGCACAAGACCATGGGCTACGACTCGGACGAATGAGCTTTTTGTCAAGAAGATCTTGAATTTCTTTTTTACAAGTTTCAAGAAGTTCTTGAGACATTTGAATAGGTCTTGCTTTTGTAGGAATCTGTTTTTCAGAAAAATTGGGCTCATAGGGAAGATCAACAGAATGTTGTTTTCTATTCCAAAAAGCATTGGGCAAATCAGCACAAACTGTTTGATGGATCTTGTCTAAACAAGACTGGATCTTCTGCTGAACAACCGATTGTTGAAGCTGTTCTTCAATTCTTTTGAAAGAGATTTCATCCTGGAGATAATTGATCTGTTTTTGTTTAAAGAAAAGAGGATTTAATTCCCTGAACTTTGGTGTTTCAGTAAAAGGAAAGAAAATAGTTTTTCCCAGATGTTGTTTTGAAATACCATCATATTCTAGTTTACAAGGAATCAATTGTGTTGCAAATGGTGCCCCAAGAATGATTTGTGTTCCCATATCTTTCATAAGAATGAATGGGGTTTTTATTTGCAATCCTTCATTTTGCACAATGACATCAGAAAGTTTGTACTGAACAGAACATAGAGATCTATTAACAGAACTATATCTTTCTGTTGTCTTTGTGAAATATTTAGTGGGTACCAAACCTTCTAGAATACAATTGGCTTGGGCTCCGGTATCAAATAATACAGATTGTTCTATAACAAAATCATTATTGATAATGATCTTTGCTTGTATATAGAACTTCTGAAGGAAAAACCTGGAAATCACATTTAAAAAAGGTATTTCTTGTTCAGGGTTTATCTCCTCATTTTCATTTTGTAAAACTTGATCAATATTCTCATCAGAAAGATTTTGAGTCGAGGAAAGAAGTTCTTGAATCTGAAGTAAAACTGATTCATGTGTATCCCGACTAGATTTGAGAGCTTGAACTTCAACCTTAAGCTTGCAAATCTCAGATTGAAGATCTTGGATAGTGACAGGTTTAACAGAATGTTTGAATCTTTCCAAAGTTTTAGTCAAATCATATTTGTTATGAAAGACTGAAAGTTTGGAAGAGGATGGAGAAGGAGATTGGGTAATAATATCTTTGAATTTTGAAAGATACATACCTCTATCAGTTTCAGGAAGTTTGCTTATAACATCAAGAAGCAAATCCTGTTCTTTGGTAATGACATTTATTTGTGGAAGAGAAGAATCATCAGAAGATGTCGAATAAAGATCGTCATCCTGGATTTGGTTTATTTCTCCAGAAGTGGAATGATCTTCATCAGACTCAGATGAGGATTCAATCAGAAGATTGTTTATTTGCTGAAGCAGGGGTTCCTCAATCTGAATATTTCTGATCTTTCGAGAAAGTCGACAGTATTTAGAAATATGACCAGGCTTGCCACATCTGAAACAAGTTACTTGACCAGGTTTTGGAGGGCCTTTTGAAAAGTCATCCTTTGGTTTAGAACGAAAATTCTTTTTGTATTTTCTTGGAGGAGTTTGGAAATCATCCTTTTTGTAAAAACGCTTGTTGGTAGAATATTTATTTTTGGAAAAAGATGGATTAAAACGAGAAGTTTTGTGAGACTTCGATCTAGGCTTCTTACAAGCTGGAAGACCAAATTGTTCACAAAATGACCCCAATTCTTTCCTGTTTATACTCTTTTCCTTGGCAAGTTGATGTTTTATTCCATCATCTTGACAAATTTTCAAAGCTGTTTTCTGAACATGAGAGATTAACTCTCCATATGTCAGGTTTTCATAAGGTATGCTGCCTTCATAGTGATGTCTAAGTTTGTCTCTAACTTTATCACCAAAAGATTTTGGTAATCCAGCTAGAAACTTTTCTTTCCAAAAACCTTGATTGGCATCATCTCTTTGAAGTACCCGGGATAGGAAAGTATCTTTATACCATCTGAAATCGGACAAAGTCCGACAGCGGATGTTAGAAAGAAGTTCAGAGGAACGATCTCTCCAAATGTTCGGATCTCCAACAAAGTGTTTGATAATTGAAAAAGTAAGAGTATTAACAGAATCTGGTATGGGTTCACCATTGTTGATGAACCCGATGTTCCCTTCTTGCTGCTGCCGAGTTTGGACTTCATAATGGACCTGTCTATTTCAACTGTTACCCAAATCAAACGGTTGATTTAGGGGATAAGAACATTCTTGATGTCCTTAAACTCAATCTTAAACTTCATGGTTTTAACATGAAATCTGGATCTATACCTGTTACTCTAATATATAGAATACAGTATAAGGTCTCAAACTCTTCTGTTTCAAATGTCAAAAATCTTCCTAACAACGGTCAGACTGTTGTTTTCCTTACTGATTATTCCAATACAAACATCACCGTTCCAAAAACCATCATGTGGAACGAAGTTACCCTTCCAGAAGACTGGGTTATGGACAAGGCTGCTCCAGCTGCTCCGAGATCTGTAGCCCAAATCAGTAGAATTTCTCAAACTCAATCAGGATCTGTTAGAATAGCTTTTGACAGACCCAGAAGTTCTACTTCATCCATACCTTCTAGGTATAACGATTTCAGATCTGCGAATTCTGAATTACCAAGGAATTCCAGTTGCTCTGATCGATCTTTTCCTTCAGAACGGTCCCTTCCTTCAGTAATCCATGTGCCTCCACCACCAACTAATCCTCCTTTACCACAACAACAACCTCCTCCACCACGAAATCCTCCACCACCGCCAGCGGATGAACAACCATCCTCTGATCTACCTTCAAACGTCTTAATGCAAGGAATAAATAATTCGGGAACAATTCCTCATGCAAACTATCAAAGAGAGGATGACCAAAATTCTATGGACTCTTTGTCATATACGGAATTAGGTGAACCTCCAATGATGGGTTTTCTTGAACAACAATTTCAAATTGATAAAGAAAGTTTGCAACAGGAATTTTACTCAGAATCAAATACTTTGCAAAGAAACTGGTTTTTAGAACATTTTAAAGGATTAGTGCGAAAACAGATCCAAGAAAAGTTCTACAGTTTCCTTGAAAAGTATGAAATGAATATTCCATTTTTTGTTTGGTTTGAAGCTTATGCTTCACAAGAAGGAATAGAATATCCATTTGATCAAACAATAAATATGACCAAAAGAGAATGGAAAATATCTGAAGGACAAATCATTTCTTCAGAAGTTCCTCCAAAAAGGTCATATCAAATTCCTGGCATTGTGGATAGTAAACAAAATCCCCTTTTCGCCTCTCCTTTCAAAACCAGAAACTCTGAAGACCCTGTTTGTCCAAAAGATATCAGAAGTCTTATGGAGCAAAACAATTATACCAACCAGTATCTTCAAATTATTGGAGATCACATTGCCAAAACCCCTTCCCAACAAATTCTTTCTACTTCCACAAATCAATCCCCATCCATAATCAAACCTTTGTTCAAACCTTTCCAACTTGATCCAAGGATTAAGGCAAGTTTGCAGAAGAAAAATAATGCTGCAAACCTTATGAAGCAAATTGGCCAAAGTTTGCAACATCAAAATCAAGTTACTACTGATCTTCAAACTCCTCTTACTCAGTTAAAACAAAGAATTGTTCCTGATACACCTCTTGCTTCTTCTTCTTCTGATAAACAAGTTATGAATTTTGAAAAACTTTCTGATGCTGAATCTTCAAAATCTGATTTTAAAATCAACCATCAACATTGGAAAAAATCTTCTTCTCCTATTTTTCAAAAATCTTCAAAGTTATACTATCCAAGGGCCAGTCCCTTAGATATTTTAACTGAAGAACGCCAAGACCAAACTTTCAAATCTTTCAATTCAAACAACATTTATGAATGGAACATAGATGGACAAAGTGAGTCAAATATCCTTCAAATTCTTCAACAAATGACCATGGTAAGCACTGCTTATCAAACAACAAGTGATTATTCAGATACAGAAATAACTAACCTTTTAGTTTCCGGATTTACTGGACAACTTAAAGGATGGTGGGATTATTATCTGTCATCTGATGAAAAATCAAACATTATTTCTTCAGTAAAGACTGAACCTGATGGAACTCCCATTCTTCACAATGGTGAACCCATACCAGATTCTGTTAATACTCTTACTTTTTCAATTATCAAACACTTTGTTGGAGATCCGAACATTTGGAGAGATCGTTCCTCTGAACTTCTTTCTAACATCCGCTGTCGGACTTTGTCCGATTTCAGATGGTATAAAGATACTTTCCTATCCCGGGTACTTCAAAGAGATGATGCCAATCAAGGTTTTTGGAAAGAAAAGTTTCTAGCTGGATTACCAAAATCTTTTGGTGATAAAGTTAGAGACAAACTTAGACATCACTATGAAGGCAGCATACCTTATGAAAACCTGACATATGGAGAGTTAATCTCTCATGTTCAGAAAACAGCTTTGAAAATTTGTCAAGATGATGGAATAAAACATCAACTTGCCAAGGAAAAGAGTATAAACAGGAAAGAATTGGGGTCATTTTGTGAACAATTTGGTCTTCCAGCTTGTAAGAAGCCTAGATCGAAGTCTCACAAAACTTCTCGTTTTAATCCATCTTTTTCCAAAAATAAATATTCTACCAACAAGCGTTTTTACAAAAAGGATGATTTCCAAACTCCTCCAAGAAAATACAAAAAGAATTTTCGTTCTAAACCAAAGGATGACTTTTCAAAAGGCCCTCCAAAACCTGGTCAAGTAACTTGTTTCAGATGTGGCAAGCCTGGTCATATTTCTAAATACTGTCAACTTTCTCGAAAGATCAGAAATATTCAGATTGAGGAACCCCTGCTTCAGCAAATAAACAATCTTCTGATTGAATCCTCATCTGAGTCTGATGAAGATCATTCCACTTCTGGAGAAATAAACCAAATCCAGGATGACGATCTTTATTCGACATCTTCTGATGATTCTTCTCTTCCACAAATAAATGTCATTACCAAAGAACAGGATTTGCTTCTTGATGTTATAAGCAAACTTCCTGAAACTGATAGAGGTATGTATCTTTCAAAATTCAAAGATATTATTACCCAATCTCCTTCTCCATCCTCTTCCAAACTTTCAGTCTTTCATAACAAATATGATTTGACTAAAACTTTGGAAAGATTCAAACATTCTGTTAAACCTGTCACTGTCCAAGATCTTCAATCTGAGATTTGCAAGCTTAAGGTTGAAGTTCAAGCTCTCAAATCTAGTCGGGATACACATGAATCAGTTTTACTTCAGATTCAAGAACTTCTTTCCTCGACTCAAAATCTTTCTGATGAGAATATTGATCAAGTTTTACAAAATGAAAATGAGGAGATAAACCCTGAACAAGAAATACCTTTTTTAAATGTGATTTCCAGGTTTTTCCTTCAGAAGTTCTATATACAAGCAAAGATCATTATCAATAATGATTTTGTTATAGAACAATCTGTATTATTTGATACCGGAGCCCAAGCCAATTGTATTCTAGAAGGTTTGGTACCCACTAAATATTTCACAAAGACAACAGAAAGATATAGTTCTGTTAATAGATCTCTATGTTCTGTTCAGTACAAACTTTCTGATGTCATTGTGCAAAATGAAGGATTGCAAATAAAAACCCCATTCATTCTTATGAAAGATATGGGAACACAAATCATTCTTGGGGCACCATTTGCAACACAATTGATTCCTTGTAAACTAGAATATGATGGTATTTCAAAACAACATCTGGGAAAAACTATTTTCTTTCCTTTTACTGAAACACCAAAATTCAGGGAATTAAATCCTCTTTTCTTTAAACAAAAACAGATCAATTATCTCCAGGATGAAATCTCTTTCAAAAGAATTGAAGAACAGCTCCAACAATCGGTTGTTCAGCAGAAGATCCAGTCTTGTTTAGACAAGATCCATCAAACAGTTTGTGCTGATTTGCCCAATGCTTTTTGGAATAGAAAACAACATTCTGTTGATCTTCCCTATGAGCCCAATTTTTCTGAAAAACAGATTCCTACAAAAGCAAGACCTATTCAAATGTCTCAAGAACTTCTTGAAACTTGTAAAAAAGAAATTCAAGATCTTCTTGACAAAAAGCTCATTCGTCCGAGTCGTAGCCCATGGTCTTGTGCCGCTTTCTATGTCAATAAAAATGCAGAAATTGAACGAGGAACTCCAAGGCTTGTTATCAATTACAAGCCTCTAAACGAAGCTTTGCAATGGATTCGGTATCCTATACCGAATAAGGCTGATTTACTAAAACATTTGCATTCTGCAAAAATCTTTTCAAAATTTGATATGAAATCTGGATTTTGGCAAATTCAAATTTCAGAAAAGGATAGGTACAAAACTGCTTTTACTGTTCCTTTCGGACAGTTTGAGTGGAATGTTATGCCTTTTGGTTTGAAAAATGCTCCTTCTGAATTTCAGAGGATTATGAATGAGATTTTTAATGATCAAAGTCAATATATCATAGTCTATATTGACGATGTTTTAATCTTTTCAAATTCTTTGGATGAACATTTTAAACACGTCTCAAAGTTTCTTCGAACTGCAGAAACAAATGGTTTGGTGATTTCAAAACCAAAAATTAGCCTGTTCCAAACCAAAGTTCGTTTCCTTGGACACTGGATTTGTCAGGGAACAATAACTCCAATCGAACGAGCAATCCAGTTTGCTGATAAATTTCCTGATCAAATTCTTGATAAAACTCAACTTCAGAGATTTTTGGGGTGTTTAAACTATGTTGCTGAGTTTATCCCTCAACTTAGCAATTTTGTTAAACCTCTCCATCAACGACTCAACAAAAATCCTTGTCCCTGGACTGAAGTTCATACCGAAGTCGTCAAACAAATCAAACGACAGGTTAAAGAACTTCCATGTCTCACTCTTCCTGTCCCGTCAGCTTTCAAAATTGTCCAAACTGATGCTTCTGAATTGGGATATGGAGGTATCCTCAAACAACGTTTAGGTGAAAAAGAACAAATCATTTCTTTTACATCTAAACATTGGAATCCTGCCCAACAAAATTATTCTACAATCAAAAAGGAAATCTTAGCGATTGTATTGTGTGTTTCAAAATTTCAAGCTGATCTTTTAAATCAAAAATTTTTGATTCGCATTGATTGTAAGGCTGCAAAAGATGTTTTACAAAAAGATGTTAAAAATCTTGCATCAAAACAAATTTTTGCTCGTTGGCAGGCAATTTTGAGTGTTTTTGATTTTGACATTGAATTTATCAAAGGCACTTCTAATTCTCTTCCTGATTTCCTTACCCGAGAGTTTTTACAGGGAAGAGAGAGTACTGACCCAAAACCCATTTCCTTCTCTCCAGATAATGACAAGAAAGAAAAAACCCGGTGAAGATTCCAGAAATAAACAAATCATCCAAGAAGACGATAAACAAAGCATCTTTCAAGATGCACAAAGCCCTATCTCCGAAGCAGATTTAGCGGAGATAATTAAACAATTGTTGCAACAACAAGCTGCTCCCCAAACACAAGGAGCATCATCTAGCCAATCAACTCCCCAAACGCAAGGAGCATCAACCAGCCAGTCAGTTCCCCAAACACAAGGAACCAGACTGACACGTTCACAAACAAAATCTGGGTCATCTACCCACAAAATGGAGTCATCTACTCCAAAAGAGACTCAAACCCAAAGTCTCATTCCTGTCAAGCCTGGAAGAAAAACAATTGATTCTTATGTTAAGAAACCCCCAACACAAACTTGGGGAGAAGTATTAGCAAGTAAGGACCCTAAAACCCAGGCTCTTGAATATGATAAACTTGCCTTGTCATTAATTGCCTCCTCATCACAGGCAATTAGTAAAAAAGAGTATGATTTGTTAAACAAAGAATTTGCTCTTGAATTAGCCCAGAAAAAGCCACCTCTGGCATCAAAATCCTTAGTGGCCACCTCAGCCGTCAATCCTATGGAAACTCCTTACATTGAAAAACAAAATATTGTATTGAGAATCCTACAGGTTGAACCTGAGTTTTTCCTGGAAACCCCAAATCAGGTAGCATTGAATGTTTTCCCTTCTGGATTTCATTTCATACCTACCAATCTCAAAAAAACAAGAGAGTACTATGAAGTGATATTGGTTGATTCTAAGTCTATCGAGTTAACTCGATATGTTTCTAAAGAAGATCAATCATTAATCACCCATTCAACTCTCCAAATTTTACAGGTTCTCACACCAACACAGTGGGGACAAAGTTTGCATAAACAAAAATTATTTTCAAAACCATATGATCCTGAAGGATACACTTACTGGGATTACTGTGAAGCCTGGTATAATATTTTTTGGGATCAAAACAAGATTTTTAAACATACTTGGTTCATTTATTTCAAACAAACAACCAAGTATAACTTTCCTCAATGGTTTTTGAAATGGTGGCATGTCTTTGGACCAATACAGCAAATCTTTCCACCAGAGATCCAGAGAGCATTTGATCATTTCAAAAACAAATTTCAAGCAGAAGGAGATCCTTTTCCAATTGATCTCCATTATTTTTCAAAATTATCTGTATCCTGGATCTTTTCTTGGCAATACAGACTGTCTCACATGGACAGAAAATCTCCAGTTCTACCAGTATTACAGAGACAACTCTTTGTACGCTGGTGGGGCAAATACAGGCAAACAAATGCAGACTGCAAAGCTGTGGACCAGTGGTTCAAGGATAATCCAGAATTTCTTTGTGCCAAAGAACAAAGTCGGTTTCTAAACCAGAAGAATTTTGTTCAGCATACTCTAGCAGCTGCATCAAATAAACAAGAATGTATTAAACAACTCAGCATTTTGCTTGAACAATTAAAGCAAGATGAAGCTGGGACCTCAAAGCCTGATTCAAGTGATGATGATGAAGATTTCATTGTCAGCCTTGCGGAAGACTGAAGATCTTACAACTTTTGACGGAGACTTCAAACAAACAATGTTTCCATGTATAAAGTTGTAAACAATTTCTGTAAAAAACCTCTTTGTATTGCAGATAGTGTTAGAAATCCACCTGTAACACTGAACACTGTAATACGTAGGGCACTGTAGTTAGATACGGTATGAACGATTAGATTCGAAATACTGTAGCTAATTACAGAGAAATAAACAGTACCGGTCTTTTACCGGAACTGTATCAAGACTGGCAGTACCGGTCATCAACCGGAACTGTTTAAACAGTGACCCGAGCCTGTCTATTTAAGCAGACGTCCTAGTCTGAAGTAGATACTCGGAACTACCCCCTCTCTCTCTCTCTAACCATTCTCTCTGCCTTCTCTCTAGCTTCTTTCTTTATCTTTCCGCTGCTTTCTTTTACTTTCTGCCTTTGTAAGTTCTTTCTTTTGAATAAACTTGTGTTTCTTTTATAATGTTGAGCATCTGCATTTCTCTTCTTTTCTTCTGATGAGATAAGTCTAGCTGCGTGCCTACACCCATTCTTATCTCATCTTCTTTTTATTTCTTTCTGCACGTTTAAATTCCGTCTTTACTTTATGCTTTAATTTTCTGTTCATATTCTCTACTTCTCTATCTCCGATTCTCCCTTTCCCCTTTCCGATCCTTTCGGGGTCACTCCCGCAGATTGGTATCAGAGCCAATCTGTTAAATCTGTAGTATATATATATATATATATATATATATATATATATATATATATATATATATATATATAGGGTTTAACATTTGTCATGTCACTTGATATAAGGTTATGTCAAGTCACCCAAAAACTACATCGTTTTAGGAGTTCATTAATTCCCCTAACTCCAAAACAACGTCGTTTTGGGAGTTAGGAGAATTAATGAATGATGTTTTGGTAAAATTCATGTAATAAATACAAAAAAAAAAAAATCAAAACACCCTTCATTAATTTTTCTAACTCCCAAAATGATGTCGTTTTGGAGTTAGGGGAATTAATGAACTCCCAAAACTACTTGACATAACCTTATGTCAAATGACATGACAAATGATAATCTCATATATATATATATATATATATATATATATATATATATATATATATATATATTGGTCAACATATATATATAAATATAACAGAGGTTAAATTTGACCCTATCGAGCGGCAAGACAAGGAATATGGCTTCCTTCTTGACATTGAGTTTAATATAGGATTGGCTTTTCTCCAATATCTCTTTCCATCCTTTTCTCTCATTTTCCCTTTTTCACCATGGATTAAGCTTTCAACAGTCCAAATTTAACATCTTATAAAAATGTTATTATAATTTTACTTAATAGATACAAAAATAATTTTTTTTTATACAAGATACAAAATAAATTACTAACTCAAATCCTAATTATAAGAACTAGTTGATTTTTTTTTGGAGAAATAAAGGAAGCTAAATAAGTTACTTAATCATTTCATATTTTATATATCCTTAGATTATATATTAGTTTATTGGTTAAATTAATTAGTTTAAAAAAATAAAAATACTCTAAAGTAATTTAATTAGCCTCCTTAATCTCTCCAAAAAAGTCAACTAAGTCTTATAATTAGGACCGGAGGGAGTACTAACTTGGATCTTGTGGAATCAGAAGAAATAAACTCACAAAGATGGCAAAAATGGCGGCTCCGGGATCTTCAGGGTTGAATTACTCCTGATCTTCAAAGAGATCAAGGCTAGCCTCTCACATCTTATCAATCTCTTGTTCATCTCTCTCTCTCTCTCTCTCTCTCTCTCTCTCTCTCTATTTTTTTTATTTTTAATTTTTTTTTTGAGATACAATGAAAAGCCGAACCTTGGGAAAATATTAAGAACCTTAGTAGACTACATCTGCAAAAGTAGAATCCCGCTAGTCTCTGGTGTTGCCAAGTAAATTGTAGTTTTCCTTCGTTCTAAATACGCCTTAATCTCCCCAGATTAGTCCAGAGGTTGTAGTTTAATGAGCTAACATCCCATCAAGGTGTTGAGTAGGTAGTTACCCGCCAATAAATAATGTACTCCAATATAAGTTAGGTAATTTGATGTCAAAATAGTTTATTAATAAGGACAATAATCTGATTTTAATAGTAACGTAAAACGTGTGAATGATAAAGTATACAAAAAATAACAACAACAACAATAATAATAAATAGATCAAATCTCGAAATATTTTGAATTTCTTTTACTTAAAATGGCGGTCTCATTATGCTTCTTTATGTTGAAAGATTTAGTACATTAATTTTAAATTTTTAAATTTTTTGGGGTACAATGGAGGACTCAAGCCCTATGAGAAATAACTTAGTCTAAATTGTAGGATTCAAAAATTGAATATATTGAACTATCAGCTTCCAAGAGTGCCTCATAAATTTCATGATTTGCACAAATGGTAAGGGCTAGGCAATAACAAGTCACTCACAGGATTTCCTTGGATTTGAACAATAGAGTAGGGGTCAGAGGGCTTTCATCACTACTACAAAAATTGGATATTACTACTCTAAAAAACGTCCTAAATAAAAAACAGGTAGTATTTAATTGCTTCCCGCCAGAATTTTTGTTTGGCGCCATGGTATATTTAATTTATATGGAAAAAAATACATTTTTGGCGTAAAGAAGCGACCTTAAATGAAATCAGGTCGCCTTTTTCTAAAAATTAGCGACCTGATTTTGTATAAGGTAGTCTATTTTAGAAAACAGGCGACCTGATTTTGTATAAGGTCGCCTGTTTTCTGCAAACAGGCGACCTTATTCTTTATCAGGTCGCCTGTTTTCAGAAAACAGGCGACCTTATTCTGTATCAGGTCGCCTGTTTTCAGAAAACAGGCGACCTGATACATAATCAGGTCGTTTGTTTGACAAAATTGGCGACCTGAACCCATTTCAGGTCGCCTATTGGGAAATAAAAATCCCCAAAATGAGGATCACCCGCGTGTTACCCATTTCCCTCTCGCGGCGCACCTCCACATCTCCTCCTTCTCATTCTCTCTGCCCTATCTCTTTTTCCCCCTCACAGCGTGTTCTCTCTTCACTTCCGGTGGTCAGTATCTGCGATCTGCCTCTTCTCCAGCTCGTCGGGGTTGAAGTTCGAAGCAAAGGCATCTGCGACTCTGATCTACCTCTTCTCCAGTTCTCCAAAATCCAATTTCATCAACGCTAGTACAAGCGAGGCAAAATCTGACCTCGGCTTGACTGCCACCGCCTCCCTCTTCGTTGTGACTGAACGGAAAGTTAAGTCGAAAGTGAGAAGACGAGAACCAGACGAAGCAATGTCGAAGGGGAAGAAGGAGGGGAAGAGAAGGCCGGACTCAGATTCAGTCGAAGATCTTGATCAAGGTAAGTCACATAAACCTCCTTCCATTTTTATTTTCTTCGATTGCTGGCTGCTGGGATTTCAAGTGTTTCGTGTTTCAATTTTGAGATTCATTGCAATAATTTCTTTGAATTGATGAGAATGAGAGTTGTGGTTGAGTGAGGACATCATTCAGAATTTGAATTATGAATGGACAGTAGAAATTAGGTTTGAAAATACCCACTAAGCATAATAGCAGCTAGATGGTGGGAATAGATATAAAAACCCAGATCTTTATTCACTAGATATATGAGAGTCGTTTATATATATTTCCACTAAGCATAATAGCAGCTACCATACCCTGCAAGAAATTAAATCAACTGGTTGAGTTCAGAATCTAAGCAATAAGACCTGAAGGTTTGAGCAAGGTGGTGGGAATTATGTGAAGTTCCGCTATAGGCAGGTGAAAATTAAAACACACATACATGGCTCTTTTTATTTCTGCAAATATATATCAAGCAGTAGTTACACACACAAGTTCTCATATTTTACTCTATCATAAATATATAATTCCTGCTTCATATTTGCAGAAACAAAAAGAGTCATGCATGTATATGTGTTGACTGATTTGAAGGCTCCAAGTTGTTACATGAAATTTGAAGTTGAGATTTGACACTTAATTGAGTCAAACCTCAAACTAATAATATAGATTTATATATATATAACCAGCTGCCTATTACTGTGAACACTGCCAATTACATACATGACGCCCAGCTGTTTATTTTGTTGAACCTTTTGATCTCTTTGAAGCCATTTCTTCCCCACAAGACTTGTTCATTATTAAATATAATGCACCCCAAAAAAATAATAATATAGATTTGAATTTTTTAATTAAAAAAATGAAAGCCGACTACTTAAGATTCCACAGTCATATTCTGTCTGACTAAGACCTCCACTACTAAACCATCAAAAAACTCATCTGTTTCCTTGTCTGTAAATTGAAACCCTACCCCCACAAATTATTAAATTTAATCCCCTCATCTTTTGCTTTTTAATAAGTCAGGCCTGCCTCTCATTCTTAATTTAAAAATTAACCCAAAAGATAAATAAATAAATAAATAAATACCGCCACCAACAAGTTGGAACTAGAGGGCATATGCATCATAATATACCCCCAATAAAAACAACAAAAGTATTGCACAAAAAGTATTTTACAATTATGGACACACGTAAAAAAATACTTTGAGATATTGGATACACCAAAATACTTTCTGCCACTAGGTGTATCTAGAAAATATTTGAAGCTAGTGCTCAATATTGTACCTTAACCTAAGTGAAGATTGTCTTGACTGGGGCAGTGAAAAGAAAATAAGATGAATGAAAATTTAGGGGGAAGAACTTATTAATAGGATCTACACACACCGAGAGCTTTCACAGTACTGCAACATATAAACTTCTTTGGAGAGATATGTTTCAAAAGCCCCACTAATATACTTGGAAACTTGAAATCTTAACCAATTTATCGCCCATTGATGCTTAGAAACTGAATATTTGGGAAGTGTTGCATCATCGTGAGCATAAGACTATTGTACTTTTGCTCATTTTATCCTCAGTGAATGTGAATTCTCCTATTGCTGACTATTGTTCTTTTGCTCATTTTATCCTCAGTGAATGTGAATTCTGCTCGTGTCACGATTGCTGCTTACTGACCCAAACCAGAGACGCACGCAGGGTTAGGTCGAGCCTTTTATTCTTTTTGCCTCTCATCAGCTTTGGGTTGCTGTTCACTGTTAGTTGTCTTGAAGGTCAGCGCTTCTTCTGCTCTGTTTTTTGTTGCTTTTATTGTTTAATTTTAGAGATTTCTTTATTGCAATTGACTTAGCTTGTTGTGTGCGTGTGAGTAAAAAGTTCAAATTTACTTGCTGGCTTGCTTAGAAACTGAATATTTGGGAAGTGTTGCATCATTGTGAGCATAAGACTATTGTACTTTTGCTCATTTTATCCTCAGTGAATGTGAATTCTACTATTGCTGCACCTTTGTAATTCTTAAATTTAATTGCAAGTTATCAGTGAATTCTCCTATTGCTGCTGCACCTTTCTAATTTTACAACTTAGATATATTTTAGTTTTTTTAAATTGATGAAAGTATTGGATTTAATAGCTGATATTTTCTAAATTGCCTTAGTTGGTAAGTTTTGTTGAATTAAGTTGAAATGGTTTGTTGTTGAAATTTTGGGATGTCTTACTGTTGAGGGGAAATGCTGCCGAAATTTTTTAAAATTGTTATCAACTTGACTGTTGTTGGAAATGTCTTAGGTGATAATAAAATGGGTCATAGTTGGATGAATGCTTTGAGAACTAGCGAAGAATATGAGAAAGGGGTGGAAGAGTTTATTGAATTTGCTAGAAGGAATGTGGCTACAAAAAACGAGATGTATTATTGTCCATGTGTTAATTGTTTAAATGGGATTCGAAGGAATATTGCTGATATAAGGGATCACCTAATTTGTGATGGAATAAACCTTTGATACACAACGTGGATATGGCATGGTGAGGAGGTAACACCTAGTGCATCCCACGAAAATGAGGTTGAGGTAGATGATGATGGAATGGAGAGAATCATTCATGATGTTGAGGTCGAATCCTTTGCACAACCGCATGAATTTGATAGCGTGCGGAGTGATGCAGAGACACCTTTGTTCCCTCGGTGTACTAAGTATACGCGGTTGACTGGGACCTTACATTTGGTCAACTTAAAGGCAACTTGTAGGTGGACCGATAGCAGTTTCATGTCGTTGCTTGAATTGTTGTGTGATATGTTGCCAGATGATAATGTACTTCCAAATCGTATGTATGAGACCAAGAAAATCTTATCTATGATGGGTATGGAGTATAAAAAGATACACAGCTGCCCTAATGACTGCATATTATACAGAAACGAGTATGAAGGCCTTGATAAGTGTCCGAAGTGTAAGACTGCACGATACAAAGTGAAGAAATGTAGTGTTTCTGGGGAGCAGACAACAAAAAGGCAACCTTTGAAGACATTGTGGTATCTTCCAATAATTCCACGGTTTAAGCGTCTGTATACTAGTGAAGCAACGGCGAAGAAGTTGAGATGGCATTCTGATGAGAGAATATTCGATGGAAAATATCTTCGGCACCTGGCTGACTCTCTGCAATGGAAGAAAATAGACGAAATGTTCCCTCAATTTGGCAGTAAGCCAAGAAACCTTCGGCTAGGGCTTTGTACAGATGGCTTCAATCCTTATCGAACTCTTAGCAGTACCTATAGTGCATGGCCGGTTCTCCTTGTAATATACAACTTACCTCCCTGGCTATGTATGAAACGCAAGTATGTGATGCTGTCTATGATGATTTCTGGACCAAAACAGCCCGGTAACAATATCGATGTGTACTTGGCGCCTTTGGTTGAGGATTTGAAGAAGTTGTGGGAGGAAGGCATAGATGTGTTTGATGCATATAAGAAGGAGTTCTTCAAGTTGCGTGCAATGATTTTTACCATGATCAATGACTTTCCTGCATACGGAAATTTGTCTGGGTACAGTGTGAAGGGGCATAAAGTATGTCCAATATGTGAAGCTGACACAAACTTCCAGCAACTAAAGCATGGAAAGAAGACGGTCTACCTCGGTCACAGGAGGTTTTTTGATCGGTTCCACCCATATCGTAAGTTAAGAAAGTGTTTTAATGGCTTACCGGAGCATGGAACGATTCCAAAGGCATTAACCGGAGAGGAAGTCTATAGTGTAGATTGGAGCTTGATACCCAAGAGGGGGGTGAATTGGGTATCTACAAATTTTCAAAACTTGTTCTGTTTTTAAATACTTAAAACAGAGCAGAATAGAAGAGATAAGGGAGGAAGGCTTGACACACAACAATTTATACTGGTTCGGTCCTTTTTCTGACCTACATCCAGTCCCCAAGCCTCACTTGGGATTTTCAATCCACTAACTCAACAATTGATTACACAATCTGTACTAAGAGTAGTTCTCTCACTAGAACACACTCCCCCTTACAAGTTGTAATCAATACACCCAAAATCACCCAGTCCCCTGACTTGTGATTCTCACAATCAATGAATGATTTTACAAGTAATAACTCTCTCACAAAGTGGATAAGATAATCACTGAAGCACTAATGTCAAAATGACACGATACAAGAGAAAGCTAATACACAATAAATGAATTTAGTAGTTTTTCGTTCAGAGTTGGTATATCCGCCTGTGAAGATGTTAATGAACTCTATTTATAGCTAGAGAACATTAAATGACCGTTGTAGCTTGAATCAGACCGTTGGAGAAGTTGCCCAAGTGTTCTGAAGTGGTTTTGGGGTCTTCTCTCTCTTGTTTTCTCCTAATCTAGTTGGCCAAGTCATCAAGGCTGACTTTCTGCGAATTAATCCGTTGGAGAGGAGTTTTCTTATTTCAGCTAACATCCTTAAATGCTTTGTAAGGGTGTGCAGAAGGATTTGGGTAGAAGGAGTAACTTTTGTGCTTTACAATAAATGCTCTGAGTTGCTTTTTGCTTTATACTCTAACCTCTCACCAAACATTCTTTAATGCTATGAAATCCACTAACAAATACGTTAAACATAGCAGGGAATATCAGAGAATAATATTGGAAGAAGATGGGATCAAATAACATTGATTTCTGAAATGCCCAAATTCAAATTTCCTGAACCTGCGACACGAACTCAAGTTCAGTTCTTACAGGCTCGAGTTCGTTGCTTCAGTGTTCAAAATTATGTGAGTTCAAAAAGTGTGAACCTGAGGTTTTTCTTCTAAACCTGAGGTTCTCATGTCATTGAAAAACTAAAAAGCTCTCGGGTTGAAATGAACTCGAGTTCATTAGTGTCAGGCTCGAGTTCGAGACACTTTTGAGCAAACTTCATTTTAGCTTGAAAGAACAAACCTGAGGTTTGCAAGGCAAACTCTAGAGTTTAAAAACATTTTGAAAAGATCTTTGCTCTCGGTAACTTTTAGGCTCGAGTTCAAACTGTTTAGGTTCGAGTTCGAGTGTTTTGAAAAATTTTTGGCAGCTCTCGGCCAAAACTAGGCTCGAGTTTGAAGATGCTAGGCTTGAGTTTGAGCATTAGTGAACTTTTCAAACCGAAAAAATTTTCTTTCAATGGAACAATGCAGAGTTTGAAAATATCTTCAAGTTTGAAACAACTTGTCCCGCCAGAGATGAACTCGAGTTTGCCATAACAGGCTCGAGTTCATGCTCTTGAAAAACCTTTTGAAAAACTCTCAAACTTGAGGTTTGAAGAGAGCAAGTGTGAGGTTTAACATGTTTTCATAGTTCAAAAAAACTCTCTGGAAAGGATGAACTCGAGTTTGACATTGGTAGGCTCGAGTTCATGTGAACTTTACCAAAGTTTGATTTTAAACTTCAGGTTCAGTCTCAAGTTTGGAAATCAGCTTGGCAAGGTTGTGCTCTCTGTCAAATCCAGGCTCGAGTTCAACATTAGTAGGCTCGAGTTTGATTTTGACAGATTGAAAAATACAAGTTTAAAGTATTCCAAACTTTGTCAAACCTTATCAATATTGTTTACAATTGTTAATAATCATCAAAACACACTGAGAACTAACATATAGTCGGGTGATGCATATCAATGTCATATTGGGTAAGCAGAAAAGGATTGCGGGTGAGAAGAATATATGGAGGAAGAGATCAATTTTCTTTGATCTTCCATATTGGCGTAGTCTTGATGTGAGACACAGTCTTGATGTGATGCATGTGGAAAAAAATGTTTGTGATAGCCTTGTCAGTACTCTTTTGCACATACTAGGGAAGACTAAGGATGGAATTAGTGCGAGACTAGACCTGGTTGATATGAGAATAAGAGAACGGTTACATCCACGAGTAATGGAAGATAGTAAGAGGGCATACATGGAGCCAACAGCTCATACACTGTCAAAAGCGGAGAAAAAAAGTTTGTGTGGGTGTCTATATGACATTAAGGTTCCACAAGGATATTCTTCAAATTTGAGAAGGTGTGTTTCAATGGACGATTTCAAATTAGTGGGAATGAAGTCCCATGATTATCATGTGTTGATGCAACAACTATTACCAGTAGCTATTAGGGGCATTATGAAAGATAAAGTGCGGACCACTATAACAAAATTGTGTATTTTCTTTAATGCTATATGTAACAAAGTCATTGACATTGAAAAGTTGGACGAATTGGAAAATGAGGGTTATATTATTTTGTCCCAACTCGAGATGCATTTCCCTCCTGCATTTTTCGATATAATGGTGCACCTGATAGTGCACTTGGTAAGGGAGGTAAGGCTCTGCGGTCCAGTTTACCTAAGGTGGATGTACCCTTTCGAGCGATACATGAAGATCTTAAAAGGGTATTCTAAAAATCCTTATCGACCGGAAGCCTCAATAGTTGAGAGATAAGTAGTGGAAGAGGCTATGGAGTTTTGTAAAGATTATCTATCAGGGGTGACATTACAATCTCAGCATGATAAGGGGATAAGTGAGGGAACTCAAGGAATCAAACTGAAGAATAAGCCTCGTGAAGAGGTGTTGCAAGTACACCTGTACATCTTGAATAATATGGAAGAAGTTCAACCATACATTGATGAACACAGAAAGAGTTTGAAGAATAAGAATCCAAGGAAGAATGACATGCAAATAGCTCATGAGCAAACGAAGACGTTCATAAAGTGGTTCGAGGAGAAGGTATCGCACGAGACCAGAGTGTCGGATACAATCGAGTGGTTAGCCTGGGGGCCTTCTTATCAGGTCATCACTTGGACAGGTTATGATATAAACGGATATTCTTTCTACACAAAAGACCAAGATGACAGAAGTTCTGTGCAAAACAGTGGGGTGATGGTTGAAGCTGAATCCATGCACTTTTCGAGTTCTAAAGACAAAAACCCGGTGTTAGCATCAATGGCCTATTATGGAGTTATTGAAGAAATATGGGAGATGAACTACACTAAGTTCAAAGTTGCTTTATTTAAATGTAAGTGGGTTAACAATAATGCTGTTGTAATAGATCCTAAATTTGGATTTGTCTCAGTTGATCTTCAAAGACTTGGTCATAGAGACGAGCCATTCATTATAGCAAGCCAGGCGAAACAAGTGTTTTATGTTACAGACCCTGCAAATAAGAAAATGTCCATTGTACTTCAAAGTAAAAAACAGACATATGGTGAAGAATCCTTGAACCTGGACGATACACTCCCTTTCACAACAAATCCACCTACAACACGTGAAGTAGAATTGGTAGATGATGAAGAATATGCTCCAAGAAAGGATCATTCTGAAGGAATATGGGAGACCATATAAAGTAAGATCTTAAGTTATGAAAAAGTGCTATGTTATTGTTGTACAGGTTTAACATGTTACTTCATTTTATTCATTTGTTTATTATTTAATAATAACCCTATCTAACATTATTGATTTGTCTTTGATGATCAGGAATATGTCTGGCTCTGCCGAGACATCGAGTGATAGCGGAGATGATGTACCGGTGGTGAGAAAGGGTAGAGGTAGCACACATATGGGTGCTTTAATTGCACGTCGTCAGGGTACGAAAAAGAGGCTGCATGTGGAGTTCGATGTCAATATGAATCCGATTGGTCCAGAGGAAGACAATTTCATTAGCTACGTAGGCTATCTGGCTCGAAGCAAAGTCCGCATTGTTATCTCTCATTGGAAGTTGGTTCCTCAGAAAACGAAGGAGTTGATCTGGGCACAACTTTTGGTAACTCACTTTCGATTCATTCTGCATTTGTATCTTTAGTTTTATTACTTGATTTGTCTAATATCTTTTATCTTTTACCTTGCAGCAAACGTATGATGTGCCTAACAATAAGGCCATGTACAAGCATTGGATGGGCAAGGTTCGTCTGCGTAGGAAAGACTTTAAGAACAAGCTCACTAAAAAGTATATCCGAGGGGCAAAGAGGGGCAAGGACTTATGTCAGGACTATGATTACATTTCTCCAGAGGACTGGCGGGAGTTTGTGGCGTTACGCCAAAATCCTGAATTTCTTGTAAAGTTTCTTTCATATCTTATCTTTTAGTTCGCATTGGTTTGACATCGAAGGCTCAATTTTATTTGTTTCGTGTCACAGGAACAAAGTCAGGCCAATAGAGAGAGGCAAGCGAGAAATAAGTATCCGCACTGCATGTCTAGGGGTGGCTATAAGAAGCTTGAACGGAAGCTGATGGAAGAAGAGTTGCAGAGAATGAAGGAAGCTGCGCAATCCGATCCTTCCACTGTTATCCAGGCCCCTGAGCGTCCTCCTCGCCACAAAAAATGGATAGCTGCGAGGAAGAGGGGTGACAATTTCGTAAATGAAGATGTGGCTGAGGTTGCCAAGAAGATTGTAAGTAGTTAAATTAGAAGTATTAAATAATAGCCTCTGTTGTTTCATATTTTTAGCGTTTAGTTACTATTTATGAAAAATCCTATGATACAGGATGCGCTTGAGCAGCAGAGCAGCCAAGGTTCATTCACGCCGGGTACACGGATGGACATTTTGTCCACGGCGATTGGGAAGCCGGATTACCTTGATGCTGTTCAAGGAGAGCCAAGGGGAGTTAGCGTCGCGAAATATTTTGGACGACGTTCTACTTGTTCGCATGACGATGACAACCCTAGCCCTCAGCTTGTAGCCAAAATTCGAGCGTCCCTCGTAGATGAGGTTATGGCACAACTATGGGGTGAAATGAGGGCTATGATACAAGAGAGGGGAAATACGCAGCCTACAAACTAGGAATCTCCGGCCTTCCCAAGCAGAAAAGAAAGTTTTCACGCTCCAGATGTACCTGTTGGCGAACCTTCTCATCACTCTCCAGATGTACATATTGGCGAGCCTTCTCACACTCCACAGGGTGAACAACCCTGCACTCTATATTTGGATGACCTACACCGGCGTATTGTTGCCGATGGTCTTGTTTACCTTGAACAAACCACACACTACAATATGAAAATTCCAAAAGACCTACGTAGGGTGAGTGTAAGAAGTGTGCGAGAGGGTGAAGAAAAAACAGCCATCCCGATTGATGATGAGGAGGTTCCCTATCTCAGCGCTGCCACCACATCGTTCATCCTTTGGCCGCATCATCTTATTGAGATGGGGACGACACCTCCAATGGTATTTTCATACTTTACTGATTGACGATGAGTAGGTTCCCATTTGATTTTTCATTGCTAACCCACTCGTAATCTGTTTATTATGTTTTCATAGCATGAACAAGCTGCGGACATATTTCCATACTTAGCATAGCTGCGAGGGCTCTACAAGGACGTCATCTCTATAGGCTTGCAGATGCCTTCAGGCATTGTCGGTGCAGACAAGTCATATTCGATCAATATTGACAACAAAGATCTGACAGAGTTTATGCATATGGAAGATTTAGATATACAGTGGCTTCAACTTGCAATCTTGTAAGTTTTTTGTACCCTTTAATTATGTCAGTTACTATTTTTTTGTTTAATATATTCAACAACATCTATCATTTTATTTTGATCATAGTGTCTGCCACGATCTGTGCAAAAAGGGAGGCCTATTGGGTTCATTCGGATTCTTATGTCCTGGAAGCACGACTTCGGCTGGCAATAACTTAGCGAGGAGGGCCATTTATGCTGGGTTAGCAATGGGTGACCTAAATTTGACTTGTTATCTAGCGCCAATACATGAAGGGTACGTATTTTTTTTCTATATAAGATTAGAATTAATTGTTTTCTTATCTTAGTTTAATATAAATATGTATATGTTGTAGTGCTCATTGGACCCTGTGTGTAGTTTGCCCCTCTAAGAACGCTTGTTATTGGTATGATTCTATAAGTGGCAGGCCAACCGAGGATATCAAAAACATGTTTGCCGAGTAAGTAAATTTTTGTCTAAATCATCGATTCGTCTTTTAAATGAATTGTTTTCATGTCTGTTAATTTCCATTTTAATGATGATAGGGCTCTTAGGACGTATAGAGAGCTTGCTGGACAAAGAGACCATGGTGGACCAAAGTGGTTTTACCCCAAGGTAAGTAGTTTCAATTCAAGTGTTTTTCTGTGCCACAATAGCTTTCATTTTAACAATTTGTTTTTGATTTATAGTGCCATCAACAACCAGGGAACACTGAGTGCGGATGCTACGTTATCAGTTGGATGCAATCTATTGTTTCCAACGGAAAAACTACTGGCTTTCAAAACGTACGTAATGCTCCTTGATCCTCAAATGATAATATTTTATGTTGTGGTACTTCAGTTGTTAATTATACCTTGTTTTCCAATTTACAGTATTTTCGTACTGTGGATCCGTACTCACAGGATGACCTGGATTCGACTCGAGAAATGATGGCTAGATATCTTCTTGAACATGGCTCACTTGCAAATTAATCTATTGTTAGGGTATGACTTAGCTTTGTCTGGCCTTCCCTTGTTAATATTGTACAAATTGGTTCTGTTTTGCAGTGGTATAGTTAAAATTGTTGTAGTAACTTGTTCAGCGGATAGTTTCTGAGTCTGGGAGTTGAGTGAATGACTTGAATTTGATTGATTGTAACTGTAGTTTTGTTGTGAATCATGGACATGTATGTACCATTAACGTTGTTTGAATTTTGCTATGGTTGGCTGAGTATTATGATAAAAACTTGTACATTTTGAGTTATTGCCTTGCTGTAATTGGTGTTAGAAAAACAGGAATTTGGCAGGAAATTGCTGTAATTAGTTATGAATTGCCTTGCTGTAATTGTGAAGTATTCAGTTTTACAGCAAATTGGACAAACAAAGAGCGAGAACTAATTTTTTGTTAAAAAAAAACTAATATAAGGCGACCTGAACAACATTTAGGTAGTCTATTTAATAAAATAGGCGACCTGAAAGACAATTTTGGTAGTCTTTTTAATCAAATAGGCTACCTGAACATAATTTAGGTAGTCTGTTTTAAAATAAAATATACATCCTGCAATAACACAATAGGCTACCTTAAAACATTTTAGGTAGTCTTTTTGTTGGAATAGGCGACCTAAAATCTATTTAGGTAGTCTTTTGAATAAAATAGGCTACCTAAAATCAATTTAGGTATTCTTTTTGACACAATAGGTGACCTGAAAGGCAATTTAGGTAGTCTTTTTAATAAAATAGGCTACCTTAACGTAATTTAGGTAGTCTCTTTTAAACTAAAATATACCCCCTGCGATAATACAATAGGCTACCTGAACACAATTTAGGTAGTCTGTTGAATACAATAGGCGACCTGATTTCCCATTTAGGTAGTCTTTTTTGTAAAATAGACTACCAGAATAAACTTTAGGTAGTCTGTTTGAAAATAAAATATACCCCCTATACCTCATATTAGGCGACCTAAATATAAATAGGCCGCCTAATATTATGCGACCTGATGTAAATTCAGGTCCCCTAATATGATATGTATTCAGGTCGCCTAATTGAGGAAAAACTACTACACTCTCCCCAACGTCCCTTAAAATAAGGTCGTCTTTTGAGTCTTTTTTAGGTCGTCTTTTTAGTATTTTGTAGTAGTGCATACAGCATATTGACAATCTCTCAACATAACATCTTCAAACTCATCACAACAAAACTGACAAGTTGCTGAAGAGGTAAACCACTTACTTCTCCATAAGTTTGTCGGTGGCTATCCATAGAAAACTCGAATTCTCTTAGCTCCCTTTTTTTTTTTGTTAATATGATCATCTGGTATCCGGTTTGGGGTTTGTGGCTACCTCTTCCAATACAAGTGTCTCTTCTGGGACTCAAACTTGAGACCCAAAGAGATCTAGCGAGGCCTTACACCGTTAGACCACCTCTATGTTGGTCTCCTAGCTCCTTTCCAATTCCAGATCTCCTTATAAAATGTTCTGTAATTATTTTTAAACTCAGCTTCAAGTAATTAGTAAGCACTCTTCACGGAAAAATCTCCATCAAATATAGACCAGTCTCAGCCATAGGTGGTAATAAGGTTAGCAATTTCCGGAAAACAAGACTAGGGAGGGGAGATCGTTGATAGACACTAAGGATGATAATTGGGTGTATATGAAAAAGGAAGATAATTGGAATTTCAGGATCAAATCTTTGATGAAGTTTTTTATATTAATTACCAAACATGTTCTTACGTTCGGTCAAGTCGTCACTAGCTTAAGAGGTTATTACTTAATTTGTTGTTGTTTTTTGTATTTCTGTGTTGTTTCATTTCATTTGTCTTATGTGACCACATGGTTTTGGAGGGAAAAACATAAATAGAGCCTCCATTGATACTCTTCTCCTAAGATTCATTTTATAGTTCATTTTTTTTTAATTAAAATCAAATTAGGGAAAAGTGAATTAATATACAAACAGTGAATAAAGTAGTAATTTTTTTTTTAAATATATACATATATGTGTGTGTGTCTGTATAAAAGATTGACAATATTTAACTTATAGAAAAATATTTGAAAAAAGGGTTGTATAGAATAATGAATAAATAAATATGATATGCCGTGTATTGCACGAAGAGAGAGCCTCTCGTCATGCTCTAGAAAATGAATAGTTGCCAGTCATTGTTGGCTACACTGAATCTGATGTGAATAATATCATAATATCCTTAAAATTATTCATTAATATAACTAACCATAAGATCACCCCCTTAATAAAATCAATGCCCCCGCGCCAATGGTTCTATCTAACCCCGCTTCCTGTAAATCCATAAATCTAAATCCTTCATTCGTCCCGAAAAGTCATAACACCAAACCATTAAGGTGCCATGAATATGAGTAGTCGAACAGGTGAATATAAAAGGATGTTGGATCACGTCCAAGTCATACTTAATACTGAGACCCGTCCAAGGTACAGTGGATGGTGGAATAATGTCGGGGAAAGAGTGTGTTACATCTAAGCGAGGTTTAATCCTTCTGCAATATTCATTAGAGAGTGGAAGTAATTTTAATGTAAGTTGCTTCAATAATGACCAGTGAGTAATGCTTTTAGGAACTCTTGTGAATGTAACACTCTTACTATAACAATCTTCCATTAACACATCATCCTCTTCATCATCTTCCATTAATGACATCGTCATCACCACTTGTTGTCCATTCATCGTTTCTTGTCTATCACCCCTCTCCTCCTTATCAAGATCACTACAAGAAGAATAGTGAAAATGTTGGTTGAAATCATAGTGATAATATTGGTTGAAATCATGCCCAAACTCAATTGGACCCTCAAACCATTCAACTTTTCTCACAAATGGAAGTAAAGACCCCAAACTTTGAGCCTCCTTTGTCAATTCTTCTATCGCTTCGAATAGCATTACCTCATGTTTGAATTTAACACCACATACCATGTTGCCACAGACAAACACCTTAATTGTCATTTTATAGAATGACAACCTGCAAAGATCCACATAACCAGACACAATCACTAACCCTGAACTTCTCCCTTTTATATTGCCCCCAACGTTTATCCGCATTGGCCCACAACCATCTATCTTCAAATGGATGACTTCCTCTCCCGGGAAAGTTGAGGAATGAATTTGAGCCAAATTCACACAACCCTCAAGATCCAACTGTTTAATCTTAGGGGCCTGAGAGAGATCTGGCAATGCAGTGAGATGCTTTGAATGCGCTAAATCAATTTTCTCTACATTTGGAAAATGCTGAAAACAAAAATAGAGTTTAATACATTAGATAACTACATAAACTAATTTATTCAATAATTACTCCCATGCCAATTAACAAAAGTGTGAGCTTATTATGGAAATAAGTCAATGCGCTTAAAAGATGGACTGGGTTTCTGCAAAAAAAAAAAAAAAAAAGAAGTACCACTACTATTAACCTTCAATTTAAAGGCAGTAAATCAAACATTTGCATTGTGCATTATTTGGTCGATGTTTCATATATATGAGATCTTTGAGACACTTCATTAAAAAGATGACATGAATTATGGTACATACCTGATTTCCATTCCAAAGTTGTCGGATATTACTATTACACATTTCAAGTGTAATAAGATTATCCGCACAGAACTGTAATTGCACATATGATAGTGGATATTCTTTCCAACTCAAAAATCTCAATTCTTCTGAAAGATAATCCAAAACTCCACAAATATTCAACATCGAAGGCTTTCTCCAATCAGACTTGTAAATTTTAAGAAATATTAAATTGCGTATCTTTCGAAAAATACTGGCCCTCAATGTAATACTTTTCATCATGCTCACGTCCAATGACAAGCATCGAATTTCTTCAACCCCCTAATAATAGAATATCGAGGGAAACATGATTATCATCAACTAAAAAATGACCAAAACTTTAATGTAGAACAATTAAATATATATGATATTAAGAATATCCAATTTACTAATGACATTGTGCGTTTTCTTAAAAAATTCTACAATTCTTTTTTCCTAATAATAAATTAATTTCTAAAAACTCATCAACTTGCAGACAGACTCATACGTTTTCCTACATGCTATTGGATGTACAGATATTCATCTAGAACACTTTCAATCTTTATTTAAGGAAAAAAGCATAACTAAAGACTAACGACAAGGAAAATTACAATAATACATCAACAAACGAGTATCTCTACGAATCTCATGCACAATATATGAGGAATACAGAGCCTCCATCCCCCTCCATATATTTTATTTCTTTTCGACTTTCATGTGATTTCTTCCTCTAATAACCTTAAGTCCTTTATTATTATAAGAACATGCTCAAGCAAGCATATGCATATACTCCTTTACAGTACTACACCAATTAGTAAGAGAAAAATTAATCTTGTGAGTCATTTTATTTATCACTTAATGAACAATAATTGTAGAGTGACTTTATCTTTTAGAATAACACATATCACATTAGTCCTCATTAATTTATATTTAACGTTTAAGTGGATGAATCAATTGCACCTCAATTGAATTTTAGTCATTTTAATAAAAAAAAGGCATCTCTTATAGGAATATCTAATTAAACAAAATAAAACAGAGAAACTTCAAGATAAATGTTGACACTTACCACCAATGATTTTCAAGAATAAAAAACATGTAGACAAACAAATATCACAAAGAAACTGACAATGAAGATAATAATAATAAAAACTACAATAATAATAAATACAATAAATCATTACCTTGCCACAATTGAAAAAATGAGTAATGTCTTCATGCTGCCATAGTCGAATAGGGGTTTTATTATAAGAGATTAACTGGTTCCTAGCAATTTTAAGGCCCATTTTCTTCACAAGATTGTGCATCATAATAAAACATTGACTATTAAATGAAATGAGGGATTTCTCCACTAGAACAGTTATCTCAACAAGCGCAGAAGAGTCATACAATTGCCTTATTCGGTTCAAAGAAATATCAACCCTTTCATTGATTAAGAATGCTAGGTCAAGAAACACATTCTGTTGTTTGCCATCAAGTCCATTAAAACTAAACTTCAAAACTTCAACAATGTGTTTGGGTGAATCTTGGTTTAATTTTTCCAAAGAACTTTCCCACTCTTCTTTTCCTCTTCCATAGAGAGAGCAACCTAACACTACCAAGGCTAATGGATTTCCTTGACAATATTTCACGACCGATTGTGATAACTCCATGTAACCTTCAGATGGCTCATATTGCTTGAAAGCTTTCAAACTAAATAGATGAATGGCATCATGGAAATCCAAATCCGGAACATGATATGTTGCTTGGGAGGATCTTGGTTTAGTTTTTTCATATGCATTTTGAAGCACTTGCTTGTCTCTTGATGTGATAATAATTCTGCTTCCTTCCCCACACCAATAAAGCACTTTGGTTAAATCTTCACCTATTATTGCATTGTCCACATCATCAAGTATGATAAGAACTTTTTTGCGTCCAAGCCTCTTTTTCACATAAGTGGATTTGATGTCATAGATGCTAATGTCCCTATCTTTTAATAATTCTTTGAGGCAATTTTGTTGTAACTCATCCAAACTAATTCTTTTTAATTGCTCGTTGACATTTTCAATAAAGGAGAAAGCATCAAATTGAGCTCTCAACACTTGAAACATAGCTTTAGCAAGTGTGGTCTTACCAACACCACCCATACCCCATATTCCCACAATGCGAACCTCAGTTAAAAGGTTTTCAATATTCCTAATATGATGAGCAATACCAACGAGTCCCTCAAGATGATATGATGACTTGTAGTTCAACTTACTCAAAATGTCTTTGACAATCTCTTCAATTAGTTTGAATTCAGGTCTGGCACAACTATCAATAAAAATAAAAGGCATATTTAATAGGTAGAAAATAAAAATAAAACCAAAAAATGCAATAATTTATTAGAATACTAAAGATTAGTTAAGTAAATCCCCAAAATCAACTACAAAGATAACATTTTTGACGCTACCTGGTATTGTTGGAATCCCATCCAGATAGATTTGCAGACTGGATTAAAGCATCAGTCCACTTTTGCAGTTTTTTTGGGTTGTCCTTAAATCTTCGCTTCAATACATTAAATCCTTTCCCAAAACTCCCATTTTGTTTGCGTATGTTTGAAGGATTTACATTATAGAAAATAGGTATCACATCCCTTCCAAATTTTTTCTTGCATTCTAATATATGAACAAGTTCATCCATACACCATGTAGAAGAAGCATAATTCTCAGAGAAAATAATCATTTATATTTCTGATTCCTCTATTTTTCTCAAAAGAACTTCTGAGATTTGTTCTCCTTTGATGAGTTCGTGATCCATAAAAGTGTGAATGCCTGCTTCATCAAGTCCTTTGTAAAGATGACTTGCAAAATTGTAGCGAGTGTCTTCCCCTCTAAAGTTAAGGAACACATCATATGTGGTTGCAGGAGGAGAAACAATAATATGAGAAGAATGAGGGGAAACCGTTTGAGTTAAAATCACATCATCTTGAGAACTACAAATAGAAACAAACTCTCAACAAATATTGGGTTATACAGGAGCAAATCAAACAAGAAAATAAGGAGTGTAAGGTTATTTAGAAGAAGCTAGCTACCTATCATCAACAGCAACAGGTTGGTTACCATTAAGCGAATGAGATATGAATCTAATAGCTTTGTAAATTGATAATCCCAATAGGAGCAGTGCAGCTTCTTTGCGCATCATTAAAGCAATGGCAGTTGTGATAGCAATTTCTAGCTTCAACCTTCAACAACCTATCACCAAGGCCATAGAAAGTGCAAGCAAAAGTTTATTAGATCTACGCTAGTAAGGTAGCTAGGGACTAGATTCAACACTAAAGGAAACAAGAAATTAACAAAACTTTTCGTAGAATATATTTGATCTGAATTTATTAATAAAAAAGGGAGTATCATTTTCCACTTTATCTATTCTTAAAATCAACTTAAAAAACTAAGAAAGGAAAATATAACCTATTTTTTTAATGATAATTTAATATCTTATTATATTGATAAACTAATTTACTAATAAATGACAAAAAATAATTCTCTACAAACAATAATAACAAACTTAAAATTCATTATATTTGCTTTTTGCTTCTTCTTTTTTTTTTTTTTCAATTCCATTCCCACCAAATTCAAAATAACAAAGCAGTTAAAAGTTGTTTTTGTTTTTTCAGAACACATTGCTACTTTTTTCCCAAAAAACTTGCCTAAAAACTAATTATCAAAGAAGTTTTTTATTTTTGATTTTTGTAATATTCCGATTTCTACTTGACCAAAAACTCTGTATTCTTGTGAATACTTGGTAAAGTGTTAAAGTGAATATCTATTTTGAGATTAATAATCTACTAATTATTTTTCAATCCAAATTTCACTTCAAAATTAATTGACAATTGTTGAATATGTGACCACACTAAATTGGCTAAACTATTACTAGTGCAAAAAAAGGCTTTAAGACCGCCTTATTTAGACTGGAGTACTGACACAACGGTCTTAATAGAATGACCGGTGGCAGTTTTGTAAATATAAAGAAGTCTTAATAGAATGGCCGGTGGCAGTTTTATAAATATAAAGAACTTCTTGGAACGGATCCTTTAGCGATGGGTCTTAAATATATTATTCAGACTGCTTAAAAAAACAACCGGTCTTAAAAATGTTATTAAAAAAATTGAAATATCAAATTTCTTTATAGAGAAATCTCGAACAGGCCGACTTATATTTTCTGCGGTCCAAAATAATAAGGAAAAAATTAAATAAAACTTTTAAGACCGGATATATATAGCAGACGATCTTAAATATTAAAGTTTTAAGAGCGGACAGAAATTGTGACTGGTACTAAATATTGAAAAAAATTAAACAAAAAGTTTATTACTTTTAAAACCGGAGGTTAATAGAGAACGGTCTTAAAACTTAACCTTTAAGACCGTCGTTTCATTTCATCCGGTCTTAAAAATAAAGCGCCAAATATATTTCTTCTTCACGCAAAACGTTACCTTTCGACTTACGTTGTCCCTCTGAACTTTGAAACCCCTCTGCTTGTTGTCAAACCACTCTTCCTGTTGCATTACCTCTCTTCCTCGCCCACGTACCATTAGCCTCTGTTACTCTCTCATTTGCTCAGGCATTCCTCTCTTCTTGTCTCGAAAATGAACGGTGAAAACGATATTCGTGTTTCGGGAACGCCAGTTACTGGTGTGAGTCAGAACGAACTCTCTTCAACTGACAATGTGCCTCGTAACCGCCGTGCACGCCGTGGTAGAAGAGGCACACGAATGATGGATATAACCCTAAGTCGGACTTCTGGGTCAAAGCTCGAGATTCAGTTTGATGAAAAGTTGCAACCTTTTGGTCCTAATAAAAGCAAATATACTAGTTTTGTCGGTTATCTTGCACGTAGCAAGGTTAGCATCTTGACAGATGAGTGGAAAAATGTGGACCTTGGCAAAGTAAAGCAACCTATTTGGGACACTATCCGGCTGACATACACTGTCCCTGACTCTGAGTAGTTGAAAGACAAGACATTGTCTTATTGTGCTGATTGATGGAGGAAGTTTAAGACCTTTCTTACTAACAAGTATATTTTTGCCGCGGTTCAGCCTGACCAAATGCCTTGGGACAAGTACACATTTATTGATCAACAAATTTGGCAACAATTTGTTCAGTTGTGGACCACTCCTGAAGCTCTGGTGAGTCTATATTTAATTTTGTTTGCCCTTTTGTTTGCTTATATAACTTGTGCGGATATGTGAATGTTAAATTGTATTCATCTAATCCTATTAGTTAAATTGTTTGGTGTGTGAATAGAAGTATACATTTCTTGCCTTTGTCTCTGCAAGCCTGATATGTAAACACTGAAAAGGTAAAATACTAAGAAGGTAATTGTGTAATGGTTTGTCTTGCAAAGGAGGAAATGAATAGTCTTAAAAGGGGGAAACTTTATATACCCGATTGTTACTATCTAATGGGGATTGCTGATCCCACTAGATGCCTTAAAAATGATCAAGTTTGTATTATTCTATAAGCATAATTCTCTTTTGTTTCTTAACCTATCTATCTAGCAGTACAAAACATAGCTCCAATTTCTTCTACAATTCTACATCTTCCTTAAATAAAATGTTGAAATTTGATGAAGTGAATTTGACTAGTGTTTGAGGTTCATATCAAGCAAGAGTTCTCTAATCTCTGTTAGTGAGATGGCTGGAATTTATAATTAATAGTTGTTTTCAATTCTGATTAACAGGAAAGAAGGGAACAAGCACAGAAGATAGGGAGAAAGAATGATTGCCCGCATAGGGCTTCTCGTGGCAGATATGAAAAGGCTGAAAAAGAATTGATGGTGGCCAAGCGGAAGAGGTTGCAAGATGAAGCAGAATCCAATCCTTCTGCAGTACATGATCCGCCATCTCCAATACGTCGTGAGAAGTTGTGGTTGCACATTTGGCAAAAGCCAAGCGGCGCCTACATGAGTGAACTAACTCGTGTAGTTGCTGAAAGAATTGTAAATATCGTTATTGTTTTTGTTTAGTTACTAAACATGTTTCATTACTAAGCTTCTCGTTATCTATACCTTACAGGAAGATCTTAAGAAAAAAAAAGCAGAGGGATCTTTTGTGTCGACGGGAGGAGTGATGTTCTGACCGTTGCGACCAAAAAACCGGATCACCCAGGGCGTGTAAGGGGGGTTGGAGGACGGGTAGGCCTGAAGGAATACTTTGGTAAATCCGCCAAACGCCATAGACAAAGTATGGTTACCCGAGAGGAGATGGAACAGACGGTAGCCAAATTAAGTGAGGAAGTAGCGGCTAAAGGAGCAAGGTTTCAATTCGAGATGAGCCAGATGAGGGAGGAATTGTCACTGATGAGGATGCTTTTGAGCAATCGTCCAGAGACCAGCGTTCCCTTCACACACTCACCTGCACCTGTGCAGCAGAGCACTAGAGGGAGCTGCATTGTTGGAGAGTCAGTGTTACCTTGTGATCTATATGTGGAGGATCGTGATAGGCAATGTAAATTAGTTGCAAAAGGGACTGTCCACAACTTATTGGGATCAACTGTACACCACCAACAAATAATTGATGATGAAGTCAGAGTGTCAGTTGAAAAGGTGATCATTGATGCACCTCTCCCTCTCCCAACTGATGAGCTGAAGCTTGTGAGTGATGTCAAGGGAACCTTCATCTCTTGGCCAGTGAAGCTTGTACATGTCTCTACTCCTCCTGAAGCTTCAACTCCTCGTCCTCAAGTTCCATCCCCTCGTCAAGCTCCATCCCCTCCTCAAGCTCAATCCCCTACTGCTAAGTTGACTGCCAGGGAAAAAATATCCGATATAGTGAAGAGTGGATATTTTAAAGATAAATCATGGCGTGTCAATGAAATAGTAGGCGTCTCTCATCCTCTACCGGTTCAAGTTGACACCGTTGATGTTCAGTCCCTACTGCTTCCTAGAAGTGAGATTATTGATGCAATTGTTCAAATTTTTATGAAGTAAGTATCTTCTTCTATGAGTACATAATTTAAAAGCATCGTTTAGACACACATACATATATACTAATTCCTTGATCGATGTTATTATTGTAGGTTCATGCATCAAGAATTGGTTCAAAAGGGCAAGAGCAACGATTTTGGATTCTTGTGCCCTGTCTATTCAAGTCCAACATCCATGCAGGAGAGACAGGAGTACATATCAAAGAGGTTGTGTGAAGTGAGAAGAAAGGTGTACATGTATCCATTCTTCCACTGGTACATATCACAAATCTTGTCTACAATTCACTTAATTCTGCTACATATATCAATGACAACTTTACTGCTGTGAATTTTCAGCTGCCACTGGCAGTTGGTCCTTATGTGCATGGAGGAGAATAAAGTTATCTTCTTATGCTCCACTCACAACGATCCAGTGCCTGCGTTGACGCAGACTATCAACAAGTAAGCATGTTATTTTGATTCTCTTGTCTGAAATTTCATATGTGAATTTTCAGTGAACATTATTATTGATAAATTTGTGATTTTGATGATAGTGCCATGAGGACCTTCCAAATCTCCGTAAACAAAAAGCGTGCGTCTCAAGCCAAAGAGCCTAAATGGCTGAAACTAGAGGTTGGTACAATATTTGTACACTGGCACACACTGCCTTGTGAACTTGGTCAGTAAGATATATATGCTCTTATATATATTTCTTGTTCTTTTTAAACCCGTCGGCAACCAACGGAGTCCAACTTATGTGGCCAGTACGTCATGAAACACATGTATGACATTATCAACGAGGAAGGACTAAATTAACTGCAAAGGTAAATGTATTTGATGTTACATATTATGCACGCAAGTTAATTCAGTTTCTGGCTTAATGTTACATATGAAATATGCACGCAAGTTAATTCAGTTTCTGTCTTTGATGTTACTGATGTTTGACTTCCCTGATCCCTTTTCTGATGATGAACTGGAGCACATACGCAATGTGTTTGGTGAATATCTGTATGACCTGATCTTAAAGTCAGGACAATAATATGTCCTAAATTCATTTGTAAATATATCTTGTAGTAACAATAATCTTCTATAAATTTGTTTATTTTTTCGAACAATATTCATTTGTAAATATACATAGGTAATGTAAAATTCAATAAATAAAATTGTTTAATTTTTCGAACAATTGTCTTGTGTCCACTTTGAGTCTCTAAATGTATTGGATGGTGGATAAAGCTATTTAATTTGTGCTTGAAATTTGAGGTTCAGGTTGTTGTAAATGAGCAGTAAGGCTATAGATAGAAATACGCGACTTTTAGGACCGTATATGAATTAAAAGACCGGTCTTAAAAGTCCGCACGGCTCCTAAAAGTCTTCGGTCTAAAAAATATGAGACTTTTAGGACAGTATATTGTAACCATCCGGTCCTAAAAGTCTTCGGTCTAATTAATATGAGACTTTTAGGATCGTATATTCTTTTACTGTCCGCTCCTAAAAGTCCAGAATTATCTTATTTTTTATTTGAAAAAGTATGGCTTAACCTTTAGGACCATGTAATTGTTAAATGTCCGGTTTTAATAGTATTCCTTTAAATAGTTGACTCGCCTTTCAAACAAATTAATAGAGTTTAAGACAACCGAGGTTATGGCGTTCTACTCAAGCTAGGACCCTCCTTGTCGTCATTTTTACCTCTCCTGATTTTGATTAGCATTATCGGTTTCCCTTTTCTTTGTCTCTTTTCTTTTTGTCGGAAAAAGAAGGAAGATATTGAAAAGGACACTTTAATTTGTTTCAAATCAGGGCGAGGTAAAACCGACGACAACGATGGTCCAACCTTGAGAAGAATCGTCACTGTGTTTGTTTTTATTCGAATAAGGTAAAAGATGTTTTTTGTTTTGTTGGTCTGATCTTAACTATATATTGTTGGAGTTATTAATGTCCGAGTTTTTAATGTTGATCATACACAGACAATGTTTTGTTTTTTTCCTTTTTGTCGAAGAAAGAAAGAATATAATGAGAAGGACAAGGCAATCTAAATAGGAAACAAAAAAATTTATTATCTTATTTTTATGCTGCCCCGTGGGGGTAGCATCAGTACATGAAAAAAAAACATAAAAATATTTACTCCTCCCCATCATTGTCGGAGGGGAGGGAGGGGAAGGAGTCGTCGGAGGGGTCGGACATGTCGTCGTCTGAAGGATGGTACTCAATGTCCTGGGCATAGAGTACTGCAGTCATCTTGTTGTTGACGGCGTGATAGACCTGATACAACTGGCCCAAGCATCGGTCTATATGATCGACGTGGGCCAGAAAGTGCTCCATCATCTGGCCGAGGGTCGGGTGTGGGGGCAGCGGCGGAGGGTACGGAGGTGGAAGAGGAGGACCTAGGGGTGGTTGAGGGCCTCGTGGTGGTGGTGGAGCAGCCATTACTGTGGAGGAAAAAGAAGTGATGGAGAAGAATGTAGGTGAAGGAAGTAAAGTAACATTGGCTTTAAATAGAGAACCCATCCTTAACAATGTGAAACGCCGGACACTTTAATGAGTAGATGCATAGTTCACCAGAACCCGAATACGAGGAGACGCCTAGTTGGGAAGCTTATCTGGAAGCCGAAGAGACTCTGATTCATTCATTTGAACAGAGTGTAGGGATACGACTCTGCTATCTCATTTAATACCGGATATTGTAAAAGATCCTTTCTTAAAACTAATATTTTTTCAGAAATTACTTTAAAAAATTGAATTTGAAAAAAATTAATAAATTTTAGGACTGGATAAACATAAAAGGACGGGTCTTAAAAGTATTTAAAAAATAAATAATAGACTTTTAGGACCGCATATTTATACAATCCGCTCTTAAAGTACCTCTATTTTATTAACTCCTCACTACCTCGTAACTCCAAACAACACCTCGCAACTCCAAACAACGTATGTGGCTATCTGGGAATTGCTCTCTGCCTTTATTAACTCTTCATACCTCTCTGCATGCCCAAACTTCTCAAACCATGGTTAGACACAAGAGAACCGCTCGTAGGGGTAGACTTACTGGTAACGTTCGTGCCTTCCGTAGATCATTATATGGTGCGCCTCCTCCAGCAAGAGTGCGCTCTATTGAGACAGAAGAGTCTCGGGTTGTTGGACCCATTGTTATTTCTTCGGATGATGAAGAGATTGCCGCACCCCCCAGCCTTCAGACCATGATGCGCTGATGCAAATAAGACAGGAACTTGCTGATATCCGGCGGGAAGTTAATGCTGCTCACGCCGATATCGCCAAGGCTTTGAAGGATAATAAGCTTTAGGATGTATATATAGTCAGATTCTTATTTTTGATAATTTTCTGCTTGTATTTCTTTTATATTTCTCCTTGTGTACGTGTATATTCAAGTAATATATATGTAACATTAAGAACTAAGCTTGTGTCTTTTTATTTTTTTTGTTCATATTCTCCAGTAATTAAACCTCCAGTTTTCCTTTAATTTTTATTCATTCAGCTGCTGCACTCACCAAAGCGAATACTTATTATTTTTTTTTTAAATGAGAATTTAGGACTGGAGGTTTCAGAGACAATGGTCTTAAAAAGGTATATATTTAGGACCGGATGTTTTAGAGACTACGGTCTTAAACAATGAAAATTTAGGACCGGACGTTTCGTAGAATTCGATCTTAAAAGTAATAGACTTTTAAGACTTAAAAATTAAATTAATATAAAATCTTTAGGACCGGATGCGTTATAACTAATCGGTCTTAATAAAGTCCAAATACTTAAATATCTCTGTCGTGCGGAAAATTAAATTTCGCTCTCTGAACTTCTCCTGTCTCGCCGAAAGTGATTACGAAGGTTCTGTCTCCAGTCTTTGTGTGTTGCTCCGTCGGTGCTTCGTGTTACTCTCTCAACAATCACTTTCTGGTTCCTTAGCTAAACATAGACCAAGCTGTAAGAGGTGTTTTGGTTATATAACTTCATGATTTTCCTGCTTATCGTTCTGGGTTTTTCATGGGTTGAACGAAGTCTATGAAATGCTATTGTGGGTTTCTCTGTTGTTAATGAATATTGTATTTTGAAGATTATATTTGCATTTTAGACCTACCCAACTGACCAACAAATGTTTTTAGGGTACTCTTGCTGTCTGCAACATCAACATTCATGGCGGGAGAAGAAAGACTCAGGAAACACATTTGAATTTATATGCCACAGGTGAGTCCACAAGACCTTCATGCGAAGCATTTAATTTCCTCGTCATGCATTTATTTTGCTTCTTGGATTCACTGTGATATTTATGACCAAAAGTGATTCTTCGTTATGCTTTTAATGGAAAGTTTCTCCGGAAAAAAAAACAGACATAACCGACATTGAGTATAAATATGCATTTGGTGTTGCCTTATTTTACGTATGTTAAATCTTTCCGTCTATAGGAATTCTACTATGGATCACAGTTGGATAAATGCTTTACGAACGAGTGTTGAATATCAAAATGGGGTGAGGGACTTTATAGAATTTGCTAAACAAAATGCCAATGATGATAGTGGGAAGTTTTATTGCCCTTGTGTAAAATGTTTGAATGAGAGGCGACTAAGTCCTGAAGTTATACACACACATTTAATTTGTGAAGGATTTTGTAAGACTTATACAGTATGGGTATGGCATGGTGAAAAAATACCAAGTGGGTCTCAACATGGGGAAGTGGCCTTTGATGATAATGACACGGATATGGATGATCGCATAGAGGACATTATTCGTGATGTAGGAGAAGAGGCTTTTCATCAATCACATGCATATGGTAATATGTGCAGTGATGCAGAGACCCCGCTATACCCTGGGTGTGAAAAATACCAATTGTTGAACGCTGTATTGAAATTAGTAAGCTTGAAGGCACGTCATGGATGGAGCGACAAGAGTTTTTCTGAAATGCTTGAGGCTTTTAAGGACATGCTTTCGGATGATAATGTGTTGCCGCATCGATACTATGATGCTAAGAAAAAACTTTGTCCACTGGGGATGGAGTACAAAAAGATCCATGCATGCCCGAATGATTGTGTATTGTATAGAAAAGAGTTTGAAGAGAAGCAGAATTATCCGATATGTGAAACCCCAAGGTACAAGTCAAATAAGGGGCCTGCAAAAGTGTTGTGGTATCTTCCAATCATACCAAGGTTCAAGCGGTTGTTTGCGAATGAAAATGATGCAAAAAATTTGCGGTGGCATGCAGATGAGAGGATTTCTGATGGAAAGCTTCGTCATCCAGCCGATTCTTCTCAATGGAAGAAAATCGATCAATTATTTCCCAACTTTGGTGAAGAACCTAGGAACCTTAGGCTTGCCCATAGCACGGATGGCATGAATCCATATGGAAGCCTTAGCAGCATACATAGTTCATGGCCTGTACTCCTGATTATTTACAACTTATCTCCTATGTTATGCATGAAAAGAAAGTACACCATGCTGTCTATGTTGATTTCTGGACGAAAACAACCCATAAATGACATTGATGTTTACCTTGAGCCCTTGATTGAAGACTTGAAAAAGTTGTGGGAAAAAGGTGTCGACGTTTATGACTTTCAAGAAGGAGGTGTTTAAAATGCGAGCCATGATATTTTGTACTATCAACGACTTCCCAGTATATGGGAACTTGTCAGGGTATAGTGTAAAAGGCCATAAAGCATGTCCGGTTTGTGAAGAAGGCACACGCTACCATCAACTTCAACATGGAAGAAAGACGGTTTATCTTGGACATAGGAGATTTCTTAGACGGGGCCACCCATATCGTCGATTAAAGAAAGCCTTTTTTGGTGGCCAAGAGTATGAAGATGCTCTGGTGCCATTGACTGGGGAGCAAGTTTATGAGAAGGTGAAAAATATCAATATCATCTTCGGTAAGACTGTAAAGAGTAGAAAAGAAACAAATGTATGGAAAAAGATATCTGTATTCTTCGATCTTCCCTATTGGCGCAATCTTGATTTGAGACACTGTATTGATGTCTTGCATGTGGAGAAAAACGTATGTGATAGTATTGTTGGCACGCTTCTCAACATACAAGGTAGTTCCAAGGATGGTGTGAAGGCAAGATTGGATTTGCAAGCAATGAGAATACGTGAAGAGTTACATCCAAGGCCATATGGGAAGAGAACTTATTGTCCTCCGGCTTCCCATACTTTGTCTAAGGATGAGAAACGAAGTTTTTGTGAGTGTTTACATGGAACAAAAGTTCCCTTGAGGTATTCTTCAAATTTTAAGAGGCTTGTATCGATGAAGGACTTGAAATTAGTAGGCCAAAAATCTCATGATTGTCATGTCTTGATGCAATAGCTACTCCCAATAGCTATTCGAGGCATCACCGAATATGATCTTCGGGTCGTTTTAACTAGACTTTGTGTCTTCTTCAATGCGTTTTGTGGTAAAGTTTTTGACATTGAAAAGTTGGATGAATTGGAGAATGAAGGATATCTTATTTTGTGCCACCTTGAGAAGCTTTTTGTTTCTACATTTTTTGACATCATGGTTCATCTAATTGTTCATCTAGTGAGGGAGATAAAGTTGTGCGGCCCTATCCATTTATGGTGGATTTACCCAATTGAAACATCTATGAAATTCCTAAAAGGGTACGTGAAGAACGCATACTGGCCAGAAGCATCTATTGTTCAGAAATATGTTTCTGAAGAAGCCATGGAATTTTGTCAAAATTATTTGGCCAAAGTAAGACATATTGGTCTGCCAAAACGTCAGCATGCTGAAGTGGGTAGACGAGGGGCTTCAATAAAGAGTGTGGATCCTGATGAATTGTCACAAGTCCACTTATACATCTTGAATAATGTTGATGAAGTTCAAGCCAGCATAGCTGCACATAAAGAAGCTGTAAGGAAAGAAAATCATCGAATGACTGAACAAAGGTTGATTAGGGAGCATAACAGAACTTTTGCTAACTGGTTCAAACAAAAGGTCGAGGGAGAGGAAAGTGTTTTTGATACAATCAAATGGTTAGCACGTGGTCCTGAGGTTGATGTCATAAGTTGGAATTCGTATGTGATCAATGGTTATACATTTTACACGAAGTCCCTAGATGATAGGAGCATAGTCCAGAACAGTGATGTCATGTTAGAGGCTGAATCTATGCACTTCTCCAGTTCGAAAGACAAGAGGCCTTTATTGGCAGTCATGCCATATTATGGGGTTATTGAAGAGATTTGGGAGGTGGACTATGGGAAAATTAGATTTCCCATTTTCAAATGCAAGTGGGTTAATGTCAATAATGGTGTTCAGATCGATCGGCTAGGATTTACATTAGTCGATGTCAATGGTAGAAGTTTTGGAGATGAACCTTTTATCATGGCAGACCAGGCGAAACAAGTTTTCTTTATCACCGATCAAGAAAATAAAATGTGGTCTGTAGCTCTCCAAGGAAAAAGGGTCATTGATATTGATGAGGAAAGTAATTCAAATTACGGTCTTCCTGAGAGTACTCCTTTTTCAAGGGGTCTACCAGACATGAATGAAGAAGATGAAGCGGATAATGAACCCGGCATAAGTAATGATCATGAAGAAGGGATATGGGAGAATATCACTTTATAAAAAAGTCAATTCATAAGGTAATATTCATATGCAGAATTCTTTGAAAACTTTAAGATTTTACCTATATTATATTCCTTCTATGTTCATAAACAATGTCACTGACTGTGAGGTTTGTTCTTGTTTTATTTTTGTAGCAGCATCCGATCCAAAGGGGCATGTTATAAAAGAGGATGTTACATTGTTGGTGGAAATCAGATGAAGGCATGGTGAATATTACTTTGGCCATGTTTGTTGTATTTGTAACTTATGGTATTTGTAAGTAAATTATCTTATTGTATTAATTAATTTAGGTGTTGTAGTCATAGTATAATAATTAATTAAGAGGCCGCATAACTCATGATAAATAATATTTGTATTATTTTTCCCAATTCAATTTATTCAATTGTTCATAGCTTGTAGCTTGTAGCTTGTTCGACTTTTATGTGCTGGATTGGGTGGTGGATTTGTATGTAATATAATCAGGAAGAGCAGAACAGGGAAAAATTCGGGAAAATTTAGACCGCAAATAAATATGTGGTCTTAAAAGTTCAGATTTTACGATCGGATGTATTTATGTGTCTGATCTTATATGTCATAAGCCCAGTCTTAAAAGTTGGCTTTTTAAGACCAGTATTTTTATTTGTTCGGTCTTAAACATTGAATTTTTAAGACCGGATGTATTTATCATCCAGTTTTGAAAGTCAATCTTTTAAGACCGCGTATAATTAGTCGGTCTTAGAAGCCGCTAAGTTTAAGATCGTATTTATTTTTGTCCGGTCTTAAAATTCAGATCTTTTAAGAGCGGCCTAGTTTTTAGCCGGTCTTAAAAGTTGAGTTTTAGGACCGAACAAAATGTATTTTAGGTTTATTTAGTACGACTTTTAAGACCCAATTTTGTAAATGTCCGGTCTAAAATAGTTTCTTTAAGACTGGTCGTCGTCCGGTCTTAAATGTAGACTTTTAATACCGGCTAGAACAAGACCAGCCGCGAGTTCGGTCTTACGATGCCTGTTTTATCCGGTCTTAAAATTCCTTTTTGCATTAGTGTATGTGATATAAAATCACATAAAATAATAACTATTCCCAATTTAAAGGAGTCAAGAAAGGGAATGGATGACGCTTAGCCAAAAATTGGTACATGTTGACAACAAATTCTTGGCACATGAACTTGTACTATTAGATATTAAAGGCTAACACTTTTAACTCCCTAATAGGACCTCATTTTTGGCCTAAAGACAAAAGGTAGACAACAATGAAAATTAGTAGTTGTCAAAGGGAATAAAGCACATAGGATTTATTACATTTGGGCCAAGATTAAACATGTCAAGCAAGGGATAAATATCTAATTGATTGTTATCCAAATTGTGCATGTGTCTTCAAGTTGAAAAAGGCAATAAAGACCTCCTAGAAGGGTCAATAATTTTGAATTAGTTAGGGCCAAAAGAAAATGAGATGAAGCTTGATGATTAATATACAAATGCCCTTGATAAGTTAACAAACCAACTACACATCGACACTTGGCATTAAGAGACATCTAAGTCCTTGTTTGTGTCATCAAATGGCTTCATAATCTTGCCTAAAAAGTCCTCAATTTCTGCTGGGCACATGGATTGATGATAATGCCTAGAGGTCAAGATAAGATCACATGTGAGTTTAGTCAAAAATCTTCCAGAATTTTCTTGATCTAATGAGGGGCTAAGACCAAAGGATGATAACACATGGCAAAGCAATCGAAGGGCCCTAAAAGAGTTCAGAATTTCTTCCAAAGATTTGTGGAGGAGAGAAAACATGAAAAACTTGGTAACTAAGCCAAGAAAATGAGATATTTTACAAGGGGAAGATGGTCTTTTGACATGTGGGGCCCAAAAGAGGCTCGTCTTCCACTTATATAAGCACATGCTCCCCTCTTGCATGTCATCATAAATTAAACACTCCTCTTGCCTTGAAAGATCTAGTAGGGCTGTAATACCTCAAATTTTATACTTGAAATCGTGTCCGTTGACACTTAGTTTTAAGAAAAATTGACAGAGTTTGAGGTGCTACCGCTTTGACTAATGCGGAAACGGAGAGCATGCACTATTATTTGGACAATGAGTAACTGAATATAAATGCCCAGACATATGCTGATGCCCTGACATATACTGGTATATTATACATTTCCCGAAGGAATATTCATGTGATACAATACTACTGAACTTTGTATAATTACAATTCTTGACATAGTAACTATATTATCTTCAACTAAGCCTTAGGTAGACTTGGGGCATAGAACCCAACTCAGTCAATCAAACCCATTGGCCGGGTAGGTGTCTATCTTGTGGAAGTCTCTCCGAGTTCACGGTGACTGATTGACTGAACCACATAGACTAGCCCTGCCTTCAGCACCAAATGGTTCAAAATAACCTCGTCAGATTCTTGCTAGAAAGAATGCTCCGATGTAGCTCTTCCGGCATTTGCTTTGACCGGTACTTCTTCCCAGCTCCTTCCATCAGTGCCTTTTCACGACTCCAACTACTGGTGCCTTCTCTGATCCTAGTTCCTTTCCTGAACCTTAGACAAATCTGAGGTCTAATACCCATCAGACCTCAGGTAACAGTTAACCTTATGCTAAAGTAATATAGTATATGTATGACAAATATTCATGACATTACAACAATAATCAATACATAAGCACATAGCAGATGTAAGATTAACACATCAACAATACATAGCACACAGCACATGTACTATCACCCACGTTTGCACTAACCAGTGCCACGACAGCTCCTAGTGTCCTCAGCGCTAGGAAAACTCAACGGTATTACCAAGACTATAACCCGTATAAATAAAGCTGAATGTATAAACTGTGGCCTCAGACAGAGTCCACCCAAGACCAAGTCTTGTTCATGACTCTATGAAATCATCTATCACATACAAACATACAATGAGCATCAGAGTTAGAGTTACAGTACGCGTCCGTACCTTTCACTGGGTAATTGTCAAACACCCGACCTTTGAATCCGGCCCCAGACTTCCCGGATATCCTAACATATCACCATAACACTTAGAATAATATTCTGATAGATATTTCCTCCTCTATTTACCTCTCTACCCCTAGTGGATTTGTTATTTACAATTCTGCCCTTACATTTTATTAAAAACGCTACTTCAGTATTTCTGGGCAGAATTTTCGGTAACTTTGAAAAATCATAACTAATTCTAGAAAAATCGAAACGAGGTTCTGCAAAATTTCCTGGAAACCATAGCATGTCTATTTTTGAGTAAAAATAATGGTTTTCACCCAGAATTAGTGAATCATTCTCAGTTTAACGATTTTCAACCTCTACCCAGAATTTTTCCCGAAAATGTAGCCTTATTTCAAGAATTTTTATCTCCTTACACAAAACTCAAAATGACACATATTATACATATTTAGAAAGTTCTGGATGTCTACTTTACTCATGAATTATTTCATAATTTTTGAAGATAATTTTGAACATAAAATAATGCCCTCTATCTAACTGATTCCAATAACCCAACAAAACTCAACAATTCCCTATCTTACTCTAACTTGTTCCATTAATCCTAGAAGTCACTTCTCAACATGTTTTTACCTCTTTAAGCATCTTTCAATGCAATGAGGCCTAAAAACACTTATGGGAAAGTACTTTACCTATTTCCTATATTAAACTAACAATTCTACTAAGAACTACTAAAAACTAAAGACTAGAAACTAAAAGCAAGCTTACCTCTTGAAGACTCTTGCTTACTCCTCCCTCCTTCTTGCTCCACTCCTCTCTTAAACTCACCTATTTGGTTTGAGTTTGGTGTGAAGAATGAGGAGAGGCAAGACCTCTATTTATAGGAAAAATCTAAGGATTACAACCTTTGGATCATTTCCCCTCATCAATGGCTTAGGTTAATTTGTGTTTTCATGAAGACACAATTTAGGAAGAAAAGGCTCTCATTGGTTGATCTTAATTATATGGGATTAAGCCTTTATTTTTAATTTCCTTTAATTTTTCTCATTGGTTGGTTCAATCAATAATATTTTGATTTAAATAAAATAATCTCTCCCTCTCTCTCTCTCTCTCTCTCTCTCTCTCTCTCTCTCTTATCCTCTTCCATTTTCAATTAATGAACCCATGTGATCTCATTAATTATCTCTTCCAATTTGTCCCCTCATGTGCTCCTTATTATTATCCCATGTGGTTATTATATAATATCTAGATTTTAATAACAAAACTTATTCTTCTTCTTCAAGCCAACACAAACCGTCCCCCTTCCTCCTTATTGACTCAAGATTTGTGTTTCTTTAAGTCTAATAAATGAAGATTCTAGCCTCCCATTGGTCCATCAAATTTCACATGGATTTAGACATGTCAAGGGTCATTTAGGCTGTGGAAGCACATCATTTTGCTTTTTTTTTTTTTTTTTGCATTTAATTATGATTTTTCAAAAATACTGAAAAATCCTAGCAGAAAAGTAAGGAATTCGAAATTAAGAGAAAGTAAAGTTAAAATTGGATAACTTATCCACTAAGGGTAAAAAAAGTAAAAAGAGGTGAAAATAACCCTTTGGATATTATTCTACTTAATATGATATTTATTACAATATCATATAAAATACAGGTAATTAATAATGCACTCATAATATTATAGGATTCCAAGGAAGCCCAGTATTTGTTTCCAAAATACAAGCGTTATACAAACTACGCGGAATAAGGTACGATTATGTACGAGTAACTCTAGTCTCCTATGTCTTGTGTGCCTATATGTGGTTGTTTGAATGAAAATTATGGAATCCTAGACAAGACTGGGTCTTGGGTCATGCGTACTCATGACTAAGACTGGGTCTTAAGGTCATGTGTTTGTTTACATTCAGCTAGTTGTGGATTATTGTATGATAATGTTGCATGCTTGTTTTCCTAGCACTGAGAATCTATGTCTAGGACACGTAGCACTGGTGAGTGCTTCCGTCGATAACAATACATATGATGTGTGCTATTGTAGTCTGGTTACGGTGTATTTGCTGAATGCTATATTATTTTGAAATATGATTATCTATCATATATTGTTTATACTTGCACATGAAATTAAATGTTACTCTGAGAGTCAAATGTATTAAATCTCAGACTTGTCTAAGAGGTAAGCAGCACGAGTAAACTCGTGAGGAGACACGGAAGGAATTAAATATTTTGTTGGATTATATAATATTGACAGCTGCTTAGCTAACTTAATATTTGGATGTTTGTATGAGTATTATCCTGGTAGGGACTAACCATGGTTAGTTATTAAAATTTTAATAACGTATTATCATTATCAGTTACTCAATTGCTCAAACCATCTCAAATGCTCTATCGCGCCATTAAACTCTGAAGATATGCCTAAATACTACATGCTAATGGGCATAATAAGTAGTATAAATTAGGGGTGTAATAAACAAAAAATTGTTCTGAAATAAAGAATCAAACAATGCCATAGTTTTTGAAGATTATATTTAAATATACAACTTACACATAGTGTGAGTGTGAGTGTGTATAGTATCCAGATCTACCGTGTTTTTAAGTTTCATTAGATCGAGGAGTGAAAGTAGATAACCATAAGGTAGTTGCAAAATTTTTTCTGTAAACAAACCCTGCTCGCAAAGCAGTAAATCGATGGGATGTGGCAAGTGGGGAAAAAATAGAGAAGAATGTAAGTATTTACCAGAACGTGAAGGGAAGATAGTTCACAAATGTTGCAAAAATGTGAGCTTTGGGATCTGCAGGCTTCCTCCTCTTCAAACGAGTTCTTAAAATAAACGAAGAGTTCAGTCAAAAGATCAAGTCGAGACATATCTATGAAAGGTTATGGCAATTTTCTTTTTTTCAGAAGCAAAAGTGGGGAAAAAAAATCAAAAGATTAGAAGAAAACATGAAATGTTTTGCAGAATTTTTCTGTGAAAAATGAAGGCAAAACAGAAGGGTGATGGATCCATGGGATGGAGCAAGTAAAAGTGATGAAATAACCTGGATCGATGTGTGGAGGGAAGCGAAAACGAAATAGCTCCCACATGCAAAGATCTAAAGAAATAGGTACCAATCCATTGGCATTGTTCGATTCTGTTTTAATTTTTTACGTCTTAGAGTAGCTTTCTGGAGTTATTTTTTAGAATAAATTTTGTTAAGACAAAAAAAAAAATCTCCGTAATGGATTATTCTACGAAATCATATTTTAGAAAAAAGCAAGTGTGAAATCTTATATGAAACAATCCTTCTTAAAATCAACTTAATAAACAAAGAAGGAAAAGGATTGTATGACTAAATAATTTTTTATAATAACTTACAACTTAGTGTATTGATAAACCAAGTTAATAAAAATTTTGAATAGCATGACTAGTAAATAACTAAAAAATTCAACTAAAAAGATAACCTCGTTAAAATTTAAACTAAATAGACTTTATCTCACCAAAACAATATTTATGCATAACTAAACACACCATCCACAGAAAGTAAAATGGGTTCAACTTGTCAAAGTGACCAGTGCATTTCACAATATATTTGAAAATTGTTGATTATCTATAAAAGACACAAAGGATTTAAAGGTTTATGGAGTTAATAAAAGCTTGACAATGACTCATTTGAGATAAGGAAAAAAGGGGTGAAAACAGAGAAAGTTAGCTACCTCAAATAGTTGCAGAATTTTTATCTGCACACGAAGCCTAAAAACTCATAAAAATCTCGCAAAACAGTAAATAGAAGGAATGAAGCAAGTGGAATAAGAAAAAGAGAAGAAAGTAAGCATAAACCTGGATATGAAGGGAAGATAGTTCACAAAGATCACAAAAATGTCAGTTTTGGGATATGTTGAGATTTCCTCTTGTTCCAAACAGTTCTTAAAATAAAGGAAGATTTAAGTCAATAGGTCAAGTCCAGCCATAACTACTACATAAAATGGATTTTACTTCCCCAAAAAAGTTTGTTTTTTAAAATGGGAAATAAAAAATAAAGGCAATGGTATTTTTGTAATTATATATAAAAATTTTGACATATTAAGCTCCCTTTTAAAATTGGGACTCCAAACGTAATTTTTCAGCGTCCCAATTTTTAATTAGGATGCCTAAAGTGGTATTTTGGCGTCCCAATTTTTAATTGCGATGCCTAAAGTGGGACCTAATTGGGATGCCAAAAGCACTACTTTGGCCGTCTTTGTTTAAATTGGGACGCCAAAAGATTAAAAAAAAAGTTTAAAAAAAAAATCGACCATCATATATCATTCACACCTTCTTGCCAAAAACACAGTTATGCAGCTTCACACGGTTTGTTCCTATCATATACAACAATAGAGTTCTTCAGCTTCAACCTCTGCTTCACACCATATTGTATTATTCTTCGTTCCTTCCTTAACTTCTGGGTTTTGATTACCAAAGATGTGCTTGTGTGCTTATTTTTTACAGTTGGAGACTATGTAGAGGTTCGACCACCACCAATGGCGAAGGTCTCATTAGATCTATAGGTTCGACCACCAGCGACCAGTGTCAGAGATCTATAGGTTTGACCATAGCAACGGTGAAGGACAGAAAGGCACCAGCAATCTCCATGGTTCGTCAACTTTTCCCTTTCGCCGTTGCTCCTCCTCGTCTGATCTGATTTTGGATCTGAAAATCACAATAACAAGGTTATGTGTTTCAGACCTTGATGGCGACAGTGTGCTACAGCGAAGAAGACAAGGAGACGGTGTGCTACCGCGGAGAAGATGCTGGTTTTGATTTCTTTGATTATTTTTCCTTCGATTTTGATTTCTATTTGGTTCTTGTTCATCCGCTAGATTTTGGGCTTGTTCCTTCGACAATGAGTTCTAGACGCGTGTTTGGTTGTTTTACAAAAATCTTATGGCGTCTCAAATAAATTTGGGACGTCATGAGTATCTTATGGCATCAGTTTATTTAGGGGACGTCGTGTCGTGACTTTACCATGTCCCTGGAATAAGCGTCCCCTTGTTTTTGGACGTTAAAAGGCCAAAAAAGAGACATTAAAAGTATTATTTGTAGTAGTGTATGAAGGTTATGGGACTTCGTTTTTCAAAGGTAAAAGTATAAAACAATTGAAATGATTAGAGGAAAACATAAAAATCTTTTGCGGAATTTTTCTGTGAAAAATGAAGACAAAACAGAAGAAGTATGATGAATCCATGTGATAAATCAAGCAAAAGAGAAGAAATAACCTGGATCGATGAGTATGGAAGCGCAAAAAGAAATAGCTCTCACAGCAAAGGTCTCAAAAAATGGCAGCTTCAGAACTTGCAGACTTAGCTTTCTCCTCAAACATGCTTGGTTTCAGTCTCCAATTCCTGTTTCTGATATATAGTTACTTGCCAAGAAATATTGGCTAGGTAATTTGTTTGGGGATAAAAAAAAATAAAAAAATCAATAACTAGTTTTTAATTATAAGGAAATTGCGTTAGAGAATATATTCGCAAGCATAAGCAACAAAATATAAGGAAATTGCGTTAGAGGATTAAAAAAAAAATCAATAACTAGTTTTTAATTATAAGGAAATTGCGTTAGAGGATATATTCGCAAGCCTCAGCAACAAAATATTGTTACAAGTCAAGCAGATTTTGCCTAGGATGACGCAGAAAAAAATTATAGTGTTATATATCTTTTCATTCTTCCTTTATATATATATATATATATATATATATATATATATATATATATATATATATATATATATATATATATATATATAACTACGTTGATGATAGTTACGGCTTCCGAAATCAAACCAAAGAATTCTGATCCATTAAAATAATGGAAAAAAAAAACATGAAAGGTCCTCTCCTATTTTTTAGCAGAGGAATTCCTTGTAATTTACAAAGTGCACATGAGCATGCATGCATTAAAAGCTTACTTTTTTTAACTTTCTTCTTAAAGAAATTAAGGTTCAATACAACATAATACATAATTTTGCTTTTGATGGAATATTAAAGAAAACTAGATATTAAATTTCAGCTCCAAAGCGCCATGAGTTCGAAAAAGAGCATCTTTTTTATTTTTTGTAAACATCAATAAAAGCATTTCTTATTTTTTTAGTCAAGGAAATTATATAGCTTTCCCCTTCATATGAAGCATCACACACCTCTCTTAAAATGATGGTCAAATTATTTAAAAGGTTGTTGCTTTGTTGAAATTATACAAAACCATACGAGAGGACTCTTTTTCTTCCTCCAGATTCTTATATGGAAAGGTTTGTTTTATTAAATAAAGTGACGTGTTTGGTTTGACATGGAAATGTTAATATGGTAGCTAGTAAGAGATACTTTCAGGAGATGGTCCCTCCAACTTGGAAGTAGAAAATGACGGGGTACTTTATGTTAGCTTTATATCATTTCATGATGCTGAGTACGAAGTTACGTACCTAAATAATACAGTAAAATATTGGTAATGTAATATATTATCAAAAGAGTTTATTAGTAAGGGCAATGACCTGTTTTTAACTATAAAAGAAAACGCGTGAGAGGATAGATTCGCACGATCCAAAACAAATATATATATATATATGCGCGCGCGGGTACGTGCGTGTTAGGCTGCAAATATCAAAACCTCAGAAAACGAAAACAGGAACAAGCACGTTATTACAGAAAAAGAAATGCATAGCTGGGTATCAAAGAGTGTTCATTGTGTCAGATAAAACATGAAATCAACAAATGGAAGTCTAAATAAAAAAATCAAGCAGTTAAAGAGCCAACCAACTAGAGAGGGCTACCTGCACAGAGGCTCATCAATAGAACCATTCTAAATTTAAAATATCTCTAATGAGGTGAACCAACTGGTAACTTAATATTTTAATATATGTGAGGTTACTTCAGAAAAGCCACGAAGTAAATAAATGGAAGTAACAAGAAATAATCCTAGAAATTTCTATGAATGATCGAAGAGGAGAACCTGGGGTGAATCAACTGGTAACTTAATATTTTAATATATGTGAGGTTACTTCAAAAACTTCACGAAGTAAATAAATGAAAGTAACAAGAAATAATCAACAAATGGAAATCTAAAAAAAAAATACAAAAACAAAAATCAAGCAGTTAACAAGCCAACCAACTGGAGAGGGCTACCTGCAGAGAGGCTCATCAATAGCACCATTCTAAATTTAAAATATCTCTAATGAGGTGAACCAACTGGTAACTAAATATTTTAATATATATGAGGTTACTTAAAAAAAAAAAAAAGCCACGAAGTAAATAAATGAAAGTAACAAGAAATAATCATAGAAATTTCCATGAATGATCGAAGAGGAAAATGACCAGAGATGAAATTCAAATGGGTATGGGATGTGAAATTGGTGAATAATTAAATATATACTTATATTCATGAAAATGGTAGGAAGCTGGGGTGTAGAATTGGTGAATACCTAAATTTAGCGGAGAGAAGCTGCTTCCAATAATATATGAAGACGCATGTGAATAAGTCATTAAAAATCCTAATTTAATTACCAAAAATCATGTAAAAATATGGTTAGATCAATTATTTTGATTGTAAATGCTTGAAAATATTGAATTAAATTTGAAAATAAAAGTTTAAACTCAAGTTTTAAAAGTTTACAGTTTAGTCCCTCTCCAGAAGTTTTAATCTTTGCAGCTAGGTCCCTATCACTTAAACTATGCGTTTTGCTTAAATCAATTAGGTCAATTCAGCTCAAGGCAATTTTGGATTTGAAACCCGACAACTACCTGACCCGAGACGCGAGGGAGCTGAGGAATTAATGGATATATTCAAGAGCAGCGCCGCGGGGGATTGATCTCTCATCTCTTCACGCCTTCATCTTCACCGACTTCTTCTCTCTTTCTCCAGCATTCTCTTTTCACCATCACACTCTCCTTCATCGCTCCACTCCACCGTCGTCACCCATCTTCAAACATCCAGCATCGTCACCTCCAGACCAATTTCATCTTCACGGTTCCTCTGTTTCTGAATCTTTCATTTTCAGCCACCACACCTTTTGGTTCTAGAACGTATTGCTGATTTTAATTATCACCTAATGGCTGGTTGTCTGAATCAGAGAGAGATCATGGTTCTTGAAGTTATTCTAATGAGTGGCTAGGCAATTTTTGTGCTCTTGGTGATGAATCAGAGATTGCTTGAGCTCACATGTGCTTACATAGGGGAGTTTATCTGTCATTCAATTAGTCTAGAATTATATATTGAATTTATTTAAATTTTATACATGAATCTGGAACTGAGATTAATGGTTATTAACTCTGTTAGTTTGATATTTGTAATTGAGATTGGATTTTGCGGTTTGAAGATTTTATATGTTTGAATTTCTTTGTGGTTGCAATGAGGTTATGTTGATTAGCGTGGTATTGTTTAGTTAATGTGGTTTATTTGTATCCTTGAGGGGCTGGTTAGCACTCAAATTTAAGAACACTCATATTGCATAATTCCAATTACAATGGCACATTAAGTGGTTTCTAACAATATCTCAAGAGGTGGTAGTTAGCTACGGTAGTATGAGCTACTATTAATTGAGAATATTGGACTCAAGTGGTTTCTTGAGGTTGTTCTTATTAGGACTTAATGAAACTTAGACTCCTATATTTTTGAGCAAGGATAGCTATTTTCTTCATTACCAAGAGCATTCATCATAATTAATCCCTTTTAAATCCAAATCATTCTTCATTAATTTTCCAAAAATACCAAAAAGAATAGAAATAGCTTCTTTATATTTTCATTAATTTTAGTTTAAAGAAAACCAATTTCAAAACCCCTTTTCTAACCATGTCTTTAGCACTTAGTTTAACCTAGGGAATTCAAAATAAAAGACTCCTTGATAAGAGAACGATCCCGAGTTGTTTGCACTATATTACACTATATTGAGAGGATCTTACCTTGCCTCTTGAATCGTGAGTTCGAACATGGAAACTTCTCATGCAACAACAACAATCCTCAACAATAATGAGGCATTGCAAAATGCCTCTCTCTTTTCTTTTTTTTTTTTGTTATCAGAGGCTGATCAAAACCGATCAGTGATACATTAAGTGATCATAATCACCCCAAAACAGAGACCCTGCTGCAAAGACGGAGTCTCCCCTTTCCCATCTCATCCTCTCGAAGAAGATGCATGATCCCATCAGGTGGTTGTTGCAGAACATGCAATCCGACCCCCATACTCAGGGCATGCGTGGCAAGCCAATCCACACATTGGTTTCCCTCTCGAAAAACATGACAGAACGATACATTCAAAAGGGGCACCACTTGAGTCTAAGTTTCATTAAGTCCTAATAAGAACAACCTCAAGATACCACTTGAGTCCAATATTCTCAATTAATAGTAGCTCCTACTACCGTAGCTAACTACCACCTCTTGAGATATTGTTAGAAACCACTTAATGTGCTATTGAAATTGGAATTATGCAATATGAGTGTTCTTAAATTTGAGTGATAACCAGCCCCTGAATGATACAAATCAACCACATTAACTAGACAATATCACGCTAATCAACATAGCTTCATTGCAACCACAAAGAAATTCAAACATATAAAATCTTCAAACTGCAAAATCCAATCTCAATTACAAATATCAAACTAACAGAGTTAATAACCATTAATCTCAGTTCCAGATTCATGTATAAAATTTAAATAAATTCAATACATAATTCTAGACTAATAGAATGACAGATAAACTCCCCTATGTAAGCACATGTGAGCTCAAGCGATCTCTGATTCATCACCAAGAGCACAAAAGTTCCTAGCCACTCATTAGAATAACTTCAAGAACCATGATCTCTCTCTGATTCAGACAACCAGCCATTAGGTGATAATTAAAATCAGCAATACGCTCTAGAACCAAAAGGTGTTGTGGCTGAAAATGAAAGATTCAAAAACAGAGGAACCGTGAAGATGAAATTGGTCTGGAGGTGACGATGCTGGATGTTTGAAGATGGGTGACGACGGTGAAGTGGATCGATGAAGGAGAGTGTGATGGTGAAAAGAGAATGCTGGAGAAAGAGAGAAGAAGTCGGTGAAGATGAAGGCGTGAAGAGATGAGAGATCAATCCCCGGCAACGGCGCCATTTGATGGGAGCCTTTTTGTCTTTAGCCTTGAGGTCCACAATCAAAAATAAACCAAGGATTGCGTATAGGCAAACCTAGGATCATTCTCTCTTTCGAGGAGCCTTTTATTGAGTCCTAAGTAATCTAGATAACATGCACATGCAATTAAAATAAGGGGGAAATTGGTTTTGGATTTTTGAATTAATAAACTAAAGAGACATGCAATTAAATTAAATGCTAAACTAATATTTTTGGTATTTTTAATAAAATGGAATAAAATGTGAAAATGTGTAATGAATGAATGCTCTTGGAAATGGAATAGTGACTATCCTAGTTCAATTAAATATAGAAGTAAATTTTCACTAAGTCTAGATGAAAACCCCAAGATACCACTTGAGTCCAATATTCCCAATTAATAGTAGCTCCTACTACCGTAGCTAACTACTATTTCTTGAGATATTGTTTAAAACCACTTAGTGTGTGATTAGGATTAAATTAATGCAACTTGCTTCCTCTTTACATGAATGCGATACCACGTCACTCAATTAATTCAAATCAATCATACTATCTAACAATACCACATAGAAAGCACAATTTCACTGAATTAATAAGGAAATACATATATAAAATCCAACAAGCTACAAAATTAAATCCAATCACAAAGGTTCAATCCACAAAGTTATCCAACCGGGTAAACTAAGTCTCAAAAATTACAAAACAATATTCCTAAAACTAGAAAATTAAAATGTAATTAGAGAAAATAAATTGAACAAATAAACTCCCCTTTGAAGCTTTAGAACTCAAGCACAAATCCACATCCAAGAAGCAAAAAATCTCAGCCACGCATTGCCATGAAGCCAACACAAATCAGTTGATTTAAATTAATAACATTGGTGCCCCGTTTGTGAAGCTTCTGCCAATATGAATGGATGAAGGAGGGGAAATGAATCAGAAAAAAGAGGATGGCGATGGAGGTTGAAGGTTCTGTGCAAACAGATGGGGGGTGTGTGGTTGACGGTGGAAGGGACAGTGGTGTGAAGAGATTAACGGCGAAGAGGGTGAAGGGAGGAAGAAAGTCAATGGTGGCTGGAAAACGGTGACTGAAGAAAGTCAGTGGTGGCTGAAAGATGAAAGAAAGTGGTGAGGGGGGTGGAAGTCGCTGACGGTGGTGAAGGTGGAGGTGACTGCCGGCGACTAGAGAGGAAAGAGGAAGAAGAAGGTCGATGAAGGTCCAGCGATCGCGTGAGTTCAGAATCAGCCTCCCCGTTCGCGGCGCTCCTCTTTACAATTTTTTTTTTTTGTTTTGGTAAAGGTCCTCTCTACAATTAATACCCCTCAGCTCCTCGGGTCTGCATTCAATCCGTCCAGTTTCCTTCATTGCCCAGCGTCTTTTGGATCTGTCCATTCTATTGGGTTATTAATTCTTGTCCCAATAGTCTGCAACACTAGACTTCATTCCTTTTCTTTGTTAATTCTTTATGGCCCATTTCCAAACCTTCAGCTTCAGCCACTCACGTGCAAGACCACACTTCAATTAATTGTTGATGCTTTGTCTCTTTGTGTTTCCAGCTGATCATAATTAATTGGTTCTTCCATTTTTAAATTTGATCTAATTTCTTCAAGCACTTACAATAAAAAATAATTAATCTAAAATCAAATATTCTCATAAAAATCAATAATTAAGAGTAATTACATTTATTTGACAATTTTACCCTTTTTAGCCCTAATTTAATGTATTTACTCTTAATCATAATTTATCACAAGAAAAGCATTTTAAGCTCAATAACCATGACAAAATGCATTAAGAATCCCAATTTAATTACCAAAAATATGTAAAAATATGGTTAGATCAATAAGTCCTCTTCCATGCAATTGAATTAGAAGCCCCGCTGTGCTGAGTATGGTCTGAAGGAGGAAGGTATGAGAGACGTGTTACTCTCTGTAAAAGTATTCCTGTATAAAAGAGGACAGGTATCCTTCCATGACCCGGATCATATTTGGTCAACCCCTGAAGCTTGATGGTTGGTTATAATATCGTCATACCCATATCTTCTCTACATTTAAGCATATAACCTGGCTGTTCGCTTATATGGTATCAGAGCTATAGATTAATGATAATATAAAAACCGAAGTTTGATCCCTTTTTCCATTGATATTGTTAAAGTTTACCTTATTCTGTTCATTTTATCACAATTTTATATTGTTGTTTGAAGATTATTTCAAGTATCCTCTGAAGTTGCAGTAATAACTGATCTGCTTCACGAGAAAGAGAAATCTTATTATTATTGTTTGTTAGAAATCTTATTGTGTGTTTAATATTTGTACAAGCCATAGTTGTAATATTTACTTGTAATTATGAATATAATTAAAAAGTTAGAACCTAGAATGTATGAAATAGAATATGAAAAGTTACCTGATAGTTCTTATTTATTGCAAGAAAAAGAAATAAAAACTTGTATTACCCCTTTTATATTAGGAGGTCAAGGAGAATATTCATGTAATCAGATGAATTGGAATAATATGTATTTAATGAAACAATTAGGAAGTTATATAAATTTAAATATAGAAGATTTATTACAAATATTTAATTTAGATGAAATAATAAGACATTTACCAGAAGAAACTAGAGAAATTTTAGAAAAGGAAGATATTAAAAATAAAAAAGATAGATTAAGAGAATTAGCAAAACCATTAGAACAAAAAGTATATGAAATTAAAACAGAAATTAGACAAAATACAAAAGATTTAAAAGAAGTGAAAAATGATATTAAAGGAATAAAGAAGGTTTTAGGAATACAAGAAAAATTAGAACCAATAACTGATAATCCTCAAATAAATATGATGAGATCTTTATATGAATGGGAAAATTCAGATACAACTTTAAGGAATATAACAAACCAAAATTTAAATGCAAATGTAGAACAAACTAGAATTATAACCGAAGAAATTAAGAAAGGTCAAAATGTAATTAACAATAATTTATTTACAATTTATGAAACTGTTAATAAAAATAAGACAGAAATTGTAGATAGTTTAAGACAATTAGAACAATTTTATAAAAACAAAAGCAAAAACATACAAGATGAATATAAAACAGAATATAAAAGTAAAGAAGTATTAAAAAATGTAGAAACAAGAGATAAATTATTAAAAATAGTAGAAACAAAAGATAGATTTGGAGAATTAATAAGTATATTTAATAACGCTGAAACTAGAAGATTAAAAATGATGAAAATGAGAAATGAAAATTCAGATTTAGAATCAGAAGATGAAATAGAAAGATTTATGAGTCAAGATGAAACAAACTTAGATAAAATAACTCAAGAATTACAAAATTTAAGAATAGTAAATGAAAATCAAGTTAATATGCAATCAGCCCAATCAGAAATACATCAAGAACAACAGCAAACTGTAAACAGAGACATTTGTAAATGAAAATCAAGTTAATATGCAATCAGCCCAATCACGTTTGCATTGAATGACATTTGTAAAAAAAAGAAGAAAAGGACAGTAAACTGTTATGAAATGAAGCAACGTGAAATGAATACACTGGGTAATATGATTTTTTAAAAAAAGGATATTATGCTTCCAAACCTATCAGACCACCATCGGATACATTATATTGTTGTATCTTTGTAATAGACTTAAAATTATATGTCTCATCTGGAATGACTACATCGGATGGTTCAAAATACGTGTTTGAATGGAAGCAGAACCTCCATTGATGGGTTGTCACTCGATACTTATCATCATTTTCAAGAACTTGAAAATTCTGAAACTTGTAGACAACACCTTCCTTCGGCACATTCTTCCATTTTTCGATCATATTCTTGTGTGTAGCTGTTACTTCCATCCTGGTCAGCTATATTAGGTAAAGCAAATTAAGAAGGGATAATGGTTGACTCCTTCACGTAACGATCTAAATCGTATACAGAAGCGTAAAAATATATTATCAAGGTATTTTGAAGAAACAAATGATAATGTCATAATATAAAATATTCAAACCTGTTCATCAACCAATATCATGCCTATCTTCCAAACCGCATAAGGAGCAGCCTTCCTTTTAACTTCCCATTTTCTCAACACTTTTGCATAAACCGTCCAAGTTTCCTTGCTAGCGTTGACATCAGAAAATAGTGTCTTCATCTGCAAATAACATCGTGTTTGAATATTTCTCACGTTCTATTTTTAATATTTACTTATTGATATATATTCTGCATGTGAAGCCGTGTCTAACTAATGAATCGAATGAACTAACGAACTCACCTTCTTCAGAAAAGGTTTTTCCGAAGCTGGCAAACTTCTACTGACCTTGCTTTTAAAATGTATATCTGAACGAAGACACAGGTCTATCCATGGTTATCCGCCAATAAACTTATTTAAAGAGACACCTTGAATGACCCTAAATGCACACCGTGTATTAAGGATTTAGGGCCGGTAATCTTGACTTCTTTGATGTAATTTTGCAGTGTCAATATTTCAGATATCCATTTGAGATAATATTTAAACTTGAAAGTAAACATTAATACGAGTATGAGTAAATCGAGGTGCCATTAATACTTACACATGCGGAATAGACATTGAAAAAAAGGAATATATTAGAATTATAATTATAATTTTTAAGTTCCGATCGCTGTATCGGGATTAATCGTTAGGAATTTAAGGTTCCAAGTCAAAGTCTAAATGGTATTGCTCATGGGAAATATGGATCCTGGTTGGCGGTCAAGTAGTTTAGATGATAATGACATGGGAACTCGCATTAGAAGGTTTGAAAAACAGAAACGAAACCATTATAATATAACAATTTTGCAACACATATGAGTTAAATGAATCTTCTGTTTACAAACGAATGGAATCACCATTAAATGACAATGGGCAAGGACGAAGATTATCAACTACCTCCATTAAAGAGGATCCTTTTAATGCAGAAAGCAATGATGCCAAAGATTTCTTGGAAATATAAGTACGCGATTTAATGAATATTCCGTAATGCAGAAATGAACTGTCTATCGCGGAGTCATTTAACTCTTCTAATTGCATTTTTCAACAACCAATTAATAGTAATCTTTAATATCGAGAGGAACAACGTTTGGTGGGGTTCAAGACGAATTTAAATAATAGTGGGTGGTGAGTAGTTATATTTACACACGCTTCCTTAACCTTTTCGTATCAGACGCGGAAATAGGTTTACAGTCAAAACCCTAAAATCTAGAAATATTACGAACATAGGAAAATATGGTGGACACTATATAGCATATTGACTTTAGACGATGTCCAGCACATTGGAAGTTGAAACGACATCAACCATTCATGGTTAAATTGAAACACCCATTACTTTCAATAATAGTAAGAGGAAAAAACGACAATTACACTCTTCAACTCCAGACGTCCCGTACGTAAATGTCATTTATTGTGGTATATATGAAAAGTCATTAATACGAGTTGTATGCATAATCGCTTTTAATTAAGAGAAATGAAAATGATAACATTACCAACTAAATATTTTTACGAACACACTGTATCATCCAACAAAGAGAAACAAAAGGAACTATCCAAAAAAACTTAACATAACAATGACATGTTTCTAAGTCATGCTAAACGTAAACGCATTCAAACATTCATCACTCTTCTCTTGGCTTCTGCAACCTCCGGAAAATCAAGATCGACATGCACACGGGAAGCTCCGTAAAAGGATTCTAGCTCAACACCTGCAGAAAATGGATAAAACAAAAAAAATATTCAGCATTTTTAAAAATATTTGAATAAAATATCCAATGGATTAATATTAAACAAACCTCCTTCAATGCTCTGCCTAATCTCGACATACTGAAGAACGACAAATGGAGTACAACCCTGCTTTACAGATTGCAACAGCACTTCTGAATTTGCCAAAGCATCCCCATGCAGGATATATCTGATAACATACCTCTTCCTGCAAGTATGAAGTATTTACGTGGGTTAGAAAAGACAGGTGAAGAAGTGGCGTTGGAAAAAATATAGGGGATGAAAAGTCATTAACACCTTAAGTCTTCCAACTCCAACACCAAACACATTGTATAAACACCCTTAATCTTATAATTAGTAGAATGGTAGCAGGATCGTAAAATGCCACATACATCTGAAAACAGACAACAAAGTTAAATCGAAAAAAATGCCACAGACACCTGGAATTTCCAGAAACTAAGAAAACCTACCAATGACAGATGGGTTGCTTTGACCACGCCACCAGAGAACATGGTCAACCAAATTCATCATAAAAAGACGTTCAGGAATTTGATGATTCAAAACAGGAGAGATAGTGGAACTGCGGTTAATGACGATGTGCATAAACGGATTAACACCTTCGCCTTCCTCTTTCACTATGAACTTTGAAATCTCATAACAACCACCTTCAATGATTTTCCAGCAGTGCCTATCAATCAACTCCACAGAAGTAAACCTAACCATCATACATGTATTCATCTGGCAAATAAACAGATATCTTCACACCTTGAGATATGAAAAAAAAGGGTTCAAAAAACAACTGTTACTGGTGAAAGACATTAAAAGACTAACCGAGTCATCGAAGACGATGAGGTCTACAGAATCAAGTTCAAGAGTGGGCCGTCTACCGAAAGTGATGGATCGTTGAACAAATCTGTGGATTATGCGATCAACTCTCACGGTTAAGATGAAGTCTGAAAATCCACATGTAACAGTTTGCAAAGAGGAAACCATGGTGTTTTCTGAAGTCTCCTGTTCAGAAAAATTGCCACATGCAAAGGATATGATGTGAGTTTTGGACAATCAAGCGTATTTATCTGCTCTATTTAAAACTGACAGTTGTGTAGTTACTGGCTGTTAAATGGCCACATCAGTTAAAGTGGAAGGACACATTGGAAAAAAGGGACGTTGGGTAGCGTCTTTTGAATTACGTCATAACGGTGTAAACTTTAGATTTGCTCTTGACGAATTAATGCTACACAAGTACTTTGAAAAAATAAGGAAAAAAACGCTACTCAATGGTTGCACGGTGGACAGTACTAAAATAACAGCTAAGTAAATATTTGATTAAATTAAGTAAAAACAAAACATACGGCCCAGCATGGTGACTTTTTAGATCACAAACAGTCACCAGCGAGTGTCTACAAAAAACTTAGAGAAACTATAAAAAAGAAAAATGCATGCTAACAACATCCCTTGGTTCAACCAAAACAAAAACAACTAAAAGGCAAAAAATGAAAAACTAAAAGAAAAGGAAATGGTAGTTCCGATCATCAGCAAATCAACACTGGTCCTGCTAAGCTGGGGAAGAATTAGGGCTATTCACGACATCCTGAGCATCGCAACGATGTAGCTGGTAACGGAAATCATAAACCGCTGGATGATCGTAGTTGAAATGGGCCTTTGATAAATAAGAAAAGCTTGAAAAAACTATGTCCCCATCTACAATAAATGAATACAAAGGTTAGAAAGAGTTGTTTGAAGAACCAACTTTGAAAATAATTAAATACAAACCACTGAGCCTCCGCATCTTAACCCACAACAAAGCTACAACAACATCATCTTTGTCATCTACAACTGAATAACTATTTCGAACCCAAAATGCAGATGCTCCTCTAAAACAGCAATAGAAAGCATTTCCACTATCAAAACAGAGGAAAAGAAAGTGTCAACAAAATAACGTTGAAGATTAAAAACATGAAAAATGGGAAGAGCATTCAAACCTCTCGTCCATCAATTTGAAATTGAACTGGTTTTCCATCTCACCATCAACAACAATGTTAGACATGGGATAGACCGATGTTACAAGGCCTACCACATCTGGAAAATAGATACTTGTTAGACATCACAAAGGACAACCAAAACACGTATGTATGAAGAAGTGTGTGGGAGCTGTCTCACTTATCAATGTAGTTTCAGTGAAGGTAGTTGTAGCAAAAGGACACAACGGTTGGAATATAGTTTCAGGTGTTATAATGATGTTCCTCACAAGTTTGACTTGAGTCAAGTTGTCAACCACAATCTTCATATCAGGATTGATTATATTTGCTCCACGTTCAACATTAAAACTCCTTAAAATGAAACAAAGTCCAGGGATGAGGACTCCAGAAAATTTGCGGATAATGTCCCTCCTCCGCATAACGGCAAGTGCAATATATCCCTGTTTCAATGAAGTTTGCGTGATTATAGTTAGATTCATTTCATTACAAATGCAGAGATAATATTTATATGTACATAATGCTTATGTTAAGAAGTTAAACATGTAGTAAGAAATAGACATGCAAAACGATATATTACCTCTGCATCCGCCAAGACAGCATTATACGTGATCTGGCGATGCGCCCTCGTCTTTGGAACATCCCAGAAATGAGCGATTACTTTAACACAAATCGACCAGTTGTTGCTCCTGCAGTCACACTGAAGGAAGGAAACAACTCGACAAGGTGGCATTTAATTGAAAAGAATTCTCGACGATGACATCTTCAACAGCAATACAGGTTTACGTAATGGTGAGTTGGAGATTGCCAGCCGTGAACTGAAGAAGACCTCCATATATATGGTTTAAATAGAACAACTGGTATTGCACGGGACGTCGGGAATGAACAACAAAGATGCATGGGAATATAAGTTGACGCATAGGGAACATGCACAATTCAGAAGGAAGTCAAAAAGAATTAAATTGGTTTAATTGTCCTTCGTAACTTAGGCCCAAGCAGAAACGTATATGTGGGGAATTGAAGCTAGGCCCAATCAAATAAGCTTTTCAATTAATGTCCCTACACGCCAAGTAGGAACGAAGGTTAATAATAAATGAAGATGGAAAAAGCGGTTGACAGAAAATGTAGACCAATCAGCGTGTAAGTTTTTTCCATGTGGGATGACACTGTGGACCAATAATTTAATAGCCACAACATTTAGTAGGATAAATTGATTAGATATCTACATGAAATAGAAATTTGTAGTTTAGATCCAACACATATAAATCAATATATTTGTGAATATAAAAAATATTTTTATGAAGCAAGAATAGTAGAAGCTGAAAAAGCAAAAATTTTATTTAGATATGTTTTATAGAAAATTACCAAGATTAATCTCAGAAGATTTAGTAGAAGTCTATACACAACTCATGGAAAGTGAAAATAACCCAAATTTTGTAAAAGTAATAGATACAATGGGAAGAAGAGAAGAATATTTAAGAAAATATTTATCAGATAAATGTAAGGAAGTATGGAGAAACAATAAATATTATAAATTAAATAAATTAATGGTAAAGTGTTCAGAATTAGAAAAACCACATAAATGGGGATGTAATGAACATAAATGGTTATCGAAAAATAGAAAAAAAGAAAAAGAAAAGAAAAAGAAAAGTATATAAATTTAAGAAATATCTACTTATATTCATGAAAATGGTAGGAAGCTGGGGTGTAGAATTGGTGAATACCTAAATTTAGCGGAGAGAAGCTGCTTCCAATAATATATGAAGACGCGTGTGAATAAGTCCTCTTCCATGCAATTGAATTAGAAGCCCCTAAATATTTAAGTATTCACCAATTTCACATCCCATACCCATTTGAATTTCATCTCTGGTCATTTTCCTCTTCGATCATTCATGGAAATTTCTATGATTATTTCTTGTTACTTTCATTGATTTACTTCGTGGCTTTTTTTAAGTCACCTCATATATATTAAAATATTTAGTTACCAGTTGGTTCACCTCATTAGAGATATTTTAAATTTAGAATGGTATTTTAGAAATTAAAGTCAAATAAATATTTTTTAGGTATTGTCATTATGATTTGTGTGTATCCATATCATTGGCTAGTATAGAATTATATAATATTCTCAATTTGTCACATACACTGCAAGTTTACTGACTATTAGGCCTAACTAGCATTTAAAATATATTTTCAGATTTTACATACATATTTACTCTCCAACTATGCATGGCCGTGAACATTTCAATGATGACACAATACAAACCGTCATATTCTTTTTGCTGACTAAGTTGTATGAGAAAATGCACACAAAAATCTCAACGTTGGATTCAAACTGGGTGAGGCGGGTCGTTGCCGCTGTAACAATGAGATATTGACAGAGTTATTAATATATACTTAGTAACATGTATATAGTGATGTCCAGATCAGTAAGGAAAAATAGATATATACCTCGGGCTGCATATCATAACATTGCCCGCAGATTGAGCTTGCTATATCAACACACAAAATAAGAACATTTTTACATCTTAATCCTTTTTATAATGTACAAGTTTTAATATTGGAAAAGAAATAAGAATGTCATGAGAAATAATTGTAATACCCTAAAAATCATGACCACTATATTTGATAAATGATACCTATTAAAGTAGGTGAATATGTAGTCTCAAAGATATTATAGTTTATATAGTATAAATTAGAGAATTTTTTCCTAGAGTTAAATAAACCAAAAAGACTCAAATATTCTAAGTTCATTTAGGGATCATAAAATACCCTATAATTTTCATATTGAAGCATAGTTCATATTTAAATTCTAAAGGGACATAAAATGTCATTGAAATACCCAAACAAATTAAAGGAAAATGTGAATAATTGATTGGACAAATAATTGTACATTAATTATTGAATCCTCTTAGGAACCATAAAATAGCATAAAACGCAAGTAATTACCAAATTAAATTATGGTTCACATGGAATTAAAAAGGACCAATAAGGAACTATGGAGAATACTTAAACAAGATAGGAGAAAAATAATAAATAGTTAGGTATTCATTAAATTAAATAATTGTGCCAAATCTTTATAAATAATCAAGGAATTGATTAAGCATCATTAACTTATTAAGAGGTGAAATTTACTAAAATGCCCTTAATTAACACACTAATGCATAAAATCATAATTGATTCATAGAAAGCCCTAAAGAGTTATCATCACACTGAGCCCAATTAAGGGGTGAATAATAACAATTAATGAGCAATTGAAATTACAACAATGAAGACACTAAATTTAACTAAATTAAAATAGGCATAATTAAAGATGTATAATTCCAATTTAAAGCCAATGGCTAATCAAGAGTTGTTTAAAAGAATTTCTAAGGATTATAATTAAATTAGGGTCCCTAAAATATTATAAAATATCATGAAAACACCTAAAACAACTATGGGGAAATTTCAACAAGTAAAGAACAATTAAATCAATATTTAAAAAAAGATATTAAAATGTAACTCTCATATCTTCAAAAATAAGCCGTAGAAGTGTATGAAGAGGTTTAAAATAATTAGAGGAGAGCCAAAATAATTATTGGACACCAAAAAAATTAATCTTAATTGAATTAACATTTATAATTAATCCAGTGGCAAATTTTAATAAGCAATTTGGAATATTTTGGCTTAACTAAATATTAGAGTTCTTGTTTGTGTGACACATTAGAAAACACTAATGGCCTTGATTAAGTGGCAAATCAATTAACCTTTGACATTTGCAATAAAAGAACAATTAAGCTTTTAGTTAGCATGGTAATTAAATGAATGAATCAATTTCCCTAAGGTCCACAAAAAGTGACGCATGCATGGAGGAGTTGGAATGGGATAATCAAATGCATTATTGTTATTAAAAAACACATGGAATGGCTAAAGGGAAGGGGAGCCACGGTTTTAGAGGAGCAAAGAGCTAAGAAAATTGTTCAACACAAGTCAAAAGGGGAGTCAACAACTTATGGAAGAAGTAGAAGCTTCCAAGCTTCATGAGTAAGCTTCCTCAACTTCTTGAAGAAGGAGAACAACTTGTTGAAGAAGGTTAGATCCAATGAGTGAGATTAAAACTTCTTAGTTAAGTAGGATCCAATGGCCAACAATTGGCAAGAGAAAGTTGCAATTATTTACAAAATTACCAAGCTCTCTTCCTATAAATAGGAGGCTTCCCCTCCTCATTTCTTCACACCATCACCACAAACACCTCTAATCCTTTGATTAAGAGAGTGAGAGTGAGAGTTCTCTTGGAGCTAGAAGGAAAAAGCAAGAGTCTTCAAGAGGTAAGCTTGTTCTTAGTTTTATAGTTTTTAGTTGTTCTTAGTAGTTTTTAATATAGATGTTAGTTTAATCTAGTAAATAGGTAAAGTAATTCCCCATATTTGTTTTCAAGCCTTATTGCATCAAAAAGATGCCTGACAAGGTGGAAACATGTTGGGGAGTGACTTTTAGGATTAAGGGAACAAGTTAGAGTAAGATGAAAGAAGTCTAGAATTGCTGGATTTTGGGAGTCAACTGGATAGGGGGAATTATTTTCTGTATCAAATGATCTTTAAAAATCACGAAATTTTCCAGAAATAAAGTAGACATGTAGGGCTTTCCAAATATATAAAATATGTAATGTTTTGATCTCTGGACAAGGAGATATGAATTTTTGAAGATTAGGCTATTTTTCTGGGCGAAATTCTGGGCAGAGGATGAACACGTGAAATCTGGGAGTTATTTTTGAAATCTGGGCAGAGTCTGATTTTTTTTCTGGAAAATAGACATCCTAAGGAGTCCGGAACATTTTACGGATCTTCATTTCGATTTTTCTATAATTAGTTATGATTTTTCGAAGTTAGGCGAAATTCTGCCGAATATACTCCAGCGTCCTTCAACGAATTTTGAGGAAATAAAATGATAAACTAGTGTACCAAGGGTAAAATAGTCAATAGTGGTCAGAATATCTTTTAGGATATTATTTTAAATTAATAGGACGATATTACTATGATAGGCTATCCAGAAGAACGCAGACCGGCCGACTACGTACCGAGATCACCGACTCAGGTACGGACGCGTATTGTAACCTTAACTCTGATGCTTATGGTATGCTTATATGTGATAGATAGTCTGACATTCTGTTTTTGAAAATTGATCATACACATACAACTTGACACGGGTTATGGTTTTGATAATGCCGTTATGTTTTTCTAGCGCTGTGGACACGGATGTACACCGTGGCACTGGAGATAGTGCAGACTATAGTAACATGCATATTGCAGTGGCTGTGTTATGTTATTATCTGAATATGAGAATATTGTATGTGATTATTGCTGTTTTGCCATGGATATCTGTCATACATATTTGATACATAAGCATGAGGTTAACCGTTACCTGAGGTTCAATGGTAATTGAACCTCAGCTCTTAACATAGCGTCAGGGTCTGGAGGAACCAAGACCAAGGACAAGGATAGGGAGCCAGCACAAGGACGAAGACAGAAAAGTTTTTATTTCAGCGTTATCTTGTTGTACTATTTTCAAATTACTGTACCACTGTGTAAGCAACCAAATACTACAACAGTGAAGGTTTTTATCAGATACTCGCTCTTTTGAAATTATTCCGATGCTCTACTCTGATCAAATAGTTCGAAAATGTTTTAGAAAATTGGGATGTTACAATAATCATTGCCGCTTCATATAAAATAACATTTTTTGTATCTATATAAAATTACACACACATATTTTTAAAGTCAAGAAGAGGAATAATAAAAAGGGAAAAAGACAGAAAAATGCCATGTAAATTACAAAAACCCCCCCCCCCAAAATATTTATTAAGTTAACAAAAAGACAAATAGGTAATATGGTAGGTGATGAGGGCCTTTTTGTCTTTAGCCTTGGGGTTCACAATCAAAGATAACCAAGGATTGCGTATAGGCAAACCGATGATCGTTCTCTCTTCTCGAGGAGCCTTTTATTGAGTCCTAAGTAATCTAAATGTCATGCAAATGCAATTAAAACAAGGGAGAAAATTGGTTTTGGATTTTTCAATTAACTAACTAAAATAAGATTGCAATTAAATTAAATGCTAAACTAATGTTTTTGGTATTTTTATAACATTGGTGAATGAGTGAATTAAATGATATGGAAATTTAAAGATGGATGATGACACTCTTGGTGATTAAGAAATGGCTATCATCGCTCAAAAAAGAGTTTAGGAGTTAAAATTCATTAAGTCTTTAAGAAAAACTCCAATATAACACTTGAGTCCAATATTCTCAATTAATGGTAGCTCTTACAAACATAGCTAACCACTATCTCTTGAGAAATTGTTAAAAACCACTTGATGTGCAGTTAAAATTGGAATAATGCAATACGAATCTTCTTAAAATTGAGTATATAACAGTCCCTCAAAGGGCACAAATCAACTAAATTAACCAGACAATAACACGCTAATTAATTTAATCTCATTGCAACCACAAGAAATTAAAGCAAATATAATCTTCACATTGAAAAATCCAAAATCAATCACAATTATCAATCTAACAAAGACAATAAATATTAATCTCAGTTCCATAATTTATACACAATGATCCCTAAAACTAGGCAACCTAAATGTATAAATCTAGACTAATAGAATGAACAAATTAACTCCCCTTTAAAGCTTTGGAACTCAAGTCAATCTCCATCACCAAAAAGGAAAATGCTCAGCCACACATTGCAATCAGAGAAACCCAAATAATCTGCACATTTGAATTCACCATGGAAATGAGTTTCAGCCAGGCCACTAGAGAAGGAAAGGAAGGAAGGGTCTGATGGGTTTTGTGGTTAAAGTGGAAGGAAGCCAATGAAGGTGGGTGGGTGGAGGATGAATCACGGAATGGAGGATGGAAGGAGGTTGAAAACGCTGAAGGTCGATGGGAGTATGGTGAGGGTGGAGAGGTACAGTGGCCGACGTCGGAGAGTGTGGGAGTGAGAGTGGTTGATGGAGGACGATGGTGGCTGTGGCTAACGATGATGGTGAGGGTCGTTGGTTCTCTGCTCTCGGTGAAGGTGGCTACGATGGAGGAAAGAGGTCGCTGTAATGGTGGATGACGGTGGTGAAGGAGAAGGGTTGCTCGCCGGCGACAGTGGAGAGAGAGGAAGTCGCCGGTGAGAGAGGTGAAGGGCGAAGGAGAGAGAGCGACGGTCTTAGCTTCTTAGGTCGTGAGTCTCGTCCGCGGCGCTGTTAATGAATTAATCCCTCACCTCCATTAATTTCTGTTGGGTCTGATCCCCAAATTCAGAAGCAGGCCACAGGTCCCCATTTGCATCAGCTCAACCTAATTCCAAATGGCCAAAACGCATAGTTTCAATAGGGACTTAAGTGAAAATTTAAAAAACTGTTGCGAAGGGACTAAACTGAAACTTTTTAAACTTGAACTTAAATTTCCATTTTCAAATTTAATCCAATTTCTTCAAGTATCTACAATTTAAACTAATTAATCTAACATCAAATATTCTCATGAAAATCAATAATTAAGAGTAATTACATTTTTTTGACAATTTTGCCATTTTTAGCCCTAATTTAACATATTTACTCTTAATCTCAATTTATCACAAGAATGACATTTTAGGCTCAATAACCATAATAAAGCCCATTAAAAATCCCAATTTAACATCAAAAAATCATGTAAGAAATATGGTTTGATCAGTAGGAATAAGGGATTTTGAAGTTTTAGTGTTGACAACTTGAGTAAAGAAATTAACAATTTAGGTATAAAGATTGACAATGTAATAACCCATTTTTATATAAATTATTGTATAAAGTTAATTAATATTATATTATTGGGATATATGGAATTTTCATTAAATCCATGACAAATGATAATTGTTCTAATCTAATTGGCTAATAAAGCATCATTATTGCATCTTAAAAAGAAGTGGCATAAGAAGACAAAGGAAAACTCAAGAAGCACACATGGCAAGATTAAGAGGATTTTTAACAAAATATCCTTGATTCCTTGACTTGGAAAATGATATCTCTATTGATGATGTCATCATAAATTGACACATGAGCATGAGTCCAAATATAAACAAAAGATCATCAAATATCCACTTAGCTCTTGGAGAGTGATGCATGGGTAGGAAGAAAAGAAGAAAACAAAGCAATTTACACAAAGTTGGAGATAAGAATTATGTAGAAAACCCTAGAAAGACAAGTGTCATGATATTAGGATATTTAGTTTTATGAAGAAAGATACTTATCTATCTATAATTAATATAAGTTGGAAGACATAATTATCTTCCAAAAAGACCCATAATTTCGAATTAAGCAAGGCAAGAGGGAAAATAAATGAATTTATCACATGATTAACAAAAAGACATCTAGAACATGGCCACATGTCTTCTTATGAATTAAAGATTTATTGGAAGGAACACTTGAACACCTTCATCTACCAAGGAATTAAAGAGAGGCCGGGACACATGAAAAGGTAAGGAATTGAAGGAAGGGACACCTAACCTACCAAGTGTTAGCATGATATTTAAAGAAGATTAGATAAGGACACTTGTGCACACTTGATTAATTATATGTGACACCTAATCATCTTCTCTATTAAGCAAAGGATTACAACCACAAGAAGCATATAATTGAAAGATTTTTTGTGCCAAAGATGACACATGGCGTGACAAGGAGGAGGAGGAGAAGATAAGATTTCCCTAGAAGATGGAAGAAGAACCTAGAAAGATTACCATGGATAATTGCAAGGGTAAAATGGTAAAATTACAAAAAGATATTTTATGCCCAAGCCCTCTATTTAAAGAGAACTTCACTCTCCTCATTTGGAAACAAAGAGGCGCCACAAACACACATAGAAAAGAAGAAGAGAGTAGTGATCTTGAAATAAAGCAAGAAGAAGGAGTACAAAGAAGATTGAATCAAGGTAAGGAAGTATTGAAATTTATTCTACTTCATTCAAATCCATGTAGTTATGTTTAAAGTCTTAGTTAATATCCTTATATGATATTCTTGAAGCCCTATTCATCCTTATAAAGAAGATCAAGAAGAGGAAGGAGAAAGAAGTAAGGACTTTGGACAAATAAGTTATCTTCCTAATCTCTTATAATTTTGAAAGGGATTTTAACCAATAGTTAACACATGATGATATGATTTTATTTTGGTAAATTTGATGGTTTTAAAAGTGTTTAAAATGGAATTTTATATAAGAAAGGATATAGAGCATAATCTTGGAAATATTAAGGCCAAAATATGAAGAAATACAAGTTAAGAAGCAGAAAAACCAGCAAGGGCATTTTCATAAACTGTGAATGATTTACGTGTCTCTATGTAACACCTCAAATTCCATATTACTTATTGTGCTCGGTGACACGTAGTATATAGGAATACGATGTTGGCAGATCAGAGTAAAGCGGAATGGATAGCATGTACTAACGTTTAAACAATGAGTAACTGATATAATCCTCTCCATCCAAGATGCTGGCCGACATCTCCTCCTCTCCTAGCCATTTAATATGTTTTTTTAATTAGCAAAATATCATGGTTCAAGTCTCTAATTGGCTAGTTGTAATTGTTGATTTTTCAAAGCTAATTAACAAGGTTTATCATCTCTTCTCTTCCTTTCTTATAGCTGAATCGAAATATTAGACCTTTGGGGCTGTTTCATGAAGTTAATTAATATGCTAAACAAGTGTTTATATGCTCTTTAATCACAAGTGCCATTGTAGGATTGTTTTGTTAAGTGATTAAGGTCATTAGTGATTTTTTAGCCAAGCTTAATTATTCGTCCTCGGCCCTTTAGTAACAACCCTCTCTTGATTCTTTTAATTTGCCTTTAATTAAATTGAAGAATAATGCTATTAATCTTATTTAGTGCAAGCTTATTTGCCAATTTGGTAAATTGACATTTAATTTAATTAAGTGTTTTTATAACTTTTCTATGGCTCATTTGAACTTAAAATAGCCATTATTTTATGTGACTTTATGTCACATATGTTAACCAATTTAATATGGTAACATATTCCTTAAAATACAAGATTTCGATAAATAAAAAATTGAGCACTACACTCTAGCCTTAGCAAGTATTTTTAGTCAAAAATAGACATGTCAAGGGTCATGTAGATTTTTGGAATACCTCAATTGGATTTTTCTATAATTAGTTATGAATTTTTAAAGTTGAGTCAAATTTCTGGAATTTTCAGGGCTTTTATGCGAAAATTAAGGATAAGTTACTAATGAAGGGATACTCATTAACAAAGAAAATTAATGAGTTTCAAATAGTGAAAAGACCCTCCATAGAAGTATATAGTTATATATTTTAAAGGAAAAGATTATATTGGCAATGACACTGTTTATATTACATTACTTTGGGTCTATCATTCCTATTTAGTAGCCGGGAGTTTACTATTCTACTAATCAGCTATTTGCAGATAAGTAACTTTAATCTCATATACTTTGTATGACTTTGTATGTATGTTTTACCATGATTGTGTATGTATTTGGTGTTATTATTTCCAAGCGCTTTGGTATTGGAACCCTCTGTGTGAGGCTTAGGCTTTGATATGTGATATGCCCTACAATATGTGTTATATGTTATTAGGACTTCTTGTTCCAGACTAGGCTTTGTGCCTCGCTGTGTACGACTTACTAAATGCTTATGGTTTGTTGTTTATGGTTTTCTTACATTCTCTGTATATACGCTGGATATGAGATTAACGGTTACTCTGGGATTCATTGATGACAGGGACGGACCTTGGAAGAATTTGTTTTGGGGGGCCAAATGTATAATTTTTTAAGCTAAATATATAAATTTTTGGGCCAAGTGTATAAAAAAAACAATTTGTATTAAAAATTTGGGACTTTTTTTTTTTTTTTTGAGGGGGGGCCATGGCCCCCCAATGTATACATGAAGGTCCGTCTTTGGATGAATCCCAGGCTATTATAAGAATATAGGTTCTAAATCAAAGCAGGAGAATAAAGGTCTGTGGAACATGATTGAGGATCTTATGGAGGTTTGCTAGAGATGATTTTTAGTTATTTCCTTTTTATATCCAGATGTTTTTATGATGCTTTTAATTTGGATGACTGTAAATTAAACCATTGGGGAAACTTATTATTTTGGGATACATATTTACTTTACCAGTATTATATTGTCCAAGTTATTACATGCTTTGCTGTGTAATAACTCTAATATATGACATAAACTAATAAAAAGGAAAAATGTCACACTACCCGCCACCTGTAAAGGCGAGGCTGGTAAGGGTGTAACAAACAATTTGAGCTCCCTAAGTTGTCATTGAGTATGCCCAAGTTACTATTTTCTATTTTTAAGTCCTCATTGGCTATACTTAAATTATCAACACTAAAATTTTAAAATCTCATATTCTTATTAGATTATCTATTTGTCCTTTTGCTTCTCCGTGTCGTTGGGGGGGGGGGGGAGTTTCGTTTTCCTCTCTTCTTGTTCGCTGGTTGTGGTCTTTGCTCAACTTTTCACTTTAATCTCATCCTACTCCTCACTCTGCCTCTTCGATCGGTGGTCGACGACGTTCTGACCTCCGTCCTGCTCTCAACTGCTACCTCATTCTCATAGCGCGAGTCTCACCTTTCTCTGCAAATGGAAATGCTCCAACCCTCGTATGGATTTTACAAGAGAACATGTCCGATTGGGGATTTAAATCTATACCTCGTCGTTGCCTTTCTCTGTCTCAATTTCTGGGTCATATCTCGGCACTATCGGTTTTTCCCTTGCTACTGGTGTGTGCATGTATATGAACTCCATTTCAGAAAGAAAAGGACAAAAGAGAGGCTGAAATGTAGCTCAGGATAAATTAGGTTATCCTGCTACAGTGCTTTATATATACTTTACAAAACAATCTTGACCTTACATCTGGAATATACATCTGGCATACCTATACAAAGTGCATATTAGCTATTTACAATATAATACTCAAGTATTAGTCTTAACATTCCCCCTCAAACGAGAGGGTGTGGTGCACACACCGAGTTTGTTTTTAAAATAAGAAAACTGTGAATGAGATAAAGCCTTAGTGAAACAATCAGCAATTTGATGAGAGGAAGGCACATATCTGACTTTGATGAACCCAGATAAAACTTGGTCTCTGATAAAATGCACATCAATCTCAATGTGCTTGCTCCTAGCATGATGAACTGGATTCGAGGCAAGAGCTTGAGCACTCAAATTGTCACACCATATAATTGAGGGTTGTTGAACATAGAGACCAATTTCTGTCATTAGAGAGCATAACCATTTGAGTTCGGCTAAACCATCAGAGAGTGAACAATACTCGGATTCTGAGCTTGACCTGGAGACTACTTTTTGTTTCTTTGAACACCAAGAAACCAATGTTCCACCCAAGTATACACAATAACCACCCATGGATTTCCGATCATCAATATCTATAGCCCAATTAGCATCTGTAAAGGCCATGAAACGAAAAGATTTAACAGGTTTGATATGTAAACCATAGTGAATAGTGCCCTTTAAGTATCCTAAAAATCGTTTGACCCCTTGAAAATGCGCCTTAGTTGGTCTACTAAGAAATTGACTAAGCTTATTAACAGAATAAGCTATGTCAGGCTTGGAAGTGGTTAAATATTGTAATGATCCAATGGCTCTCCTATACAATGTTGGATCTGATAACTCCTTGCCATCCTCAAGTGAAAAAGGTCTACTAGTAACCATGGGTGTAGGAACAGGAGCACAATCATACATGTTGAATTTATGTAGTAAATCAAGAATATACTTGGTTTGAGAGACATAAAAGCCAGAAGTATCTCTATGGATTTCTAATCCCAGAAAATAGTAAATGGGACCTAAATCCTTGAGAGAAAATACTGAATTGAGCTTAACAATAAGTTGCTGAACAGTTCTTGCATTATTGCCAGTAATGAGAATATCATCAACATAAACAAGGATGAATACCATAAGACATTTGTCCTTAAGAAAGAACAAAGAGACATCACTGGAAGCATTCTAAAATCCCCAACTGATCAGGACACATCTAAGTCTATCAAACCAGGCCCGTGGAGCTTGTTTAAGTCCATAAATTGCCTTGGTGAGGCGATAGATATGATCAGGTTTCTGAGAATCTTTGAAGCCAGGTGGTTGACTCATAAATACTTCCTCTTTCAAATAACCATGGAGAAAGGCATTATTAACATCTAGCTGGAGAATTGGCCAATGAAAAGTGGCAGCAATGGTAAGAATAAGACGAATAGTGGTAGGTTTCACAACAGGACTAAATGTCTCACCATAATCAATGCCAACAGATTGTTGAAAGCCTTTAGCAACTAACCTGGCTTTATGTTTCAAGACCGAACCATCAGCTTTGAACTTTGTTTTAAAAACCCATTTTGAGTCTACAAGCTTTTGACCACGAAAAGGAACAAGGACCCAGGTGTGATTGCGACATAAAGCTTCATATTCATTCTTCATAGCTTGGAGCCAGTGTGGAGACGCAAGAGCATCAGATACAGAGTGGGGTTCAGAGGCGTGAGCAAGGATGGAGGGAGATTCAGTGTGAAGGAGGCCAACAAAAGGGTATTTAGGTTTAGTAATACCTGATTTGGCACGAGTGGTCATAGGATGAATATTGGGAGGAGAAGGAGGAGTCGACATGGTGGAATCGGGAAAGAGCGAAGAAGAAGACGAGGAAGTGGAGGAATTGGATTGATTAATGAGAGAGGGCCGAGATATGGGAGGTGAAGTGGATATAGAGTGAGGTGGAGAATTAAGTAGAGTGGGCTGAGAGGTGGCTAAGAGATTTGGGTTGAGAGAATTGGATGGTGGACTTGAATGTGGGCTGAAGGAATTAAGAGAATTGTCTTGCTCACGTGTTGATCTATGGGTGATGGATGAAGATGGAGTGTGCTCATGCGCTCTTACTGGACCATTTATAATAAATGGAATGGAAGAAGACGAAGTGTCATCAGTTGGGCCTTGACTCTCCATAAAACCTGTATGAAATGGAAAAGTAAATGGGTCAAAAATAACATGTCTAGAAACATAAATACGTCCAGTTGGGCTTAGACACTTGAAGCCTTTTTGATGTGAGGCTGGTCCAAGATAGACACATTTTTGACTATGATACTCCAACTTATGAAAATTGTAGGGCTTCAAACAAGGGTAACAAGTGCACGCAAAAGGTTTCAAAGACTGATAATCTGGGGCTTGTTTGTGTAAGCAATGCAAAGGAGTCTTGCCTTGTAAAATTGGAGTAGGGAGGCGATTAATTAAATAAACAACCATTTGAAAAGCCTCTGTCCAATATGTGATTGGAATTTTTGCTTGAGCCATAAGAGTTAAGCCCATCTCCACTATATGACGATGTTTCCTCTCAGCTCTACCATTTTGAGAAGAAGTGTAAGGACATGTGAATCTCATAGTAATACCAAAATTTTCAGCAATAGGAATAAGGGGTTTGTATCCAGTACCATTGTCACACTGAATAGACTTGATCTTAGTATGAAATTGAGTTTGAACCATATTGTGAAAAAGTTTGAAGGCTATGATTGTTTCTCCTTTGGTTTTGAGAAGATAAATCCAAGTGTATCCACTGAAATCATCAATAAAATGAACATAGTAACGATATCCATTAATAGATGAAACCGGAGAAGGACCCCACAAATCGGTATGAAAAAGATCAAATGGTGAAGAAGCATGAGAAAGAGACTTAGGAAAAGGTAATTTTCTTGATTTTCCATATTGACAAGCCTCACACACAAAAGTATCATTAATTTGAACCTTGATATTACAATCATTAAGAACTTGCTGTAAAACTTTATTGTGTGGATGTCCAAGTTTATAATGCCAACTCAAAAAGTCCTTAGTAGTCATTGCAGCATCTGCCAAATTTGCTTGAGCCAGAGAGTCCACTTTACTCATGGGATATAGTCCCTGCCTTGGTTTTCCTTTCATCAGAGGACGCCCTGTCAGCTTGTCCTTCACAACACAGCCCTCATCAGTAAATAAAACAACCACAAAATTATCCAAGACAAGTTTATGAACACTCAACAGATTTTTAGTGACATCAGGAACATAAAGAACATCATTCAGATGAATATTAGAACCTGAACATTGGATAGCAGAAGATCCAATACCAGAAATACGAGTAGTTGAACCAGTACAGGAGGTTAAGTGTGAAGAAACCTTACCCACTGGAAGAATAGAGTCAAACTGAGTAGGATCAGCCGTGACATGATGATTTGAGCCATTGTCAAGGTACCAATCAGAGTCAGCTACAGTATGAGGATCAACATAGTAAGTCTAAGGAGCAGCATGAGAGGGAGGTCGGAAGGTTTTATCAAAGCGCTTGAAACAATTTGAGACCTGATGACCAAATCTCTCACAGAGATCACAGTAAGGCCGACCAGACCCACCTGAGCTAGAACACCCTCTGGATCGAGATGAACGTCCTCCACGGCCACCACGTACATGTCCACGAGCAGAAGAGCGACCAAAATCAGGGGATTTTGAGGCAAAGTGAGCACTCAGTTGAATGGATAAAGAGGCAAAATGATTGAGCTGCTTAATGCGACACTCGAAGGCTAGCAAAGCCGACTGTGCATCCACCCAAGTGAGTCCTGCCTGGTCAATTAGTTTGACTACAATGGGATTGTAATCACTATTGAGCCCATTGAGGGTGTGTAGAACAAGTTCGTCTGTGGAGATAAGAGCCCCAGCGAGAGCCAGATTATCAGCGAGAGACTTCATTTTCCCCAAATACGCCGTCATCGTCAAACCATTCTTGCGGGTATTCTGGAGTTCGGACCGATAGACCATCAAACGAGACTTAGAAACAGTAGAAGTAAGGGCACGAGCTTCAGACCAAAGCTCAAAAGAGGTGGAACAATGGAGAAGCTGAGTCGCTATGTCTTGAGTGAGAGTATTTCTGAGCCAACCAAGCAGCATCCTGTCAGTAGAGAACCAATCTTCAAAATCGGGATTGGGCACCACTTCATTGGTGCTGGGCCGAGACAGAGTCATCGGAGGAACAGGAGCTGAACCATCCAAGTGATGTTGGAGACGATTGCCCTCAATAAGAGGCAAGACTACCGAGGCCCAGACAAGGTAGTTCGTTCGATCCAGCTTGATCGACGACACCTGACTTGAAGACTGAAAGAGAGCATAGGTGTGACTGATGGTGGTGGCCGGAGAAGAGACAGTCGCTGGAGAAGACGCTGTGTGCGTCGCCGGAGATGACGCAGCCACTGGAGAAGACGCAGTGTGCGTCGAGCTAAGAGAGGGAGATGAAAAAGAGGCCATCGGATTCTGAAATGGAGGCGAGAAAAGCAAAGAAAGTCCTTGGCTCTGGTACCAAGAAAGAAAAGGACAAAAGAGAGGCTGAAATGTAGCTCAGGATAAATTAGGTTATCCTGCTACAGTGCTTTATATATACTTTACGAAACAATCTTGACCTTACATCTGGAATATACATCTGGCATACCTATACAAAGTGCATATTAGCTATTTACAATATAATCCTCAAGTATTAGTCTTAACATTTTCTCTTTTATTTGTTTGCTGTGTGTTCGTTTGGTATGCAAATGTGCTAGTTGCCATGAGTTTAGTTGAAGTTATGGTTCCATTTGTAAGGCTGTCTTTGCTGATTATAAACCCAAGAAAAAAAAAGCAGGGGAAAATGATTGGCAATTGACTGAAATTGATCAAGTTTGCGGCACTGCTTATATTGGGTATTTTTATATATTATTCATGGCCATTACCTTTGCTGAAAATTTACGGTTATGTGTTATTTTCTTTCTTGTATGAGATATGTGGATTGGAAAATTGTATTCTTTAGTTTAATTTGTGCTCAGGTTGGTTTTTCCAAGTTCGATGATTAAAGAGCATTGGATTCTAGTTGGAACACATGGAGTTAAAAGGTTATGATAAGAAAAATATTCTCGGAGCTTGCCAATTAGGAAGTTCATTTTAAGTGTTTGATAAAATGTTTGGAAGAAAGGAAGCTTATGTGGAAAAGCATTCTCTTATTATTTTTCTGGCGGAGAAGAATTTATATACTGTTTTGAATAATTCTGGATTTAATTATTGTTTAAAGATGAATTTGGAAGTCTGGTAACTTTGTGATAATGATAGAAAGATGTTGATTGGAAATTTCAAGGATTAAATCTACTTACTTTGTGCTAGCCATTGTGATGTCTATGAAGTGTTTGACGATGTGTTTATCGAGATTATGGGTTATAATTTCAAATTGGTATGTAGCTAGATAAAATGCATAAGATGGTGGAAGGTGATGGACGATTTATGTATCTTGTTCTTGTACTTAAATCTGCTACCCCGTTATAATCAAGGTAATGAAATTAATGATATCTCTGATAAGCCTTAGGGGTTGTAGCTACAAGTTCGTGTGGAAACCGTTGTCCGTTGCAATGTAACAGAAGGCTTTGACAATGGTTTTCACTGATTAAAGTTTGTTACAAGTTAGTTAATGATTACAAACTCGCCTTGGATTAAAGTTGAGTTATGGTTGGAGTAAAAATTGAAAGATTATAGTTTTGTAGTATGGAAGGGAATAATGATTTTTCCCTTTCTTTGAGAGTAATTCAATTATAAAGGAAACATCATAATGATTTTAAACCAAGTAAATTGTTATGGTTTCATAAATTTCTGTAGTTAGTTATCATGTTCCTCTTATATTGCAATGTTTCAGGGGAGTGAATGATGTGTTGAAGAATATCCAGGAGGGAAAAATTGAAAATAAGTTGGAAGCCGATAAATAAGAGTAGATTATATGAATGATAGTCAACAGGTAAGTGGATAGTGTCCCATTATAATTTTTATAAATGATATTTTACTACTTGCCATACTTTTATGTTAATTACCATTTTTACAGGTATGATTTTGCCAATGAGAGTTTATCGGATTCGTTTCATGTTCTTATTGATATTGAAATGAGTATATATATTGATGGTTTATTTATTTTGATTTATTCTTCTTCTATTATTCATAGTATGATTCATGATTGTGTACGAAAATGCTAAGGATTTTTCTCACAAAATTTTCATGTTAAGATAGCCTTGTATTTTGAAATGTTTTTATGCGAGTTTTATTATTTGGAAGGGTTTTTTTTGTTGACAAATTGAATTTGAAGGAACGTTTTGAGATATTGTTTGTGAACATTCATATTGGGGCATCTTGTTATGAAGTAATTGCTACGTGTTTTCATGGTATTGAAAGAAAAGGACTTTTCATTGTTTTGATAAACTGGCCCCAAACATGCTTGAAAATGTTTTGAGAGGACTGAATACAGAACGCTGGTTACTAACAGCAGTACTGTTAGTCCTTGGTGCACCATGGTTAACCTCGAACTCACTTGATATTCGTGGGATTCGTTCCCACGCTTGTTATCCGTGGGTCTTGTACCTGCGCTTGTTTTCGTAGACTCGTGCTGCGCTTGTCTCGTGGCTTTGTGCTGCGCTTGGTTATTTACCCTCGTGAACTATGTGTTCACGCTTGTCTTCGTAGCTTTGTGCTGCGCTTGGTTATTTTCCCTCGTGGACTATGTGTCCACACTTGTTATCCGTTCTATTGAAGTCCTACGAAAGGTTGACATTGGAGATTTATTGTTTTTTTAAAATGGTTTTGAGAACAACTTGTTTTATTTCCTAGTCGATATTTGTTCGTTCAACGATCTTCTATACCGCTTTAGTTATGCTTAGTAATAATCTTTTATATAAATTCGTTTATGGTTATGATTTCGTACTTAGAAGTTGAAATTAACAAGTTATCTATCTCTTATATATTTGCATCATATCAAGTTTTTTTTTTATTTTTTGATACAGCCAGTGGGGGAGGGGGAAGCAGGGCTCGAACCCTGGACAAGGGGGAAGACCAACTCCTAAGGCTGGCTCTAGTGCCATCGCGCAACGAGGCACTTGGCGCATCATATTAAGTTATTTCTTTACGTATTTTAGTTATTTTCATTACCTTTTATTAATGAGACGTTATTCACTGGAAAATTTATTTTTGGCTTCAAATAAAATAGCTGACCCTATGCATCTCGTGATCGGTGAAGGCATTACTACTGAGTTAAAGCTTGCAGATCCAATGGTGAATAGATTCTAGTTGATGTCCACGTAAACCTTTGCTTTTACAATTTAGGTGCTCCACGTAAGCTATAGGCAGGATCCTCACCCTACTCTTGTTTTGTATATATGTTATAGGCTAAAGGAATGTGAAATTCTCACATTCCAAGCCGGTCATCCCTTAATTTTCAGGGATCAAAGCTTTGACAATACAACAATCATAGCAAACAAGAAAATTACTAAGGAAGCAAAATGCAAAACGAAAATAAAAGGGAAGAGGAGATTATTGACTAATTAAGGATTTAATGCATACCCGCGCATACGTCTGTTAACTTAATAAATATTGCTCCTTAATTTTCAAATTATTTTCAGTTATTGGAAGATTCATTGATCTGATAAATTTTTATTAACTAAATTAAACATGTGTCTGAAAAAAGAAAAAGACGACGGCACCTCATAATGCCACTAGCAGCAAAAGAAACTAATATCACAACAACCAAAGAAAGTAAATCTGAATCATTACGGATCAAAAAATGGGTATAGAATTCGTTAAAGTGGTTTAAGAAGTAAATAGATGAAATGACAGATGATTAACGGGGAGCTTTCCACCATTAAATTATTGTATATGGTATAAATTAGCATTTTGATGGTGATTTATATCAGAACAGGGTCATCAAACAAACTCACTCTATATCTGCTTTTAATGAACTGAGATGGTGGTTTTTTCTGATCATATTTACCAATTCCATGAAGGTGATCAAACCAAAGAAGGAATGTTGCGAAATGGTTAGAATCATAATCACACAATCCCAGCATTTGGTTTTTTTTTTTTAAAAAAAAAAGGAAATTCAGTTTTGTGACTATGACTACAATGAATTATATGTTGATATTCTTGTACCAAAAAAATCAAAAAGCTACCTTTTTCATAATTGAACACTCATTCACAACGTTATTGTTATTAATTCTTAAGTTCCAACAAATTAAAAATAAGTCCTCAGTAAATCGTCTTTTTGTTGGGAAAATCATTTATATTCGGAAAAACAGGTGATAAAGGGGTAACTTTTTACTGGCGAATTAATCCATGTCAGAATTATTATGTTAAGGATGATTTAATTTTAAATTAACCCAAATTTTTAAATGAAATCTTGCAAAACTTCCACTGCTACGATCTTCATAATTATAATGTCGTAAATTCAAATATAAATCCAGTTTTTGTAATTAATGTGCATTTTATCCCGTGCGTTTGAGGTAATTACCAAAGTAACAATAATTCCATCAATTTTGAGGGGGAGAGGGGTGTCCATTGAGATTCCTTTCCATTTACTTTCCTCACCATTACATCAATTTCCAATGGTTAGGATTAAATATTTTATAATCTTATATAACAAAAAATATATATAAATAACTTTAGACAATTAAAATTTGACTTGGAAAGTTCAAACGTGCTAGAAATAAAGTAAAAATAATCATAAAACATTTTGATACAAGTCTTTGGAGTTGAATTATTTAGATATAATTTTAATAGTTTAAATTAATTTTATGTATTTTTGTATTTAATATTATAATAATATCACTATAAAATGTTAAATCTCCTCCATTAGAATTGATCCAATGGTGGGAAAAATAAATGGAGAAGAATGTCAATGGAGACACCTTTCTCTCTTATTTAGGAAATGCCATAATGTAGTTTGCTTCTTGTTTTACGCTCTTCTTAATTAGACTGATTAAGATGGCTCGAATTATTATTAGAAAGAGGGGTGATTATGAGTTATGATTGTTATATTGCCAAATAAGGGTCGGTAATAATTAAGAACTTGCCATTAAATCAAATTTATGAGTTTTTAAAGAAAAATTCATGGTTATTAATTACAAAATAACGCTAACATTGTAATGCCCCTTGACCCTCGGTTCGTTTTTATTATAAGAAATAAATATTTTAATTACGTAAATTAAAAATATGATTAAAATTAATTAAAGCAAAAAATATATATAACTATTGTTTTTTTTTTAAAAAAAAAAAACATCTTTCATGTACATAATTGATTCACGCCTACTTGAATGAAGAATGAAGTTTGAGCAACTAATTTTGATATGATGATTAATGGGAGCAAAAATTTAAAAAAATAATAATAATAAATTATTATGAATATTTTAGGCAGGATGTTGGGACTTGAGAGTGCCTATATAAATAAAAACAAGAGATCCCTCCAAAAAAAAAATTATAAATAGGAATGAGAGAGTGTTACGTTATATAAAACTAAAATCATTTAACACTTCTATTTATATATATCTATTAGCGTGAAATTAATATTGAATCATTTATTTCTTATCAAATGAAGTGATATTCTTCCATGTTCCGTCATTATTTTGTACCAATTTATACATTCATATATCATTCTTGCACATCAAAGAATGCATAATTGACAAAAAAAAATTCTACACTTGCCCTTATTAAATTTTTTTGTCCGTCGCTACTTTACAAATGATTTTCGCACTTCTATCTTGTCTTTCTATCTTTCCAAATTCCAATAGAAATTAAATAGGTGTAAAATTTCATCATTAATTACCTTATAAATTATTTATATTTTGAATCAAACTTTTTTTTTCCTACAGGTGACTTACATATAGAAATTAGGGAAAATTAAAATAAAGGACCTAAAAAAAATAATATTTATTATAAAGGACCATAAAAATTGTAATTACTTAGAAAGACCGTAAATCATTAATATAAATTTAAAATTACTAAATTACCCCTAATCAAACCTCCTGTATTATCTCTTGTATTTATAATTAAAAAATAACTAAAATTAAAACTAAAATTTCCCATCATGATATAATCATATCTTTTTTTTACTTTTCTTTTTCTTTTTTTTTAAAATTTTCAATATATTATTTAATTATAAAATGTTAAAATCATATTTTTTATTTTTTCATCAATTTATATCATCAAATTGACCGATTTATATTATCAATGCTATATCAATTAAGCTCGTTTTATAAGAATAAAAACTAAACTCATTTCAAATTTTTCAAGACATAATTGGTTGATTTGTTTTTTTAATTTTATTAACATTACATAAATTTTTTAACCCACATAAGTTGCTTCTAAAACAAAAATAAATCATACAAACTTTATTGGTTTAATATATATGATAAATTATAAAAGACCTTTACGAATTGAAGAATGCATAATTTTTTTTTTCCCATAGATATATATTCAAGTTGTGAAAAATGAAAATTAAGAAAGTTGTTGTTTAATTTAGTGAAACTTAGAATTGTGTATTAGTTTTAGAAATAGAATATGGAAGAGAACATAGGGGGAATATAGAAGATTTTGTTAAGGGCATTTTAATACTTTCAATTTTATATTTTTATATTTCGTCCTTCTAAATAATTACAATTTTTATGATCCTTCCCCATAAATATTTTTTTCTCTAGCTCTTTAATTCTAAATTTCCCTAGAAATTAGTACAATTAATTTGGTTTTGTGTGGCGATATCAACATGGGTGGTGGCAATATCAATTGCAAACACTTTTATAAATGTGGTATATACCTCCTATAGATCTCCATCTTCAATTCCTCATCTAAAAACAAGTCTTGATTATATCAAACGCTTACATTCAATCTTAAAGCCATGTCTGCCACACCATCATCTTTCTCCTTCTTCATTAACATTTTCCTCTCGCTGCTTCTCTTTCTCTCCATCAAAAATTCAGGTTCTTCACTATTTACAATCAATTCTTCATTATTTCTCCATCGCTCAACTTTCTACTTATTCATCATCATTCTTAATTTCTTAGAGAAGTGACTGATTACGCACATAAACTTATTTTGCAGGTGCCATGAAGGGAACAGTAAATGCTAAGGTAACCAAACACATGCATATCATGAGCTTGAAAATTCTCTAAGGTTGTAAATAATAATGTTTTGAGATTTTGAAGAAGTGATTTTGGTGTTGAAATATAATGGTGTACAGATAATAAGTTGGTGTGTGGCTAAGCCATCTTCAACTCAAGAACAACTTCAAGCAGACTTGGATTACGCTTGTTCCCAACCACATGTAAACTGTAGCAATCTTGGTCCTTGTTCTTTTCCAGATTCAAAGGCTCATCGTGCCTCCTTCGCCATGAATCTCTACTTTCAAAACTATGCAAGAGATCCTCACACCTGTGACTTCAAACACACTGCTCTTATTGCCTCCTCTGATCCCAGTAATCAATTAAGCCATTCATATATATATGTGTGCGTGTGTAATTATATATTATACCACATCTTTCGACTTGAATTAATATGGTTACTTTTCTTCTTTTGTAGGCTATTCTAAAAACTGCACCTATCCTGGTGGTATGAGTATTCGTACAAGCCTCTCTTACTCTATATTATTAATTAATTACAACATGTTATGTAGGAATTTATCTAACTTATCTTCTGAAGCGAATTAATGAAGAAAAGCAATGACTTGTCTAATACCATATGAATCATGAAAAGATGTTAAGTCTTCAGAATGAGAACATTATCCTACCCTACCCTTTATAGTCTATTAATTAATTATTGTGTTTATTGTACGTAGGTGAAGCTCAAATTCCACCTGCAAAGGTAAGCAAAACAATTTCTTAACATCTCTAACTTAATACCAAATGACATTATAGCTCGCAAGCCTTACATATCAGCTTATGATTAATGAAGTTATCATATATATATATATATATATATATATATATATATATATATATTGCAGAAAACATGGTGTGTGGCAAAGCCAGCAGCAGATGAGTATGTTTTGAAAGACATCATCGACCAGATTTGTTCGAGGATAGATTGTAGTATTTTGAAACCACATGGTCCATGTTACATTGACAACGATCTATGGAACCAGGCTTCAGTTGCCATGAATTTGTTCTACGTAAATTCTTCAGATCACAAGTGCGACTTCCAAAACGCTAGCCTTCTTGTTGTCGTTGACCCAAGTACGTCATTTCATTAACTTTTGTCTCTTATATATAAATATAGACATACTTATTTATGCAATGGGTCAGAAGAATTAATTAAAAGTTGTTCAAGCTTTATCGATAAAACTTACGAGTATCTTCTATTGATCACGACGCTTAATTTCATTTAAATTTTTTACATGTTTATTCTTTGTTTTTAATTTCATTTGCATGCCTTATTTAATTTCAGGTTTTGGATCATGCAATATGCCAGAGAGAACAATGAAAATACTAAGATGTGGAAATGGAAGAATATATAATATATTCAGGAATATGTGACTGAGGGATTCCAATAATTATATATATATATATATATATAGTATTAATGGAAAAATATTATTACACTTAAAAAATAAAATTTATTAATAAGATTGTTTAGAATTCATTGATTTCTTTCTTGTTAACTAGAGTAATTAGAAAAATATTATAAGGAGAAAGACGAAGACTTATTTATATTATTCATATAAGAGCAATATGCTCATATAAAAATGCAACCAACTTGGCATCAATCAACTCTCACTTGAGGAAATGACCCACTTGGAGAATTGAAAGAGGCACAAGTTATCCGATCCTCTCTCTTAACATGGTGATTATTCCACTATCCTATGTATAGACTAGAATCACTCAACATAAACTAACTAACTAAGGCGATATTGTTTGGGACACCCAAAGCCACCTCCAGCAGCTTTCAGATACCATTTAGCCTATTGCAGAGCTGCTTGTAAATGAGACAAGATTAGAACAAATCATAAACATCTATGTCCATGGCTGTCACTGGACCCATGGGTTAAGTGAAATGGATTATCTTGAGCAGAATGACAAACCTGTTCGTTGATGAAAGATTGTATCTTCGAGAGATTGTTCCATTGTTTGCAAACCTGCTGGAATTTCACGATGCGTTTGACCTCCAACCTTTTGCAAATGTTTTGGATTATGTCCAATAGTATAAAGCTTTCTTCCTCGCCTAGTGATTGAATTATATTTTTATATGATTTTTCATAATTAAATTAGGATTCTTAATATATTTTCTGGAACATCATTATATGATTCAACACCAATTTTAGTTAGGGACATTTATATTGAATTAAGTATAATTAAAGGTAAAATGGTCATAATTTGATAATTATTAATGTAAATGATTTCTTAAACTTTTGATACTATCTTGTACTTAGTTTTACATTATAAGTGTTAAAAAAGAAAATTTGAGATTTTGGACGGTCAGAAGAAATATTCTGAGGACTAGAGAAAATTGCAGAAAAGTGCGTATGTGTTTTAAACTTTTCAGTTTGGTCCCTCCACAAGCTTCCAAAGTTTTCCGATAGGTCCCTGGTCAAAAGAGGCATTTTGACCAGGTTTCTTAGGTCAGATCACACATCATAGTAGCTCGTCTTCTTTTAGCTAATAGAGACCCAAGAGAAAAGAGCTACAGCGCCACAGACAAACTCGACCTTCACGCTCTCATCACCTTCACCATCACTTCTCCGTCACCGACGACCTCCACCGTCGCCGACGACCTCCACAACCTAAGCACCACCCTTTTTAGCTGACAAACCAGAGACAGCTACGAGAAAAACCAGAATAGAGAGGTGATTATTGCTAGATATGTTAATTAGTAGGAGTATTCATTAATTAAGAATAGTAAACTCAAGTGTTTGTTTGAAGTTTTTCATTAAGACTTAGTGAAAATTTACTTTTACATTTAATTGAACTATGCTAACAACCAACACTCCATTTCTAAGAACATTCGTTATATATTTCATACACATTTTCATACTCCATTCTATTTTATAAATAAAACACTAAAAAAGAGTATAAATAGATTTATTTTCATGAGTTTTAATTTAGAGAAAACAAATTTTTCCCTTGTTTTGATTGTGTTTGTATGACATTTAAATTAATTAAAAATTAATAAAAGACTCATCGAGAAAAAAGAACAATCTTAAGTTTATTTTGCCTAAACACAATTGTTAGTTAATTTTTTGTTGTGGAACCCAAGGCTACCGATAAACATCACCTACCTTCTTCATATTTCGTCACTAAGGATGGGAGAGAGGCAGGGTAACCAAGACACAGAGCGAAGAATTGGAAAAAAGGCACAGATCGAATGAGAGCAAGAAGGGTTAGAAGGTTTGTCTTTTTGTTTTTGAAGGAGAACGCCAGATTATATTATATTGTTAAGTAATAAGTACACCATAATCTAAAATGTTAAAAACATAGGACATAATTGCCAATAAGTACCTCATGATGAAACTTTACAGAATCAGTGAACAAAATAGCGAAGAATCAGTGAGCAAAAGAGCTAACCAAGCAGAGAACAAAACAGAGAACCATCCTCAGATCGAGAGAGAGAGAGAGAGAGAGAGAGAGAGAGAGAAGGAAGGAGAAAGTAAAGTGAATATTAAACTGAGAAAAGAAAATTCATTCCGTCATTTTTCCTGTACATCCATTTAACCTATATAGACCACTACTCACTCTTTGTACACGTGGCAATTATACATGTCAATCGGTTATAACAAATAACAAATTAAATATCAATTACTAAAATCCTAACTACCCATTTTCTTTCTTGTTACAATTTGTTAGCCCCCCACAAGCTGGAGCATGAATGTCAATCATGCCCAGCTTGGAAATGAGAGAATGAAAGGGACCCGGACCAAGTGGTTTAGTGAACACATCAGCAAGTTGGTTCTGAGATCTGACTGGTAAGAGTCGAATGATACCCTCCTAGATTTTGTCTCGGATAAGATGGCAATCTATCTCAATATGCTTAGTTCGAGCATGAAAAGTAGGATTAGAGGCAAGTTGAATAGCAGATTGGTTATCACAATATAAAAGGGCAGCCCGAGAACGAGAAATATGCAAATCATCCAACAAATACAATAACCACTGAAGATCACATGTAGTCATAGAGAGGGCACGGTATTCAGCCTCACAAGAAGAAAGAGACACAATACTTTGCTTCTTAGACTTCCAAGAGACAAGAGCATTATCAAGGAACACACAATAACCGGTAATAGAGCGTCGGGAGTCAATACAAGCAGCCCAATCACTATCACTAAAGCCTTTTAAGGAGAGATCTGATGTAGATGGGAAGAAAAGACCATGAGAAGGAGTAGACTTCAAATACCGCAAGACTCGATGAGCAGCCTGAAGATGAGAGTCAGTAGGAGTGGCCATAAATTGACTCAATTGTTGTGTAGCAAAAGAAATATCAGGCCTAGTAGTAGTTAAGTACAAAAGGCGTCCAACAAGCTGTCGATAGGATATAACATCAGTTAAAGGGGTACCAGAATTGATGCTCAATTTAGCCTTCGGATCCATGGGAGTAGATGCAGGCTTACAATCAAGATACCCTGTTTCAGTGAGAAGATCCATAACAAATTTACGTTGACATAAGGAAATACCAGAGGAGCTACGAGCCACCTCGAGACCAAGGAAATACCGAGCAGAACCAAGATCCTTAATCTTGAAAAGAAGATCTAAATTGCTTTTAGCTCGAGCAATTTCAGTTAAATCATTACCAGTAAGCAATATATCATCCACATACACCAATAAGGCTGTAAAACTAGAACCAATAGCCTAACAAACAGTGTATAGTCAGCCTTGGATTCAACATAACCATAAGATAGAAGGGCAAATGAAAGCTTATGAAACCATTGGCGGCTAGCTTCTTTTGAACCATAGAGAGACTTTTGAAGACGACATACAAGAGAGGAATCAGTAGAATAAAAGCCGAGAGGTAAAAACATATAAACTTCCTCATTTAAATCACCATGGAGAAAAGCATTATTCATATCAAGTTGGTGAATATGCCAATTATTTGCAGTAGCAAGAGCAAGTAGTAAGCGAACAGTAGTCATCTTAGCAACAGGAGAAAAAGTATCAAAATAGTCAATACCTTCGGTTTGTGTAAAACCCTTAGCAACCAACCTTGCCTTGTATCTATCAAGAGTCCCATCAGATTTGTATTTCTTAGTAAACACCCATTTGCAACCAATGGGTTGTTTCCCATTAGGCAAAGGAGTGAGGATCCATGTCTTATTCTGTTCAAGAGCAGCAATTTCAACATCCATGGCATCATGCCAAGGTTTATATTTTGAGGCTTGGCGATATGTAGTAGGAATGACATCAGAAGAAATATTAAGACAAAAGGTTTTATACGAAGGAGACAAAGAAGAAGACAAATCAGTAGGAAAGGAATACTTATCACCAGAAGAAAAGGAAGCAGATGAAGTAGTGAAGGCCGAGCAATAGTAATCTTGCAAATAAGTAGGAGGTTTATGTGGTCTAGTCGATATACGGGTCGGTAAAGGAACAGGATCAGGCAAAGGAGACAAAGTTGGGGATGAATGGTTGGTAGGGGATAGAGGTGCAGTAAGAGAATCAGTAGGAATGGAAGAATGATGGGAATCAGTAAGGCAAGGATAATCAAGAGGGGGTATGTCTGCTGGAAGAGGGATATGGGGATCATGTGATGTAGCAATATGATAAGGAAAAGATGATTCATAAAAAATAACATCACGAGAAATGAAAAACTGATTAGTGTGAAGATTAAAAAGCAAGTAACCTTTGGTATTTTCAGGAAACCCAAGAAAAATGCATTTAGAAGCCCTTGGATCAAATTTAGATCGATGAGCTGAAATAGTAGATGCATAACATAAAGAACCAAAGACCTTTAATGCAGAATATGAAGGGGGTCTGTTAAACAGTAAGTCAAAGGGAGTGGAATGATTAAGAAGTGGAGAAGGCAAGCGATTAATCAGAAAAATAGCATGAGAAATCACAAAACACCAATATGACTTAGGAAGATGAGCTTGAAATAAAAGAGCTCTAGCCACATTTAAAATATGTTGGTGTTTCCTTTCCACAATACCATTTTGTTGAGGGGTTTCAATACAAGATGTTTGATGAATAATGCCCTTGGATTTGTAAAATAATTCCATAAAAAATTCTAGACCATTATCTGATCTGAGAATCTGGATTTTAGCATTATACTGAGTTTCAACAAAAACGGCAAAATTCTGAAGATGAACCCGAACCTCAGACTTAGATTTCATAGAAAAAATCTAGGTAAAACGACTAAAATCATCCACTATGGTTAAAAAATATTTAAAACCTCTAATAGAAGTAATAGCAAAAGGACCCCAAATATCTGTATGTGTTAGAGAAAAAATTTTATTACTTGAAGATGTGTTTACAGAAAATGACAATCGTTTTTGCTTAGCCATATGGCATACATCACAGGGAACAGGTTTCGTACAACAAGGAATAAAAGGAAATTGCTGATGTAAAATTCTTAGAACATAAGGAGTAGTTTGACCTAAACGGTGATGCCACAAATCAAAAGAAGCTTCAGCTGAAGGTAGGGGAATGGTTGTAGGTGTAGAGACTTCAGCTGAGAGCATAGGAGTGGTTGTAGGTGTAGTAGTGGTAGCTATCATTGGTACAGGATTGAGGAAATATAGGCCTTCAAAAGCTTCAGCTGAACCAATCATCTTCCAATGAGAAAGCTCCTGGATATAGCAAACAGAGGACAGAAAAATAAAACAACAAGGAATGGCGTGAGTCAACTTAGAAACCGATAGGATATTGAAAGCAAAGTCTGGGATGTAAAAGACATTGTGAAGGATTAAAGAATGAGAAATACGTACAGTACCAGAAATCGTAGCAGAGAGATAGCTATGATTAGGAAGTTTAATAGGAATAGGTTTAATAGAATGATAATCTGAAAAACAATCTAGGGAATGACAGACATGATCTGTAGCACCAGTGTCAATAATCCAAGAATTTTTAGGGGAAAAATTAAGAGGAAGAACTTATATACCTGGATCTTTATGAGAAGAAGAAATATTATGAACAGATGGAACAGATGTTGATGAAGGAGAGGCAGCGGAAGTCTTCTGAACCAGATCAAGAATCTTTTGATATTGTTCTGGTGTAAACTGGGGAGGAGGAGTTGGCAAAATAGCGTCAGATGCCTTTGATTGCTCTAAAACAGAATTAGTAACTGGATCCTGAGATTGAAGATGATTAACTGATGGAGAAGCTTGATTACGGAACTTAAAACCAGGAGGAAAACCATGTTTACGATAGCATGTGTCAACAGTGTGACGAGGCCGATTGCAGTAGGTACAAAATTTCTCATTAGCAGAACCACGTCCAGAACCACGACCAAAATTATAACCAGAATTAGAATTAGAATGAGAAAGATTCGAAGGTCTCGGTGGTCCTTTGTTGAACAGCACAACAGATGCACCCTCAATTCCAATCGGCATCTCTCTTTCTTGTTGTAAGAGCATAGAAAACACTCTATTCACAGAAGGTAGTGGATCTAACAACATAATCGGAGACTTAACTACTGCAAATCGCTCATTCAGACCTTTCAGAAATCTCAAAGTGTAATCGTTTTCACGATATTTCACACAAGAACAGGTAAAATTGCATGGACAACGTGTAATAGGCCTAAGAGTTACGTATTCATCCCAAAGTATTTTGAGTTTGGTGTAGTAGTCACTCACAGATAAATCTCCTTGTCTGAATGAAAACATATCATCTTGTAGTTCAGCCACTCGGAATATATCACTTTGTGCAAATCGGTCTTTCAGATCCGTCCAGATGTCATACTCCTTGTCCATCCAGAGAATACTCTGAGCAATCGTTGGAGAAATTGCTCTAACCAGCCACGAACAAACCATCGTGTTACATTGCAACCAAGCCGAGTAGGTCGGACTCGAGATCGACGAAATTAGAATCGATCTATCCACGAATGCTAGCTTGTTCTTCGATTGAAGCGCCATCCGCATAGATCTCGACCATGTATGATAATTTGGTCCTGTGAGAACCGGATTAACCAGAACCAATGATGGATTTTCATTGGGATGAAGATAATATGGACTCAACAGATTTGGGGAAGAATCGGAGGAAGATCCAGCGATTGAACCACCAGCATCGGAATTGGAAGCCATGGCGACAGATTTGCTCTGATACCATGCAACTTTGCAGAATCAGTGAACAAAATAGCGAAGAATCAGTGAACAAAAGAGCTAACCAAGCAGAGAACAAAACAGAGAACCATCCTCAGATCGAGAGAGAGAGAGAGAGAAGGAAGGAGAAAGTAAAGTGAATATTAAACTGAGAAAAGAAAATTCATTCCGTCATTTTTCCTGTACATCCATTTAACCTATATAGACCAATAGTCACTCTTTGTACACGTGGCAATTATACATGTCAATCGGTTATAACAAATAACAAATTAAATATCAATTACTAAAATCCTAACTACCCATTTTCTTTCTTGTTACAATTTGTCACATGACAACAACAAAAACAGGCGAGATCTAGAGTAAGAAATAACAATAACCCACTTATCGTTGAGGCTTCTTGATAATTAAGTTTTTTATTTGAGACATCATTGTAATTCTCCTTATAATTCGATTGTCTTTCAATTAATGAATTTTTTTTTTAACTGTTGATTACCATTCCCCTCTTATGAGTTATGTAAATCAATATACGAATTTAGTAAAAAGGTAACGGACTTGCCACTTTTCACAAATATTTTTCATCATATTTTCATACATTGAATGGAATAGTCATTTTACTTAAACGGAGTGTTATCAAAATAGCCTAATCAATCAAATGTAGTACTAGTTTGGATATAACTTTTAGAGAATAACTTTTAGGATTTACGAGGTAAATTGTGAGAGGAGTTTTGTCTCGATTTACGAAAAATAGCTTTTGAAACCTAGGTTTGAGGGTCCCAAACAGGCTCGTAAATGCACATCTCAGTCAAATGTTTATCTCTTTATTCAAAAAATTTTATTGCACCTCTCTTTTTTTTTTTATATATGAAAAATTATTACATAATGTATTGACAAATACATAATTAATTCTCCCAAATTTTTTTAAAAAAACTTATTATAAAATGAAAATATTGGCTTATAACTTAAAAGTTTGTTTCATATTAAATTAGGAAAATTATAATAAAGGAGCTATACAAAATAATATTTATTAAGAAGAACCATAAAAATATTAATTATTTTGAAGGACCATATATTAAAACATTAAAATTGAAAGATTAAATTGTCCTTATTCAGATTTTCTGTTTCTCTCTAACTAAATTTAGAATGATTTTTTCTTAGGTGAGAATCTTTAGCTGCTTCCAGTATCGTCGGATCGGATAAGTTTGAGCTTATTCCATGGATATGATGCTGAATCACAACCGTTGCCGCCTTTTGCTGCCTGACAATTTCCCATTATCACCGCTCAAGTGGATCGCTACACACCATGAGAATGCTTTGATTCAAATTTTCCATTTCGTTTCACTGGGAAAGTTGTTTGAGATGCATGCACAAAATAGTTCAGCGGCAACCGTGGATTTTTAACCAAAATAATAACAAAAAAAAAATATTTACCAATCTGAAGCACTGTTCAAACTATTTACCAAAATAAGGTTGATGTGACAATGGCGTCAGAAAGTACGACGCCACTAGTGGCGTCGTACCTTCTGCCACGACTAGTGGCGTCGTACTTTCTGACGCCACCGTGTCATTTTTTTTTTTTTTATAAATATTGAATCATCAGACTGTGATTGGTCCACCGGGCACGCCACGTCAGTGGCGTGAAACAAATCCACGCCACTGGTGGCGTGGACCTGTTTCACGCCACTGATGTGGCGTGGGACCCCCCTACGCCACCAGTGGCGTGAGCCTTATTTTGGTAAATAGTTTTGACTGTGCATTAATCTGGTAAATTTTTTTTTTTTTGTTATTATTTTGGTTAAAATCCCCGGCAACCGTTTCTTTTTTCTCTTTTTTTTTCCTTTTTTTTTTTCATATGGCAACCGTTTCTTTTAGAAGAACGTGACGAATTAACATACTATATTTTAAAAAAAAAAAAAAAAAGGGGGAGAGAGATCAACTTACAAAGAGAGAGCGCCGGAGCTATAAATGAATCTGACACTCTTACACGTTCACTGACGCACGTCAGGAATCAAGGGAGGGCTGAGGGATGTGATCAGGTATCGATTTGGTTTGATTACAAGTTTTGATAAAATTGGAGCTACAGAATTCAAAAGATTCTTCGGTAAGAAAAAATTCTTGTGAAGAAAAAATAGAATATATGATAAAAGGTAATTTAGTCTTTCTATTTTAATATTTTAATTTTTGATCTTTTAAAATAATTACTATTTTTATGATCTGTCTTAATAAATATTGTTTTTCTAAGCCCTTTATTATAATTTTCCCTATTAAATTATTAGTAACAAAAAATCACACACTCCAATAAAACAGTCACATCATTCATCACACAGAAACAAGAACGAAGTTTGTTGGAGATTTAATGAATATAATATTTAACAATCAATATTTCTTACATATTAATAATTAATATATATTAAAATTTGAAATAAATATATAAGTATGATTATTAATTTTGCTCTTGTTTTTTGTCCCCGAGGCTTGCTGGGAACTCTACCTGACCGTTTTCTTTCGTAAGCAAAAAGCTTTACATGTCATTCCCATTGCCTCTTCATGTACTGTGTGTCATAGAACTTTCAATTTTTCTTCTCTAATTCCAATCTCTGAATTCAAACTTTGAAGAAGAAGAAGACATGTTCTACTCACAGTGTCTTCTTTCTCAAAAAGCTCCCTTAGGAGCCATTAGAGTGGCAGCTTATTGCTTTAAAAGGCTGAAGAAAGTACAAGTGAATGAAATTGACATTTGCTTTTCCAATGGTTAGTCTTAATTATTCAATAACTTTCACACCCTTTTTACTTTTAGCGTTATTCATCAAATGGGTTTTTGTAGAAAATGAAATCAAATGAAATTTTCACTCTAAAAAATCAAGAGTTTTCAATATAGGTTCATTTCTAATGACGATTCACTGTTTCCATCCTTGATCGTTTTTCTCTGTGTCCTTTGAGAAATTAGCTAGTTCATGTGTTTATTCCTGTTTTCTAATAACAGTATTAAGACAATTTTATGTTTGTTTATGAGATACTGAGATTGTAATAAAACTATCTAATGGCCTCATCTATTGAGTATTGTGTTGAATCCTTGAGATGGTATCACTGAAATGATCCTTAACATGGTATTGGAGCCTATCTTGCCAATTAGTCTCTGTTTTTCTAATTAAAATTGAGCCTTGACTCATGCTTAAAATTTGAAGTTGAAATTTTCTTTTAAGAGATATTGCTTAAAATTTGAGCTTAATCTGGTTTTCAAATATTGCTGGTTTGGTATTTATTTTCACCTTTATAACCTTCTATCTGGTTTTGTTCCTCACTGTAAATTTCAGCCATGTAAGGCATCAGCATATTCATTTCTTGATTTGCTTCTTAAGACAGCTTTATTGATCATTTGATGCTTCTCTTACACTTAATGGGAGCAATAATTATGTGAATTCATTTAACGTAGTTGAAAATCTATCAGATATATGCCTCATGGTGGTTAGTGTGATGATACTAGTTTCAACTTCTAGCTGAAACTAAGATGGTTAGCTCTGTTAATCAGATAGAAAGCTTCTCATCTAACAAGTATTCTATTATTGTTACTACTCATCAATTTTTTTGTATTTTAGCCACTAAATGATTGTGTTACATGATGAATCTTCTGAAATTTAGCATTGAAAGAAATTAATATTACTGTAACACCCCCAAATTTCTAACAATTATAATAACATAAAATTTGCTATGATTTTTATGAATAAATACTGAAATTCAATATAACCAAATTTGGAAGTGTTACCGGCGCACTTGTACCGAGACAAGTGCAAGGCTACCTTATTACAATAACATAAACCTATACTTAAATAAAAAGTTTTATTCAAAGCTAAAATAAAATAAGAAAAAAAAACTAGCTAGAATTAGCCCACTATTCTTCCTCACTTCTCACTGCTAGCCCCCGAAAACCTGTTTCACTGAAATTCTGCTCCCCCGAAGGATCATCACAGCCCAGAACACAAACATCAGCAAAAGCTGGTAATCCTAATAAAGAGAGAAAATATAGAAAATAATAATAATAATAATAATAATAATAAAATAAATAAAATATCCACATGATGATAAGAAAGAAAAATACCATATACATATATATAATCTAAAATATCAATTTCAATACTCATCATATCTATATATTCTCATCGAATCAAATATCATTCATTATTTTTATTAATTTCATTTGGACCCGGAAACTTGCCAGTCCATTTAGTTTAGTGGGAAGAGAACCATGGTAGACCCGGAAACCTGCCAGTCTATCCTGTGACCCGGAAACCTGCCAGTCACAAATCATCAATTTGGCCATATCACAATAAAACAATTAGACCTAATGTGCACACCTCTTCCCAAAGCTGCTACTAATGTTCCGGAAACCTGCCAGACATCACATTGGGAAGAATGGATATAATCAAGTTCACATCAAATAATATATTGAGGCATAAAGCCTAAGGGTTATGTTCATCACTTTAGGAGGTACCATCCCAAAGCTATCCTCCCACGATTAAGTTATTTTAAATACACTCACATGATAAATGGATTTCTCAATAAAATATATAAATATAAATATAAATAAATAAATAAATATATATATATATATATATATGAAAACATTTTTAAATTTCAATCACACAAAGTAGATTTCTCAAATTTACGAAAACCAAACCGAGTATATATACTGCTATTTGTTAAATTATGAAAATCCAAGGTAAAACCATTTAAAAGAGAACATGTATATATTTTAACATAGGCGCAAATTAGACAAATTAAAAAGGATATACACACACACATGCATATATACATACATACATGCAAAAGCTGAAGCATCCAAGGCAAAAGATGCAAGGTATTATATATATTAATGAAGAATATATGTAAGTTTCAATCACGAAAACCGAGGCACCCAAAGTGTACATGTATATTCAATGACAAAGGGTTTAAAAAAAGTTAAATGCAAATCAAGAAGGAGAAATATATGTATACAAAGAGATGAGGAGTTTTGCTTTCATAAAGTGATTCACGCTAACCGAAAAGGAAAAAATATATATATACATATACAAATGAAGCAACACATTTAAGAGTTTTTCGCAAAGATCGAGATGGACATGCAACAATTACCTCCTATTGTTATGGGGATTAGGATTATATATAATATATTTTATATATAACAACCCTATCAAAACTTATATAAAACTAACCTAAGACTCATAGGAATTAGGATTAGTAAAATAGGATGTAGAGAAAAAGAAATAGCACGAGACAAGAGATTGTTCTAGGGATTATGATTACATATAATATATTTCATATATAACAACCCTTTCAAAAGTTATATAAAACTAACCTAAGATTCATAAGAATTAGGATTAGCAAAATAGGATGTAGAGAAAAAGAAGAAGCACGAGATGCAAGGTTGTTCTGGGAATTAGGTTGTTCTGGGAATTAGGATTACATATAATATATTTCATATATAACAACCCTATCAAAACTTATATAAAACAAACTAAGACTCATGGGAATTAGGATTACTTGGTCTTCGTTTTGCTAACCTCTTAGAAAAATAATTGACTCAGAATAAGAATAGAAAAAGTAGTATAAGAGAATAGTATAAGAGAATAAGAGTATTCAGGATTAAGTTAGACCTCTATTTATAATTTAAAATTAGGGTTAGCTATGGGTTGGGCTCTTTACTATTGTCAACTCATTAATATGGTATATTAAATTAAATAAATCAACCATGATGTGAATTTAATATGATAGGGTATATTAAATTCAATCAATCAATCATGGTATGAATTTAATGTGATAGAGTATATTAAATTCAATCAATCAATCATGGTGTGAATTTAATATGACTTGGTTGACAAGCAACGAAATTATTACCTAAAACCTATTTCTTAGTGCATAAACTGAAAATTCCTAAGGCAATGAGGACTAGGAGTATTTGACCCATCAAGGCTATATAAAATAAATGAGTTATTACTATTAATAATAATCTGGGGGTATTACAATTACTTTTGTTCAATGATTGATTAATCATTTTTACAAAAAGAGAGAATCTAATTCATCTGATTCCCTGCTCTAGGAGGGAGTAGTATCTTATGAAGACTTGGACCTAGTACTAGGGCTTTATCGATGACCTTGGTATATTGAACTTCAATTGGGCTATTCTGTTAACAATACCAAACCAGGTGTGTGACGCGGGTCGGATCCGGATTAGTCAGGACGAAGCTCTGGATACCGGATGGGCAACAAAAAAAAAAAAAGAAAGAAAACAATACCAAACCAATATGCCAACATCCAATGATCAGAACTCTACTATGAAGTGAAATACTAGCGGAAGTTGGCCTGAGTGGAAGGGACTTTGGTCGCTTAAGCAAAAGATCTCGATTTCAAGACCTTGTGAATACAAAAAACTTCTTTGAGAGAGGTTCCCTATCATGCCCTGAAGCTAAGGGGTGACGGGCACGAAAAAAAATGATTAAACTCACATTGCTTAAGCCTTAAACTTATATACAAAAATTAAATAATAATTATAATAACATTCGGAGCTATGCTCCACTATAACATATACATGTACATATATTCTAATTTACAAGGGAAGATATGGATCTCACCTATAGACTACGTGGAGCATCTAAATTGCAAATGTTAATACATGTATAAAAACTTAATTTTACATTCACTAGTAGTTGTTCCAAAATATATCTACAAGCGTGGTCAGCAACGACAGCCTTCACTGTTCCGCTGAAGGTGCAAGGTCAGCAATTCTATCTGAGAACAAAAATATTTCCCAGTGAATAACGTCCCATCGACATAAATAAATATAACACTGAACAAAATTATTTCGATAGACTTAATTAACTTTGAATTATAAAATCATGATGACAAATTTCCAACTTCTAAACGGAGGCATAAATTGAAACCATGAAAGTTTATAATAGAGAGGTAAAAGTTAATTTCAACTCCCAACTATGAAATTGTAAACATAAATCTACATAAAAGTTTATTAATAAACATAATTAAAGATGTATAAAAGATCATTAAATGGATAATACCAAGTACATGATAAAATTTTTCCTTTCAAAGTCAGTTTATAAATAAGCCACAAGTTCTAACTTCTCATGGGACTTCAATAGAATGGACAACAAGCGTGGACATACAGTCCATAAGGGTAAATAATCAAGTGCAGCATGAAGCCACAAGAACAAGCGTGGACACACAGTCCACGAGGGTAAGTAACCAAGCGTGAATCGAAGCCACGAAACAAGCGCAGGTACAAAACCCATGAATAACAAGCGTGAGAACGAATCCCACGAATATCAAGCGTGAGTACTGTACTCACGAATGTCAAGTGAGCTCGAGTTAATCATGGCGCGCCAAGGACTAACAGTACTGTTGTTAGTAACCAGCGTTCTGTATTCAGCCCTCTAAAAAAAAAATGTTTTCAAGCATACGTGGGATCAATTCACTATTTAGAAATGAGAAATAACTTCTTATAGTGGAAATAACAACGAATAATTCATAACAAGGATCCCCGCATGGAAGTTTAGAAATAACATCTCAAAAACCATTTCCAAGCATGCACAGAATTTACAATGGTCAAGTACCTAACTAGATTATAAGTTCATCACAATTGAAAATCGGCTATTGAATAAGTTTAACTTCCTTTTAAAACATCAAGCAAATGATATAATTTGGTCAAACTAACTTTAGTGAATTTATACTAAGAAATTCGGTAAACAAATTTAGAAATATGAAAGGTAGTAAAAACATTTATAAAGTTAGAATGAGACGTTATTCACTCACCTGATACACTCTCAATCATATACTACTCACTCCCAACCAACCACGTTGGCAATTTTGTTCACCCTTAATTTCTTGATATCCAAATCAATGCCATTGTCATGGTCTTTTCACAAACTCTATATAATTAATATAATTCATTTTATAAAATTTCCTTAACAACACTACGACCTCAAACTTATAATAGACATTGTTATCATTAAGCTCCTCAATTTAAAACTTCAAAAACAATTATATTTCAGCTCTTGTATTTTCCCATAATCAGTCACAACCAACATGGAGAAGGAAGTATCTGACATACCACATGCTGAATCCAAACTTACAATCAAAATAAAACAACATTCAATTCCTCTTTGTATTTACTACAACATTCAATTCCTCTTTTTATATATTATAACATAAGCCTTGACCAACTAGCAACTTCAGCAACATACCAATCAATTCTTCTCTTAGACATTTTATCAAATACCTTGAGTACAATTAAATTCAAACTGTGTTATCAAACTCGTTACTTTACAAACCTCTTGCCAAACACATTCAAGCATCAATATACACTCTTGTTAAACTTCCCAACTCAAATCCTTACTAATAATCAATTCAGAACCCACAAAGATTAAACCTTAAATCTATCTTCTTCACAACACAATGACTAAGAGCATTAATGAAGACTTACCCACGAAAAACAAGCTTCAATCACAACCTCCAAATGTCCAGCAAAGATGAACGGAAGGATTTGAACGAACTACTACCAAATCACATCAAAATCGAACCGGAAATGAGCACAGAACATCATTAAAGAGGGAACAAAATGCTTTTAGAGATTTGGGGCAAACGTGAAGGCGCCAGTGGACAGAAAGACGACGGCGGACGAATAGTGGTGCACGAGCGGTGGTAGACGAACCAAAAACATGTCCAGCAAGAAAAAAAAGAAGAAGAATCTAAACGAACCACTATCAAACCACGCAAAAATCGAACCAAAGAACTGCCAAATCAACGAGGGAACCAAAAGTTTCAGCGATTTTTGGGTAGAGGACGGAGGTGCTGGCGGACGGTGGATTGCGAACGGGAAGAGGAATAGAGATGAAGGAAGGAGGCAGAAGGTTTGGATCAGAATCGTGAAGCTTCTTGCTCTGTTCAGCTTACCAAAAAAAAAAACAATCTGAACTTTTGTTTTTTTAAAGGGCATTTAAGTACTTTTATGCTTAAATTAAATTTAAAAAAAGAATGGACTGATATGAGAGAGGGGATTGGAACAATAGACCTTCGACACCCTCTAAGGCCTTGAATACTACCAGAACACAAGGTTTTTCCTTGTTGCGATATTACAATAAATATTAATTTAATTTTACTATAATTTAAATTTACTCATCCTTAACTTAAGAAACACTCAACAAATCACAAAAATTTTATAATAATAGAAAAATAAAAAATAACATAAGTAAATATTTATTATTATTATTATTATTATTTCCTAATAGTCTATTATCTCGATAATCTGTAAATATTTTTAGGGTTATTACATTCCCGTTTTAGCGCCTGACAAAATTTTGGAGTGATTGTACATTTTGCTACCATTTCAGTAATTTTTTTTTAAAAAACTGTGAAGTGAAATACAAAATTCCTAAAACAGCTAGTTGAATTATTGGGGGACTTAACAGTACAGAAAAGGATATGAAACCATTTTATTTTCCAAGGAAGGAAATTTCCAGAAAAGGATCCGCCGACCAGAAATAGAAATGACTCAGAAATTAAGGAACAATTACTACTTCTAAATCAATACAGTTTATGAGGATTATACAACATACACATGGTAAATTCATAGGAGCTTGTAATGTGAATTTACGGATTTTAGAGAAATCAAGGTTAGAAAGAAGAAGAGAGGGTTGAAGAAGAAAAAGTAGAGAGGGAGCAAGAGAGAAGAACAGTGAAGAGGTAGAGAGAATGTTTCTGGATAATACTCTGGAATTTCGTTAACATGCCAAAATTGAGGAATACAATAGGATATGCCCATTAATAATAAGGCAGGGGTAATCAATTAGCGCCTAATTAGTTAGTTAGATACAGCTAAGGCTACTTATGACTAAAGCCGCTCTATAATGGCTAGTGCCATTCATCTCCCTAACCAACATTTAACTATTATTTAAAATCAAAATTACAATACAATTACACAACATAAATATAGCATTCAGTTCTCACAGTTTATGTTTCATTAGATCTACGAGTTAAAACAGACTACGTCAAGATGGAGATTCAGCACTAGAAGAAGAAAATAGCAGGATTTCTTGCAGAATTTTTCTTTAAAATAAGAGGGATGGGATGAAGCAAGTGGATGAAAGAAGAGAAAAGCGTTAGGTAGTACTAACCTGGATCTGGAGGAAGCAGAAGGAATAGCTCACAAACAGATCAACAGTTGGCTCTCACATCATATAAATGTCTTCTTTCTCTTCTTTTTCTTCGAAGCAAGCGTCTGTGCGTTGGCATTGACCTGCAAATTCGAGTTAGGAAAATATTATTTTACAGACCCAAACTTAATAAATTAATTAGCTAAGATGCTGAGTGTCTAGTTACTTACCAGAAATAATACAGTAAAATATTACTACTTGTCAGTAACTTAATTGCTGTCAAAGAAGTTAATTATCAAGGACAATAACCAAGGTCATCAGTGAAGCCAAGACAGCAATTTTCATATAGTATAAGAGGATAGTCTCGTAGGATTGAGGGGAAAAAAAAAGTGTAGACAGCAATTTACATATCCTCGGCCTTTTTTTTGACAAAAGGCGGAAGAGCTTAGTGGTGACCGACTTTGTTTGTAATTCTGGCTTTGAGTTAAGAGAATTCAGCAGTTTATTCATAAAAAAAAGGAACAATTACACTCAAGCTATGTTCGTGAGTTCTATTATGGAGGGAAAGGAAATGGAAAGGAGGGTTTTGGTAGTCCCTTCCCTTGTTCATGAGTTTTAAAAATAGGAGGGGAGGGAATCAAAGAGTTTTACAAATCCTCCAAAACCCTCCTTCTTTTATAAAATAAAGTTCCCCCAATATGGGGGGTTTTAAGAGGAACAATAGGTTAATTTCTTTTTTACCCCCATTCATTACTACCACCACCACCACCACCCTACCCCACCCCACCCCACCCCACCACCACCACCACCGCCGCCGCCGGCCTCCACCACCGCCGGCCGGCCACCACCACCGCCGGCCTGCCACCACCGCCACCGCGCGGTCGGCCACCACCGCTGGCCGGCCACTACCGTCGCCGGCGACCGGGTGCGGTGGTGGTGGCCGGCCGGTGGTGGTGGTCGGCCGGCAGTGGCGGTGGCCAGCCAGTGTTGGTGGCCTGGCGGGGGGAAGGAGATTTTATTTATTTTTTATTTATTTAAAACTAGGGGCAAAAGGGTAGTTTCACCCGAATTTGTATATCCTTCATAGGTCCTTAGTACTTCATAGTCTTTTTACAAATTCAACGGACTTTTGGGGGTTTTGCATATTCAAAAGGTATTTATTTGGAATTTTCCCATAATTATATTAATTATTAAAGAAAAGGACAAAATGGTAAAAGTATTTCATTAATCCTCCATCTTCCTCCCTTACTATTTTTTTAACTCATAAACAAGAGGAGGAGATATCCTCCATTTCCCTTCCTTCCCTTCCCCTCCTTTCTCCTTGTATCCCTTTCCTTCCCTTCCCCTCCAAACTCGCGAACATAGCCTAAGATTCTAAAGAAGACTAATTATCACTGTTAGGCCCAATACAATAATCACATGGATATGAAGTCCCAAGGGACCTATAGATGATTAATTGAAATTGTAAAAAGACTATTTTATATATCTTGATCGACTTGTTATTAGTAGCACATTGCCACTAATGATGGCAGCACATTCAACCCATATTAGGGTTTTCTATTTTTCTTTCATTTTCTTTTTATTTCTTTTTTTCCTTTTCATAAAATGGGATATACAAAAAATAGAAAATAAATAAAATTGAGCGATTAAAATTTGGGCATTTACTTCCATCCTCTCCCCTCAAACCAAACATATCATGAGAGTGATAATCCAAGCCCAACATTATGAAGGAGTGAGAAAGGCCTTGTGAATTGTAAATGGTAATTATTTAAATAATATGATAAATCCCAACAACTCAACTCATGATGGGTACAAACAAAATAAAATCAATGTGAGCTGGAACTGTTCTAACCTCCTTGAAAACGAAATTGTAAGATATTGGGGTGATGGTATCAAGGCTGCAGACTCAACCCATAAGGTGCCACCCTCATAAGCAAGAAACAAACAATTGGTAAAATCGTGAGGTCTTTTTTGTTTCATATCCACGCTATAATAGACTTCGAAACGATCACCACGTGAAGCGGACGTTGGGGGGTCAAAAGAGAGTATTACATCTAAACGAGGTTTAATCCTTCTGCAATAATCATCATGAGAAAGTGCTATAAGTGATTTGAGAATGGAGACTTGAGCAACGGTGCTACCTGCATTACCAATAATATCACTCTCTTTTAATCTCAGTTGCCTCAATAATGACCAGCGAGTGACACTATTTGGAACTCTTGTAAATATATCAGCACTATTACTACAACAATATTCCATTATTAACTCATCATCATCCTCTTCTTCTTCAACTTCCATTAGGGTTGCACTGTTACTATAACAATATTCCATTATTAATTCAACATCCTGTTCTTCTTCAACCCACACCTTCGCCGCCCAATAATCATCATAGTTGTAGGTATAATATTGGTTGAAATCATCCCCAAACTCAACTGCACTCTCTAAACATTCAACTAGCCCCACAAATGGAAGTAAAGACTTCAAATTTTGTAACCCCACTACCAATTCTGCTTTCTCTGCCAAAGGTATCATCACATGTTTCACTTGAACGCTGAAGATGTTCTTACCAGATACAAAGAGATTCGTTGTCACTTTATTGAATGACCGATTGTAAAGATTTAAATAATTGTACACAATCACTAACCCTGAACTTGTCACTTGGACACTGCCACCAATGTTCATCTGCACTGGCCCACTATCTTCTAAAGAAAAGAGGACTCGATTTCTTGGCCCAGTTGAAGAATGGATTTGAGCCAAATTCACACAACCACAAAGATCAATAATTTCAATCTTAGGGGCATGAGAGAGCTCTGGAAGTGCTATGAGATGTTTTGAATTCGATAAACGAATTCTCTCTAGATTTGGAAAATACTGCAGAAAACAAAAAGAAGTAATGTTAATAAATTGGATAGCTACAGATGCGTACAATTTAATCAAAAATTTCTCCCATACTAATTAAAGTTATGAGATTATAAAGGAAATAAGTTGATGCATTAACAAGATGATCATTGGACTCCCAACAAATAGTATAACTACAATTGTACTTATTGTGAATTATTTGGTTAATTTTTTATATGCGAGATCTTAATTAGAACCACACTATGAAAAATATAATGATATATGAAAAAAAATAAGATGTACCTGATTTCCATCGAAAAATTGTTGGATATTACTATCGGGCATTTCAAGTCTAATTAGATGCTCTGCACAAAAATGTAATGGCACATATGATTGTGGATATTCTTCCCAACTGAAAAACCTTAGTTCTTCTGGAACATAATCCAAATCTTCACAGATACTCAATTTTGAAGGCTCTTTCTTTTCAGACTTGTAAACTTTAAGGAATATTATATCACGCATCTTTCGAAAATCACTAGCTCTCAATGTAATCTTTTTTATCTTGCTTGCGTCCAATGACATACATCGAATTGCCTCAATACCCTAGTAATAGCAAATAAAGAGAAAAACAATTGTCATTGTCTGAAAAATGAAAAACAAATTGCAGAACAATTAAATATATCTACTTTTGGGGATATCCAAATTAAAAACGTGCATTTTGTTCAAAAATTCTCACAATTTATGTTTTCCGGGTACTAAATGAATTTCTCAAAAATCATGTTTTCTCTAATCTGCCAATTTTTTTTTTCCTTTTTTCTTGTGATCATTAAATTCTACATAAAATTAGTGATATTTTGATCTCTCATGAGTATAAAAATGGCACATTTTCAAACAAAAATACTCTAAAATTGTGCATTGTTTATTTTTTCTTAAAAGAATAATAAAAATTCAAAATTGTACCATTTTTCCCCCATAAGATATCAAAATGTCATTCATTGTAGGTATAATATAATGATCATAAGAACCAAGAACAAAACACTAGGGATGTTGTGAAATTTTAAGGACATTAGAGAAGTCATATTAGAGGCCCCTAATCCCTGCATCCATGTGTACACAGATACCATATTTAATATAATTATAAATATTCATTTAAACCACTTCGTACACATAATTTCATTATATATATATATATATATATATATATATATATATATATATTCTGGTGCCCTGAGCAAAAGATAGCCTCAGCCCCTAGTGATTTTTTTTGGGGGGGGGGGGGGAATTCGTAATATTTTAAAAAAAATGATCAAATAAAAAATAGAACTATTAAATATACTCCTTTTTGAAAAATATAAATGATTATACTTTGGTGCACTTCATTCAAATAATTCTTTTTATCTTATAATAAATAAATCCGTCAAAGAAAATACACACGCTGGCTCGAAGGCTACGAATATGCTTACATGCACTCGTTTATATTTCATTTATAATTGAGTATTTAAAACCCCTGGCATAAATTAAATTTAAAAAAATATTTAAATTTCAGAATTTGTACATTTTGTAGTATAAACATTTTTATCAGTAAAACGCGTGATGATATGCATGTGTCAGTTTATCCTATAACTTTTTATACTACATGAATTATTAATGAATATTAAAAAGTAAACCTTTGTAGATAATTTATAACTTATTGACGATCGTTCATGTTCTAAATTTAAAATATATCTTAGAATCTATCTTAAAGCTTCTGAACATATGAATATTACAAAGATTAAGAAGATTAATAAATCACACCTAACAAAAAGATTTTGCCATAACCAATTTTTGCCAGCTATCAAATGACCCTAAAAGTTATCAAAAAAGAGAACCAATTTTAGTCTGAGGAAGATTTTTTTTTTTTTAAGTCTAGTTAGGCAAATATTGAGACTTACCGAACATTTTAATGAATAAACAAATGACTTTCAAGAAAATACATGACAATGAAAAAAAATAGTAAGAGAATAAATAATTTAATAAAAACTAAAATTAATTACCTCCCACTATTAATATAAGACCTAGTTTTTAGTGCAAATTCCACTATAAACTAGGTCTTATAGTAAGGACCAGAAGTAGTATTACCTTGTCATTGTTAAATACATGATAAATATCCTGATGCCACCGTAGTCGAATGGGTTTTTCAGGGTTAGATATGAATTGTTGCCTTGAAATTTCAAGCCCCATTTCTATTAAAAGAGCATGCATCTCAATATAACCATCTTCACTCACTAAAATGAGAGATCTCTCTTTAAGTACACTTAGTTCAATATATGCAGAAGAATCATATAAGCGTCTTGTACAATCTTCCAAAGAAATCCCCCATGCTTCGTTCAAGAAAAATGCTAGATCAAGAAATACATTCTTCTGTGTGTCATCAAGTCTATCAAAACTCAATTTTAACACATTAAAAATGTCCTTGTGAAGAGTTTGATTTAATTTTTTCATAGCACTTTCCCACCCTTCTTTTCCTCTACCATGAAGAAAGCAACCCAATACTATTAGGGCTAATGGATTTCCATCACAATAGTCCACTACCCACTTTGATAACTCCAAATAGCTTTTTAATGGCACATTTTGCTTAAAAGCTTTCAAGCTAAAGAGATGAAAGGCTTGATGGGGATCCAATTGTGGAACATAATATGTTATTAATACAGAAGTATTCTTAAGCACTTGCTCGTCTCTTGATGTGATAATAATTCTACTTCCTTCCCCGAACCAAAAACATGCTTTGATTAAATCTTCAATTGCTATAGCACTATCCACATCATCAAGCACCAAAAGAATTTTTTTGCGTTGAAGCCTTTCCTTTACAAAAGTGGATCCTAAATTGTAAGTTTTCATATCCTCATCTTTGAATAATTCTTTAAGGCATTTTTTCTGTAATTCATCCAATCTATTGTTTTCTACTTGTTGTCTTACACCTTTAGCAAAGTAAAAAGATTCAAATTGTGCCGTCAACCTGTCAAATACAGCTTTGGCAAGAGTGGTCTTGCCTATACCACCCATGCCCCATATTCCCACAATGCGAGCTCCACTTAGTAACCCTTCAACTTTTTGAATATGATAATCAATCCCAACTAATCCTTCCAAATGAAACGATGACTTGTTATGCAATTTGCTCAAAATGTCTTTGACAATCATTTTGATTAGTTTGGGTTCAGGCCTAACACAAAAGTAAAGTAAAAAAAATGACTATGTGTAATCCCAAAGAAAGAAATCAATAAGTGAAAAATGAGTAGAAGCTACCTGATATTCTTTGAATCCCACCCAGATAGATTTGTTGACCGCATCAAAGCATTTTTCCACTCTTGAACTCTTTCTTGGTTGTGCTTAAATCTCTGCTTAAGCTTAGCAAATCCATCACCAAAACTATCATTTTGTTTGCGAACATTGGATGGATCTACATTGTAGAAAATAGGGATGACAATTCTATCATATTGATCCTTACATTTCATAATATGAACAAGCTCATCCATACACCACGGGGAAGAAGCATAATCTTTGGAGAAAATAATCAAAGATATCTCTGATTCTTCTATTGTTTTGAGAAGAATTGGTGAGATATTATCTCCTTTGTGGAGCTTGTGATCCATAAAAGTATGGATGTTTTCATAGCGAAGTGCTTCATAGAGATAACTTGAGAAAGTGTGGCGAGTGTCTTCCCCTCTAAAGCTGAGAAATACGTCATACTTGGTTGCATGAGGAGCAACAATGATATTAGGAGAAGAAACTATGGGAATCGATTCAACATCTTTACAACTACACATGGAAAGAAGTCATGAATAAATATTGGGCTACAAGCACACCATAAAATGAACATTTATAGAAGATGTTACCTATCATCAAGTGGAGAGGTTAATGTGATAGCTATAGAAATTGCTATAGCCAGCAAAATCAACACAGCTTCTATGAGCGTTAAAGCAATTGTTGCATCCATGTTTGGCTTTACCTTCTCACAGGAGGTGATATGGTTTGCTCTTGATTAGCGTGATAACAAGATAAAACAAAAATATTTAGCAAGTGGGACCAAATTACCGAACGATCAACAGCAACTTTATGGACAGTAAGAAAAATAGATATCAAGTTTCAATACAACATGACACATAGTTTTGCTTTTGATGGAATAATAAAGAAAACTAGTTATTAAAGATCAACTCCAAAGCTGCAAGAGATCTTAAAAGAGCATTTTTAAAAAAATATCTTTTGACATCAAAAAAAGTATTTCTTAATTTGTTTTAAAGAAATTATATGGCTTTCCTTTTCATTTGAAATATCACAAAATTCTCTCTTAAAATAATGAACAAATAGGTGTCTTTCTTTTTTTCTCCGGATTTTATATGGAGAGGTTTCTTTTATTAAATAAAATGACGTGTCTGGTTTGTCACGGCCTTGGAAATGTTAATATAGTAGCTAGAAGGTGATAATTCCAGGAGATGATTCCTCCAACTAGCTTCCCAAATGCTAATATATTGGTTAGGTAATTTATTGTCAAAAGAGTTTATTAATAAGGACAATAGCTTGTTTTTATTATAAAAGAAAAAACGTGAGAGGATAGATTCGCAGGATCCAAAACAAATATATGTGTGTGTGGGAATTATAAGTTAGGCTGCGTAGATCTAAAAAATTTTCTCTTGTATTATCTGATGCTTGTTTTGCAATGAATTACAGTACAAATTAAAAAAATAAAAACTATTGAAGTCTCAAGTCTTGTGATAGTTCTATGTGTTGAGAGATTCAGTATTTTAATTTTTTTGAAACTTGTTTTAATTTTTAAAATACAGAAGAGTGGCCGCGAGAGGATGTTGTTGTGGTAGTAAGCAGTAACAGGGCTACATTCATAAGAGTTATAACTTGGACATGAAGCCACAACATACCTATCAACATCCTTGTGCTTTCGTTCGGCTGACATGTTAAAACTTCTAAATTTTCAACTTACCACAATATTTAATTTGCTCAAAATATCATTGACAATCTTTTTCATAAGTTTGGGTTCAGGTCTTGCACACATTTAAGTTTAAAAAAATGATCATGTTTAATATTTGAAGAAAGAAAATATAAGTGAAAAATGTGTAGTAGAAGCTACCTAATATTCTTTGAATCCCACCCAGATAGATTTATTGATAGGATCACAGCATTTTTTTTTTCTTTGTTTACTGAGAGAGAATAAGGAAATTATCATAATAATGAGGATTGTAAAAGAGAAAATAAGAAAATTAATATTGTAGGAGTAATGAATATGATCATAGAAGAGAGAGAATGTGAGAAGTATGGGTAATTAATTAAGTAAGGCAAAATGAGAATGTAACAGACAAAAATTAACAAATTTTATGAATGTTTTTTATAAATAAGAATGGGGCACGTGTAACAGTTGTTTCTTATTATTAACTCTTAGAAATTAATTAATAATATTCTAGTACATTTTGTTCTCTTTTTAACTATTTTTGGATTTAAAATTATGCATAGAAAGAGATTATAAAAGAAAATATGCATATAAAACTATCAAGCTAAAGTTGAAGAAATTTTTGTTTAGAACCATATATTTTGTACTTTATTTCAAAGAAAAAGTGAGAACTTATGAATCCTCTTTTTTGTAGGAGAACAGAGACAAATTGGAAAGCTTTATAAGAACCAAAGAACAAAGCTTGTAGCAGCAAAGATCAAAGAGAGAACAGCTCATGAAACTATGAAGAAAAGCCAACAAGACATTCTCTAAAGCAAACAAGACTTAATGAGGGAAAGAGTTTATTCCATGGTAGTCAAAATCACGCTTTAAGCGCAAAAAACGCCGCTTTTACGTTTTTTTCCGAGCAAAACGCGTTACGTGGTGGAAAAAACGTTCCAGGAGTAAAAACGTAAAAAGCGCCGCGTAAAAACGTAAAAGCGTAAAAACGGCGAGTTTTTGCAAAAAAAACACAGTTTTTATTAAGGGACTTAAGTGAAAGCTTTAAAAGTTCTGGAGAGGGACTAAAGGGAGAATTTTCAAACTATTTTGGGGTAGAACTGAAATTTCAAAAACATCAAGGTCCTTTTCTGTAATTAATAAATAAAGACCATTTTACCCCTAATTACACTTAATTCAATACAAATGTTCCTAACTCAACTTAGTACTAAATCATACAATAATGTCCCAGAAAATACATTAAAAATCCCAATTTAATCATGTAAAATCATATAAAAAATATGGTTTGATCAATGACAATGTTAGACATTTTGATTGATATTGCATTGATCAGTATATGTGTGTATGATGGCAAGTACCTTACTTTTCTCGAATTTTTTTTATATACATATGCAAGTAAAAACTCCGTTTTATTTTACGATTTTTCATTCTCCTTCCGTTTTTAGGTAAAAACTATGTTTTTACTACCTTGGTTTATTCTGTCATATGCTTCAGCCAACAACACAATTAGCGAAGCTAACGGGGATTTGCACTAGAAAAAGCTTACTGTGTCATATGCTTCAACCAACATGATGTTAGCCGAAGCTAAAGGGGATCCGAAATCCCTGTGTCATTGGCGTATTAAATTGTTATCTGAATATGACAAGCAATAATTTTTGAAGTAGATGAACCCAAACCAACCGCATGAAAGACGAGCAAGCCGTTGAATTATAAGAAATCATATTTTGAAACATGGCAATATGAAATCTTATGTGAAACAATTGTTCTTAAAAACAACTTAATAAATTAAACAAAGAAGGAAAAGGATCGTAAGACTAAACAAATTTTTTTTAGTAACTTATATCATAGTGTATTGATAAACTAATTTAATAAAAAATTTGAATAGCATGAATAATAAATAAATAAATTCTACAAAAAAGATAACCTAGTGAAAATTTAAACTAAATAGACTTTATCTCACCGAAACAATATTTATGCATAACTAAGCACACCATCCACACAAAATAGTAAAATGGGTTCAACTTGTCAAAGTGGCAGGTGCATTTAACAACATATTCAAAAAATTGTTGATTATCTAAAAAAAGCTACAAAGGATTTTAAGGTTTATGAAGCTAATAAAAGCTTGATCATGATTGATTTGAGACAACAACAGAAAAAATGATGAAAACAAATAAAATTTGCTACCTCAGATGGTTGCAGAATTTTGTTCTGCACACGAACCCTAAAAACTCAGATAAAGATATCGGAAAACAGTAAATAGAAGGGACGAAGCAAGTGGAATAAAAAAAGAGAAGAAACTAAGCATAAGCCTCGATATGTGAAGGAAAGATAGTTCACAAAGATCTCAAAAATGTCAGCTTTGGGATCTGCAGAGACTTCCTCCTTTTCCAAACAGTTCTTAAAACAAATGAAGATTTAAGTAACAGATCAAGTCCAGCCATATATTTGAAGGTTATGGGACTTAGCTTTTCAGAGGTAAAAGTATAAAAAAATTTCAAATGATTAGAAGAAAACATAAAAAATCTTATGCAGAATTTTTCTGTGAAAAATGAAGCCAAAACAGAAGAAGCATGATGGATCGATGGGGATGAATCAAGCAAAAGAGAAGAAATAACCTGGATCGATGGGTATGGAAGCGAAAAAGAAATAGCTCCCACAAGCAAAGGTCTCAAAAAATGGCAAATTTGCAGACTTAGCTCTCTCCTTAAACTCAGTTTCAGTCTCTAATTCCCCTTTCTGAGCTGATCGGTTGTGGAGATAACTCCAAAGGCTGGCCCCACCAAGTTGAAGTTTTTGTTTAATACAAAAATTTTAGGAGTGGATTATTAAGTCGAAGTTAATAAATCAGTGGGTACTTATCTGATGTACTACTGGTTAAGGTAATTTGTGTGGGGATATAGTTCCTTGCCAAGAAATATTGGTTAGGTAATTTTTCTGGGGATAAAAAAAGGCAATAACTTGTTTTTAATTATATGGAAAACGCGTGAGAGGATATATTCGCAAGACTTGGCAACAAAATATTATTAGTCAACTAGGTTTTTCCTAGGATGCTGCAGAAAAAAAAATTATAGTTTTATATATCTTTTCAGTTTTACAATTTTTATAACTACGTTGATGAAACTTACGACTTCAGAAATCAAACCAAAGAATTCTGATCCTTCAAAAGAATGAAATGCCAAAAAAAAAAAAAAATGAAGAGTCCTCTATTATTTTTTAGCAGAGGAATTCCTTGTAATTTACAAAGTGCACGGGAACAGTAAATGCTAAGGTAACTAAACACATGCATATCATGAGCTTGAAAATTCTCTAAGGTTGTAAATAATAATATTTTAAGATTTTGAAGAAGTGATTTTGGTGTAGAAATATAATTGTGTACAGATAATAAGTTGGTGTGTGGCTAAGCCATCTTCAACCCAAGAACAACTTCAAGCAGACTTGGATTACGCTTGTTCCCAACCACATGTTAACTGTAGCAATCTTGTTCCTTGTTCTTTTCCAGATTCAAAGGCTCATCGTGCCTCTTTCGCCATGAATCTCTACTTTCAAAACTTTGGAAGAGATCCTCACACCTGTGACTTCAAACACACTGCTCTTATTGCCTCCTCTGATCCCAGTAATTAATTAAGCCATTCATATGTGTATGTATGCATGCTTGATGTGTGGATCTACATGTCTGTGTGTGTGTGTGGATAATTATATATTATACCATAATAACATTGTTAAGAACTCATTGATTTCTTTCTTGTTAACTAAGGTAATTAGAGAAATATTATAAGGAGAAAGACGAAGAATTATGTATATTATTCATATAAGAGTAACATCCTCGTACAAAAAATGCATGCATCAATGTAGTATATCAATGTCAATTAGAAAGAAGAACCTCCAAGAGCTGCCTTCTTCCTGGGAACGAGTGGAGTTAATTATGAGTAACTCATCCCTCCAAAAACACGGGAAAAGAATTTTGGAGGTTATACCCATCCTTTCCTCGTCGGTTCATCTAAAGGAATCACCTACCTCAAAGAAAACCCAGATATCAATGTAGTGTCTGGTGTCACATGCAGCCACTTTATCATTGTACGTAAAAAAGGAAGAGGGACTTACATCATGCTCATCTAGTGGTAAAGCATCAGATGGTAACTCATAGATTGACAAAGAGGTAAAAAATCGGTGGCAATATCAAAACAAACTGTGACAGTGGTATCTGAAACACCATGCCAGGAAAGTTTTCTATTAGCACAAACAACCTCTTTAGATGTTATACGAGTGTTTGCTAAACCTGTAATTCAAAACGCTTCCATGTATTAGTATTCAATGTATATACTTGAGCGCAGGCAACATTAAGATTGGCCTCTTCATCCCAATGATCCAAATCCGCACTAACTTGTAATCTTTAGTCACATCAGTGAATCCAAAGTCCACGCAACACAGAAAACTGTCGTCATCTCCTGGATGACACACTTCTCTTACCTCATTATTAGAGGGGTTTCAGAATATAGTTGAAACATCATACGATCTTTATTAGTTCCAAGCTCTACGGACAGAACCCCATTGCAGGACCCAATAAAAATCCAATTTCGTGCGCCGTACTTATAATTTCTGTAATCTTCATCCGATCATTTGTAATATCCCCAATTTTTATATAAATTAATCAACGGAATACAAGAATTTTCACCAAGTAATAGTTAATGGCATATTATTTTTTTGATAAGATAAATTAATTTTTGAAATAATAATAATAATAATGAGAAATTATTTGAAAAGGGTTATGGATAATTTAAGATAGGTAATGTTAAAGGAGCTAAAAATATTTTTCCTCATTATTTCTCTAATTTTAGTCAAATAAAAGGAGGAGAAAAATTCTAATGAAAATTAGTGGGTTGAGACATGATTTACACACATAATTTTTTTTAATGTTTCCCAACATACCTAACGTGATGAGAAGTCTAAGGAAATGGGAATGGATATTTTTTTTTCCAATACTCCGTAGCATCATCAGATATGAAAGAGAGATGTGATCACATAACAATCCAATACAAATTAATGAAGAGAAAAGAATTGAGCACGTCATTCAAGCAAGGCAAGCAACATTCAAACTATTTCTTCAGTAATTTCCATGTGCAAGACGTGAAAGAAAGGTTCAAAGCAAAGTTATTAAAAACGAGTTTTTATCTGAAAATGGAAAGAGAATGAAAAATCGTAAAACATAAAATCGTAATGTAGTAAAATCGTAAAAATTTAAAAGCGTTTGAAAAATTAGTAAAATCATTTTAATAAAAAAAATTATAAAAACATAAAAATATAGTGATAAATCAAATTTTTAAGACCCATACATCAAAGCAAATGGGAATAGTAATAATAATAATACTTTCCACTCCTTGAAAACCGCCGGCTCTGAAAAGTAAATAATGGGACCACATTGATTAAAGAAGGGAGGAAGTGGTGTGCATGGGAACCAAGGCAAAAATCAAACACAAAAATATTTCCATGCGCCGGATGTGGGAGAAAGAGAGACGGAGGGATGTGATAGATGAGACTTTTAATTAATGAAGGAGAGAAAAGTATGATGACGTGGGGGCAAGCGATGCACATAACTTTTCTTCTAATGCTTCCTTAAGCATCTGTACGTGTGGAAGAAGCAAAATAGAATGAAGGAGAGAAAAGTATGATCACGTGTGGGGGCAAGAGATGGACTCATGGACATAACTTTTCTCCTAATGCTTCCTTAAGCATCTGTACGTGTGGAAGAAGCAAAATAGAAACAAGGAGAGAAAAGTATGATCACGTGGGGGCAAGAGATGGACATAACTTTTCTTCTAATGCTTCCTTAAGCATCTGTACGTGTGGAAGAAGCAAAATAGGATAAGGAAAAAAAAAGTCCAATATTCAATTCTTCTTATATCTGTATTTTTAATGTAGAAATATTACTAAAAATAAGAATCTGTATAGTCAATATGCATAATCTGTAACCATACCACTCTGATCCTATTTATAAGTTCACTTTGATCAAATCTCACATATCAGGAAAAGTTAGTTGACACAATGATTATGGGGTAAATTTTCAACTTTGCCCTCATTTATGATTGAGTATTTTTTTACTGTTTCTTCTCTCTCTATCTTTATGAGTACAATTAATATGTGTAATACCCCAAAATTATTATTTCTCATAAATACAATATTTTGGTTGATGGCACCTATTTTAAATAGGTGAATATGTGGTTTCAAATTTTGAGATATATTTCTTCTATCTATTAGATTATTTTTCCTTAGAATTTAAGGTAGCCAATGTTTTATTTTTCTAAAATTTTGTTTGGAATCATAAAATACCATAAAAATACAAACAATTCCGAAATTAAATTAAGGTTCTTATAGGACCGAAAGAGAGCAAGGAAATGTTAGGAAAATACATTAATCAAATTAGGGAAAATAATAAAAATTAGTAGACACTTAGATTTTCACTAAACTAAATGATTATATAAATTGTCATAATTAATCAAGGGATTAACTAAAGGAGATTTAAGTCTCAAAATTCATAATTTATTAAGGAACTAAGTTATCTAAAACCCTAGAACTAATACCCAGCTCATATTAATTCATAAAAAGCTATAAAGAGTTATCAAAACACTTGGACACATAAGAGGCAATTACCAATAATTAGTAAGCAACTAAATTACACTAATAAAATATTTAGATAATTATTTACATTTAATATTAATATTCATCAATTAAGGGTATATTAAGCTAATTAAAGGTCAAAGACCAATAAGAGGTTGGGATTAGTATGAAATAGATTACCAATGATCATAAACTACTCTAAAAGTCAACAAAACAATAATCAAGGGACAATTAAGCTTTTGATTAAGATGTTAATCAAGTTTTGAAAAGTCAATAATCTTAACTAATATCAAGGGCCAAGATTTTACCACATAAAGCTAAATCCTAAGGCCTAGATTAAGCATCATAAAGCATAATCCTTGTGAAGAAAAAATCAACAAGTAAGAGTCTTTCTTCTAGATACTATGAGATAATTGAAAAGCTAAATTGAAGAGCAATTGGGAGTGCATATACGGTTTTGTTAAAGGAAGAGAAAAGAGTGATAAAGCATAAAATAGCTTTTGAAAAGTCAAAGTTAGCAACTAGCCAAGCTTTACACATGGGATACTTTGAAAATGAAAAAGCATATTTCATGGCTAGGAGTGCACGGTTTTTGCTGAAAAAGGAGAAGGGAATTTGATAATTAAATCAAAGATAATACATTAAAGCAAACATTAAATACAATGAAGACTTCTAAGCCATAATAGAAGAGGATAAAAAGTGAAAATGGAAGAGGATAAAAAGTGAAGTGGAAGAAGATAATGTACTAATGGAAGAGGATAAATAAAATAAGTCAAGTTGGCAACCAATGAGAAAATAGATAATTAGAATAACTAAATTGGTTTATAAAAATAATTCTACATAAAAGCTAATGAAACCTATACAAATTAAATTATACCTTGAAATTCATGAACTAAGTATTCAAACTAAGTAGAGATTCATAACAAGCATAAATCAAGCATGGAAACAAGGATAACCAAAGTCATTTTCATAATTGTTTAGGAAATGGAATCAATAGAAAAGATAGGCAAAATTGGTCTCAAAATGAAGCTAAAAATTTCTAGAGTTCAAAACCAATAAGAGAGCCTCCACATGCAACTAATAGGATCATCAAAATAGGGAAAAAAAACTGAAAATTAAGGGGGGGCACGGTTTTTGGCAATTTTGTAAGGGAAGGAACAGCAAAAGAATGATTTAATGAGTCATAGACCTAAGACTAAATGAGTCACCACTCTAAGGGATGAATCACAAGCTCTATGAATGAATCATCACCCTAAACAAGCATGAGTCATTAGCCTAGAGATGAGTCACAACCCTAAACCATGAGTCATGTATCTAGTGGAAGACTTTCAAGGCTTTGGAAGAGGATAAGATGATGTAAGGGACGATATAGGGAGGGGTATTATGAGTCTTTTTGCACATGGAGCCTCTACTATAAATAGGACCCTTTGCTCTTCACAATCCTCACCAATTCACAAGCAACAACATCTGAAATATAGAGAGAAAGTGAGTGTGAGAGCTTTGGAGAAAGGAAGAGCAAAGTTCTAGGTAAGTTCTTGAGCTCTAGCTTTTAAGTTTTTAGTTATTTTGTAGTTTAATCTTTAAATTCTTTAGATATAGTTGTTTTTATGTTTTCTGAGTTTAAAATTGGTTTTATTTCGAAAAAATAGTGAAGAAAGGGTTTTAGCAAAAATTCCGAAAGAGAAACACCGAAGTAACGAAGTTCTGGCGAAATTTCATCGGTTCTGAAATTTCTGAGTCAGTCATAGAAATGCTATTATTTTATGTTGAAAACATGGCTGAAAAATTATGGAAAAATTCATGGTGAAAATAGACAGATAGGGATTTTTAAATATGTAAAGAACATGTCCAAATGATTTCTGTATAGGGAGATAAAAATTCCCAAAGTCAGGGCTATGAATTCCTTGAAAATTCTGGACAGATGTTCAAAACTAAAAACCTGGGAATAAACCGTGGAATCTGGGAAAAGGCTATTATTTTTTCTTCAAACTAGACATCCTAAGGATTCTGAAGAATTTTACGGATCCTCGTTTCGATTTTTCTAGAATTAGTTATGAGTTTTTCAAAGTTAGGCGAAATTCTGCCCAAATTTGCACCAGCGTTTTTCTCAAAATAATAAAGGAAAATAATTAATTTATAAATCCACCAGGGGTAAAATAGTCATTTGTGGCTAGGACATCTATTGGGATATTGGTTGAGAATTAATAAATACAATACTATCCTCATAGGAAATCTGTGATCGCTTCGCAACCAACCACGTACCGTGAACACCGATAAAAGTATGGACACGTATTTTAACCTTAACTCTTGTGCTTATTATCTTCTTGTATGGGATAGATATGTTCATAGACCATGACTCTGTTTTAAAAAGAATTGTACATACAGCATTACACGGGTTATGGCATGATAATACCGTAAAGTTTTCCTAACGCTGAGGACGCGATAGGCCATCGTGGCACTAGAGAGAGTGCAGACTATATAGAAAAAAAAAGAGAAATGATGAATATGCAATGGCTGTGTTTTTGATATACGATAATTGTTGTTATGTCATGAATATCTGTCATATATATTTGTACATAAGCATGAGGTTAACCGTTACCTGAGGTTCAATAATTGAACCTCAGCTCATAGTCTCAGATACTGGTAGAACCCGGGATAGGAACAAGGATAAATAGCACACGAGAAGACACAGGCAGAGAAGATAGTTATGGGTTATTTTAAATATTCAGAAAATTGTACCATTGTAATAGCCACCAGACTCAACAACAGGGAATGTATATCAGATACTCGCTCTTTTAAATTATTCTGATGCTCTACTCTGATTGAAATATTTCGAAAACGGATTTTGAAAATGAGGATGTTACAATATGGGTAAAATTGTCACAATCTCATTTATTTCTGAAACTGAACTTATAAATAGGACCAATTTTTTTTTGTCAAACTGGACTTATAAATAGGACCAGAGTGGTACAATATTACTGCATTAAGAAGAAAAACTAGTAAAAACTCACAAGACTGTCGAAAATAATAATGAACTATGCAGAAATCCGGACCCAACTTTTGTTAACTTTCGTTGTATCCTTAAGACAATTTTGCTCCTTCAATACGGATGCCGAAGGTTTTCTAAGCAATTGCCTCCCAGGATAGAGTGGATTATTTATCTCCAGAAAGATGGCTCTGTTATCTGAAGCCGAAGTGAATCCAACGAGTCTGCTTTCGGAACACACAGAATGTATATGTAGTATGCAGAGAGAGTGTATGTATTAGAAAAACGAGATTGTTTTTCTGCCATACGCATCTCTATTTATAGACAATGAAATGATCAAATGGAGTCTCCTCAATAAACCGACGCGACTGTCGGTGGTGAACCGACACGACTTCTTATTCATATCCCATCGATCTAAATAAAAATCCAACAATAACTACCCTGCACCCGGACGTGAGAAGAAGAATAGGGTGATTGGACAATAGGCATTAATGAAGTAAGGAGGGGGCTGATGCACATGGTACGGTTGAGGGAAAAGAAATAAAAATAAATCACACTATATCTTCATTAATTCCCAGCGGACTAAAAAAAAAGAGATATTCCATTACGTAAGTCGCAGGACGTATCTGAGGGTGAGAGGAAACTGAAAATTTTTTTTAGGAGCTTCCCAAACCGTCGACCAAGAGAAAGAGATCAAAGGAAACATACCCAAAAAAAAAAAAAAAATCCTAGATTTCCCTAGAATAGTGAGGAGAGATCCAACGACAAGCTTGGACATCTATTTAAGGGACTCAACACTTTCTTTTTAGGTGGCGGTCGGACGCATTAAGAAGAGAAGAAAGTGATCAAAGATTGAGAAGAAGACATAGGGAGAGCCAAACAACACGTCCCAAAGGAAGGTAAGGACTTTAAATATTTATTCCACGTTCTTCTATTTTCTTTTTGGAAGTTCAAATTTTGAAGGAAAACTCCTTCCATGTTCTGTGAAGGTTAAGGACGAAAAGAAGGAAGAAGGAACTGTGAGAATCAAGTTTTTTTTAGTTGGTGGATTACTCATAGCAAGTAAGTCATGGTTCTAACTACCTTATAAATTCATTGTTGCCAAGTTGGAAATGGTAGTATTTTGTGAGATGGGTTTGAGTATTGAATCAAAATGATTGGATGAAAAATCAACTTATGATGTAAGGAAAAAGTGATTGAATGCTAATGAAAGCTTGTTACAAGGACGTGAGGTAACTGCGTGATTGTTGGAGTAATTAATGCCTTCCATGTACGGGAACTTAAAGATTTATGTATGATGGAGGGAGACTTATTTTTTAGTCATCTAAATATTTTAGAAGAGTTACTTATAATTATAATTTGGTTATTTTAGGGTTACTTTGATTTTGTGCACCAGAGGAAAATTTTACTAATAATTGTGGTCAGCTACCACGTAGTAACCTTAATCCTCATATGTTCTGTATTTTTTTGTATGTTTGCTTTTCCATGATTGTGGACCTGTGACTCCTGAAAAGAGACATGCATTTGTGTGCATTCAGTGTGATCTGAGTTCGGAGCTCGACTACTGTGTTTTTCCTGGTGCTGTGGATCCGGGCCCTGCTTTGTTGAGCAATCCTGCGTTTGTTTCTAGGACATGTGGTCCTTCCACAGTTTAACACGGTATACTTGGTATGTTGTATTTGTGTTACTGCGCATTTGTTACTGAATGCTATTATTTGATGTTTTCCTGATTATAGTTACATACATACACTGTTTATGCATTACATATGAAATTAATAGTTACTCTGGGATTTATCCTTGAATCCCAGATTTTTGTAAAGCTTTAGGAAGTACAACGAGGGTTATATCTGGAGAGAAGGGTAAGACTGTTGGGCAAGAGTAGTTGGAGTTGAAGGTGGCGGAGGAAATCTATTTTGTGATTTACTTTGAGATTGGATGACTGTATATTATTTTGGCCTTTTTGGTATTGATGGATGACTGTATAATTAACCCTACTATATTTTGTTACTTACTTTTAGTTATACTAGTATTGTCTGAAATTTAACTGGGAAATGCTCTGCTGGGATTAAACTTTGATGCGTGTTAATAAATAGTAATTATATAATATATGGTAATTATTAAAAAGGAATCCTTCTATCCACCAACCGAAAGGGCGAGGTCAATAAGGGTGTTACATCATTATGCAAACTCAAACATCTATGTCTGTGGCTGTCACCGTACCCATGGATTAAGTGGAATGTTAAGTACTTAGTAATAAGTACACTATAATCTAGAATGTTAAAAAAAAAACCATGGACTTAATTACCCATAAGTCCTAATGACAACCGAAGCACAAGCAGTAACAAGTTTCAGAATAAAGAATGAAAACACCTTATTGGCCCACTTGTCATTAGGACTTATTGGTATATAAGTTCTTTATTTGGGACCTCATTATAATTCTTTGTATAATTATGATTAATATGTTATTATATATTTTCGTATTACACCATATCTAAGGTGAAATTTCTTTTAATTTGCATTTAGTTGTCTTTCAATTAATTACCTTTTTTTCTTACTGTTAATTACCATTCCTCTCTTATGAGTTATGTGAATCAATATACGAATTTATCATCATATATTGATACATTGAATGGAATAATCATTTTAATTAAATGGGGTATTATCAAATTAGCTTAATCAATCTGATCTGTTATGTCCAAGAATAGGATCTGGCTAGCCCTAATGGACTAGCATGTTTGATATTGATTGAATTGGACATGACCTAGGAACAATGGTTAGGGCCTATGTACCATGTAGAGGGATCAAAGTTTACGTAGTTCGAGACACCAATAGGCGTTTAGCCAAAGGGGTGGTGTGTATGCTCTGTGACGGTTGAATTGTAAATAGCCAGAAAGAGCTTAGAATGTGTGCATTTTAGGGTTTGACCTAAGTATTTATAAAGTGTACCTTAGGTTGATATGGGCCTATGTGATCCATAGCCCAAGTATCGTAACTGCCAGATCTATATGAAGATCTTCAAGGCTTATAGATAAGATAGGATCCTCCTTCATTATAGATAGATCATAATATGTAGAATATTCCCTATTGGACCATACTGCTATTGGGCCTAATATAGGTCTGTAACAGTTGCCCCCCAACCCGATAGTCCAGATCTCTGGGTTGCCTATAAATGGAGCTATATACCCAAGAGGGTGGGTGAATTGGGTATTCTTAAAAATTTTTCAGTAAGAGCTCTGTTTTTAAACAATAAAAACAGAGGTGAACAGAGTGAGGGAAGAGATAGCTGAATACAAAGATTTATACTGGTTCGGTCCTAACAACTTTGACCTACATCCAGTCCCCAGACTCTCTGGGATTTTCCACTATATCAATTATTACACACTCTGCACTTAAGAAGTGATTCTCTCACTAGAACTCACTCCCCTTTACAAGTTGTAATCAATGACCTTCCCAATCACCAAGTCCCCTTGACTTGTGATTCTTTACAATAAATAAATTTCAAAGATAAACTCTCACTAAGAGCAAATATTGATAAACACTGAAGCTCTTTGTATCAAAACATACTCTACAAATGAAAAACTGAAGAAATAAATGTAGACTTGAATGTAGTTCGTTTTCAGTAGTTGTAGTTGTTGTGAATACTTGAATGCTCTTCTATTTATACTCAGAGATCATTAAATGCCCGTTGCTTTCCCAATAGATCTGTTGGAGAAGTTCTGCCAAGGTTAGGAAATGGTTTAGGCATCTTCTCTCTCTAATTTCCACTTAATCCAGCTGGCTAGATGATTAGAGTTGACTCTCTGCGAATTAATCCGTTAGAGGAAAGGTTGCTTGTTGTAGAAATCAATCTTTAATGCTTTGCAACCGTGTACAGATGGATTGGCCAGAAAGGTGCAATTGTCTGGACATAGTATTTAATGTTCTGAACTGCTTTTTGCTTTATACTTTAACCCTTCAAAAAACTTTCTTTAAACTATCTGAAATTCACTAACAAAGTCATTAAACATAGCTAGGAATATCAGAAAATAATATTGGAAAGTATTAAGATCAAACAAGAATGTTTTCTGAAATCGTCAGATTTGAATTTCTGAACCAGCGTCACGAACTTGAGCTTAGTTCTTGCAGGCTCGAGTTTAGAGCTTCAGTATGTAAAGGCGCTTAAGGTTTAAAAACATAGAAAATGGAGGTTTGAAATCTAAACCTGAGGTTCACAACTCATTGAAAAGTCACATTGCTCTCGGGTTGATTTGAACTCGAGTTTGTAAGTATGAACTCGAGGTTCCTTCATCCAGAGAGGAATGTTGCAATTTTGAGTTCTGGAGAGTTTGAGACTAAGAGGCAAACTCAAGTCCATTAGTGACAGGCTCGAGCTTGACACTGTTCAAGTCAGAACATAGTTCTAGATTTCAAAGGGCAAACCTGAGGTTTCCAATGCAAACTCTAAAGTTTTCTCAAGTTAAAAAAGTCCTTTACTCTCTGTAAGGTTTAGGCTCGAGTTTGCAATGTTAGGCTCGGGTTTGACACTGTTTAAATCAAAACTTGGTTAAATCTTTAAAAAGCGCAAACCTGAGGTTTTTAGGGCAAACTCTAGAGTTTTCTCAAGTTGAAAACTTCTTTGCTCTCTGTAAGGTTTGAACTCGAGCTTGAAATCTTAGGCTTGAGTTTGTTCAACTTTGAAAAACTCTAAGTGTTTTTGGCCTGAATTAAACTGGAGGTTTGTAAACTAAGTCTCAGATTTACTTTGGTTGAAAGACTTTGAAAGGGTGTAAACTCGAGCTTGCAATGATGAACTCAAGTTTATAAGCTCTTAAAATTTTTCAAACTGGAAAATTTTACTCTAAATAAAATAGTGCAGAGTTTGTGAAGGTCTTTTAATTTGAAATATTCTTCCCACCAGAGATGAACTCGAGTTTGTCATAACAGGCTCGAGTTCACAGGTTATGTAAACCTTGAAAGATTTTCTTTGGAGGTTGCAAACTTGAGGTTTGAAGAAAGAGGTGTAGGGTTTTAAAATGTTTTCAAAACAAAATCCTCTCTGCCACTGGTGAACTCGAGCTTGCTAATATGAACTCGAGTTCACACAAAGCTTTTGAAACTTTTGGAAAACTCTTAAGTTTTAAACTTCAGGTTCAATCTCGAGTTTGAGAGTTAAAGTGGCAAGTTTATACCCTCTATCAAAGACAGGCTCGAGGTTGCACACAATAGGCTCGAGTTTGTCGCAGACAGAGTGTTTTTAACTTGAAATTGACAAGTTTTAATCCAAACTAAACTTGATCAAAAACATCTCCACATTGTTTACAATTTTTAGTAATCATCAAAACACAGGGAACTAACATTCTCCCCCTTTTTGATGATGACAACACTTGTAAACAACCAATAATTCATAAAATCCAGTTTTGTGTGTGTTTTTGTTATTGATTTTCAATCAGAGCATCAGCAGCAGAAAAATGAGTGCAAAACCAAGGTATGTATAAAACTTGAACATTCATTAAGATCAAGAAAAAAAAACTATAATTCAAGTAAAGAGTTTCAAAAGCAAATATTCACATTGAAACATACAACTATAAAACAACAGAAAACTTCAGAAACAGAAAAAAAAAAATGAACAAGAAAACAAGAAACAAGCTCCTCATTACTCAGCACTCTTCTCCCCCTTTGTCATCAGCAAAAGAGGGTGGAGATGAGGTGGTTTGGGTAGGCTCGGGCACAGGAGCAAGGTCAAGCTCAGGTTCAGGAGCAGTGGGTGCAGGAACTATGCCAGAAACTGAAGTAGATGCTGCCATGGATTGATTCTTCAAGATCTGATCCATTTTGTCACTTATGCTCATCATGGTGACCAATAGAGTAGAGATGCTGGCGGCTTGGTCATTGATTTGATTCTTCAATGCATCTTGTTCAACCCTAAAGCCCTCTTGAATGTCCACCAAGTCACTATGCTCCTTATTCACTTCAAAAACCAGCTTCCCAACTGCAAGCTCGACACTCTCAATCAAATCAGAAACTACCTTGTCCACAATTTCTTTTACCCTAGTGTCAAAGTCTGTAGGAAGAGATGATTGAGGAGGAGGGGGTGCACTTTGAGCTTCTTGTGCTCACGAGTAAGTGCCTCTGGATCTAGTCGTCCTTGATCTAGCAGGAGCTCTTGATTGATCTGATCTTTCCTCAGGATTAATCCCCATTAGATTCATAATGTGTCTACCAAATTCTGGAGGGTAGACTGGAGGATCATTGGCAGCCAAGTACCAAATTTTTTCATGGAACAGAATCACAGAAACCAGACTAGGGAAGGGAATTTGAGATGTCTGTCTTGATTGAAATGCAAACTTGGACATCTCGTGGAAGAGCCAATGACCAACATGGTGTGGCTGCTTGTCCAAGATGGAAGCAAAGATAGGGAAGTCCTTCTTGGCAAAATGTGTAAAGTTGCCACCCTTTTGCAGAAGATCCCTAGTGTAGATATACCATATAGCTCGATTCCTAGGTGGCATAGCAGCAGGTGTGAAATTCAAAATCTCTAAACCCTCTGGAACAAGCTCATTGGGTCTAAGCAATCTAAATATAGCTTGTTGGTTATATCTGTGAGTTTCAAGAGTTGGAGGATTGGTTATTTGTAAAATAGAGTTTAAGTAGGAAGAGGAAATAGTGATTTTTTGACCCCTAACCTTTGTAACAATCCTCTCCTCTATAAGATTCCCATCTTCATCCACAAGATTGTCAGTTGCATGTGAAAGTAGAAGACTTTCACAAGCTTAGGACTATAGGGAGCTTTAATGGAAATTAGTGTCTCAAATTGTTTTAGCCAGGGACTTAAATCCAAATTGCAGTCTTCCTTAAGTTTAGCTAAGTCAACAGAAACTATTGGACAGAAGGCTTTCTTTTCATCAAATTTTTCTTTAAATTTGGCCCCTTCTTCAGTAGACATCCTACATGGTTCCTCAGAAAATCCACTGGGTATTCTCTTGTGATTGTAAATCTCATACAGAGCAGGAACAGATTGAGATACCTGAGGAGTATCTTGCTCCTATTATTGAGGCGCAGACTGAGCTTTAGCCCTGGGTTGCCCAATAGTGGGAACAGAGTGCACTCCAGCGGTCTTCTTTCTCTTAAATGGTTGTTTTTCCCTCCGAGGTACCTCAGTCTGAGGAGCTTTCCCCTTTCCTAGAGGAACAGGCTCTGGTTCATAACGTTTCTTTGAGCGTTCCTCGTTGATCATGACTCCTTTAGGCCTAGGCGGCAGAGTTTCTGTGTTTTCCCCTTGAACCCCTCTAATCGACTTGTCAATCCCATAGTGCAGGCGAGTTGAGCGAGTCTTCTTCCTCACTGGTCATTCTGGTTTAGTCTGGGAGGAGGATTGGGTTGGTTTAGGGTTTGAATCTTTGGAGGTTGTTTGCTTGGAAGCCATTTTCGCAGAGATTGAAGAGAAGAAGAAGAAAGGTTTAAGGCGAGTTTAGGGCAAAACCGGAGGTTTGAGTGAGGTGAAGAGGAGAAATCAAGTTTCAGAATATATATTAGTCGCGATGAACTCGAGGTTACACTTGTAGGCTCGAGTTCGTCATAAATTTTACTAACCTGGACTTCAAGAGTGTATCTGAGAACTCTTGAACTTCTCTTGTGAACCTGAGGTTCATACTTACAGGCTCGAGTTCATGTCAAACTTTTAAGTGGGTTGCTCTATGCCTGAAATGAACTTGAGGTTGCTCACTTATGGGCTCAAGTTCGTCTAACTTCAGATCCTCATTTCTTCTCTGCCTTGCTCTAGCTCAAGTTCATAAGTGGTAGGCTCGAGTTTGCTTCCCTTTTCAGCAGACTTCAGGATTAAGCATCCTGCATAAAACATATCTAGACACTCCGATGCTTAAGTTAGTAACAATTAATCATCAAAACCTAAACTAACATTGGGTAAGAGAGAGCTTACAGTTCATTGGGATTTACCATTCCCAATTCTCTCCTTATGAAATTAAATTGTTCTTTAGCTAATGGCTTTGTGAGGATGTCTACTAGTTGAAGATGAGTTGGAATGAACATCACCTTGACATCTTTCTTCTGAACATGATCCCTTATGAAATAATGTCTCACATCAATATGCTTGGTCCGAGTGTGTTGAACTGGATTCTTTGCCAAGCTTATTGTGCTTGTGTTGTCACACAGAATTGGGATCTCCTTCAGATTGACTCCCAAGTCAACAAGTTGTTGCTTAAGCCATAATACTTGAGCACAACAACTTGATGCAGCCACATATTCAGCTTCAGTTGATGAGACAGCTACGCTGTTGCTGAACCAAGACACAAGTGAATTGCCAAAGAACTCACATTGGCCACTTGTGCTCTTCCTATTAGTTTTGTAACCGGCATGATCTGAATCTGAGTATGCCACAAAGTGTTTAGGCTAACCTTTAAGGAACCACAGACCCAGTGTCTTGGTGTCTGCAAGATATCTGAAGATCCTCTTCACATGTTTAGCATAAAACTCCTTTGGAGCAGATTGGAACCTTGCACACATCCCCACACTGAATTGGATGTCTGGTTGACTTGCAGTGAGGTAGAGTAATGATCCAATCATTCCTCTATACTTGGTGATGTTGAAGTCTTTTCCATTCTCATCAGCATCCAATGATGTGGTTGTACTCATTGGTGTGTCAGCTCCATTGCAATGGTCCATCCCAAACTTCTTCAGCAGGTCATTGAGATATTTTGTTTGGGAGATGAAGATTCCATCTCTTCTTTGTTTGATTTGCAGCCCAAGGAAGTAGTTGAGCTCTCTCATCATTGACATCTCAAACTCTCCCTGCATAACCTTTGCAAATTCCTCACATAAAGCATCATTAGTAGCACCAAAGATTATGTCATCAACATAAATTTGCACAATTAAAATTTCATTTAACTTATTTCTTTTTATAAACAGTTTTGTGTCAGCTTTTCCTCTGATAAACTCTTGATCAAGAAGAAATTGACTTAATCTCTCATATCAAGCCCTTGGAGCTTGCTTGAGTCCATATAAAGCCTTTTTAAGTCGAAAAACATGATCAGCGTAATGTTCATTTTCAAAAACCAGGAGGTTGTTCAACATACACCTCCTCTTGAATAAAACTATTCAAAAATGCACTTTTAACATCCATTTGAAAAAGTTTGAAACCTTTAACACATGCAAAGGCTAGAAGAACCCTTATAGCTTCCAATCTTGCCACTGGAGCATAAGTTTCTTCATAGTCTATTCCTTCTTCTTGATTGTAACCTTTTGCAACCAATCTTGCCTTATTTCGAACAATGATTGCAGATTCATCACTTTGTTCTTAAATACCCATTTTGTCCCAATAACCGGATGGTCCTTGGGTCTAGGTACTAAGTCTCAAACTTGATTTTTGTCAAATTGATGTAACTCCTCTTGTATAGCTATCACCCAATCATTGTCTGAAAGGGCTTCATCTATTTTAGAGGGTTCTATATGAGAGATAAATGCAGAAAAGGTTACTTCATTCAAAGTGCTATTTCTAGTTCTTACTCCTTGATTTACATCACCTATGACTTGGTCTAAAGGATGATTTCTTATAAATCTCCAAGCTCTAGGCTGAGACTGATCTGGGTTTTCAATAGAGTTTTGAGGATCAGTCTCAAAAACATCTTCAGAATTTTCAGCAGTTGAAGGAGTAGTTTTCGAAAAGAATTGATTTTTGAAAACATTTTCTTCTTCCTCATCTACAGGTTTATCAGATTTATCTTCACTAAACACAACATGAATAGATTCTTCAACAACTTGGGTTCTTGTATTGAAAACTCTATAGGCTTTACTCCTATTGGAATATCCTAGAAATATGTCTATATCAGCTTTTGAATCAAACTTACCCAAATTTTCCTTACCATTAATGTGCACATAGCACTTACATCCAAAGATATGTAGATGACTCAAGTTGGGTTTCCTTCCTTTGTACAATTCATATGGAGTTTTGTTCAACTTCTTTCAAAGATATGCCCGATTTGAGATGTAGCAAGCAGTGCTCATTGCATCAGCCCAAAACACTTGGGAAGTATTGTTCTCATTTAGCATAGCTCTTGCCATCTCGGTGAGGACTCGATTTTTCCTTTCTACAACACCATTTTGTTGAGGAGTCCATGGGGCTGAGAAGTTGTGGTCTATCCCCATGCTATCACAGAACTCAACAAATGCATTGTTTTTGAATTCTCCTCCATGGTCAGTTCTGATTCCTGAAATAGACACACCTTTCTCGTTTTGGACCTTTTTGGCAAACACAACAAACTGATCAAATGTTTCATCTTTTGATGACAAAAATATGGTCCAACAAAATCTAGAGAAATCATCTACAATAACCAATGTGTACAAATTACCACCAAGGCTCCTCACCCTTGCTGGACCAACAAGATCCATATACAGTAATTGTAGTGGTCTATTGGTAGATATTTCATTTTTGGGTTTGAAAGATGATTTAGTTTGTTTCCCTTTTTGGCATGCATCACAAATCAAATCATTTTTAAAACTAAATTTGGGAATGCCAATCACCAAATCCTTTTTGAGCAACTTATCAACCTGAGACATGTGAACATGAGCTAATCGCTTGTGCCACAACCAGCTCTCATTCAAATTGCTTACAAAACATTTTTCAAAAGCTGAAGCATTACTAGAGAGGTTAAGAGTGTAACAATTGCCATCTCTAGGTGCTCTAAATAAAGCTTTTGATTTGAAATTTTCTAAAGGGAGAAGATCCTTTTTCACAATCAAGCATTCATCAGAATCAAAGATAACTAAGTTACCCTTGTCGGTGCTTTGACTTACACTGAGAAGGTTGTGACATAATCCTTCCACGAGGTAGACATCTTTAATGAGTGGTCCTTCATTGTTACCAATCTCACCAATCCCAGCAATCTTTCCAGATTAATCCCCACCAAAGGTCACCTTGCCACCTACCTTAGGCTTGATTGAGAGAAATTTGGATTTGTCTCCCGTCATATGTCTAGAGCATCCACTGTCAATGTACCATTTGTTGGGCTTTGATGCTTTAAGACATACCTGCAAATCACAGAGGATCAAGTCTTAGGTACCCATCTTTTCTTGGGTCCTTTGGGGTTAGATCAGACCATGAGAACATAAGTTCCTTTGGTTACCCATTGATAATTCCCAGCAGGTTTAACTTTTCTTTCTTTCTTATGAAAACAAGATGAAGTTGTATAACCTTTCCTATTACAATAGTTATGATATGCAAAGGGATTAGAAGAATGGACTGATTTTGTAAAATAATTCATGTATGATTTTTCACCATTCTTCTTTTTACCTTTCTTCTTGTCGAAATCTGGTTTGTAACCTATGCCTGATCTATCATTTATAAATCTTTGTTGTTTCAAAATCACATCGAGCATTTCACTTCCCTTAGTGAATTTTTCGAGTGCTTTAGTAAGATGTGAATTCTTTTGCTTCAGATTAGGGCACTCTTGACAAACCAAGATTTCAGGAGAAGAAAGTTTTTCAACTTGCAGTTCAAGAGTAAGGATTTTCTTTTTCAAAGCAAGATATTTTTCAACAAGTTTTTCAAATTCCAATTGCACAAGATTATATTTAGCAAATACTTCATCATAGGAAGGTTGAGATTCAAATACCTCACTATCATCTTGTTGTTCTTGAGCAACCAGGCATATGTTTGCTTTTTCTTCTTCTTCAGCTTCATCTTCATCGGATGAGCTATCTCCCCATATGGCTGAAACATATGCCTTCTTTTTGAACTTATTAAATTTCTTCTTTTCCTTCTCTTGATTCTTCAACTGAGGACATTTTGATTTGATATGACCGGGCTATTCGCATTCGTAACATATGATAGGCTTCTTTGATTCAAAGCTGGAACTCCCTTTGTGGAACTTTCTGAAGCCTTGGTCCTTTTTGTAGAACTTTTTGAATCTCTGGACCAGCATGCCTATCTCCTCATCCTCGTTTTCTTCTTCCTCGTCTGAATCTTTGTCTTCTCTTGCAGTCTTGAGAGCGATGCCTTTGTTTTTGCTGTGAACTTCATCAAGTCCCTTCTTGAACTTGAACTTGAGCTTGGCCTCATACTCAGAAAGACTACCAAAGAGAGCAGCCACGGATGCCATTGAATCTCCTCTAGCTTCCTCAATGGCGGTGACTTTGGCTTCCCATTCTTTGTTGAGGATGTTCAGAATTTTCCTCACTTGGACAGTTTGATCGTACTCTTTACCCAGAGCAGCAAGTTGTTTAATTAGATGAGTGAATCTCAGCTGAAATTCACCGATTGATTCTCCAAGCTTCATGCGCATGAGATCATATTCTGTCATAAGAGTATTGACACGATTCTGCTTCACCCCAGTTGTACCTTCATGAGCAATCTCCAAGGCATTCCACATGGCTTTAGCAGATGGTAGAGTGCAAACGCAGGAAAAATTCTTGTTGGCTTAGTGCACTCTGTAGAACAAGAACGGCTTTACTATTGAGTGTAACATTTCTTTTGTCATTGTCATCATAATCCTCCTCTAGCTTCATGACTCTTACACCATCTTCAAGAGTTGTGGACATATAATCACCTCTTTCAAATACTCTCCACAGACCATACTCTGTAGTATTTACAAAAACTTTGAACTTCGCTTTCCAGAAGGAGTAGTACTCTCCATTGAAGCCAGGAGGTCTGTTGATAAAGGTTCCATCAGGAAGAATGCCTTCCATATTGATCTTATCTCGAGATGTGAAGCTCATTTGAGATAACCAGGCTCTGATACCAAATGTAAATGGAGCTATATACCCAAGATAGGGGGTGAATTTGGTATTCTTAAAAAATTTTCGGTAAGAGCTGTGTTTTTAAACAATAAAAATAAAGGTGGACAGAGTAAGGGAAGAGATAGCTGAATACAAAGATTTATACTGGTTCGGTCCTAACAACTTTGACCTACATCCAGTCCCCAGACTCTCTGGGATTTTCCACTATATCAATTATTACACACTCTGCACTTAAGAAGTGATTCTCTCACTAGAACTCACTCCCCCTTACAAGTTGTAATCAATGACCTTCCCAATCACCAAGTCCCCTTGACTTGTGATTCTTTACAATAAATAAATTTCAAAGATAAACTCTCACTAAGAGCAAATATTGATAAACACTGAAGCTCTTTGTATCAAAACATACTGTACAACTGAAAAACTGAAGAAATAAATGTAGACTTGAATGCAGTTCGTTTTCAGTAGTTGTAGTTGTTGTGAAAAACTTGAATGCTCTTCTATTTATACTCAGAGATCATTAAATGATCGTTGCTTTCCCAATAGATCTGTTGGAGAAGTTCTGCCAAGGTTAGGAAGTGGTTTAGGCATCTTCTCTCTCTAATTTCCACTTAATCCAGCTGGCTAGATGATTAGAGTTGACTCTCTGCGAATTAATCCGTTAGAGGAAAGGTTGCTTGTTGTAGAAATCAATCTTTAATGCTTTGCAACCGTGTACAGATGGATTGGCCAGAAAGGTGCAATTGTCTGGACATAGTATTTAATGTTCTGAACTGCTTTTTGCTTTATACTTTAACCCTTCAAAAAACTTTCTTTAAACTATCTGAAATTCACTAACAAAGTCATTAAACATAGCTAGGAATATCAGAAAATAATATTGGAAAGTATTAAGATCAAACAAGAATGTTTTCTGAAATCGTCAGATTTGAATTTCTGAACCAGTGTCACGAACTCGAGCTTAGTTCTTGCAGGCTCGAGTTTAGAGCTTCAGTATGTAAAGGCGCTTAAGGTTTAAAAACATAGAAAATGGAGGTTTGAAATCTAAACCTGAGGTTCACAACTCATTAAAAAGTCACATTGCTCTCAGGTTGATTTGAACTCGAGTTTGTAAGTATGAACTCGAGGTTCCTTCATCCAGAGAGGAATGTTGCAATTTTGAGTTCTGGAGAGTTTGAGACTAAGAGGCAAACTCAAGTCCATTAGTGACAGGCTCGAGCTTGACACTGTTCAAGTCAAAACATAGTTCTAGATTTCAAAGGGCAAACCTGAGGTTTCCAATGCAAACTCTAAAGTTTTCTCAAGTTAAAAAGTCTGTTACTCTCTGTAAGGTTTAGGCTCGAGTTTGCAATGTTAGGCTCGAGTTTGACACTGTTTAAATCAAAACTTGGTTAAATCTTTAAAAAGCGCAAACCTGAGGTTTTCAGGGCAAACTCTAGAGTTTTCTCAAGTTGAAAACTTCTTTGCTCTCTGTAAGGTTTGAACTCGAGCTTGAAATCTTAGGCTCGAGTTTGTTCAACTTTGAAAAACTCTAAGTGTTTTTGGCCTAAATTAAACTGGAGGTTTGTGAACTAAGTCTCAGGTTTACTTTGGTTGAAAGACTTTGAAAGGGTGTAAACTCGAGCTTGCAATGATGAACTCAAGTTTATAAGCTCTTAAATTTTTTCAAACTGGAAAATTTTACTCTGAATAAAACAGTGTAGAGTTTGTGAAGATCTCTTAATTTGAAATATTCTTCCCGCCAGAGATGAACTCGAGTTTGTCATAACAGGCTCGAGTTCACAGGTTATGTAAACCTTGAAAGATTTTCTTTAGAGGTTGCAAACTTGAGGTTTGAAGAAAGAGATGTCGGGTTTTAAAATGTTTTCAAAACAAAATCCTCTCTGCCACTGGTGAACTCGAGCTTGCTAATGTGAACTCGAGTACACACAAAGCTTTTGAAGCTTTTGGAAAACTCTTAAGTTTTAAACTTCAGGTTCAGTCTCTTGTTTGAGAGTTAAAGTGGCAAGTTTACACCCTCTGTCAAAAACAGGCTCGAGTTTGTCGCAGACAGAGTGTTTTTAACTTGAAATTGACAAGTTTTAATCCAAACTAAACTTGATCAAAAACATCTCCATATTGTTTACAATTGTTAGTAATCATCAAAACACATAGGGAACTAATATTGCCGGGGTGCATTTATTGTTTGACCCTGCCGGGGTGCATTTATTGTTTAACCCGGATTTCGTATCCAAGTTGTTCCATCTTGATTTGCTTTTGTCCAAGTCTTGATGAATTCTGGTTCATTCGTATTCTGCTCTCGATTTGCCTGTTTAGGTGATAGGTTTTTCCAAAGACGGAATCTATTTGTCTTTCCCTCGTTCTTTGTTTTCGCTTGCCTCGATCTCGGTTGATGGTGAACATGCTTTTTCACTAGCAACGTTCAAGCAACCGGGATAGCATTTGAAAATTCAAATAACCCCGTGAAGGCTTCCGTTAGTTCTTCTTACACCATTGACAACTGTATAGTAGTTGCACCCCCAGCCTGGCAATCAAGGGCTCTAGGCTGCCGAGGTGCATTGACTTTAACCCAGATCTCATGTTCGAGTTTTATCTTTATTTCAACAGTAAGTTGATTATATGAACTCGAACATATGTTCAAAGTTCTATTGAATGACCGGGCCAAGCTCTAAAAAGTATTATGCAGATTTGCTTCAGGTATTCTTTTGGCATTAAAGACCGGGTATATGAGTAGGGGTTTGTAATTAATCCTCACTACTGCATTCCGATTCCATTGTCCGGTGTCTTAAATAGGATAAGGGCAAACTGTCACATGTTTAGTTGTGATGTGGAAACGCAACACTTAAACATTTTGACCTAATCAGGGTCTGGATGACAATTCACCTTCTTATCTAGGAGCGAGTTTTGATGCATCAAAATTGTGAAGGCTAGTGACAGCGGCTTCACGTAATATAGAACCCGGCCTCATTGGCCCTGGTGATAATCTTCAATTACTCCGGGGTCCAATTAAGGAGCACAGATTTAACTGTTTTCTGAAAGAGAAGGAAATCACCAAGAGGGGGTGAATTGGGGATTTTAAAATTCTTTTCGGTTCACTCACAACAGATAATATCTGTTAATTCTCATAAGGTTTTGATGATGATTGAACAAATTGGAAATCATTGGAAGATGAAGATATGAGTTTTTAAAAGAGAAAAACAGTTGATCATTTTTAAACATAGCAACACTCTAGTGTTGAGTTCCAGAACTCGAGTGTTGGACATTGGCAAGATGTTTTAGAAAGCATCACCGCCAGTGTTCTAGCAAAACTGCCAGTTTTGAACTTATGAAAAGTTCAAAACTCGGGTGTTGAGTTTTCAACACTCGAGTGTTGGCCTGGCAGCGAGATATCAAGTTTTTCAAAACCCCAACACCTCCAGTGTTAGTCTAACATTGCAGTTTTGAGTCTTTTACTTTTTCAAAGAAAGATCAAAACTCGAGTGTTGGAAACCAAAACTCCAGTGTTGAAGAGACAGAGAGCAACCCATGGTTTTCAAAGTTTCAACACCGCCAGTGTTGCTCCATCACTGCCAGTGTTCAACTGAACCTGAGTTTTCAATATAAGTGAAAACTCGAGTGTTGCATACCAACACTCAAGTGTTGACAAGGCAGAGAGCCTTTAAAATTCATCCAGTTGAAAACCGCCAGTGATGACTCAAAACTACAGTTTTGGAGTTTGAAACTTTTTATCAAAGTTTCAACACTCGAGTGTTGAGAAGAAAAACTCGAGTGTTGACCAGACAGAGAGCATTGATTTTTTTTTTGGATCAACACTGCCAGTGTTGCTTTTGAACACTGCCAGTTATGAAGTTAGCACAGTTCATAACTTGAGTGTTGATACTCAACACTCGAGTGTTGGACATTTTAACTGAAAAACGCTTTTCGCTTAAACTTGCCAAAATTATCTTAATCTTTGATCTTTTAAGATACCCATTGTTTATTTACTTCAAATAAATCATTTATGTATATTCCTGAACTGTTCTAATGAGTGTATTCATGAGATTACAGGAAATTTATACATTTGAATTAAGAATCAAAGAAACAGAGCCACTTTAGGAAATTTGCTGAAATGATGGAGAAACATAACTCTGGATCACTAGCCGTTAAACAAGATCAAATAGCCGTTGCAGAAGATCAATTGACCATTATGAAATCATCCCCAACGGTCTTCTAACGTTCACAAGCCTCAAGATATTATAAATAGCTAAGGATTTCAACCTGGAAGATACAGAACTATCATACATACATTCTTGCTTGAAAACTCAAGAAAGGTCCAGCTCTTTTGGTATTATTGTACCTCAGTGATTATCAGAATTCACTCTTAGAGAGAGATTTCATTGTTGTAATCCATTTTCTGTAAGGAATCTCAAAGTAGAGGGACTTTGAGATTGGGATTGTACAATTACATCTTGTAAGGGGGAGCGAGTTCAAGATTGTGAATCCTCCTTCGTTTGCTGAAGGTGTAATTAAGAAGTTAGTGGAAAACTCAGAAGATCTGGGGACTGGACGTAGGTCATCTGTTAAGACCAAACTAGGATAATTGCTCTGTGTTCTCCTATTCTCTTTTTTTAATACTCTTTTCATTCAGTTGTCTTTCTTCAAACTTTATTTTGAAACTGAGCTTGTTCTAAAAGAATTTTAGAAATCCCCAATTCACCCCCCTCTTGGTGATTTAGCTGACACAGATGATTTATACTGGTTCGGTCTAATTCCTTGACCTACGTCCAGTCCCCAGTACCTCTGGGATTTTCCACTATCACTCAAGAACAATTACACCCTCTGTAAACGAAGGACGCTCCCAACTTAGGACTCACTCCCCCTTACAAGTTGTAATTGTATACAACAGATACACACTTTGTAAACGAAGGATGCTCCCGACCTAGGACACACTTCCCCTTACAAGTTGTACTCTGTAATCAGATACACCCTTTGTAAACGAAGGATGCTCCCAACCTAGGACACACTCCCCCTTACAAGTTGTACTCTGATTTTCCCAATCTCTAAGTCACTTGACTTGAGATTATTACAATGAATGATTTACAGTGAAAAAGACTCTCTCTCTAAGAGTAGATAATAATACACACTGAGGCTCAATGTATCAAAGATACAATTAAATGACTATACAGAGAAATAACTTGGTATTTTCGTGTAGGACTTCAGTGCCTGTCTTCTCTGCTGTCCATCTTCAAATCTTCACCCTTTTATAGTGATTTGAAGCTTGTGAATGTTATAGATCCGTTGGAGCTTTTACCAATTCGAAAATATAGCCGTTACAGGTGTTGCATCATGAATCAATATGCTAAAATCATTTTCTGTTTGAATGTAGCCGTTGGGAGTTTGTTTTTTTCTTTTTGTAGATTTGGATATTTGAATTCTGATTCTTTCCTTGTTGATCTTGTCTGAAGAATTCTGATGTTCAGGCTTAATTCGTGGAGGCATTAAATGATTGCATAACGGCTGTCCAAAAATATTGCAAATTGCCCAAAATGGATCTTCATTTGATTCTCAATTAAATTCAAAAACTTTCTGTAATCTCATGAATAAACTTGTTAGAACAGTTTGGTTACAGTGAAAAAAGATAGATATAACATATAAGATCAATGGGTAACTTAATCCTGGAGTGTAGATCAGATTTGGACAATTCTGGAACAAAACAGCATTTTTCTGATAAAAGCACCAAAACTCGAGTTTTGATTATCAAAACTGGAGTTTTGAACTGTTCACATTTCATCACTGCAGGTTTTCAAACCATAACTGGCAGTTTTCAAGCTTTGGAGAGTCTGATGCTCTCGGGTTGACCAAAACTCGAGTTTTGCTTCCCAAAACTCGAGTTTTGAACTTTTGATATCAAGTTCAAAACATCAAAACTGGAGGTGTTGATCCATAACCGGCAGTTTTCATTTGTGAGATTCTTGAATGCTCTCTGCCTCACCAAAACTCAAGTTTTCACTTGCAAAACTCGAGTTTTGCCTTCTCCCGGATTTGCTGAGTTTTCTTGAAATAACCATCAACTTTAGAAGATCATATCTCCCTGGTCTGAACTCCGTTTTGGTCCGTTCAAATCTTGATGGAAAGCTCTGTGTGTCGAGTTTCCAATGGCACCGATTTGAGTTCAATTGTATTTGTAGTTTGTGAGATATACCCAAAATACTGAAGGTGGGTTTGGACTATGACGTTGATTTTTGGGTCAACTTGTAAAACTCATATCTCCTTGATCTGAACTCCTTTTGGCTTGAATCTTATATCAAAACGACGCATTGGGAGTCTAGTTTCATATGCTTTTGGTTTCGTCTCAATCCGATTTCTGGTTTGTGAGATATCATCGAAACATCAGAGGTCGCCCGTGCTGAACGTGAGACAGTGTGGAGCTGATGTGCTGATAACAGTTCAAAACTCGAGTTTTGCCCTTCAAAACTCGAGTTTTGCTTCTTGAAATTTCCAAATCTCGCGTTTTGTCCTGAGACTTGATTCCAATGTTCCAAAACTCGAGTTTTCACCCCAAAACTCGAGTTTTGATAGTCCAGAGACCCCAGAGATGTTGTAGACACTTCATAACTCGAGTTTTGCCTCAAAACTCGAGTTTTCTCCTCTTAGATGAGTAAATTATAGCAGCAAGGTAGAAAACTCATGTTTAATACTTGGAGACTCAAGTTTGCTCATCCAAAACCTCATTCTTGCTTGTTTTAACTCTGAATTGAATCATTCCAACTTCCATATGATCTTGGAGGGTAATAGCATCAATATAAGAACTTGGATGATAAAATCTTCATTCCATATATCAAGTTCTTCTTTATTTGGTCTCTTCTCTTCGTTCTTTCTACTCTTATCTCCTTCTTGATTAATCTCTATAATTCATCTTGGATTAATCTACATTAAATACAACAATTCATCAATGTAGGAGATAATTATATTATTCAATCTTTTTGCTTATAACAATGGCATCTATATAAGACATCATCAAAACTAATCATAACTAACATTCTCCCCCTTTTTGATGATGGAAAATACCTTAAGAAAAATATGTATGAATATGAGAATATATTAGATGCAACATATTTTTCTTTCCATTCTCTCCCCCTTATTTGTCATTAGCAAAAAGTTGAAGTAAAGAAGAAATGCATAGAGAGACAAGTATGAAACCATATTAGAAAGAGTCAAAGAACTGATTTTCTCTCTCCAATTGAAAGTGTTTTCATTCTAAAATATGAAGCAATTTGGAATGTTTTTATGAAAACAAATTTAAGAGAATTTGGGGAGGTTTTCAAGACATCTTTCACATTTTAAACATATAGATACCAAACATGTGCTGAATATAAAAGATAGAGTTTAGAAATGCTCATGTTGGTTTTGCAAACTAATGAATGATCAAAGAAGTCTATTTGCTTGCTGCATGAAATTTGATTGTGTTGCCATGGTCTCTTGAATACTATCGCATCTGAATATGATTAGCACTCAACTTCCATCCTTTGGTTCTTCTTCAAATACCATCTATGTAGAGCATATCTCAGCTTTAATGATTGATCTCCAAAGTTGCAACACATAACCAAATCTCCTGCTATGAATTGAAAACTTTCTGTGCAAAAGATTTGTTAGTGCAAGCCAAATATCAAAGTATCCCTTTCTATATGATATTTTCCAAATAAGGATAATGAAAGGAAAATATGATATTAACTCATCATCAAAACTAATAAGAGATAATAAATGCAAATGAGTATACTTAAAAGGATTTTCTTCAAATAAAAGAGAAGAGCTTTTAGAGTATAAAACACATATGAATGTGAAGCTCCCCCTTAATGAATGCATGACCGAAAAAAAAGTGAATTTCCCTTCAATAATACCAAATAATAGTGTGACTCCAAATGTTATGAGGTTTTGAAAAATCTTTGCTCACAACATGGTATCTTAAAATTAAGAACTTTCATTTTCATTGAAATTGGTATAAAGAAATCCCTTATGCTTTTATGATGATAAAAATGTTTATAGCATAAGGATCATTTTTAAAATGAGTTTGTTTAGGCTAAATTTCATAAAATAAGATGGAATGAAATCAAGTTAGCCCAGCATGATTATGGTATATACGTAATGCAATACCTCACTTGAATAATATCGTAATTACTCAAGTTATAAACCTCTGTAGTCCATAGATGCATTACTGGATAACTATTATCAATTGTTTTGATTGCATCTTAGAAACTGAAATCCTGAATGAGCTTTGTATCAGATTAGTTTCTGCTCATAGCTTCTCATCAAGCTAGCATACTCCTTATCATCTTGGCTTAAGCCTCTTGCTAGTGATGAAATATCACTCAAGTGATGCCACAGAATTTGCAGATATAGCCACTGAAATGATCTATTCTGTTTGCCTATATTCTTTGTATCCCTTAATAGAACATTTCGGTTAGCTCCTGCAAAAATATGCTTCCTTTGGTACTCAATGATTCTTGAGTCCACACAAGATTAGACATGACAACTCTAATGCTCTTATAAAATTAAATCATATGATTTTTGAGCAAAGAGTATAACAATCAAAAATCAAAACATAGTCTTACCCAAACAAATAAGTTCAAGCCAATAAATTGAATAAGGTAACAACTAAGTGATATCAAAAATGTTATTTCACAATGACAATTTGTGAATACATTTTATGCAGAAAAGGTGTCATTGATAAAAATGAGTATAGAAAACCTTATCTATAACGATAAGCATTTATCAATTTGAAGTTCAGATTTTTCAAGAAAGATAATGAAATATGCAAAGTATTTCAAACCTTGAATGGTCTTTCAAAAATGTGATGCCACATTATGAAATCAATATTTTTCATACATGAAAGATTTTTGAAACATGTTTGAAAACAATGCTTATTGTAAACATTGTGGAAGTCAATAGGTTAGCTGAATATATCCAACTGCTTCAGTTTTAGAGAACATGTTTAAAATTGAAGTTAACATGTGGAAGAATTTTCTGCAAAGCAAAAGTCATAAAAGCATTATCAAGATATTCTTAACACAACATATATATGCATAATGACTTTGCTATGGCCAAGAGATAATCTTGCTTCTTAGATGAAAGTCTTGAAAGTATGTCAACAATCAAGGCAAGATTATGAATATACATAGATGGTTACTCAAAATAAGGATGGAATTAAATTTGATATATTTGAGTAACACTAGGAGTACTAGGATTCATGGATGATGAAGCACAAACTCTTTAGTCCAAATGACTAAAGTTTCAAAATATTATCCTATTAAGTTATTCCATATAATGGTTAATGCACATAATGCATTAATGAACATTCATAATGCTTGGAATAGCTTGATCAATAAGGTTCTATGCAATAAGCATAGGTTTTCACAAATTGAATTCTTTTCTGGAAATAAGCTTGGAGCTCATATATGATTAACTTATTTGACATGAGGTCCAAACAGTCAGATAATGAAAGTAGCGAGTTCAAGCAAACCATTGAATTCCAAAGATCAATATGTGAATGGTAGGGAAAACTCAACTGGAAAAATTTGAAGCATATTCAACATTCAGTAACAACATTAACTTCCAATTTGAAAGATCATTTGAATGCAATCAAAGTATGGATATGTTTCAAAACATTTGTATGTACTTTCTGAAAACAGGAGCTTGATATCCAAGAGGGGGGTGAATTGGATATCTTTAAAATTTTATACACTTGTTCTGTTTGTGAGTACTCAAAACAGAGCAGAACAGAGAGGAAGGAAGAAGAAGCAATGCACAACAAGATTTATACTGGTTCGGTCCTTTCTCTGACCTACATCCAGTCCCCAAGCCTCACTTGGGATTTTCAATCCACTAACTCAATGAAATTGATTACACACTCTGTACTAAGAGTTGTTATCTCTCTAGAACACACTCCCCCTTACAAGTTGTAATCAATACACCCCAACTACCAAGTCCCTTGACTTGTAGTTGTTACAATCAATAAATGATTTTACAAGTGAAACTCTCTCAAAGAGTAGATAGAATAAACACTGAAGCTCAAAGTATCAAAATGATACTATTACAAGTGAAAAGCTAATACACAATGAATGAACTTAGAAGATTTTCGCTCAGAGTAGGTGTATCACCTGTAAATGAAGTTAATGCTCTCTATTTATAGGTAGAGAACATTAAATGACCGTTGTAGGATGATTCCAACCGTTGGAAGTGATTTGCTCTAAGTCTGGTCATCTTCTCTCTCTAAACATCTGCTAATCCAAGGCTTAATGATGTCTGATGTGGCTCTTTGAGTTTCTACCCGTTGGAATTGACTTTACTTGATGTAGTAAGCTTCCTTTAACGTTCATTAGGCGTGCTCAGATGGATTAGCCGAAAGTAGGTGAGATTGTGCAGGTGCATTAAATGCACTGTTCACCTTTTTGCTTTTTCTCACAAATCTTCAATAATCTTGATCTGTGCTAACTGAAAAACACTCAACAAACTTGTTAAACATATCTGGGAACATGAGTGAATGATATATGAAATCAATTAGATCAAACAACAAGATATAGCAGATTTCACAAATTTGAAAATGCACCAACGGTCACAAGCCTTGAGGCTAGTTCATCCAACCTCGAGGTTTGCTTGAAGGTTTCAGGCAAACACAGGTTTTAAAACATCCAACCTCGAGGTTGCTATGTGAACCTCGAGGTTTCTCTTAAAAAGAAACCTTCTGAAAAATCTCAGTACCTCACAAACCTTGAGGTTCCAAAGGTAACCTTGAGGTTTGAAGCTTGTTTCAAAACTTCATTTTTCACTGGAGCCCGACAACCTCGAGGTTGTTATTTGATAAAGCAAAGTTCAGTTTAAAACATAAGGCTCAGCCTCGAGGTTACAATCTTCACCTCGAGGTTTTCAATGCTTTGAAAACCAGTTTGCTCTCTGTATGTCACAATACTCGAGGTTGAAATACCATACTCGAGGTCAACAAGTTTTTCTTCAAATTTAAGTTTCAAAATAAAGTGTCCAACCTCGAGGTTGCAATATGGACCTCGAGGTTTTCAAGCTTGTTGAAAACCATGACTTCTCTGGATGAGTCAAAACTCGAGGTTAGCTTTACATACTCGAGGTTGCAAGTGTTAATGCAAAAACTTGGGGCTTTCAAGAAGGTCTGAACCTCGAGGTTGACTTTCCAACCTCGAGGTTTCACATAGTTTTTGTGAAACCAAGTTTTGTGACATTAAAACACTTGATTCTTAAGGCATCTGTAAGGCCAAGCCTTGAGGTTACAAAACCAACCTCGAGGTTTGCTCTTAAACAGAGTTTTGACACTTAAGAGCAAAACCTCTTTAATTGTTTGTAGTTGTTGGCAATCATCAAAACCATCAGAGAACTAACACTTTCTCAAAACAGTGTGAGTTGAAATCCAAACAGATTTTATATTTGTGCATTTCAAAAATATGAAATCAACAAAGTTATGCACAAATTCACTTGTTTGATCATCAAAAATTTACTAACAAATTGAATAATCAAAGTTAGAAATATGAGTGAATGATGATGGGAAGTATTAAGATTAATCAAGAAGATTTCGCAAATTCAGAAAATCTGATTTTTCAAACTGAGTGTTGAAAACTGGAGTTTTGAAACAAAACTGGATTTTTCAACTATTCCTCAAAAGCAAAACTGGAGTTTTCATCTGAAAACTGGAGTTTTGGACTATGCTGAAGCAAAACTGGAGGTTTTGGAGGAAAACTAGCAGTTTTGAAACTTGAAAAGTTTGAAGGCTCTCGGCCAGGCCAAAACTCGAGTTTTGCTATCCAAAACTCGAGTTTTCACAGAACTTGTGAAAACTGAAAACTGGCGGTTTTGCACTGTTCATGATTTTCTCAAAAAAACTCAAAACTGGAGTTTTACTTCAAAACTGGCAGTGTTCATGGAAAACTGGAGGTTTTGAGATTTGAAAAACTTTGAAAACTTGGAAACCTCTCTGCCAAGCCAAAACTCGAGTTTTGAACTATTCACAGAACAGAAGTAGTTCAAAACTGGCGGTGATGCTCAAAACTGGCAGTTGTGCCTCTTGCTACAGACCAAAACTCGAGTTTTGATCCCCAAAACTCTAGTTTTCCTCTGACAGCAAGGAAAACTGATTTTTGCAAGAGAAAACTTCACATTTTGGTTTACAATTGTTTTCAACTAACATCAAAACAGATAGAAAACCAATAGCTTTAATAAATTTGCTGATTGAATCAGTTTCCAAATTTTTTAACTAAACCAAAAACAAACCAAAAATCAATTTCATATAATCATAGTATGAGGTAAGAATTAGATATCACCATAATCCTCTTTTTCTCATAGAAGCTTGCTTGGTTGAAGATGGATTGATGTAGATAACTCATTTTCCAGATTTTACCATCAACATCAAGCTTAGCTTGTTCAGCTTTCTCAAGACTTGGATCATTTCTCTGTGTTACATTCTTGAGAAATTTTCTTTGATCCTACATGTACCCTTGCCTTAGGTACTAGGAGGATTGGCTTTGCACACCCATTGTCTCTTTGGTGTCTGAAAAGTTTTCACAAAGGATATAGGCTTCAAGTATTTACTCTTTGATACTTGAGGGGTTCTCCTCTTTTTGTTCTCCTCAAGGTAATTGAGTGGTACTCTCTGGTAGTTTGCTCTTGAGGTGGAACATACTCCTCTTGCTTGTGTCTATTGCTTCTTATGATTTGATCTTGTAATTTCTGCAATGGGTGCACTAGGAGTTCTCCTTCTTGGTTCATGGGAGATTTTCTGATTCTTAACCCCTTTATGTCCATTCCTTTTAGAATCAACCTGCACAGACAAAGCATATGGACATTTTGGTACCCATTTATGCTTGGGTCCTTCTGGGTTAGTTTGCACCTTAGAGAAAACATAAGTTCCCTTTAATACCCATTGATAATTACCTACAGGCTTGCTCCTTCTTTCCTTTTTATGAAAACATGAAGAAGTAGCATGGCCTTTTCGATTGCAATAGCTACAATAAGCAAAAGGATTTGAAGAATAGACTGATTTTTGAAAATAGTTCATATATGATCTTTGTCCAAGCTTCTTCTTGCCTTTCTTCTTGTCAAAATCAGGTTTGTAACTAATTCCTGATTTGTCATTTGTGAACCTTTGCTGTTTCAAAATAACTTTGAGCATTTCACTACCTCTAGTGAATTTCTCAAGAGTTTTCGTAAGATGTAAATTTCTTTTCTCTAAATCACAGCAATTGACACAAACCTTTTCTAAAATCTTTTCACAATCATTTTCAAGAATATTTTCGCAAGCAGAAATGTTTTCAGAAATAGAAACATTCTGAACTTTTTCTTCCAACAATTTAATTTTCTTTCTAGAAGACAAAAGTTCTTTTGCAATCTTTCGAAATTCAGTGAAAAGAGACTTATATTCAGATAAGAGTTCATCATAAGATGATTCGAGATCATTTACCTCTTCACTTTCTGATTCTTCCTCTTTGGCCACAGAATAGATGTCAGCTCTATCTTCTTTTTCAGCTTCATCTTCATGAGCCATTTTAATAGTATCCCACATAGCCTTAGCAGATGGCAAAGTGCAGATTCGAGAATAATCTTCTGGGCTTAAAGCACTTCGCAGCATGTGGATTGCTTTCATGTTGAGAGTGACTTGCCTTCTGTCATTTTCATCATACTCTTCTTCACGCTTGTCTTCTTTAGCTCCATTTCTAGTGACAGATGGTTTATAATCACCTTTCTCAAATACATTCCATAAACCAAATTCACTTCCCATGATAAAGACTCTGAACTTAGCCTTCCATGAAGAATAATGTTTTCCACTGAAATTTGGTGGTCTGTTGATTTCAGCTCCTTCCGGTTGAATTCTTTTTATTGGATCTTTGATCTAGGATGTTAATCCTTCAAATAGATAACCAATGCTCTGATACCAAATGAAAGAGAAGGAAATCACCAAGAGGGGGGTGAATTGGGGAGTTTAAAATTCTTTTCGGTTCACCCACACAACAGATAATATCAAGGCAAAGTGGAGATAGAGTAGAAGAGCTTGACACAGATGATTTATACTGGTTCGGTCTAATTCCTTGACCTACGTCCAGTCCCCAGTACCTCTGGAATTTTCCACTATCACTCAAGAACAATTACACCCTCTGTAAACGAAGGACGCTCCCAACTTAGGACTCACTCCCCCTTACAAGTTGTAATTGTATACAACAGATGCACACTCTGTAAACGAAGGATGCTCCCGACCTAGGACACACTCCCCCTTCCAAGCTGTACTCTGTAATCAGATACACCCTTTGTAAACGAAGGATGCTCCCAACCTAGGACACACTCCCCCTTACAAGTTGTACTCTGATATTCCCAATCTCTAAGTCACCTGACTTGAGATTATTATAATGAATGATTTATAGTGAAAAAGACTTTCTCTCTAAGAGTAGATAATGATACACACTGAGGCTCAATGTATTAAAGATACAATTAAATGACTATACAGAGAAATAACTTGGTATTTTCGTGCAGGACTTCAGTGTCTGTCTTCTCTGCTGTCCATCTTCAAATCTTCACCCTTTTATAGTGATTTGAAGCTTGTGAACGTTATAGATCCGTTGGAGCTTTTACCAATTCGAAAATATAGCCGTTACAGGTGTTGCATCATGAATCAATCTGCTAAAATCATTTTCTGTTTGAATGTAGCCGTTGGGAGTTTGTTTTTTTCTTTTTGCAGATTTGGATATTTGAATTCTGATTCTTTCCTTGTTGATCTTGTCTGAAGAATTCTGATGTTCAGGCTTAATTCGTGGAGGCATTAAATGATTGCATAACGGCTGTCCAAAAATATTGCAAGTTGCCCAAAATGGATCTTCATTTGATTCTCAATTAAATTCAAAAACTTTCTGTAATCTTATGAATAAACTTGTTAGAACAGTTTGGTTACAGTGAAAAATGATAGATATAACATATAAGATCAATGGGTAACTTAATCCTGGAGTGTAGATCAGATTTGGGCAATTCTGGAACAAAACAGCGTTTTTCTGATAAAAGCACCAAAACTCGAGTTTTGATTATCAAAATCAAAACTGGAGTTTTGAACTGTTCACATTTCATCACTGCAGGTATTCAAACCATAACTGGCGGTTTTCAAGCTTTGGAGAGTCTGATGCTCTCGGGTTGACCAAAACTCGAGTTTTGCTTCCCAAAACTCGAGTTTTGAACTTTTGATATCAAGTTCAAAACATCAAAACTGGAGGTGTTGATCCATAACCGGCAGTTTTCATTTGTGAGATTCTTGAATGCTCTCTGCCTCACCAATGTTAGTTCTCAATGTGTTTTGATGATTAACAACAAGTATAAACATGTGTTGAAGTTTTTCAAAATCTGTTAAAAAGAGTTTGACAGTTGCTTACTCGAGTAGAGGTATGCTTACTTGAGTAAAGGACTGTTGAAGGATTGCTCAAATACGTTTTTACAAGTCACTACTCAAGTATAGGAAGCTTACTTGAGTAAAGGACTTACAGAGAGCAATCAATGTTTTTGAAATAGTTGCTTACTCGAGTAAAGCTATGCTTACTCGAGTAAAGCTATGCTTACTCGAGTAAAGGCCATCCAGAGAGCAACCAAGTTTTTCAAGGTAAGTCTTTACTCTAGTAAAGGTATGCTTATTCAAGTAAAGGACTTACAGAGAGCTCCAAAGATTTTATAACTAATGCTTACTCGAGTAGAGTTTGGCTTACTCGAGTAAAGAGCTCTTAGCTTGATTTTCAAACATAGCACCTGTTCTTCCTTACTCAAGTAAGAGTTTGGGTACTCAAGTAAAGACTTGGAGTAACTTATCACTTTTTGAAGAAATAAGTTTCTTACTCGAGTAAAGGTTGTCTTACTCGAGTAAAGCTCATACAGAGAGGTTACTGATTTGTCCAGGACTTGCTTACTGGAGTAGACAAATGCTTACTCAAGTAAAGAGACATTTTGAACTTAAAATTTTTTTCATGAACAGTGTGCTTACTCGAGTAAAGTACTAACTTACTCGAGTAAAGCTCTTGTGTTCCAAATACAAGTCTCGATGGTTTGCCTCTGGATGTTGTTTACTCAAGTAAACTTTGGTTACTCAAGTAAAGTCACTTTTGCACAGTGCCTTACTCGAGTAAAGAGGAACTTACTCGAGTAACGAACGGTAACATTTGGATTTTGAATTTCACGAATTCACAAATCACTGTTGTTTGATCTAATTGCCTTCATATATCACTCACTCATGTTCCCAGATATGTTTAACAAGTTTGTTGAGTATTTTTCAGTTAGCACAGATCAAGTTTATTGAAGATTAGAGAGAAAAAGCAAAAAGTGAACAGTGCATTTAATGCACTTCTGCAATTCCACCTACTTTCAGCTAATCCAACTGAGCACGCCTAATGAACGTTAAAGAAAGCTTACTACATCAAGTAAAGTCATTTCCAACGGGCAGAAACTCAGAGAGCCACATCAGACCTCATTAAGACTTGGATTAGCAGAAGTTTAGAGAGAGAAGATGACCAGACTTAGTGCAAATCATCTACAACGGCTAGAATCATCTTACAACGGTCATTTAATGTTCTCTACCTATAAATAGGGAACATTAACTCCTTCTCAAGCTGATACACCAACTCAGAGCGAAAATTTACTAAGTTCATTTATTGTGTATTAGCTTTCATTTGTAATAGTATCATTTTGATACTTTGTTCTTCAGTGTTCATTCTATCTACTCTGTGAGAGAGTTTCATTTGTAAATCATTTATTGATTGAGATAACTACAAGTCAGGGGACTTGGTAGTTGGGGTGTATTGATTACAACTTGTAAGGGGAAGTGTGTTCTAGTGAGAGAACAACTCTTGGTACAGAGTGTGTAATCAATATTGTTGAGTTAGTGGATTGAAAATCCCAAGTGAGGCTTGGGGACTGGATGTAGGTCAAAGAAAGGACCGAACCAGTATAAATCGTTGTGTGCAAAGCTTTTCTCTCTATCTCCTCTGTTCTGCCCTGTTCTGAGAGTGTAAAAACAGAACAAGTTTTCGAAAATTTTTAATATACCCAATTCACCCCCCTCTTGGGTATAAAGCTCCTCTTTCAACCAAAACTCGAGTTTTCACTTGCAAAACTCGAGTTTTGCCTTCTCCTGGATTTGCTGAGTTTTCTTGAAATAACCATCAACTTTAGAAGATCATATCTCCCTGGTCTGAACTCCGTTTTGGTCCATTCAACTCTTGATGGAAAGCTCTGTGTGTCTAGTTTCCAATGGCATTTATTTGAGTTTAATTGGATTTGTAGTTTGTGAGATATACGCAAAATACCGAAGGTGGGTCTGGACTGTGACGTTGATTTTTGGGTCAACTTGTAAAACTCATAGCTCCTTGATCTGAACTCCTTTTGGCTTGAATCTTATATCAAAATGACGCATTGGAATTCTAGTTTCATATGCTTTTGGTTTCGTCTCAATCCAATTTCTGGTTTGTGAGATATCATCGAAACATCAGAGGTCGCCCGTGCTGAACGTGAGATAGTGTGGAGCTGATGTGCTGATAACAGTTCAAAACTCGAGTTTTGCCCTTCAAAACTCGAGATTTGCTTCTTGAAATTTCCAAAACTCGCGTTTTGCCCTGAGTCTTGATTCTAGTGTTCCAAAACTCGAGTTTTCACCCCAAAACTCGAGTTTTGATAGTCCAGAGACCCCAGAGACGTTGTAGACACTTCATAACTCCAGTTTTGCCTCAAAACTCGAGTTTTCTCCTCTTAGATGAGTAAATTACAATAGCAAGGTAGAAAACTCATGTTTAATACTTGGAGACTCAAGTTTGCTCATCCAAAACCTCATTCTTGCTTGTTTTAACTCTGAATTGAATCATTCCAACTTCCATATGATCTTGGAGGCTTCTAGCATCAATATAAGAACTTGGATGATAAAATCTTCATTCCATATATCAAGTTCTTCTTTATTTGGTCTCTTCTCTTTGTTCTTTCTACTCTTATCTCCTTCTTGATTAATCTCTATAATTCATCTTGGATTAATCTACATTAAATACAACAATTCATCAATGTAGGAGATAATTATATTATTCAATCTTTTTGCTTATAACAATGGCATCTATATAAGATATCATCAAAACTAATCATAACTAACATTTTCAAACTCAATTTTACCGGGTCCCAAACTGATCATGAAAATGCAGATTTAATCGTTCTTTTGGTGTTGCCGGGTTCCAAAATGATTATGGAAACTCAGAGTTAACCGTTCTTTTCATTGGCTCCATGCTTTATTTGAAACTAGGTTTAATTACCCTGGATTCATTTTCCCCTTGGGTTCAAAACTTTCCACAGAGCCCGATTTTTAATTGTATTCAGTGTAACCGGGGCCCACCTTCTTTTCATTTCCCAGAAAACTTTACACAGTTTTACACAGAGCCGGGATTTTAACCAGATTCGGTGTAGCCGAGTCCACCTTCAAAAATGTGTATGGGTCCCAGATTTTAACTAGATTCAATTAACCAGATTCATCTTCAAAAATTTATATAGGACCCGGACTTTAACCAGATTCGGTGTAACCGGGTTCGCCTTCGTCCCTGTCGTAAGGGTGGACTCTATACGGAACTTGGATTTTAACTGTAATCAGAGTAATCGGGTTCCACCTTTGATGACTGGGCCAAAGTCAAATGTATATTGCGCATTTCTACTTTATCGCGTCCCAAAGGGATCACGTTTTAACCTTTAATTTTCGGTTTTACCGCATCTCGGGGGAATACGATTTAACCTTAATCTCGGTGTTACCGCATCCTGGGTTAACCTTCATCTCGGCTTTACTGTATCCTAAGGAAACACGTCTGTTCCCAAGGAACACGTTTTAACCGTTATCTTCACGGAGCCCGAATTTTAACCAGATTCAGTTTAACCATGTAATGTTTGGGGATCAACAAAAATGTCACTACCCATTGATGAGCTGCTTTCGTCGCTAAAGCAGTCAATTAAATTAGGTCCTAATTAATTATGCAATATAAGGTCAACCTAAGTCATTCTCCCAAGGAACAATCTGTGGGTTTTTCTTTAAGTTAAATTTAGGTGATGAAAATTGCAATGAAATGAAACTAAACTAAATAAATGCAGGATGAAAATGACTCTAAAACCTATATGAGAATGGAACTAATCTAGATGAATTCGAATGCGAATTTGGGGGGTTTTTGTTGTGAGAGAAATAATCAAAATCCTAAGAAGAATATTAAATAAAAGCAAATCAAACAACGTCAATCTAGTTCAGTTATGATGATAAATGGGACAACTTAAGAATTACATGTAGTTAACTTCTGGGCCCAATTTTATTAATTAGATCAAAGGGAGATTAATAAATTTAACTACCTAATTGAACATGGGAAACCCTCTAGTTCAATAACGCATATTCCACCAGAGAACTCATACTGAAATAAGCGGTGGCTAATTAAACTCATTAAAAACCAATCACAAAATAATCTTGGAAATCTTGTTTACAATTATCCAATTAAACAACTAGGTAATTTATCAATCCAATTAAACAATTAAGATGATAAACCAAATTGTCAATTAAATTAATAATGAAAACTCAATTAATAATTTAATTGACAACCCAAAGGTTGCAAGAATCCAACAATAAGCACAAAATCTTCAAATTATCAGTCTAATCCAAACAAAATAAGTTTACAATCTAAAACTAGATTGTTCTCAATTAACACAACTTGAATTCATTTAAAACTAAATTATCTCAAGTCTCAAATTAAAAAGATAAAATGTACAAAACTCTCTTGTGGTCTTCAAGTGCAAGCTCCTAGGCTCTAGTTTCCTCCATACTCCTCCCAAGTTGCCTCCTAAAAGAGCTCAAGCTTCCATGAAAATCTCCTCCTCGCCAAGCTTTATGTAATTCCTCACGGCCATGAAGACAATGAAGACAAGAATGAGGAGAATTAATCAATTCAATTGCCTCGGTTGACGCGCATCCACCCACTGGAGAAATATGTATGAATTGAAGTAGTTGAATGGATCAAATCGATTCTCCCAGCATGAATCTCTGAACTTGAATGTCTATCCTCGTGCGTGTTTGCGTCTTCGCGGCTTTTTCAGCGTCTCAGCGTAAGTCTGTAGCACTTTGCCGCAAGGCTTTTTTAATGGGATGAAGAGAGGGCTTTTATTCAAGCAAAAAAAAAAAAAAGAGGGTTTTTAAGGTACCAACTTGAGCCTATTAAAATATGATAAGCTTAATAAAATTCCAACATTAGATCTCCTTTTAGCTTCCCGAAAAATTCTGCATTATAGGATATTCTAATATAATAAAATCATGATCTATCATATATATTAAGAGATATTATTTAATCATAAGATAACAATTAAGATATTAATAATTTAAGCCCAATATCTCTTAATTAATTCAGATTTATATTATTTCTTAAAATTGGTTAACAATCCAAATTTTGTCTAATATATCCAAATTAGCCTAAAATAATCTTTAAATAAATGAATAAAGTGAGATAAAATATATTAAAATTGGGATTTATCACCCAAAGTGTTTGCATTTGCTTGTTAACTCAAGGCGTTTGCATTTGCTTGTTAATTCAAGGCATTTGCATTTGCTTGTTAATTTATAATAAGATGCAAACTTCCTCTACCGATGAAGATTTCTTCAAATCATCTAGCAGAAGAATATAGCTCCTCCTTATAATATTTGCGTTATATTCAATGTCCTCTGGTCTTGAATCTGAAGGATAAAAACCCTGCATTGAAATTGAATCAAATAATAAACCTGTATTGGTCAATATGTGTCGTGGCATCATATTGACCGCTTAATTTCCTTTTCTTTGGTGTACTTTGTTGGGTCAGTGAAGTCAAACACAACACAACACAACACAGCTTCAGCTTTTTAATAAACCAGTTCAAATTCTCAAAATTAGGCATATTCCTGAATGTTGGTAGTGCTCCATAAGAGGGAGGCACCAAATTCCCAGCCAGATTTACATTCGCACCTGCTCCCAAGATCATTGCTTTTATGGGCGGACGAAGCATTTGAAAGGCAATATGCACCCAAGAGATGAGTCTGATGACGACTGACGAGATACTAGCGGCATTAATTAAGAGCCATCATTGGTCACCACATTTTATGATATCCAATTTGATTAGACAAATGTCAAACAAATGGAGAAATTGGTTCAGCAGCAGACAAGTTGTGGACCCGTGGAAGCCTAGCAAATGCACTTGGTGATGATGAGGCATGTGTTGTAATTACTCATGACTTGGGATATCATTTGTTTCAAGGACTTCTTCGACACTTTTAGAAACGCATGCTCCTCCATAGCGAGGGATCTTATTTGCATTATTGGAAGTTGAATTTTCAAGGCATTCCAACTCTGAAGCAGAGGGATTGAATCCATTCACGTACTGAAGTCTCTTGCTTGATGAAAACAGTTCAAATGATAGACAACTCATAATTGGCTCTACCTCTAGTGCATCTTTAAAAACAACCATAGCACGGTCTATCTCATCATCCTGGCATAATTTATTAATTGAGGAACAATAAGAGAACTCATCAGGCACAATCCCCAGTGAAATTGTTTTGTCTCAGCACACCAAACAATATCCTTTGTCTTGAAATATGATTAACTTGTGATGGCTTTGGAAGGAAACGATTAAGTGCAGAATTTTTCTTCTGCAAATCCACCACCTCCGATCAACATATAAAATTACTCCTCCACGTTCATGTTGCCCTTGGTACAAATAAATCTGTATTAAGAAGATGGAGTTCATGTATGGGGGAAAACTCTGTCCAGTTCCAGCCACAAAAAGATATTGAAGATTCTGTTTCTACAACTTCCAATGATGTAGCAGATGTTGAGAACTCAAAACGCATAGAAGGAGAAGTGGTATTTGATTTTGTGTCTGAAAATCATAATTATGACGATATCACTGAAAATAATGCAAAACCACTGAGGCACGCTCTTGGGAGTGATGCTAATTCTCAAATCCCATAATTGTCACAATCATCCTTTGACAATTTTCCTTGCAACAGATAGTGTGATTATGAGGACCACCCTGTAGGCCTGGAACCAAGTAAACCCCACCAGTTTTTTCTCGCCAATCGAGAATGCGAAGATTGTTGTGAAGAAAGTAGTGGCATCAATTGATTAGTTAAAAGAAACTGAAAGGTACATCCATGAAGTGCTGCCACAGGCTACATAAAAGCAAAAAATGATGCTGTAAGCAAGGATCTTGAGGAATTATTTGCTGGAGCAGATTTGTTGGAGAGGGACAAGCTCGCGCAAATTAACTAAGTACACTTATCTCAATATGACCATTTTCATTCACTGAAATGAAATGGAGGATCTCTCTTTTAAGTACACTTTATCTTAATTGTGTAGAAAAATCATATAAGTGATGAGAGCCTTTTATCTTGTGGTCCACAATAAAAAATTAATTAAGGATTACGTATAGACAAAGATAAGATCATTCTCTCTTCTCGATGAGCCTTTTATTAAATCATAAATAATTTAAATGCCATGTAAATACAATGAAAACAAAGGAAAAATTAGTTTTTGTTTTCAAATTAATAAACTGAAATAGGAATACAATTTAATCAACTACTAACTATTATTTTTGGTATTTTATTTAGAAAATGTAATGGAGTATGAAATATATAATGAATGCTCTTAGAAATAGAGTAGTAACCATTATTGTCAAACTCGCGAGTTAACTCTCCGAGTTTACCGTCTTTACGCTTCTACCTTACTAAATTGAGTCAAGTCTCTAGCAAACTCGTGTCAACTGTAAACTCATATAAACTCACGAGTTTACAGATCAAATTTACCGTTTTTACGTTTGTAGCTTACAAAATTGTGTTAATTTTTTTCAATTTTGTCATCCTCAACAACTTTATACATGAATTTTATAGAAATTTATTTATTGGGTATACTAAATTATGAATGTTGATATATTTAATTTTAATTATTTGGATTTAAAATATATTTAAATCAAATTGTTGTTATTTTTATATTATAATTACTTAATTATACATTGTTAATACAAGTTTAATGATAAAAGTAAACTCTTACGAGTTTACCAATTCGAGTTTACGATACGAGTTTACATCATTGTCCCGAGTTTACATAGACTCGTGAGTTTGACAACCTTGGTAGTAACTATTGAAAAATATAATGAAGGACGTGGAGGAAAATATATTTATTTAAAATGATCATAAAAATTGTAATTACTTAGAAGGATCATACATCATCACATAAATTTAAAACTATTAAATTGTCCATAGTCAAACCTTATACATTATCTCTTGTATTCATCATTAAAAAATGATTATAATTGAAACTAAAACAGCACATTATTCATTTACAATATAATAATATCTATTTTCTTTTCACCATGTTTCATACTCATATAAAAACAACATATTATTTAATTAACTATACGGTTCAAGCCCATATTTTTAAAAATTTTAATTTTCAACAAATTTCATATTCATATAATCAATAAATAATTTAATGAACAAATATATCATCAAATTTTCATATTTTTATTATCAAGTATCAATATTAATATCAATTAGGATCTTTTTATAAAAATAAAAACTAAACTCATTTCATGTTTTTTTAAGATATAATAGATTTTTTATTTTATTAACATTAAATAATTTTTAGCCCATATAAATTTCTTCTAAAATAAAAATAAATCATATAAACTTTTTCGGTTTAACATATATAATAAATTACAAAAGACCTTGATTTTTATTAAAATTATTTTTTTTATTAAAATTTTTGTTGATGTTAAAAAATTATAATTTTGATAAAATTGAAGAGTGTGTAATTTTTTTTCATAGATATCTATGCAACTTGTAAGAAATAAAAATTTGAAAAAGATTTTATTTTATTTAGTGAAATTTATAATTTTGTATTAATTTTAAAAATAGAATATGGGAAAGAATGTAGAAGGGAATGAGAAGATTTTCATAGGGGTATGTTCGTATTTTTAATTTTTATATTTGATCCTTTTAAATAATTATAATTTTTATGGTCCTTCTCATTAAATACTTTTTTCTGTAGGTTCTTTATTTTAATTTTCCTTGATAACTATCATAATTCAATTAAGAAATTATGAGTATTAAAGTTTATCAAGTCTTAAAAAAAAACCCCAAAATAATACTTAAGTCTAATATTTCCAATTAATAATAGAACCACTATCTATATTGTTTAAAACCAACTATTAAATTTGGAATAATCTGAATTTTTTAAAATTGATTACTAAACACCAAATCACAAAATCCAATTCAATTCCAGATGTTCAATCCACGGAGAAAACCAAAAATGCATCTCAGTCTCAAACTATACATTCTAGAACTAGAAAATCATTCTGACAAAAAAAAAAATAGAACTAGAAAATCATAAAACACAAATGAGAAAATGAATTAAACTAAAAACTCTCCTAATTGAAGCTCCAAAACTCCGTCCATCCCCAAGAATTGAAAGCCTCAGTCACGCATAGAGATTGGAGAACCCCACACGAGCATATCGAATCTGGAAGTGGAAATTGACGGAATCAATGGAAAAGAGAAAGAAGGCCGACGGTGGTTAGACAGAAGAACGACGGCGGACGTGGTGTGAAGAAGCTCTCCACGGTGCGATCTGCTCTGGTCCGATTCTGCACTTCCGCCGCGCTTCTGCAAGTTGAAAGGAATAAGGAGGAGGTGATGGTGATCAGTGGCGGTGTAAAGGGAGGAAGAACAGTGGTAGTGACGGAGCACGATGGAGGTGGGTGTGACGGTGAAGCTCGCCGGAGGACTTGGTGGTGGATGATGCCGCCGGCGAGAGGAACGAAGAAAGGGAAGGAAGGAGAAAGATCCCCTTTTTCAGTCTCAGCGGCCTGTTCTTCGTAATATCTCGGGTCGGTCTGCTATCTGATGAGGGAGAAGGTACTTGGTCAAAACCTATTTTGACCAGGGACCTATCTGTAATTTCCAAAGGTTCTGGAGGAGGGACTTAAATGTAAATTTATGAAACACTTTCAAGGTAATTATGTAATTTCAAAAAATATGGGTATGTTTCAGTAATTTTATTTGGCCCTTTTCTTCATTGATTGTAATTTCCAAAAATTATAGGAACCTTTTCTGTAATTTTGCACCCAGTCCTCAAAATATTAATTATGACCCTTCAAAATCTCATATTTTCTTTTTAAATACCTACAACGCAAAATTAAGCACAGTATAGATCAAAAGTCCAAGAAATCATCTGCATGAATAATTAATAAATTATGACTATTTTACCCTTAATTACAGTTAATTCAATACAAATGTCTCTAACTCAAAATAATGTTTAATAATGCAATAATGTCCCAGAAAATCAATTTAATTATGAAAAATCATATAAAAAAAATGATTCAATCAATAAGTGTCTTGTACAATCATCCAAAGAAATCCCCCATGCTTCGTTCAAGAAAAATGTTAGATCGAGAAATACATTCTTCTGTGTGTTATCAAGTCTATCAACATTCAATTTCAACACATTAAAAATGAACTTATGAAGAGTTTGATTTAGTTCTTTCATAGCACTTTCCCACTCTTCTTTATCTAGCTCTACCATGAAGAAAGCAACCTAATACTGTTAGGGCTAATGGATTTCCTTCACAATAGTCCACTACTCACTTTGATAACCCCAAATAGCTTTTTGAAAGGCTTGGTGGGGATCCAATTGCGGAACATGATATGCAGAAGTATTTCTAAGCACTTGCATGTCTCTTGATGTGATAATAATTCTACTTCCTTGAACCAACCACATGCTTTGATTAAATCTTCAATTGCTATAGCATTGTCCACTTCATCAACCACAAGAATAATTTTTTCATGGTGAATCATCACATTGATATAAAGTCCAAAGGGACCTATAGATAATTTATTGAAATTGTAAAAAGACTATTTTATATATCTTGACTTGTTATTAGTAGCACATTATCACTAATGACAAGTCAAAGTGCTACCAATGACAAGTGGAGGTGATATCAATGACGAGTCCGAATGCCTCAATTGATATGATTATGATAAGTCAGGATAAACTTAATGTCAGTCAATTGGTTGTGAAGCGTAGCCTTAATATAATGATACCGCCAATTTCATAGCATTGTGTTATCCCCCTAATATGTATGTTCGGGACGGGAACAAAGTTTTGGAAATATATTTTAATTTAATGTTGGCAAAGAAAGTGGAAATATATTCTGATATATATATATGATCTGATAATTAATTCATATATCATAATTACTTCAATACTTGGAAGTTGGATCTAGAAAAGTTGGCCAGAAAAAGAAAACAAACAAAGAAACATGCAAAGCAACACACACATATATAAATAAAAGGGAAAATGACAGTCAAGTCCCAAGGACTATAAAAAATTACAAAAAAGTCCCAACAGAAATTCACATATCAAAAAAATCCCTAAAAACTTTTTTGATATTATTTCTATTAACAACATGAAGTTCTATATTTATAACAGAAAAAACTATATTTACAACAAAATTTAAAAATCTAGCCATTTACAACAATGGGGATAAATTATTTTTACAATAGAAAGTTTCATATTTACAACAAAATTTAAACGCCTGGATTTTGTTTTAAACTCAAAGCCTTAAGCGTACAGAGGTCATTTTTACAACAGAAAAATGATAGATTTACCATAGAAAGTGCTATAATCACAACAAAATTTTAAATCTGGTCATTCATAACAGGAAGTGTTATATTTACAACAAAATTTAAAAACCTGAATTTTATTTCAATACAATTTGATATGTAAATTTTTGTTGGGACTTCTTTGTAATTTTTTATGGTCCTTGAGACCTGACTGTCATTTCCCCTAAATAAAATGTACAACAGAAGAGACTAAATAATGCAAATAATGAAAATCCATGCTACTCTCTTTTTCCCTCACTCAAAATATGGCAGCACATTACCCTTATTAGGGTTCTCTATTTTTCTTCTCTTTCCTTTTCTTTTTCTTTCTTTTTTTTTTTTTCCTTTTCATAAAATGAGATATGCATAAAATAGGGAATAAATAAAATTGAACAATCAAAATTTGTGCGTCCATGTGAAAGCGATAACCCAGGCCCAACATTATGAAGAAATAAAAAAGGCCTCGTGAATTGTAAAGGGTAATTATTTAAATAATATGATAAAATCTGAACAACTCTCAACTCATGATGAGTACAATATAAAATCAATGTGAGTCGGAACTGTTCTAAACCGGCTTCCTTGAAAACGAATTTGTAAATCTTCGGCCTGATGGTCTCCCGGCTACAATCTTAACCCATAAGGTGCCACCCCCATAAACCAAATTGGTTAAATAAGAAGATAGTTGTTGGTTCACCTCCAAGTTATAAAAGACGAAGAAAAAAGCACCACGTGAAGCGGACGTTGGGGAGTCAAAAGAGAGTATTACATCTAGGTGAGGTTTAATCCTTCTGCAATAATCATCATGAGAGAGTGAGCTTAGTGATTTGAGAATTGGGACTTGAGCCATGGTGCTCTCTGCATTACCAATAATATCACTCTCTTTTAATCTCAGATGCCTCAATAATGACCAGCGAGTGACACTATTTGGAACTCTTGTCAATATATCAGCACTATTACTACAACAATATTCCATTGTTAACTCATCATCATCCTCTTCTTCTTCAACTTCCACTAACATAGCAACTTCATCCATTAAGTCATCATCCTCTACTACTTCATCCCACACCTTCGTCCACCCATAATCATCAAAGTTATAGGTAAAATATTGGTTGAAATCATTCCCAAACTCAACAGGACCCTCTAACCATTCAACTTGCTCCAAAAATGGAAGTAAAGACCTCAAACTCTGTAACCCCACTCCCAATTCTGCTTTCTCGGCCAAAGGCATCACCACATGCTTCACTCGAACACTAAGGATGTTCTTGCCAGATATACAAAGAGCCTCGTTGTCACTTTATTGAATGACCAATTGTAAAGATCGAAATAATTGTTCACGATCACTAACCCTGAACTTGTCCCTTCAACACTGCCCCCAATGTTTATCCGCATTGGCCCACTCTTCCTTCTAAAAAAGATGACTCTCTTTCCCGGCACAATTGAAGAATGGATTTGAGCTAAATTCACACAACCACTAACATTCAAAACTTCAATCTTAGGGGCATGAGAGAGATTCGGGAGTGCTATCAGATGTTTTGAATTCCCTAAGTCAATTTCCTTTAGATTTGGAAAATGTTGCAGAAAACAAGGAAGTAATGTTTAATAAATCGGATAGATATACATGCATACAATTTAATCAAGGGTTTCTCTCCTGCCAATTAAAGTTATGAGATTCTAAAGGAAATAAGTCGATGCATTTAAGAGATGATCTTTGGAGTCCCAACAAATAGTATAACTACTACTGTATTTAAATTGTGAATTATTTGGTTCATGTTTGATGCGAGATCATAATTAGCACCACCCTATGAAAAGTATTATTCCCTCCAGTCCTAATTATAGGACATATTTAACTAACTTTGAGGAGATTAAGGAGATGAGTTAAATTAGTTAATTTTACTCATTTTCCTAAAATACCTTTATATAAATTTAAAATGGCAAAAGTAAAAGTAAATCAACTCTAAACACATACCACTCCGACCTAAAATTTTCCTTTCTACACTTTTCTAATTGAAATAATAGTCTTACTATATATACATATATGTGTGTATATATGTATGCGTATAGATATATACACACGCACACACGCACATATGTATATATGTGTGTGTGTTTATATATGTACATATGTACATATATATTGATAACACACACAGATACACATGTTTATATATGTATACATACACACATATATTGACAACACACACAGATACACACACACTACACATATACATAAACACACACACACACACACACACGTGTGTGTGTGTGTGTACACATGTTTATATATGTATACATACACATATATTGACAACACACACAGATACACTCACACTAAACACACACACAAACACAGACACACATGTGTACACATGTGTGTGTGTGTGTGTGGACACACATATAATCACACACATAAACATATCTGTGTGTGTGTGTCTATATACATACATACATACATACATACATACATACATACATACATACATATATATATATATATATATATATTGGCAAATTTATGATAGTTGATTGATAAATAAATTAAAATCTAATAATTTAAAAGTTTCTATGATTGGAAGAGTCTCCACACCCAAATACATATAATTACCATTCACTAAAAACTAAACACACTTGAGAGAATAAAATAGGGGTTTTTAGAAAGAAATTGAAGAAAAATAGAATATTGTGCTATAATTAGAACCAAAACCAACTCCCAAATGTTGTTTTATAATTAGGACCGAAGGGAGTATGATATATGCAAAAATAATCTGTACCTGATTTCCATCAAAAAATTGTTTGATATTACTATTGGGCATTGCAAGTCTAATTAGATTCTCTGCACAAAATTGTAATGGCACATATGATAGTGGATATTCTTCCCAACTAAAAAACCTTAGTTCTTCAGAAACATAATCCAAATCTTCACAAAGATTCAATTTTGAAGGCTTCTTCCTATCAGACTTGTAAATCTTAAGGAAGATTAAATCACGCATCTTTCGAAAGTCACTAGCTCTCAATGTAGTCTTTTTTATCTTGCTTGCATCCAATGACATACATCGAATTGCCTCAATCCTCTAGCAATAGCAAATCAAGAGAAAAACAATTGTCATTGTCTAAAAAATGGAATATATATATATACACACACACAACAGAACAATTAAATATATCTTCTTTTGGGGATATCCAAATTAAAAACACTATAGTGCATTTTGTTAAAAAATTCTCACAACTCATGTTTTCCGGGTACTATATGAATTTCTCAAAAATCATGAACATGGAGACACACTATCAATACATATACTTGCAACCATGGATTGGAATGTGCCTCTCTGTATTGCTCCTTGTGATGCCCTAATCTCTCAGGGGGTTTTTTTTTTTTTTGTGATCATTAGATTTTACATAAAATGAGTGACTTTTTAATATCTTATGTATATAAAATGGTGCATTTTTTGAATTTTTTTATGATTTTTTAAAGAAAAATATTTTGAAACTGTGCGTTATTTACTTATTTTTCTTAAAAGAATCATAAAATATTCAAAACTACACAATTCTTTTACCCATAAGATCAAAATGCCATCCGTTATATGTAAAATCTGATGATCATAACTTTTATACTACATGAATTATTAGTGAATATTAGTAAAAAGTAAACCTTTGTGGATAATTTATAACTTATTGACGATCATTATTCATGTTCTAAATTTAAAATATATATTAGAATCTATCTTAAAGCTTAAGAAGATATGAATATTACAAAGATGAAGAAGCTTAATAAATCACACCTAACAAAAAGGCTTTGTCAGAACCAATTTTAGTCAGCTATCAAATGACCCTAAAAAAGAGAACCAATTTTAGTCCGAGAAAGAATTTTTTTAAAAGTCTAATTAGGCAAATATTGATTGAAACTTACCGAACATTTTAATGAATAAACAATAACTTTCAAGAAAATACATGACAACGAAATAAAATAGTAAGAGAATACAGAATTTAATAAAAACTAAAAAATAAATTACCTCTGATTATTAATATAAGACCAAATTTTTAGTGCAAATTACACTATAAATTAGATCTTATATTAAGAATCAGAAGTAATATTACGAAGTATTATTACATTGTTGAATAGATGATAAATATCTTGGTGCCTCCATAGTCGAATGGGTTTTTCAAGGTTAGACATTAATTGCTGCTAAGAAATTTTAAGCCCCATTTCTATTAAAAGAGCATGCATCTCAATATAACCATGTTCATTCAATGAAATGAGGGATCTCTCTTTAAGAACACTTATCTCAATATATGCAGAAGAATCATATAAGTGTCTTCTACAATCTTTCAAAGAAATTCGCCATGATTCTTTTGAGAAAAATGCTAGATCGAGAAATACATTCTTCTGTGTGTCATTAAGTTCATCAAAACTCAATTCCAACACATTAAAAATTTTCTCATGGAGAGTTTGATTTAGTTTTTCCATAGAACTTTTCCACACTTCTTCTCCTCTACCATGAAGAAAGCAACCCAGTACTATTAGGGCTAAAGGATTTCCTTCACAATAGTCCATTACCCACTTTGATAACTCCAAATGGCTTTTTGATGGCTCATTTTGCTTAAAAGCTTTTAAACTAAAGAGACGAAAGGCTTGATGGGGATCCAATCGCGGAACATGATATGTTATATATGCAGAAGTATTCTTAAGCACTTGCTCGTCTCTTGATGTGATGATAATTCTACTTCCTTCCCCAAACCAACTACTTGCTTTGATTAAATCTTCAATTGCTATAACACTATCCACATCATCAAGCACCAGAAGAATTTTTTTACGGTGAAGCCTTTCCTTCACAAAAGTGGATCCTAAATTGTAAGTGTTAATATCCTCATCTTTGAATAATTTTTTAAGGCATTTTTCCTGTAATTCATCCAATCTATTCTTTTCTACTTGTTGTCTTACATCTTTAGCAAAGTAGAAAGATTCAAATTGTGCCGTCAACCTGTCAAATACAGCTTTGGCAAGAGTGGTCTTCCCTATACCACCCATACCCCATATTCCCACAATGCGAGCTTCACTTAGTAACCCTTCAACTTTTTGAATATGATAATCAATCCCAACTAAGCCTTCCAAATGAAACAATGACTTGTTATGCAATTGACTCAAAATGTCTTTGACAATCATTTTGATTAGTTTGGGTTCATGCCTAATACAAATATTAATTAAAAAAATGATTATGTGTAGTCCCAAAAAAAGAAATCAATAAGTGAAAAATGAGTAGAAGCTACCTGGTATTCTTTGAATCCCATCCAGATAGATTTGTTGATCGCCTCAAAGCATTTTTCCACTCCTGCACTCTTTCTTGGTCATGCTTAAATCTCTGCTTAAGCTTAGCAAATCCATCTCCAAACCTCCCATTTTGTTTGCGAACATTGGATGGATCTACATTGTAGAAAATAGGGATGACAATTCTTCTGTATTAATCCTTACATTTCATAATATGAACGAGCTCATACATACACCACGTGGAAGAAGCATAATCTTTGGAAAAAATAATCAAAGATATCTCTGATTCTTCTATTGTTTTGAGAAGAATTGGTGAGATATTATCTCCTTTGTGGAGCTTGTGATCCATAAAGGTATGAATGTTTGCTTTGCAAAGTGCTTCATAAAGATAACTTGAGAAAGTGTTGCGAGTGTCTTCCCCTCTAAAGCTAAGAAAGATGTTATACTTGGTTGCAAGACGAACCGTTTGAGTTAAAGTCACATCATGTTGAGAACTACAAATAGAAACAAATTGTCAACAGCAACAGGTCGGTTACCATTAATTAAATGAGATATGAATCTGATAGCTTTGTAAATTGATAATCCCAATAGGAGCAATGAAGCTTCTCTATGCATCATTAAAGCAATGGTTGTGATAGCAATTTCTAGTTTCAACCTTTAACAACCTGAAACTAAAGCCATAGAAAGTGCATGCAAAAGTTTATTAGATCTACACCAATAAGGTAGCCAGGGACAAGATTCAACACTAGAAGAAACAAGAAATTAACAAAACTTTTAGCAGAATATATTTGTTATGAATTTATTAAGAAAAAAAGGGAGCATCATTTCCACTTCATCTATTCTTAAAATCAACTTAGAAAACAAAGAAAGAAAAAGATAACCTCTTTTTTATAATAAAAATTTGAATAGCATGATCAATAAATGAAAAAAAAAAAACTGTACTAAAAAGATAACCTAATTAAAATTAAAATTAAATAGATTTTATCTCATCGAAACAATATTTATGCATAACTCAACAGTCAACACGCCATCCACACAAAGTAGTAAAATGGTTTCAACTTGTCAAAATTGACAGGTACATTTGACAATATAATTGAAAAATTGTTGAGTATCTATAAAAGTCACGAAGGACTTAAAGGTTTATAAAGTTAATAAAGCTTGACAATGATTGATTTGAGACCAAAAAAAGGGTGAAAACAGAATGTAATATTGGGGTTTATAAAGTTTATCCCACTCCTACTTTCTTTTTTTTTTTTTCTGGTCAGAATGTAATACTCCTACTAAAATATTAATAAGTAGTGGGATAAAAAAATATTGGGTAGGTAATTTGTTTGGGGATAAAAAAATCAATAAGTAGTTTTTAATTATAAGGAAAACGTGTGAGAGGATATACTCGCAAGACTGAACAACAAAAAGTATCACCTCCGGTCTTAATTATAAGATATAGTTGATTTTTTTTTGTAAGATTAAAGAAGCTAAATAAATTATTTAATCATTTCATATATTGTGTATCCTTAAATTATATATTAGTTTATTAGTTAAATTAATTAGTTTGAAGAAAAAGATAAAAATAAAAATACTCCAAAGTAATTTAATTAGCTTCCTTAATCTTTCTAAAAAAAAGTCAACTAGGTCTTATAATTAGGACTGGAGAGAGTATAGTATTATACATCATTTCATTTTTATAATTTTTATAACTATGTTGATGATATAGTTACGGCTTCAGAAATCAAACCAAAGAATTCTGATCTTTCAAAAGAATGAAGTGCCAAAAAAACAAAAGATGAAGGGTCCTCTCCTATTTTTTAGCAGAGGAATTCCTTGTAATTTACAAAGTGCACATGAGCATGCATTTATTAAAATTTTACCTTTTTAAATTTATTCTTAACGAAATTAAGGTTCAATACAACATGACACAGAATTTTGCTTTTGATAGAATATTAAAGAAAACTAAATATTAAATTTCAGCTCTAAAGCAGCATGAGATAGTAAAAGAGCATCTTTTTATGTTTTTAACATCATTAAAAGAATTTCTTAATTTTTTTTCAAATAAATTATATTGCTTTCCTTTTCATTTGAAGTATCACACAATTCTCTCTTATAATGATGGTCGGATTATTTAAAAATTGTTATTTTGAAATTATACAAAACCATTCGAGTCCTCTCTTTTTTTCCCTCGATTCTTATATGGAGAGGTTTATTTTATTAAATAAAGTGATGTGTCTGGTTTGTTATGACCATGGTAAAGTTAGTGGGCCTGTTTGATAGAGCGGGAAATCGGACCGAATACATCGGGTTGGCAAAAGGTCAACCCTGATTTCCTAGTAGGTGATAATTTTAGGAGATGGTCCCTCCAATGTGAAATTTGAAAACGACAGGGCACTTAATATTTGAAAATGACAGGACACTTAATATTAGCTTATCTGATGATATCACATCAATGATTGTTTTGAGACAAGGAAAAAAAAGATGAAAACACAGAAAGTTAGTTAGCTCACGTAGTTGAGAATTTTTTTCTGCACACAAACCCTAAAAACTCAGATAAAAATCTGGCAAAACAGTAAATAGATGGAATGAAGCAAGTGGAATAAAAAGAGAGAAGAAAGTAAGCATGAACCAGCTGGATATGTGAATGGAAGATAGTTCACAAAGATTGCAAAAATGTCAGCTTTGGGATCTGCAGAGACTTCCTCCGTTTCTAAACAGTTCTTAAAACAAATGAAGATTTAAGTCAACAGATCATCTGTGAAAAATGAAGCCAAAACAGAAGAAGCATGATGGATCCATGGGATAAATCAAGCAAAAGAAGAGAAATAACCTGGATCGATGGGTATGGAAGCGAAAAAGAAATAGCTCCCACAAACAAAGGTCTCAAGAAACGGCAGCTTCAGAATTTGCAGACTTAGCTCTCTCCTTAAACATACTCTTCAGTTTCAGTCTCCAATTCCCCTTTTCTGAGACGATCAGGTGTGGATAACTCCAGAGGCTGGCCCCACCAAGTTGAAGTTAATAAGTCTGGGATATAGTTACTTGCCAAGAAATATTGGTTAGGTGATTTGTCTGGGGATAAAAAAATCAATAACTAGTTTTTAATTATATGGAAAACGCGTGAGAGGATATATTCGCAAGACTTGGCCAAAAAAAAAATTACGACTTCAGAAATCAAACCAAAGAATTCTGATCCTTCAAAAGAATGAAATGCCAAAAAAAAGAAAAAGAAAAAAAGAAGAGTCCTCTGCTATTTTTTAGCAGAGGAATTCCTTGTAATTTACAAGGTGCACGGGAACAGTAAATGCTGAGGTAACTAAACACATGCATATAATGAGCTTGAAAATTCTCAGGTTGTAAATAATAATGTTCTTAGATTTTGAAGAAGTGATTTTGGTGTAGAAATATAATGGGGTACAGATAATAAGTTGGTGTGTGGCTAAGCCATCTTCAACCCAAGAACAACTTCAAGCAGACTTGGATTACGCTTGTTCCCAAGCACATGTTAACTGTAGCAATCTTGGTCCTTGTTCTTTTCCAGATTCAAAGGCTCATCGTCCCTCCTTCGCCATGAATCTCTACTTTCAACACTATGGAAGAGATCCTCACACCTGTGACTTCAAACACACTGCTCTTACTGCCTCCTCTAATCCCAGTAATTAATTAAGCCATTCATATATGTATGCATGATGTATGCATGCTTGATGTGTGGATGTATTTGTGTGGATAATTATATATTATACCATAATAAGATTGTTAAGAACTCATTGATTTCTTTCTTGTTAACTAAGGTAATTAGACAAATCTTATAAGGAGAAAGACGAAGAATTATGTATATTATTCATATAAAAGCAACACCCTCATATAAAAAATGCATGCATCAATGTAGTATATCAATGTCAATTAGAAAGAAGAACCTCCAAGAGCCGCCTTCTTCTTGGGAACGAGTGGAGTTAATTATGAGTAACTCATCCCTCCAAAAACACGGGAAAAGAATTTTGGAGGTTGTACCCATCCTTTCCTCGTCGGTTCATTTAAAGGAATCACCTACCTCAGAGAAAGCCCAGATATCAATGTAGTGTCTGGTGTCACATGCAGCCACTTTATTATTGTATGTGAAAAAGGAAAGGGGACTTACATCATGCTCATCGAGTGGTAAAGCTTCTGATGGTAACTCATAGATTGACAAAGGAAAAAAATCGGTGGCAATATCAAAACAAACTTTGACAGTGGTATCTGAAACACAAACAACCTCTTTAGATGTTAAACGAGTGTTTTCTAGACCTGTAATTCAAAACGCTTCGATGTATTAGTATTCAATGTATATACTTGAGCGTAGGCAACATTAAGATTGGCCTCTTCATCCCAATGATCCAAATCCGCACTAACTTGTAATCTTTAGTCACATCAGTGAATCCAAAGCCCACGCAACACAGAAACCTGTCGTCATCTCCTGGATGACACACTTCTCTTACCTCATTATTAGAGAGGTTCCAGAATATAGTTGAAACATGATACGAAACTTTATCAGTTTCCAGCTCTACGCACAGAACCCCATTGCAGGACCCAATAAAAATCGAATTTCGTGCGCTGTACTTATAATTTCTGTAAGTGGAATGTTAAGTACGAAGTAATAAGTACACTATAATCTAAAATGTTAAAAAAATCATGGAGTTAATTACCCATAAGTCCTAAGTCCTAATGACAACTGAAGCACAGGCTATAATAAGTTTCAAAATAAGAAATGATAACGTCTTATTGGCCCACTTGTCATTAGGACTTATTGATAATTAAGTTATTTATTTGGGACCTCATTATAATTCTCTGTATAATCATGATGAATTATGTTATTATCTATTTTCTTATTACACCATATCTAAGGTGAAATTTCTTTGAATTTGCATTCGATTGTCTTTCAATTAATGACCTTTAATTTTTTTCTTACTGTTAATTACCATTCCTCTCTTATGAGTTATGTGAATCAATATACGAATTTAGTAAGGTAATGGACTTGCCGCTTTTCACAAATATTTTTGGACAAATATTTATCATCATATATTTATACATTGAATGGAATAATCATTTTACTTAAATGGGGTATTATCAAATTAGCTTAATCAATCAAATGTGTACTTTTAATGCAGCTCTCAATCAAATGTTTATCTCTTTATTCAAAAAATTTTATTGCACCTCTCATTTTTGTGATATGAAAAATTATTATATAATGTATTGACAAAAACAGAATTAATTCTCCGAAATTTATTTCTTAAAAAATTTATTATAAAATGAAAATATTGGCTTATAGCTTAAAAAGTTTGTTTCATATTAAATTATTAGTAACAAAAAATCACACACTCCAATAAAACAGTCCCATTATTCATTACACAGAAACAAACAAAGTTTGTTGTGAATTTAATAAGTATAATATTTAACAATCAACATTTCTTACATATTAATAATTAATATATATTAAAATTTCAAATAAATATATAAGTATAATTTGGCTCTTGCTTTTTAACCCCGAGGCTTGCTAGGAACTCTACCTGACCGTTTTAATTTCTTTCGTAAGCAAAAGGCTTTACGTGCCATTCCCATTGCCTCTGCTTGTATTGTCTGTCATAGAACTTTTAACTTTTCTTCTCTACTTCCAATATCTGAGTTCAGACTTTGAAGAAGAAGATATGTTCTACTCACAATGTCTTCTTTCTCAAAAACTCCTTTAGGAGCCATTAGAGTGGCAGCTTATTGCTTTAAAAGGCTGAAGAAAGTGCAAGTGAATGAAACTGACATTTGCTTTTCCGTTGGTTAGTCTTATTCAATAAGTTTCATACCCCTTTTACTTTTAGTTTTATTCATGAAATGGGTTGTTGCAGAAAATGAAATGAAATCTTCACTCTAAAACATAAAGCGTTTTCAATATGGATTCATTTTGAAGGACGATTCACTGTTTCCATCATTGATCGTTTTACTCTCTGTCCTTTGAGAAATTAGCAAGTTCATGTGTTTATTCCTATTTCTAAGAACCGTATTAAGTAATTTTTGTGTTTGTTTTGAGACACTGAGACTGTAATAGAATTGTTTGCTAGCCTTATCTCTTGAGTATTTTGTTGAATCCTTGAGATGGTATCACTGAAATGATCCTTAACATGGTATTGAAGCCTATCTGACCAATTGACTCTGTTTTTTAATTAAAATTGAGCCTTGACTCAAGCTTAAAATTTGAAGTTGAAATTTTCTTTTAAGAAATATTGCTTAAAAGTTGAGCTTAATCTGGTTTTCAAATATTGCTGGTTTGGTATTTATTGTCACCTTTATAACCTTCTATCAGGTTTTGTTCCTCACTGTAAATTTCAGCCATGTAAGGCGTCACCATATTCATTTCTTGGTGTGCAGGGGTGGGATAATTAATGGTCCAATCTGTAACATGTCTTGATATAAGCCTAATGTTTTTTTTTTTCATATTTTTTATTAGCTTCTTAAGATAGCTTTATTGATCATTTGATGCTTCTCTTACACATAATGGGAGCATTAATTTTGTGAATTCATTTAACCTTTATTAAGTAGTTGAAAATCTATCAGATATATGCCTCCTGGTGGTTAGTGTGATGATACTAGTTTCAACTTCTAGCTGTAACTAAGATGGTTGGCTCTGTTAATGATATTGGTGATTCAAAACAAGATTGTAACATGTCCATTATAGAAAGCTTCTCATCCAACAAGTATTCTATTATTGTCATTACTCATAATTTTTTTTGTATTTTAGCCACTAAATGACTGTGTTACATGATGAATCTTCTGAAATTTAGCATTGAAAGAAATTAATGTCACTTTTGTTCAGTGATTGATTAATCATTTTTACAGAAAGAGCAAGTCTAATTCATCTGAGTCATAAATTACCTTTGTAATAATAAGTTTAAGTAAACCATTTCCCACTGTTTTATTTCATACTTCTAGCTTTCTGCAGACAAAATTTTGCAAGATGAAATTCACGACCAAACATATCGAGTGCTGGCTGCTCTTCTCCTCGGATTGGTCAGAATATATTCAAAAAAGGTTGACTATCTTGTTCATGATTGCAATGAGGTTCTTTTGAAAATCAAGATATTTATGATCAATACAAATGGGAAAGGACCTATGGAAACTTTGTGTGCAACAATCACTATACCAGAGAGATTAGAGCTCGATGCTTTTGATCTGGAAGTATCTGAAGATGTTGGCGGGTAAGTTTAATTGATTATTCAAATTGCTTACATTTGTTGGACATCTTATAATTTTGCTTTGACAAACTTTTAGGGCCAACATTGCCCCACTGGAAGAAATCACACTTAAAGGTACTATGCTTGGTTCACAATGTTTTGCTTGGTAACTATATTAGTGTTTCATCATTTTGTGTTATATGATTTGGTATGAAACAGATACGTGGGAAAATGAGCAGATTGGACAATTTTCTCTAGACAAGGTAAGAGCTACTTCCTCCGGCCCTTAATGTAAGACATATTTACCTAATTTGATTAAATTAAGGAAGTTAGTTAAATTGAGTTAATATGACTTTTAGAAAGAAAAAAAAACACTCTTGTCATCTCTTTTAATTCCCTCATTTCCTCTCCTTCTTGATTATACTTGAGGGAATATCAATAGTGGTACATTAGAAAAAGATTAACAATTATAAAAAAATACGTCTTATATTTAAACCAAAATCAACTCCCCAAATATGTCTTATATTAAGGACCGGAGGCAGTACGTAGTTCCTTCTACATGTCATTTAATTATGCTTAAATATTTGTCATGTACTATGAGGCCATCATTTCTTGAAAGCTTCTTTTCAATTAATTAATGTTTTTCTCTCATAAATGTCAAACTAATATGTTTAAGATTGAGCTGCAAATACTCAATATCTTACATATCATGACTTGCAGTTTCAGTTTGAGAAGTTTTCTTGCTCTCTAAATCTCAGCTCTGATGACAACCAAATGGTAGAAGAAGAGTATGTGAACTGCATCCAAACCATCAATTTTACTAAGGCATTTTAATTGTTTATTCCATCACATTTTGCACTTTACCTTCCTAAATGAAATTATTTAATTATCTACTATATATGCCATTGCAGCTTCCATCAATATCACCAGATGGACATCAGCTTTGAGGTTGCAGGACCAAGTAGTCCAAGTAATTTACTTGCAGGAAAAGATACTTCCTCTCCACAGAAACAGGCCAATTTGGCCACTGCTTTGGCGCCTGCAGTACCTGAGGAGCCGGTGAACCTGTTAAGTCCAGATAAACAGGTCGATGAAGAGAAGACAAGAGAAGAAGGCGAACCGTATGAAGATGAAGCTCGAAACAATAGTATTGAGAAAGTTCAATCATGTGGGATCTCTCAGGAGGACTTTAGTGTGTCCTTCCATGGTGAGGTGGGGCCCGCGGTTCCTTTCAAAACATTTGATGAATCTCATCATCAAGTTATTGCTGAAGAGCAGATTGAGGCTAGAGGAAATCAAATGCATCAGGAAGCTGAAGAAGTTCATGAGGCAAGGAATTCAGAACCAAGTTTGGAATGGATCAGAGATGGCCAATCCTATCAAGAAGAAAACACTTTACATAATAATAAATCTTCAGTTTACAAGGAAACACTTGAAGAACACATTGGAGAGTCTAATGGAGATAATAATACCGAACAAAATTTAGGACTTACTGAAAATGTTTCAATGGATGGTCAAAAGTTTCATGTTATTCCAATTTCATCAATATTTATTGATTTTTCTCCTTGGTTATTTGATAAACAAGGTTTGTAGGTTTATTATTCTGTTGGATCCACTAATATTTTTTTTTTCAATTTTCTTATTGATTTATTGTACTTCCCTTTTGTGGGGTGGATAATAGCAGGTGCGACTGAGCCAAAGGATATGCATATTCCGACACCAGCTTCAAGAGAGGGAGCTCGTTTTAAGAGGAAAAGAAAAACTATTATTGATGGTGTGATAGTGTTATCAAATGAGTATGTGATGGTTTAGTTATCTGCATAACTTTTATTGACTTCTCTTTCTTGCAATATCTATGATAAGTTTTGCTATGGTTATTTCTCTTGGTTCCTTGTGGACAAAGGCTAGATTGTATTTTGGAGTTTGAGCTGTTATATCATTTTTAACATTGAAAGGCTAATCAAATTGATGGTAAATTACTCTACTTTTTGGATTAGCAGAAAATATCTGCAGTTCTCTTCTATCTCTAATTTCCTTTGTGTCTTTTCTATTTCTACTTTCTTCAATCTATCAACTCTTTTGGTATGTGCCAATTTTATTGGTAACCTAGCAGCTAGTCAACATGTGATGGAAAATTTTATACGTTGGATTTGGACTGTTAATTATCTAAGCATTGTCTGAATATAACAGTACCTTAAAATCCTCCAAATGAACACTCACTGAACACTTTGCATCTTGAGCCATTTCAGGGAAGTTAAACAAAACATATCTGATGCCAGAGATTTAATTTCCAAACGAAGAAAAAGTCGTCATACTCTGCATAAAGCACCGAAATCGTATCATATTTCTAATCTTCCTAAGGGCTTCCAAGACTCTTTGTTGCCTTGTGAGTTTAGCAATTGTCAAATTGGTAAAAAGTATTTGTTTGAAAAATTTATTAGTTAGAAGGACCTGATAAATTTTATACATAAAAAGTATCAATACTCTGCAAAACAAAATACCAGTTTTTTGACTGAGGTCCTTCTTGTCAATAAAACTTTTAATCAAGTATTTTTCACTAATTTTCCCTTTTTTTTTCAGTTTGTTGTTTTAATTTGGCTATCCTCATTGTTTTTTTGCAGGTCATTCATTAGAGTTCAAATCCTTGTTTTCCAAAAAGAAAGTGAAGATTTGTAGCCAGAAAAAGATAGTGAAGATATCAGAGTCCTTTCAAACTACAAAAACTCCTAGAAAGCTAAATCAATTGAAATATGATAAAGTAGCTTCTCCAAAAACTCCTCCCCTGCTCTCAAATATTCAATCAGTTGAAGGCCGAGATGTAACACCTTTAAGTCCACATGAAGGGTTGAGGAGAGAGTAGCCTCTGAGAAATGACGAACAACTTAACATGATGAATGTGGGAAATAATAACAGTCATGTAATCTTTAAAGTTATGCTCATATAATGTGTTGTAGACAATTTGATATCGCAGATAACCTTATGAAATAACCTTGCAGTGTAATGTGGAGACATTAAGCTTGTATGAAAGCTTAGAGGCAGATCAATCTCTTGGAAAGGATGAAGAACATAGCCTCATGAATGAGGTAAATGTAAAAAATTTCTGCCATTTGTACTATTACCTCCAATACTTAATATAATATCTCATTAGAAGTGTAATTTACACATGAACGAGATCTTCTATTAAGGACTACAGGTAGTATTATTTAGTTCGTATCAGCAATCATTTACGATTGCAGTGTGAAACACATAATTCTGTCAGAAATATTTATTCCATTTGTTTGATACTTTGAGATTTGTCTTAGTGAACCCTATACTTGAGCAAATAACCTTTAATGAAAATCTCATAAACCTGTACATGATCTGTTTAAATAAGCTATGTTGAACCAATGTGGTTTTATTACCTTTGTGATAAAATTGTCCGACATCTTTGACATGATTACTTATTGGTCGAAACTAAAAGTCTGTGAGCTAACATCTATATATATTGTATACTTTTTTGTACCAGGATTCATATTCATATGAAACAGAGAATTCCCAATCTTGTAAGAACTCTTGCAACCCAAAATTTTAAACCTGTTCCACATTTTTTTGTTTCACTTTTTTTGTGAAGCTTAATATGGTGCTCTTTCATGCTATATTTATTTGATGCAGGTGGTTGGACTGGAAAAACTAGGTGAGACTGTAGTTGAATCATGAAATTTAGTTCAGTATCATATTGTGATGTTGCATTGTGATTGTCTATGACAATGTGCAGGGAGGTTGCCATGGACTTGCAGAGAAGTTTTTTGAGACTCATAGATCAAAAGGAAGGGGAAGTTGTTAACTTCTCACAAGTTTTTGGTTCAAAAACCAGGAAAGAATCTGCAAGGCTATTTTATGAAATACTGGTATGCTTATTTAGTCTTTCTAAGTAATACTAACATCCTTAGAAAGATATCAATTTTTCTTAATTCAGTCCTCCATGAGCTTGTCTCTTTGTAGTCCTCCAAAATGACTTTTGTCACTAATACAGTCTTCATTTTAATCTTTTAATGAGTATTGTATTGGTAATGAACACCACATTGCAGGATCATAATGAAATGCCTAAAAAATGGAGAACCAAATTGAGAAATTTGACATCTTTCATGGATCAAAAGAGCAATTTACTCTTTTTTGTTAATTGCTAGTTGGCTTTTTTTTTTTAAGAGAGATTAAAAAAACAAAATAGATTACTTAATTATAGCATATGTTATGTATTATTAGATTATATATAATTTATAAGTCAGGCAAAGTAGTTTGGAGAAAAACATAAATATAAATACTTTAATCTAACCTATTTAGCTTTTTTAATCTCTAACAAAAGTCAATTAGTTCTTATATAAAGAATCGGAAGGAGTATTAATAATTGATTTGCTTTTGGTATAGAAAAATTTTGCAAGGTTAAAAGAATTATCATAATTATAGTATAATTAAACATACTACTTGTGTCTTGTATGGAGTTCAAAAAATATATTATGTCATTCATAACTTGTAAATAATGCGTATCGATGTAGATTTTATTTTTTATATATATAAATTGATATTTTTTATTGTCAGTTTTCATCCCTGAAAAGATGTTAATGTTGTTTTCTGCATAACAATTTTGCAGGTTTTGAAAACTACAAATTTTGTGGATGCGAAGCAGGAAGAAGCTTATGGTGATATCTCAATCAGGAAACACCCAAAATGGGATGAAACTTTTGGAGTGGATGGTTTCTAAGAGGGCAGAGACAGACAAATATCTGAGGAATATATATATATATATATATATATATATATATAACATATGTGTATTATATGAAGCATCCTTGTATCATATGAGAGAAATTGTGTTGTTTCATTCAAACTTCAAAGACATAAAACGCACTGTCATGTGCTAGCTTTCTTTGATGCAATAAGTTCTATTGATTCATTGGCGATATTTTAATGCATCACACATCTGGATTTAGCTCCTCTTATTGGCGTTTTCTCATTATCCCTCATCGGCTTTAAATCTAGATCATAGATTTGATATAACTACTCACACCAACAACTTCACTAAATCAAATCAATGGTTGGGATTACATGATGAGAGATGAGGAGAAAATTTACTATTGAGAGAATTCTCTTCCCACATCTTTTGTGGAGTTAATGATAGCGATCAAAAAATTTAATATACAATAAAGAAAATCTAGATTATAATATTACGATTAAATCATGCTTATATGAGATCTAGGTAATATTGAGTTTCCAAATGGGAAGTAATTGAATTCTATTTAAACAATTGTGGTTACTTTTACACTTTCCATGGGCTGAACTTCAAGCATTATTATTATTTTTTGGGTAAAATGGTCAATTTTTCATAGATAACAAATTAAATGTACAATGAAGAGGTACAAAAGTTAGAGTACATAAAAAGGTGTTACCCTTATTGATGTAAAAGTTAGAACTCACTCACACAATCTCACAATAACATATATGATCGAGGAAAGGGGAAATTGAAATAGAGAGGGAAACAGAGACAAAAACAGGGGATAGTGAGGGAGATGATAATCTAGTAAGGAGACAATTTGTAACTCGCTACAATACGTAACCATTTGCAAAAATAGACATTACAAGTAGCAATCTATTTGCTTTTGAGTTTTTTTTTTTTCAAAGGATATCTATATTAATACTCCAAATCGATACAATACATAAAAGTAACCACAAACATATCTAAAACAAATACAACCAACATAACAACAAAAACAAAATACACTGGATACAATATTTGTTTTTGAGTTAATAGACTTTGTTGTTGTTGTTTTTTTTTTTTTTTTGCCAACTAGCTAATAGACAATTTGCAATCCATTTGTACTTATAATAAAAAATAGGGAAAATTACACACAGGTCCTAAGGAACAGAGATATTTACATTTAGGTCATTTGAATTCATGAAATTACACAGAAGTCCCTGGGGACTTCTGTGTAATTATTTGTGGAAGCAAAATTACTTTTTTGCCCAAAGGAGTAATAGCCTCTGGACCTCAGAATTAAAAAATCCAGGTTTTTAAAAGTTGTTGTTAAAATAGGAATTTACTGTTGTAAATATAGAATTTCTTGTTGCAAATAACCTCTGGACCTCATAATTGAAAAAATCCATGTTTTGAAAAGTTGTTGTTAAAATAGGAATTTGTTGTTGTAAATATAGAATTTCTTGTTGCAAATGACCTTTGGACCTCAAAATTGAAAAAATCCAATCTTTCAAAAGTTGTTGTCAAAATAGGAATTTGCTATTGTAAATATAGAATTTCTTGTTGCAAATGGCCTCTGGACCTCAGAGTTGAAAAAATTCAGGCTTTCAAAAGTTGTTGTTAAAATAGGAATTTGCTGTTGTAAATATAGAATTTCTTGTTGTAAATGGCCCCTGGACCTCAGAATTGAAAAAATCCAAATTTTCAAAAGTTGTTAAAACAGGAATTGACTGTTGTAAATATAGAATTTCTTGTTATAAACCTGAATTTTTTTCAATTTTGAGGTCCAGAGGCGTTTTCTCCTTTGGGCAAAAAAGTAATTTTGATTCCACAAATAATTACACAGAAGTCCCTAGGGACTTGTGTGTAATTTCATGAATTCAAGGGACCTATATGTAAATATCTCTGTTCCTTGGGACCTATGTGTAATTTTCCCTAAAAAATAATTTCACTAGCTATTAATTACTCTTTCCAAAATTAAATATTCCTACTTGCAAAATCAAAATAAAATAAAAACATTGATTACTCTTTCTAGAGGTCTTTCTGTATTTTCTATCACTTATGCTCCTAAAATGTCTTATTTCGTTAGAGGATCAACTTCAAGAATTCTTTGAGGAGGAGGGAGGAATCTGCGCTGCTTTGAAGCATTTATTCAATTATGTTTAGAAAAGGGAGTGACGTAAAACAAAAGTATTTTACTAAAATGTCTTATTTATTACTCCCTCAGTTCCTAATTATAATATCAAGTTGATTTTTTTTTTGAAGAAATTAAAGAATCTAATTTAAATTATTTTATAGTTTTTATTTTTTTCTCTAAATTAATTAGTTTGACTAATAAACTAATATATAATCTAAGGATACACAACATATGATATGATTAAATAACTTAATTAGATTCTTTAATCTCTCAAAAAAAAAAAAGTCAACCCGCTCTTATAATTAGAACTAGAGGTAGTACTATTCTTCAATATTTTAGTCCTACTTTCCATTAATTATTAATTTCATGTCAACTTGTAAAATCATAATAAGGAAAATCCCATATAAAGACGGTTGAAATAGGAAAATTCTTATTTTGGTTGGTAAATTTAACAAATCTTAAATTGAGTCAATGACCTAATTTAGAATATTTAAATTTAAATTATTTTACAATAATACCCTTAACTTATCCTTTTAAAAAAAACAAAAAAACAAAGAGAGAGAAGGGAAAACAAGAAGTCGACGTCGTACTCGCGCAGCCATCCAAATCCATTCCTCCGGTGTGCTTTGGCTTCCATTTGAGGACCTTGTTACAGCTTTCGCGCGCCGACCTTGAAATCACAAGAACAAGGTTTTTTTAGAAGTGCCTACCATCCTAAATCTCGCTTCTTGGATTTTTTCATTCTCGTATCGTGAACCCCATCGTCGATTCCTGTGGGTCTTGATCAATTATTCCTTGTTTTGGAATCATGATATCATATGGTTTTGTTGTCTATTTCATGCTTATAATTTTTTTTTTTTTTGTGCTTTTGGATTGGTGATGTTTCTGAATTTACTTTTCTTGGTGTTCTGCTTGTTTTCCTGTGAGTCTTGATCAATTATTCCTTATTTTCTGTCTTGTTCTTTAAACTTTTTTTTAAAAAAAAAGAGCAAAATCTCGAGATTAACAAATAGTCCTGATAGATTTATGCAATTCTTATCTTTAGCATCCTAGACCAGGAGCAAGGGCTTTTCAATTATTTAGATTTCAGAATAAAAAAATGAAAAGAACGTTACTGAGGAAATGCGAGTTGGTATTCTCTTGTATTTTACATGCTTCATTTTGTGCTACTGTAATTTGAGTCTAGACACGAAACCTGATAGTCTGACTAGACAACGAGGAAAAAAATTAAAGACATTCACCACACGGACGGGGAAAAAAACACAGGGATCAACCTGATTCACATGAATTGACTCATAGCGGTCAGAAAAATACAGGGATTAACTAAAAGGAATTTTTTTTAAAAAAAATGAAGATTTAATATTATAATCAACTTACTGTAGCCTTGTTTGTCGATTTTTTGACGGTATTGAGGCCTCCAATGATTTTCTTGTTGTTAGGGTTCTTCCGTAGTGAGTAAACAATAATATTCTTTCTTTAATTTTGCTTCTTCTTTTTTAAATTAACTAAGGGATAAACAGGTAATTTGGTTCAAATTCTAAATCTCTAATTGTGTCACATAACTTAATTAATAATTTATTAACTTTACCAACCCAAATCAGAATTTTTCTATTTCAACCGTCTTTATATGGGATTCTCCCATGATAATATATATATATATATATATAAAATAATAGCTCCTCCAAACATAGAGAAAGACTGTCTTTTGAAATATTGTTTAAAGCCAGCAATTAAAATTGGAATAATCTGGATCTTCTTAAAATTAATTACTAAACACTCACTCAAAAGTACAAATCAACTCCACTAATTAATATAATCTCATGGGACTGTATAAAAGAAATATATTAATCTAAACACCAAATAACAAAATCCAATTCAATTACAGACATCCACGGAGAAAACCAAAAGGCATCTCAGTCTCATGCTAAAGAATGAAATTCTAGAACTAGGAAATCATAAAACACAAATGAGAAAATGAATTAAACTAAAAACTCTCCTAATATTGAAGCTCCAAAACTCCGTCCATCCCCAAGAATTGAAAGCCTCAGCCACGCATAGAGATTGGAGAACCCCACACGAGCATATCGAATCTGGAAGTGGAAATTGACGGAATCATTGGAAAAGAGAAAGAGGGCCGACGGTGGTTAGACAGAAGAACGACGGTAGAGGTGGTGTGAAGAAGCTCTCCGCGGTGCGATCTGCTCTGGTCCGATTCTGCACTTCCGCCACGCTTCTGCAAGTCGAAAGGAATAAGGAGGAGGTGATGGTGGTCAGTGGTGGTCTAAAGGGAGGAAGAATGGTGGTGCTGACGGAGCACGATGGAGGTGGGTGTGACGGTGAAGCTCACTGGCGGACTTGGTGGTGGATGATGCCGCCGGCGAGAAGAACGAAGAAAGGGAAGGAAGGAGAAAGATCCCCTTTTTCAGTCTCAGCGGCCTGTTCTTCGTAATATCTCGGGTTTGTCTTCTATCTGATGCGGGAGAAGGTCCTTGGTCAAAACCTATTTTGACCAGGGACCTATCTGTAATTTTCAAAGGTTCTGGAGGAGGGACTTAAATGTAAATTTATGAAACACTTTCGGGGCCATTATGTAATTTCAAAAAATCTGGGTATGTTTCTGTAATTGTATTTGGCCCTTTTCTTCATTGATTGTAATTTCCAAAAATTATAGGAACCTTTTCTGTAATTTTTACCCAGTCCTCAAAATATTAATTCTGACCCTCCAAAATCTCATATTTTCTTTTTAAACACCTACAACGCAAAATTAAGCATAGTGTAGCATTAAAAGTCCAAGAAATCATTTGCATGAATAATTAACAAATTATGATCATTTTACCCTTAATGACACTTAATTTAATACAAATGTCCCTAACTCAAAGTAATGTTTAATAATGTAATAATGTCCCAAAAAATACATTAAAAATCTCAATTTAATTATGAAAAATCATATAAAAATATGATTCAATCAATAAGCGTCTTGTACAATTGTCCAAAGAAATCCCCCATGCTTTGTTTAAAAAAAATGTTAGATCAAGAAATACATTCTTCTGTATGCCATCAAGTCCATCAACACTCAATTTCAACACATTAAAAATGAACTTATGAAAAGTTTGATTTAGTTCTTTCATAGTACTTTCCCACTCTTCTTTACCTAGCTCTACCATGAAGAAAGCAACCTAGTACTGTTAGAGCTAATGGATTTCCTTCACAATAGTTCACTACCCACTTTGATAACTCCAAATAGCTTTTTGATAACTCCAAATAGCTTTTTGAAAGGCTTGATGGGGATCGAATTGTGGAACATGATATGTTATTGGTGTAAAAGTATTTTTAAGCACTTGCATGTCTTTTGATGTAATAATAATTCTACTTCCTTCCCCAAACCAACCACATGCTTTGATTAAATCTTCAATTGCTATAACATTGTCCACTTCATCAACCACCAGAATAATCTTTTCACGGTGAATCATCACATTGATATGAAGTCCCAAGGGACCTATAGATAATTTATTGAAATTGTAAAAGGACTATTTTATATATCTTGACTTGTTATTAGTAGCACATTATCACTAATGACAAATCAAAGTGATACTAATGACAAGTGGAGGTGATATCGGTGACGAGTCGGAGTGCCTCAATTGATATGATGGTACCGCCAATTTCATAGTGCTACTAATGTCAGTCAATTGGTTGTGAAGCGCAGCCTTAATTAATATAATGATACCACCAATTTCATAGCATTGTGTTATCCCCCTAATATATATGTTCGGGAACAAAGTTTTGGAAATATATTTTAATTTAATGTTGGCAAAGAAAGTGGAAATATATTCTAATATATATATATATAGTCTGATATTTAATTCGTATATCATAATTACTTCAATACTTGGAAGTTGGACCTAGAAAAGTTGGCCAGAGAAAGAAAACAAACAAAGAAACATGCAAAGCAAAAAACACATATATAAATAAAAGGGAAAATGTCAGATCCTAAGGACTATAAAAAATTATAAAAAAGTCTTCCTAAGGACTATAAAAAATTATAAAAAAGTCTTAACAAAAATTCACATATCAAAAAAATTCTTAGGGATTTTTTTATATTATTTCTATTAACAACATGAAGTGCTATATTTACAAAATTTAAAAACCTGGCTATATTCACAACAGGAAAAAAAATTATTTTTACAACATGAAGTGTCATATTCACAACAAAATTTAAACGCCTGGATTTTGTTTTAAACTCAAGTCCTTAAGCCTACTAAGGTCATTTTTACAATAGAAAAATGCTAGATTTACAACAGAAAGTGCTATAGTCACAACAAAATTTTAAACCTGGCTATTCATAACAAGAAATGTTATATTTACAACAAAATTTAAAAACCTGAATTTTATTTCAATACAAATAAAGACTTTTTTTATATGTAAATTTCTGTTGGGACTTTTTTGTAATTTTTTATGGTCCTTGAAACCTAGCTGTCATTTTCCCTAAATAAAATGTACAATAGAAGAGACTAAATAATGCAAATAATGAAAATCCATGCTACTCTCTTTTTCCCTCACTCAAAATATGGCAGCACATTACCCTTATTAGGGTTCTCTATTTTTTTTCTCTTTCCTTTTCTTTTTCTTTCTTTTTTTTTTCCCCCTTTTCATAAAATGAGATATACATAAAATAGGGAATAAATAAAATTGAACAATTAAAATTTGTGCGTCCACGTGAAAGTGATAACCCAGGCCCACATTATGAAGAAATAAAAAAGGCCTCGTGAATTGTAAAGGGTAATTATTTAAATAATATGATAAAATCCGAACAACTCTCAACTCATGATGAGAACAACATAAAATCCATGTGAACTGGAACTGTTCTAACCCAGCTTCCTTGAAAACGAAATTGTAAAATTTTGGTGTGATTGTGGTTTCCAGACTTTAGTCTCAACCCATAAGGTGCCACCCTCATAAACAAGATGCAGAGTGTTAAAATGATAACGTGTTGGTAGGTTCATCTCCAAGGTATAAAAGCTGTCGAAACAATAACGACGTGAAGCGGACGTTGGGGAGTCAAAAGAGAGTATTACATCTAAGTGAGGTTTAATCCTTCTGCAATAATCATCATGAGAGAGTGCGATAAGTGATTTGAGAATTGAGACTTGAGCAATGGTGCTACCTGCATTGCCAATAATATCACTCTCTTTTAATCTCAGTTTCCTCAATAATGACCAACGAGTGACACTATTTGGAACTCTTGTCAATATATCAGCACTGTTACTACAACAATATTCCATTATTAACTCATCATCATCCTCTTCCTCTTCGACTTCCATTAATGTAGCACCTTCATCCATTAAGTCATCATCCTCTACTACTTCATCCGGCACCTTCGTCGCCCAATAAGAATGAAAGTTTTTTTTTTGGTAAAAATAAGAATGAAAGTTATAGGTATAATATTGGTTGAAATCATCCCCAAACTCAATTGGACCCTCTAACCATTCAACTTGCCTCAAAAATGGAAGTAAAGATCCCAAACTCTATAACCCCACTCCCAATTCTGCTTTCTCGGCCAAAGGCATCACCACATGTTTCACTCGAACGCTGAAGATGTTCTTGCCAGATACAAAGAGCTTTCTTGTCACTTTATTGAATGACCAATTGTAAAGATCTAAATAATTGTTCCTAATCACTAACCCTGAACTTGTCCCTTCAACATTGCCCCCAATGTTTATCTGCACTGGCCCAGTGTTGTATATATAAAAGAAGGCTCTCTTTTCCAGTATAGTTGAAGAATGGATTTGAGTCAAATTCACACAACCACCAACATGCAAAATTTCAATCTTAGGGGTATGAGAGAGATCTGGGGGTGCTATCAGATATTTTGAATTCTGTAAGTGAATTTCCTTTAGATTTGGAAAATACTGCAGAAAACAAGGAAGTAATGTTTAATAAATCGGATAGATACACATGCGTACAATTTAATCAAAAGTTTCTCTCCTACCAATTAAAGTTATGAGATTCTACAGGAAATAAGTCGATGCATTTACAAGATGATCTTTGGAGTCCCAACAAATAGGATAACTACTACTGTATTTAAATTGTGAATTATTTGGTTCATGTCTGATGCGAGATCATAATTAGCACCACCCTATGAAAAGTATTATGATATATGGAAAAATAATATGTACCTGATTTCCATCAAGAAATTGTTTGATATTACTATTAGGCATTGCAAGTGTAATTAGATTCTGTGCACAAAATTGTAATGGCACATATGATAGTGGATATTCTTCCCAACTAAAAAACCTTAGTTCTTCTGAAACATAATCCAAATCTTCACAAAGATTCAATTTTGAAGGCTCCTTCCAATCAGACTTGTAAATCTTAAGGAATATTAAATCACGCATCTTTCGAAAATCACTAGCTCTCAATGTAGTCTTTTTTATCTTGCTTGCATCCAATGACATACATCGAATTGCCTCAATCCCCTAGCAATAACAAATCAAGAGGAGAACAATTGTCATTGTCTAAAAAACGAAAAAAATAATATATATATATATATATATATATATATATATATATATATTGCAGAACAATTAAATATATCTGCTTTTGGGGATAACCAAATTTAAAATGCTATAGTGCATTTTGTTAAAAAATTCTCACAACTCATGTTTTCCAGGTACTCTATGAATTAGTCAAAAATCATGAACATGGAGACACACTATCAATACATATACTTGCAACCATGGATTGGAATGTGCCTCTCTATATTGCTCCTTGTGATGCCCTAATCTCTCAAAGGTTTTTTTTCTCTTTTTCTTGTGATCTTTTTTTTTTTTTTGGGTCAAAGGATATATATATTAATACTGCCAACTGGTACAATACATAAAGACAAATACAAACAAAGCTAAAACAAATACAACAAAATAAACTGAATACAATATTAGCCAAACACCGTACATTAAAAATATTAGAGAAGAAGTAGAATCATAGACAATAATGGCCTCCTCAATACCCAAGGTTAGAAGTTACAAGCAAGAAAGTGTTGGTTGTAAAACCTACCCTAACGGGCACACAATCTTATAAGCAATAACTGTAATTAAGGCAGCTAAATGGGTACCCCATCTTGTGATCATTTGATTTTACATAAAATGAGTGACTTTTTAATATCTTATGTATATAAAATGGTGCATTTTTTTTAATTTTTTTATGATTTTTCAAAGAAAAATACTTTGAAACTGTGTGTTATTTACTTATTTTTCTTAAAAGAATCATAAAATATTCAAAACTGCACCATTCTTTTACCCATAACATCAAAATGCCATCCGTTATATGTAAAATTTGATGATCATAACTTTTATACTACATGAATTATTAATGAATATTAGTAAAAAGTAAACCTTTGTGGATAATTTATAACTTATTGACGATCATTCATGTTCTAAATTTAAAATATATATTAGAATCTATCTCAAAGTTTAAGAAGATATGAATATTATAAATATGAAGAAGCTTAATAAATCACAAATTTTAGTCAGCTATCAAATGACCCTAAAGAAGAGAACCAATTTTAGTCCAAGAAAGAATTTTAAAAAAAAGTCTAATTAGGCAAATATTTTGACTTACCGAACATTTTAATGAATAAACAACTAACTTTCAAGAAAATACACGACAGCGAAATAAAATAGTGAGAGAATAAAGAATTTAATAAAAAGTAAAAAATAAATTACTTCCGATTATTAATATAAGACCAAATTTTTAGTGCAAATTACACTATAAACTAGATCTTATATTAAAGACCAGAAGTAATATTAAGAAGTAGTCTTACCTTGTCATTGTTGAATAAATGATAAATATCTTGATGCCTCCATAGTCGAATGGGTTTTTCAAGGTTAAACATTAATTGTTGCCTAGAAATTTCAAGCCCCATTTCTATTAAAAGAGCATGCATCTCAATATAATCATGTTCATTCATTAAAATGAGGGATCTCTCTTTAAGCACACTTATCTCAATATGTGCAGAAGAACCATACAAGTGTCTTCTACAATCTTCCAAAGAAATTCGCCATGGTTCTTTTAAGAAAAATGCTAGATCAAGAAATACATTCTTCTGTGCATCATCAAGTCCATCAAAACTCAATTTCAACACATTAAAAATTTTCTCGTGAAGAGTTTGATTTAGTTTTTCCATAGCACTTTTCCACACTTCTTCTCCTCTACCATGAAGAAAGCAACCCAGTACTATTAGAGCTAAAGGATTTCCTTCACAATAGTCCACGACCCACTTTGATAACTCCAAATGGCTTTTTGATGGCTCATTTTGCTTAAAAGCTTTTAAACAAAAGAGATGAAAAGCTTGATGGGGATCCAATCGCGGAACATGATATGTCATATATGCAGAAGTGTTCTTAAGCACTTGCTCGTCTCTTGATGTGATCATAATTCTACTTCCTTCCCCAAACCAACCACATGCTTTGATTAAATCTTCAATTGCTATAACACTGTCCACATCATCAAGCACCAGAAGAATTTTTTTACAATGAAGCCTTTCCTTTACAAAAGTGGATCCTAAATTGTAAGTGTTAATATCCTCATCTTTGAATAATTCTTTAAGGCATTTTTCCTGTAATTCTTCCAATCTATTCTTTTCTACTTCTTGTCTTACGTCTTTAGCAAAGTAGAAAGATTCAAATTGTGCAGTCAACCTGTCAAATACAGCTTTGGCAAGAGTGGTCTTGCCTATACCACCCATACCCCATAATCTGACAATGCAAGCTTCACTTAGTAACCCTTCAACTTTTTGAATATGATAATCAATCCCAACTAATCCTTCCAAATGAAACGATGACTTGTTATGCAATTTGCTCAAAATGTCTTTGACAATCATTTTGATTAGTTTGGGTTCAGGCCTAACACAAGTATTAATTAAAAAATGATTATGCATAGTCCCAAAAAAAAGAAATCAATAAGTCAAAAATGAGTAGAAGCTACCTGATATTCTTTGAATCCCATCCAGATAGATTTGTTGATCGCCTCAAAGCATTTTTCCACTCGTGCACTCTTTCTTGGTCGTGCTTAAATCTCTGCTTAAGCTTAGCAAATCCATCTCCAAAACTCCCATTTTGTTTGCGAACATTGGATGGATGTACATTGTAGAAAATAGGGATGGCAGTTCTTCCATATTGATCCTTACATTTCATAATATAACGAGCTCATCCATACACCACATGGAAGAAGCATAACCTTTGGAAAAAATGATCAAAGATATCTCTGATTCTTCTATTGTTTTGAGAAGAATTGGTGAGATAGTATCTCCTTTGTGGAGTTTGTGATCCATAAAAGTATGAATGTTTGCATTGCAAAGTGCTTCATAAAGATAACTTGAAAAAGTGTCGCGAGTGTCTTCCCCTCTAAAGCTAAGAAAGATGTTATACTTGGTTGCAAGAGGAACCGTTTGAGTTAAAGTGACATCATCTTGAGAACTACAAATAGAAAAAAACTGTCAATAAATACTGGACTATGCAGGAGCAAATCACACAAGAAAATAAGGACGGTAAGGTTATTTAGAAGAAGCTAGCTACCTATCATCAACAGCAACAGGTCGGTTACCATTAAGCAAATGAGATATGAATCGAATAGCTTTGTAAATTGATAATCCCAATAGGAGCAATGAAGCTTCTCTACGCATCATTAAAGCAATGGTTGTGATAGCAATTTCTAGCTTCGACCTTCAGCAACCTGAAACTAAGGCCATAGAAAGTGCAAGCAAAAGTTTATTAGATCTATGCTAGTAAGGTAGCCAGGGATAAGATTCAATACTAGAAGAAACAAGAAATTAACAAAACTTTTAGCAGAATATATTTGTTATGAATTTATTAAGGGAAAAAGGGAGTATCATTTCCCACTTCATCTATTCTTAAAATCAACTTAGAAAACAAAGAAAGAAAAAGATAACCTCTTTTTTATAATTATTTAATATCTTATTATATTGATAAACTAATTTACTAAAAAAATTGGAATAGCATGACTAATAAATAGCAAAAAAATAATTCTCTACTACTAAAAATAACAAACTCAAAATACATTATCTTTGCTTTTTGCTTCTTCTTGTTTTCTTTTTCCCCTCCAATTCTACTTCCACCAAACTCAAAATAACAAAGCAGTTAAAAGTTGTTTTTTATGTTTTTAGAAGACAATGCTACTTTTTTCCCTAAACACTTACCTAGAAACTAATTATCAAACAAGTTTTTTTATTTTTTATTTTAATAAACAAAAAATTATTACAAAATAAAGAATCAAACGATGCCATAGTTTTTGAGGATTATATTTAAATATACAACTTACGTACACATAGTCTGTGGGGGTTCACATCAGGGATGTGCACCTTTTATGCTCATCCCTCTATTAGATTTAGAGTGATAAACACATTTTTATATATATATATTTTATTTATTTAGATTTAAATTAGGGATAAGATAATGTTACTACCACTTTTCCACCGTTAGATCAAAATCTTAATAGGAGAGAGAAATTATAAAGGTAGATGAGATTCTAATTTAACGGTGGAAAAATGGTAGTAACATTGGTAGTAATAAAAAATGGTGGTAATAATATTCTATCCCTTTAAATTATATGATGTTTTCTGAAATATTTTTTGTACTCAGTATCTCAAATTAATTAGTTTGTTGTCCTACAGTCAGAAATGTTTATCTTGTAATATCAATATCCTGGAAACTAATTAATTTAAGATAATGAGTGTAAAAAACATTTCAGAAAGTAACATATAATTTAAATCTAAATAAACAATATATATATATATATATATATATATATATAGGATATTGTCACTACCAATTTTATGTCATTACCAAGTCACTACCACTTTTTCACCGTCAGATCAGAATCTCAATAAGAGAGAGAAATGATAAAGGTAGATGAGATTCTAACTTGACGGTAAAAAAGTGATAGTGACTTGATAGTGACATAAAATTAGTAGTGACAATATCCTATCCCATATATATATATATATATATGTGTGTGTGTGATCATCCCTCTAATCTGAGGGATGAGCATATAAAAAACACCTTATGTGCTTTTGTGTGTGTGAGAGAGAGAGAGTATAGTATATATAGTATCCAGATCTAAAGTGTTTTAAGTTTCATTAGATCGAGGAGTGAAAATAGATAACCAAAAGGTAGTTGCAGAATTTTTTCTGCGAACAAACCCTGCTTGGAAAACAGTAAATCGATGGGATGTGGCAAGTGGAAGAAAAAAAGAAAAGAATATAAGTATTTACCTGAACGTGAGGGGAAGATAGCTCACAAAGATTGTAAAAATGTGAGCTTTCGGGTCTGCAGGCTTCCTCCTCTTCAAACAAGTTGTTAAAATAAATGAAGAGTTGAGTCAATAGATCAAGTCCAGCCATATCTTTGAAAGGTTATGGGAATTTTTTTTTTTTTCCACAAGGAAAAGTGGGGGGAATCAATGATTAGAAGAAAACATGAAATGTTTTGCAGAATATTTCTGTGAAAAATGAAGGCAAAACAGAAGGAGGATGATGGATCAATGTTATGAAGAAATAACCAGGATCGATGTGGAGGGAAGCGAAAAAGAAATAGCTCCCACAAGTAAAGATCTAAAGAAATAGCTACCAATCCATAGGCATTGTTCGATTCTGTTTTAATTTCTTACTTCTTAGAGTAGCTTTCTGGAGTTACTTTTTAGAATAAATTTTGTTAAGAAAAAAATCTCCATAAATCATAATGGATTATTCTAAAAAAAATAATATTTTAGAAGCAAGCATGAAATCATATATGAAATAATTGTTCTTAAAATCAACTTAATAAAACAAAGAAGGAAAAGGATTGTATGACGAAACAATTTTTCTATAATAACTTATATCTTAGTGTATTGATAAAGTAATTTAATAAAAATTTGAATAGCATGACCAATAAATAAATATACTGAAAAAATAACCTAATTAAAATTTAAATTAAATACATTTTATCTCATCGAAACAATATTTATGCATAACTCAACAGTCAACACACCATCCACACAAAGTAGTAAAATGGGTTCAACTTGTCAAAATTGACAGGTACATTGGACAATATAATTGAAAAATTGTTGATTATCTATAAAAGTCACGAAGGATTTAAAGGTTTATAAAATTAATAAAAGCTTGACAATGATTGATTTGAGACCAAAAAAAAGGTGAAAACAGAGAAAGTTAGCTACCAGATAGTTACAGAAGTTTTTTTCTGCACATGAACCCTAAAATCCCAGATAAAAATCTTGCAAAATAGTAGATAGAAGGGATGAAGCAAGTGGAATAAAAAAAAAAATTAAGAGAGAGAGAGAGAGAGAAGAAATTAATGATGAACCTGGATTTGAAGGGAAGATAGTTCACAAAGATTGCAAAAATGACAGTTTTGGGATCTGCAGAGACTTCCTCCTCTTCCAAACAGTTCTTAAAATAAACGAAGATTTAAGTCAATAGATCAAGTCCCGCAATTTTTCAGAGGTAAGATTATAAAAAATTTCAAATGGTTAGAAGAAAACATGAAAAATCTTTTGCAGAATTTTTCTGTGAAAAATGAAGGCAAAATGGAAGAAGCATGATGGATCCATGGGATAAATCAAGCAAAAGAGAAGAAATAACCTGGATCGATGGGTGTGGAAGCCGAAAAGGAATAGCTCTCATAAGTAAAGGTCTGAAAAAATGGCAGCTTCAGAATTTGCAGACTTTGCTTTCTCCTCGAACATGCTCTTCGGTTTCAGTCTCCAATTCCTCTTTCTGAGATGATCGGGTGTGGATAACTGCAAAGCTGGCCCCCCACCAAGTGGAAGTTAATAAATCAGTGGGGTATGTATGATCTTTTCTTTTTTGGTCAAAATTGGGGGTATGATCTGATGTAATACTCCTACTAAAACATTAATAAGTAGTGGGATAAAAAAATATTGGGTAGGTAATTTGTTTGGGGATAAACAAATCAATAACTAGTTTTTAATTATAAGGAAAACGCGTGAGAGGATATACTCGCAAGACTGAACAACAAAATATTATTCCTAGGATGGCGCAGAAAAAAAATATAGTCTTATACATCTTTTCAATTTTATAACTACATTGATGATAATTATGGTCAGCCTGTCAAACTTACGAGTTTAAGTAAATTCATAACGGTGACGTAAACTCGTATCGTAAACTTAAATCCGAGACTCATAAAAGTTTATTTTTATTATTGAATAAGTATTACTAGCGTATAATTAAATAATTAAAATATAAAAATGACAACAATTTGATTTAAATATATTTTAAATCCAAATAATTAAAATTAAATCCATCAATAATATTCATCATTTATCATATTTAATAAAGAAATTTCTATATAAAACCGTTAAGCACGATCAAATAAAAAAAAGTTAACACAAGTTTAAAAGTAAGTTAACACGGTTTTATAAGTTAGAAATGAAAAAACAATGAACCCGGTGTATAAACTCGTGAGTTTAACCGAGTTTACAACTAGCACAAGTTTACCATTAATTCGACTCGTTTTTATAAGCTAGAAGCGTAAAAATTGTAAATTCGGAGAGCCAACTCACGAGTTTGACAATAATGGTTACGGGTTCAGAAATCAAACCAAAGAATTCTGATCTTTCAAAAGAATGAAATGCCAAAAAAACAAAAGATGAAGGGTCCTCTCCTATTTTTAAGCAGAGGAATTCCTTGTAATTTACAAAGTGCACATGAGCATGCATTTATTAAAATTTTACATTTTTAAATTTATTCTTAACGAAATTAAGAATATTAAAGAAAACTAGATATTAAATTTCAGCTCCAAAGCAGCATGAGATGGTAAAAGAGCATCTTTTTATTTTCTTAACATCATTAAAAGAATTTCATAATTTTTTTCAAATAAATTATATTACTTTCCTTTTCATTTGAAGTATCACGCAATTCTCTCTTAAAATGATGGTCATATTATTTAAAACTTGTTATTTTAAAATTATACAAAACTATACGAGTCCTCTCTTTTTTCCCTCCAAATTCTTATATGGAGAGGTTTATTTCATTAAATAAAGTGATGTGTTTGGTTTGTTACGACCATGGTAAAGTTAGTGGGCCTGTTTGGTAGAGTGGGAAATCGGGTTGAACCTATCGGGTCGGCCCTTTTAACAGTTAATCCTCATTCTCATCTCCATTAATAGGTGATAATTTCAGGAGATGGTCCCTGCAACGTGAAATTTGAAAACGATAGGGCACTTAATATTTGAAAATGACAGGGCACTTAATATTAGCTTATCTGCTGATATCACATCAATGATTGTTTTGAGACAAAGAAAAAAAGATGAAAACATAGAAAGTTAGCTACCTCACGTAGTTGAGAATTTTTTTCTGTACACAAACCCTAAAAACACAGATAAAAATCTCGCAAAACAGTAAATAGATGGAAAGAAGCAAGTGGAATAAAAAAAGAGAAGAAAGTAAGCATGAACTTGGATATGTGAATGGAAGATGGTTCACAAAGATTGCAAAAATGTCAGCTTTGTGATCTGCAGAGACTTTCTTCATTTCCAAACAGTTTTTTAAAACAAATGAAGATTTAAGTGAACAGATCAAGTCCAGCCATATCTTTGAAGATTATGGGACTTAGTTTTTCAGAGGTAAGAGTATAAAAAATTTCAAATGATTAGAAGAAAACATAAAAAATCTTTTGCAGAATTTTTTGGTGAAAAAAGAAGCCAAAACAGAAGAAGCATGATGGATCCATGGGATAAATCAAGCAAATGAGAAGAAATAACCTGGATTGATGGGTATGGAAGCGGAAAAGAAATAGCTCCCACAAACAAAGGTCTCAAGAAATGGCAGCTTCAGAATTTGCTGACTTAGCTCTCTCCTTAAACATACTCTTCAGTTTCAATCTCCAATTCCCCTTTCCTGAGACGATCGGGTGTGGATAACTCCAAAGGCTGGCCTCACCAAGTTGAAGTTAATAAGTCTGGGATATAGTTACTTGCCAAGAAATATTGGTTAGGTAATTTGTCTGGGGATAAAAAAATCAATAACTGGTTTTAAATTATATGGAAAACGCGTGAGAGGATATATTCGCAAGACTGGCAACAAAATATTATCATAAGTCAACTAGGTGTTTCCTAGGATGGTGCAGAAAAAAATTATAGTTTTATATATCTTTTCAGTTTTACAATTTTTATAACTACGTTGATGAAACTTACGACTTCAGAAATCAAACCAAAGAATTCTGATCCTTCAAAAGAATGAAATGCCAAAAAAAAAAAGAAAAAGAGTTCTCTGCTATTTTTTAGCAGAGGAATTCCTTGTAATTTACAAAGTGCACGGGAACAGTAAATGCTAAGGTAACAAAACACATGCATATCATGAGCTTGAAAATTCTCTAAGGTTGTAAATAATAATATTTTAAGATTTTGAAGAAGTGATTTTGGTGTAGAAATATAATTGTGTACAGAAAATAAGTTGGTGTGTGGCTAAGCCATCTTCAACTACCCAAGAACAACTTCAAGCAGACTTGGATTACGCTTGTTCCCAACCACATGTTAACTGTAGCAATATTGGTCCTTGTTCTTTTCCAGATTCAAAGGCTCATCGTACCTCTTTCTCCATGAATCTCTACTTTCAAAACTTTGGAAGAGATCCTCACACCTGTGACTTCAAACACACTGCTCTTATTGCCTCCTCTGATCCCAGTAATCAATTAAGCCATTCATATATGTGTGCATGATGCATGCATGCTTGATGTGTGGATGTGTGTGTGTGTGGATAATTATATATTATACCATAATAAGATTGTTAAGAACTCTTTGATTTCTTTCTTGTTAACTAAGGTAATTAGACAAATCTTACAAGGAGAAAGACGAAGAATTATGTATGTTATTTATATAAAAGCAACACCCTCATACAACGAATGCATGCATCAATGTAGTATATCAATGTCAATTAGACAGAAGAACCTCCAAGGGCCGTCTTCTTCCTAGGAACGAGTGGTGTTAATTATGAGTAACTCATCCCCCAAAAACACGAGAAAAGAATTTTGGACGTTGTACCTATCCTTTCCTTGTCGGTTCATCAAAAGCAATCACCTACCTCAGAGGAAACCCAGATATCAATGTATATTTGGTGTCACATGCAGCCTGTAACATCCTCAATTTTCATGTTAATTAACTAATGGAATATAAGAATTTTTCACCTAGTAGCAATAGTCATTGGTCTTTATTTTTCTGATAGGATATTAATTAAGGGGAAGTAAGGTGGAATTATTTAAAAATATAGTTAATAAATTTGATTATAAATAAATTGAGGTAAATAATATCAAAGAAACTAAATATGTATTTCATCTTATTAATTATTATTTTCCTTTATGAGAAGAGAAACATGAAACCATGTTATGGTATAATAAAAGGATTTATGAGGGGATGGAAGTGTACTAGAAATCATATTTTTACTCTAAAAGGCCCTTCAATTTTTGGGTCTTTAGGGGAAGGAAAGGGAAAATTAAATTTGAATCATGGGGCAAGGCTTTAACTATTAGATAGAAGGGAGTGTGGACTTGTGTTGTGTTAGAATAGAAATTAGAGAAAAAATTACTCTTATTCCATCAGCATTTATCGCGTTACCAGTGAAGGGGGGGAAGACTAGGCTATGATGACAGAAGACCAAGTATTACAAATAGCCAAAAAAATGTGATACACAGATGGGACAAGATTTAATTAATTAAGGGGGGAAGGTTGTGCACGCTGAATAAGGCACGAAAGGGTATTTTTTTTAAAAAAAAAAAAGAAAAGAAAAGAAAAGAAAAACTCTCATATTTTTCAAGATGCGCCAGATGTGTTTGGGAGAATGACCAAATGAAGAGTGAAAAGAAAAATAAAATAAAATAGATATAAATAATAAAATTTTGCTCAAGTCTTCCCACCGCCGGCTGAGAGAGAAAGAGGGAATAGGTGATGGTGATCTGACTTTGGCAGAATTTATGGGATGAAGTGATGGGAAGGATGTGTCAAATGGAATTAATTAATGGAAGAAGAATTGAGATGTACATGTGGCCTTAAGCAAAAGGGACCTCACAATGTTATTTATTTATTCATTTTTTTTATGTTTCCCTGCTGGACGTAAAGATGAAGCAAAAAGGAATGACATATATAAATAAGGATAAAGGAGCTCTCAGTACCACGAAATTTACTTCCAAGAACGCCCAGCACCACGAAATTTTTTTGGGAGCGTCCAGCACCACGACGTTAAATTTTTAGAGCACCAAGTGCCACAGCCGTTAGTTGACCGTTAACGCTGACGTGGCACTGACACAATGATGACGTGGCGCTGTCGTGGAATAAAAATTCAAAAAATTAGAAAAGATATTTAAAATTACAAAAAAAAAGCGGAAAAAATTAAAATAATTAAAAAAAAAAATTTAAAAAATTCAAAAAGTTAGGAAAAATTCAAAAAATTAGGAAAAAAAAATTAAAAAATTTAAAAAAGTTAGGAAAAAATTCAAAAAAAAAATTACAAAAAATAAAAATAAAAAAAAAACTAGGAAAAAATGCAAAAAATTATGTTCTTACAGCATAGACTACCTCTCTCATTTAGGGAAATGACAATGACAATTTATTATATACTCCCTCCGGTCCTAATTATAAGAAAACATTTGAAAGTTTGTTTTGGTCTTAATTATAATAAACATTCTAATTTTTATCAATTTCTTCCTAAAAGATGCCTATTGATATAAATGAGGGATTATTTAAAATCAATAAGGTAGTTGAGGTACAAAATTTATATAAGGGTATTTTCCTAATTTTTAAGTTTTTTTTTCTAATTTTAAAAAAAATTTCCTAATTTTTTCTAATTATTTCTAATTTTTTTCCTAATTATTTTAATTATTTCCTCATTTTTTGATTTTTTTTTTGATTTTTTCTTATTATTTAAATTTGTTTCAATTATTTAATTTTTTTATAATTATTTTAATTTTTTTCCTAATTATTTTAATTTTTTCCTCATTTTTTGAATTTGTTTTCTATTTTTTTTTGTAATTTTTACATTTTTAAATTTTTTTTCCTAATAATTTTAATTTTTAAAATTGTTTTTCCTAATTATTTTATTTTTTTCCCTAATTTTTTGAATTTTTTAATTCCACGTCAGCGCCGTGTCAACGTGTCAGCCCACATCAGCGTTCACGTCAACGTTAACGGTCAACTAACGGCCATGGCACTGGGCACTCCAAAAACGTAACTTCGTGGTGCTGGGCGTTCCCGAAAATACTTCGTAGTGTTAGGCGCTCCTGGAGGCAAACTTTGTAGTGTTGGGCGCTCCTTTACCCTATAAATAATAATAATTCCTACTCCTTTATAATCGCTGGACCAGGGAGGAATGGAAGAGGATAACCTCAATATCCTTCCCTCCTCTTCTCTCAGAATCTTAATCTAGGCCGTCCTAAAATAAATCTAACGGCCAAAGAGAGTTTTAAGATTTTTATATTTACCGTATGCGGTAGCTTTACCGCATGCGGTTTTTGAAATCAGTGATTCTGGACCCTCAGATCAATTTTTGAATGGTTCAGATGTAAAGTAATGAAGAATCCTAAGGAAATGGCTTCTGAAATGATCCGACGAGGGAGAAATGGGGAAATGGGATTTGATGGATAAGTCAATGCCATATTAATTTGAGCAAGGAAGTAATGGCCCACGTGAGGGAAAAACCAAAAGGAAAAAAATATGGGTTAAAGTGCATTTTTACCAACAAACTATTACCGAAAGAGCATCTAGCACAAATATTTATTGATGGTACCTTAAATGCCAAAAAGCAATTAAAAGGTGGTAAAATACACAATCCGTTAGTTTAATTGATTAACGGAGTTTAGCTCATGAGATATGTTGATGTGGTGAAGATAAAATGAAGATGTGGCAGCTTGTGTCAGAAAAAATTGACTCAGCCTTATTTTTGCCTTTAGCTTGGAGGAAGAGGATGAAAACAGGAGCTTGATACCCAAGAGGGGGGGTGAATTGGGTATCCTCAAAATTTTCCAAAATTGGTCTATTTTTGAGCACTTAAAACAGAGCAAAACAGAGGAGTAGGAAGAAGAAGCTTGACACAATGTAATTTATACTGATTCGGTCCTTTCTCTGACTTACATCCAGTCCCCAAGCCTCACTTGGGATTTTCAATCCACTAACTCAATGAAATTGATTACACACTCTGTACTAAGAGTTGTTCTCTCACTAGAACACACTCCCCCTTACAAGTTGTAATCAATACACCCCAACTACCAAGTCCCCTGACTTGTAGTTGTATCAATCAAGTCATGATTTACAAGTGAAAGACTAATACACAACGAATGAACTTAGAAGACTTTCGCTCAGAGTAGGTGTATCTGCTGGAGATGAAGTTAATGCTCTCTATTTATAGGTAGAGGACATTAAATGACCGTTGCAAGATGATTCTAGCCGTTGTAGATGATTTGCACTAAGTCTGGTCATCTTCTCTCTCTAAACTTCTGCTAATCCAAGTCTTAATGAAGTCTGATGTGGCTCTCTGAGTTTCTGCCTGTTGGAATTGACTTTACTTGATGTAGTAAGCTTCCTTTAATGTTCATTAGGCGTGCTCAGATGGATTAGCTGAAAGTAGGTGAGATTGTGCAGGTGCATTAAATGCACTGTTCACCTTTTTGCTTTTTATCACATATCTTCAATAATCTTGATCTATAATGACTGAAAACACTCAACAAACTTTGTTAAACATATCTGGGAACATGAGTGAATGATATATGAAAGCAATTAGATCAAACAGCAAGATATAGCAGATTTCACGAATTTGAAAATGCACCAACGGTCACAAACCTTGAGGCTAGTTCATCTGACCTCGAGGTTTGCTTGAAGGTTTCAGGCAAATATACTTTTTAAAACATGTAACCTCGAGGTTGAGATATGAACCTCGAGGTTTCTCTTAAACAGAAACCTTCTGGTAAATCTTAGTAACCCAAAAACCTTGAGGTTCCAATAGTAACCTCGAGGTTTGAAGCTTGTCTCAAAAACTTCATTTTTCACTGGAGCCCGACAACCTCGAGGTTGAGAATCCATACTCGAGGTTGGTATTTGATAAAGCAAAGTTCAGTTTAAAACATAAGGCTCAGCCTCGAGGTTGCAATCTTAACCTCGAGGTTTTCAATGCTTTGAAAACCAGTTTGCTCTCTGTATGTCACAATACTCGAGGTTGAAATACCATACTCGAGGTTAACAAATTTTTCTTCAAGTTTAAGTTTCAAAATGAAGTGGCCAACCTCGAGGTTGCAATATGAACCTCGAGGTTGTCAAGCTTGTTGAAAACCATGACTTCTCTGGATGAGTCAAAACTCGAGGTTAGCTTTCCATACTTGAGGTTGCAAGTGTTAATGCAAAAACTTGGGGCTTTCAAGAAGGTCTGAACCTCGAGGTTGACTTTCCAACCTCGAGGTTTCACATAGTTTTTGTGAAACCAAGTTTTGTGACATTAAAACACTTGATTCTTAAAGCATCTGTAAGGCCAAACCTCGAGGTTACAAAACCAACCTCGAGGTTTGCTCTTAAACAGAGTTTTGACACTTAAGAGCAAAACCTCTTTAATTGTTTGTAGTTGTTGGCAATCATCAAAACCATCAGAGAACTAACAGAGGAATCTAAGGCGAAATCATCATTGAAGAGAAAACGAAAACACGATCCCAGAGAGAGCAGAGAAAAAGAAAGAACAGCGAAACCAAATTCTGACACAAGTTGCCAGGATCGCGTTCTTTCTGAAATAAATGAGAAAATAAGAATCAAGGAAGAAGAAGCAAGTATAAGGTCACATGAGCCAAAACATCAGCTTGCATCCATCTATCGAGCACAAAGACTCCTAAATGAATTGTGTGATTACTGATTAATAGGCAGTACAACGTTATGGCCCAAAGATATTAACCCTATACTCATTGAATCTTATTTAATAGGCATCAAAGAAGCAAGTATTTAAGAAAATAGGAATCAAAGAAGAAGAAAAAAGCAAGTTTCAACCAAACAAACAAGCAAATAGAAACAAATATAAGAGCACATTCCCAAAAAAAATCCCACAGAAACTCCAAAACAAATTTAAAGAGTTTTATTCAGCAGAAAAAAAAAGAGGTAAAAGGTCATCTGAGTAACTTCGGCCAAGGTGACCCAAATCAGAATAATGGCGGCTATAAGGAACAAACCAGCCTTGTACTTCCAACCCATAATTGACCAAACTATGCCCAGCTGAAGAAACCTCAGGAATTGTAAAGATCTGCAAGGCTCAGCGAGATCTCTGAAACTCCCTTCAAGACGTCACTTCAGCAACTTGATTGGTTTAGATCTTCGTTAGCAAAAGCTCAAATCTAGCGTGCTAGCTAATCCTAGCCAAAGAAAGAAGACGGAAACAGGTAAAAAAACCAAACTCCTTTTTGTGGCAAATTCGAAACGATGCACCCTCCGAAGAGAACGAATAGAAGATGGGATTGGCAGGGGATTCTCACAAAAGAAATGGGTGTTGCTGTTCTTTCTTTTTCTCTCCTCTCTCTGCTTTTCTCCAATATCCCATGAGCTAAACGGCCGTTAATCAATAAAACTAACGGATTGTGTATTTTACCACCTTTTAATTGTTTTTTGGCATTTAAGGTACTATTAATAAATATTTGTGCCAGATGCTCTTTCTGTAATTGTTTATTGGTAAAAATGTACCTTAACCCAAAAAATAATAATAATAATATAAATAACTCACTACCCACTTCTCTGAAATGGCGGGACGAAGGAGTGTAGGAATAGATTGATGATTAGACAAAGCAGATTAATTAATATAGGAGAGAGGGAAAATGGGGACACACTCATTTTTCTTTCTTCAATTTTTGACAAACTCCTCAGCGAACTGGACGTACGGGAAGAGGAATTGAAACGAATTTTTTTTTTCCTTCCTATTGATAAATCCCAATTTTTATATAGGGCGAAGGAACGATTTTACACAAGAAATTTACCTCCAGGAACGCCCAACACCACGAAGTATTTTTTAGAGCAAAAGTACGCACAAAATTACGTTTTGGGAGCGTCCAGCACTACGGCCGTTAGTTGACCGTCAACTTGGATGGAATGCTGACGTGGACTGACACGCTGACGTGGAATAAAAAAAATTCAAAAAATAGAAAAAATTTTTAAAAAAAATAGGAAAAAATAAAATAATTTTAAAAAATTTAAAAAATTATAAAATAATTTAAAAATAATTAGGAAAAAAATCAAAAAATTACGGAAAAAAATAAAATAATTAGAAAACAATTTAAAAATTAGAAAAAAAAATTTTAAAAATTAGAAAAAAATAAAATAATTAGAAAAAAAATCAAAAAATTAGGAAAAAATTCAAATAATTAAAATAATTAGAAAGAAATTAAAATACCCCCACCAGTGGGCCCCACCACTAGCCACCCTGCCGCCGGAGGCGGTGGGTCCCCGGCGGCGGTGGTCGAATTAATTGATTTTACTTATTTTTCTAAAATGCCCTTATATAAATTTTGTACCTTGATTACCTTATTGATTTCACATAATCCCTCATTTATATCAATAGGAATCTTTTAGGAAGAAATTAACAAAAATTAGAATGTTGTATTATAATTAAGACCAAAACAAACTCTCAAATGTTGTGTTATAATTAGGACAGGAGGGAGTATATAATAAATTGTAAAGGTATTCAAAAGTGTCTTAAAATTTTATTAGTTTCTTATTTTGGTTATTGTCATTTCCCCAAATGAGAGAGGGCAATCCATGCTGCACGAACATAATTGTTTGCATTTTTTCCTAATTTTTTAAATTTTTCCTAATTTTTTGAATTTTTTATAATTTTTTAATTTTTTTTCTAATTATTTTAATTTTTTCCTCATTTTTTGAATTTTTTTCTAATTTTTGAATTTTTTTTCTAATTATTTTAATTTTTTGAAATTTTTTTAAAACTTTTTTCTAATTATTTAAATTTTTTTCCCTAATTTTTTGAATTTTTCCTTATTTTTTGAATTTTTTTAATTCCTCGTCAGCGTGTCAATCTACGTCAGCATTCCATCCAAGTTGATGGTCAACTAACGGCCGTGGTGTTGGACGCTCCCAAAACGTAACTTGGTGTGTACTTTTGCTCCAAAAAATACTTCGTAGTGCTGGGTGCTCCTGGGACAAACTTCGTGTGTAAAATTGCTTCTTCGCCCTTTTATATATTTTATCCTATCTTATTCATTTATTTTGGGGACTATTTTAGGCTAATTTGAATTTATTAGATAATATTTTGATTATTAGCCTATTTTAGGAAAGAATATAAATCAGAATTAATTATGAGATTACTGAACTTAAATTATTAATATTCTGATTGATATCTTGTGATCGAATAATATTTCTAAATATATGATAGATCACGATTTTATTTAATTCTTGTAGGACAAAGAAAGCAAAATTAACTTTGAACGCTGAAAGAAAATGTAATGGTAGAATTTTAATGGGCTCAATTTAGTACCCAAAACTCTCTCCTCCTTTTATAAATTAACCTAGCCGCATATGGAGAGAGGGGAACACACATGCACACGGATTCACAGAGCATCACGGAGGGAGGATTGAATTGATTTATTCATCCATCAATTAATTAATATTCCACCAATCCCTTGAATGGCCGTGACTTGCTTGAAGGAGTTTGGAGAGGAGAATATCATGGTAGCTTAAACTCTTTAGGAGATAATTTGAGAGGAGTATGGAGCAAGCTAAGACCTAGGAATTTACACTTAAAGATTATAAGGGAATGTTGTTCTTTTTATCTTCTTAATCCAAATTTGAGGTTCTTTAGTTTTAATATAAGAGAATGTTGTTCTTTTTATCTTCTTAATCCAAACTTGAGGTTCTTTAGTTTTAAAGGGTTTCAAGTTGTGTTAATTGAGAACAATATAGTTTTAGATTGTAAACATATTTCTTTTGGATTGGATTGATAATTTAAAGTTTTTATGTTTAAGACAATTGCTAGATTTTTGTCTGCAACCTTTGGATTGTCAATTGAATTATTAATTGAGTTTTCGTTATTAATTTAATGGACAATTTGGTTTGTCATCTTAATTGTTTGATTGGGTTGATAAATTATCTAGTTGTTCAATTGGATAATTGTAAACAAGATTTCCAAGATTATTTTGTGATTGGTTTTAATGAGTTTAATTAGCCACCGCTTATTTCATTATGAGTTCTCTAGTGGAATATGTGTTATTGAGCTAGAGGGTTTCCCATGTTCAATTAGGTAATTAAATTCATTAATCTCCCTTTAGTCTAATTAATTGGTTTGAGCTCAAAAGTTAACTTTATGCAATTCCTAAGTTGTTCCCTTCATCATTATAACTGAACTAAATCTTTTTTGTTTGATTTTATTTGCTTTTAATTAATCTTCTTAGGATTTTAATTCACCTCCCATAACAAAACCCCCCCCCCCAAAAATTGCATTCAAATTCATATAGATTAGTTTCATTCTCATTTAGGGTTTAGAGTCAATCGCATTAGTGCATTTAGTTAGTTTAATTTCATTTAGGTAGTAGCATCTTGCATTATAGTTTAGGTCTATTTGCTTTTAATTAATCTTCTTAGGATTTTAATTCACCTCCCATAACAAAACCCCCCCAAAAAATTGCATTCAAATTCATATAGATTAGTTTCATTCTCATTTAGGGTTTAGAGTCAATCGCATTAGTGCATTTAGTTAGTTTAATTTCATTTAGGTAGTAGCATCTTGCATTATAGTTTAGGTCTATTCCGTTGCATTTTTCATCACTTAAATTCAACCTAAAGAAAAAACCCACAGCTTGTTCCTTAGGAGAATGACCTAGGTTGCCACTATATTAGTTGGTTCTCATTGAATTGATTGGTCGAGAGCCCGAGAGTGAGGGAGAGATTCAAGGAAATGAAGAAAAAATCTTTTGGTTCCAATTTTCCATTAACATCAGACCCAAGAGACCAGAGCAATCAGAGAAATATTTTTTAGCCAAATCAAGACGCAAGTTGGATCTAGAACCAACCTTGGGGGTTTATTTAAGGAACTCATCTCCTTCTCTTTGAGTTGCTGAGAAAGAGAAATGATACAGAATTGAAATATATGAATGAGAGCACAAGAGAATTGCTCTGGCTCGTTCAGTATATATATTAAACTGAATACAATATTCTAGAATACAAGAAGAGAATCTTTATAATTGCCAATCATAACTGACCCTATAATCTTAGCAATCATGTATACACAAAATCAGGGAAAGATTGATACGGAGAACAATGTCAATGATATGGAGAATAATGCCAACGCACATAAATGCTAATTACACAAGGCACTAATTACGTACATAAATGCTAATTACACAAGGCACTAATTACGTATTAATTACGTATTACTTTCTCTAATATGCTGGACGCATCTGCTGAGGAAGAAGAGCAAGGTGATTGCAGAAGACAAGGGAGCTATTGTGAAGATATCAAGGAAAGTCAAGCAAATAAGAGGAGGGTAAGGACTTTGAATACTTATTCTACCTTCTTCTATTTTTGTTTTGGAAGTTCAAATTTTGAAGGAAAACTCCTTCCTTACTCTGTGAAGGTGAAGGACGAAAAGAAGGAAGAAGAGACATTGAGAATCAAGTTTCTATTTGGAGGAATACTAAAATCAAGTAAGTCATAGTTTTAACTATTTTATGAATTCATGATTGCTAAGTTGAAGATGGAAATTCCCTGCCTAGCGTTTTTGAGAATGGGTCTGGATATGAATGGAATTGATGACTAAAGAATGAAACTGGTAGAAGGATTATCCCAAAATTTGTGGAAGAAAATGATTAATGGAAAATGGGAGCTCACTGTTCATTAGCCTTGAGGACGTGAAAACAAAACTGATCCTTTAAGTGTTTTAAATGTTTTCAACTTATTCATAATAAGATTCTAATGCAAGAACTTAAAGATTTTGGTATGGTTGAGGAAGACTTTTTTTTAAGTCAACAAATAAATATTTTTAAAAGAAGAGTTACTCATACTTACATTTTAATTATTTTAGGGTCACTTTGATTTTTCACGTATCCGAGGGAAAATATACTGATAAATTTTGTTCAACTACCAGGTAGTAACTTTAATCCTCATATGTTTTGTGTTGCCTTGTACGTTTGCTTTTCCATGATTGTGGACCCGTGTCTCCTGAAAAGGGACATGCGTTTGTATGCATTCAGTGAGGTCTGGTTCGGAGCCCGACTACTGTGTCTTTCCTAGTGCTGTGGATCCGGGGCTTGTTTTGTTGAGCAGTACTGTCTTTGTTTCTAGGACATGTAGTCCTTCCGCAGTTAACATGGTATACTTGATATGTTGTATTTGTGTTACTGCGCGTTTGTTACTGAATGCTATTATTTGGTGTTTTTCCTAATTATGGTTACATATATACACTATTTATGCATTACATATGAGATTAATGGTTACTCTGTGATCCATTTATGAATCCCAAATTTTTGTAAAGCTTTAAGAAGTACTTCAAAGGCTGTAGTTGGAGAGAAGGGTAAGAATGCGGAGCTGGAGTAGTTGGTGTCGATGGTGGTGGAGAAAGATTTATTTTTTACTTTACTTTTGTCTTAGGATTACTATATATTCTTTTGGCCTCGTAGGCACCGGTGGATAACTATATATTTAACCCTTTAGGGATTTTATTTTGTTACTTACTTTTAATTATACTAGTATTATCTGAAATCCAACCGGGAAATGCTCTGCCGCGTAAACTCTATTGCATGTCTAATTAGTAGTAATTAGAGGATATATGGTAATTATAAAAAGGAATCCCTCTATCCATCACCCAAAAGGACGAGACCGATAAGGGTGTTACATAGCCACTTTATCATTGTATGTAAAAAGGGAAAAGGGACTTAAATCATGCTCATCTAGTGGTAAAGCATCAGATGGTAACTCATAGATTGACAAAGAGGTAAAAATTCGGTGACAACATCAAAACAAACTATGACAGTGGTATCTGAAACACCATGCCAGGAAAGTTTTCTATGAGCACAAACAACCTCTTTAGAAGTTATGCGAGTGTTTTCTAAACCCTGTAATTCAAAACGCTTCCATGTATTAGTGTTCAATGTATAATATACGTGAGCATAAGCAACATTAAGATTGGCCTCTTCATCCCATTATCCCAATGATCCAAATCCGCACTAACTTGCAATCTTTAGTCACATCAGTGAATCCAAAGCCCACGCAAACACAGAAATCTGTTGTCATCTCCTGGATGACACATTTATCTTACCTCATTATTAGAGGGGTTCCAGAATATAGTCGAAACAGGATACGAAACTTTATTAGTTTCAACTTCGTCGCACAGAACCCCATTGCAGGACCCAATAAAGATCCAATTTCATGCGGTGTAGTTATAATTTCTGTAATCTTCATCTCATCATTAAGCAAACTCAAACATCTATGTCCGTGGCTGTGATGTAACACCCCAATTTTCTAAAACGTTTTTAGAATATTTGATCAGAGTCCAGCATCGGAGTAATTTAAAAGAGCGAGTATCTGATAAACCTTTACTGCTGGTGTATCCGGTTGCCTTAAATAGCGGTACAATTTTTTTCGAATAGTTAAAAGTATGCTAGTACAAATCCAAAAAGAAATCCTCCGGCTGGGTCCTTACGCGTGCTGCTTGCCCTTGTCCTCGGTCCTGGTTCCTCCGGACCCTGAAACTATAATGAGGGCTGAGATTCCATGACCATGGAATCTCAGGTACGATTAACCTCATGCTTATGTATTACAGATATTCATTCAGCAACAATCAACAATACATATCACATGTAAAGTCATCTATGTTAACAGTACACATCGCATGTACAATCATCTATAATATCAGTACACATCAGATGTACAATCATCCGTGTTATCAGTACACATCACATGTACAACCATCTATATTATCAGTACATATCACATGTACAATCATCAATATTATCAGTACACATCACATGTACAATCATCTATCACATATATGTATACAATAAGCATTACGTGAACGTACCTGAGTCGGTGATCTCGGTACGTAGTCGGTCGGTCTGCGTTCTTTCGGGTAGTCTATCATAGTAATATCGTCCTATTAATTTAAGAATAATATCCTAAAATATATTTTGGCCACTAATGACTATTTTACCCTTGGTACATTTATTTTTCACTCTATTTCCTCAAAATTCGTTGAAGGACGCTGGAGTATATTCGGCAAAATTTCGCCTAACTTCGAAAAATCATAACTAATTCTAGAAAAATCGAAACGAAGATCCGTAAAATGTTACGGACTCCTTAGGATGTATATTTTTCATAAAAAATATCATACTTTTCCCAGAATTCAAAAATAATTCCCAGATTTCACATGTTCATCCTCTGCCCAGAATTTCCAGCATTTTCGCAACATAAACTTTGAGAATTTCTTTCTCACTGTACAGAGCTCATTTCAACATGTTCTTTACATATTTGAAAATCCCTATATGTCTACTTTAACCATGAATTTTCTCAGAATTTTTCAACAACATTTTCAACATGAACTATAAGCTTTTGTGTTACTAACTCAGAAATCACCTAACCGACGAATTTCGCCAGAACTTCGTTATTTCGGTGTTCTTCCACCAAGAACTTTGCTAAACCACTTTCTTCATCAATTTTTCGAAATAAAACCATTTTTAAACTCATAAGAACATAAAAACAACTATATCTAGAAGATCTAAAGATCAAACTACTAAATAACTAAGAATTTAAGACTCAAAACTCAAGAACTTGCTTACCTATTGCTTGAACTCCTTCAAGCTCTCCCACTTTCTTTCACTCTCTCTCAAATATTCAGATGTTGCTTTGCTCTTGGTGTGAGGAATTGTGAATGACTATGGCCCCTATTTATAGTAAAAGAGCTTGGTAATTTTGTAAATAATTGCAACTTTCTCTTGACAATTGTTGTCCATTGGATCCTACTTAACTAAGAAGTTTTAATCTTACTCATTGGATCTAACCTTATTCAACAAGTTGTTTTCCTTCTTCAAGAAGTTGTTGTGTAACGCCTCAATTTAATACCCGAAAACTTGGCCAAAGTATTTGTAATACCTCCAATGTAGGATATTTAACATCCAAATACATATTTACAATATGGCCAAAGGTAAAAATCCATTTATACAGGGCCAATTTAAATCCAAAATAGTATATCAGAGTTTTTAAAATGCGGAAGTCTTATGGTCATGACAAATAAAAATAACATAACATGAGCTTTCCATATGTGCCTTCCCTGATTTCCCTACTAAATTATTCACCTGAAAAAAATAAACATAATAACCGTAAGATCCAAAGATCCCCGTAACCATTGGTTATTCAGAAATATACATGCAAACCAAGATCGAGAACATATTTATAAATTCACAGTAATTACAATATATGCCTTTATATAAAAACCTTTCACAAAAGTTCTCGACTCGGTTACCAAAACTCCCTCCCAAAAAAGGTTCCAAAACATCATAATTTACTTTCCAATATTTCACAAGAGATCTCACATATGCAATCTGCCAAACAAATATTGATGCATGGATCATCCTTATCACCCTGATCACCTCTTATAACCGTTGACTGGAGCCATCTAACACATAACACATTCTCCAACAAAACATATCCATTACTCATAACTATTCAACGAAACATATCCATTACTCATAACTTCAACATGGCTCCCCTCCTTGTAATCACAATTAAGGAGGTGTCAAACTGAACCCGGTTAAAAGAAAAGTGATACCAAGGGATCCAAGAATATCCAATCTCATCAAAATAACTTTATTAGATTTCAAATCATGCCTTCCATAGGCACAACAAATCCCAAAACAGTTAATAAATATGAATATATATATATACATTTGACAAGTATATAAAAGAATAACCAAGGTTACCTCAATTCCAAGCTTATTTTTACCATACTCCAATGCTCTTAATACCAAATAATTTCTATCATTATTCTCCGACTCTCCTTCCTGCTCTCTCTCTCTCTCTCTCTCTCTCTCTATGTGTTTTGAGTGCTTGTATTGTGAAAGAAATGAGAAGGGGTGAGGTATTTATAGAGTTTGGGTCTCAACTACTTTTCAAAAATCACATGTCCATCTACTACACATCTACCATTTATCTACCATTCATTTGTCCATCTACTACTCATCTACCATTTATCTACCATTCATATGTCCATCTACCATCTAACTACCGAATACTCATCTTCCGATCAAATATCACATGCTTATCTACTTCATAACCATCTACCATTCAAGTTAATATCTGATTTCTTTACCCTGATTGCATCAAAAAAAATACTGATTATCAAGAGCCTAGTAGCTTTCTTATTTCAAACTTATTCCTAAAATTAATTAGTTACTATTAGAAAAATTGGGATGTTACAATTCTCCCCTCCTAAAAAGGAATTTTGTCCTCAAAATTCATCATCTTCCGTTGCGCCACTCTGATAAAATATCAAACCTTATTCACAATCTAACCTTAATCACAACCTCAAACCATAAATCCTCATTAACAATCATAGATATCACAAGGACACTAGACAGGTTAAACAATTAACCAAATAAATTTCCAAATCTAAATGTAGGGAAGTGCACATGTTATGAAATTTAATTTGCCACGACCTCAATTTTTTTAGAAAACTGTTAGGAAATCAACAAATTGGCCAGAACCTTTTAGCTCTGATACCAAAAATGTAACGCCTCAATTTAATACCCGAAAACTTGGCCAAAGTATTTGTAATACCTCCAATGTAGGATATTTAACATCCAAATACATATTTACAATATGGCCAAAGGTAAAAATCCATTTATACAGGGCCAATTTAAATCCAAAATAGTATATCAGAGTTTTTAAAATGCGGAAGTCTTATGGTCATGACAAATAAAAATAACATAACATGAGCTTTCCATATGTGCCTTCCCTGATTTCCCTACTAAATTATTCACCTGAAAAAAATAAACATAATAACCGTAAGATCCAAAGATCCCCGTAACCATTGGTTATTCAGAAATATACATGCAAACCAAGATCGAGAACATATTTATAAATTCACAGTAATTACAATATATGCCTTTATATAAAAACCTTTCACAAAAGTTCTCGACTCGGTTACCAAAACTCCCTCCCAAAAAAGGTTCCAAAACATCATAATTTACTTTCCAATATTTCACAAGAGATCTCACATATGCAATCTGCCAAACAAATATTGATGCATGGATCATCCTTATCACCCTGATCACCTCTTATAACCGTTGACTGGAGCCATCTAACACATAACACATTCTCCAACAAAACATATCCATTACTCATAACTATCCAACGAAACATATCCATTACTCATAACTTCAACATGGCTCCCCTCCTTGTAATCACAATTAAGGAGGTGTCAAACTGAACCCGGTTAAAAGAAAAGTGATACCAAGGGATCCAAGAATATCCAATCTCATCAAAATAACTTTATTAGATTTCAAATCATGCCTTCCATAGGCACAACAAATCCCAAAACAGTTAATAAATATGAATATATATATATACATTTGACAAGTATATAAAAGAATAACCAAGGTTACCTCAATTCCAAGCTTATTTTTACCATACTCCAATGCTCTTAATACCAAATAATTTCTATCATTATTCTCCGACTCTCCTTCCTGCTCTCTCTCTCTCTCTCTCTCTCTCTCTCTATGTGTTTTGAGTGCTTGTATTGTGAAAGAAATGAGAAGGGGTGAGGTATTTATAGAGTTTGGGTCTCAACTACTTTTCAAAAATCACATGTCCATCTACTACACATCTACCATTTATCTACCATTCATTTGTCCATCTACTACTCATCTACCATTTATCTACCATTCATATGTCCATCTACCATCTAACTACCGAATACTCATCTTCCGATCAAATATCACATGCTTATCTACTTCATAACCATCTACCATTCAAGTTAATATCTGATTTCTTTACCCTGATTGCATCAAAAAAAATACTGATTATCAAGAGCCTAGTAGCTTTCTTATTTCAAACTTATTCCTAAAATTAATTAGTTACTATTAGAAAAATTGGGATGTTACATGTTGCAACTTCCTCAAGAAGTTGGAGAAGCTTACTCATGAAGCTTGGAAGCTTCTACTTCTTCCATAAGTTGTTGACTCCAAGTTGACTTGTGTTGAACAATTTTCCTAGCTCTTTACTCCTCTAAAAACCGTGGCTCCCCTCTGATTTTTTCCTTTTTCATTTTGCCTTGGGCTTGATTGTTTTGTTTGGGCATTTGTTGGGCTACAAAAATTGATCCATGATGATTGTTTGTGACAAAAAGCCCTTAATTAAATTCTTCTTGTTTACTTTTTGATTTAGCTTAATTAGGTTTAGTTTGTAATGATTTAATTGATCATCAACTCAATTATGATCCTACTAAATCCAATTGTTTCAATTATTGATCCCTTGTTAAGCTTTAATATAGAATTTAGCCAATATATTTCAAATTGTTTGTTAATATTTGACATTAAATTAATTATGAATGTTAATTCAATTTAGATTAATTGTTGGTGTCCAGTAATTATTTTTAGTGTCCTCTAATTATTTTAAACCTTTTCCTACTCCTTTACGGCTTATTTTTGATAATATATGCATTATGTGTCAATGTATCTTTAAGTGTAGATTAAATTGTTCTCTAATTGTTGGAAATTTTATCCAATTAATTTAAGTGTTTTTATGACATTTTATAATATTTTATGACTCCTAATTAAATTTAGAGAGTTGGATTTTGTCCTATTAAGTCCTACTGAAAACTTATTCAAGAAATATAATAAATGTACTACAAATTTGGAGACAACATACTCTCATATTTTCAATAGGTCCTAATTGCCAAAATATCATAGTTAGGAGAAATACAAATTTTGGGGTATTATACCGGACCCATGGATTAAGTGGAATGGATTATCTTGAGCAGAATGACAAACCTGTTCGTTGATGAAAGATTGTGTGTCTTCAAGAGATTGTTCCATTCTTTGCAAACCTGCTGGAATTTCACGATGGATTCGACCGCCAACCTTTTGCAAATGTTTCGGATTATGTCCAATGCTGTAAAGCTTTCTTCATCGCCTACCTTTGCCATATTTCGCCACTGAAGGAGAGTGGGGAGAGAGGCAGGGTAACCAAGACACAGAGAGAGAAGAATTGGAAAAAGAAGCGTTTCAAGGAAAATGCCAGATTATATTATATTGTTGAGTAATCTAAGATGTTAAAAACATCCTAAGGAGGAGGGACTTAATTAAACACATGTCCTAATGACAATTGTAGATCAATCAATAATAAGTTTCAGAGCAAGAAATAACAACATCTTATTTATTGGCTCACCCGTTATTGAGACTTCTTGATAATTTAAATTCTTTACTTGAGACCAAATTGTAATTCATCCTATAGTTATTTTATAATTATGTTATTATATATTTTCATATTAGGCCATATCTAAGTGAAATTTTTTTGAATTTGCATTTGATTGTCTTTCAATTAATGACCTTTTTTTACTGTTGATTACCATTCCTCTCTTATGAGTTATTTTATAATGGACTTGCTACTTTACACAAATATTTTTGGTCAAATATTTATCATCATATATTTATACATTGAATGGAATAATCATTTTACTGAAACGGGGTATTATCAAATTAACTTAATCAATCAAATGTATACTTTTAATGCACCTCTCATTTTTGTGATATGAAAAATTATTATATAATGTATTGACAAAAACAGAATTAATTCTCCGAAATTGGTTTTTTTAAAATTTATATAAAATGAAAATATTTGCCTATAACTGAAAAGTTTGTTTCATATTAAATTATTAGTAACAAAAAATCACACAATCCAATAAAACAGTCCCATTATTCACTACACAGAAACAAACAATGAAGTTTGTTGTAAATTTAATAAATATAATATTTAACAATCAACATTTCTTACATATTAATAATTAATATATATTAAAATTTGAAATAAATATATAAGTATGATTATTAATTTTGCTCTTGTTTTTTATCCCCGAGGCTTGCTGGGAACTCTACCTGACCGTTTTCTTTCGTAAGCAAAAGGCTTTACATTTCATTCCCATTGCCTCTGCATGTACTGTCTGTCATAGAACTTTCAACTTTTCTTCTCTAATTCCAATCTCAGAATTCAAACTTTGAAGAAGAAGAAGAAGAAGACATGTTCTACTCACAGTGTCTTCTTTCTCAAAAAGCTCCTTTAGGGGCAATTAGAGTGGCAGCTTATTGCTTTAAAAGGCTGAAGAAAGTACAAGTGAATGAAACCGACATTTGCTTTTCTGTTGGTTAGTCTTATTCAATACTTTCATACCCTTTTTACTTTTAGTGTTATTCATGAAATGGGTTGTTGCAGAAAATGAAATGAAATCTTCACTTTAAAAAATAAAGCGTTTTCAATATGGGTTCATTTCTAAGGACGATTCACTGTTTCTATCATTGATCGTTTTTCTCTCTGTTCTTTGAGAAATTAGTGAGTTTATGTGTTTATTCCTGTTTTCTAAGAACAGTATTAAGACATTTTTGTGTTTGTTTAAGAGACACTGAGATTGTAATAAAATTGTTTACTGGCCTTATCTAGTGAGTATTGTGTTGAATCCTTGAGATGGTATCACTGAAAGGATCCTTAACATGGTATTGGAGCCTATCTGACCAATTAGTCTCTGTTTTTTAATTAAAATTGAGCCTTGACCCAAGCTTAGAATTTTAAGTTGAAATTTTCTTTTAAGAGATATTGCTTAAAATTTGAGCTTAATCTGGTTTTCAAATATTGCTGGTTTTGCATTTATTTCGACCTTTATAACCTTCTATCTGGTTTTGTTCCTCACCGTAAATTTCAGCCATGTAAGGTGTCACCATATTCATTTCTTGGTGTGTGGGCGGGTGGGATAATTAATGGTTAATCTGTAACATATCTTGATATAAACCTTTTTTTTTTACATATTTTTTATGAGCTTCTTAAGATAGCTTATATTGACCATTTGATGCTTCTATTCAACTTGATGGGAGAATTAATTTTGTGAATTCATTTAACCTTTATTGAGTAGTTGAAAATCTATCAATATATGCCTTATGGTGGTTAGTGTGATGATACTAATTTCAACTTCTAGCTGTAACTAAGATGGTTAGCTCTGTTAATGATATCGGTGATTCAAAACAAAATTGTACCATGTCCATCATAGCAAGCTTCTCATCTAACAAGTATTCTATTATTGTCATTACTCATCAATTTTTTTGGTATTTTAGCCACTAAATGACTGTGTTAAATTATGAATCTTCTGAAATTTAGCATTGAAAGAAATTAATGTTACTTTTGTTCAGTGATTGATTAATCGTTTTTACAGAGAGCGAGTCTAATTCATGTGAGTCATAAATTACCTTTGTAATAATAAGTTTAAGTAAACCATTTCCTACTGTTTTATTTCATTCTTCTGGCTTTTTGCAGACAAAATTTTGCAAGATGAAATTCACGACCAAACATATCGAGCGCTGGCTGCTCTTCTCCTCGGATTGGTCAGAATATATTCAAAAAAGGTTGACTATCTTGTTCATGATTGCAATGAGGTTCTTTTGAAGATCAAGAAATTTATGATCAATACAAATGGGAAAGGACCTAAGGAAACTTTTTGTGCAACAATCACTATACCAGAGAGATTCGAGCTCGATGCTTTTGATCTGGAAGTATCTGAAGATGTTGGCAGGTAAGTTTAATTGATTATTCAAATTACTTACATTTGTTGGACTACTTATAATTTTGCTTTGACAAACTTTTAGGGCCAACATTGCTCCACTGGAAGAAATCACACTTAAAGGTACTCTGTGTGGTTCACAATGTTTTGCTTGGTAACTGTATTACCGTTTCATCATTTTATGTTATATGATTTGGTATGAAACAGATATGTGGGAAAATGAGCAGATTGGACAGTTTTCTCTAGACAAGGTAAGAGCTACTTCCTCCGGTCCTTAATGTAAGACATGTTTACTTAATTTGATTAGATTAAAGAAGTTAGTTAAATTTAGTTAATATGATGTTTTTTTTTAAAAAAAAAAACACACACACACACACACACACATACACACTCTTTTCATCTCTTTTAATTCCCTCATTCCCTCTCCTTCTTGATTATACTTGAGGGAATATCAATAGTGGTACATTAGAAAAAGATTAACAATTATAAAAAAATAAGTCTTATATTTAAACCAAAATCAACTTCAAATATGTCTTATATTAAGGACCGGAGGCAATACGTAGTTCATTCTACATGCCATTTAGTTATGCTTAAATATTTGTCATGTACTATGAGCCCATCATTTCTTGAAAGCTTCTTTTAATTAAACTCAAAAAGTTTCTAAATCCATTCCTTTCAATTAATTAATGTTTTCTCTCATAAATGTCAAACTAATATGTTTAACATTGAGCTACAAATACTCAATATCTTACATATCATGACTTGCAGTTTCAGTTTGAGAAGTTTTCTTGCTCTCTAAATCTCAGCTCTGATGACAACCGAATGGTAGAAGAAGAGTATGTGAACTGCATCCCAACCATCAATTTTACTGAGGCATTTTAATTGTTTATCCCATCATATTTTGCACTTTACCTTCCTAAATTATTTGATTATGTAATATATATGCCACTGCAGCTTTCATCAATATCACCAGATGGACATCAGCTTTGAGGTTGCAGGACCAAGTAGTCCGAGTAATTTACTTGCAGGACAAGATACTTCCTCTCCAGAGAAACAGGCGAATTTGGCCACTGGTTTGGCACTTGAAGTACTCGAGGAGCCAGTGAACTTGTTAGGTCGAGATAAACAGGTTGATGAAGAGAAGACAAGAGAAGAAGGAGAATTCTATGAAGATGAAGCTCAAAACAATAGTATTGAGAGAGGTCAATCATGTAGGATCTCTCAGGAGGACTTTAGTGTGTCCTTCCATGGGGAGGTGGGGCCAACGGTTCCGTTCGAACCACTTGATGAATCTCATCATCAAGTTGTTGCTGAAGAGCAGATTGAGACTAGAGGAAATCAAATGCATCAGGAAGCTGAAGAAGTTCATGATGCAAGGATTTCAGAAGCAATTGTGGAATGGATCAGAGATGGCCAACCTTATCGAGAAGAAAAAACTTTACATAATAATAAATCTTCAGTTTACAAGGAAACACTTGAAGAACACATTGGAGAGTCTAATGGAGATAATAATACCGAACAAAATTTAGGACTTACTGAATATGTTTCAATGGATGGTCAAAAGTTTCATGTTGTTCCAATTTCATCAATATTTATTGATTTTTCTCCTCTGTTACTTGATGAACAAGGTTTGTAGGTCTATTATTCTGTTGGATCCACTATTTTTTTTTTCAATTTTCTTATTGATTCATTGTACTTCCCCTTTGTGAGTTGGATAATAGCAGGTGCCACTGAGCCAAAGGATATGCATATTCGGACACCAGCTTCAAGAGAGGGAGCTCGTTTTAAGAGGAAAAGAAAAACTATTATTGATGTTGTGATAGTGTTATCAAATGAGTATGTGATGGTTTAGATTATTTGCAGAACTTTTATTGACTTCTCTTTCTTGCAATATCTAATATAATAAGTTTTGCTATGGTTATTTCTCTTGGTTCCTTGTGGACAAAGGCTAGTTTGTATTTTGGAGTTTGAGCTGTTATATCATTTTTAACATTGAAAGGCTAATCAAATTGATAGTAAATTACTCTACTTTTTGGATTAGCAAAAAATATCTGCAGTTCTCTTCTATCTTTAATTTCCTTTGTGTCTTTTCTATTTCTACTTTCTTCAATCTATCAACTCTTTTGGTATGTGCCAACTTTATTGGTAACCTTGCAGCTAGTCAACATGTGATGGAAAAATTTATAGGTTGGATTTGGACTGTTTGTCTGAATATAACAGTACCTTCAAATCCTCCAAATGAACACTCACTGAACACTTTGCATCTTGAGCCATTTCAGGGAAGTTAAACAAAACATATCTGATGCTAGAGATTTAATTTCCAAACGAAGAAAAAGTCATCATACTCTGCGTAAAGCACGGAAATCATATCATATTTCTAATCTTCCTCAGGGCTTCCATGACTCTTTGCTGCCTTGTGAGTTAGCAATTGTCAAATTGGTAAAAAGTATTTGTTTGAAAAATTTATTAGTTAGAAGGACTTGATAAATTTTATACATAAAAAGTACCGATACTCTGTAAAACAAAATCCTAGTCTTCTGACTTAGGTCCTTCTTGTCAATAAAACTTTTAATCAAGGACTTTTCACTAATTTTTTCTTTTTTTCAATTTGTTGTTTTAATGTGGCTATCATCACTGTTTTTTTGCAGGTCATTCATTAGAGCTTAAATCCTTGTTCTCCAAAAAGAAAGTGAAGATTTGTAGCCAAAAAAAGAAAGTGAAGATATCAGAGTCCTTTCAAACTACAAAAACTCCTAGAAAGCTAAATGAATTGAAATCTGATAAAGTAGCTTCTCCAAAAACTCCTCCCCTGCTCTCAACTATTCAATCAGTTGAAGGCCGAAATGATGTAACACCTTTAAGTCCACATGAAGGCTTGAGGAGAGAGCAGCCTCTGAGAAATGATGAACAACTTAACCTGATGAATGTGGAAAATAATAACATTCATGTAATCATTAAAATTATGCTCATTGCCTCATTATATAATGTGTTGTAGACAATTTGATATCACAGATAACCTTATGAATAACCTTGCAGTGTAATGTGGAGACATTAAGCTTGTACGAAACCTTAGAGGCAGATCAATCTTTGGGAAAGGATGAAGAACATAGCCTGATGAATGAGGTAAACGTAAAAAATTTCTGCCATTTGCACTACTACCTCCAGTACTTAATATAAAATCTTATTTGAAGTGTAATTTACACTATGAATAAAATCTTATATTAAAGACCGGAGGTAGTATTATTTCGTCTGTATCAGCAATCATTTACGATTCACCTTTCAGTGTTAAACACATAATTCTGTCAGAAATATTTATTCCATTTGTTTGATACTTTGAGATTTGTCTTAGTGAACCCTGTACTTGAGCAAATAACCTTTAATGAGGATATCATGTGTACATGATCTGTTTAAATAAGCTATGTTGAACCAATGTGCTTTTATTACCTTTAAAACAGAAAATTCTGTGAGTTAACATCTGTATATGTTGTATAATTTTGTGCCAGGATTCATATTCATATGAAACAGAGAATTCCCAATCTTGTAAGAACTCTTGCAAACTTACATTTTAACCTGTTCCACATCTTCTTCTTTTTTTACTTTTTTTTTTAAAAAAGCTTATTAATATGCCCTTGTTTCTTGATATATTTATTTGATGCAGGTGGTTGGACTGGAAAAACTAGGTGAGACTGTAGTTGATTCATGAAATTTAGTTCAGTATCATTTTGTGATATTGGATTGTGATTGTCTATGACAATGTGCAGGGAGGTTGCCATGGACTTGCAGAGAAGTTTTTTGAGTCTTAGAGATCAAAAGGAGGGGGAAGTTGTTAACTTCTCACAAGTTTTTGCTTCAAAAACCAGGAAAGAATCTGCAAGGCTATTTTATGAAATACTGGTATGTGCTGATTTAGTCTTTCTAAGTAATATTTGTATCCTTCAGAAGATATCAATTTTTCTTAATTCAGTCCTCCATGGAGCTTGTCTCTTTGTAGTCCTCCAAAATGAGTTTTGTTACTAATACAGCCCTCATTTTAACTTGTTAATGAGCATTGTATTGGTAATGAACACCACATTGCAGGATCATAAGGAAATGCCTAGAAAATGGAGGACCAAATTGAGGAAATTGACATCTTTCATGGACCAAAAGAGCAATTTACTCTTTTTGTTAATTGCTAGTTGATTTTTTTTTTTTGGGAGGGATTAAGAAAAACAAAATAGATTACTTAATCATAACTCGTGTATAATACATATCGATATAGATTTTATTTTATATATGTTGATATTTTTTTATAGTCAGTTTCCTCCCTGAAAATATGTTAATGTTGTTTTCTGCATCACAATTTGGCAGGTTTTGAAAACTACAGATTTTGTGGATGCGAAGCAGGAAGAAGCTTATGGTGATATTTTAATCAGGGAACTCCCAAAATGGGATGAAACTTTTGGAGTGGATGGTTTCTAAAAGGGCAGAGACAAATATCTGAGGTTATATATATGTGTGTGTGTGTGTGAACATATAACCATATATGTATTATATGAAGCATCCTTGTATCATATGAGAGAAATTATGTTGTTTCATTCATACTTCAAAGACATAAAGCGCACTGTCATGTACTGATTTTCTTTGATGCAATAAGTTCTACTTATTTCACTGGCGATATTCTAATGCATCACACCTTCTGTGGAGTTAATGATAGAGATCCAAAAATTTAATACACAAGAAAGAACATCTAGATTATAATATTACAATTAAATCATGTTTATATGAGATCTTGGTAACATTGAGTTTTCATATGGGAAGTAATTGAAGTGTATTTAAACAATTGTGGTTACTTTTAGACTTACCATGGGCTGAACTTCAAGCATTATTATTGTTGTTGTTGTTGTTGGATAAAATGGTCAATTTTTCATAGATAACAAATTAAATGTATAATGAAGTGGTACAAAAGTTTGAGGACATAAAAGGGGTTAGCCTAATTGATGTAAAAGTTAAAACTCACTCATACACAATCTCACAATAACATATGTAATCCAGAAAAGGGGAAATTGAAGTAGAGAGGGAAAGAGAAAGACAAAAACAGGGGATAGGGAGGGATATGAGAAACTGTTTCAGAATTTGAGAGGGAGGGTGACAGAGCATAGAGTTAATCCATCGTATTCTCATTCATTCAAGTGTGTTTTTATAAAAGATGAGCGTTCCTATTTATAAACTAGTAAGATGACAACTTGTAACTCACTTGTTACAAAAAGTAACCATTTAGTAAAATAGGCAGCTTACTTTTAACAGACACAACCAGCAATCCACTTAGGACAATTTGCCAACCAGCAATCCATTTAGTAAAATAGACTTTCTTCCCTCCCCCCCCCCCCCCCCCCCCCCGGTTTTTCAACTAGCTAATGGACAATTTGCAATCCATTTAGTGCCAATTAGTGTTGGCGTTAATATATTCACTCAAATTGAGACAAAACCTCTCTCACATACTTACCTTGTATACTTTAAATCACGTTGGAAAAACAACTTCTACCATTAATCCAAACATATGCTATTTATATTTTTTTAAAAAAAAAAAAATCACACTAGCTCTTGATTACTTTTTCCAAAATTAAATATTCCTACTTGCAAAACCAAAAATAAAATAAAACATTAATTCCTCCTTCTAAAGGTCTTTCTGTATTTGCTATCTTATGTGCCTAAAATGTCTTGCTCGTATTTGGTTAGAGGATAACCTACAAGCATTATTTGATAGAGGAGCGGAGATTATTTCGAGGAGAGAGGAATCCGTGCAATATGTTAAGAAAAGGGAGCAACGTTATATCTGACATCCGGATTAAAGCGAGATTGAAAACGTTGCGAGCCTTGGGATTGCATTTTTGCCTCAAACTCCACAGCCAAACTCACCGCCTTGTACACCGTACGTGGTTTTTGGATTTTGACATCCGCTTGAAATTCTTCTTTCAAACCATTGATGAACACCCCAAGTAGACAATGTTCAGGCCATCCTTGCACTTGGGCTTGACGGCGAATAAATTCTTGTTTATATTCTGCCACCGTACCAGTTTGTTTGATGCCGCAAAGATGGACATCCGGATTTTGGAACTCTGCAGGGCCAAACTGTTCCTGGAAGACTTGTACTAATTCCTCCCAATGCCTAATTGTCCGACCAGATGATACCCATGTGAAGGTATCCAGCGCGTCTCCATCGAGGTTGATTGCTGCAACATCCACTTTTAAATCTTCTGGAGTCCGGTAATATCTAAAATACTTTTCTGCCTTTAAGATCCACCCTCTTGGATCTCCCCCTTCATATTTTGGAAATTCGACTTTTGAATATGGTCTTCTGTTTGTATTCCTATTCCATGAAAAATTGTCCATATCCATTTCGTCTTGTTCACCGAAGAGATCCTTATTGTAATGACTCAGTTCTCCTTGATCCATTAACGGAGCCTTTCCTTTTTTCAGGTTGTTGATTTCAGAGTTCATAAAGTTCAACTGCGCTAAGATAGCCACCAGTTGTTGTTGATTATAATCAGGCTGTGTTGTACTAGGTTGCTGTACTAAGATCACAGCAGGATCATTTTGAGGGTTAAGATTTGTGTCGGAAGGTTTTTCTGGGTTCTGATTTGAATGTAAGGGAGATTCATTCTCATAAGTGGATTGTCTAGTGTTAACCATGATTGCACAGGCCTATAGGTTTGTCCGGCTCTGATACCAAATTGATGGGTTCTTGTAGAATAGTAAGGAATAAGATAAAAGACAGAGAAATCTAGAGCTAGTATCTGGAATCTCTAGCCAGTATAATGATAAAGTCAGTTTTCACCATCCCTCTGAAACATCTTACAGATCCTTATATAACGTTACAATACAACTCCCTATGACATCTCATGTAATAACTTCCTATAACTGCTGCATAAACTTCCAACTAGATAAGACAGAATAACTAACTGAACAAGACAGAATAACTCCAACTAGATAAGACCGAATAACTCCTATGTATAACTACCATAGCTTATCCTTATCCTAACTTATTCTTTCTCTTTCTAGAATAAACCAGCAGGGGGCGTGGATCCTTATCAGTGACAGAGCATAGAGTTAATCCATCGTATTCTCATTCATTCATGTGTGTTTTTATAAAAGATGAGTGTTCCTATTTATAAATGAGTAAGATGACAACTTGTAACTCACTTGCTACAAAAGGTAACCATTTAGTAAAATAGGCAGCTTACTTTTAATAGACACAACCAGCAATCCACTTAGGTAATAGGCTCCCCCCCCCCCCCCCCCCCTCCCCTTTTCTCTAAAACTAGCTAATGGACAATTTGGAATCCATCTAGTATTGGCGTTAATATATTCACTCAAATTGAGATAAAACCTTTTTCACATACTTACCTCGTATACTTTAAATCATGTTGGAAAAACAACTTTTACCACTAATCCAAACATATGCTATTTATTTTTTTAAAAAAAATCACACTAGCTCTTGATTACTTTGTCCAAAATTAAATATTCCTACTTGCAAAACCAAAAATAAAATAAAACATTAATTCCTCCTTCTAAAGGTCTTTCTGTATTTTCTATCTTATGTGCCTAAAATGTCTTACTCGTATTTAGTTAGAGGATCAACTACAAGCATTATTTGATAGAGGAGCGGAGATTATTTTGAGGAGAGAGGAATCCGTGCAATATGTTAAGAAAAGGGAGTAACGTTATATAAAAGTACTTTACTAAAATGTCTTATACTCCGTATATTACAATTGTTCAATATTTTAGTCCTACTTTCCATTAATTTATTTTTAATGTTAAAGTGTAAAATGATTAAAAAAACGAAAAAATTATAAACATGGTATTAAAATTCTAATGTCAGGCATATATATAAAAAAAAAAAAAAAAGAGAGAGAGAGATTTTTTTATATGAACTTGGTTTGCCACGTCATTTGTTTTTTGTTTTTTGACCAGTTAAAATATAACAATTCAACTAACATAACATTAATTCTAGTTAGCTGCTCATGTAACTTATATTTTTCTTAAAAAAATGAATCCCTTAATTATGATTTCACAAGTAATGAAAAAGTGAATCTTATGACATCTTTTAATTTTATTAATATACCAACTAATATTTAGGAGGTACCAAATCAACTCATGAGTTGTTTTATTTTAATTGGTTAAATCACAAATATCATGACAAGCCACGTTCATACATCAAAAAAAATAAAAACTAAAAACTAAAGTCATGACTGAAGAGAAAAGGAATATTACGAATTAACTATTATTTCAAAACATAGGAAGTAAATATGCATGAAACAGTATTTAGTCTTGTAGGTTCATCAGAGCGGTTCTATAGTTGATTAAATTCATATTTATATTAAAAGAAGTAAATGTGCATAATTCATCTTCATATATTGCGTAAGCTCAAAAGGCCTTTGATCTGTCAATTTGCCACAGAACTAAAGTCTCTGCAGACTAAAAAACAAGCAAGCAAATAGAATCATGTGGTTCCGACTAAACAAGGGAAGCCACCATAATACCAAAAAATACATGAACATTAGCAGCAACAAAAGTTGTTAGTGACAATACAGCACTCTAACCCTCGTATTTTTCTTACCTTCACTGACAATAAAACCAACAAATTTGAATTCTCTGTAGTTATCTGCAGCTATGCATTTAGAGAGGCAAGAACACAAAATAGTGCCATTATATGTATGGCTCACTCTCCCACTCTAGTCATCACGCTCATCTTGTTTCTAAAAAAATTTCTCCAAATGCACATAAATAAGGTCAGATACATCCCGGGCCCTAACAAATGAGAGGCGAAGGGAAATGCCGAATTCTCCTAAAAAATTTAGAATACCAGTAGAGCTCAACCCTGACTAATTTCCTTCTCCTTTGCTTTGCATGTATCTTTTTCCTTTAAAATTTTCTCCAAATGCACTGATATGAGTAAGAGACTCATTACTAATGAAAAACGAGTAAGAGTTAAATAAGGTCTGATACATCCCAGGCCCTAACAAATGAGAGGCGAAGGGAAATGCCGAATTCTCTGCAAAAATTTAGAATAGCAGTAAAGCTCAAGCCTGACTAATTTCCTTCTCCTTTGCCTTGCATGTATCTTCGGCGTTTTTGATAAATTTTTTGGTCAATTCATCAACCTGTAGGCAGGAAAATGTATCAGAATTCAGAGAATTGAAGCTATGCAAACTTGTTGGTCGCTCACCCGGAATAGGCTTATAACTTACTTCTTTCTCCGGTCTTTTTTATGTCATCCTTAGGGAGACTTGAATACAGCTTTTTGATTGCATCCATTGTCTGTAGAATAACATCCTTAGACTTGAATATAGACTCCTAATTTATAATTTTTGGAAATATGCAGTATTAGTTATAGAGATAGGATATTGTCACTACCACTTTTTCACCGTTAGATCAAAATCTCAATAGGAAAGAAAAATGATAAAAGTAGATGAGATTCTGATCTAACGGTGAAAAAGTGGTAGTAACTTGATAGTTATATAAAATTAGTAGTAACATAGTTATATAGTTTTTTAAATTGCCATTTTTTCTCCAAAAGAAGCAAATGCAATATGTGTGAGGTACCCAATTTTTTTTTTTCCTAAATCAATCAATAAAATATAACATAACAATAGTCTATTTTGAAACTTCATATTCTTGAAACGATAAATAATTAAGAACAAGAAAGCAAAAGTCTAGTGTATTATTTCAAATATTTGTTAACTATTAATTATTTTTTTTGGTATAACTATTAATTATTTTATTTTCAAATCAAATGTAACATAATAAGATGGGAAAATTAGAATGAAGGACTTAAAAGAAAATATATTTATGGATAAGCACCATAAAAATTGTAATTGTTTAGAAGGACCAAATATTAAAAAAAATAAAATTAAAAATACTAAATTGCCCCTAATAAAATCTTCTGCATTACCTCTTACATTCTCTTTCCCATTATATTTTTAAAACTGATACAAAATTCTAAATTCTATTAAATTAAAAAATAATTTTCTCTATTTTTACAACTTGAATATATATATCTATGAAAAGAAAAATTACGCATCTTCAATTTTTAAAATTAACTAAAATTTTAATTAAAAATGGAATTATGTAGGTTTAATAAAAGTCAAGGTCTTTTACAATTTATCATATATGTTAAACCAAGAAAGTTTGTAAGACTTATTTTTATTTTAGAAAAAATTTATGTGGGTTAAAAGATTCATGTAATGTTAATAAAATCAAAATATCTAATTAACCTATTATATCCTGAAAAATATGAAATAATTTTATTTTTTATTTTTATAAAAAAAAACTTAATTGGCATTGATGTTGATAATATAAATCGGACAACTTGATGATATACATTAGTGAAAAATAAAAATTAAGAAAAATATGAGTTTAAAAATTGTTAATTAAATAATATATTGAAAAATATATATATAATTATATCATGATGGGCAATTTTAGTTTAAATTTTTGTTATTTTTTTTCTTTTGAATACAAGAGATAATACATGAAAATTGATTAGGGGCAATTTAGTAATTCTAAATTTATATTATGATGTTTGGTCATTCTAAGTAATTATAATTTTTATGGTCCTTTATAATAAATATTATTTTCTCTTGGTCCTTTATTTTAATTTTCCCTAATAAGATAATGGTTTTTAAAGGATCATAAAACTGCAGATTTTTTAATCAGGAAAAGAATTTAAAAAAAAGGAAAAAGATGAATAAAAAACTTTATTTTCGGATTAAATTTACAATAATAAGATGATGGAATTTAAATGTACATATATTTCAAATATACAAAAAAGGAGAAATAATTAAATTAAATTTTAAACAATAGATTGCAAACATAATAAATTTCAAAATATAAATTATCCATACAAAGATTATTTCCAAATCAAATATTTTTTGCCACATTTCTAAGACAAAATTAAAATAAGAAATCCAAAATCAATTAAGTATGAAAAAAATTTAAAAAAAAATCAAATACAATTTTAAATAGTAACACCATCGATTTTAAAATAAGAAATCCAAAGTCAAAAACTTGGAATTTTAAAAACTAGAACTATTTAAATAAATCTTATACTAATATAAGAAGAAGGACAAACAATTAAACAAAATATTGCAAACATAATTTCAAAATATTTGTAAGCTATAAGGAAATTATTTCCAAATCAAATATTTTTGGCAACATTTCCTAGTCAAATTTAAAATAATTAGATAGTGGATCTTTAAAATTCAGATTCCAGAATCAATAACAAAACAAGACCGTAAAAATAAATTAGTAACTATCCAGTTAAAAAAAATGAGTTTGTAGGTAAAAGGAAAATAGGCTAATGAGTTTATAAAATATATTAAAAAAATTAAAACGTTTTAAAACACCAGCTGTTTTGATAAGGTAAAGATAAAAAAAAAACAAAAAACAAAAAGAAGCAAAAGAAAGTTAATGATTAAAAAATTGAATAAAATGTCAACATATAGCCAAGATAGAGGGAAAAAAAGAAAGAAAGAAAAATCTATAAATTAATTTTCTAATCAAATTTAAAATAGTAAGACCATCGTTTTTAGAATTAAAAAAAAAACCTTTTTTTTAAAAAAATGAAATTTGAAATAATAAGGTGAAGGATTTTAAAAATAAAATTTTGGAATAATTAAACATAAGAACAAGCACAAATATCTAACTTTTAAACAACTGATTGTAAACGTAATTTGAAAATATCTGTAAGCATGCAAAACGGAAATTTTATTTCCAAATCAAATATTTTTGGTAATATTTCCATGTCATTTTGAAAATAATAAGATTGTGGATTTTTAAAATTCAGACTCCGGAATGAATAATAAAATAAGAACATCAATAAAATTAAAATTGTTACTAATATTAATTATTTTGATGCCATTGGCTCAATTGAGAAGTCAATACGTTCATGATGACAAGTCAAGGTAAACTTAATGTCAGTCAATTGGGTTGTGAAGCGCAGTCAGAATTGATGTAATGATAGCGCTAATTTCATAGCATTGTATTAACCCGCTAATATATATGTTGGGTGAACAACGTTTTAGAAATATATTTTAATTTAATGTTGGAAAAGAAAATGGAAATATATTACTACCTTCCGTACTAACTATTACTAATTATACGAGCTAGTTGACTTTCTTTGAAAAGATTAAAGAAGCTAAATAAGTTACTTAATCATTTTATATGTTGTGTATCCTTAAATTATATATTAGTTTATTAATCAAACTAATTAGTTTGAAGAAAAAAATAAAATAAAAATCCTCTAAAGTAATTTAATTAGCTTTCTTAATCTCTCCAAAAAAGTTAACTAGCCCTTATAATTAGGACCGGAACACACACCCATATATATATGTATGGTCTAATAATTAATTCATATATCATAATTTTTCGATACTTGGAAGTTGGACCTAGAGAGGTTGGCCAGAAAAAGAAAACAAACAAAGAAACATGAAAAACAATATATTATATATATATATTGAGAGAGAGAGAGAGTACAATAGAAGAGAGTCAAGAGACCAAATAATGAAATCCATTCTACTCTCTTTTTCTCTCACTCAAAATATGGCAGCACATTCCACCCTTATTAGTGTTCTCTATTTTTCTTTCCTTTTCTTTTTTTTTTTCTTTTTCATAAAATGGGATATACATAAAATAGGACAATAAATAAAATTGAAGAATTAAAATTTCGGCGCCCATATAAGAGTGATAACCCATGCCCCAAGATTATGAAGGAGTGAGAAAGGCCTCGTGAATTGTAAAGGGTAATTATTGAAATATTATGATAAAATCCCTACAACTCTCCACTCATGATGAGTACAACAATATATAAAATCAATGTGAGACGGAACTATTCAAACCCAGCTTCCTTGAAAACGAAATTGGAAACCTATGGCGTGACGGGAACCAGGCTCCAGAGTCAACCCGTAAGGTGTGACCCTCATATATAAGAAGTAAACGATTGGTCACCCAATAAGGCCATGGTTGGTTCTTGTCCACGCTATACAGGACCTGCAAATAAGCACGACGTGAAGCAGACGTTGGGGAGTCAAAAGAGAGTATTACATCTAAGTGAGGTTTAATCCTTCTGCAATAATCATCATGAGAGAGTGCGATAAGTGATTTGAGAATTGAGACTTGACCAATGGTGCTACCTGCATTGCCAATAATATCACTCTCTTTTAATCTCAGTTTCCTCAATAATGACCAGCGAGTGACACTATTTGGAACTCTTGTCAATATATCAGCATTGTTACTACAACAATATACCATTATTAACTCATCATCATCCTCTTCTTCTTCAACCCCCATTAATGTAGCACTTTCATCCATTAAATCATCATCCTCTACTACTTTATCCTGCTCCTTCATCGCCCAATAAGAATGAAAGTTATAGGTAAAATATTGGTTGAAATCATCCCCAAACTCAACTGGACTCTCTAACCATTCAACTTGCCCCACAAATGGAAGTAAAGACCCCAAACTCTCTAACCCCACTCCCAATTCTGCTTTCTCGACCAAAGGCATCACCACATGTTTCACTCGAACGCTGAAGATGTTCTTGCCAGATACAAAGAGCTTCGTCGTCACTTTATTGAATGACCAATTGTAAAGATTTAAATAATTGTTCCTAATCACTAACCCTGAACTTGTCCCTTCAACACTGCCCCCAATGTTCATCTGCACTGGCCCACAATTGTCTATCCAAAGTTGGTCTATCTTTCCCAGCATAGTTGAAGAATGGATTTGAGCCAAATTCACACAACCACCAACATCCAAAAATTCAATTTTAGGGGCATGAGAGAGATCTGGGAGTGCTATCAGATGTTTTGAATTCCATAAGAAAATTCCCTTTAGATTTGGAAAATGCTACAGAAAACAAGGAAGTAGTGTTTAATAAATCGGATAGATACACATGCGTACAATTTAATCAAGAGTTTCTCTCCTACCAATTAAAGTTATGAGATTCTAAAGGAAATAAGTCGATGCATTTACAAGATGATCTTTGGAGTCCCAACAAATAGTATAACTACTACTGTATTTAAATTGTGAATTATTTAGTTCATGTTTGATGAGAGATCATAATTAACACCACCCCATGAAAAGTATTATGATATATGAAAAATAATATGTACCTGATTTCCATTGGGAAATTGTTTGATATTACTATTGGGCATTGCAAGTGTAATTAGATTCTCTGAACAAAATTGTAATGGCACATATGATAGTGGATATTCTTCCCAACTAAAAAACCTTAGTTCTTCTGAAATATAATCCAAATCTTCACAAAGATTCAATTTTGAAAGCTCCTCCCTATCAGACTTGTAAACCTTAAGGAATATTAAATCACGCATCTTTCGAAAATCACTAGCTCTCAATGTAGTTTTTTTTATCTTGCTTGCATCCAATGACATACATCGAATTGCCTCAATCCCCTAGCAATAACAAATCAAGAGAAAAACAATTGTCATTGTCTAAAAAATGAATATATATATATATATATATATATATATATATATATATATATATATATATATATTGCAGAACAATTAAATATATCTGCTTTTGGGGATATCCAAATTTAAAACGCTAGAGTGCATTTTCTTAAAAAATTCTCACAACTCATGTTTTCTTGGTACTATATGAATTTCTCAAAAATCATGAACATGGAGACACACTATCAATACATATACTTGCAGCCATGGATTGGAATGTGCCTCTCTGGTCTTTGTGATGCCCTAATCTCTCAGAGGTTTTTTTTTTCCCCCATTTTTTCTTGTGATCATTAGATTCTACATAAAATGAGTGACTTTTTAATATCCTATATATATAAAATGGCGCACTTTTGAATTTTTTATGATTTTAACTGTGTGTTATTTACTTATTTTTCTTAGCAGAATCATAAAATATTCAAAACTGCACCATTTTTTTACCCATAAGATCAAAATGCCATCCGTGATATGTAAAATCTGATAATCATAACTTTTATACTACATGAATTATTAATGAATATTAGTAAAATGTTAATCTTTGTGGATAATTTATAACTTATTGACGATCATTCAAGTTCTAAATTTAAAATATATATTAGAATCTATCTCAAAGCTTAAGAAGATATAAATATTACAAAGATGAAGAAGCTTAATAAATCACACCTAACAAAAAGGCTTTGTCAGAACCAATTTTAGTCAGCTATCAAATGACCCTAAAAAAGAGAACCAATTTTACTCCAGGAAAGAATTTTTTTTAAAAGTCTAATTAGGCAAATATTGAGACTTACCGAACATTTTAATGAATAAACAAATAACTTTTAAGAAAATACATGACAGCGAAATAAAATTGTAAGAGAATAAAGAATTTAATAAAAACTAAAAAATAAATTACCTCTGATTATTAATAAAAGACCAAATTTTTAGTGCAAATTACACTATAAATTAAATCTTATATTAAGGACCAAAAGTAATATTAAGAAGTAGTCTTACCTTGTCATTGTTGAATAAATGATAAATATCTTGGTGCCTCCATAGTCGAATGGGTTTTTTAGGGTTAGAGATTAATTGTTGACTAGAAATTTTAAGCCCCATTTCTATTAAAAGAGCATGCATCTCAATATAACCATGTTCATTCACTGAAATGAGGGATCTCTCTTTAAGAACACTTATCTCAATATATGCTAAAGAATCATATAAGTGTCTCCTACAATCTTTCAAAGAAATTTGCCATCGTTCTTTTAAGAAAAATGCTAGATCGAGAAATACATTCTTCTGTGTGTCATCAAGTCCATCAAAACTCAATTTCAACACGTTAAAAATTTTCTCATGAAGAGTTTGATTTAGTTTTTCTATAGCACTTTTCCACACTTCTCCTCTACCATGAAGAAAGCAACCCAGTGCTATTAGAGCTAAAGGATTTCCTTCAAAATAGTCCACGACCCACTTTGATAACTCCAAATGGCTTTTTGATGGCTCATTTTGCTTGAAAGCTTTTAAACTAAAGAGATGAAAGGCTTGATGGTGGTCCAATCACGGAACATGATATGTCATATATGCAGAAGTATTCTTAAGCACTTGCTCGTCTCTTGATGTGATAATAATTCTACTTTCTTCCCCAAACCAACCACATGCTTTGATTAAATCTTCAATTGCTATAATATTGTCCACATCATCAAGCACCAGAAGAATTTTTTTACGGTGAAGCCTTTCCTTCACAAAAGTGGATCCTAAATTGTAAGTGTTAATATCCTCATCTTTGAATAATTCTTTAAGGCATTTTTCCTGTAATTCTTCTGATCTATTCTTTTCTAATTCTTGTCTTACATCTTTAGCAAAGTAGAAAGATTCAAATTGTGAGGTCAACCTGTCAAAAACAGCTTTGGCAAGAGTGGTCTTGCCTATACCACCCATACCCCATATTCCCACAATGCGAGCTTCACTTAGTAACCCTTCAACTTTTTGAATATGATAATCAATCCCAACTAATCCTTCCAAATGAAAGGATGACTTGTTATGCAATTTGCTCAAAATGTCTTTGACAATCATTTTGATTAGTTTGGGTTCAGGCCTAACACAAATATCAGTTAAAAAAATGATTATGCGTAGTCCCAAAAAAAGAAATCAATAAGTGAAAAATGAGTAGAAGCTACCTGATATTCTTTGAATCCCATCCAGATAGATTTGCTGATTGCCTCAAAGCATTTTTCCACTCCTGCACTCTTTCTTGGTCGTGCTTAAATCTCTGCTTAAGCTTAGCAAATCCATCTCCAAAACTCCTATTTTGTTTGCAAACATTGGATGGATCTACATTGTAGAAAATAGGGATGACGATTCTTCCGTATTGATCCTTACATTTCATAATATGAACAAGCTCATCCATACACCACATGGAAGAAGCATAATCTTTGGAAAAAATAATCAAAGATATCTCTGATTCTTCTATTGTTTTGAGAAGAATTGGTGAGATACTATCTCCTTTGTGGAGCTTGTGATCCATAAATGTATGAATCTTTGCATTGCAAAGTGCTTCATAGAGATAACTTGAGAAAGTGTTGCGGGTGTCTTCCCCTCTAAAGCTAAGAAAGATGTTATACTTGGTTGCAAGAGGAATCATTTGAGTTAAAGTCACATCATCTTGAGAACTACAAATAGAAATAAACTGTCAACAAACACTAGACCATGCAAGAGCAAATCACACAAGAAAATAAGGACCGTAAGGTTATTTAGAAGAAGCTAGCTACCTATCCTTAACAGCAACAGGTCGGTTACTATTAAGTGAATGAGATATGAATCTGATAGCTTTGTAAATTGATAATCCCAATAGGAGCAATGAAGCTTCTCTGCGCATCATTAAAGCAACGGTTGTGATAGCAACTTCTAGCTTCGACCTTCAGCAACCTGAAATTTAGGCCATAGAAAGTGCAAGCAAAAGTTTATTAGATCTACAACAGTAAGGTAGCCAGGGACAAGATTCAACACTAGAAAAAACAAGAAATTAACAAAACTTTTAGCAGTATATTTGTTATGAATTTATTACAAAAAAAGGGGGTATCATTTCCCACTTCATCTATTCTTAAAATCAACTTAGAAAACAAAGAAAGAAAAGAAAACCTCTTTTCTATAATTATTTAATATTTTATTATATTGATAAACTAATTTACTAAAAAAATTAAAATAGCATGACTAATAAATAACAAAAAATAATTCTCTACTACTAAAAATAACAAACTCAAAATACATTATCTTTCCTTTTGCTTCTTCTTCTTCTTTTTTTCAATTCCACTTCCACGAAACTCAAAATAACAAAGCAGTTAAAAGTCGTTTTTATGTTTTTAGAACACATTGCTACTTTTTTTCCCCAAACACTTAACTAAAAACTAATTATCAAACAAGTTTTTTTAAAAAAAATTTGAATAAACAAAAAATTGTTCTGAAATAAAGAATCAAACAATGCCAAAGTTTTAGAGGATTATATTTAAATATACATCTTACATACACATAGTGTGTGTGGGTTCACATTAGATGCACATCCCTTATGTGCATCTTATGTGCTCATCCTTCTATTAGATTTAGAGGGATGAGCACTATTTATATATATATATATATATATAAATTTATTTATTTATTTAGATTTAAATTATATGATATTTTCTGAAATGTTTTTTGCACCAGTATCTCAAATTAATTAGTTTTTTGTCCTACATCTAGAAATATTTATCATATAATACTAGTATCTGGCAATTAATTAATTTAAGATATTAAGTGTAAAAAACATTTCAAAAGTAACATATAATTTAAATCTAAATAAATAAAATATGTATTAGAGGAAAAAAAAAAAGAAGAAGAAGAAGAAGGAGAAGCACCTTATGTGCTAGCGTGTGTGTGTGTGTGAGAGAGAGAGTATATAGTATATATAGTATCCAGATCGAAAGTGTTTTAAGTTTTATTACATCGAGGGGTGAAGATAGATAACCATAAGGCAGTTGCAGATTTTTTCTGTAAACAAACCCTGCTCGCAAAATAGTAAATCGATGGGATGTGGCAAGTGGAAGGAAAAAGGAGAAGAATATAAGTGTTTACCTGAACGTGAGGGGAAGATAGTTCACAAAGATTGCAAAAATGTGAGCTTCGGGATCTGCAGATTTCCTCCTCTTCAAACGAGTTGTTAAAATAAACGAAGAGTTTAGTCAATAGATCAAGTCATCTTTGAAAAGTTATGGGAATTTTTTTTCCAGAAGCAAAAGTGGGGGCAAAAAAAATCAATGATTAGATGAAAACATGAAATGTTTTGCAGAATTTTTCTGTGAAAAATGAAGGCAAAATAGAAGAAGGATGATGGATCAATCAATGTTATGAAGAAATAACCTGGATCGATGTGGAGGGAAAGCGAAAAAGAAATAGCTCCCACAAGTAAAGATATCCATAGGCATTGTTCGATTCTGTTTTAATTTCTTACTTCTTAGAGTAGCATTCTGGAGTTACATTTTAGAATAAATTTTGTTAAGAAAAAAAAAATCTCCATAAATCACAATGGATTATTCTAAAAAATCATATTTTAGAAGTAAGTATGAAATGATATATGAAATAATTGTTCTTAAAATCAACTTAATAAACAAAGAAAGGAAAGGATTGTATGACGAAACAATTTTTCTATATAATAACTTATATCTTAGTGTATTGATAAAGTAATTTAATAAAAATTTGAATAGCATGACCAATAAATTAAAAATATATATATATACTAAAAAGATAACCTAATTAAAATTAAAATTAAATAGATTTTATCTCATCGAAACAATATTTATGCATAACTCAACAGTCAACACGCCATCGACACAAAGTAGTAAAATGGGTTCAACTTGTCAAAATTGACAGGTACATTTGACAATATAATTGAAAAATTGTTGATTATCTATAAAAGCCACAAAGGATTTAAAGGTTTGTAAAGTTAATAAAATCTTGACAATGATTGATTTGAGACCCCCAAAAAAAAAAAAGAGTTGAAAACAGAGCAAACTGGCTACCAGATAGTTACGGAAGTTTTTTCTGCACACAAACCCTAAAAACTCAGATAAAACGCAAAACAGTAAATAGATGGAATGAAGCAAGTGGAATACAAAAAGAGAAGAAAGTAAGCATGAACCTGGATATGTGAATGGAAGATATTAGTTCACAAAGATTGCAAAAATGTCAGCTTTGGGATCTACAGAGACTTCCTCCTCTTCCAAACAGTTCTTAAAATAAATGAAGATTTAAGTCAATAGATCAAGTCCCGCCATTTTTCAGAGGTAAGATTATAAAAAATTTCAAATGATTAGAAGAAAACATGAAAAATCTTTTGCAGAATTTTTCTGTGAAAAATGAAGGCAAAATAGAAGAAGAATGATGGATCCATGGGATAAATCAAGCAAAAGAGAAGAAATAACCTGGATCGATGGGTGTGGAAGCCAAAAAGAAATAGCTCTCACAAGCAAAGGTCTCAAAAAATGGCAGCTTCAGAGTTTGCAGACTTAGCTTTCTCCTCGAACATGCTCTTCGGTTTCAGTCTCCAATTCCCCTTTCTGAGATGATCGGGTGTGGATAACTCCAAAGGCTCGCCCCACCAAGTGGAACTTAATAAATCAGGTATGAATGATCTTTTCTTTTTTGGTCAAAATTGGGGGTATGATCTGATGTAATACTCCTACTAAAACATTAATAAGCAGTGGGATAAAAAAATATTGGGTAGGTAATTTGTTTTGGGATAAAAAAATCAATAACTAGTTTTTAATTATAAGGAAAACGCGTGAGAGGACACTCGCAAGACTGAACAACAAAATATTATTCCTAGAATGGCGCAGAAAAAAATTATAGTTTTATACATCTTTTCATTTTTATAACTACGTTGATGACAGTTACAAGGTTGTCAAACTTATGAGTTTAAATAAACTCATAACAGTGACGTAAACTTGTATCATAAACTCAAATAGTAAACTTGTAAGAGTTTATTTTTATTAGTAAATAGGTATTATTAGCATATAATTAAATAATTAAAATATAAAAATGACAACAATTTGATTTAAATATATTTTAAATCCAAATAATTGAAATTAAATCCATCAACAATATTCATTATTTATCATATTTAATAAAGAAATTTCTATAAAATTTCTATATAAAGCCGTTCAGCACGATCAAATAAAAAAGGTTAACACAAGTTTAAAAGTAAGTTAACACGGTTTTGTACGCTAAAAACGAAAAAACGGTAAACTCAGTATACAAACTCGTGAGTTTAACCGAGTTTACAACTAGCACAAGTTTACCATTGATTCGACTCGTTTTTATAAGCTAAAAGCATAAAAACGTAAATTCGAAGAATTAACTCACGAGTTTGACAACAATGATTACGGCTTCAGAAATCAAACCAAAGAATTCTGATCTTTCAAAAGAATGAAATGCCAAAAAGACAAAAGATGAAGGGTCCTCTCCTATTTTTAACCAGAGGAATTCCTTGTAATTTACAAAGTGCACATGAGCATGCATTTATTAAAATTTTACATTTTTAAATTTATTCTTAACGAAATTAAGGTTCAATACAACATGACACATAATTTTGCTTTTGATAGAATATTAAAGAAAACTAGATATTAAATTTCAGCTCCAAAGCAGCATGAGATCGTAAAAGAGCATCTTTTTATTTTCTTAACATCATTCAAAGAATTTCATAATTTTTTTTTCAAATAAATTATATTACTTTTCTTTTCATTTGAAGTATCACGCAATTCTCTCTTAAAATGATCGTCAGGTTATTTAAAAATTGTTATTTTGAAATTATACAAAACTATACGAGTCCTCTCTTTTTTCCAATCAGATTCTTATATGGAGAGGTTTATTTTATTAAGGGTAAAGGAGCGTCCAGCACCACAAAATTTGCCTTCAGGAGCGCCCAGCACCACGAAGTTTTTTTTTGAAGCGCCCAGCACCACAACGTTACGTCTTATAATTAGAATCGGTGGGAGTCTATAATAAATTTTGTACCTTAACTACCTTATTGATTTCACATAATCCCTCATTTATATCAATAGACATCTTTTAGGAAGAAACTAACAAAAATTAGAATGCTGTATTATAATTAGGACCAAAACAAATTTTCAAATGTTGTCTTATAATTAGGATCGGAAGGAGTATATAATAAATTGTAATTGTCATTTCCCCAAATGAGAGAGGCAGACCATGCTGTAAGAACATAATTTTTTGCATTTTTTCCTTGTTTTTTGTTTTTTACTTATTTGAATTTTTTTCTAATTATTTTAATTTTTTTTCCTAATTATTTTAAATTTTTCCTCATTTTTGAATTTTTTTTTCCTAATTTTTTGAATTTTTTCCTAACTTTTTGAATTTTTTTTTCTAATTATTTAAATTTTTTCCTAATTATTTAAATTTTTTCCTCATTTTTTTGATTTTTTTCCTAACTTTTTGAATTTTTTCCTAACTTTTTGATTTTTTTTTCTAATTATTTTAATTTTTTCCTCATTTTTTGAATTTTTTCATAATTTTTTTAAATTTTTTCCTAACTTTTTGAATTTTTTTTCTAATTATTTTAATTTTTTCCTAATGTTTTGAATTTTTTCCTAACTTTTTGAATTTTTTTTCCTAATTTTTTGATTTTTTTCTAATTTTTAAATTTTTTTTAATAAAAAAATTCCTATTTTTTTTTAATTTTTATTCCACGTCAGCGCCATGTCAGCGTGTCAGTCCACGTCAGCGTCCACGGTCAACTAACGGCCGTGGCACTGGGCGCTCAAAAAACGTAACGTCGTGGTGCTAGTCGCTCCCGAAAAAACTTCATGGTACTGGGCGCTCATGGAGGCAAACTTCGTGGTGCTGGGCGCTTATTTACCGATTTATTAAATAAAGTGACGTGTTTGGTTTGTTACGACCATGGTAAAAGTAGTAGACCTATTTGGTAGAGTGGGAAATTAGGTCGAGCCTATTGGATCCAATCGGATCGACCCTTTTAAAGGTCAACCCTGCTTCCCATCTCCATTAGTAGGTGATAATTTCAGGAGATAGTCCCTCCAACGTGAAATTTGAAAACGATAGGCCATTTAATATTTGAAAATGACAGGACACTTAATATGAGCTTATCTGCTGATATCACATCAATGATTGTTTTGAGACAAACAAAAGAAAAAAAAGAGTGAAAAACATAGAAAGTTAGCGCCCTCACATAGTTGCAGAATTTTTTCCTACACACAAACCATAAAAACTCAGATAAAAATCTTGCAAAACAGTAAATAGATGGAATAAAGCAAGTGGAATAAAAGAAAGAGAAGAAAGTAAGCATGAACCTGGATATGTGAATGGAAGATAGTTCACAAAGATTGCAAAAATGTCAGCTTTGGGATCTGCAGAGACTTCCTCCTTTTCCAAACAGTTCTTAAAACAAATGAAGATTCAAGTCAACAGATCAAGTCCAGCCATATCTTTGAAGGTTATGGGACTTGGTTTTTCAGAGGTAAAAGTATATCAAATTTCAAACGATTAGAAGAAAACATAAAAAATCTTTTGCAGAATTTTTCTGTGAAAAATGAAGCTAAAACAGAAGAAGCATGATGGATCCATGGGATAAATCAAGCAAAAGAGAAGAAATAACCTGGATCGATGGGTATGGAAGCGAAAAAGAAATAGCTCCACAAACAAAGGTCTCAAGAAATGGCAGCTTCAGAATTTGCAGACTCTTCAGTTTCAGTCGCCAATTCCCCTTTTCTGAGACGATCGGGTGTGGATAACTCCAAAGGCTGGCCCCACCAAGTTGAAGTCAATAAGTCTGGGTTATAGTTACTTGCCAAGAAATATTGGTTAGGTAATTTGTGTGGGGATAAAAAAATCAAGGGAAAATCTATATAGGAGCCTAAATAAAAAGAAAAATCTAAAAAAGGTCCTAAAATTCTGAAAATCTTAGAAAAGACTTTAACGCCTTTTCTAGTATAAATTCATTAAAACGTGAGTTGTTAATGGGGCTAATATAGTTGTTAACGGGGTATTGATATAGTTGTTAATGAGGCTGATTTAGTTGTTAAAAAATTATTGTTAATGTGTTGATTTAGTTGTTAATAACCTACCCGCTAACAATTATATCAGTTCCATTAAGATATTAACAACTCACGTTTTAATAAATTTATTTTAGAAAAGGCCTTGAGGCCTTTTTTGAGATTTTCAAAGTTTTGGGGCTTTTTTTATTTTTCTTTATTATTTGGGCCCCTATATGAATTTCCCTAAAACTCAATAGCTAGTTTTTAATTATATAGAAAACGCGTGAGAGGATATATTCGCAAGACTTGGCAACAATATATTATTACAAGTCATCTAGGTTTTTCCTTTGAGAAAAAAAAAAAACTAGGTTTTTCCTAGGATAGTGCAGGAAAAAAAAAAAAAAGAGGAAGTGGGGCAGTCAAAGGAAGAGTGGGTAGTAGGGTACATTTGAAAGAAAGGTAAAGGAAAGTGGTGGGGCCACCATGTGCAAAAGTTATTTTTGAAAAAACAAAAAAAAAAGAACAGAGTGGGTAAGTGGTGGGACCATCATGTGAGGTTCAATTCCTTTTTCTATTTCTTGCTGGCGCGTTTTTTTGAATGTTATTCGGCACTATTCAATCAAGTGGGGATCACTTTCTGCTGCTGCATCTTGTTTGTGGGGTTTATTGTTAATGGTTAGGAAAGCGTTAGGAGCATTTGCGATAGAGTTAATGGGTTTTGGAGGAAATGCTCAACGTGGTATGTTTGAGTTCAACATTCACCGGACTCTAACTGAAAAGTTCAAAAAGTCCATTAAGGAAAAAACTCCAAATCCAACTTTTTCCAAAAAGCTCTCAGCTTTTTGACATGAGCCTCACTACTTTTACCACTATCAATTCAAATACAAATCATTATTTATAACCTGACTTTTTTCCTACCGAGCTTTTTCTAAAGTCAAATAGCTTTTAAACCACTGCTCCTACCGCTAACCCAAACAGGCCCATAAATGTCTCTTATAATTATGGAGGGCCCTACCGTAGTGAAAAGGGAGGTAGAGAAACAAAAAGGTCTTGGGAAAAGAAATAGGAAAACAAGCTCGAAGTTTGGTGGTGGAGGCTTCCCCCCGAAAGGGGCCAACCCGGTCTCGGTTCGGATTAGTTTGGGGCCGTTGATGTGCTTGAAAGATGGCCTGCCCTGGGACACTGAATGCTCTAGGCAAAAAAATTTAAAAAAAATTTCCAGTTTACTGTTCATCATCACTATTTGGCACTGTTGATTATTGTTTATAAGTACTGTTTGACATTGTTCACTGACACTGTTCATCCGTCTGCTTGTTCGTCTTTATTCCAGTGCCAGTTCAATGTGTTTTCTGATCAATTTGTTTCAGGTTCGGTGCTTATTTGCTTTCTGGTTGTGGAAGTATTATTTGGTCACTAATGTGATGTTTGGTGTTGCAAATCGTTAAGTCGCAGTTTGGTGTTGTAATCTCGGGTAAGATTGTTCTGCTGTGTTAAAGAGGTTATTAATACCTCATTTACTTGTTGTGACCATTTTCTGGTCGTGCTTCATTTTCCGATGTTGAGCCTTCATTCCCGGTATATGTAGGCCAATTCTTTACTTTGAATGTTGCGTTGTGAGAATGGGTTTCTACTATTTTAGCATAGTCGACATTTTGTTTCATGCACGTTCACTTGTTTCTAGTGACTGGATTCTTCATTTGTTTCGTTTTCCAACACGTTCATGAAGTGTTCTTTTGTCTTGAATGTCGTACTTGTGTGACCCGTTTGTTGACATCTTCAATGCTTTGTGTCCTCTAGTGAGGAGTTTGGTGGTCTTGTGTGACTAAATCCTTCTTTACCTTCGGTGAGGTGTTTGGCAATTATTTGCTATTTGGGGTCCCTGATGAGACCATTTATTGTTCGTCCCCAGTAAGACGTTCATTGTTACTTTGTCTCTGGTAGGACATTTGGAGTATTGTTGTCGATTCCTTGAGAGACCATTTGTTGCAACTTCTACTTTGGTTTGGTACTCTTTAATCTTTGAGCTCTCGATGAAGTTGTTGGATCATTTTTTTTAATTAGTGGTTGTTCACATTCAAGTTGGTTACAGCTTTGAGGGGGAGTGTGTGAGAATTTTGTGATTTGTTACCTAAAACTTTGAATGAGACTTGGGTTAACTATCTTTATAACAAGTTGGGCTTGATTAACATTTATGCTCCAATTAACTTGAGGGGGAATCTTAGGAAATCATGAAATATATTCTAATCAAGTATAATCCCTATAAATCAGGGATTAGGGAAATCCTTATCAACAACCATTAAGAGCCATTATTATTAAAGCTCTCATTTCTTGTATATATGTGTACCTTCTTTACATGAATAATACATAATATTTAGATTATTTAGCTTACAACATATAATGGTGTACAGATAATAAGTTGGTATGTGGCTAAGCCATCTTCAACTCAAGAACAACTTTAGGCAGACTTGTTGGATTACGCTTGTTCCCAACCACATGTTAACTGTAGCAATCTTGGTCCTTGTTCTTTTCCAGATTCAAAGGCTCATCGTGCCTCCTTCGCCATGAATCTCTACTTTCAAAACTATGGAAGAGATCCTCACACCTGTGACTTCAAACACACTGCTCTTATTGCCTTCTCTAATCCCAGTAATTAATTAAGCATTCATATATGTATGCATGTATGCATGCTTGATGTGTGTGTGCACGGATAATTATATATTATACCATAATAAGATTGTTAAGAACTCATTGATTTCTTTCTTGTTAACTAAGGTAATTAGACAAATCTTATAAGGAGAAAGACGAAGAATTATGTATATTATTCATATAAAAGCAACACCCTCATACAAAAATGCATGTATCAATGTAGTATATCAATGTCAATTAGAAAGGAGAACCTCCAAGGGCCGCCTTCTTCCTGAGAACGAGTGGAGTTAATTATGAGTAACTCATCCCTCCAAAAACGGATCCGGCTGGAGTCCTCTGCTAGTTTCCGTCCTCTTCTGTCCTCTTCACTGATGCTACATCGTTTTGACGCCAAACAACACATGCCCCCTTCTTTCTTTCTTTTTTTGTTTTTTTAATAATTTCCAGGGTACTAAAAAGGATATTTCAAGATACTGATAGGTATTGAAAAAATATTTCATAATCTTGAAATATTATTTTAGAATGTCAAAAAAATATTTCAAGGTAGTGACTGGTACTAAAAAGATACTTCAAGACGTTGACTAGGGATACTGGCTGGTACTAAAAAAATACTTCATGATTTTGAAAAATTATCCTAGATCTTGGAAAAAAAATTCAAGATCTAGGATAATTTTTAGCATCTTTTTTAGTACCCTGGAAATTATATTAAAAAAAAGAAAAAGAAAAAAGAAAAAAGAGGGAGCATGTGTTGTTTGGCGACGCAGTATCAGCGAAGAGGACGAAAGAAGACGGTAACTGGCAGAGGACCCCAGCCGATCCTCCGGAAAACACGGGAAAAGAATTTTGGACGTTGTACCTATCCTTTCCTTTTGGGTCCATCAAAAGGAATCACCTACCTCAGAGAAAACCCAGATATCAATGTATATCTGGTGTCACATGCAGCCACTTTATCATTGGATGTAAAAAGGGAAAAGGGACTTACATCATGCTCATCTAGTGGTAAAGCATCATATGGTAACTCATAGATTGACAAAGAGGTAAAAATTCGGTGACAAATATCAAAACAAACTATGACAGTGGTATCTGAAACACCATGCCAGGAGCAGCTTATTTCGCCGGCCCGTATTTCTCTCTCGGCGTGAGAGTCTCCTACTCTCTGTGAGCTCCTCCTGGTTCATCGTGGACCCATTTCTTCAGCTGGTTAATCTGTGATCCCCCATCATTCCACTCATAACCTTCCACTTATAACCTCCTTTTTTTTCTTTCGTCCTACTCTTCTTCTTTGCATTTGTTCGTTGGTGGAAGTCTGGTTATCTGGTTTTGGTCTGTTATTTGCAATGGAAGTGGGTCAATCTAGTGGTTCAAGGAGACCAAATCAGGTAGTGTTGGAGTTAGAAAAGGATGCAAATTTATGTGGTGGAACTCTGGTTGGGAAGATACACACAAGTAAAAACCTTAACATCCCTGTCATCATGTCCATGATTAGGAAGGGATGGCAACTTGATGAGGATTTAGAAATCCATGAGCTTGACAGGGAGAATCTTATTTTCCGGTTTCGTTTCAGGAAGGTTATGGACTTTGCCCGTATTCTTAAGGGGAGACCATGGTCAGTCCACGGTTTCTTCTTGAATCTTCAAGTCTGGGAGAGCTTCATGGTGCTTCAAGACGTAAAATTCAACGAGGCTCCGTTTTGGGTTCAGTTTCACGGCCTTCCGGTGGAAGCTTTTAATAACAGTAACGCGAAAATTCTTGGAGACTCAGTCGGGTCAACTGTTATGTTTGAAAAGCCAAAATCGGAGGGCAGGTTGGAGAGAAGCCTCATAAGGGTTCGTTCTCTGATAAGGGTGGATGAACCTCTGGTTCCGGGTTTTTGGATCCCTCGTAAGGATTTAGATCCCGCCTGGATTTCTGTTAAATATGAAAGATTGCCGACCTTTTGCTATTACTGTGGTCGTCTAGATCATGATGGACGCCGATGTAGAGAGACCTTAGCTCAGAAGGGTGAAGGCGCAGTGAAGGAATATGGTAACTGGTTGAGCACCTACACTATTAAAACTAATGAGGATGCGGTGGAAATTTGTTCGACAGAGTGGTGCGAGGTCCCCTATATCAAAAAATCTTCTGGTTCTCATGATCACCGAAGCTGGAGATCTGCATCACCGGAAAAGGAAGAAGGTCAGAAACACCACAGACTGCCATGGATTGCCGGTCCTGATAAGCACCAGACTGGTGAGAGCTCTCCTGGAAAACAACCGGTGATATCACCTCAGCCACGTGTTGTGGCTGTTTCACCAGTTCGCCGGAACCCTTCTCCGATGACGGATGTAGCACAGTACAGCAGGCCTTTCCGTCAGCTTTCCTCCTTTCTAACGGTCAACTCTGAAAAAGGGAGTATTTCAGACTAGCCATGCAACCTGTTAACGCCGAAAGAGTCTGAAAAGCTGCTGTCCGAGGTTGCTATCGGTGACGCAAGCAAGGTTGGGGACGATCACGTGAGTCAGGGAACCACGATGTCAACGGATGGGTGTGGTGTGGGTGGGCCTTCGTCTATGGGCCTGGTCAATGATGAAGATAACACCCTTGTGATTGCAACAATGCTGTGTACTGGTGAAGGCAAGGAAAAGGAAGCTACTCTTGGGCCTCCGTTGTTGGGCCGTATGGATGCTGGAGTTTTGGATGCTTTGAAGGTGAATGGGCTGTCACATTTGGGTGATTCGAACGCTATTGGGCTGCCAACGTTGCAAGAGGACTGTTATGGTATGAATTATGTTGGGCCTTATCAGAGTTGCAACCATCCTGGGCCGACAGATTGTCAAGTAACTAGGGGCGTGATTAAGGCTACTGGGCAGCCAACTCTGGGCCTCAATCAGTCAACAGGTATGGACAGTCCCAATTTTAATTTCTCTCTTAAGCCTAACGATTTTATGCAGGAAGTGGAGGACACATTTGGGCCATCTTTGCCCACTATTCCTACAATTTCAACAAAGGATCCAACTATTCAAATTATGGATTCACCTTATGAGTCTGTACTATCCGCTCAAATGCCCTCGGCTATATCTATGCAAATGGTGGCCTCCGAGACTCAAGCCGGGAAGTTGGACATCACTTCCAATATTAAAGAGGCCAGTTCTAATAACCATAAGGATCTATGCTATAGCTCCAATGAAGTTGCTCAACCATATAGAGTAGAGTTTCCTAGCGATGATGAACACAGTGCCAATGCTATTATTCCTTTTAAATTATCCTCCCCTATCTTGGCTATATCGGCTGGAATTAAACGCTTGAGGATCAATAGACAGTTGGACGATGACTCTAACGAAGAAAATCACAGTAAGTGTAGAAAGGTGGTGCTTGAAGCTACTGAGGAAGCAAATAATCATTATTCTTCGGGTCCCAATGAGAAGAAGCGTGGTAGGAGGAGTTTCAAATCGGTCAAAAAATTTCTCAGGGAGAAGGGAAGTATGGCATGTACGGGAGCTCCTATGGAAACTGTTTCTCACCTTGGCATTGATTTTCCGGACAATGGAGGGACTGAGAGTGATGTTAATGTGGAAATGATTGACACCAATTGTTTGGGTAACGCCGGTGGTTGGATGGGACCAACCACCTGTTCGCCATGAATCTACTAGCTTGGAACTGTCAGGGTTTGGGGGTGGCCTTGACAGCCAGAAATTTGAAGGAAGAGTGCTTCTGTAAGAAACCCCACTTGGTCTTCTTAATGGAGACTAAGCAGAAGGCAAGCTATGTTAGGAAGATTAGACGGAGATGTGGTTTCAATGAAGAGTGGATTGTCAACCCGATTGGGAGAAGTGGTGGTTTAGTCCTGTGGTGGTCTGATGCAGTTTCGGTTAACATTCTGTTCTCATCCTCAAATGTTATTCATACTAGCGTGACATCGGATGTTTTATCTACTCCTACATATATCTCTTTTATTTACGGTCCCACGGATGATTCTGATAAGATGCTATGCTGGCAAGAGGTCCGAAGAATTAGTAGTTCAATTACTGAGCCTTGGTTATGCCTGGGGGACTTCAATGATATTTTGTCTCAAGATGAGAAGTGGGGTGGTCAACCTCGAGCATGGAGAAGAATTCTTAACTTTAAGTGCTTTGTGACTGATTGTCAACTGGAGGATTTGGGGTATAATGGGCCCAATTTTACTTGGTGTAATAATCGTGACAGTCCGGACATGATCTATGAACGTCTTGATAGGGCCTTGGGCAATTTGCAGCTTCGGGAGTTGTTCCCTTCTCTTCAAGTCTTTAATGTTGACCTGGCTAGATCATCTGATCATCATCTGCTGTTTATTCAGTGCCAGCTTGAAAAGGCTAACAGTAGGCTGTAACATCCTGAATTTTGAATCTAATATCTTGAACATAAACCTATCTTGGGAAGACTAGTAGGCTCTATTTTCAGAAAGTGATAAATTTGAAATCAGTATTTTGCGGGACCCACGGCAAAAAAATAATTCTCTGCAAACTTTCTCGTGAAGTTTGAAAAAAATGGCCGCGGGACCCACTCAATAATAATTTATTATTTAAATAATATTATATTATAATAATAAAATAATATATATTAAAATATTATTAAATTTTTTTAAAAAAGGTTCACGGGGCGGCTGAAGAAGTCACGGGAAAGTTTCCATTTTATAATTTTGGGAAAATTACGTAAAACGACCCAGAGACGAAAATTACACTTAAAGACCCATTTTCCAACTATAAATAGACCTTCCATTTCATTTCATTCTTCACAACTTCTAAGAGCCATAGAGAGAGGTAGAGAGAGAGAGAGAGTAGAGATATTTGCTTAAGAGTTATAATAGCTGGTTGGTGATTCGGGTATTAGCAAGTAACAGGTAACTCTGAATATTCTTCCTTATACTTGTGAATTATGTATGATTATAAATTTGTTTGTTTACTATTTTGGCAAGAATATTTAGAAAATATTTATGGTTTTAAGATCTGGTGTGGGAACTTTGATTTGCAAATCTGCAGAGGTACTATTTATACGTACGTTACTATTCACGTATACTGTATTTACTATTCATGTTACTATTCACGTATACCGTATTTACTATTCATGTTACTATTCACGTATATCGTATTTACTACTCATTTTACTATTCATGTATATACCGTATTTTACTATTCACAGATACGCATAGTATTTTACTATTCATAAATACGCATATCAATGTATATAATGGTATAATAATGCATTATTTTTGAGTAAATACATTCATCATGGCGGTTGTAATGTGATGGGTGGAGTAAGGAGGGAATTGAATGATAAGAATTGTTTATGCCACCACTCGGTGCACAGTGGATGGTACTTTTCAGGGCCCCATCTTCCATGTTTTCCTCTGGCCGGGATTTCATTGGAGTTGTGGGACATGTGACACCTCCTTAGTTGTTATTTTAAAGGAGGGGAGCCATAGTCCAGATTTAAGCTCTATACCTTTGGCCGGGTGTATCTTAAGTTTTGGTGAGCTTGAAACCATCCAGTCAAATGAATGAGTTTCTATTGGACTATATGTTAGCCTATGGTTCCAGTCAGCGGTATACGGTTGGAAGGGGATATAAGGGAGGCTGCATACTGCATAGTGCATTTCTGAATTATTCAATAAAGAATGATGAGTATTTTGTAAAGGCATTTGATGTGAACAACGGTATATCTAAAAATATCTGAGTATATTAAATTCACATTATATTACCTTTTATTTTTGTCATATGTAATTTGCTCGTGTAAGGTAGAAATATTCAGTAGTTACTGAGACGTGGAATCTCATCCCATATTAACATTTTTCAGGTGATTATTCTAGTAGAGAGCAAGGGAAGGCACCTATGGAGTGAGCTCTGGAAGCTCTTTTGATCTCCAATAGATTATGTTATGTTATTTTATTTGCCATGAACCTAAGACTTCCGTTTTGTATTAAACTCTGAAATATTTTCTGGAATTTATTCTGATTATGTATTACGGGTTTTATTCGAAATGGTAACATTGTAAAAGGATTTGGATATTGTTGAACTCTTTTGAAGGTATTTTCAATATTTTGACCGAGTTTTTGGGTATTAAAATTGTGGTGTTGTTTTGAAGCAAATTGGGCCAGTCATGAGCATTTTCACGAGGTAATTAAGAGGAGCTGGAGGAATTCCTTTAGGTATGATATGCCGCCAATTGATTCTTTCATTCACAATCTTAAGAACTCCAAAAAGAGTCTTATTGCTTGGAGTAAGAAGGAATTTCCAAATAGTGCCTCTCGAATTGATTTTGTTAAGAAGCAGATGGCTGATCTGGCAACTGGTGAGAGATCCCCAGATAAATCAACAGAAATCTTGATGCTAAAGGGTGAATTGGATAAACTGATGGAATTAGAAGAGCAATATTGGTGGCAGCGTTCTAGGATTAAGTGGTTAAAGGCTGGTGACCGTAACTCTCGTTTCTTTCATGTATCCACCATCAAAAGGAGGCAGAGGAATCGCATTGCTTGTATTAAAGATGATCAGGGTAATTGGTTAATGGAGAAAGAGGCCATCTCAGAATATTGCCGAATTTTTCCAAAGCTTATTTTCGGCCTCGAATTCACACTCTATGGATGCGGTTTTGAGCTACATTGATCATCAAATTTCAGAGGAGATGAATCAGAGTCTTATGCTACCTGTATCAAAGGAAGAGATTAAAGCTGCTGCATTTAGTCTAGGGAGTGCTAAGGCCCCGGGGCCTGATGGTTTTTCTGGTAAATTTTATCATTCTGCTTGGCCTGAAATTGGTAACTCTGTGTGTTCTATGGTTAATGATTTTTTTGCAGGAAATTCTATTTTAGAAGGCATTAATTCGACTAACATTACACTTATCCCTAAGATCCACAAGCCGGAACATGTCTCTCATTTCCGTCCTATTGGCTTGTGTAACTTTTCTTATAAAATTATTTCAAAAATACTGGCCAATAAGATGCGTCCTCTGCTTGACGGCTGTATCTCCCACAACCAGAGCGCCTTTGTACCTGGTCGTTGCATTCATGATAATATCATTATAGCTCATGAGGTCTACCATTACCTTCAACGTAAGAATTCTGGAGGTAAGTATGAATTTGCACTTAAAATGGACATGAGTAAGGCTTATGACCGGATTGAATGGGATTTTATTGAGAACGTTATGTTATGGTTTGGTTTCTGTGCACAGTGGGTGTCCCTTGTTATGAAATGTGTTCGTTCAGTGAGTTTAAACATATGCTTATCTGGTGAGTGTGTTAAATCATTTGTTCCTAGTAGAGGTATTAGACAGGGGGACCCCCTATTGCCATATCTGTTTATTCTGGTTGCTGAGGTACTTTCACAAATGATTACTAAGAGCCAGATTGACAAACGGCTTACAGGTATTAAGTTGAGTAATGGGTGTCCTGTTCTCACACATAGTTTTTTTGCTGATGATGCCCTTTTATTCATGCGTGCTACTCATAAGAACTGTATGTCGTTGGCCCGTATTCTGGATTTTTATTGCGGTGCCTCAGGTCAGGTCATTAATCTTGACAAATCTAGTATTTTCTTCTCCACTAACACCTCTTCTGCAGTGAGAAATATGGTAAGCGGAGTGCTAAAAATTCCTGCCACAGAGGATCCGGGTACTTATTTGGGCATTCCGAGCATTTGGGGGAAGACGAAGAACCAGACTGTGGCGTATATCAGAGATCGTGTGGCAAATAAGATTCATGGATGGACTCAATCTCTTCTATCCTTTGCGGGTCGAGAGGTTATGATAAAAGCGGTTATCCAGGCAATTCCAATCTACCCGATGAACTGCTTCAGATTCCCAATTCATACATGTAAGCAGATCAATAGTCTCATAGCAAATTTCTGGTGGGGAGGCAATACCATGGGAGGCAAGACACATTGGAGAGCGTGGGACACTATGACTAGGAGTAAGTGTGCTGGCGGTATGGGTTTTCGGGACCTGCTGGAGATGAATTATGCCCTTCTGGCCAAGACGGCTTGGAGACTCATGCAGAGACCTAATGATCTTTGGGCGAGGGTGCTTAAAAGTGTGTACTTCCCAGAGCAGGCTTTCATTAATGCGGAAAAGGGATATAAGGCGTCATGGTGCTGGAGCAGTATTTTAGATGGCAGAGATTTCCTGAAAAAAGATCTTTTGTGGGATATTGGTGATGGTACAACAATCAGAATTTGGGGTGATCCATGGGTTCCAGGTGATGTATTCCCAGCAAGGCCGCGTACTACTGATGTTCCGATTATTGAGTTTGGTCGGGTTTGTGATCTAATTGCTGATGGCCAATGGAACCTTTCCCCTATTAACAATCATGTATTTTCGGCAGTCAAGGAGGCTATTCTGCAGATCCCTATACCTTCAAATGGGATTAATGACAAGCTAATTTGGACAAAAGCCAAGGATGGAAGGTATACGGTCAAACTTGGCTATCATTGCAGGAAAGATTGCAGTGCTGTTGATGCGAATAGGGCGGGCTCGTCGACTGTTATCCACTCCTCCTGTTGGAAGTCGATTTGGAGGTTAAATGTCATCCCTCGGGTTCAACATTTCATATGGAGAATCCTAAGTAATGTGGTCGCCACCAAGAATGCTCTTTTTAGAAGGAAGAGATCTACGGATAACTTATGTCCAGTCTGTGCAGAAGCCGCGGAGACTGTTGAGCACCTCTTCTTCCATTGCCCGTGGACTCGATGTGTTCGGTTTGGCTCTCCCTTAGGTGCCCGGATTGATGTTTCTAGCGTCTCCAATTTTAATGCATGGTGGTTATCGCTGACAACTATTCCTACAATGAGCAAGATTGATCTTTCTCTGGTTTGTTGGCTTTTGTGGTTTATTTGGAAAGCTAGGAATGAAATGAATTTTGAGCATAGAAGGCCGGATCCGGGTTGTGTTATCGATAGGGCTCGGAAAAGGAATTTTGACTTTTGGACTACCTGTGTCAAAGGGGTGGGGGGGCCCTCAGGTGTCGAGGGGCTGTAATAGTCCTGGCACTCGATGGTCGCCTCCTCCTGGTGAGACTCTGAAAATCAATTGTGATGGTGCCTTCTTGTCGTTTGATAAAGATGCTGCGATTGGTGTTCTCTGTCGTGACTTTGCTGGCTGCTTCAAGTGGGGTTTTGTGGATAAGATCAAATCTATATCTGCCTTCATGACTGAAGCCCTTGCTCTCAAAAGGGCACTTCTTCTGGCCCTGGACCTTGGTCATGACAAGGTGTTTTTTGAGTCGGATTGCCTTCTGTTGATTAATTGTGTACAATCTAAGTCGCCGGAGATGTACGAGTGGAAATGCAGAGGTGTTATCACGGATATCATTCATCTTCTATCCTCTAGAGTTGGGTTTTCTTTGTTTTTTACCCCGAGAGGGGGCAATGGTGCTGCGGATCTCCTTGCAGCTGAGGCTTATAAAGGGGTGTACCCTATAGGGTGGGTTTCACAACCAACACCTGCTTTATGTAATCTTCTAGCTCTGGAGGCGCGAAGGACTAATGATGATGCTGATAATCCTTCGATGTTTCATCGGGTTGTCGATGGTGGCTAATGTGTGTCCGTTTTGTTTTGTTTTATGCTTCACAGTGTTTTTTTTATTCTGAGCTGTTAGTTTGCTCTGTTATTGTGTGTTTTTTTTTGTTGTTGTTGTATTTGTAGCTTTCGGTGTAATGTTCTTGTTTTTCAGTTCTTCTGTTGTAAGGGTTCTCCCTTTGTGGTTTAGTTGAATGGAATCTTCTATGACCAAAAAAAAAAAAAAGAAACACCATGCCAGGAAAGTTTTCTATTAGCACAAACAACCTCTTTAGAAGTTATGCGAGTGTTTTCTAAACCCTGTAATTCAAAACGCTTCCATGTATTGGTATTCAATGTATAATATAAGTGAGCATAGGCAACATTAAGATTGGCCTCTTCATCCCAATGATCCAAATCCGCACTAACTTGTAATCTTTAGTCACATCAGTGAATCCAAAGCCCACGCAAACACAGAAATCTGTCGTCATCTCCTGGATTTTTTTTTTTGGTCAAAGTCATCTCCTGGATGACAAACTTATCTTACCTCATTATTAAAGGGGTTCCAGAATATAGTTGAAACAGGATACGAAACTTTATTAGTTTCAACTTCTGCGCACAGAACCCCATTGCGGGATCCAATAAAGATCCAATTTCGTGCGCTGTAGTTATAATTTCTATAATCTTCATCTCATCATTAAGCAAACTCAAACATCCATGTCCGTGGCTGTCACCGGACCCATGGATTATCTTGAGCAGAATGACAAACCTCTTCGTTGATGAAAGATTGTGTCTTCAAGAGATTGTTCCATTCTTTGCAAACCTGCTGGAATTTCACGATGCATTTGACCGCCAACCTTTTGCAAATGTTTCGGATTATGTCCAATGGTATAAAGCTTTCTTCGTCGCCTACCTTCGCCATATTTCGCTACTGAAGGAGGATGGGGAGAGAGGCATGGTAACTAAGACAGAGAGAGAAGAATTGAAAAAAGACACAGAACGAGTGCAAGAAGAGTTAGTAACTTGGAAGGTTTGTCTTTTTGTTTGAAGGAGAACGCCGGATTATATTATAGGGTGTTGTTAGATGGTATTAATTATAAGAATACTTTGATAATATAATTTTTATTATGAAAGTGTTCCTATAAATTAAAATCGGAGGGAGTAATAAATACACTATAATCCAAAATATTAAAAACATATTAAGGAGGGACTTAATTACCCACAAGTACTAATAATAATGAAAGAGCAGACAATAACAAGTTTTAAAGTAAGAAATGACAGTACCTTATGGTCCACTTGTCAATAAAACTTCTTGGTAATTGAGTTCTTTAATTACTTGGGACTTCATTGTAATTTTCTCTATAATTATGATTAATTATATTATTGTATATTTTCATATTACACCATATCTAAGTGATATTTTTTTGAATTTGCATTCGATTGTCTTTCAATTAATGACCATTTTTTACTTTGATTACGATTCCTCTCTTAAGAGTTATGGGATGATATCAATATACGAATTTAGTAAGAAGATAATAGACTTGCCACTTTTCACAAATATTTTTGGTCAAATATTTATCATCATACATTTATACATTGAATAGAATAATCATTTTACTCAAATGGGGTATTTTTAAGTTAGCTTAATCAATCAAATGTATACCTTTAATGCTCCTCTCAATCATATGTTTACCTCTTTATTCAAAAAATTTATTGCACCTCTCATTTTTTTGATATTAAAAATTATTGTATAATACTATAATGTATTGACAAAAACAGAATTAATTCTCCGAAATTGATTTTCTAAGAAATTTATTATAAAATGAAAATATCGGCTTATAACTTAAAAGTTTGTTTCATATTAAATTATTAGTAACAAAAAATCACACACTCCAATAAAACAGTCACATTATTCATTACACAGAAACAAACAATGAAGTTTGTTGTAAATTTAATGAATATAATATTTAACAATCAACATTTCTTACATATTAATAATTAATATATATTTAAATTTGAAATAAATATATAAGTATGATTATTAATTTTGCTCTTGTTTTTTATCAACGAGGCTTGCTGGGAACTCTTTACCTGACCGTTTTCTTTCGTAAGCGAAAGGCTTTACATGCCATTCCCATTGCCTCTGCATGTATTGTCTGTCATAGAACTTTCAACTTTTCTTCTCTAATTCCAATCTTAGAATTCAAACTTTGAAGAAGAAGAAGACATGTTCTACTCACAGTGTCTTCTTTCTCAAAAAGCTCCTTTAGCAGCCATTAGAGTGGCAGCTTATTGCTTTAAAAGGCTGAAGAAAGTACAAGTGAATGAAAGTGACATTTGCTTTTCCGTTGGTTAGTCTTATTCAATAACTTCATACCCTTTTTACTTTTACTGTTATTCATCAAATGGGTTTTTGCAGAAAATGAAATCAAATAAAATTTTCACTCTAAAAAATAAAGCGTTTCAATATGGGTTCATTTATAATGAAGATTCACTGTTTCTACTATTGATCATTTTTCTCTCTGTTCTTTGAGAAATTAGCGAATTCATGTGTTTATTCCTGTTTTCTAAGAACAGTATTAAAAAATTTGATGTTTGTTTATGAGACACTGAGATTGTAATAAAATTATTTGCTAGCCTTATCTATTGAGTATTGTGTTGAATCCTTGAGATGGTATCACTGAAATGATCCTTACCATGGTATTGGAGCCTATCTGACCAATTAGTCTCTGTTTTTTTAATAAAATCGAGCCTTGACTCAAGCTTAAAATTTGAAGTTGAAATTTTCTTTTAAGAGATATTGCTTAAAATTTGAGCTTAATCTGGTTTTCAAATATTGCTGGTTTGGTATTTATTTTCACCTTTATAACCTTCTATCTGGTTTTGTTCCTCACTGTAAATTCCAGCCATGTAAGGCGTCACCATATTCATTTCTTGGTGTGTGGGGGTGGGATAATTAATGGTCTAATCTGTAACATGTCTTGATATAAACCTAATGTTTTTTCTCCCCCATATTTTTTATTAGCTTCTTAAGATAGCTTTATTAATCATTTGATGCTTCTCTTACACTTAATGGGAGCATTAATCATGTGAATTCATTTAACCTTTATTGAGTAGTTGAAAATCTATCAGATATATGCCTCATGGTGGTTAGTGTGATGATACTAGTTTCAACTTCTAGTTGTAACTAAGATGGTTAGCTCTGTTAATCTAACAAGTATTCTATCATTGTCATTACTCATCAATTTTTTGTATTTTAGCCACTAAATAACTGTGTTACATGATGAATCTTCTGAAATTTAGCATTGAAAGAAATTAATGTTAAATTACCTTTGTAATAATAAGTTTAAGAAAATCATTTCCTACTGTTTTATTTTATTCTTCTGGGTTTCTGCAGACAAAATTTTGCAAGATGAAATTAATGACCAAACATATCGAGTGCTGGCTGCTCTTCTCCTCGGATTGGTCAGAATATTTTCAAAAAAGGTTGACTATCTTGTTCATGATTGCAATGAGGTTCTTTTGAAAATCAAGAAATTTATGATCAATACAAATGGGAAAGGACATATGGAAACTTTATGTGCAACAATCACTATACCGGAGAGATTCGAGCTCGATGCTTTTGATCTGGAAGTATCTGAAGATGTTGGTGGGTAAGTTTAATTGATTATTCAAATTACTTACATTTGTTGGACATCTTATAATTTTGCTTTGACAAACTTTTAGGGCCAACATTGCTCCACTGGAAGAAATAACACTTAAAGGTACTCTGCTTGCTTCACAATGTTTTGCTTGGTAACTATATTACTGTGTCATCATTTTATGTTATATGATTTGGTATGAAACAGATGTGTGGGAAAATGAGCAGATTGGATAGTTTTCTCTAGCCAAGGTAAGAGCTACTCCTTCTGGTCCTTAATATAAAACATATTTACCTAATTTGATTAGATTAAAGAAGTTAGTTAAATTTAGTTCATATGACAATTTTTTTAAAAAAAAACACTCTAATCATCTTCTTTAACTCCCACCGTTCCCTCTCTTTCTTGATTATACTTGAGGGAATATCAACAGTGATCCATTAGAAAAAGACTAACAATTATGAAAAATGTCTTATATTTAGAATTAAAATCAATTCCCCAAATGTCTTATATTAAAGACCAGAGGCAGTACGGAGTTCCTTCTACATGTCATTTAATTATGCTTAAATATTTGTCATGTACTATGAGCCCATCATTTCTTGAAAGCTTCTTTTAATTAAACTCAAAAAGTTTCTAAATCCATTCCTTTCAATTACATAATGCTTTTCTTTCATAAATGTCAAACTAATATGTTTAAGATTGAGCTACAAATACTCAATATCTTACATATCATGACTTGCAGTTTCAGTTTGAGAAGTTTTCTTGCTCTCTAAATCTCAGCTCTGATGACAACCAAATGGTAGAAGAAGAGTATGTGAACTGCATCCAAACCATCAATTTTACTAAGGAATTTTAATTGTTTATTCCATCATATTTTGCACTTTACCTTCCTAAATGAAATTATTTAATTATCTAATATATATGCCATTGCAGCTTTCATCAATATCACCAGATGGACATCAGCTTTGAGGTTGCAGGACCAAGTAGTCCAAGTAATTTACTTGCAGGACAAGATACTTCCTCTCCACAGAAACAGGCCAATTTGGCCCCTGCTTTGGCACCTGCAGTACTTGAGGAGCCGGTGAACCTGTTAAGTCAAGATAAACAGGTCGATGAAGAGAAGACAAGAGAAGAAGGCGAATCGTATGAAGATGAAGCTCAAAACAATAGTATTGAGAAAGTTCAATCATGTGGGATCTCTCAGGAGGACTTTAGTGTGCCCTTCCATGGTGAGTTGGGGCCCGCAGTTCCTTTCAAAACATTTGATGAATCTCATCATCAAGTTGTTGCTGAAGAGCAGATTGAGGCTAGAGGAAATCAAATGCATCAGGAAGCTGAAGAAGTTCATGAGGCAAGGAATTCAGAAGCAAGTTTGGAATGGATCAGAGATGGCCAATCCTATCAAGAAGAAAACACTTTACATAATAATAAATCTTCAGTTTACAAGGAAACACTTGAAGAACACATTGGAGAGTCTAATGGAGATAATAATACCGAACAAAATTTAGGACTTACTGAATATGTTTCAATGGATGGTCAAAAGTTTCATGTTATTCCAATTTCATCAATATTTATTGATTTTTCTCCTTGGTTACTTGATGAACAAGGTTTGTAGGTCTATTATTCTGTTGGATTCACTGATATTTTTTTCAATTTTCTTATTGATTTATTGTACTTCCCCTTTGTGGGGTGGATAACTAGCAGGTGCCACTAAGCCAAAGGATATGCATATTCCCACACTGGCTGCAAGAGACGGAGCTCGTTTCAAGAGGAAAAGAAAAACTATTATTGATGGTGTGATAGTGTTATCAAATGAGTATGTGATGGTTTAGATTATTTGCAGAACTTTTATTGACTCCTCTTTCTTGCAATATCTTTGTATTTTGTTAGTTTTGTTCTGCCATGATATGTCTAATAAGTTTTGCTATGGTTATTTCTCATGGTTCCTTTTGGACAAAGGCTAGTTTGTATCTTGGAGTTTGAGCTATGATATCATTTTTTGCACTGAAAGGCTTATGAATCTGCAGTAGTTCTCTATCTAATTTCCTTTGTGTCTTTTCTATTTCTACTTTCTTCAATCTATATACTCTTTTGGTATGTGCCAATTTTGTTGGTAACCTAGCAGCTGGTCAACATGTGATGGAACATTTTATAGGTTGGATTTGGACTGTCAATTATCCAAGCATGGTCTGAATATAACAGTACCTTAAAATCCTCCAAACGAACACTCACTGAACACTTTGCATCTTGAACCATTTCAGGGAAGTTAAACAAAACATATCTAATGCCACAGATTTGATTTCCAAACGAAGAAAAAGTCGTCACACTGTGCGCAAAGCTCGGAAATCGTATCATATTTCTAATCTTCCTAAGGTCTTCCATGACTCTTTGCTGCCTTGTGAGTTAGTAATTGTCAAATTGGTAAAAAGCTTTGAAAAATTTATAAATAGAAAGTAATGGTATTCTGCAAATTTTGTACAAACAAAATACTGGTTTTCTGACTTAGGTGCTTCTTGTTAATAAAACTTTTAATTAGGGACTTTTCACTAATTTTTCTGTTTTTTGTATTTGCTGTTTTAATTTGGCTATGATCATTGTTTTTCTGCAGGTCATTCATTAGAGCTCAAATCCTTGTTCTCCAAAAAGAAAGTGAAGATATCAGAGTCTTTTCAAACTACAAAAACTCCTAGAAAGCTAAATGAATTGAAATCTGATAAAGTAGCTTCTCCAAAAACTCCTCCCCTGCTCTCAACTATTCAATCGGTTGAAGGCCGAAATGATATAACACCTTTAAGTCCACATGAAGGCTTGAGGAGAGAGCAGGCTCTGAGAAATGATCAACAACTTAACCTGATGAATGTGGAAAATAATAACAGTCATGTAATCTTTAAAATTATGCTCATTTAATGTGTTGTAGACAATTTGATATCACAGATGACCTTATGAATAACCTTGCAGTGTAATGTGGAGACATTAAGCTTGTATGAAAGCTTAGAGGCAGATCAATCTTTGGGAAAGGATGAAGAACATAGCCTGATGAATGAGGTAAACATAAAAAAATTCTGCCATTTGTACTACGACCTCTGGTACTTAACATAAGATCTCATTCGAAGTGTAATTTACATTATGAACGAGATTTTATATTAAGGACCAGAGGTAGTATTATTTAATCTGTATCAGCAATCATTTACGATTCACCTTGCAGTGTTAAGCACATAATTCTGTCGGAAATATTTATTCCATTTGTTTGATACTTTGAGATTTGTCTTAATGAAACCTGTACTTGAGCAAATAAACTTTAATGAAAATATCATGAACCTGTACATGATCTGTTTAAATAAGCTATGTTGAACCAATGTGCTTTTATTACCTTTGAAACTAAAATTCTGTGAGCTAACATCTGTATATGTTGTACACTTTTGTACCAGGATTCATATTCATATGAAACAGAGAATTCCCAATCTTGTAAGAACTCTTGCAAACCAACTTTTTTAACCTGTTGCACATCTTTTCTTTTTTTTTGTGAAGCTTAATATGGCGTTGTTTCTTGATATATTTATTTGATGCAGGTGGTTGGACTGGAAAAACTAGGTGAGACTGTAGTTGATTCATAAAATTTAGTTCAGTATTATTTTGTGATATTGGATTGTGATTGTCTATGACAATGTGCAGGGAGGTTGCCATAGAGTTGCAGAGAAGTTTTTTGAGTCTCAGGGATCAAAAGGAGGGGGAAGTTGTTAACTTCTTACAAGTTTTTGGTTCAAAAACCAGGAAAGAATCTGTAAGGCTATTTTATGAAATACTGGTATGCTTATAAATACTTATTTGGGATCACTTTTAGGGGTTTCAAAAGTGCTTATTCACGTAAATCATGATAAAACTTCTCTCACATACTTACCTCGTATATTGTATATCGTGAATGAAAAGCTACTTTTATAGGTTCTCATTGTTATTCCAAACGAGTAGATTTCTAAGTAACACTTATATCCTTCAAAAGATATCAATTTTTCTTAATTCAGTCCTCCATGAGCTTGTCTGTTTGTAGTCCTCCAAAATGACTTTTGTCACTAATACAGTCCTCATTTTAATTTGCTAAAGAGTATTGTATTGGTAATGAACTCCACATTGAAGGATCATAACGAACCCCTCGTCTTTGGGTTCAATTGGCGTGGGGGTCAGTCTTTCTCACCATTAGGGAGGAGGTTCGATCCCTGCGTTGGTCAAGGCGCTGAGGGAGGCATCCTAGGGGTCTAGGTAGCTGTGGTAACGCTGGGCAGGTAAAAGAGCGCCAGTATTCCCTGCGAACACTGGGCTCCAAGCGCCCTGCCCTTGGACTGTGGGTGAGCCCAACCCCTTTCCTAAAATTTTTATACCAAAAAAAAAAAAAGGATCATAACGAAATGCCTAAAAAATGGTGGACCAAATTGAGAAAATTGACATCTTTTTCATGTACCAAAAGAGAAATTTACTCTTTTTGTTAATTGCTAGTTGATTTTTTTTTTTTAGAGATTAAGAAAACAAAATAGATTACTTAATGATAGCATATGTTATGTATCATTAGATTATATATCAGTTTGTAAGTCAAACAAATTAGTTTGAAGAAAAACGATAAATATAAATACTTTAAACTAACTTATTTAGTCTTTTTAATGTCTCCAACAAAAGTCAACTGGCTCTTGTATGAAGGATCGGAGGGAATATTTAATGTTTGATTTGCTTTCTGTATAGAAAAATTTTGCTAGGTTAAAAGAATTATCATAATTATAGTATAACTAAACATGCTACTCGTGTCTTGTTTGGAGTTCAAGAAATATATTAAGCCATTCATAACTTGTAAATAATGCATATCGATATGGATTCTATTTTATATATATTGATATTTTTTATTGTCAGTTTTCCTCCCTGAAAAGAAGTTAATGTTGTTTTCTGCATCACAATTTTGCAGGTTTTGAAAACTACAGATTTTGTGGATGCGAAGCAGGAAGAAGCATATGGTGATATTTCAATCAGCAAACTCCCAAAATGGGATCAAACTTTTGGAGTGGATGGTTTCTAAAAGGGCAGAGACAAATATCTGAGGTTATATATGAACATATATGTATTATATGAAGCACCCTTGTATTATATGAGAGAAAATGATGTTGTTTCATTCAAACTATAAAGACATAAAGCGCACTGTCATGTGCTGGTTTTCTGCAACAAGTTCTATTTATTCATTGGCGATATTCTGATGCATAACACATCTTCTGTGGAGCTAATAATAGCGATCCAAAAATTTAATACACAATAGAGAAAATCTAGATTATAATATTACGATTATATCATGTTTATATGAGATCTAGATAACATTAAGTTTTCATATGGGGAGTAATTGAAGTGTATTTAAACAATTGTGGTTACTTTTAGACCTTCCATGGGCTGAACTTCAAGCATTATTATTATTATTATTTATTTATTTATTTTTGGATAAAATGGTCAATTTTTCGTAGATGACAAATTAAATGTACAATGAAGAGGTACAAGAGTTAGAGGACATAAAAGGGGTTATCCTTATTTATAAACTTGTAGCTCACTTGTTGCAAAAAGTAACCATTTGCAAAAATAGACAACTTGCTCTTAATAGACACAACTAGCAATCTACTTGCTCTTAAGCTAATAGACTTTTTTTTTTTTTTTTTTGGCCAACTAGCTAATAGACAATTTGCAATCCATTTATACTTACAATAAAATATAATCCTACTAGCTCTTAATTATTTTGTCCAAAATTAAATATTCTAACTTGCAAAACCAAAATAAAATAAACATTAATTCCTTCTTTTAGAGTAGAGCCGGGAAATCAGGTCAAGTCCTTCGGGTCGGCCCGTTTAAGCCTTGGCCCTACAGGGTTCGGGCTTGAAAAATAGGCCAGAAATTTGAAATTGACCCTACAGGGCCAGCCCATTTGGCTCGTTTAACTGTAGCTTTTTTTTAAAAAAATAATTATTATTTAAACTTCCATTTAATGAATGTGTTTATTTGTAATTACTTAGTTTTTTTAGTTTAAACTATAACCTTTTTTATGTTTATTATTATTCTGCAGTAAAACATGTGATTAGTTATTATAAATTAAAAAAAAAAAGATGTTTTCATATTAAATAAACACATACTTTGGTATTATAATATTATATAAGTAATAAATTATAAATATATTTTGTGTAAAATAAGTATAATTATTTTTACCTGTCACTAAAATCATGCATAAACCGAAGAAATCTGCAGACACAACAAAATTACGAGAGGTAAATGCATTTTGTCACCGGCATACATAAAGCAATTACTTTGATTAATATTTTTTTTTAAAGGAAAAAAAACATATTCTTTGTGTTTATTTGTTTTTTATTACGAATTAATGAATATGTTTATTTGTTGAATGATTTATATTGTTTCGATATAAATGTTGATAACATTTATTTGATAGATTAGAACTTGAATGATTGCAATTTACTAATTATATTTCGTTGAAAAAATTGAAGGAAAAATATTAAAATTTAGAATAGTAATTTTTATACCCCATAGGGCCGACCCTGGCCCTAATACTATCGAGCCGAGCTTTGAAAAACAAATGTTTTCCTTACCTCAGACCTTGTTAGGCCCTGACCCTATAGGACCAGGCCCTGTTAGGCCCTGGCCCTATAGGATCAGGCCTTGTTGGGCCGACCCGGCCCTGATTCCCAGCTCTATTCTAGAAGTCGTATTTTCTATCACTTATGTGCCTAAAATGTCTTATTTAGTTTTTTTTTTTTTTTTAACAATAAATGTCTTGTTTAGTTGGAGGATCAACTTCGGATCAACTTCAAGCATTATTTGATTATTTGATAGAGGAGCGGAGATTACGTAGAGGAATCCGCAACTTTGAAGCATTTATTCAATTATGTTAAGAAAAGAGAGTAACGTTACTAAAATGTCTTATTTATTACTGTTCTTCAATATTTTAGTCCTACTTTCCATTAATTATTAAGTTCACTTTTAAAGTGTAAAATGAAAACAACAAAACAAAACTATAAACATTTATTAAAATTCTAAGGCCGTGTATAAAAAATGAGAAATTTTTATGTTTGTGATTTGACTAGTTAAAATATAACAACTTAGTTAACATTAATTCTAATTGGCTGCTTATGTATTTTATATTTTTATTTTTCTTAAAATTTAATTAAGATTTCACAAGTAATAAAAAAAATAAATCTTATGAAATATTTTAATTTCATTAATATGACAGTTAATATTTAGAATGTGTCAAATCAACTTATGAGTTGTATTTTTTTTTTTATTTTTTTTGATATATAAAAGTGTAGGTGAGGCTAGATATCAGTACCCCATCAAGGTCAAAGCACGCTTCGAAGTTCAAAGAACGCTTATAGAGATACTTACAAATCACCTACCAATGGGGCCCTCACTCAACTTACGAGTTGTATTTTAATTGGTTAAACCACAAATATCATCACAAATTAGGTTCATACAAGAATTTCTTTAAAAAAAAAACTAAAACTAAAGTCGTGATTGAAGAGAAAAGGAATATCACGAATGAACTACTATTTCAAAACATAGGAAGTAAATATGCATGAAATAGTATTTAGATATATGAGATTGCTGAATAGGAAGTGGTATATATTTGGATATATGAACTTCATTGGAATCCATATGTTTGAATGTTAATTGGATTGTGAAATGGTGTGTGATATTAATTCGTATAATGTCTTCAAATATGAGGTTGTTAAGTTGGATAACCGTTATTGTTGGATGTATGAGAGGTGTTCTAAGTGTGGTAGCAAACCAAAAGTCAACTCCAACAAGTTTATGTGCTTGATGTGCAAGAGGATTCCTCATTCAATTGAATCGAAGTAAGGATGCAATGTTTTTTGTGAGAAAAACAAATATATTGGACATTTTTAAAACCTTTTTAAATTGAAGAGTTAAGATAGGGCCACCATTAATGGATGAGACTAGGAAGACGTCTGTTGTATTTTTAAACAAGTTTGTTGTGCAGCTCATTAAGAGTTCTGCATTTGAGTTGAAGGCAAAGGTGAATCAGGTGGGACACTAAAGAGTTTTATTAATATAATTTTGGTTGGTATTTTATTTGAAAAATTATTAATGTACATGGAAATGAAATGCAGGAGGATCGTTCATATGATTTCCTTGATGAGCTGGATAAAATTGTCGGGATGAAAATGCTGTTAAGTTTGAAACTGAAAAAGTATGATATGGATTATCCTAATTCAAGCATTACTGTTGTTGACCAACGAAAAAAAATTCAAGCATTGATATTGCTGGATATATTGAGTGCTTAGATCTTATGGTCAAATTTAATGATTTAGAAATTGAGGTGATTCATTGATGGTTTAAGATTATATTTTAGGTAATATGAGTTTTCTAAGTCTCCCCCCCCCCCCCCACCCCAGGTACCTTGTCAGAGTCACTTGGACTAGACTTAGGTATAAAGGTCCACGTGTCATCAATTTTTGTATTCATAATGATATATGTGGTTGGAAGTTTAGGGGATTGAAAATTAGTGTTGACATGCATGGTCGAGCTGTGTAGTGCTTGATAATGTTCAGCCAGAGGTAGTGGAGCTAACCGTTTTATCAAGAGGCAATGAGGTGAATGCAGTGGAGGAGCTCACTGATTTGGATGATATTCCTATATCTCATGTTTTCCAAAAGACTGCGGGCAAGGGCAAGAGGAAACATGTCTGGAATAAGGTGGCTGTTTCAACTAAAAATGCGGGGAATTATTTGCTTCTCCAATCAAGGTGCCACCCAAGCAATGAAGTGTATCAAGAAGGAGAAGATGTAGGGATGCATCGGTCCATATGATGCATACGCAATATGTACTTGGGTTTGAGTATAAACCTTCTCCCTCTTCATCGATCCAGTGATTTTTTTTTTTTTTTTTTTGCCAATGAGAGTTGGTATAGATAGTAAGGGATCTAATACTAGGCCTTTGGGTCTTGGGTTCGATCCTCTCTGCCGTCGCTGGGACTCCTTTGGTAGGCGATCTTGTAAGTCCCCAGTAAGTGCTCATAGAGTCCGGGGCCGTGCCCTGGCCTTGGCGGGGGACTGATGCCGAATCCCTCCAAAACTTTTTTGTAAAAAAAAAAAAGAAAAAAGATCCAGTGATTTTTTTTTTTTGAACTGTGACGGTAAGTTGCTAAATGCTAGACATATAAAAGTAAAACTACTGATGTGGTTGTAACCAAATTTTGTTTTTAGGTAGTGAGACAACTTATATATATTTTTTTTTCGGTAGATTTGAAATCTTTTTTTTTTTTTAATGTTCCTTAGTGTTGTATTCAATTCCTTAATTATTTCTATGAGTGAAAGGTTCGAATGTGCTTTAATATGTTATGAAATGAGGGGCCATAAATGTTTAAAATTTTTTAATGGAACTTTTTTTTCCATTATTAGGGTAATAATACAACTTTGGCCCCCAAAGTAGTGAATACAACTCCCCCCCCCCAAAAAAAAATATTGTTTAGAGTTTTTTTACATTTTCCCCTCTTTTTATATCTTTGGGCTTATAATTCAATTTTTGTTCCATATGGGGTCTTGTATGATTTATGTTAATCTTATCATTCTTTTCTATATTTCCTTCTAAATACCTGAAATTTTTAGCTTATTAGTAAAATTTACTTTTGTGGTGTATCCCTTACTATACTTTTACACATTCTATACTACACTTGTAGATAAAATTAATTAACTTGATTTCATGAATATTTTTTTTTTATTCTTTTCATTTTTAATGCATTTAACATTTTTCTTATAAAAAATTTCGGGGGTACTGCCCCCAAACCCTTAAATCCCCCCACCACTATTTGGCCCCCAAACTTTTCCTCCAAGTTCCGCCACTGTATAGAATTGTTGCATTCGCGCATCGCACGGGAGGATTTTGTGCTTGTTGAAGAGAAAAGGGATATCACGAATGAACTACTATTTCAAACCATAGGAAGTAAATATGCACGAAATAGTATTTAGTTTTGTAGGTTCCCCTTATATCAGAGCGGTTCTATAGTTGATTAAATTCATATTCGTATTGAGCAGTAAATGTGCATAATTCATCTTCATATATTCCGTAAGCTCAACAGGACTGTGATCTGTCAATTTGCCACAGAACTAAAGTCTCTGCAAACTAAAAATCAAGCAAGCAAATAGAATCATGTGGTTCCGACTAAACAAGGGAAGCTACCATAATACCAAAAAATACATGAATATTAGCAGCAACAAAAGTAGTTAGTGACAATGCAGCACTCTAACCCTCGTATTTTTCTTAACTTCACTGACAATAAAACCAACAAATTTGAATTCCCTGTAGTTATCTGCAGCTATGCATTTAGAGGGGGAAGAACACAAAATAGTGTCAAAATATGTATGGCTCACTCTCCCTCTGTAGTCATCACGCTCATCTTTTTTCTTTAAAATTTTCTCCAAATGCACTAATATGAGTAAGAGACTCGTTACTAATGAAAAACGAGTAACAGTTAAAAAAGGTCAGATACATCCCAGGCCCTAACAAATGAGGCGAAGGGAAATGCCAAATTCTCTGCAAAAATTTAGAATACCAGTAGAGCTCAACCCTGACTAATTTCCTTCTCCTTTGCCTTGCATGTATCTTCGGCGTTTTTGATAAATTTTTTGGTCAATTCATCAACCTGTAGGCAGGAAAATGTACCAGAATTCAGAGAATTGAAGCTATGCAAACTTGTTGGTCACTCACCCGGAATAAGCTTATAACTTACTTCTTTCTCCAATCTTTTTATGTCATCCTTAGGGAGACTTGAATACAGCTTTTTGATTGCATCCATTGCCTGTAGAATAACATCCTCAGACACAATTTGCAGTAAATTATGGTACAGCTCCACTGCGTATATATGGTGAGAGGGACAACCATTGTAACTCAGTACAAAACCCTTTGGACACAGAGCTGGCGATCTAGTTGCATTGTTTTAAAAAATTTTGAAGACTTTCACTGTTATGACAACTTAAAAAGCATGAAAGGAAAGAGTAACCACTAGGAACTATTTGAGAACTCTTCAATGTTAAGAATGGAAAGAGTAGCATAAAATATTTGAGGGGTTTCTTATTACCAAAACAAAGTTGAACTAGATGAAAAACTGATGAAAACATTTAGCAAAAGTGAGAATTCTGGACAACTTGAGCTGAGGCCTTTCCTTGAATTACTTAAAGCCAAAAATTTTCTACAACTTAAAGTGAAAATCAAGTATTAAAAAATCATTGCAGAAATTTGTCAACACCGAAAACTCAGACAAAATGTACAGTTTATTTTTCAACTTTATTAAGCATGACATAAGATGAAGACCTGGGATTCCTGCACCGATATGAATTAGGCCCTCACAAAACCACATGGAGACCAAAGCTGTTGGCCAGCCCAACCCATAGACAAGTACAGTCATCTACCCATGTCCGGGTACTTTAAGTTTAGAAGGGCAAGCTCTTTAGATGTTTTATTGCAAAGACATACTTGTTTATACCACTTTTTCTCAACAACATAAACATATAGATCAAGGAAATGGAACAGCTTTCTACCATACCTTTTGTCGGGCCTTTCTAACGCTTTGACGGGCATCTTCACAAGACTTGGTGACCAACTTATTGATGGCCTGAATAAATGATCAACACAGAGATATAGCAGCAATTACGTGGGCCAGCCATAAATTCTGGCTGAAGGGAAAAAGTTGAAATCACATATAAATTGAAAAGGTATTAGTTTACCTGCACATGCTCTTTGGTCAATCTGATCGTTAAAAAGAGAAGTAAATTAGTCAGTTACAATGAGCAAATATTTTATAGTTACTTATTAGCCAAAAATATCCAAATGAACTTCATTCTGACAGACATCAGTGAGAATATATAGATTCAGAACTTACGGTGGAATAACAGCAATCAGTCTTTCACCATCCACTTTAGGATTTAACCCCAATGGAGAGGAAACGATGGCATTCTCCAATTGTTTAAGTGCCTGTAGAAGTGATTGGGATTCAACTGTCACAATAGTTTAGCAATTATATCTCAAGAGAAACCTAAACTTGATCTCCCATGGCTGTGGATTACAAGTGAAAATAAATGTATTCCTCATGTAAATGGACCGGTTATAAAATTGTACAATCAAGTTTGTTGCCTTGAAGTCCATGATAAGAAAACAAATCTAAGAAATTAAACTATGAATAAGATCCAGACTGCTAGAGCCTAGAGGTAAACCACAGAAAGCTAGAATAAGAAATGGTTCAGACAACAATTAATATAGAGATAGATTTATGTATGTATGTATGTATGTTTCAGGAGAGTACCTGAGGATCATATGGATTTACAGATAAGGTCTTTTGATCTATGACTGAAACAACAGCAATTCGGTTTAAAGGCATCTTTACCCCTCCAGTTTCTACAATAATATGGTCAAGCATTCCTGTAGAAACATATCATCATGCATGTACAAGTTGATTATTAACAATCACAGAAACAGAAAGTAAAGTTTCACAATAATGATGACCTAAATATACCTGGAGATGCCCTTCCTGTGCGTAGCTTGTTTAGTTCTGTTGATAATGCAGCCATTGCTGCCTCCATCTGTGAAATAGCATTCACCTTAATAGTAGGCCCAACATCTGGAGGAACTTCCATTGTACCAACACCAGCTGCATCCTCTAAATTATACAAATCAAATAATTAACAAAAATATTTTTGAGCATCAACTTACCTAAAGACTATGTTTTGAATAGAAGCTAGTTTCATTAGGACAGTCATTGGCAAAAATTTACAGAAAAATCTCATATCAACATTATATAGTGAGTGTTGGAGTTAGTTGATTGTAACCAGAGAAATTATTCTGTCTGACCCTATCAACCTTGCTCTGACCTTGGGGCTACAACCCCTGATGCTAAAACCTTTATGTTTCCAGTGCAGAACCTAACCCAATTAAATTAGCACATAACATACGACAATCATATTTGAAAAAACTATATGCACTCATTTCAGAAAATTTACAAACTTTCTTTTACTTATCGTTTTTATACTGAGAAAACTTTCTGTACTGAAAGCTCCCTGAATTTTTGTCATGTGCTCATTGTTTAGTTAAAAGGAAACATTAAATTTACAGCAGTACAACAAATTAGTCCTACTGCTAAAACTTGTACAACTATTTTTAATTTTGCAGATATGACTTCATAACCATAAGTCCATGCACTTGGAAAGCACCAAAAACCAAAAGGAGTAATCTCTCCCAAAATCACAATAAACTCTATCCTTAGATTAACAAAAACTGGAGAAGAAATAGCCTGTCTAGATGTTCACGTTGGAGAAGAGACAGAAAGGCATACTTGACTTTCGTCCTTTGGCAAAGCCTCTACGACTTTCTATGATAAAATTAGCTGCTGGGATTCTGAATACCCTATCAACATTAGAGTTACATATGTTGATAGGATTTTCGATAGTGCGTGAGAGATCACGACTGTAGAGGGAAGAGCTCCGAAGAAGAAGAAGGTTTCTGTAGGAGAATGCACGTCTAATGAAGGTAGACATCAGTCTTCTTTGCTCTTCCTTCTTCCTACTCTTGAGAACTTAACTTCTTCAATTCACAACTTTTATTCTGCACGAATAAATGAAGCTATTCAAATAAGACGTTTAGTAAGAGCTAAATTTTTTTCATATGAAGGAAAGCATCGCACAGTTTAGATTCGAAGAATCAAGAGAAGAAAAGGATAAACAATCTCTAACCGTCGATTGCTGTAATGCTGTGATGTTGCAGCCAAGCTGTCGCCGGCGGTGGCCGCGGAGGAAATTAGTGCGCGCAGCTACTGAGGGCCTCTGTGTGGTGCCCTCGCGCGAATGAAGGCAAGTCCATCCCAATTAAACGCTGCGTTTAGAATAGAGATAATGGTTTGGTCAAAAAATAGTTTTTTCTTTTTTAAGTTTTTTAAATGGGCCTAAAGTTAGGAATGGGCTCTACTTATAACTGTTGTCAATGTAAGTATAAAAAAAAACTGTTGTCAATGTATGGGAATGGGAAGTTTGCATAATTGTTTAGTTATCTGATTTATTTATTTATTTATTTATTGATATCTTATCTGATTTATTTATGTTGCTTCTTATATTAGCAATATTCAAATTTATAGACAATCTGTCTAAATTGTTTCATTATCTAATTTACTTATAAAAACTTGTCTTTTCAGAATTTTCCCAAATTTACGGTTAATCAACCCAAGTCACTCAAAAGGTCTAATTGACTGTTTATTCCTAAGAGGTTGCGAAATGCCAGGCCATATGAACATAGGTGGCATTATTTATTTTTTGGTAAAAATTGGGGTGTTACGCCCAGGTGGCATTATTTTGTACTTTTCAGTTTATTGTTGATTGTGATTTTACATTCGAGTATTCGACTATGAATTGTGCGTGAGTTACTGAATATATATTAAAAAAACATTAAGAGCACAAAGTTACAACGGTTGACACTGAGCTTGGTGCGGAGCTTCTTTCCTTTTGCAAATTTTTGTGACTGTTTTCCCCAACGGTCAGGAAAAAAAGAAATAATAATACTACCTCTGGTCCTAAATGCAATTTATACTAGAAACTATGTCTTATATTTAAGATTGAAGGAATACTTTGGTTTCATGTCTGGGTCTAAGTCATATACAAAGCTACATTTTTCAACTTTTTTTTGGTAATACCATTCATTTTTGAAATTTTATTCAACAACGCCAGTGGCAAATCTACATAGTTTTCAAGGGGCTGTGAGGTCATATTTGTTCTTCCTTTCTTTCTTCTTTCTATGTGGCTAAGGGTAGGGATGTCCATTGACTAAACCAGACCGGGTTGAGGGTCAACCCGAGGTCTAGTCCAGGTAGCACCTCGGGTTGGACAAATCAACCCGAGATCTGGTTTGATCCAGCACCAGCCCGAGCTCAGGTTGGACCAGACCAGTCCAGCGGACTGCCCAGACTAGTCCAGGTAGTCCAAGACCTGTTTGAGATTTATTTATTTATTTATTTATTTTTCTTGGGAGGTAATGTTTCAGCTCTATGACCTGACTTCCAAAGACTCAAATTGAGTCTAATAAGACCATAACAATACCTATACATAATAATCTCCAACAATATTTAACAAAAATTAAAAAACAACATTCAAGTTACTTTAATACAATCCATAACAATCTATTAAACACATTAAAGGATTAAACTCAAGAACAACAAGGCTATCACATTACACAAAAGTGGAAAACAAATCTATCAACACTTGAAGTTTGCTCTTCTTCAATGACTGGAACAAAATGAAAAGTATTAATCAATTAAGGAAACAACAATTAAAAACCAGATAAACTAAAAAAAAAAAAAACTTGCCAAGTAGAGGTAGATATAAACAAAACGAAAAAGTTTCAAATACAGAGTACCCTGCATCAACTTTACGTTTAACCATAATCGATTTATCATTGTAGGCATGTTTTGTGGTTCCTAAAGTACTAAAATACAATAGCCTCGGATCTAAACAACATATAAGTTACTTCCCAGAATCTCTCAGCAACTAGAAGTAGCATATGAACATAGCCCCAGATGATTGGACATAGCTTCAATTCATTTTCACTCTCAACTAAACGGTAAATAGCTATATTTAGCCTTTTTTTTTTATTCCTCAGATAATAAATAACCTTAATAATAGCAATAATACTTTTCTCTTACCTTCCCAAATCTGGAAATTGAACGTTTGACCAAGAAGCATACGAAGGGACAATGACCACAAAAGCAACAGATTATGTAAGGAAGAACGACTACATATTCCATTGTTACGCATTATTCTAAACCATTAAATGAATAAGAAATCAGTGGGTAAGGAAGAACAAAACCTTACCAGAGGTCTGCGGTTGATTCGCGGCGCCACCGTCAGATTGAGGACTGATCCAACTTTTACCAGAGGTCTGAGGTCGATTTGCATCGCCGCTGTCAGCATTTTTGAATTCGAGGTCGAGGAAAAGCGGATGGAGGTCGAGGTCGAGAGGAAAAGTGACTTAGGGTTTTTGAGATTTAAATCGAAGTAAGAAGAAAACCTATGGGGTGGAGAGACGAGAGACGGACGACGAGGAGGGACGAGAGACGGAGGTCGAGAGATGAGAGACGGACGAGAGACGGAGGTTGAACTTTGAAGATTGAAGTCGCGTATATTTTTTTGCTAAAAAAAGTCGCGTCTATCCTGAACGGCTGAACCTGACTAATTGGGGATTCTTTTGTATTTTTTAAAAAAAATATTCGGGCCTGACCGGACCAGTCTAAGGGATCTGAGTCCCTAGACCGAAGTTCGGTCCAGCCCGGGTCTGCGTAATACTGTCCAAGGCCAGCTTTTTTTTTTTTTTCGGAGGATCGAGTCGAGTCACCTAGACTATCGGATTTTTTGGACATCCCTAACTATAGCTAAGGGTTTTCCGTTTATAATAAAAGGTTTTTTTTAACTCTCACTGCTACCCAGGATTTGAAGGAATGAGTTTTCCTACCTATCCTTTGGATAGGTAGGAGAAGCTCCTCTCACGGTCTAGATCTTATTTTTTTGACTTTCTATTTTTTCAAAACAAATTATTTTAATGGGTACAGAATCTAAAATAAAGATAATCTCTTAACTAACATTTTTTCAAAAAACTATTTTTTAATTGAAAAGCAGCAGTTAAAAAAAAATCTGGACCATCCAAATCTAATCTGGACGATCCAGATCAGATAGGTAAATGGTGCCTATCCTTTAGATAGACACCAAAACTGGTTCCGGATTTGAATATGCTACTTGTTATTTTGTTTTAATGCAAGTTATTCATCAATAATAAAGGGGAGTTACTATAAAATCTCAAGCAATATATTTAATCACCCAAAAGTCCAATAACAAATGAGAAGTATGTAAATGATAAATTTTAGTGTAGGAAATGAAACATGTCTATACTGGTAACTTCTTATCATGACTTTTTCGTAAGTAAATCCCTTTCTCAAGACCTTAAAGTAATTATCCTGAAAAAAATGTATGATTAACTCTGGGAAGAGTTATACTTGTTAATTTCATTTCAACCTACCCATTAATTAAAATTCCGCTAGACCAACAGCCCAAAAGGGAAAAACAGAAATGAAGAATTACAGAAAAATACCATTTGAATTTTAAAATCTTGTTGACAAAAACAGTAATGGAATTAACAAGAACGGTAAAATAATTGATAGCTGGTTTTGTTGAGAAATCACTTATTTGGGATTTTGAAATTCAAGTGATATTTTTTTTGAATTCTTAAAAAACACATTAGTTAAAAAACATCTCAGGATTTGAACTATACATACGGAAAACCAATTTTGACATAATCTTTAGCTATTACACTCATACAGAAGCAGGCTGAAGCCAAGGAGCATCTTTCGGAATTTTCACCTACAAGTAAAACATTAGATTGGACAAAGAATTATTACCTAAAGATAACAGAGCTTTATATCACGTGCTGATTCTTCTTCTGAAGAACCATAAAAGAATCGAAATGGAGTCATGGGTTAAGCGAATGGGAAAATGAACAGAGACATCTCCACCAGCAAATTGTCGCCATATGTCTATATTTAAATTAGGCATGTCCCATTTTGTTGCTCCTGCAATATCATTATCATTATTATTGCCACTCCATACAATTGCTTCTTCATCCAGTGACATTCTTATATCTATCACGGGTTGAATCCTCCTGCAATAACCAGATTCTTCAAGTGATTTCAACATTGAAATCCCAAGAAAGTTCCAAGCTTTTTCGCACCCAATAATCTCACTTCTCTGTAATGTCACTTGTGTCAATAATGCCCACCGTGTGATGCTATTAGGAACTCTAGTTAATCCACAACATTCGATTATTTCTGACATTGCTATGTCTTCTTCAATCTCCAATATTATTAATGGCTTCCTTTCTCCATGATAAGAAATATAATCTGTGATTACTGCCTCTTCTATTATTATCTCTTCTTCAAGCTCCAATAATGGCGATCTCGCCATCGCTGAGAGTTCATTGACGTCATCTTTGGAATGGTCAGTTGTAAGATTTTCATGATCAGAAAAAAAGTCGAAATGTTCGTTGAAACTTCCGAACACAATAAGATCCAACCAGCGAAGTGAAGTGACAAATGGAAGTAAAGGTGACAGTTTCAACTTTAAACTCTCAATATTATTGTTCAAGCAATGGTCTTCTGATGATAATATCTCTGACAATAATACTGACACGAGTTTAACCCGAAACCCAGAGAAAGCATTGTTATCATTTGAGACGAAGAGCTTCACAGTTAACTTATGGAATAAGGAGTTGTTAAGATCTAGAAAATTGTAGACAGCAACTAACCCTGAACTTGTCTCCTTAATATTGCCACCAACGTTCACATGTCTCAGGTCTTTGCAATCTCTTATGGATAAATGAGAAAGCTTGTTCAAGCTACTTGAAGAATAAATTTGAGTCAAGTTCACACATTCATCAAGATATATCATTCTCATATTGGGGGCTTGACAGAGATTTGGAAGCTCAATCAGATCTTTTGAGGCAGTTAGATTCATTACTCCTAAATTTGGGAAATGCTGAAAAAGAGAAACCATGGAGATAAATTACGTAATGATTAAATTATAGGGAAAATTAATCTCATTGTTCTTAGTTTTTATTCATTTGTAACTCAATCACTAAACCTCAACTCAATATAACTCAAATTCATAGCTTTGACTCAGCTATAACTCGGTCCTTGAATTTTGACTTAATGTATTTGTCTTAGTTTAATCATTTAAAGTATTGGTCTTGTGTGAAAATGTTAAATGGTAAAAATTATAGGGACTTAGTTGCAGTAAGTTGAAGTTTGTTTCAAACGAGTCAAAACTACTAGAACTAAGTTTTATTAAGCCAAAATTTAAGAATCAAATTATAACTGAGTCAAAACTATAAAGATTAAAAGATTAATTTTGCCTGACTTCTATATAACTTCTATATGTATTGAGAGATTGTGGCCAACTAGCCTGGGAAAACCATATATATACCTGATCAGCATCCCAAAGTTGTTGGAGATGATTATGAGGCATTTCAAGTTCCATGAGATTCTCTGCACAAAAACTCAATGGCACATATGGTTGAGGATATTCTTCCCAAAAGAAAAACCGTAATTCTTCAGGAAGATTATCAAGACCTTCAGAAACATACACTTTTGAAGGCTCACTTAAATCAGACTTGTAAAATTTGAGAAATCTCAATGCTTTCATCTCATGGAAGGCATTAGCCTTCAAAGTTATCTCTTTTGTCTTGCTCATATCCAAAGATATGTGTCGAATTGTCCCACTCCCCTAAACAGTCAACAATACATATCACATAAAAAGTTTCAAAATTGAACAAAGGAAGAGGAAGTAATATTAAAAATGATTATAAGATGACAACTCAATACCTTGTTATTGATGAAAAAATGATAAATATCATTGTGTTTCCACAATCGAATAGGTTTTTCAGGATCAATGATCAATTGCTGTCTACAAATTTCTTGGCCCATTTCTCTTACAAGGTCATGCATCTCAATTCCACCAAATTGATCCATCAAAATAAGAGATCTCTCTTTAAGAACACATATCTCAATATATACAGAGAAATCATAGAAGCCTCTTATAGCTTAAGGTAATCTTACTTGTTTCCCTCACTAAATGTGCCAAGTCAAGAAACACACTCTTTTGCTTCTCATCAAGTCCATCAAAACTCAATTTGAGCACACTGAAAATGTCTTTATATGGAGCTTGTTTTAGCTTTTCCAATGCACTTTCCCACATTTCTTTTGTTCTACCATAAAGAAAGCAACCCAACACTACAAGAGCTAATGGGTTTCCTTGACAATAACCAACAACCAACTTTGATAACTCCAAATAGCTTATAAATGGCTCGTTTTGCTTAAATGCTTTCAAACTGAAGAGATTTAGAGCATGAGAAAACTCTAATTTTTGGACATGATATGTTCTTAATGCAGAAGCATTCTTGAGCACTTGTAAGTCTCTTGAGGTAACAATAATTCTACTTCCTTCTCCAAACCAATCACACAAATTGGTCAAATCTTCAACTCCTAATAAATTGTCCACATCATCAAGTATCAGAAGAATTTTTTTATATTGAAGCCTACGTTTCACAAAAGTGGATTTCATGTTGTAGATGTGAAGGCCCTCATCTTTTAATAATTCTTTGAGGCATTCTTCCATTAATTTGTTCAACCCAATTCTTGTTAGTTGTTCTCTTACATTTCCAACAAAAGAGGAAGCTTCAAATTGTGCTTTCAAATTGTGAAACACAGCTCTGACAAGTGTTGTTTTACCAATACCACCCATGCCCCATATTCCCACAATCCGAGCATGAATCAATAATTCTTCAATTTTCTCAATTTGATCATTAATTCCCACGAGTCCTTCAAGGTGAAATGATGACGATGTACAGTAGTTCAGTTTGCTCAAGATATCTTCTACAATTTTTTTAATGAGTTTGGCCTCGGGCCTAGCACAAAAATCACATTTTTTTTAACAAAAACATATTTGATATATGGACAGAAAAATTAAGTATAAAAAATGCTTGAAGAATTTGGTGGACAAATGAAAATGGATGAGAAAAATTAATATTATCTTCCATCATAAATGTAGGAGCTAGTTAGGATATTTATTTTTATTATAAATTTAAAACTTCAATCTACTTTGTCTCTCACATTAATTGTACATATTAAGAAGTTTCCAATCAAGAATAGTTCCATTGTAGATGACTAAAAAGGATATTTTAGGGGAAGCAAAGTACATTTTTTTCAAAATAACTAACTTAACTAATTTCTTTAATTTCTATATATACAACGTGATGGAGTATTAAAACACTATTACTTAAAGAACAAAGCTCTGTTTTTTTAATACAAGGCATATGCATGATCTATACTAGAAGGTACCTGGTATTTTTGGAATCCCATCCAACGAAGCTTGTTGACCGGGTCAAAGCTTTTTTCCACCTCTGTACTTTGTTTGGATTATCTTTAAATCTTTGCTTCAGTTTAGCAAATCCATCTCCAAATCTCCCACTTTGTTTGTTGACATTTGAAGGATCAATTTTGTAGAAAATAGGTATCACAACCCTTCCAAATTTTTTCTTGTATTCTAATATATGAACAAGTTCATCGAGACACCAAGTTGAAGAAGCATAATCTGCAGAGAAAATAATCACAGATATCTTTGATTCCTCTATGGTTCTTAGAAGAACCGGTGAGATATCTTCTCCTTTGTGGAGCTTATGATCCATAAAAGTTTGAATGTTTGATTTACAAAGCGCCTCATAAAGATAACTTGTGAAATTGTTGCGTGTGTCTTCGCCTCTAAAGCTAAGAAATACATCATACTTGATGGCAAGAGTAGCAGCAACAACAATATCAGAAGAAGAAACTGTTGAAACTGAAGCAGCTTGGCCTTTACAACTATAGATATATACATAGAAACAAGAGATGGATAATTATTAGTGAATAGAGCAAGAAAATTAAGAATATGAGATTTATTTAGAAGCAGTTATTACCTCTCATCAACAATATGAAGTGAAGGAGAGATAAATCTGATAGCTTTATAAGTGGCTATAGCCAATAAGATCAAGAAACCTTCGACGAGCGTTAAAGCAATGATTAAATCCATGGGATACAAATTTTCTTGCTTCAGCCTTCAAATTCAGGAATCAAATGGCATGAAATTGATGGGAATTGATTTATGAGGAACTGGAAAAAAAAGAAAAAAAAAGTTTACCTGTCATCATCAGCAACGAGAAGAAGGAAATGAACTGGTTGCTTTATATATGCAAGTCTATATAAACCGCTGATCTTGATGAGAGTTAGAGCTGTATATTTGACTATTTCCATTTGCTCAAGTTGGTGATTAGGGAAAGTCAAGGCACAGGTTGGCAATTTAAATATACCATAAATTACTTTATTCAATGTGTGTGTGTATAATAATGACTTATTCTACGGTCAACAATGAGTGCTGATGGAATCAATCTGAAAAATAAGAAGAGTCAACTGCTATTTGCTGATGAGTGATCTGTATTATGTCTTTATTCTGCACTTCACGAGTTGTTGGCTAAAGAAAGGACAGATATATGACAGTGAATATTTATGTAAACAATAAATAAAGTTACACATAATATAGACCCCTGTCTAAAATATAAATCACATTTTTTTAAAAAAATTTTAGTCTATCACATAAGTTAGTTGAAAAGTAATTATTGCTTACTTACCAATTTCGCCCTATAATTTATGCTTCAATGCAACTTTTTGTATTTTTTTGTCATTTATAACCACATTTAATATGGGTAAAGTTGTTTTTAAAAAAAAAAAAAAATTTAAGACAGATTTAATGTGTTAATCATAAACATAGCCATAAGTATTATACAAATCATACTAAAAAAAAAACACTCACCCTTGTTACAGAACACCTTGAGGAACATATTCTTGATCTACTCCGTTTTGGAGTATGGATCTAACCACGTGAACTTCAGTTTGACCTGTATAGTTTATAGAAAGCTACACCTTTCATAGTTTTTGAATGGTAAAATTCATTTTTCAGATTTTATGCAACATCGGTGGCGGACCAACACAGTCTTCAGTAAAAGTCTGTTTTTAACTCTGTTCCAAGGTTATTCATGGAGAATAATTTCAAGATTGAGTTTGTGAAGAGTAGTCATTAATTTCATTTCAGGTTATTCATGAAGAATAATCTAGTAATTGATCAACATTGTGGAGAATTTGTTCATTTCAAACTCAGTTGTTAATGTTAAAAACCAAAGCTGTTATCCGTGAAATACCACACAGGCTTTCATTTATCATGAGAAGTCCTACTTTGACCAAGAACTTTAGAGTCTCTATAAATGTTATTAAAATGGCCCTGCACAAGTATAAACCACAAAGTTTGGTGTATAAAAGATCAAAGAGTTCGCTTATCACAAACATTTCACACAAACTTGGCTTGAATTTCGAGGTTGAAAAATGGCCAGAACTTGGATTTAAGTTCGATTATTGGTACCGCCCGAACTTGGACCAACAGCCTCAAAAGGTCAAAGGTTAAAAAGAACAAAGAAAGGAGTCTCAAACACATTAGTTAGAAACATCTCAAGAATATCGTATAATTAATGTATTTTTCAATCAAATCAAAAATACATAAAGAGGACCAATTTTGACTTAATTTTAGCTATACTCACGGAAGCAGGTTGAACCCAAGAAACATATAGCAGAATTTTCTCCTATAAGAAAAAACATTAGATTGAACAAAGAATTGTTACCTGAGGCTAAAACTAAAAAAGATGTTAAATATACAATGATTTATATCTGGTACAAAATTGGATGGGCGTGTGGGTACTTCTCATGAGAGGCATTTGAGTCTTGCAAATGTCAAATAGCCTGTATGACCTCTCGCTTCGCCATTAGTTCTAACCATAACACTAGAAACACTACTGCTACTGCTTACCACATTGCTTCTTCCATCACAACATGGCCTTCTATTGCAGGGAAGAGAACCATTAGCAACACTCCCTTCCCCTGCAATCCCATCCATTGCATCTCAAACGATGGCAACATTTTCTCTGGGCTTCGGGTTAAACTCGTGTCAGTATTATTGTCAGAGATATTATCATCTGAAAATCAGTGCGTGAACATTAACATTGAGAGTTCAAAGTTGAAATTGTCGTCTTTACTTCCATTTGTCACCTCGCTGGTTAGATCTTACTGAGTTTAGCAATTTCTCTTATTCTCTTTTCTTCAAGCTCCATTAATGGCTTTCTCACCATTGCCTTGAGTTCATTAACAGAGCAGGTAATGATCTGGTTGTGCAGAAGGATTCAACCAGTGATAGATATAAGAATCTCACTGGATAAAGAAGCAATGATATGGGATGGCAATAATAATGATATTGTAGAAGCAACAAAATGGGACATGCCTGAGTTTAGTATAGACATATGGTAAGGATTGGCTGGAGATTTCTTTGTTCATTTTTCCATTCGAATAAATCAAAACTCCATTTTGTTTCTTCTATGGTTTTCAAGAAAAATTATCAGTAGGTGATGACTTTTGATGCTTTCGTCATGGTTTATGGATCGATGTATAGGTATTGGTTTGGTACTCATGTATCTTCATTTAGACTCGTAGACTCTGGTTTTTCTATCTTTAATTATTTTCCCCTGAATGTAGTGTATGTATTCAATTTTTTATTTTGGGTTACAGTGTTTTTATATTCATTTTGTGAATATGTAAGGTGTCTATACTGACAGATGATTTATATAAATAGGAAATATGTAAGGTGTATATACTCCCATAATGGTCTCACATAGAATATACTGATAGGAACCAGAGTACTAAGAAAAAACGATGAAAAGATAATCTTATAGGAAGTTAAAGCAAGAATCTCACCCTTAACTCACTAGTAGTTAAAGGAGAATCTCCAAATAGAAGAAATATTTCTCTGGAAAATTTCATATATATTCCAGATGATTTTTACATGTATTGAGCCTCAATAAATATATATATGAGATAAAATTACAAGAATACCTTGTAACTAATGAAAAAATTATCAATGTCCTGATGGCTTCGTAGTAGAACAAAGCCTTTAGGCTTTGAGAATGACCGTTCTCTAGCAATTTCAATGCTCATGACCCTCACAAGATCATGCATCTCAATATAGCCATTATGATCAAATGAAGTGAGGAATCTATCTTTAAGAACACTTATGTTAATATCTATAGAAGAGCCATATTATTGTCTTATTAAGTTCAAAGAACTTCAACTCCTTTCTTGATAAAATAAGCTATGTCAGGAAACATATTCTTTTGGTGCTCATTAAGCCCATCAAAACTCAATTAAAGAATATAAGCAATGTACTTGGGTGGAGCTTCTTTTATTTTTTCCAAATAACTTTCTCATTCTTCCTTTCCTCTGCCTTTAAGAAAAGAACCCAACATCACAAGGCCAATGGATTTTTCCTTGACAATAATCCACTAAAGATTTTGATAACTCCATATAATCTTTAAAGGGCTCATTTTGCTTGAATGCTTTTAAACTAAAGACATGAAAGGCATAATGAAAATCCATTTTTGGAATAGAGTATGTAGAAAATGCATAACAATTGTGAAGTAGTTACATCAAGTTGAGTGCTTGCATACTTTTGATGTGATCATAATTCTACTTCATTCTCCAAACTAATGATACACTTAAGTCAAATCTTTAGCTAGTATTGAATTGTTCACATTATCAAGTAACGAAATAAATTTTTTATGTCCAAGCCTACTTCTCACAAAAGTGGATATTAAAATGATTTCAATCTTATCCGTATTAACTACACTAAACTCATACATTATATCATTTTCTTCTTTTACTATTCTTATTAAATATGATATATGGGAAACAAGTATTTAATGCAATATTGAAACTATCAAAAGTGTCTAATATAAAAAAGAGACCAAAAATTATGTTTTAAAAGTTGTCATATAGAAAAGACTAGAGGGTGTATATAAAGTCAAGTTGTCCCTTGTTTGTGACTTTTGGGCTTTTTTCCCTATTTGCCACCTTTTAAATAAATATTTACCAATATGCCACTCTTTTCAAAATATTTCTCACTCTGCCACGTTTAGTCGACTAAATCACCTTTTAGTCGACTAAAAGTCGTGGTTTCAGTTTTTTTATGTTTGACCGCGCATTTAGTCGACTAACCCAGTTGGGTTAGTCGACTAAATCTCGGCTGGAGGGTTTTTTAAAAACCTCATTTGCGTCATAGTGGAGGTCTTATCCTATAGCAACTCTTCCCCACCCCCAATCCTCTGTATTTTCTCAGTTTTAGTGCGACCCATCAAGGTTTAAGCTCATTCCACCTTGTTCAAGGTATTATTGTTGTGTAATCGTTGTAGTTTCATTTTGTTCGGCTTTTGTTTTTCGATTGTTAGTTGAAATGCTCCCTTTTGCAGCTGAGAAATTGATATTGAAGGATGAGTTCAAGTTCAAACATGTTAGTTATTGTGATCTACCATAGTGGGAGGCATTTTGAAGGTCCTCAAGGTGTTCAATTTGAAGGAGAAACGAAAATGATGAAAATCAAACGGGGAACTGCGTACAACGAGTTGAAAGAAAGAATTCACCAGAAATTGGGGCTACATGGCAGCCAAAGCATTCATCGATTAATTGCCAAAGTGGAGACTGTTGTTGGTAAGGAAAGTGTATACTACATTAGGAACGACATATGTGATGATGAAGATATAGAGTGTGCCATAGATGCATTTGATAATCGGACACTACAAAATTTTATTGAGATATATGTTGAGCTTGAATCTGGTGAATCATCGTCTATACCCATGCATAGAAGATCTGCACAGTATTATGGTCAAGAAGATAGACCTGTCGGTGTATCTGCACCTCCACAGGTCTTGACAGATGAGGTTGAAGAGGAGGAAGATGAGAATATGCACAGCGATGACGAGGACGATCTCGAGAGGTTTATTCCACTAGGTGACAGCTCAGATACTGATGTAGAGGGTGATTTTGATGCTCACATGGACCCAGTAAACTCGAGGACCGTAACAATGCCACCGCTTCGTGTTGACCCAGTTAGTAGTGGTAAGTTAGTAAACTTAGCAATGTAGTTGTATTTGTAATATGTATATATTGTTTTTTATGCAAAAATAATATTTCCTGATGCAGTGCCTGAGAGTGACCCATTTTGGAACGAAAGCCCTCACTATTCCTCAATTAATTGGGCGGTCTGTGACGATGACATGGACACGTTGTATGGTGATGATGACAAGCAAGATGGCTGGCAGTTAGGTGATCCATTATATTTGGGTCAACAGTTTCCTTCTAAGTCTGAACTACAGCATGCCGTGAAGTTGCATTGCATGAAGTCTCATCGTACATCCAAAGTTTATAAAAGCGATGAGCGTAGGTTGTTGATGAGGTGTGAACATCATGCTAACGGTTGTCCTTGGAATATGAGGGCAATTGTCCAACATAATGGAAATAGTTGGATGGTCCGTAAGTGGGCTAACGATCACACCTGGCTGAACCAGAGTCTTACACGAGATCATAAGCAACTGGATTCAGATGTTATATGTGCAGCCATTATCAGTAGGTGATCTTTATTTTTTTGTTTCAGCCATTAAGAGAAGACCATTTACAACTTGTTTTGTTTTCACCAGGTATGTTAAGAGATGATCCAGCTGTAAAACCAGTGTTGATACAAGAGAGGATAAAGCGTCTGTATGGGTATAATATAACATACAAAAAGGCTTGGAAGGCAAAAATGAAGGCGATTGTGAAGTTATATGGTGATTGGGAGGAATCATTTGCATTCTTACCCCATTGGCTGACATACATGACGCAATGTAACATGGGGTCTTTTTTCAGGCTTGATACTGATGAATGTTTTGACGAACGTCGTTTCTATAGCGACAAACGCGTCTTTCGCAGGGTTTTTTGGACATTTAACCAAACCATAGAAGCCTTCAAATACTGTAAGCCCATACTTCAAGTTGATGGCACCCACCTGTATGGAAAATACAAAGGTACTCTGTTGATTGCGACTTCACAGGATGGGGATGGAAAGCTCCTGCCTATTGCCTTTGCTGTTGTTCCTCCCGGTGAGAAGTATGATGATTGGTGGTGGTTTTTGTGTCTCCTACGTGATCATGTGACGCAAAGGCCAGGCATTTGTTTGATATCCGACCGTCATGCCAGTATCATAAGGGCGGTTAAAGATCACCGGACTTGGCAGCCTCCATATGCCTATCATATGTATTGCCTACGTCATGTTGGGAGCAATTTTAATACTAGATTTAGGGATATAGCTCTGAAGAAAACAGTTATGAAATTAGGTAAAAATGTTCACATTTTAATTACTTCTTTGACATATATTTGTTCCCTTTGTTATGATTTAGCGTTTACTGTTACGCAGGGTACATGAGTTCAAAGATCCAGTTTGACTTGAGGTTTCAAGAGTTTATCGACGCAAACCCACAATGTGTCAGCTGGTTTGAGCGGCTAAACAAGGAAAAATGGTGCAGGTCCTACGATGAAGAGGGGCGAAGGTTTGGTCACATGACCACTAACCTAGCCGAATGTGTCAACAAAGTCCTAAGGGGTGCACGTAATCTGCCGATAACGGCGTTGGTGAAGATGACTTGTAGTAGGCTTGTCGAATATTTTGTCACCAGGCGTGTTGAGAATGACAAACATATCTCTGCAGGTAGGATAGTGTCTAAAAAGGTCGAAGAAGAGTTACAAAGGATGGACCAGTTGACAGTCACATACCGTGTGCGACTTTATGACAGGGATTTGCAGTTATATGAGGTTGAGGACGCTTACAATCAATCGACGCACGTCGCTGGTGACATAATGACGGTTGACTTGATCAATCGCAAGTGTCAATGTGGGAGGTTCTCATCAAGAAGGTTTCCCTGCAGTCACGTATTAGCAGTATGCAAGATGGAAAATTTGAACCATTTTGACTATGTTGACCCGGTATTCACAATCCGCTACATTAGTCAGGTATATGCAGCACACTGGTACCCGATAGGCAATGAGATGTTGATTCAACAAGAACAGGGACCCACCGTTATCCCAAACAAAACTTTGGCACGCACACGAGGAAGACCAAAGTCTACAAGGATACAGAATGAGATGGATTGGGTGGAGTCTCAGGCCTCAAGCAGTCGTTACATTTGTCAGACTTGCCACCAATCCGGTCATAACAGCCGCACATGTCCAATGAGGAACAGACCAGCTTAAATTCTATGTAACGTGTTTTGTTTTGAGTGTATGATAATTTTGTTTTGTCATGACTTTTAAGCAGACCAAATCTATGTATGACCCTTAAGTGTTGCCAAAAAAACCTTTCCCAAGTCACATTGACATGTTTCCATGAGTTGGTAATGATTTAGTGCAATTAATCAAGCTGCTGCAGCAGGGGAATGTGCCTCTGGAAGTGGTTTAGTCGACTAAATCAGATGATTTAGTCGACTAAACCAGTTCCAGAGACACTGGATTTAGTCACTGGAACTGGTTTAGTCGACTAAATCATCTGATTTAGTCGACTAAACCACTTCCAGAGGCGATTTGAGTTTGCTTCTGGAAGTGGTTTAGTCGACTAAATGGCCTGATTTAGTCGACTAAATGGGTTCCAGAAGCAAACTCAGTTGTCTCTGGAACCCATTTAGTCGACTAAACCACCTGATTTAGTCGACTAAATGGGTTCCAGAGACAACTGAGTTTGCTTCTGGAACCCATTTAGTCGACTAAATCATATGATTTAGTCGACTAAATGGGTTCCAGAGACAACTGAGTTTGCTTCTGGAACCCATTTAGTCGACTAAATCAGGTGGTTTAGTCGACTAAACCAGTTTCAGAGGCCAAATTCCAAACCAAATTCGAACCTGATTTAGAATTTTCCTATTTTAAGCAGCTTTATATACTGAAAAAAACCACAAACCAGAAACCAGGAACTTAAAAAAGAAAGGCAAGATTAGGAAGGAACTTAAAAAAGAAACCACAAACCAGAAACCACAAGAAACCACAAACAAGAAACCAGAAACCAGGAACCAAAAACCACAAACCACTAGCATAAACCAATGTCATCAACATTCATTACAAAAAAAAGGACCAGTTCCTGATCAAATTCAAATTGCAAACATGAAACAAAAAATCTCTACATCTAATCAGCATCTTCATGTGTCCCGGAACCCTCGTCTCCCTCGTCTTCCTCATCTTCCTCATCGTCCGACACAGGGCGTCCAACGCGAAACTTAGCAATCTTATCCTCTATCCCCTTGATCCGATCCTGCGTCCACGCCCACCTCTCATCATCTATCTTCCACCTCGCATCCTGTGCCTGCCACCTTGCGTCCTCTGTCTGCCACCTCTTCTTCTGATTGGTTTCGATCCGGGACATTTGTTCCCTGCTAGCATTTATGGCTTCCATGAGGTCACGAAGGTTAAAACCACCGTCCGGCTCAACAACATCCTCCATATGAAACTCGGGTACATCCTCATGGACCTCAGGAGGAACAATGTGTGGATCCGGTCCAACATCAGCACCAGGTGCATCCTCATCGACACCAATGCTCTGCCACACACCATCGGCCACTTTGGCAATCTTGCACTGCTCCAGTAGCCTCTGCCCAAAAACAGAATTCCACGTCTTCTGGCTCACCATCTGCTGAGTCTGCATAGGAACACCAAAATGCTCCAGTATCTTCTGAACCAGGTACGCATATGGGAGTGGAGCTCTGCTCTTTTGCTTCGCCTTATACATCAGGCTACAAATGTAGTGCCTCCAGTTCACCGGTCTGGCATGACGAATGGCCCACATAACAGGGATGTCACCCTCTGCCATCCTCGAATGATTGTATTGACGAGGGAACAATATGTGCGTCATCACGTAGAAGAGGATACGTGAACTAACAGTAAGCTGGCCCACACTAACTATCGCTCTATGAACTCCTGGCCTCCTTGCCTCCTGCAGAGCCGCTTCTCGGTAAAATCCCTCAATGGCTATATTGGTTTCCCCATCATACATGTATCTATCCTGATCATCAAAATCAAACCCCAGTATAGTGGTCCAGATGGGAGCCGTCACCACTATGTCATGCCCGCAGACGCGAGAGATCAAATCGCCATCGATATAGCTTAGGTTATGGTAGAAGGCTCTCACCATAACCTCTGAGTATTGACAACTCATCTCCGCCAACACTGCCAAGTGAGAATTCCCCAAAATGGGCACTATATCAAAGCCCTCCTCGGCGAAGAATGGCATGTCTAATGACTTCGGCTTGATGATCGGTCTGATAGCCATCTCCGCCACGAATCTTGTATGCTCTGCTACATTGTTCTCAAACAGATAGCCAAAAGGGAGGTCAACAACAGGCTCAGACTCTCGTGCCTGTCCAGTTCTAGACGATGAAGCCCCGCGGGTCGCTCGGTGCTTAACCCGTCTCCCACTATCACCACCGGTGTTTGACGGACCTTGTGTACGACGCATGATGACAACAAACACCTACAAGTAAAACAAAACATTATTAGGTTAGCATTAGAAGATAATTGTATATGTGATGTCCACAATCACCAAAATATACGTAAGAAAATATATGCAAGACCACAACTATGAACAATTATTGAAAAAAAAAACCTATGAACATTTAAGAGATCATAAGGATGAGTCAAATAGGGAAAGTATTCGCAATTGGAAATAATGTGGTGTAGATTAGATATAGTAGGAGAAAGAATGAGAGAATCAAAAGCCAAAATATTCGCATTTTTTCCCACTGTTAGCCATTTAGTCGACTAAATGGTCTGGTTTAGTCGACTAAATCAGAAGGCCATGGCTTCTGTTGCCTGACTAACTGATTTAGTCGACTAAACCAGGTGGTTCAGTCGACTAAATGGCGACAGGGGAGTTTTTGAAACCCAGTCACAGCATCATACTCTGTCTCTTATCCGTATGCAACACCAAATCAACCACAAAAACTCAAAAAACCAGCCAATAAACCAGACAAACCAAGCACAAAACGGGAATGAGCAAAGGATTTCGCATTTCACCAAAAACTACCGTCGAAATTACAAAATGTAGATGAACACATACCTATACGACGCAAATGACACAAAAGTGAGGATTCCTTGACAGCCCACTCACAGCCCCAGCCGCGATTTCCTTCGGAATATAGAGAGGGGAGAGGTTTTTGGCGATTGCAACAGTATTAGGGTTATGAAGCCGCGATTGGGGTTTTTTTAAAAACCCTACTGTCGACATTTAGTCGACTAACCCAATCGGGTTAGTCGACTAAATATCGCGGGTTTTTTAAAAACCCTTCAAACGAAATTTAGTCGACTAAACCTAGCGGTTTAGTCGACTAAATTTCGTGGTCAACCAAAAAAAAAGACCCGACGACTTTTAGTCGACTAAACCGGGGTTTAGTCGACTAAAAGTGGCAGATGGGGAAATATTTTCAAAACCGTGGTAAATTGGTAAATATTTATTTAAAAGGTGGCAAATAGGGAAAAAAAGCCGTGACTTTTGCGGGTTGTTGTTGTACTACACTAGCCCTTTGCTTTTGGAAAAAACTTTAGAAACTAAAGGGCCCACTTATTTGTACTACATAATTTGAGCATTTGCTTGTTTGGATTTTTCTTTTAAAAAGTACATATATAAGGAGGAAAAAACCTGGATTAGAAATAAATAGCTAAAATATAATCAACCCTTGTCAATTAGGCTTAGGCCATTATAGGATAATTCATAATGGCACTCTAGTATAGATGATTTCAAGTATGCGCTTTACATGTGTGACCCAACCAACTCAACTTCTCTAAAAACATGGTTGGTATAAGTTTTTTTTTTTTGGTCAAAGATGATTCCATTCATATAAACTTCAAGTGAAGTACCATTACAAACGAAGAAAACCGAATACAATGACAAGTAGAACAACAAGAAATGACCGAAGATAAAAGAAATGATCTAAGATAAAACAAGAAGAAATGACCGAAGATACCATTACCAGCTACAACCTACAACTAGAACAACAAGAAAAGACCGAAGATAAAAGACCTTACAAAGAAAGGACGAACAAAAGGAAAAGCGGAAAATAATTAGCCACCATTCTCGCCAAACCGAAAGGTAGAGGGATTATCGACATCCTCACTAGTCTTCTGCGCCTCCAGAGCTAGAAGAGACAGAAAAGCAGGTGTCGGCTTTGAGACCCACCCAATAGGGTACACCCCTTTATACGCATCAGCTGCCAGAAGATCCGCAGCACGGTTCGCCCCTCTCGGGGAAAAGATGAAAGAAAACCCAACTCTAGAAGACAGCAGACCAATGATATCCAAGATAATACCCCTACTCCTCCAATCATACAAGTCCGGTGACTTTGCCTCAACACAAGCAAGCAAAGAGAGACAATCAGATTCAAAAACCACCTTATCAAGACCAATATCCAGGGCCAGTAGTAGTGCCCTTTTCAGAGCCAAGGCTTCCGTCATGAAAGCAGATATAGACTTGATTTTATCAGTAAAATCAAGTCTATATGTGACTTGATCTCTCTAAAATGTTGGTATCTAATATTACATATAGTTATAAACACATATATTTTGTCTTCTAAAAAAGTAAAAACCATTTTCCTAATATTTACCTTCGTACTTAGCTTATCATTAAATATTTGTAAAGACATTTTGTTAATTCCATTACCTTATAGAGATTGGAAAATGCATTGAAATACTAATCGAGGAGATGGGTTAAAATTAAAAAGAATGGGTTTTCTATGGATGAATAAAAAAATAAAAATTCGAGTATGAAAAAGGTTTTCATACTCTTATTTTTATTTTTAGGCATATATTTTTAATGGGAAGCTTTTGATGAAAGTGGGTTTTATTATTTTTTGAAACTTCTTACTTTCCTATATCATTGTCCTTTGCTAGAATTTTCGAAAACAAATACAACAATTTCAATTACACCTTCATTATTGAAAGAAACATATTCAATGTATAAGAACATTTATTAAAATTCTGATGGGCAAGAAATTAAAAAAAAAAAAAGCATTAGTTACTTTTACGCAACCCTTTATATTTTAGACTAAACGAATTTATTAAAAAGTACTTTATAAAAAGAATAAGATAGGAGAATTACAGTTTGTTGATAGTTTTAGATTATAATAAATTAATTTAATTTTTTCTATTATGTGCCTACAGATCCAACAACAAAGTGTAATGTCTTGTGAATTAAGCCATAAAAGTAGCAAGACATTAATAAATAAATAGATATATAGATGAAATATTACATTGATCCAACATAACAACATAAACTAGGGCTTTTTATATTTATCCTGTTGATTCTTCAATTATCAAATACAGCCTTATATTTATTGTCACTTTGTTGTCTGTTGTTTTGTGCATCGCCATATGATTTGGAGAAAAATGAATTAAAATATGGCCCACATGGATACAACAAGACTTAAAGAGTAAAAGTAAGAAAAATCAGTAACAATTTTTTCTTTCTTTCTTTTTTTTTTTTTTTTAAAAAAAATCGTTGCTCAACTTGAGTCACGCGCACAATAGTACATAGGACAATTATTGTAAAGTCACAACAAGATTAACAATTTATGTTTTATAAAGTTGTAAGAAGGCCCTCTGTGAAGAATGATTATTTTTTTTCCTAAGAAGTTTAAAAAATAATTAAATTCCGACCAAATTACATACTCAACAGCTAATTAGTCGTATGTAGATTGAAGATGCCTAAAAGTACTAAAATGACCAAAAAAAAAAAAAGGTACTAAAATGACAGCCAAAAAAAAAAAATGAGGATATTGAAGTCTAAATAATAATAATCACAGAAAGTGGACGCTAGAACGCCGAAAGGAACTGTCTGGACTACTTTTGTAGGGCTTTGGGATTGAAAGTAAACACGACCATGACCCGGGTCTTTTTTTCTAAGAATGTGAATCATATTAGGAGAACTGAGTTATGTAATGTGTTGGGTTTCCAAGTAACTCCGGACTTAGGAAAATACCTCGGTGTCCCTCTCCATCATAAGAGAGTCACTAAGAGGAGCTACCAGGGTATTGTGGATAAGGTTCGCCATAGACTATCCAGCTGGAAGGTTACTTCGTTTTCTCTGGCAGGAAGAGCTACGCTTGTCTCAACTGTTACGTCAGCCATTCCAGGATATACGATGCAAACTGTAGCTTTACCGAAAGGGATATGTGAGGAGATTGAAAAGAAGAACAGGAGTTTCTTATGGGGCTCTACTCAAGATAAACGGAAATTGCATCTTGTGGATTGGGATACGGTTTGTAAACCGAAGAAGAATGGAGGGTTGGGGCTGAAACACTTGTATCGCCAGAACCAAGCCTATATGATGAAGTTGGGCTGGAACATGATGAAAAGGAGAGATGATCTTTGGGTGAAGGTGTTGAGAAGCAAATATAAGTGTGGAGACAACTTGGTACCAACAATCAACTCTACAAAATTGGGATCTAATGCCTGGTCGGGTATTAAGAAGTCATGGGAAGCTGTTATGGAGGGTACTCTTGTGGACGATGGGTCGCAGAGGGTTCGGTGGAAGCATGAGAGGAATGGGGAATTTAGTGTCAAATCAGCATATCTAGCTTTATCTGAGAACCAGGAGGTAGTGGCACGGGAGTGGCAATGGGTTTGGAAGCTGCGCACCTTGCCTCGATGTAAGGCTTTTATGTGGCTTGCTTTGCACAACAAACTCCTCATTAATGAGGTGCGAATTCTCAGGGGCATGGGGGGGATGGTAGCTGCTCCTGGTGTGGTGATGACTCTGAAAGCTTGATCCATGTGCTTCGAGACTGTAGTGAAACGAGGAAGTTATGGTTGCTGGTGGGTGGTCCTAGTCTCATGAGTAGGTTCTTTCAGTTAGAGTGGCAACCGTGGTTGAGTAAAAACATACAAAGGGGCCGTAACCGTGGGAATGAGGGATGGAGCGAGCTCTTCTCGACGGTGTGTTGGCTTATATGGCAACGCAGGAATGCCAGAATATTTGAGCATACATGCCCGAGTAATGATTCCATTATGCACAGAGCAAGATCTATCGTTGAAACGATGTCTAAGGCGAGTCTCATGCTGAAAGGGGTTAATCTTAATGGTAGACCGGAGCAACCAAGAAGCATTTCATGGTCGCCGCCATGCCAAGGCTGGGTCAAGTTGAATGTGGATGGCGCGTGTTCCCAAGACCAAGTTGCAACAGGTGGAGGAGTGCTCCGAGACGAGTATGGTGCTCTTAAGGCGGGGTTCATGTTTAAAGCAGCGACGCCTGCTGATAGTTTTGCTGCTGAGGTATGGGCGGTTTTGTTTGGGATGAAAATGTGCTGGGATTTGGGCGAGCAAAGGGTGGTGCTGGAATCTGATGCAGGGAAGTTGTTGAGCTGATAAATGGTCCGATCCAAGAATCTGTGTCCGTCAGGGAGGTCGTTAGGGAGGTTGAAAGTATCCTAAACAGAGACTGGGAGGTACTTGTTCAATGGGTCCCAAGGGAGATTAGTATGGCTGCTGATTATGTGGCGAAACAGGCTTTTGATGTATAGCTTGGGGTCCATCAATTTCATGCCCCTTTTGGTGGTTTGGCTAAATTCCTGAATAAGGATATGTTACCTTCTGATAATTGTAGTAGAATAGTTTGAGGGTTTCCCCTCCTCTTTGTAATCAAAAAAGAACGCCGAAAGGGAGTGTTACATTTAAATGAGGTTGAATTGTTTGCAATCACAAGAGAATTACGAGAGAGTGAAAGTGATTTGAGGATTGAAACTTGAGTAAAAATGTGGCCTCTTATGTACAGATAATTATGTGTTTTTTAGATGCTCATACCTCTAATTAAAGATATGATCATTTTTTTTTTATATCTTGTATTTATTTAGATTTAAATTATATATTGTTTTTTAATATGTTTTTTGCACCTAGTATCTCAAATTAATTAGTTTCTAGTTCTGTATTTGTCTGTAACACCAGTATTATAAAAATTAATTAATTTGAAATACTTGAAGCAAAAAAATCTTAGAAAGTAGCATATAATTTAAATATAAATAAATACAAAATAAAAAAAATGCTCATACCTCTAATTAGAGATATGAGCATCTAATAAACACATAATTATGTGCAGATAATGTGGACTCTGAGCAAAGCTCCCACTAGAATTTCTAATAAATCATTCTCTTTTAACGTGAGTTAATAATGACCAAAGCAAGTGATTTCGTTCGAAAATCTTGTTAATATTCATCCTGTCCTATTTATTATTGTATTGACTTTATTCTCATAGGGTACATTATATATTAGGGTAAAGGTGCATATAGCATCCCAAACTAATTTTAGAAGTGTAATTTCACCGCTAATGTATTAAGATGAAGGGACTTCTATATAGCATGTTATAATGAAGACGCGTGATAGGTAAGATTCGAGTGATTTTAAAAAATAGATAGTCGTCAAGTTAGGCGGCATATATAGAATTAAAAACTTTTTTTTTAAATAAAATAAACAAATAAATCAGTCGTTTACTTCATTAAAAAAAATTTGAATAAAACAAATGAAGACTTTGGCAATAGATTCAGTCCACTCATATGTTTGAAGATTTAGGACTTTGTTTTTCAGAAGTTAAAGCATAAAGCCATAAAGAATTAAAGTGTAATCTCTTGATTAAGCATTAAAGTCATAGGAAATTAAAGAAATAGCTCGAGAATAACGAAATTTCAGATATTTTATATTCATTATCAAACATGTTGACAGGTCAAGTCGTCTCGTCGCTAGCTTCAAATGTTATTATTATTATTTTGTTGTTGTTGTTTGTGTATTGTTGTGTTATTTCATTTCATTTGTCGCACGGCCTTTGATACTCCTATACTTGATATAAGATTCATTTTATAGTTCTTTTTTTTAAAATTAAAATTGATACAGTTTGGGAAATATTATAATGGAACATCTGATTTTCTGATGTGTGGGGTGCCTTTTGGCGCAAATCGATGAGGGTCAGGTCTGTTTGAAACGAAATTATGAATCGAACTAGGACTCCATTTGGTTAATAAAATATGCCTTTCTAATCTATATCTCATATCTAAAATCATGATATAATATTTATAATGTAGCAACGCAAATTTTTTAAATTTTGTTACGTGAGATAGATATACACGCTAATCATAAACGATAACGCTTTAAACAGTGTTTACATTTTACTCTACTTTTACTACGCCAACTAGAAATGCAAATCCTCTGTTTTTCCCCATCTTTCTCCACGTCACACTCGCAGGAAACAAAACATTGTTGGTACCAACTAATGCCCCAGGCCCAGCTAGTCGCGAGATCCGGGCAACACATATTGAAAGACAGTGTTACATCTAAATAAGGTTTAATCCTTCCGCAATATTCTTTAGAGAGTGGAAGTGGTTTGAATCTCAGTTGCGTCAATAATGACCAACGAGGGATGCTGTTAGGAACTCTTGTAAATGTAACATTTTCACTGCAGCAATGTTCCATCAACATATCATTCTCTTCCATTAACACATCATCCTCTTCGTCATCTTCCATTAATAACATCTTCACCACTTGATGTTCATTCATCATTTCTCTTCTATCACCCCTCTCCTCCACATCAACATCACTAAAGCCATAATCACAATAGTGATATTGTTGGTTGAAATCACCCCTCTCCTCCTTATTACTAAAGTCAAACTTCTCAAACCATTCAATGAACCTCACAAATGGAAGTAAAGACCCCAAACATTGTGCCTCCTTTCTCAATTCTTCTATATCTTCCAATTGCATTTCCTCTTGTTTTAATCTACAACCACATGTCATGTTGCCACATTTGAACTTCTTCGTTGTCACTTTGAAGAATGACAAGTTGTGAAGATCCAAAAAACTGCACACCCACACAGACCCTGAACTACTCCCTTTTATACTACCACCAAGCTTTATCTGCATTGGCCCACAATCATCTATCCTTATAAAGGCACGCCCTCTGAGGTAAGTTGAATGAATTAGAGACAAATTCACACAACCCTCAAGATACAACTTTTGAATCTTAGGGGCGTTAGAGAGATCCGGCAATGCAGTGAGATGCTTTGAATGCGATAAATCAATTTTCTCTAAATTTGGAAAATGCTGAAAAGAAATAGAGTTTAATACATTAGATAACTACACTAAACTACAATTTAATCAATAATTTCTCCCATGCCATTAACAAAATGTCAGCTTATAATAAAAATAAGTCAATGCATTTAAAAGATGAATTAGGTTTCCTCCAAAAAAAAAAAAGCGCGGCTGCTATTAACCCTCAACTTAAAGTTAGTGAAGCAAACATTTGCATTGTGCATTATTTGATCAATTTTTCATATTATATGAGATCTTTGAATCACTCCATTAAAAATGGTTATGACACGAATTATGGTACGTACCTGATCTCCTTCCCAAAGTTGTTGAATTTTACTATTACGCATTTCAAGTTTAATAAGATTCTCGGCACATAAATGTAATGGCAAATATGGTAGTGGATATTCTTCCCAACTTAAAAACCTTAGTGCTTCAAAATGATGCTCTCGAACTCCACATATATTCAACATCGGAGGCTCTCTTTGATCAGACTTGTAAACTTTAAGGTATATTAAATTATGCCTCATTTGAAAAATAGTGGCAATTGATATAATACTTTTCAACATTCTCACGTCCAATGACAAACATCGAATTGCTTCAATCCCCTAAAAATAGAAAATCAAGGGAAACATGATTATCATTACCTAAAAAATGACCAACAATATACTGTAGAACAATTAAATATATATGCTATTAAAATATCCAATTTAATAATGACATTGGGCATTTTATTTAAAAAAAATTATACAATTCAAATTTCCCTAATAATAAATTAATTTGTAAAAACTCATCAACTTACAAACACACTCATAGTCATATGTATACCTACATGCTAATGTATGCACAGATATTGAAGCAAATATTCATTTAAAACACTTGGCATACATGATTTTCAATCTTTATTTTATTTTTTTAAAAAAAAAACCATAACTAAAGACTATCGACAAGGCAAATTATAATAATACATTGAAAAGCGAATATCCCTATGAATCTCATGCACTATATAAGCGGAAGATGGTGCCTCCTTCCATCTCTATATATTTTATTTGTTTTCAACTTTCATATAATTTGTTCCTCTAATAACATTAAGTTCTTTACTATTATAAGAGCATGCTCATGCGAGCGTATGCATATCTCCTTTACACAACACCAATTAGTAAGAGAAAAATCAATCTTGTCAATCATTTTATTTATCACTTAATGAACAAAAGTTGTAGACTAATTTTATCTTTTAGAATAACACATCAAAATAGTCTTCATCAATTTATATTTACTGTTTATGTGAATGGATAAATTACAAAGATTTTAACAAATATAAAAACATGTAGACAAACAAAATATCACAAGGACTTTGACAATGAAGATGATAACAATTACAATAATAATAAACAAAATAACTCATTACCTTGCCATGATTGAAAAAATCAGCAATGTCTTTGTGCCGCCATAGTCGAATTGGGGTTTTAGCATCAGAGATTAATTGGTTCCTAGCAATTATAAGGCCCATTTTCTTCACAAGATCATGCATCACAATAAGACCAGAATGATGAAATGAAATGAGGGATTTCTCTTCAAGAACACATATATCAATATGAGCAGATGAGCCATATAATTGTCTTGTTATGTTGAAAGAAATATCAACTCTTTCATTGATTAAGAATGCCAAGTCAAGAAACACATTCTTTTGATTCTCATCAAGTCCATCAAAACTCAACTTCAAAACATCAACAACCTTAGGGTGTGGATCTCTCTTTAGTTTTTCCAAAGCACTTTTCCACACTTCTTCTTTTCTACCATGGAGAAAGCGACCCAACACGACCAAGGCTAATGGATTTCCTTTACAATATTCCACTACTGATCTAGATAAATCCATATAACCATCAAATGGATTATATTGATGGAAAGCTTTCAAACTAAAGAGATGAAGGGAGTTGTCGAAATCCAAATCTAGAACTTGATATGTAGAGGAGGCAGAAGCATTCCTAAGCACTTGACTGTCTCTTGATGTGATAATAATTCTACTTCCTTCCCCGAACCAATCAATGAATCTGGTTAGATCTTCAGCTATTTCTAAATCATCCACATCATCAAGTATAAGAAGAATTTTTTTGTGTCCGAGTCTATTTTTCACAAAAGGGGAATTTAAGTCACAGACCCTAATCTCCATACCTATTAATTCTTCAAGCCAATTTTGTTGTAACTTGTTTAAACCAATTTTTTTTAATTCCTCCTTGACATTTTCAGTAAAGGAGGAAGCATGAAATTGAGCTCTCAACACTTGAAATATAGCTCTAGCAAGAGTGGTCTTACCAGCACCACCCATACCCCATATTCCCACAATGCGAGCCTCCCTTAAAAGGTTTTCAATATTTCTGATATGATGAGCAATGCTAACGAGTCCTTCAAGATCATATGATGAATTATACTTCAGCTTGCTCAAAGCGTCTTTAACAATCTCTTCAACAAATTTGGATTCAGGTCTAGTAGAAATGTCAATCAAAAGAAAAGCCATATTTAATAGGAAGAAAATAAATAAAATAAAAATATTTAGAATTTTTGAGGTTAATGAAACAAATCCTTGAAATCAAAGACAAAGGGAACATTTTTGAAGCTACCTTGTATTCTTGGAATCATATCCAGAGAGATTTGCAGCTTTGCGTAAAGCATTTATCCACTTTTGTGATTTTTCTGGATTGTCTTCAAATCTTCGCTTCAATTTATCAAATCCATTTCCAAAACTCCCATTTTGTTTGCGTATGTTTGAAGGATCTATATTATAGAAAATAGGTATTACAACCCTTCCAAATTTTTCCCTGCATTCCAATATGTGAACGAGTTCATCCAAACACCATCTTGAAGAAGCATAATTCTCAGAGAAAATAACCATAGATATTTCAGACTCCTCTATTGTCCTCAAAAGAACTTGTAAGATATGTTCTCCTTTATGGAGTTCGTTATCCATAAAAGTGTGAATGCCTGCTTTACAAAGTCCTTCGTAAAGATAACTTGTAAAAGTGTGGCGGGTGTCTTCCCCTCTAAAACTAAGGAACACATCATACTTTATAGCAGGAGGAGAAGCCGTTTGAGTTAAAACCACATCATCTTTAGTGCTACAAATAGAAACAAACTGTCAACAAACTTTGGATTATATATAGGAGCAAACCAAACTAAAAAAATAAAGAGTAAGAGGTTATTTAGAAGAAGGTAATTACCTATCATCAACAACAACAAGTTGGTCATCATACAGTGAAGGAGAGATGAATCCAATAGCTTTGGAAATTAATAAAGCTAAGAGGATCAATAAAGCTTCAATGAGCGTTAAAACAATAATACCACCCATGTGATAGCAATATATAGTACCAACCTTCAACAACCTGAAACTAATGCGATAGAAAGAACCAGCAAAACAACATATCAATGGGATGAAGCAAGTGGAAGAGATAAAAAGGGAAAAAATCAATGGATTTACGCCAATAAGGGAGCCAGGGACAAGATTTAACACTAAAAGAAAAAATAAATTAGCAAAACTTTTCGCAGAATATATTTGGTATGGATTTATTTAGAGAAAAAGGGAGTATCATTTCCCACTTCATCTATTCTTAAAACCAACTTATAAAACAAAGAAAGAAAATGATAGCCTATTTTTTTATAATTATTTAATATCTTATTATATTGATAAACTAATGTACTAAAAAAATTGGAATAGCATGATTAATAATCTCTACTACCAATAATAACAAACTCAAAATACATTATCTTTGCTTTTTTGCTTTTACTTTTTTTTTTCTTTTTCTAAATTCCATTTCCACCAAACTCAAAATAATAAAGCAGTTAAAAGTTGTTTTTATTTTTTTTTAGTACACATTGCTACATTTTTTTCCAAAACACTTACCTAAAAACTAATTATCAAACAAGTTTTTTATTTTTATTTTAACAACACACACACATATTACCACATATTAGATTGTTTTTTTTTTTTTTATATGACACATATTAGATTGTTGTCTGAATATGACATGCAATAATTTTGGAGGTAGATGAACCTAACCAAACGTGTGATAGGTGAAAAGGCCCATCGAATTATGGAATTTAAAAGTACGGAAAATAAAGTCAAACCCCTCAAATTAAATATAGGCATTATTCTATTCTGTTTTAATTATTTTCGTCTTAAGACTAGTTTTCTGAAGTTATTTTTTAGAATAAATTTTGTTAAGGAAAAAAATCTCCATAATGGATTATTCTAAGAAATCATATTTTAGAACAAAGCAAGTATAAAATCTTATATGAAACAATTTTTTATAGCAACTTATATGTTAGTGTATTGATAAACTAATTTAATAAAAAAATTTGAATTTCATGAATAATAAATAACAAAAAAAAAATCTACTAAAAAGATGAATTAAAATTTAAACTAAATAGACTTTTATCTCACTGAAACTTATTTTTATGCATAAATAACATACCATCCACACAAAATAGTAAAATCGGCTCAACTTGTCAAAAGTGACAGGGACATTTAACAATATATTTAAAAAATTGTTGATAATCTATAAAAGCCACAAAGTATTTAAAGGTTTATAAAGGTAATAAAAGCTTCATAATGTGTGTTTTTTTTTTTTTTTTGCTCAATGGACAGTGGTTGATTTGAGACAAAGGAAAACAGAGAAAGTTAGCTACCTCAGACAGTTGCAGATTTTTTTTCTGCACACGAACCCTAAAAGCTCAGATAAAAATTTCGCAAAACATCAAATAGAAGGGATGAAGCAAGTGGAATAAAAAAAGAGAAAAAAGTAAGTATGAACCTGGAAATATGAAGGGAAGATGGGTCACAAAGATCACAAAAATGTCAGCTTTGAGATCTACGGAGACTTGCTCCTCTTCCAAACAGTTCTTAAAATAAATGAAGATATAAGTCAATAGATCAAGTCCAACCATAATGTTTGAAGGTTATGGGACTCTGTAATTCAGAAGTAAAAGTATAAAAAATTTCAAATGATTAGAAGAAAACATAAAAAATCTTTTGCAGAATTTTTCTGTGAAAAATGAAGGCAAAACAGAGGAAGGACGATGGATCCGTGGGATAAAGCAAGCAAAAGAGAAGAAATAACCTGGATCGATGAGTATGGAAGCGAAAAAGAAATAGGTCTCACAAGCAAAGGTCTCAAAAATGGCAGCTTCGGAATTCGCAGGTCTCGCTTTCTCTTCAGAGATGAACAAATAGCAAGTCTCCCTCACATATTTATCTCTCTGGTCTCAGTCTATATTACTCCTCTTTCCTAGAAGCCCGCGTCTCGGTGGTTATGCAATGATGCAATGCTGTCTCATCGTATGTCTTGGACAACTATAGAAATTTGAATAACTCATCTTTTTTTTTTTTTTTTGGTCAATGAATAACTCATCCACCAACAATGAATAATGAATGGTGTTTTTGAGCGGCGAAAAAAAAAAATTGAATTAGCTTGATGGTAGAAGTTGCCCGGAAGTTTCTAAAACACAGTAACGTGGATTATCTAAGTTTAACAGACGATCGAATATCCTAAGATAAGCAAATACCACCCTTTTTTTTGGCACAGGTGTTTTTCACCTTTTTGATAATTTTTTAATCCTTTAGATGTGCTACATTTCTTTAAAAAATTTCTACCTATTTTTAAATTTAACTTTAAAAAAAATATTGTAGATGACACATAGACTTGCTAGATAAATATATTTGGTTAACTAACAGGCAAACCTAATATGAATAACACCCAGGATGAAATTTTTAATTATGATTTGAAAACATCTAAGGTAACATTGCTCCTAAGTGAAATCTTTTAAGGCAAATTTATATCTAAACCCAAAATAAGAATGACACGTGAATTGTCCACTCATCATAATTGGTCAACTAATAATTAAAATTAACTAAAATAACAATCAAGATAAAATTATTACAAAACTTTCAAAACGATATTGCCAACATTATTCCTAGTGACAATTTTTAAGTTAAAATTTAACCGTAATCTAATAAAAAGGGATATTGGGCGCTGCATGTGAATGATAAACAAAAATATTTACGCATAAAAGACTTCTTTCTTTTCTTTTTTTTACCGGAGGTGTATATAGAATTGAGGAAATAAAAAAAAAGGAAATGACATGAATATTTTTTAAAAAAGTAAGATTAAATGGCCTATTTGTAGACATATTTTTTTAAAAAAGCTTTGGGTGAAAATGCGTTTTATTTTTTTGAGACTCCTTGCTTTTTTTTTTTATAACAAATTTTAGGAAAAAGGTTGGATTCACCCACGATCCAAGGATATGACAAAATCTCCCTTCCTAGGTCATATCGATATTGGGCAGAGCGAACTATCTATTACTCTCAGGCGTTTACCTAAGTATTTAGGAGCTAGGATGCTTCTCTCAACGCCTTAATCAATTTGAAGATCAAACACCCCTTTTGAAAAGAGTGTCTAACCATTTTATCAATTTGAACCCAAAAACAAAGGGTTATTTGCTTTCTTATATAACGCGTGCCCTTCCTTTTATAGTCAACACAAGTCGTCCGCGTTTGTGCTTTTTTGAGGATTGCCGTGTTGCTTCACTTCATTTGCACCTTTGGGAAAAGTTGGCGGCCCCACTTATTTGTGTTTATGAATATATTTTTTTTACCAAGGTATTTTGACTCTTTGGGATGTTTTCTTTTTCTTTTTAGTTGAAACTCGAAACTACATGTCTGCATATACTGATCAAACCCACGATCACTCACTCATATTAGTCAAAATCGTGCTTTAAACGCAAAAAATGTCGATTTTACTTTCTTTTTTTTTTGCAAAACGTGTTGTGTTGGAAAAAACGCTCCAGATGTAAAAACGCCACGATTAAACATAAAAACTTATAAACGTTTCGTTTTTGCAAAAAAACGCAGAGTTTATTAAGGGACTTAAGTGAAAGTTTTAAAAGTTTTAGAGAAGGACTAAAGTGAGATTGTCAAACTATTTTGAGGCAGAACTGAAATTTCAAAAACATCTGGGTCTTTTTCTGTAATTAATAAATAAAGATCATTTTACCCCTAATTACACTTAATTCAATACAAATGTTTCTAACTCAACTTAGTACTTAATCATACAATAATGTCCCAGAAAATAAATTAAAAATCCCAATTTAATTATGCAAAATCATATAAAAAAATATGGTTTGATCAATGACAATGTTGGACATTTTGATTGATATTGCATTGATCAATATATGTGTATATAATGGCAGGTACCTTACTTTTCTCGAATTTTTTTTATATACATATGCAGGTAAAAACTCCATTGTATTTTACGATTTTACGTTTTACGATTTTTCATTCTTCTTCTGTTTTTAGGTAAAAATTACGTTTTCACTACCATACACTCACCTATTAACATTTTCATACATCTTAAAATAAGTTTATTATGTTTTAAAATTTGTAAAAAGTTCAAATATTTGAATTACACCTTCGGTAATGAAACAAACATGGGCAATTTTTGAGACCATTTATCAAATTCTAATGGGAAAGGAAGAATTTGGAGAAAAACCCTCAATTTATTTTTTAAAGAATTTAAGTCAAAATATTTGTTTAATGTCACCACTTACCAAGCTTACATGCTTGAATTAGCTTTTGAATAATAATTTTTATAATTTATAAAATAATAATTATGTAAGAAGAGTTTTATATCAATTTATTAAAACTATAATTTTATTATTTTTCAGATATGCACTTATCGCCTGAGACTTCAAAAGTTATTCTCACTTTATTGTTGGATTGGTGTATTGTCGCGTTGTCGTACCTGGGGTTTAATTTGTCTTTGCACTCCGCCATGAGTTTTGTAAAAAGAGCTAAAGAAAAGAATTAGAAAGGCCCACATATAGATACCACAACATTGCTTGATAAATATTGCATTATTCTTCACTCAAACTTCTAACATAATGATTTTAAAAGTCTTACAAATTTAAATGGCTGACATTTTTTTGTAATTGCAGACAACCATGCATTCATGCCCATGCCTATGAGAACTTGTCTAGAATGGTAATTGCAGCTTTTAAAAACATCTTATTTTGTATGTTTTCTATTTTATTAAAAAGGAAAGAATTTAAAGATAGAACCCTATTTAGAGAAAAGTAGGCTACAAGTTTGTGTGTGGGAAAAAAAAAACAAGGAGTTTATATATAACTCCTTTAAGAAAAAATAATTTATTCAGCTTTTCAACCTAAGCAGTTTTCATCTAGGTTGATGAATGCATTTAAAGAATAACGGAGCATTTATATTTAAAATAAGATAATGCGAAAGGTATTCAAAGTAAATTGACTATTTTTATTTTTAGGCGCATAGTCAACTGAATTCTTGCGTTTTGAACTTTTGTGGATTGCCCTATTGCTTCTATTGTATTTTTACAGCTTTGCCCCCATTGTTTTGGGAAAATATAAACCCCCGAGCGTATTTGCTTGTTTGGCATTTTTTTTTAAAAAAATATTTATTATATTATTAATTTCTTCAAAAAAATATTAAAATTCCGATTAACCTTCATTAATGGAAAAACATAAACGATTCATGAGAACATTTACTAAAATCCTAATTGGCAAAAAATAAAAAATCATTAGTTACTTTTACACAACACTATATTTTTTTTTAATAAAAAATGTTTAGTTGAGTTGGGACATCATGGTATATTGGGGGAGCGGATTGCCTCACAGTATCCCTCAGAAGCCAAATCTGAGCCCTTGATCTCCCATGATCAAATCTTGACTGTCCATTTTGATATTTTAAAACAAGTTTAGAGCCTTGAAAAATTATTTTAGGATCTTAAAAAAAATATCTTGAAACATATTTTTAGTACCTGTCAGTATCCTAAAATATTTGATCAAGATCCTAAAATATTTTTTCAAGATCATGAAGTATTGTTTTAGTACTATTCACTACTCTAAAATATTTTTTAAGATCTTAAAAAAATATTTTAGGTACTGACGGGTATTAAAAATATATTTCATGATATTTTTTAAGATCCTAAAATAATTTTTCAGAGTTTTAAACTTGTTTTAAAGTATTAAAATGGACGGACAAGATTTGATCCTGGGAGATCAAGGGCTGAAATTTGGCTTTGAGGGATATTGAGCGCCTGGCTGGCTTCTGAGGCAATCCGCTGCCGGTATATTGGTATGTCTTGGAAAGCTTTTGCAAAAAATAAAGCGCCTTAGGGGATTTGCCGTGTTGGTCTGGCAAAGCTGCTTCATCATCGTACGTCTTGGATAGCTTTTACAAAAGTTACTCCCACGGCTTCTCTCTCCCATGATTTCTCATCCTTTTCCTCCGCTTTGCGTATGATTATACCGTTTTGGACGTTAAAAAAGGAAGTTGGTCTTTTTTTTTTTTTTTAAATAACATTAAATATTCTAAAATATTTTTTTAATGACAGATAATATTTTAAAATACAAAAAAGTCTAACTAACATCAATGAATATTTTTTATCTACTTTTTTATAACCATATAGTTATCTTTGCACTCAAGAAAACATTCGATGTTAAGTACATTTTTAGAAAAACTACATGTATGTTTTTACCTCTTAACCGTAGATTCTTAAAAATTAATTTAATTTTTCTATTATGTGCCTACAAATCTAACTACAAGGTGTAATGTCTTGTGTCTTAAGCCATAAAAATCACAGGACATTAATAAATAAATAGATATATAGAAGAAATATTACATTGATCCAACATAGCTACATAAGCTAGCACTTTTTATATTTATACTGTTAGTTCTTCGATTATCAAATCCGGCCTTACGGTCAACTGGTCAAGTCACAATTGACTTTGGGGGTCATTTTCACTTGGGTTTAGGTGCAATTTTGCCAAAGAACAATTGCTAAAACAGCAGCCAACACAAATATTTAATTTTGGGATCTTAAGTGCCAAAAAACAATTACAAGGGACCAAAAAACTCAAAGCCGTCTGTTTAGTGAGGAAACAGACGTGAGGACGCTAATCTGGTATGATGACATGGCAAGTGCTGTCAGGAGCAATTGACTGTGCCCTAGCAAAATCATCGAGCAAGACACGACTCAAACAATTGAAACCATCAGAGACTGAAATTGCGATCCTGGAGAAACTGAGAGAGAGAGCAGAGCGAAAGGAAGAACGTCAAACCTAACGGAGGCGTTATGGACGTTGTGAAAGCCGAAAGTGAGTTATTCTTCGACATTGTGAGCGTGTGTGACTGAAATCCTAAAATCGCGATCCTAGTTGTGAGCGTGTGACTAAAATCCTAAAATCGTGCAAGCAATTTCATTGTCGACAGTGGCACTAGGGTTCAGGGAGGTTCAATTTGTGGACAGGTAACGGTCCTTTTTTGGTTATAAATGGGGTTCTTTGTGGTTTATTAACTGATTGAGGTGTGTTTCTTGCAACGTTAATGGCCGATAAAGGGAAAGGCATTGCTCGTTTAGGAGAGGCGACGGAACCTGGGTTGGCAGAAAAGGACGAGGTACTGGAAATTAACTACCTCACTAAGCTGAGGAAGGTAAGTGAAGTTGTTAATGTTGAAGAACAAACTATTAGAAGCTTTTACATAAGGTCTTCGGGTGAAGAGGATAACGAGCTTGATGGTGATTTGATAGAAGAACTAGGTGAAGTAGATGATGATATATGTGACTTACATAACCTAGGTGGGGTAGAAGACACTGCATTAGACCAAAATGTTGGAGGGACAGGGGAAGGTCAGCTGGACAGTGATGATGATAGCTTTATGGCTGATTCAGAGTCAGAATCGTGTGAGAGTGAAGACAGCCTAGAAGATGATTATGAAATACATGAAGACACTGAGGTTAGTGATGAGGAAGAGGAAAATTTAGATTATGGGCATCCTGTACAAGAGAGGCCTAGTTTAAGGTAGTTAGATGGGTCTGAAAGAAGGCCCTATTTCACAGTGGGTATGACATTTTTGGATAGAGCTGAGTTGGGGAGGGCAATTGATAGGTATGCTATTGACAATGGGGTTAATGTGAAAATAATTAAAAGTGAGAAGAAGATGGTAATTGCAACTTGTCAAGAGGGCTGTCCATTTAGGTTGTATGCCTCTGGAGATAGGGCTGGAGTTGGGTACATGCTAAAAACACTTGTTCACGAACATATGTGTGCTAGGGTTTATAAGAATCGTAGAGCAAGTGTAAGATGGCTAGCTGAACACTTCAAGGATAAAGTCTAAGACAATTCTCAATTTAGTACAAGTGAGATGAAAAAGGAGGTTAAGCGTGACTTGAATCTCTTTGTGAGCAAATATAAGTGCAAGAGGCCGAAAAGGAGAATAATGCAAGTCATGGATAGGAGTTTTTTAGATGAATTTGACAAATTAGAAGCTTACTGCAATGAGCTGAAAGTGTCAAATCCGGGATCCGATGCAAGTGTTGAGTTAAGTCCTGAAGCGTTGGATCGAGGCAGGAGGGTGTTTAGAAGAATGTACGTGTGTTTTAATTCATCGAAGGTATGATATTGTTGTGACTTATATGACTTGTATTTTGCTCTGTTTGTAGTCAAATACTTGTTTTTTTTTTCCTTTGCAGTCTATATTTATTTTGGCTTTGTTGGCTTTGTATTAGGTTGGTTGGAAGGTTGGGTGTAGGCCATTCATTGGCCTTGATGGGACTTTTTTGAAAGGGAGAGCAAGAGGGATTTTGTTGACTGCAGTGGGTTTAGATGCAAATGATAGTATGTACCCAATAGCTTTTGGGTTGACCGATAAGGAAACTACTGTTAATTGGACTTGGTTCATAGAGTGGCTTAAATTGTCTCTTGAACTTGAGGAAGGTGGTAGAGTAACAATTATGTCTGACATGCAGAAGGTAAACTAATAATTATGTCTAACCTTTAGTTTCACCTGCTGATCTTGTTAAGTGATATGTAAGTAGCTAATTTTTTCTTTACATGCAGGGGTTGGCACAAGCTGTCACTGATGTCCTACCGTTGGCTGAACATAGGCTCTGTGCTAGGCATATTTATGCCAATTGGAGCAAAAAAATGGAGGGGACATGAGCTTAAGAAGAAATTCTTCGCTTGCGCCTGGAGCACGTACAAGCAACAATTTAATGACAACTTAAAGGCAATGGAGAAGGTTAATAAGGCAGCAGCTGTTGCAGCAGTAAGTTATTGTGTCAATGGATGGGTAAGAGCGCACTTTAGCAATAGATGTCTCTCTATGGTTGTAGACAATAATGTAAGTGAGAGTTTTAATGCTTGGATTTGTGATTGTCGATATTTCCCAGTAATTAAGATGTTTGATGGGATTAAACTTAAGTTGATGGAAAAATGGGCTACTAGTGATAATTTGTTAGAAATTAGAAGGGAAACTACAGCCCTAAATGTCTTGAATTGTTTGAGACAAATAAGTTCTTGGCTATCCATTGTAGTGTTTTTTTTAATGGTGACGATGGGTACGAAGTGGTTGAGGGTAGGGATAGGCATTCAGTACAATTGGATAGGAAAGTGTGCACTTGTAGAGCATGGGATTTAACTGGAATCCCATGCCAACATGCCATATGTGCAATGTACCATGTCAACCTTGATTCCATTAGTCAAATTTCACGGTATTACCATAGGGAAACATTTGTCGCCAGCTATAGAACCAAATTTCAACCCGTGAGGGGCCAGACATTTTGGGAAACTGACAAGTACCTACCAATGCTACCCCCACCTGTATGTAAATTGCCTGGTCGACCTCCCAAGAGAAGGAAAAGGACGGAAGAAGCACAAAGAAGACGCAATACCTCCACTGCACTGACATTGGAAGCAGCTGAAAATGCTTTGCCTCCTCGTGTGGAGAAATTAACCAAAAAAGGGACAGTTATGAAGTGCAGCTTCTGTAGGAATGAGGGTCACAATCGAAGCACGTGCAAAGAGGTGATTTCAGTTTTAAACTCCCTTACATATGCACTTTTATCATAATAATGCACTTGTTGATTTTTTATGTGTATGGGCAATGAATTTGCTCTTCTGTAGTTGCTGATTTAGCATTTGAAATTCAAAATGATAGTGATGTCATTTGCAATTGCTGAGTTTATGTGTACTGTTATGGCTAAGTTTCATCATATGTTTCTATTATCTCAGTTGTGCTACTGATCTTCTCTTATTTGTCTTCGAATGCTACACTGGAAAATTCCATCTTCATAAGGAAACTACTGTTATTTGCACTATTTTGGCCAAGTTTCCCTATTAACTAAACCCACCTGCGTGTGCACTGTTATTCCATCTGCTTGTGCACTGTTATTTGCACTATTTTTGCACTATCTTGATCAATTAATGTCTGGGGCTTGGGCCAAGTTCAACAATGAATCTCTGTTGTCATGCTTTAAAATCCCCAAAACCGTTTAGTGATTATCCGATCTCCTTGTAATTATTTCCCCAAAACTCTCTGTTGTCATGCTAGAAAAGGACTATCTGAATTGTAAGGGTTAATTAATTATATTCCCACTGAATCCTTGAAGTTGTGCGTGGATTGTAGAATAAGCCTTTTCCAACCTTAAAAAAAGAGAAGGTGTGCATTTACATATATGCTTTTTAGTCAGTGTGCATGCATATAGGCATTGATTCTTCTAATTATTTGGTTAATCTTGACTTTAATTAACCCGATGGGTTCACTGATATATCTTGTCTTTGATTTGTAAATTTCCATCCTTAATTTGTATCCACTTACTTGATGGCATGATTTTCCTCAATTGATCCCACAATTTAGAGATTTAATTTGCATGCTTTCCCCATGTTTTTTTTTATAGTTTAGTCCAAGTACGTTCATTACGCACATTCATCATGATGCCTGTTTACTTCCTGTAAAATCCTTTTTTGTTTTTTTTTAATGTTAGGTGATTGAATTCACAATTTATCAAAAAAATTTAGTTTTTAATAGAGAACAGTAGCATTGTCCGATACAAGTAATGATGACCTCACTTAGATAACTTTTGTTTTTATTGTGGACTGGAAAAACTGAAATTAAGTCAATGGGCAGAAAATTTCTGCACTTGTACATCCAATGTGGGCTGATTTTGGGCTCTGAAATCAGGTTTCGGGAAGTACATATCTTTTACATTCTGCATATTTGCACTGTTTTGTAATTAATTGATTTTTTTCAGCCCCCCCCCCTCAAACAAACCCCGGCCTGGACGGAAGAGAAGAACAGCAGATACACCTTCCCAACAAACCTCACCACAACAGCCCACTACACATACACCAGCACTTTCAACTCCTACTCAACAGTCATCACAGACCCGTGTTTATAGACCAGTACGCCCATATGGATTCGGAGTAATGGTGGATGAAAACACTGGTCGAAGTGTTTACAATGTGAGATTTATTTACAAATTTCATTGTCTGAGTTACTTCCACTCATTTTTAACATACTCATTTGTTTTCTCTCTTTTTTTTCCTCAGCCTGGCCAAAGTTCAGAGGTAGTGATAGAGGAGGGTACACCAACAGAGTTTCAACATAATGCCACCCCACAAACAAGATTTCCTATACCAAATGAGGGAGAAATCAGAAGATCTGCAGCTGCCACACCAACATCCCACGAAGGTTCCAGGAAGATTCACTTCGCATCACATACTGATTCGCCACTGCCAGTGCAACCTCCTGGATTGCAGTGGAAAGGCCAACCAAGTATAAGTGGCTCACAACTCATAATACAAAGCCAAGGGATTTTGAGTAGGCGAAGATCGCAGCTACAACAACAAAGCGATGACATTATGATCAGGAGTATGGCTTTCTCCAACAAGTAGTCTTCTTTAGATGACCTTATTTTGGGTGATTTCTTTTGGGACGACAATTTAATCACCACACTTGTAACAAACCTGAAAGCAGCAAGCAACACTATAGTTATTTTGTGTTTGGTCTTATGACCATCTTTTTGCTTATGTTGAATCAGTGTGTATATATAGTTGCTTGTATATTTTGGCAGGTGTAATTGAAATATATCATATGTATCATTTTGTTTAGCCTTTGCTTGAAAATGGAGGCTGTAGACCATTTGTGTAAAGTTGGATTATTTTGTACCAGGTGTTCTAAATATTTGTTGTACAAGGTGCACATTTGTTATTAATTTTCTTGTCATATTTGTTGTCTTTTTCATCTTTACCAGCATCTTGATGAGGTATCAGTATGTCCAATGAGTTAGGGATTTTTAAACTCGGGTTGATCAAATGATCAATTATATATAAAGCTTATGTCTCTGTAAGTAAGCTACTCAAATGTGTTCATGAATTGGAGCCTCTGTATCTTTGATGGGTTGAGAAGGGGATATCTTTTTCTTACCCCTTTTGGATTGCATGCAAATGAAAATTATTTTGATCTTAATTGGTTCACAAAATGGAGACTGTATATATTCATTCTACCACTGAGTTGCAAAACACAAATACGCAATTCACTTTACAAAGTAATTACACATAGCTACATCTTCCGATACAACAGATACAACCAAACACATGTTACAAACAATAAACATATAGCAACTTTAAACTTCTTTTCCCACTTCCTAAGTTCCACATCATATAGTTCATGTGTGCGTTTAAGCTTTCTCAAGTCACGTTGTATTGCATCAAGCTCTTCACTCACTATTTGCCCATGCTCTGCTCTTCGAAGGATGGAATTTTCATCATATAGTTTGTCAATGTCGTCTAGCAGCTCCTTAATCACGGTATTTGCCCTCTCACCGAATTCATTATCATGCCAAGCAAAGAATCCGCAACCCCCATCCTAGATGAGCATATGTTAGATACAATTTCACATACCTTCATATGCAAAAGAAAACTAATTGAATTAAATTTCAACTCACCATTTCATGTAATTTTGAAATAGAATTCCTCAGGTAATTTTTCAAACAAGAACAGCAGAGCTCAAAACCAGCAAAGTTTGAAGTATGCAAACAATAATAGAGTGTACTGAATGTTTTAAAACATTGGGTCCTCAAAGATTTTTCAAACAAGAATGGACAACACAGCAAGTCTTACAATTGTAAGTGCAACTAAGTTGCATCAAACTTGCATCACAGTTGAAAGCCATATATACTTGAATAAAGTTGAATAATGTTGGCCATAAAACCAGTTCTATACTTGACAGACAGCCCCACAGGTTCAAAAATAATGGTTAAATCAGCAATCCTTAAGAAACACCACAATATTGTCAAATGAGCAAAATAGATCCGAAAACCACCGAGCATGATAGATTAACGATGCATTTCCCATTTTCCACCGAACACCAATGGTTAAATCAACAACTCTTGACTAGAAATTTGTAAATCCCATTTTCGAGATCCACATCAAGGAATTAAAATGCAGACAACACACAATGCGCAAAAAAAATGGTGGCTGCCAACAAATTCCCAAACTTCAATTACAATCCACTTTGATTAACGATGCCTACCTGATAGTAGTATGGACATCCGTAGAACCGCCGACCTGGGTTGCCGTCTGTCCATGATGTCCATCTCGAAGCCACCATTCTGTGATAACAGTACCTCCTCGGAGGTTCATAATCATCCTCACGACTGGGTTGTCGCAGAAGCACCACCCTCCTCCTCCATCTTGCCGTCGATGATGAAGAAGATGACGCCATTCAAGCAGATCGCCATCGCCTTTTCTCCCAGATCGCGTTTTCCTTCTCGCCTCCTACGGGTTTCACCGTTCTTTCTTCTCTCTGATCTCTCTCCTTTCCTCCTCGAACAGAACGCGTTTTGGTTTTCTCCAGATTGATGATTCCTCCAGCAACTCGTTTTCCTCTTCAGTTTTCGTTCTCTGTCCTCGCTTTCAATTTTTTGTTTTCTCCAGCAAGCTAGAGGCACGACAAAGGGACGATCAATTGCTCCTGACAACACTTGCCATGTCATCATACCAGATCAGCGTCCTAACGTCCGTTTCCTCACTAAACAGACGGCTTTGTGTTTTTTGGTCCCTTGTAATTGTTTTTTGGCACTTAAGATCCCAAAATTAAATATTTGTGCTGGCTGCTCTTTTAGCAATTGTTCTTTGGCAAAATTGCACCTTCTCCCTTTTCACTTTTTACAATTATTCTGTTGGTTCAGTGTATTGCCGTATGGTTTGGCTTGTCCTACGATCCCTACCACATGGCTTTTATAGAAAAATGAATCAGAATATGGTCCACATATAGAGCATGTCACTCCTTGTCTTTGGGTTTAACTGGTGAAGGGGTCGGACTTCTTCACCTAAAGAGAGGGGGTTCAATTCTGAAGTTAGTCAAGATGCTGGGGAAGGTATCCAAGAAATCTAGGAAGCAATGGAAACGCTGGTGGAGGTGGAGACATATGTACTGTCTGACCAATATGCTTGTGGACTGGGCTTCAAGCGTCCTCCTGCCTTTGGACTGTGGGTAACTCTAACCCCTCTCCTAAAATTATATATATAAAAAAACAAAAACAAAAAAAATAGAGCGTGAGGGTGGGGTTGCCGTGTTGGTGTTGCAAAGCTGCTCCATCATTGTACGTCTTGGATAGCTTTTGCAATAGTTACTCCCACAGCTTCTCTCTCGTAATTTCCAATCCTTTTCCTCCAATTTACCTAAAATTATACCGTTTTGGACGTTCAAAAAAGGAAGTTGGTCTTATTTTTTTTTAAAAAAAGATCTGCAATAAATATTCTGAAATATTTTTCAAATGACACCTAATATCCTAAAATAATTTTTGATACATGGATTGTCCTCAAGTATTTTTTTTTAAAATTGCAACCAGTGCCTAGCAAGTCACACCTTAAAATATTTTTTTAAAAAAAAATCCACTATCATCAATTAATAGGAAAATTACACACAGATCCAAAGAAACAAAGATATTTACATTTAGGTCCCTTGAATTCATAAAATTACATAGAAATCTCTAGGAACTTCTGTGTAATTATTTGTGGAAGCAAAATTATTTTTTTGCCCAAAGGAGAAATAGCCTCTGGACCTCAAAATTAAAAAATCCAGGTTTTTAAAAGTTTTTGTTAAAATAGAAATTTACTATTGTAAATATATAATTTCTTGTTGCAAATGGCCTCTGGACCTCATAATTGAAAAAATCCAGGTTTTCAAAAGTTGTTATTAAAATAGGAATTTGCTGTTGTAAATATAGAATTTCTTGTTGCAAATAGCCTCTGGACCTCAGAATTGAAAAAATCCAGACTTTCAAAAGTTGTTGTTAAAATAGGAATTTACTGTTGTAAATATAGAATTTCTTGTTGCAAATGGCCTCTGGACCTCAGAATTGAAAAAATCCAGGCTTTCAAAAATTGTTGTTAAAATAGGAATTTGTTGTTGTAAATATAGGATTTCTTGTTGCAAATGACTTCTGGACCTCAGAATTGAAAAAATCCAGGTTTTCAAAAGTTATTGTTAAAATAGGAATTGGCTGTTGTAAATATAAAATTTCTTGTTGCAAATGGCCTCTGGACCTCAGAATTGAAAAAATCCAGACTTTCAAAACTTGTTGTTAAAATAGCAATTTGCTGTTGTAAATATAGAATTTCTTGTTGCAAACCTGGATTTTTTTCAATTCTGAGGTCCAGAGGCGTTTTCTCCTTTGGGCAAAAAGATAATTTTGCTTCCATAAATAATTACCCAGAAGTCCCTAGGGACTTCTGTGTAATTTCATGAATTCAAGAGACCTAAATGTAAATATATCTGTTCTTTGGGACCTGTGTGTAGTTTTCCCTAAATTAATTCACTCACTCAGTAACCTAAATAATTTTTTAATAACATCCAATATCCTAAATTTACTTTTTTTTTTTAATCTAATCCCCTGAAATATTTCTTTTGATGTGCACTCTACATCTTAAGTTTAAAGTCGTGGTTGCAATTAAAAAAATATTCTAAGGAACGGAATGGACAAAAAACTATTTTAGAATATTGAGTGCAACTAAAATTTCATGTGCTTAATGTTAGTTTTGAAAAACAAATAGGCCAAGCCTCCCTTTTTTGCACCCAATATGGTGCCGTTTTGGGTCAAGGAGAGGGCAGTGATGAGAAAATATGCCAAAGGAGCTGGATTCAATTTACCATAGATTAAAATAGAGAAAAAAGACAATAAAATGCTATCTGAATTTTAAAATCATAAATCAGATATTTCTTATTAAAATGAGTAGTCAATTATTACATAAGTGTAGTTAACACATATAATCTTATAGATAACAAGATTTATTTGGAATCTTTAAGTTCAAGTGATACTTCTTGTCTTATTTCCTAAAGTAAAAATGGCTGAAAAATAATTCTGATTTGTAAATTTTATTATTCAAAATTTTTTAAAGAACTTGGTGCACATATTTTTAGTGGGTGTAACGTCCCCCCCCCCCCCCCCCAAAAAAAAAAAAAATCGTGCATACCTCATCTTTAGTCAAGTGGAAAATAAAATGTATTTGTCCATAGTTGAAGATACTTTCTACATAAGTTAGAAAAAGTAACCCTACTGAAAATAAGTTGTACATGATCATAGAAAAATGAATCAAGACAAGACTCAAAAATGTTCTACGAATTTTAATGGCTGACATTTTTTCGGACGCAATAGAGATATCAAAAAACAACATTTATTCCATACAGAGGGCTTTTTACAATATTTTTAGAGAGCATAAATATAATTGAAGTTGTAAATAAGCTTATCTATGTCTGTCTGATTTAGTTTGTTCACTCAAAACAGACATAAAAACAATCTACACAATTATAAAATTTTCAGTCTTTTTTTTTTTCCCACTTGTTTGTTGTCAAAATGATAATGTAGATTAGCAAAGTAAAAGCTCTTTCTCCCATATATTATGAGAGAGTAGTTATTAATTAGATCTTGCAATTGACCTCAAAATCCAAACATGAACCATGCTCCAACCTGCACTTCCAAGTTCCAAAGGCATATACACGTCGGAGCACATTTGCTTGCTTGGAACTCTTTGTTCATGTATTGTTCTTATCACTGTTTTGAAAACTTATTCCTCTTCTTCATAATATTTATCAACCACATCATCTCTTGGTATTGATTGTGCTCTATCTTTTCCACTCCCTCTTCTTTCATTTTCGTTTGCACCACCAAAGAAGTAGTAAACATAGTAATGATCACACTCAAAATGTTGTTTCAAATTCCCAATGAACAACCCTAACAAAAGGAAAAAGTGAAAACACCAAACTTTGTGTCCATAACATAAGCTCCACTTTCTCAATATAGTCCTTTTCTTACTGTTAAAAACTTTGGCAAAAGTTTGGAGTCAAGTTGGTGGTGAGCTTGCGCAAGACATTTGAAGAATGGATTTGATCCAAAATTTACACAACCATGTCTATACACCTAATCAATGTCACCCTATTTTCGGCTTGTTCCCTTGACTGTTAAATTGGTGATTAAGGCCGGAGTTTCACCGAAAAAGGGGTTTGTTGATATTAAAATAAATGAGATTAATTTAAATAATAATTTTATTAACCTGAGAAATTAGAATGACAATTCTGTATATGCCATGAAACCATCAGTACAATCGAGAGTCCCGTGACTATAAACACCACAGGAGAACTTTTCCGTCCTTCATACATGCATAACAGATTTCAAAGTAAATTCATATTCTTAATGGAACGCTTTTGATGGGTTTTATTTTTGGATTTGGTGCAAATTTATTGTTGAAGTTTTTGTTGAAAAGCAACATTATCTCAGAAGTTTTTATAGGTTCAATGTCATTTTGAATGCCTTAAAACATGTAAATATTAATTATCCTAAAAGTTTTTTTTTTTTTTGGGTTTAATATCGTCACGAAAGTTTTAAAATATAGAAATATTATATTGCTCCATCCTCATTAAAAACTAATGTTGACCGTAAAAAAAAATTGATATTTATTGTTAATATTTTTAATTAACGTGAATGAGCAACAGTGCTCTATTTTAATACTTTTATGGCAAGAACACAATATTATTTCTGAATATAAGTTTTTATTAAATTTACATCTTAAACCATTATTTTTTTTAACTCCTTATTTTCTTATATCATGCATGCCTCCCTTTGAATTTTGCTTTTAGAGAATAGCTTTTAGAAATTTACAAGGTCAAATGACTTTTTCATAATAGCTTTTTGTAGAATAGATTATTGAAAAAAGTAATTTTGATAAAATAATAGTGTTTGGATATTGTCATCAAAATAGTTTTTTCAAAGTTAATTTTACTAAAAAGGACATTAGTTTTTGGTATAATTGCATATAAAGGATAAGATTATATTTTAAATATTTTATCATTAAATTTCATAATAAATACAAAAAATTACATAAATTTTTGTACAAAATTAATATACTTAAGAGTACTGACTAGTACTGAAAAATACTTATAATTTATTTTATGACATGAAAAAAATATTTCAGGGTAATAATTGTTCTTGAAAAAATATTTTAAAGTACTGAAGGGTATTAAAACGATATTTAAGGATACTGACTGGTATTAAAAAATATTTCTTATGGTCTTAAAAATTTATTTTAGGATATTGAAAAAACATTTTAGGAGATGACTGATCTTGAAAAAATATTTCAAGGTACTGAATGGTACTAAAGAATACTGATTCGTACTAAAAAAATACTTCTGATAGTCTTGAAAATTTATTTGAGGATATTGAAAAAAAATTCTAGGGCAATGACTGATCCGGAAAAAATATTTCAGAATAGTGACAAGTACTAAAAAAATACTTCTCATGGTCTCAAAAATTTATTTTAGGATGTTGAAAAATATTTTAGGGTACTGAGAAGTACTAAAAATATATTTAAGGATACTGACTGGTATTAAAAAATACTTTTCATTATTTTATAAATTTATTTTAGTAGATTGAAAAAATATTTCAGGGTAAGGATTGAGAAGTACTAAAAATATATTCAAGGATACTGACTGGTATTAAAAAAAAAATACTTCTCATGGTTTTATAAATTTATTTTAGGAGATTGAAAAAATACTTCAGGGTAAGAACTGAGCTTGAAAAAATATCTCAGAGTATTGACGAGTACTAAAAATATACTTAAGATACTAACTGCTACTAAAAAAATATTGATAATGGTGAGGGGAGAGAAAAATCTGAAAAAATATTTTTTAAAAAACCTAGCTGATTGGTAAACTTTTGCTAAAATATAGGTTTTGTTTCTAAAATATAAGTTTTGAAATTATCCAAATAGACAAGCTTTGTGTGGTCAAAGAAGTCAAGTCAAGTCATCCGCGTTTATGATTTATGTGGATTGCCGTGTGGCTTCGCTGTATTTATGCCTTTGGGAAAAGTACACAATTGGGGCACTTATTAGAGTATCCTGAATATTTTGGATATTTTCACTTTTCAATCACTCCCATGAAATCACACAATAACTAAAAGCCAAGTCCCTTTAACTCACTTTCTCGAAGCTAGGCTCTCATTTAGATTTCGTCTATGATGACCCAAAGATTAAAATATAGGATCTATCCTAATTTTATAAAAATTAAATAATAAAGGATTAAGGTACAGATTGGTCAATTAAGTATTACGCTAGGAGCAGTGGTGGAAGGCCCCAGCTGGCCCCGACTGATCTTATAAAATTTGTTAAGAAATATATGTATTTATTATATGATATTTTATTTGGTCACAAATTTGGCCCCAGCTAATATTTAATCTTTTCTATAAGGATAATGTTTGTTTCATTATTCGTTGGACTGAGAGGAAAGTAAAATTTTTGTTTGAGATACCGAAAAGGTTGGTATCATATTATATATTGTTTGAATTTATAATTATCGGTTATTATTTATTTGTATTTTTAAGGTTATTTGATACTATTTAGTAAATACTTCCTTTGGTCCTTATTTAAGGAACCAACTAACAATTCTCACAGGTCAATAAAAACAGTTAAAGTCATTAAGTTTGTCCTAAAATTTAAATAATTTTCAATATTATCCCTATTAATTACACTAAACTCTAATATCATATTAATTATATTACTCTTTTTTTTGCAAAAAAAAAAAGTGTTAATTAATTTTTATTAATTATTGCTGTCACTCACTACTTCTTAAATTATGGGTATACATGAAAAAAAAATATTTAATGCTATTTGGAAACAAGCAGGTGTCTTATAAAAGAGACTAAATACACTTGTCTGTTGGAGTCTTATAATAAGAACTAAAGGGAGTAGTTCAATATTTATTTTTTGGCCCGGGCTAAATTTTTTTCTGGGTTCCGCCACTAGCTAGGAGCACCCGGCACCCAAAAAAAAAAAAAAGTTTTGAAGGGAGCAAAAATACTCATGAACAATTGAAAATAGGCAAAAATACCAATGAAGTATTTAAAAATAATGTACATAACACAATTCTGTTAACTTTAATTTTTGACTTATTTGCCTCATTTTTAAATTGTTCATTGGTATTTTTGTTCATTTTCAATTGTCCATTAGTAATTTTGCTCCCTTCGAAACATTTTCGTTTCAGGTGTTCCTAGCGTAATACTTTTTTGGCCAATCTGCATCTTAACCCAAATAGTAAACACATACCCCTGGCCCTTTCCATAGTATGCTCCCTCATATGGTATTTCTTGATTAACGTTTTCATACAACAACAACAACAAATTTTTTTTCCCCTCTCGGTAGGTAGGATTGGCTACATAGATCTCACAATGCTATTATGTTCTATCGAAAATCAGATCTTTAGAAAGATTATTAACCAAAAGATCATGTTCTATAACCTCCTTAAGTATTTGATTCAGTCTTCCTCAATCTCTTTTTATAGGGTTCCATACTACTTGATTAACCCTCCTCAATGGCCTTCTTTGAATATGTTTAAACCACCCCAAACAATTTTTTATCATTTTCTATTTAATAGACGCTACTCCAATTCGTTCGTGTATGTGATCATAACAAATCTTATATTCTCTTATATTGACTTAATACAAGAGTTCATAACTCTAGCGTAACAAGTATACAAAACCACCTTATTACTGAACACCTTTGAACCAAATGGCTTTCCTATCCATTCAGAATGTTTGAAAACTCCGAAACAATTCTGGAGGAGAGAGTTTTCAGACACTGTTGGAGCCTTCATTTTGTCATGCCTCTCATAAATAATAACCAGGTCATCATTACTAATGAATGGATTAAATGATATTCTCTTCGGTACTAATTATAAGAGCTAGTTGATTTTTTTGGAGAGATTAAGGGAGCCAATTAAATTACTTTAGAGTATTTTTATTTTTACTTTTTTCTTTAAACTAATTAGTTTAACTAATAAACTAATATACTGTATAATCTAAGGATACACAACATATAAAATGGTTAAATAACTTATTTAGCTTCCTTAATATTTCCAAAGAAAGTCAACTAGCTCTTATAATTAAGATCGGAGGTAGTAATTCATTAGCAGGATTAAGAAGCCAACATATTAGAAGTATTCAAATTCTTCTGCGAAGTCCCAAAAAATAAAATTTCTGCCAGAACATGACCAACAAAGGAAAATCAATGAACTATGTGATGTGTGCTATGAAAATATGATGTTCAGAGTTCGCTGAAAAAAACTCACTTTGCCTACTTTTATATCAAGTTAAAGAATAAATACTCTTTCTTGTCCCTGACAAAAAACGTGATCCCCATTTTGGTCCGTTAAAAAAAAAAACCTTTTTAGTCCATAAAAAGACGAATAATGGTTAAGTGGTTGACATTTTGATCCCTCACAAATTTTAAAAAGGTTTTTTTTAGTCAATAAAAAAGACGAATAAAGGTCGATTTTTTTGTAAGGGACCAAAATGGAGTTCGTGTTTTTTGTCAGGGACCAGGAAGAGTATTTACTCTAAGTTAAATAAGTATCATGAATGATCATATATATATAGACACACACATGTGTGTGTGTATACATTTTATACATACATACATGTACACAGAGAGACACATACACATGTGTGTGTATAAAAGTCAAATAAATTAATTTGGTATTAAAATAATAAATAAAAATATTTTACGATAATTTATTTGACTTCCTTAATCTTTTAAAAAAATGTTAACTAAATCTTATATTAAGGACTCAAAATAGTCTCTCTCTCTTTTTTTTTGTGCAACTTATTAATTTATTTTATAAAAGCATTACTGTGCTTAATGTATAAGTTATTTGAAGAGTTAATTTTAGTGCTAAATATAAGACCTATGTATATTGGCCAATATTTTCTTAATTTTTCTTTACTGATACTTTCTCAACAATAATCAAGAAGAAAAGAGAATGAAAGAAATAAAGAAGATGATTAAGATGTTTTAAAAAAATACATATTAAATCACCTAACTTAACTAACTTCATTAATATAAACAAATTAAATAATGATCCTCGATTAAGTGAGGGAGTATTTTTCTTTAAGAAATTATTATTTTTTTCATTCTTTTAAATCCGTGTTTTAATAAGGAAAAAACCAAATAAAAAACGATAAGGATTAGAAAGAAGATAATATTTAAAAGTTGTAATAAAGATTAAATATCTTCTTCTAATCTGTAATTAAAAAAAAAAAATCTCCCGAGAGTCTTAACATTTAAGAAAATGTCTCATATTTTAATGAGTAGATTGGCACAAGATAAAAATGCCAGAGATATTATAATCTCATTAGCCAACAACTACTTTTTTTTACACTTTCAATTGGTATCGGCTTTAGTGTGGGTGGCTTTTTTTTCTAATATAAGTGTCTCTTTTATGACTTAAACTCAAGATCTAAAGGGATCCATAGAGGTTTTACACTGCTAAACCAACTTTATATTTCATTTATCAGACTTTAACACTTGTGTACTATTTTTTTTATAATATATTTCAGGACTAAAGGTTATTTTTGTCAAAAGTACTACATTTGATCATAAATACTTTTATAAGATATAGATGACTTTTTTAGAAAAATTAATGAAACTAAATTAATTATTTTAAGAGTATTTATATTCATCGTTTTTCTTTCAAACTAATTTGCGTCACTTATAAATTAATATATAATTCAATCATATACAACATATATTATGATTAAATAATTTATTTGTCTTCTTTATTTTCTTTTAAAAAAGCTTGTATTAATGATCAAAAGAGTTCGAATATTCAAATATTAACCTTCGCATATCTTTTCCTCGTACACCTTTTGCTATCAATTTTGTAATTTGCTGGATGCCTGCGCTTGTTGTAACTTGATTCACTGCTTTTGATTTAAGGCTCTATTTGTTTTGAAGGGAGGGGAGGGAAGTGAGGGAATTTGGCCCCCTCCCTTTTTTATTTTTTTTTGGCAAATCATGTTATATAGGAAAAATTTTCCCCTCCCTCCCCTCAATTTTCTGGAGAGGGCCCCCGGGGGGGGGGGGGGGGGAACAAAAATTGTTCGTTCATTGGACTAAAATGCCTCTGGTTTTATTTTTAAGATAGGGTGATGTAGTCATGTTACTAATGTTTTAATTCTTCTCCGGATATCAAGAAAAAAAAAACTTGGGCAATTATACTCATTTATGGGGAAGATAAATTATCACTATCATGCCTATAGAATTATAAAATCGATACTACCTCCGGTCCTAATTATAAGACATAGTTGACTTTGTTTGGAGAGATTAAAGAAGTTAAATAAGTTATCTAATCATTTTATATATTGTGTATCTTTAGATTATATATTACTTTATTAGTCAAACTAATTACTTTGAAGAAAAAATTAAAAATAAAAATACTCTAAAGTAATTTAATTAGCTTCCTTAATTTCTCCAAAAAAATCAATTATGTCTTATAATTAGGACTGGAGGGAGTATGAAGTTTTATGAGACTTATACAATATTGATTTGAATTATGAAAAGACAAGTTTACCCTGACTCATCATCAAAGGTAAATTGATTTGTTAATTGTGACACCATGACTTGTCGTGCCCTGACTTTTCCTTGGTAGCACATTGAGTTCTCAATTAAGATGTTCTAATTCATTATTAAGGCATCGTGACTATTATTGCCCTGACTTGTCAAAAGTTGTACGTTAACAAGTAGAGCTGGGAATTAAGGTCGGCCTGACCCTCCAGGGCTTGGGCACTACAGGGCTTGAGATAAGGAAAACATTTATTTTTCAAAGCCCGGCCCGATAGTACCAGGGCCAAATTTTAATTATTTTTTTTCCAGGTTTTTTCCAAAGAAATATAATTAGTAAATTGCAACCATTAAAGTTCTAATCTATCAAATAAATATTATCAATATTAATATCTAAACAATACAAATAATCCAACAAATAAACACATTCATTAATTCGTAATAAAAAAACAAACCATTGTCCACAATTGACTCACATAAAACTTGAGAAGTATTAAACTAAACAACATTAGATAACTCACATAAAATATAAAAGGATACCGCTATCATTGTCAATTGTCACCTTCTTCATCACTCTCATCAGTTTTATAGATATTTGATTGTGCTTCATTTTGAGCAGAAGGCTGTGTTTCAGGAGTAAAAATGTCATGAATTTCTTCTCCTGCATCATGAACACATCCATAATCATTATCTGCAACAAATAATATACCAAATCATAAAATCAGAGTATAGTTATTATGTATTTATATACGTGCCTCCTAGCCTCTTCCTCTTGGCACTCTTTGACTAATTTTTTTTCTTAAAAAACTGAAAATGCTAGAGTAACAGGGCCTGCAGGGCCGAACCGAGGCCCTACAGGGCCGGCCCTGCAGGGCCAAATTCAAATTTCAGGCATATTTTTCAAGCCCGAGCCCTACAGGGCCAGGGCTTAAAAGGGCCGGCCCGACGGGCCCGACCCGATTTCCCGACTCTATTAACAAGTGGATCTGTAAAAGGTAATAAAATGAAATAGCAGTTTCCAATGTAAGAATGTGAATATTGTCTTTTTGGTAACCTGGCTGATGCTGCTCTTTCTTCACGGAAATCGAATGTATAGACATGACCTGTTGGAGCAACAACCCTTGCAAGTAAAGTGGTCAAAGACCAACTTCTAGTTCCAAATTCCATAACCAAGAACCCATGAACAATCTCTGAGTACATTGTTACAAAGCTAATATCAGCAATACTCTTGTGGCTTAATACAAGAGTCCATAACTCTGGCGTAGGAGCCAACAAGTTTACAAAACCACCCTTATTACTGAACACCTTTAAACCAAATGGATTCTCTATCCATTCAGCATGAAAGAATAATTGGTTCCAAAAGAAAAGAGAAAGAAGCAAATAATCAAGAAGATCGTATTGAGAAAGCAGGTGCTCCAGAAGAGGCCAAATATAACTAATTGCAGAAACTTCAAAAGAGATTAAGGTATCTGAAAGTAATAAAGAGACCTCTATGAATTGTCATAGGAAAAATGGAACCGAAAAGATTAAGTTGTTGACAACAGTCTTGATAATAATTTCAGGTGATCAATTGAGGATCTTATGCATAAATCTATCTTACAAGTAGACAAAATGGTGATTGGGAAAAAAAGGAAAAGTAAAAGGAAAAAGACACAGTGAAAATGGGATTACATTATTTTGATATGTGAAAATTATGGCCCTGTAGTCCCAGATGAAATATGAAATGTATGAATATTTAAGTGAAAATAAAGATTTTAACAAATGCTAAAGAAGACTATGATAAGGCATACTATTTTATGGTGGATACAATAATTTGTATTTTGTGGCATCATATGAAAATAAAAGTATGCGTTTGTTAGATGTTGTTATATATAGCATATTCATATGACTTATTAAATAGTGAAATTTATATGAGAATCATTGAAAGATCTAAAATGCTATGAGCATATACAATAAAATCATTCTCTATATAAAATGTTGTGCGAGTTTGAAAATAATTCAAGCATATATAATTGATTGAAAAATGAGTAATTTCACATTTTACTTTACTTGTAGATCGAGTTATCAAATACATCAATGATTGCAAAATCCCAATTTTTTCCATGGTGAATTTTCTTGTAAAGACATTGAATTTAATGGTGCAGAAGTACCTTATATTTCATGAGAATATTTATGTATTATGCTAATATTGGATTTATTATGATTTTATGATAAAAATAGTTTTTGCAAGTACACAGTGGATTTGATGTGATAGTTCTATAAACATATTATATGATATTATCTTGTTCAGAACAAATTGAATATGTGGATGTAAAATATTTTTTTTTTTGGGGTGATTTTTAGAATAATTTCGCTTTATTGTTTCTACAATGAATAAGATAAAGGCATAATATGCTGATATTTTAACATATCCAAAAGATATATTAGATGACTACATTTCAACAAAAGTTTTGGAGACAATGCATCATTCATAGCTTGGCGCAGCTAAAAGAAAAATATGCTCAAAAAGATATTGGAAGTGATATTGTCAGCAAGGGGAGTAAATACTGTATTATCATTAGGGCTGGAGAGTAGAGACCATGCGGGGAGTAATTATGATATATCATTATTGGAAGGAGAGACCATCTTGTAATCTTTTTCTTAACCAAGGTTTTATCTTAGTGAGTTTTCCTGATAAGATTTTTAATGAGGCAACTTTAAACAATGTGTGTGGATGTTCATAACTCCATGCATAGGATTTCATCTTTTGGTAACTGACATTACATCCTATAACTCCCAAATTTAGTGGCCTTTAGTACATTTTTCCTATAACCTTCAATTTCACCATTATGTTTCTTAATTTTATTCTTTATATGCTTGTAACTCTTATGTAGTCTTCAATGTGTTGAGGCCTATAAATAGAAGTCACGCATAAAGCTTTGACACACCAAGAAAACAAAGTGAATGAAATAGGTCATTATCTTTTCTCTAATTCTATTGTCTTATTGTTTCTTCTCTTCTTCTACTACTCTAATCCCCTTATTTTCTCTAACTTTACAACAAATTACTTTTTTACGCATGACAATTATGGTGAATGAAAGACCAAGCACTTTGTGCTTTTAATAAAATAAATAAATAAAGCAGTCTCTTACTTCATTAAAAAATTTAAATAAAACAAATGAAGACTTTTGTCAGATTCAGTCCACTCATATGTTTCAAGGTTTTTGGACTATGTCTTTTTCCAGAAGTTAAAGCATAAAGTCATAAAGAATTGAAGTGTTATATCCTGATTAAGCATTAAATTCACATGAAATTAAAGAAATAGGGAAAAATCCATATGGGGGTTCTTTTTGGAGGAAAAAAATCCCAAAAAAGGCTCCAAGATTCTGAAAATCCCAGAAAGGACCCAAGGGCCCTTTCTGGGATTTGCGTTCACAATTAAATCAGCCACATTTACAACAAAATTAATACGCATTTACAATTAAATCAGTCGCATTTACAACAATATTTTAACAACTAAATCAGCCGCATTTACAACAATATCAGCCCCGGTTAACAATTATATCAGCCACATTTACAACTCATGCAGATTCTAAAAATCCCAGAAAGGACCCAAAGGCCCTTTTTGGGATTTTCATAATCTTGGGGCCCTTTTTGGGATTTTCATAATCTTGGAGCCCTTTTTGGGATTTTCATAATCTTGGGGCCCTTTTTGAGATTTTTTCTCCAAAAAGAGCCCTTAAATGCATTTTCTCAAGAAATAGCTAGACAGAATAATGAAATTCTATTAGGCATAGGATGGAGTTTTTTATATTAATTACCAAACATGTCCTTACAGTCAATGGGTCGAGTCGTCACTGGCTTCAGAGGTCATTGTTACTTGGGAAAATTACACATAGGTCCCAAGGAACAGAGATATTTACATTTAAGTCCATTCAAATGACAAAATTACACAGAAGTCCATTAGGACTTCTATGTAATTATTTCAGAATGTAAAATTACTTTGCTGCCCATAGTGCATATTTCACACAGAAGAGATTAACAACAGAAAAAGCATAAATTAACAACAGAAAATGCATGTATTAATAACAACTTTATTTATTAACAAAATTCAAGGTTTTCAAAAGTTCTTGTTAATACCTGTATTTTTTGTTGTTAATTTATGCTTTTTCTGTTGTTAATCACTTCTGGAATTGAGAAAAGACAAATTCAGGGTTTTCAAAAGTTGTTGTTAATACAAGCATTTTCTGTTGTTAATTTATATTTTTTCTGTTGTTAATCACTTCTGTCTGAAATATGCACTATGGGTAGCAAAGTAATTTTACGTTCTGAAATAATTACATAGAAGTCCCTAGGGACTTGTGTGTAATTTTATCATTTGAAGAGACTTAAATGTAAATATCTCTGTTCTTTGGGACTTGTGTGTAATTTTCCCTTATTACTTTGTTGTTGTTGTTATTATTATTATTATTATTTTGATATAACTTTGTTGTTATTATTTGTATTGTTGTGTTGTTTCATTTCATTTGTCCTGCACGACCACATGGCTTTGGAGGGAAAAACATAAATAGAGCCTCATTGATGCTCTACTCTTTAATAATATAAGATTCAATTAGTTCAATTTTTTTTTTAGCAAAAAAAAATTAGTTCAATTTTTTATAATTAAAATTGATACAGCCTGGGAAATATTATAATTAAACATCTGATTTTCTGATGTGTAGGGTGCCTTTCGGCGCAAATTGATGAGGGCCTGGTCTATTTGAAACGAAATTATGAATCAAACAAGGGCCCTATTTGGAAATAAAAAAATATATGCCTTTTTATATCTCATTTATAAAAGCATGATATAATATTTATAATGTAGCTACACAATTTTTTAAATTTTGTTACGCCAGATAGATATACGCGCCAATTATAAAACTACCGAGTGCAATTCATTTTTTGAATGTGATTTTTTTTTTTATTATTGTATGTTAAATTAAATTGTTTCATTCATAACATTCACACACAAGATGTGTGTAATTATAAACAACTATTAAAATCAAATTAGGGAAAAGTGAAAATTAATATACAAACAATGAATAAAGTAGTAAAAAAAATTTTTCCATATATATATATATATAATTGCATATGATACACCACGGCATCTTACATGAAGAGAGAGAGCCTCTGATCATGCTCTAGAAAATGAATAGTTGCAGTGTTGGCTACTCTGATTCTGATATGAATAATAATATCATGATATCCCTACAATTACCCATTAATACAACTAACTATATGATCAACCCCTTAATAAAATCAATGTGCCCGCCATCTGTTCTATCTAACCCCGCTTCCTTTTAATCCATGCTTTAAAATTATTTATCTGTCCCCAAAAGTCCCCACACGAAACCTTTACACTATGTTTGGTTTCATGGGAGAAAGGGGAGAGGTTCTCTCATCTTTACTAAATAGCCCATAAAAAATTTTCAATATTTTTAAAATATACTCTCAACAAAAAGAAATATTTTTCTCATTAATGACAATTTAGTCAATATCTTTTCTAGGGTCTGTTTTCCTCTCATCCATTCCCCTCAAACCAAACACACCCAAAAGTGCCATAAATAGAATCAGGAGGAAAACTGAAAAGCATACAGCTGAAGTAAAGAAAATAAGACAGAAACTTCGATAAATGTTTTGACACTTACAACCAGATTTTAACGAATATAAAAACATGTAGACAAATAAATATCACAAAGAATCTGACAATGAAGATAATAATAATAACAACTACAATAATAATAAACAAAATAAATCATTACCTTGCCACGATTGAAAAAATCAGCCATGTCTTCATGCTGCCACAGCCGACAAGGGGTTTTAACATCAGAGATCAACAACGTCCATTTTCTGCTGTTTGCCATCAAGTTCATCAAACTAAACTTCAGAACTTCAAAAACATCCTTGGGTGGATCTTGTCTAGTTTTCCCAAGAATCTTCCCCACTCTTCTTTTTCTCTTCCACAAAGAGAACAACCTAAGACTACCAAGGCTAATGCATTGCCTTGACAATATTTATTCCTCTCCAAATGTCTCCACAACAAACGATAAAGGTGCCATAAATACTATCAGGTGTCCCACAGCTGAAGTAAATAGGATAAGGAAATGTGAAGCCACGTTGTTGGATCGTGTCATATTTATTGCTGGGACTCAGCCAAGGTAAAGGGGACGGTGGATTATTTTCAGGGAAAGAGAGTGTTACACCTAAGCGAGGTTTAATCTTTCTGCAACATTCATCAGAGAGTGGAGGTGATTTTAATTTCAGTTGCTTCAATAATGACCAGCGAGTGATGCTGTTGGGAACTCTTATGAATGTAACACCTTCCATCAACACATCATCCTCTTCGTCATCTTCCATTAATGACATCGTGATCAATTGATGTCCATTCATTTCTCCTCTATCTCCCCTCTCCTCCTTACTAAAAGAATAGTGATAATGTTGGTTGAAATCATGCCCAAACTCAATTGGACCCTCAAACCATTCAACTTCCCTCACAAATGGAAGTAAAGACCCCAAACTTTGTGCTTCCTTTCTCAAATCTTCTTTCTCTTCCAATGGCATTACCTCATGTTTCAATCTAACACCACATATCATGTTGCCACATACGAACAACTTCATTGTCACTTGGTCGAATGACAAATTGCGAAGATCCAAATACCCAAGCACAATCACAAACCCTGAACTTCTCCCTTTTATATTGCCCCCAACCTTTATCTGCATCGGCCCACAATCATATCTAATTAAATTGACAACCTTTCCAGGGAAAGTTAAAGAATGAATTTGAGCCAAATTTGCACAACCATTAAGATTCAACGCTTTAATCTTAGGGGCCTGAGAGAGATCCGGCAATGCAGTGAGATGTTTTGAATGTGATAAATCAATTTCCTGTAAATTTGGAAAATGCTGGAAAAGGAAATAGAGTTTAATACATTAGATAATGACACATAACTACAATTTAATCACTAATTTCTCTCGTGCCAATTAACAAAAATGTGAGCTTATTATGGAAGTAAGTCAATGCATTTAAAAGATGGATTGGGTTTCCTACAAAAAAAAAAAAAAAGTACGACTACCATTAACCCTCAATTTAAAGAGTGCATTATTTGATCAATGTTTCATATATATGAGATCTTTGAATCACTCCATTTAAAAAACTTACGACATATGAATAATTGCACGTACCTGATTTTCATTCCAAAGTTGTCGGATATTACTATCACGCATTTCAAGTGTAATTAGATTCTCCGCACAAAAATGTAATGGCACATATGGTAGTGGACATTCTTCCCAACTCAAAAACCTCAATTCTTCTGAAAGATAATCCAAAACTCCACGAACATTCAACATCGAAGGCTTTCTCGAATCAGACTTGTAAATTTTAAGAAATATTATGTTACATATCTTCTGAAAAGTACTAGCCTTCAATGTAATACTTTTTATCTTGCTCACGTCCAAAGACATGCATCGAATTGCCTCAATTGCCTAGTAATAGCATAGACAATTTTCAATCTTTATTGAATGAAAAAAGCATAACTAAAGACTAACGACAAGCCAAATTATAATAATACATCGGAAAATGTATATCCCTACAAATCTCATGTGCTATATATGTGGAAGACAGTGATCAAATTGCCTCGATTGCCTGGTAATAGCAAACATAGTTTTCAATCTTTATTTAAAGAAAAAAGCATAACTAAAGACTAACGACATGGCAAATTATAATAATACATCGAAAAACGAGTTCCTTACAAATTTCATGCACTATATAAGCAGAAGACAGTGATCGAATTCCCTCAATTACCTAGAACTATTAAATATATTTCTTTTTGAAAAATAAAAATGATTATACTTTGATGCACTTTATTCAAATAATTCATTTTATCTTATAATAAATAAATTCGTCAAAGAAAATACACACACTGGCTCGAGGGCTACGAATATGCTTACATGCACTCATTTATATTTCGTTTATAATTGAGTATTTAAAACCCCTGGCATAAATTAAAACTTAAAAAAATATATATATTCAAATTTCAGAATTTGTACATTTTGTAGTATAAACATTTTTAGCAGTAAAACACGTGTGGGTATACATGTGTCAATTCACACTGTAATTTATCCTACATGAGTTATTAATGAATATTAAAAAGTAAACCTTTGTGGATAATTTATAACTTATTGACGATTGTTCGTGTTCCAAATTTAAAATATAGCTTAGAATCTATCTTAAAGCTTAAGAAGATATGAATATTACAAAGATTAAGAAGATTAATAAATCATACCTAACAAAAAGGCTTTGTCAGAACCAATTTTAGTCAGCTATCAAATGACCCTAAAAGTTATCAAAAAGGAGAACCAATTTTCGTCTGAGGAAGAAGTCTAGTTAGGCAAATACTGAGACTTACCGAACATTTGAATGAATAAACAAATGGCTTTCAAGAAAATACATGACAATGAAATAAAATAGTAAGAGAATAAAGAATTTAATAAAAACTAAAATAAATTACCTCCAACTATTAATATAAGACCTAGTTTTTAGGGGAAATTCCACTATAAACTAGGTCTTATATTAACGACTAAAAGTAGTCTTACCTTGTCATTGTTGAATACATGATAAATATCCTTGTGCCTCTGTAGTCGAATGGGTTTTTCAGGGTTAGACATGAATTGTTGCCTTGAAATTTCAAGCCCCATTTCCACTAAAAGAGCATGCATCTCAATATCACCTTCTTCACTCACTAAAATGAGAGATCTCTCTTCAAGTACACTTAGCTCAATATATGCAGAAGAATCATATAAGCATCTTGTACAATCTTCCAAAGAAATCCCCCATGCTTCGTTCAAGAAAAATGCTAGATCAAGGAATACATTCTTCTGTGTGTCATCAAGTCTATCAAAACTCAATTTTAACACATTAAAAATGTCCTTGTGAAGAGTTTGATTTAGTTTTTCTACAGCACTTTCCCACTCTTTTTTTCCTCTACCATGAAGAAAGCAACCCAGTACTGTTAGGGCTAATGGATTTCCATCACAATAGTCCACTACCCACTTTGATAACTCCAAATAGCTTTTTAATGGCTCATCTTGCTTAAAAGCTTTCAAGCTAAAGAGATGAAAGGCATGATGGTGATCCAATTGTGGAACATGATATGTTATTAATACAGAAGTATTCTTAAGCACTTGCTCGTCTCTTGATGTGATAATAATTCTACTTCCTTCCCCAAACCAACCACATGCTTTGATTAAATCTTCAATTGCTATAGCATCGTCCACATCATCAAGCACCAAAAGAATTTTTTTGCGTTGAAGCCTTTCCTTCACAAAAGTGGATCCTAAATTGTAAGTGTTTATATCCTCATCTTTGAATAATTCTTTAAGGCATTTTTCCTGTAATTCATCCAATCTTTTGTTTTCTACTTGTTGTCTTACACCTTTAGCAAAGTAAAAAGATTCAAATTGTGCCGTCAACCTATCAAATACAGCTTTGGCAAGAGTGGTCTTGCCTATACCACCCATGCCCCATATTCCCACAATGCGAGCTCCACTTAGTAACCCTTCAACTTTTTGAATATGATAATCAATCCCAACTAATCCTTCCAAATGAAACGATGACTTGTTATGCAATTTGCTCAAAATATCTTTGACAATCATTTTGATTAGTTTGGGTTCAGGCCTAACACAAAAGTAAATTTAAAAAAAATGACTGTGTAATCCCAAAGAAAGAAATCAATAAGTGAAAAATGAGTAGAAGCTACCTAATATTCTTTGAATCCCATCCAGATAGATTTGTTGACCGCATCAAAGCATTTTTCCACTCTTGCACTCTTTCTTGGTCGTGCTTAAATCTCTGCTTAAGCTTAGCAAATCCATCTCCAAAACTCCCATTTTGTTTGCGAACACTGGATGGATCTACGTTGTAGAAAATAGGGATGACAATTCTTCCGTATTGATCCTTACATTTCATAATATGAACGAGCTCATCCATACACCACGTGGAAGAAGCATAATCTTTGGAGAAAATAATCAAAGATATATCTGATTCTTCAATTGTTTTGAGCAAAATTGGTGAGATATTATCTCCTTTGTGGAGCTTGTGATCCATAAATGTATGAATGTTTGCATTGCAAAGTGCTTCATAGAGATAACTTGAGAAAGTGTTACGAGTGTCTTCACCTCTAAAACTAAGAAAGATGTTATACTTGGTTGCAGGAGAAGCAACAATGATATTAGAAGGAGAAGAAACCGTGGGAATCGATTCAACATCTTTAGAACTACACATGGAAATAAATCATGAATAAATATTGGGCTACAAGCACATCATAAAATGAACATTTATAGAAGACGTTACCTATCATCAAGTGGAGAGATTAATGTGATAGCTTTAGAAATTGCTATAGCCAACAAAATCAGCACAGCTTCTATGAGCGTTAAAGCAATGGTTGCATCCATGTTTGGCTTTACCTTCTCACAGGAGGTGATATAGTTAGCTCTTGATTAGCGTGATAACAAGATAAAGCAAAAATATTTAGCAAGTGGGACCAAGTTACCGAACAATCAACAGCAACTTTAAGGACAGTAACAATTGATGCTAAAATTAATTACATGTCTATATGGAAGGAATAATGCGAAAGAAAGGCTTCATTATGTGGTCACCTAGTCAAGTCCACCCAACAACTTTACTGGTTTATTTGATGATTTTTACTTCTTTTGAAAGAAGCTATATGAATAGAAGGACATGTGTGTTGAAGGTGTGTTGGGCTGTGTTAATAGATGCTGTGCATTATTTAATATCTTTAATTTTTCCAAAATAAGTTAGACTATATGTGTGTGTGTGAGAGAGAGAGAAAAACCACACCATAAAAATTCCACAAAAATACATGTAAATCTGGGGATCGGTGGGATCAACAAAGTGGGCTATGAAAAAAGAGAATACGCCCTATTGGCTTATATCGATGCCTTGTTTTCGCATAACAACGAAATGGGGAGTGATTAAGGTGAAAGAAAGAACTCAAGCAATTTTCTTTTTGAATCAGTCCTTTACTTCATTAATAAAATTGAATAAAATAAATGAAGAGTTGAGTCAATAGATCAGGTCCACCCACATCTTTGAAGGTTTTGGGACTTTGCTTTTCAGGTCTAAAAGTATAAAAAAGTCTCAAATGTTTCAGTTTTATTAGATCTACGACAGTAAGATAGCTAAGGAAGAGATTGTATCAACACTAGGAAGAAGAAAACATACAACAAAGGGACCATGGATCCATGGGATAAAGCAAGTAAAAGAGAAGATTTGAAATAGCCTGGTAGAGAGAGAATTAAAATAGCTCTCACAACAAGCAAAGGTCTCAAACCAAACAACTCTTATCCTTCAAAAGAATAAAATGCCAAAGAGGATGAAGGGACCTCCCTATTTTTTTATCAGAGGAATTCCTTCTAATTTCCAAAGTACACATATGGATGCATACAAAACCATTCGAGAGTTTTCTTTCTTTTTTTCTCCGGATTTTTATATGGAGCGGTTTCTTAAATTAAATAAAATGACGTGTATGGTTTGTCATGACCTTGGAAATGTTAATATAGTAGCTAGAAGGTGCTAATTCCAGGAGATAGTCCCTCCAACTAGCTTCCAAAATAACAAAATTAATAGACAAAAATTAACACATTCTCTGAATGTTTTTTACAAATAGGAACGAGGTATGTGCAACGGTTGTTTCTTATTGTTAGCTCTTAGAAATTAATAATATTCCAGCAAATTTTCTTCTATTTTTTAAAATATTTTTAGATTCGAAATTGTGAATAGAAAGATATTATAAAAGAAAATATGCATAGTCAACGTTGAAGAACTTTTTGTTTAGAACCACATATTTTGTGCTCTATTTCAAAGAAAAAGTGAGAACATATGAATACTCTCTTTTGTATGAGAATAGAGACAAATCGGAAAGCTTTTCAAGAACCAAGGAACAAAGCTTGTAAGAACAATATCAAACACAGACCAGTTCATGAAACTATAAAAAAAAAGCCAACAACACATTCTCTTAAGCAAACAAGACTAAATGAGGGAAAGAGCCTATTGTGTCATATGCTTCAGCAATCAGCCAACAACACATTAGCCGAAGCTAACGGCGATTTGCGCTAGAAAAAGCTTCCAGTGTCATATGCTTCAACCAACATGTTGTTAGCCGAAACTTAAGGGATCTGAACTCTCTGTGTCGTTGTCGTATTAGATTGTTATCTGAATATGACATGCAAAAATTTGTAAGGTAGATGAACCAAACCAACCGCGTGAAAGATGAAAAAGCCCGTTGATTTACAGGAAGTCATATTTTAGAACAAAGCAAATATGAAACCTTATATGAAACAATTCTTCTTAAAAACAAATTAATAAAGAAAAAAGGAAAAGGATTGTATAACTAAACAATTTTTTATAGTAACTTATATGTTAGTGTATTGATAAACTAATTTAATAAAAAAAATTTGAATAGCATGCATAATAAGTAACCAGAAAAAAAAAAAAAACTAAAAAGATAACCTAGTTAAAATTTAAACTAGATAGACTTTATCACATCGACTCAGTATCTATGTAAAACAAAACACACCATCCACACAAAATAGTAAAATGGGTTCAACTTGTCAGGGTGACAGGTGCATTTAACAATATATTTGAAGAATTGTTGATTATCTATAAACTACCTCAGATAGTTGCAGATTTTTTTTTTTTTCGCACGCGAACCCTAAAAACTCAGATCATAATCTCGCAAAACGGTAAATAGATGGGATGAAACAAGTGGAATAAAAAACGAGAAGAAAGTAAGCATGAACCTGGATATGTGAAGGGAAGATAGTTCACAAAGATCACAAAAATGTCAGCTTTGGGATCTGCAGAGACTTCCTCCTCTTCCAAACAGTTCTTAAAATAAATGAAGGTTTAAGTCAATAGATCAAGTCCAGCCATAATGTTTGAAAGTCATGGGACTTTGTATTTCAGAAGTAAAAGTATGAAAAATTTCAAATGATTAGAAGAAAACATAAAAAATCTTTTGCAGAATCTTTCTGTGAAAAATGATGGCAAAACAGAGGAAGGATGATGGATCCATGGCATAAAGCAAGCAAAAGAGAAGAAACAACCTGGATCGATGAGTATGGAAGCGAAAAAGAAATAGGTCTCACAAGCAAACGTCTCAAAAATGGCAACTTCCGAATTTGCAGTTGCTGCCTTCTCTTCACTCTTCAGAGATGAACAAATAACAAATGTCTCCCTCACATTTATCTCTCTTGTTTCAGTCTCAATTCCTCCTCTCTCCGGGAAGCTCAGCGCGTCGGTGGCGATGCAATGATGCAATGCTCTCTTACCGTACGTCTTGGACAGCTATAGAAAAAGTTACTGTCCGAGGAGACCCACGCTTCATAGAAATTTGAATAATTCGGCCACACAACAATGAATAATTTTTTTTGGACAAAAACAATGAATAATGAAACTTATCCCCAAAAAAAAAAACAACGAATAATGAATGGTTTTTTTGAGCAAAAAAAATAATGAATGGTGTCTCGGGTAGGTTGAAGGTGGAAGTTAAACGGAAGTTTTTAAAACACACTATGCTGGCCTGATTGAATAGGTAGAAGTTTCCTGGAAGTTGGGAAAAACATCAGTATAGTAATTCTTATAAAAAATTATATCAAATTAAAACATATAGAAAGAAATTTATTAAAATAGGGCAGTCAATGACTTCTCATAACCAGACGAGACCAGTAACGCCATTTACCAAAACTTACTGGAATATGTGTTTGTCTCTCTAATTAGAGGGTTGAAACATTTTTTTAAATTTTTTTATATATTCTATCTATTTAGATTAAACTATATATTGCATCCTGAAATTTTTTTACACCCAATATCTCAAATTAATTAATTTTTAATCTTGTATTCAGAAATATTTTCCCTATAGCACCAGTATCATGAAAATTAATTAATTTGAGATATTGGTGCAAAAAAAATTTCAGAATGCAACATATAGGTTAATCTAAATAAATAGAATATATAAAAAAGTTTTTTTAAAAAAAATATTTCAATTCTCTAATTAGAGGAACAAGCACCTAAAAAGCATGTAAGAGAGAAGCATGTAACGGGTTACTAAAAAAGTGGGTGTGGATGTACTGTAGTTGTTTGGGATTATAATTTGAGATAAAAATTGTTTATTTATATAAATTTATCTCCACATATCCTAAATTATGATTTTTTCTATTTTGGAAAATAGGGAGATAATTTAGGATATGCGGAGATAAATTTACAAAAGTTGTTACATTTGTGCTTTTCCTACCAAATTTTCGACCAAAAAAATAAGGGAAAGATTTACCAAAATAAGAAACTTGAAATCATAAGTTAAGATGGGTCAAAATAAAAAATCATAAGTTAAGATTAAGAAAGGATAGTAAGGTCCATGTGACTCATAAGTTAAGATGGGTCAAAATAAAAAATCATTATTTTCTTTTACATATGTCCTTTTTCACCGGTGAGAACTAGAGCACAAGTAAAAATCATCAATAAGAAACTTGAGCTCCTCAATTGTCTCGTATCCTTCGAAGTTACTACGCAATACTATGTCTACAGATCCAACTAAACGAAGTAAAGATATCGATAGATTGAAATCATTAGATAGATCTAACATAAAGCTAAAGAGATTTTTATATTTATCTATTTTTTCTTCAATTATTAAATATCTTTTTACGGTCAACAGGTCAAGTTGATTTGAGATATTATTGTCCCTTTTGTTATTGTTGTATGTATTGTCGTGTTGCTTCATTTGTCCTGTGCTCCCCACATGGCTTTTGAAAAAGAAAGAACTAGAAAGGACCACAGAATGATACTTTTTTTTGCTCAAAGGACCACAGAATGATACGACAACACTACTTTACATATATTACATTATTATTCTTCACTTAGACTTGAAACGAAATGATATTAAAAGTTTTACAAAATTGAATGGCTGACATTTTTATAAGTTGGTGATGAAGATATCAAAAGAGTCCCAAAAACAAAGAGTGCTAGAGACATTAATGCATCCATCCATGCTCATGTCTCTAAATACTTGTTTGTAATGCGATTTGTGCCTTCTAAATAGTCGTTCATCAATTGTTAAAAATAATTCAGCCCCAATTTTAAAAAATTATCATCTTTAAACAAAGAAAATGTAGAACTTACTTTCTATTCCAAAGTTGATGGGGATTATTGCTGGCAATATTATATGATGAATATATAAGATTTTTTTTTTCGCAAAAGCTTAATGGCATATAACTTCAATTCTTCAGGAATATCATCTAGATCTCCATATATAAATCCTCATTTTGAAGGCTTTTCTTTGTCTGACTTACACAATTTAAGGAATTTTAAATTATACACTCTTGAAAATCAGTACTTGTCAGTATAATCCTTTTTATGTTGCTCACGTCTATTGATAAGCATTGAATTGCCTCACTTCAGCCCTCTAGTGATCAAATCATGGGACAACATTATTAATATCTAAAAAGTGATCAAACAACAAATAGAACATTCAAATATATTTCTTTTATATAATCTAAATGATCATGCAAGAGCAGGTTCTTTACATCTTCCGAAACTCCAATATCTGGGTGAAACCTATCCTGAAGCTATGTTCCTATTTGGGTTTTATCTATAATGATATTTATCCCAAAAATGGATCGAATCTATCCTAATGGAATAAAGATTAATAATAAACGCATAGCACTAATTATGTACGCCCTCTATATCCTTGTTGTAAAGTGTGTTTTAACACTTTCAAACATCTTTAAAAAATTTATGATATTATTAAATTTATCCCAAAAAATTCAAAAATTCCAATCACAACTTGATTAATGAAAGGAATTAAACATAAGAAATTTAAGAGACCATTTATGCCAAAACAAAAAAGCATTAGTTACTTTTACATAACTCTTTATTCTCTAATGAAAACGTGAACACAAGCAAATTAATATATAATTTAAGAATACATAATATATGATATGATTAAGTAACTTATTTAATTTTTTTAGTTTCTATGAAAAAATCAATCTAATTTTATAATTAGGAGGGGATGGACTATTTGGCATGTCCAGTAAATACACAGTACTGAGACAGACCAAACTTTTATATGGTCGCTCAACCAAAGATTTTTAACTTTTTCCAATAATCTCTATTTGGGCGTAAAGTTTGGGGCTACAGTGTCGAAGCAGCCTAGTAATAACGTGGCCTAGCGTGGACGGTGCTCCAATAAGTGGGTTATTTTGTCCTCATCCATCTCGGCGTCTTATAAACGTAAGAATTTTTTTAAGGTTATTTTGTGTCTGCTTGATTAGCAGTGGAGACCGATTTTTTCAGTGTGATTTATAGTATATGATATAAGTATATAAAATTAATTTTTATTTATTTTGTGTGAATGCACTTTTCTAACACTAATTCAAATATAAAAGGACATGAATGTAATTTCATGAAAAGCCTGGGTTAATTCTACCAACATGAAAAAAAAAAAGATTTTTTGGGTTCAATATAATATCTGAAGTGATAAGGGAGGGATGTGTCCATACAAGCCTTGCGGTCATTGATTAATTTGCTTTAAAAATATGTGCCTAATTTACTTTAAAAGCCGTTACACACACGCGCGAAGGACTGAAAACCTCATAGTCTTTATAATTCAAGACCAACACCTTACTTTTTAAAAAAGGGTTTAGTTGTAATTTTACACATGTGCTTTTACTCTAGGAGCGCTTAGCACCACATGCTTTTTTTTAGACTAAAAATATATATGTAGTTACGTTTTGAGAGCGCTCAGCACCACGGCCGTTAGTCAACCGTTAGTTGACTGTTAGCGCTAATGTGGATGATGATGTGGGGCTGATGTGGATTGACACACTGATATGGCGGTGACGTGGACGATGATGGAGAAGCTGACGTGGAAAAAAAAAATTAAGCAAAATTTTCAAAAATTAAGAAAAAATTTCGAAAAATTATTAAAAAATTCAAATAATTCGAAAAAAAATTCAAAAAATTAGGAAAAATTCAAAAAATTAGAAAAAAATTCAAAAAATTATTTGAATTTAATTCAAAAAATGATAAAATATTCAAAAAATTAGGAAAAAAACTAAAATAATTATCAATAAATTCAAAAAATTAGGAAAAATTAAAATAATTATTAAAAACTTAAATACCCCCACTAGTGGGCCCTACCACTGGCCACCCTACCGCCGGCCGGTGACGGCAGTCGGTTGCCGGTGGTAGGGACTGACTGCAAAATTATAAACTTTATTAATTCTATCACAAAATTTAACAATTTTTTTAACTTTAATCCTATTTAACTATACATTTTTTTCAAAAACATAATTATCTACATAAAATAAATGAAGAGTAAAAATATTCATATAAAAATTTAATTCCGTAAAAGACTAAAATACATTCTTTTCCTCTTTCTGAAAATAATTGACTGCCTCTGCCGAGTGGCGGCCCTCGGCAACCGGCCGACGGTGGCTGACGAGAGGGTGGCCGGTGGTGGGGCTCACTAGCGGGGTTATTTAATTTTTTTATAATATTTTAATTTTTCCAAATTTTTTGAATTTATTTTTAATTATTTTAATTATTTTCTGTTTTTTTTAATTAATTGCTACTTTTTTTTAATTTTTTTTCCTACTTTTTTGATTTTTTTTATAATTATTTTAATTTTTTCCTAATTTTTTGAATTAAATTCAAATAATTTTTGAATTTTTTTCTAATTATTTGAATTTTTTCCTAATTATTTTAAAATTTTTCCTAATTTTTTGAATTTTTTATCCTAATTTTTGATTTTTTCCACGTCAGGTTCCCCGTCATCGTCCACGTCAGCATGTCAGTCCACATCAGCGCCACGTCATCGCCCACGTCAGCATTAACGGTTAACTGATAGTTGGCTGACGGCCGTAATACTGAGCGCTCCCAAAACGTAACCACATTAGTATTTTTGGTCTAGAAAAAAGAACGTGGTGCTAGGCGCTCTTAAGGGAAAAACATATGTGTAAAATTGCTTCTTATCCCTTTAAAAAATAATATTCATGCCATTTGCGATTTTATTTCCTCAATTCTATATATCTATGCTTCCGGTAAATTAAAAAGAAAAAGTCTTTTATGCTTAAATATTTTTGTTTATCATTGACATGCAGAATATCCCTTTTTATCAGATTAAGGTCCAATTTTTATTATGGTTGAGTGGGTAGATTATTCAAATTTTTACGAAGTGTGGGCCTCCTTGGAGAGACTGAAACAAGAGAGATAAATACGTGAGAGAGGCTTTTGTGATAAATATGTGATGGAGGCTTTTGTTATTTGTCCGTCTTTGAAGAGAAAACAATATCCGCAAATTCTATGTTCTCACCAAAAGCAAAGGATTGGTGCGGTAGAACTAGGGCCTGTTTGGTACATAGATTCGGTGGGATGGAAAAGAAAAATTAGTAAGTTCCTCTATTTAGTACACATTTTGGACAATTCTTCTCGAGAATTCAAATTCCCGGGCCCACCAATCTTCTCTCATATGTGGGAAGATTAGATCCTATTAAAATTGATGGGATCTCAAATTCTCAAGTCACTCTTCACATTTTGTGGGAAATTTTTTTATACAAATTTGAACTTGACAAAAGCTTATTTTTTAAAAATATATTTTAGCAAAAAACATATTTTTCTTTTTTATTTTGAATTAGTTAATTTTGAAGGTAAAATAGATATTTCTTGATTTTTTACCAACTACTACCCCTTCATTTTCTTCCTACTAAACAACTCATCTTCCCTCAAGTTATCTTCCATCATCTTTCAAAATTTTTCCTTTCATTCATTTCCTTTTTCTAGATTCCTTTTTCTCTTCAAATTGTTCCCATATCAAAAAGGGCCTAGAAGTCTGCAACGAAGTATCACGGCAATTCCCGGCAATTCTTTCAAAAGTCAAGTTCAGGCGTTTGTGACTTTTGGGAATTGCCGGATACTTCGTTGTAGACTTCTACTTCTACCGCACCTGTCCTTTGCTTTTGGTAAGAACTTAGAATTTCCAGATGTTGCTTTCTCTTCAGAGATGAACAAATAACTAATGCCTTCCTCACGTATTTTTCTCTCTTGTTTCAGTCTCTTCAGAAATTTTTACACACCAACGCTAAAAAATAAGCTATTCCAAACAAACCCATTAATATCGCAATAATTTACTTTTGAAACAACGAATATGGCTCTCCTCCGCACCTAAAATTACACCGTTTTGGAGTTTCCTTTTTTTTTTTAAAAAAAAAAAAGTTAGCATTAAGTATTCTTAAATATTTTTTTAGTGACACTTATTATCCTAAAATAATTTTTGATGTACTGATCACCCTTAAATATTTTTTCAGTAGCAATTATTGCCTTACAAGTTACACCCTAAAGTATTTTTTCAATAATATTCAATATCACAAATTAATTTTTAACTCACTCAGCGTCTTTAATAATTTTTCAACAACATTCAATACCCTAAAATAATAAATTTTTTTTTGGCAATTAATCCCCTAAAATATTTTTTGGTTAGCACTCTACATCTTAAGTTTAGAGTCCTCATTGCAATTAGAAACATATTTTAAGGCACTGGATGGACATATATTTATTTTAAGATTTCGAGTGCCACTAAAAAAAATATTTCATGTGCTTAATGTTATTTTTGAAAAACAAATAGGTCCAACCTGCCTTTTTCACACCCAAAAACGGTGCAGTTTTGGGTAAATGAGGGGAAAGAGGTGGAAAAGTATGGAAAAAAGCCGGACTCAATTTACCATAAAGTAAAATATAGGAAAAAGATAATAAAATACTATCTGAACTTCAAAATCATAAATAAGATATTTCCTATTAAAATGAATAGTCAATTGTTATACATGTGTAGTTAATACATATACTCTTGTAGTCAAAAAGATTTATTTGAAATTTTTAAGTTGAAGTGGTACTTTCTTATCTAATTTCCTAAAGTAAAAATGGCTAAAAAAAATTTCTGATTTGTAAATTTTATTATTCAATTTTTTTGTAAGAACTTGATGCACATATTCTTAGTGCATGCATGTGACTTTTTTTTTAAAAAAAAAACAAATTGTGCATAAATAAAAATTTTTGCGCATAGTTGAAAATATTTTTTGCATAAAGTTAAAAAAAGTAACCCCTACTGGAAATAAGTTTTAATTGATCATAGAAATGAATTTTTAGATATTTTTCGGCAATAAATTTTATAAGGAAAAATAAAAGCAATGGTGTGATATATCTTTATAAAGTAATCTTTCTGGTCCCGATTTCTTTTATCTTTTGGGTGTAATATTTTGGATAAAGGGTAAATTCTTATCTAACTCTTATATTAATGATATATAGTAGGTAGTAAATTTTTTTTCATAAAATTGTATAAAAAAATATTTGTCATAAAATTCAAGTGATTTTTAATATTACCCATATTAACCCAACTTATACACCATACTCTTACATCATATTATTTTGAAACTTGTTATTACATGTTGTTCATCAGTTGTCATCGATACTTCTTAGTAATTAAGTCTTTTCCTTGGAACTCACAGTAATTCTCCATATTTAATACTCCCTCCATCTCTATATAGATATTTTTTTCCCCCTTCTTAATGGGCTTGCCCCTTTTTATAAGTTCTCGTTTGACGTGTTTTCTGAATAATAAATACACTTTTATCTATTTTGTCATCATTGTTTCACATCATTTACCATACACATTGTTGTCAAACTCGCGAGTTAACTCTCCGAGTTTACCGTTTTTACGTTTCTACCTTACTAAATCGAGTCAAGTCTATACCAAACTCGTGTCAACTGTAAACTTATATAAACTTACGAGTTTACAAACCGAATTTACCGTTTTTACGTTTATAGCTTACAAAATTGTGTTGAGTTTTTTCAATTTTGTCATCTTCAACAACTTTATATATAAATTTTATAGAAATTTCTTTATTAGGTATAATAAAGTATGAATGTTGATATATTTAATTTTAATTATTTAGATTTAAAATATATTTAAATCAAATTGTTGTTATTTTTATATTATAATTATTTAATTATACACTTGTTAATACATGTTTTATGATAAAAGTAAACTCTTACGAGTTTACCGATTCGAGTTTACGATACGAGTTTACATTATTGTTACGAGTTTATATAGACTCGTGAGTTTGACAACATTGACCATACATTCACTTTCTTCATATTCTCATCATTGCTGTGTCTCTCTTATCTATTCATAAATAGGGGCATCTTTGGGGGAAAAAATATTTCTTATATATTTATTATTTTTAAGTAATTTTTAGAATCTCACAATTGAGTTGAAAGCACCTTGTATATAATGATAGAGGGAGTATAATGTAATACCCTAATTTTCATAATTTTTATAAATATTGTATTTCAGCAAATAATTAACAAAACACAAAGGTGAATATGTGTCTCAAAGGATTATAATCTATTGATTATATTCTTATCATTTTTGAATTAATTAACCAATGGTTAATTATGAGACTACATTTAAGGGCTATTTAATGTGATATAAATAGCACATAAATAGCTAATTTATAACCAAAGAAAATGTTATGAAGATACTTAATTAAATTAGAACAAATTAGTAAATGCTAATTGACAATTAAGCTTGTACTAAATAAAGATTAGTAGCATATGTCTCCAATTCGATAAATGACAATGGAAATAAGTAAAGATTAAAGTGAATAAAGCTTAATTAATAAATTAAGCATTAATAACCGTGATTAACTAACAAACCAATAATGCATGACATGTGGCATTAAGGGATACCTTAGCCTTGATTATGTCATAAAAATGACATCACAAGAGCCCCAAAAGTCCTCTAGCATAGGTGAATGGGGAGGATTAAAACTTCTTGATTAAGTTTAGATTCAAGGGTTGAGAGGAATAAAAAGACACATGGTGGGGCCCACATTTGTCTTGAGATTTCCTTAGAAATAGAGGGCTCCCCTCTTCATTTTCTTTACACCAAAACTCAATTTAAATTGATTGAGATAGAAAGCAAGGCAAAAATAGGAGCAAGGAGAAGAAGGAGTAAGAACTGCAAGATGTAAGTTTTTGAGCTCTAACTTTTTAGTTCTTAGTAAATTATAGTTTAATCTAGGAAATTGTTAGAAAAATTCCTTTTCATATTTGGAAGTCTCCATTGCTTTTAAAATACAAAATGAAGTGAAAAACGTGTTAGCGAACAAGTTTTCAAATCAATGGATCAAGATTGTGAAAATTGTAAAATTTCCAATTTTAAGCTTTCTACTAGCAACGCATATTGTGGCTATTATTTTATGTATCAAATGAAGTTCTAAAACTATGATATCTTATAGGAATAAATTATACATTTAGGGATTTCTTAATATATAAAATATGTAATGTTTTGAATTCTACACAAGGAGTTAAATATTTTGAAGTTAAGCCTTATTTCTGGAGATACAAATTGAACAGTGTTTAAAAACATTAAATCTAGGAATGATCCGTGATGTTCTGGCTTATGGAAATATTTTCCCTTGAAAATAGACATGTTAAGGGTCATGAGGAATTTTTCAGCACCTCATTTTGATTTTTTTACAATTAATTATGATTTTCCAAAGTTGCTACAAAATCTTCCAATAAAATCAAGAATTTGCGTTTTTAATAAAATGCACGGGTAAAAGTAGAATAACAAATCCACCAAGGGTATAAATATCAAAATAGGTGAAAACAACCTTTTTGATATTATTATATGAAATATGATATTATTATAATATCATGGAAAAGGAAATAATCCGACGGTAAAATTATAGGATATCTGGGAAGTCCGGAGTCGGATTCAAAAAGTCAGTCATTTTGTCAATTATGCGATGAAAGGTATGGACGTGTATTGTAACTTTAACTCTAATATGTCTTGTATACATGTAAATGATTGAATAATTCATGAAGTCGTGGACAAGACTAGGTCTTGGATTATGCACCGTGACTAAGTTTATGGGGCTTAGGTTACCTCTTTAATATACATTTAGTTTTGTGTGAGTTATAGTTATGATAATGCCGTATGGTTATTTTCTTAGCGCTAAAGACACATGGAGGCGTGACACTTGTGAGTGCAAACGTTGCAAACATTACGTTTACTATGTGCTATGTATTATTATACTGTTAACATTACATTTAAGAAAAAATGAGTGATACCCATAACATTTCTGAATTCAAGAAACTAGAATTACTCCATAAATTGGAGGTCTTCAAGATCAAAGGCAGAGACAAGCAAGGTTGCAAGATACTTTGCATTATCGAAAAATTTTTCCCAGGTAAATGCACTCATTTCCAGTAATCGTTGGATCATATCTTTGGTTTCTCTCTTCGTTGCAATTTTCTTGATTGATTTCTTTGCCCGCCAGCCGTGCTGGTGAATGTTAAACTTTGAAAAGGTACTTTGGAGGAGAGAATTTTCCCAAAATTGGGGAAGAAGAAATTCTCGGTGGTGCATGTTCATACAGGCGTTCACCGGAGCGAGAATTTTTCGGGACTCTCAGCCCTGAGATCAATCTACGATGCGATTCCGGTGAACGGAAAGGAAAATCTGGAGGCCGTGAATTTTGTGCACCCAGGCCTCCAGGCACGCCTTTTCCTTAGTTCTCCATGAGCTCATTTCATTTCATGTAGTATTATGTTCTGTTTGGATTAATTTTGTGTTGGTATATGTTCGTCAGTTAAAATTTAGATGAGTAATTATTTCTCGAATTGCTATTGTGTTGAATTTTACTGACGTACTTGCATTTTGTATTGAATTTTACCGATGTTCTTGCATTTTGTATTGAACATATTTTCTTATATTTTAATAAGATTATGCATTATATGTCATTACTATGGTGTGTAATTAAGTTAATTCATATTGAGTGTCCTGATTTTTCCAAGTTAATATTTTTCATTTTTTTGTAATTTTGATTAAATTTTTTTCTTGTAATTATTATTAAAGCCATTTATGCCAATCCAAACATTATTATTATATTCTCATCTTGAATTTTTGTCATGTGCTCATTGTTTAGTTAAAAGGACATATTAAATTTATTATTATTTTTTTGATACATAGGCGATAGGGGGAGGAGGGATCGAACCCAGTATAAGGGGGTAGGGAGACTACTCCCAATACCACTGCACTACTAGTAGTGCTGGTGACACATTAAATTTATAGCAGCACAACAAAGTAGTCCTACTACTAAAACTTGTACAACCATTTTTATTTTTGCACAGATATGATTTAATAACCATATCCAGATAAGTCCATTCACTTGGAAAACACCAGAGGGCTTGGATGTGGTGCCCTCGCGTGAATGAAACCAAGTCCAACTCAAATAAACGCTGCGTTTAGATGATAGATAATGGTTCGGTCAAAAAAGGGTTTTTTTTTTAAAAAAAGAATAAAATAAAATGGGCCTAAAGTTAAGAATGGGCTTTACTTATAACTGTGGTCAATGTATGAGAATGAGAAGTTTGTATAATTGTTTAGTGGGATAGGATATTGACACTACTAATTTTGGTTTATTATCAAAATCTATACTTTTTAATTATTTCTAATTTTTTTTTTAAAAAAAGAATTGAATATAATTAGGCCAACCATGGGATTTAATTAAAAAACCTCAGCCGAAGATAATTGTAACAAAACTGAGGTAAGGCCTGCGACTAACAGTATGTGCGGTCAGCCCAACAGATTGTTTGGAAAAATGCATCCCTTGGCGCGACCGCCACGTGGCGCGCACACTGCCAACAATAAATAACAGCCCCTCCCTTTGCCATTATGAAATGCCTCCGTAAATTGTACAAGTCATATTTGATAAACATATAGAATGTATATTTTAAATAATATGATAAAATCCCCACAACTCATGAGTATAACTAAAATAAAATATGAACAACCCGTAAATAAAATTAATGTGAGAGGCAATTCAAATTAATATACAAATAGTGTTACTCATACCATATTTCCAAATACTTCAACGTTTATTTAGAAGATTAATAAATCACACCGAACACAAGTGCATGGCCCAAACAATTTTAGTCATTTTCTTTAAAAAAAACTTTTTGATGTGAAGTCTAATTAAGAAAATTTAAAACTACGAAACAAATTAAACTGAAGAACTTCAAGAAAAACATTGATACTTGCTGAAGATTTTAATGAATAAACAAATACTTTTTAGGCAGATACATGACAAGGAAAATAAAAAATTAAGAGCATGAAGAATATAATAAAAAAATAAAATGAACTATTACTAAATATGAGTGAAAATAATAAATAATAAATTAAAATGTCCTGACCCAACTTCTTAAAATGTAAAGAAATGGAATTTTATTTTTTTAAAAAAATTTATGGGAAAATTACACATAGGTCCCAAGGAACAGAGATATTTACATTTAGGTCCCTTCATATGATAAAATTACACACAAGTCCCTAGGGACTTCTATGTAATTATTTCAGAGCGTAAAATTACTTTGCTGTCCATAGTGCATATTTCAGAGAGAAGCAATTAACAACAGAATTAACAACATAAAATGCATGTATTAACAACAACTTTTGAAAACCCTGAATTTGTCTTCTCTCACTTCCAGAAGCGATTAACAACAGAAAAAACATAAATTAACAACAGAAAATGCATATATTAACAATAACTTTTAAAAACCCTGAATTTTGTTAATAAATAAAGTTGTTGTTAATACATGCATTTTCTATTGTTAATTTATGCTTTTTCTGTTGTTAATCGCTTTTGGAAGTGAAAGAAGACAAATTCAAGGTTTTCAAAAGTTATTGTTAATACATGCATTTTCTGTTGTTAATTTATGCTTTTTCTGTTGTTAATCTCTTCTGTGTGAAATATGCACTATGGGCAGCAACGTAATTTTACACTCTGAAATAATTACATAGAAGTTCCAAGAGACTTCTATGTAATTTTGTCATTTGAAGAGACCTAAATATAAATATCTTTATTCTTTGGGACCTATGTGTAATTTTCCCAAAAATTATTCCAGTCTCCATAGGTAACACATAAGAAGGAGTCATCATTAGAATGAAGAGACCAAATCGGAAACACTGCAGCCATGTCATGAAAAAAGAGAATACCCCATGTCAGTTTAAATCGATTGCTTTTTTACGCATAACGACAAATTGGGAGTGATTAATTAAGGTGAATGAAAGAACAAGTACTTTGCGTTTTTAATAAAATAAATAAATAAATCATTCATTCACTTCATTGAAAAAAAAATGAATAAAAAAAATGAATACTTTAGTTAATAGATTCAGTACATCATATGCTTGAAGGCTTTGAGACTTTGTTTTTCAGAAGTTCAAGCATAAAGAACTAAAGTGTAATGTCCTGGTTAAGCATTGAAGTTAGAGGAAATTAAAAAATTAGCTAGAGAGAATAATAAAATCTTAGATAATCGATGTGGCATAGGATGAAGTTTTTTATATTCATTATCAAACAGGTCCTTATGGTCAATAGGATGAAGTTTTTTATATTCAGCAGCAAAATTCTCCTCCCCCTCTTCTTGAGTTTCAAATCGACCATCTCGACATTAAAATGTTGCACAACACGGTAGGTTCGTTAGTCCAGCAAATTGAGCACATTGAAACTCGTCAACGACTTCAAAGAGAAGAAGATGTCCGAGTTATCCAAGAGGACATGGATCACCGAAATGCCGTCTGGCGGCAAGAGGAGCAGAGAAGGATATAGCAAATGCTAGAAGAGCGTATCGGACAAAGAGAGAAGCAAGCTCAGTATGCAGGCTGGAATGATGCTGGCCCAAGTCGGGTTATGGCCTCAACTTCTGTGCACACAAACATTGAAGAACCCCGTGAAAATCATGAGGAGGAGAATTTGGTCGTCAAGGACCAAGATAAGGTTCCTGAAGGAGAGAGTAGAAAAATACAGTTGTTAGAAGAACGCATAAAGATGCTTGAGAATCCTACTCGGAATATAGGCCGAGATACTAGCAACCCTAGCCGGGTTAGTGATACGACGGCCACTGAGGTTGATATGGGAGTTCCCCGAGTTACTGATGCCAACTTAGCTTGGGGAAAGGGGAAGCAACCGTTCGAGAACTTGGGTCCTAGGAAGGAGGACATGACACTCCCGTCACATAGCATGCTCGAGACACATACGGGGGAACAAGGTGAAGATAGAATCCTGAGCCAATTTTCAAACGAGATTATGGTTGCCACCTATCCTAAGGATTTAGACTCGAGAGAATTGTCGAAGTACGACGGGAGCCAAGACCCGCTAAACCTTGTTAATAATTTCAAGATGGAGATTATGGTGAAGGGGATTGTGGGGCATGTCATACCTCGGCTATTTTCGGGGACTCTGCGAGGAGTCGCACAGACATGGTTGTTAGTTCTCAGAGTGTTTTGATGATCACTGACAATTGTAAACAATAGTGGAAAGATTTGACAAGTCAAGGATGTTTAAAACTCATGATTTTTCTATCTGTCAAAATCAAACTCGAGCCTATGAGTGATGAACTCGAGCCTGTATTTAACAGAAAGCATGAACTTGCAAAACCAAAGTTCAAACTTGAGACTAAACCTGAAGTTTATAATTAAGCCTTTGAAAGTTCGCATGAACTCGAGCCTATAACTGTTGAACTCGAGCCTATGTTTAACAGAAAGCATAAACCTGTCAAACCAAAGATCAAACTTGAGACTGAACCTGAAGTTCAAAATTAAATCATTGAAAGTTTGAGTGAACTCGAGCCTACCATTTAATGAACTCGAGTTCGCCATTGACAAAGTTTTTTTTTAACTTTTGAAAACCTATTACAAACTCTAAACCTCTACTCAAACCTCAAGTTTGAAAAAGTTCAAAGAAGATATTAAGTAAAAGAACTCGAGCCTGTCATGATGAACTCGAGTTCATCCTTGGCAGGACAAGTTTGTTTAAACTTGAAAACAGAACATTGTCCTTAAACTGGAGCCTAAACTCTTCAGATTCGAGCCTAGTTTTGACCGAGAGCCTTCAGAATATTTTAGAGAGAACTAAACTCGAGCCCAAGCTTCTCAAACTCCAGTTCAAAAGTTCCAGAGAGTAATTAGCCATTTTCAAAAGTTTCAAACTCGAGCCCACTTGTCTTAAACCTCCAGTTTGTTTTATGTTAACCCTTTTTGAAGTTCTCTAAGAAAAGAGAACTCGAGTTCATCATTAATGAACTCGAGTTCGTGTTCTTACAAACCTCAGGTTTACATACAAACCTCCAGTTTGATTTTGACAGAACCGAATTCTCAAAATGAATAAAGGCCGAACTCGAGCCTAACATTATGAACTCGAGTTCAGACCTCCAGAACAGAAAAACGCATTTAAACTCTGATATGTCAAATTTGATTCTTTCTTCATGTTTCAAATTACCCATTGAATCTAATCATTATATCTATCTCTTATATATGTAAGTGATCTGTTCTAACAAGTTTATTTATGAGATAACAGAAAGAATTTGAATTAGACAGAGATTCAATTGGAGCAACACTTTATGCAACTTGGATTATTTTATCTTATCCTTCAAGACAAGATTAAATGAAGTCCAGGTTGGCATTACAGACAGTACAATCACCTCTGAAGAAAGCCAAACGTGATTATTCTAAAAATAGAATGTCATGGGCCACCAATATTCAAATGCAAAAGCTACAAACACCCAAATCTGGAAAGTAGCAACAGAATATTACCCATCAGCTTCTGCAGTACCTTTACACATGGAAGAACACTCACAACAGTCACATTTTCGAATGGGAACAAGCTTCAGTGGATTAATAACGTTCAAATGGTTCAAACAATTATAAATGACTGAGGAACTGAAGCCAAAGAGACACAACCAATGAACAACTACTCTACTCGAAAATAATCATCCTGAGTTGTTCTTTTCATTAGGCTGTATCTTTGATACATTGTACTTCAGTATTTATCTTATCTACTCTTTGAGAGAGTCTTTCTTGTAATCATTCATTGATTGAGATACCCACAAGTCAGGGGACTTGGTGGTTGGGAGTATTGATTGCATCTTGTAAGGGCGAGTGAGTTCTAGTGAGAGAACTACTCTGAGTACAGAGATTGTAATCAAGTCTTGTGAAGTTAGTGGATTGAAAATCCCAAGTGAGGCTTGGGGACTGGATGTAGGTCAGAGAAAAGGCCGAACCAGTATAAATTGATCCGTGCAAAGCTTCTCTACTCCTCTCTTCATTTATCCTCTGCTTTAACTTACCCAAAACAGAGCCAAGTCTTTAAAATTTTATTGATACCCAATTCACCCCCCCTCTTGGGTATCAAGGTCCATTCTTTCATTTGGTATCAGAGCAAGGTCTTCTCAAGAGAGTCTAACAGCTCGAGAAGGATCATTATGGAAGGAATTCTTCCCGATGGAGCCTCTATCAACAGACCACCTGGTTTCAATGGAGAGCACTACTCATTCTGGAAAGCCAAGTTCAAAGTCTTTGTCATGGCTACTGAATATGGACTATGGAGAGTATTTGAAAGAGGAGATTACACTCCTACAACTATGGAAGATGGTGTGAGAATTCCAAAGCTTGAAGAGGAATATGATGACAATGATCGAAGGAACATCACACTCAACAGTAAGGCAGTTCTACTTCTCCAAAGTGCATTAAGTCAACAAGAATACTTCCGGATTTGCACACTTCCATCTGCAAAGCATATGTGGGATGCACTAGAAATTGCTCATGAAGGGACAGCAGGTGTAAAGCAAAATCGTGTAAACACCCTCATGACAGAATATGATCTCCTTAGAATGAAGTCCGGCGAATCCATTGGTGAATTTCAACTTCGTTTCACTCATCTCATAAATCAACTTGCTGCACTTGGTAAAGACTATGATCAGTCAATCCAAGTAAGAAAAATTCTCAATGTTCTCAACAAGGAATGGGAGGCCAAAGTCACAGCAATAGAAGAAGCTAGAGGAGAATCAATGACTTCTGTGGCTGCTCTATTTGGTAGCCTCTCAGAATATGAAGCAAAAATAAAGTTCAAGAAAGGACTTGACGAGGTACATGGAAAAAGCAAGGGATTGGCTCTTAAAACAGCCAAGGAAGCAAGAGATTCTGATAATGAAGAAAATGAGGAAGATGAAGATGAAGAAATCGGTATGTTGGTCAGGCGCTTCAAGAAATACTTCAAGAGAGACCAAGGATTCAAAAGGTTTCAGAAAGGAAGCTCAAGTCATGAAACAAAGAAACCAATCATCTGTTATGAGTGCCAAAAGCCTGGACACATCAAGTCTGAATGTCCTTTGCTGAACAACACCAACAAAGAGAAGGACAAAAAGAGCTTCAGCAAGTATAAAAAGAAAGCATACATTTCAAGCATATGGGGTGATAGCTCTTCAGATGAGGATGAAGAGGATGAAGATGGAAAAGCAAACATATGCCTAGTAGCTCAAGAACAACAAGATGATGATGAGGTATATGACTCAAAACCTTCCTATGATGAACTTGTTGATGAATATTATCTTGTGCAAAAGGAATTTGAGAAACTCGCAGAAAAATACTTAGCTTTGAAAAGGAAAAATATCACTCTTGAACTACAAATTGAAAAACTATCTTCTTCTAAAATTTTGATTTGTCAGGAATGCCCTGAATTAAAACAGAAGAATGTACATCTTACAAAAGCACTTGAAACATTTACTAAAGGCAGTGAAATGCTTAATGTAATTTTGAAACAACAAAGATTTGTAAATGATAGGTCAGGTATCGGTTACAAACCAAATTCTGATAAGAAGAAGGGTAAAAAGAAGAGTGGTCAAAAATCTTACATGAACTACTTTACAAAAACAGTTCACTCCTCAAATCCCTTTGCACATTGTGATTATTGCAATAGGAAGGGCCATTCAACTTCATCTTGTTTTCATAAGAGGGAAGGAAAAATTAAACCTATAGGAAACTATAAATGGGTACCAAAAGGAACTTATGTTCTCAAGGTGCAAGCTAACCCAAAAGGACCCAAGAAAAGTTGGGTACCTAAAACTTGATCCCATTGTGATTTGCAGGTTTGTCTTAGAGCATCAAGACCCAACAAATGGTATATTGATAGTGGATGCTCAAGACACATGACTGGTGATAAAACCAAATTCCTTACAATTAAACCAAAAGATGGTGGTAGAGTCACCTTTGGAGGAGACCAATCAGGAAAGATTGCTGGCATTGGTGAGATTGGAAGTAGTGATGGTCCACTCATCAAGGATGTCTATCTAGTAGAAGGATTGTGTCACAATCTCCTAAGTGTAAGCCAAAGCACTGATAAGGGTAACTTAGTTATCTTTGATTCTGATGAATGCTTTATTGTCAAAAAGGATTTGATTCCCATAGAAAATTTAAAAACTAAAGCCTTGTTTAGAGCACCTAGAGATGGCAATTGTTATACACTTAACCTCTCTAGTAATACCTCCGTGTCAGAAAAATGTTTTGTAAGTAACTTGGATGAAAGTTGGTTATGGCACAAAAGATTAGCTCATGTGAACATGTCTCAACTTGACAAGTTGCTGAAAAAGGATTTGGTTATTGGTATTCCAAAATTGAATTTCAAAAATGATAAGATATGTGATGCTTGCCAAAAAGGAAAACAAACCAAATCATCCTTTAAAACGAAGAATGAGATTTCTACTACCAGACCCCTTCAATTACTTCATATGGACTTAGTTGGACCAGCTAGAGTTAGAAGTCTTGGTGGAAATTTATACACTTTGGTCATAGTTGATGATTATTCTAGATTCACATGGACAATTTTCTTATCATCTAAAGATGAAACATTTGATCAATTTATTGTATTTGCCAAGAAGGTCCAGAACGAGAAAGGTTTCTCAATTTCAGGTATACGAACCGACCATGGTGGAGAATTTGAGAACAACGCCTTTGCTGAGTTCTGTGACAACACGGGGATTGATCACAACTTTTCAGCACCAAGGACACCACAACAGAATGGTGTTGTGGAGAGAAAGAACAGAATACTCACTGAGATGGCAAGAGCAATGTTGAGTGAAAACAACACATCACAAGTATTTTGGGCTGATGCCATGAGCACTGCATGCTATATCTCCAATAGAGCTTACTTAAGGAAGAAGTTGAACAAGACTCCTTATGAGCTCTACAAAGGGAGAAAGCCAAATCTCAGTCACCTTCACATTTTTGGTTGCAAGTGCTATGTGCACCATAATGGTAAAGAGAATCTTGGTAAATTTGATTCTAAGGCTGACTTAGCAATATTTATTGGTTATTCTAATAGAAGCAAAGCATATAGAGTTTTTAACGCTAGAACTAAAGTTGTAGAAGAATCAATACATGTTGTGTTTTGTGAAAATGATTCTAACAGATCCTTGGATGATGAAGAAGAAAACATTTGCAAAAATCAATTCTTTTCAAAAACTACCCCTTCCTTTGAAAATTCTGAAAATGTTTTTGAAGCTGATCCTGAAAACAGTTTAGAAAATCCGGATCAGACTCAGCCTAGAGCTTGGAAATATATAAGGAATCATCCTTTAGACCAAGTTATAGGTGATATTAATCAAGGAGTAAGAACCAGAAGAAGCACGTTAAATGAAGTAACCTTCTCTGCATTTATTTCACACATTGAACCCTCTAGAATAGAAGAAGCCCTTTCAGACAATGATTGGGTGATAGCTATGCAAGAGGAATTACATCAATTTGACAAAAATCAAGTTTGGGACTTGGTACCTAGGCCTAAAGACCATCCGGTCATTGGCACCAAATGGGTATTCAAAAACAAACGTGATGAATCTACAATCATAGTCAGAAATAAGGCAAGACTAGTTGCCAAAGGCTACAATCAAGAAGAAGGAATTGATTATGAAGAAACTTATGCTCCAGTGGCAAGATTGGAAGCCATAAGGGTTCTTCTAGCCTTTGCTTGTGTTAAAGGAATAAAACTCTTTCAAATGGATGTTAAAAGTGCCTTTTTAAATGGTTTCATACAAGAAGAAGTTTATGTTGAACAACCACCTGGTTTTCGAAATGAAAATTATCCAGATCATGTTTTTCGTCTCAAGAAAGCTTTATATGGTCTTAAGCAAGCTCCTAGAGCTTGGTATGAGCGATTAAGCAAATTTCTTCTTGATCAAGATTTCGTTAGAGGGAAAGCTGATACAACTCTTTTTATTAAAACTAATAAGCTAAATGAAATTTTAGTTGTTCAAATTTATGTGGATGATATCATATTTGGAGCTTCTAATGATACTCTGTGTGAAGAATTTGCAAAGAAAATGCAGGGAGAATTTGAAATGTCAATGATGGGAGAACTAAATTATTTTCTTGGATTGCAAATCAAGCAAAGGAAAGATGGAATCTTCATATCCCAAACCAAGTATCTGAATGATCTCTTAAAGAAGTTTGGAATGGATCAATGCAATGGTGCTGATACTCCCATGAGTGCAACTACTTCTTTGGATGCTGATGAAGAAGGCAAGGACTTTAACATAACAAAGTATAGAGGAATGATTGGGTCATTACTCTATCTTACAGCAAGCCGCCCCGACATTCAATTCAGTGTGGGGATGTGTGCAAGATTCCAATCTGCTCCAAAAGAGACACATGTTGAACATGTGAAAAGAATCTTTAGATATCTTGCTGATACTAAGACTCTTGGCTTATGGTTTCCCAAAGGACAACCAGAACACTTAGTAGCATATTCAGATTCAGATCATGCTGGATACAAGACAGATAGGAAGAGCACAAGTGGACAATGTGAATTCTTTGGTGGCTCACTTGTGTCATGGTTCAGCAAGAAACAAACCACTGTTGCTATATCATCTACTGAAGCTGAGTATGTGGCTGCCTCAAGTTGCTGTGCTCAAGTGTTATGGTTAAAACAACAACTCGCTGATTTGGGAGTGTACTTGAAAGAAATTCCAATACTATGTGACAACACAAGCACAATAAGCTTGGCCAAGAATCCTGTGCAACATACAAGAACCAAACACATTGATGTGAGACATCATTTCATCAGGGATCATGTTCAGAAGAAGGATGTCAAAGTCATGTTTATCCCAACACATCTCCAACTTGCAGACATTTTCACAAAACCTCTTGCAAAAGAACAATTTAATTTCATAAGAAGAGAATTGGGAATGGTAAACCCCAATGAACTGTAAGTATTTCTCACTCATTTTAATGTTAGTTATGGTTTTGATAATGATTACTGACTTAAGCATCGGAGTATCTAGAAGTGTCTTATGCAGGATGCTCTTATCTCAAATTTGCTGAAGTTATGACCGAACTCGAGCCTGACAAGAAAGAACTCGAGCTCGAGAGAGACTGGAAGTAGTGAAAGGCAAAAACAAGAATGAACTCGAGTTCATTAGTGAATGAACCTCAAGTTCATTTTTGGCAGAGAGCAAGGCTGGATCTCAGGCATGACGAACTCGAGCCCATAAGTGACGAACTCGAGTTCGTAAATCACAGAGAGCAACCTTGGAGGAAAGTCATCCTGAACTCGAGCTCGTAAGTGAGAACCTCAGGTTCACGAGGAAGTTCAAGAGTTCTCAGCACACTCTTGAAGTCCAGGTAAGCAAATTTTAATGACGAACTCGAGCCTGAAAGGTGTGAACTCGAGTTCATCACGAACTCTATATATACTACAGTTACAAACTCTTCACCTCACTCTTCACACACCTCCGGTTTGCCCTAGTCCTCTGCGTCTTTCTCATCATCTTCTTCCTCTGTTTTCTGCGAAAATGGCCTCTCAATCCACAAATCCCAAAGACACAAACCCTAACCCTTCTCAATCTGTTTCTCAAACTCAATCTGAACGCCCTGTCCGTACAAAAAAGCGCTCTTCCCGCCTACAAGATGGAATTGACAAATTCGTTAGAGGAGTTGACGGCGAAAATACTCAAACTCCTCCTTCCAGACCGAAAGGAGTTGTAATTGGAGAAGAGAGAACGAAGAAAAGGCATGATCCCGAGCCTCCTGTCCAAGGAAGAGGTAAAGCCCCTCAGCCAGCTGCTCCTCTAAGGGAAAAACAACCCTTCAAGAGAAAGAAAACCGCGGGTATCCACTCTGTTCCCACTCCCGGTCAAGGTAGTGGTCAAGCTGAACCTCAATCTCAGGAACAAGGGACTCCTCAGGTATCTCAGCCCTTACCTGCAATTTTAGAAATTTACAAGCATAAGAGGTGCCCAGAAGGTTTCAACATAGAACCATGTAGAATGACAGCAGAAGAGGGTGTTTTATTCAAGAAAAAATATGATGAAAAGAAGAAATTCTGTCCTATAGTCTTTGTAGATTTAGCTAAGCTAAAAGAAGAATGTAATTTGGATTTGAGCCCCTGGATGAATCAATTTGAGTCCTTAATTTCAATCAAGGCTGCCTATAGTCCCAAACTTGTGAAAGTCTTTTACTTTCACATGAAATCTGATAATGTGCTAAATTCAGATGGTGATTTGGTAGAAGAAAGAATTGTCACAAAGGTTAGAGGTCAGAAAATCACAATTACTCCTGACTATCTGAACTCTATCCTACAAATCTCAAACCCTCCTAAGCCTGAAACTCACAGATATAAGCAACAGGCTATATTTAGTTTACTCAGACCTGATGAACCTATTCCTAATACCCTTGAGATACTGAATTTCACCCCAGCTGCCATGCCTCTGAGAAACCGAGCCATTTGGTACATTTATTCCAGGAATCTTCTTCAGAAGGGAGGCAACTTTACACACTTTGCCAAGAAAGATTTTAACATCTTCGCCTCCATTCTAGACCAACAACCTCAGAATGTAGGTTACTGGCTCTTTCAAGAAATAGCAAAATTTGCTTTTCACTCACGCCAGTCATCCCAGATTCCCTTTGCCAGCCTGGTTTCAGTAATTCTATTTCATGAGAAGATTTGGCACTTGGCTGAGAATGACTCTCCTCAATTTCCAACTGAATTTGGACAGCACATCATGAACTTGATGCAAACTCACAGGCCTGAGTACTCAGATCAGTCCAGAGCCCCAAAGAGGTCCAAGCCAGCTACATCCAGAGCCACACAGTCCAGAGCTGAAGAAGCTCAGAGTGCTCCTCCACCTCCTTCTGATTTTAATGTCAGAGTTCAAGAAATTGTGGACAAGGCCGTATCTGATCTAATAGAAGGAATTGAACTAGCTGTAGGGAAGCTAGTTGCTGAAGTGAACAAGGGTCACAATAACCTGGTGGATGCTCAAGAAGCCTTCAGAGTTGAACAAGAAGCACTGAAGACTCAAGTCAATGAACAGACCTCTACGATGTCCACCTTATTGGTTACAATGATGAACCTAAGCGATAAGATGGACAAGATCTTAAAGTCTCAGTCTCCGGATGCTTCTACCTCTATACCTGCCCCAGACTCAGAACCTGCTCACGCTCAGCCTACACAGACACCTCCTTCTGCTCCTACTCCTTCGACCTTCACATCCTATGCTGAGCCACTAGCCATAGTACCCTATGTCCAAATTGAACCTATCTCTTCTTCCCCTCCTTTTGATGATGCCAAAGGGGGAGAAAGTGTGGAGTGAATGTTGATTATTTTGTAACTTTTGTAGTCATTTTGGGGTCTTAAAGCTTATCTCTGATAATTTGGTTAAGTCTCTGATAATCTGCAAAACTTATGTTTCACAAAACAAATCCTTGATATTCTGCTTCTGATATATGTTTTCTGTCAATTTGATCAAATCTCTGAAATTATTTTTTTTTTCTCACAAGCTGAATTTCAAAATAAATTTCAAACTAAGTTTCCCAATCAATTGTTTACAAGTGTTGTCATCATCAAAAAGGGGGAGAATGTTAGTTCTCAGAGTGTTTTGATGATCACTGACAATTGTAAACAATAGTGGAAAGATTTGACAAGTCAAGGATGTTTAAAACTCATGATTTTTCTATCTGTCAAAATCAAACTCGAGCCTATGAGTGATGAACTCGAGCCTGTATTTAACAGAAAGCATGAACTTGCAAAACCAAAGTTCAAACTTGAGACTAAACCTGAAGTTTATAATTAAGCCTTTGAAAGTTCGCATGAACTCGAGCCTATAACTGTTGAACTCGAGCCTATGTTTAACAGAAAGCATAAACCTGTCAAACCAAAGATCAAACTTGAGACTGAACCTGAAGTTCAAAATTAAATCCTTGAAAGTTTGAGTGAACTCGAGCCTACCATTTAATGAACTCGAGTTCGCCATTGACAAAGTTTTTTTTTAACTTTTGAAAACCTATTACAAACTCTAAACCTCTACTCAAACCTCAAGTTTGAAAAAGTTCAAAGAAGATATTAAGTAAAAGAACTCGAGCCTGTCATGATGAACTCGAGTTCATCCTTGGCAGGACAAGTTTGTTTAAACTTGAAAACAGAACATTGTCCTTAAACTGGAGCCTAAACTCTTCAGACTCGAGCCTAGTTTTGACCGAGAGCCTTCAGAATATTTTAGAGAGAACTAAACTCGAGCCCAAGCTTCTCAAACTCCAGTTCAAAAGTTCCAGAGAGTAATTAGCCATTTTCAAAAGTTTCAAACTCGAGCCCACTTGTCTTAAACCTCCAGTTTGTTTTATGTTAACCCTTTTTGAAGTTCTCTAAGAAAAGAGAACTCGAGTTCATCATTAATGAACTCGAGTTCGTGTTCTTACAAACCTCAGGTTTACATACAAACCTCCAGTTTGATTTTGACAGAACCGAATTCTCAAAATGAATAAAGGCCGAACTCGAGCCTAACATTATGAACTCGAGTTCAGACCTCCAGAACAGAAAAACGCATTTAAACTCTGATATGTCAAATTTGATTCTTTCTTCATGTTTCAAATTACCCATTGAATCTAATCATTATATCTATCTCTTATATATGTAAGTGATCTGTTCTAACAAGTTTATTTATGAGATAACAGAAAGAATTTGAATTAGACAGAGATTCAATTGGAGCAACACTTTATGCAACTTGGATTATTTTATCTTATCCTTCAAGACAAGATTAAATGAAGTCCAGGTTGGCATTACAGACAGTACAATCACCTCTGAAGAAAGCCAAACGTGATTATTCTAAAAACAGAATGTCATGGGCCACCAATATTCAAATGCAAAAGCTACAAACACCCAAATCTGGAAAGTAGCAACAGAATATTACCCATCAGCTTCTGCAGTACCTTTACACATGGAAGAACACTCACAACAGTCACATTTTCGAATGGGAACAAGCTTCAGTGGATTAATAACGTTCAAATGGTTCAAACAATTATAAATGACTGAGGAACTGAAGCCAAAGAGACACAACCAATGAACAACTACTCTACTCGAAAATAATCATCCTGAGTTGTTCTTTTCATTAGGCTGTATCTTTGATACATTGTACTTCAGTATTTATCTTATCTACTCTTTGAGAGAGTCTTTCTTGTAATCATTCATTGATTGAGATACCCACAAGTCAGGGGACTTGGTGGTTGGGAGTATTGATTGCATCTTGTAAGGGGGAGTGAGTTCTAGTGAGAGAACTACTCTGAGTACAGAGATTGTAATCAAGTCTTGTGAAGTTAGTGGATTGAAAATCCCAAGTGAGGCTTGGGGACTGGATGTAGGTCAGAGAAAAGGCCGAACCAGTATAAATTGATCCGTGCAAAGCTTCTCTACTCCTCTCTTCATTTATCCTCTGCTTTAACTTACCCAAAACAGAGCCAAGTCTTTAAAATTTTATTGATACCCAATTCACCCCCCCTCTTGGGTATCAAGGTCCATTCTTTCAATGGTTTCATTCTTTGCCATTGCATTCTATCTGAGATACAAAAACCATGGAGTAGAAGTTTTTACTAAACTTTGCTACAAGCAGAAAACAACCAAAAACTGAGTTCCAGCTCGGCCAGGTGAAGTAGTCACCCGGTGAAACATTGCAAAAGTACTTGGAGCATTTTAAAGATACGGATCTACAATTGACAGGTTTAAAGGAACACGTGCACCTGCATTGTGACATAGCTGGCCTTGACAGTTCATCTTGGCTGAAGAAATCAGTTATGAAAAGTCATCCTGAGACTTTGGTGGACTTCCGAGATCGATCTAAGTAGTACTTAGAGCTGGAACAAATGGAAATTTTGAGCCAAGTACCAAAAGAGAAGGCTAAGAGTCCACCTCCTAGGGGTAAATAGCAGTATAGCAGGAACAGGCAAGATTCCTGTGGATGCGATGGGGATAACAAGCCTCGAGGAGGCAAGGCGGAAGGAAAATATGATAGATACACTCCATTAAAGGTATCTCAAGCGCAAATCTGGAAGGAGGTATCCACGACTGAGATGAAGAAAGTTGAGCGACCCCGGCCATTGCGAAAAGAGGCCACCTTAGACAAATCCCGGTATGCGAGTTTCATGACCAGCACAGTCATACAACAGATAGTTGCTGGGATTTGAGGGACATGGTTGAAAACTTTGTCCGGGAGGGAAAACTCTTTTGTTATGTCATCTAGACATAGGAGCGGTAGAATAACAAGCAACAAGGGGGCCGGAGCAAGAGCCCGCTCCCAGAAAAGAAAAGGCGAAATCAGAAAAGGAAAGCGGGAGGCAGTGATAATGAGTTCCCCGACTCTAAATACGACTACATTGTCATCAGCGGAGGTTTCGGAGGTAGAGGAGACTCAATGAGTCAACGAAAAAAATACTTAAGGGAGGTCCTCTCTATCAGGGACCGCCCAGAGTTCAAGAAATATCCCACAAAGCCGGAACCTCCAGTACTTAGTTTTACCATAAAAGACTTAGAGGTGTAGCTCTAGGCCACTATAATGGGTTGGTAATCACGGGGACAGTAGTTAACTGCTGTGTTAAAAAGATTTTTGTTGATAATGGTATTACGGTAGACATCATTCTTTGGGACGCCTTCAAACGCTTGAGGTTTGACCCGGAAGACTTGAAGCCGTGCAAAACAACCTTGACGGGTTTCAATGGACAAGATACTCGTCCAAAGGGGTATATAGACCTTAAGTTTACTTTGGGGACAAAGGAAGTGTTTAAGATATAGCATGTCAGATTCATCGTAGACGACTTTCCTTCCTCATACAACATCATCCTGGGGCGACCTACCATACACGACTGAGATATGCTGGTGTCCTCAAAGCACCAGAAGTTGAAGCTAGTAAACAAGAAGAATCAAGTCGTTACTGTGAGAGGCAATCAAAAGGAGTCTCGACAGTGTTACTTTGAGACGGTTAAAGAAAGCAAGAATGATCCGACATTGATACCTTGGGAAGGCAAGAGCAAGGCCTCCAGATGCTAGTTGAAAGGGAAGTCGATCAATCTCATTGAACTAGATTTACGCGAGGAAGATAAGATGCAAAAGACAGAACCAGACGGTGAGCTAGAGGACCTCGTTCTGGACAATGGATCAGGACAGGCCATTAAAATCGGCAAAGCATTGGACCCCGAGGTTCGTGCAGAGCTTGGAGATTTCCTGAAGAATAACAAGGACGTGTTTGCTAGGCAACCATCCAAGATCCCTGGGGTAAATCCAGACTTTTGCTGCCATAAGTTGGCAATTCATCCGGGATCCATCTTAATAGCCTAGAAGAAAACAAAAATTGGTGAGGAAAGAGGAAAAGCTTTGGACACACATGTGAAAGAGTTGTTGGAAGCCGGGTTCATCCAGGAAGTGCAGTACACTATGTGGTTGTCCAACGTTGTCATGGTCAAAAAACCTAACAGCAAATGCAGGGTCTACACTGATTACAAGGATCTAAATAAAGTATGTCCAAAAGACTCCTTCCCAATCCCAAGTATAGACCAGTTGGTCGATAACTCGTCCGGTTTTAAATTACTCTCTTTTATGGATGCATACTCAGATTACAATCAAATTGCCATGCATCAAGAGGATCAAGAGAAAATTGCATTCATCATGGAGAAGGCCAATTATTCCAATAATGTCATGCCCTTCGGTCTGAAGAATGCAGGAGCTACTTACCAAAGGATGATGAATTGAGTATTTGAGGATCAGCTGGGGAAGAATGTGGAAGTCTACATAGATGACATGATCGTCAAATCCTTGCAAGTAGCAAGTCATGTGCAAGATTTAAGGTCAGGGAATACCGGATCCATCTCAACTGGGCGAAATGTGCTTTTGGTGTCTCGGCCGAAAAATTCTTAGGCTTCCTGCTCACGCACAAAGGAATTGAAGTCAACCCGGACAAGTGTCAAGCTATGTTAGACATGAAGGCTTCAAAGAGTAAGAAAGAGGTCCAGCAGCTGACTGGAAGGTTGGTAGCATTGACTCGATTTCTATCTAAGTCGGCAGAAAATTCTCTCCCATTTGTTAAGTTGTTGAAGAAGGTAGCTCTGAGCGGATGGAACTTAGAGTGTGAGGCGGCTTTGACCAAGACAAAGCAGTGTTTATCTGCTTTGCCAGTTCTGTCTAGGCCCGAGCTAGGAGAGAGCTTGATTTTGTATTTGTTTGTCGGTGAGGAAGCTGTAAGCGTAATCTTAGTTAGGGAAACTAAGGATGGTCAGGTTCCCGTTTACTTTGCAAGTCAGACTCTGCAAGGCTCCAAGGTGAGATATCAAAAGCTTGAGAAAATGACTCGGGCTCTACTCATTGCTGCAAGACGGCTCCGACCGTATTTTCAGAGTTATTGGATTGTGGTCCGAACAAGCCAACCAATACGACAGATCCTTCATAAGCCAGATTTGGCGGGGCGAATGGTTAGTTGAGCTATCGAATTGTCTGAGTTTGATATAGCTTACGAAGCCCGGCACACCATCAAATCACAAGCGTTGCAGGATTGCATAATGGAACTAACCCCATCAGAAGGTGGGGAGAAGGAAGATATCGCAACTTGGAAGCTATTTGTTGATGGGTCATCAAACATAAAGGGAAGCAGAGCCGGGATTATCATAGAAAGTCCAGAAGGAGTTCCGCTGGAGCACTCCCTTTTCAATTTCTCGACTTCCAACAATCAGGCCGAATATGAGGCCCTAAATGTTGGGTTGCTTCAGGCTAAGGAGAGTGGAGCCAAGAGAGTTCATATGTCTACTGATTCCCAGCTGGTGGCATCCCAGATAGAAGGTACCTACCAGGCTAAAGGTCCCTTGATGATCAAATACTTAGGAAAGATTAAACAAATTATGGCTGACTTCGACAAAGTGACCGTGGTACATATCTCAAGAGGGGAGAATATTAGGGCAGATATCTCAAGAGGGGAGAATATTAGGGAAGATATTTTGTCTAAACTGGCAAGTACGAAGAGCCCCAGAAATCACTATGCGATCATTCATCAAAGTTTGTTAGAGTCGAGCTGTGTGATGGTAATCTCGGAAGCTAGTGACCAGAGAAAACCGATTGCTGATTATCTCAAGAAAGGAATTCTCCCCATCGAGCCAGCAGAAGCAAAGAAGCTAATAAGAACAACGACTTCGTTTACAATGATAGATGACGAGTTATATCGAAAAGGTTTCCATTCCCCAATGATGAAGTGCCTGGGTTCGGCTGAAGCCAGGTATGTGTTATCCGAGATCCATGAGGGAATTAACGGACACCATATGGGTGCCAAGGCGTTAGCTCAAAAAGATGTGTGAGCTGGTTACTTCTGGCCTACAATGATAGCAGACTCCAAGGATCACGTGAACAAATGTGATAGTTGTTAGAAGCATGACAACATAATATGGACTCCCCCAGCAAAACTCACGTCTATCTTGGCTCCGTGGCCCTTCTGCAAATGGGGCATGGATTTGTTGGGATCATTCGAGGTGGCCCCAGGGCAGCTACGATGGCTCATCGTGGTCATGGATTACTTTACAAAATGGATAGAGGCTGAACCATTGGCAATGATTACCTCGGCTCGAGTGCAGAAGTTTCTTCAAAGAAACATTATATCCCGGTTCGAGATTCCAGTGGAGATTGTCATGGATAACGGAACCCAGTTTATTGATACGGGTTTCCGAGAGATGGTAGCCGACCTCCATATCAAGCAGTACTTTGCCTCCATAGAACATCGGCAATCCAACGAACAGGCCGAAGTAGCCAACAAAATTATTGTTGACAGACTGAGAAAGAGGATGGAGGAGGCAAAGTCGAATTGGATGGAATAGTTGTATTCCATCTTGTGGGGACATCGGACCAGTGTTCAAATGGCAACAGAGGAAACCCCGTTCAGAATTACTTATGGATGAGAGGCGATGATCCTGGTTGAAATCGGTGAACCCTCATGGAGGAGAATTAAGGCTCTACATGAGGAGGACGAGAATAGCAAAGCGATTGTAGTGGAGTTGGACTTAATTGATGAAGTCAGAGTCACGGCGCATTGCCGAGATTTGGCAGTCAAACAACTCATTGCAAATCGATACAACAAGAAGATTAGATCTCGGTCTTTTGAGAAAGGTGATCTCGTCCTTCAACGGGCCAACATTGGCAACAAGAATGCCAGCCAAGGGAAACTCACTACAAACTGGGAAGGCCCATGCTGGGTGACAGAAAACCTTGGCAAAGGCACTGATAAGCTTGAGACGTTGAAGAAGAAGGCCATCAAGCGAACATGGAATGTGGATAAGCTGAAGGCGTACTATAGCTGAAAACCGAGTTCCACCAAGAGACGACATTGCCCTGAGTTTATGTAAAACCCCTTAATTGGGATTATCCAAAAGCGATATGATCGCGAGTCTATTCCTACGGGAAATTATGCAACAACGGTATTGATGCCAAGCTTATTTGAATTAATGAATTTTGGGCCAAGAAACCCATTTTCAGAAAGCACATGATGACAATGCCGCTAGGGGTGGAAATAGGCCAGGCCCTTATCAGGCAGCCTACGGCCTGGCCTATTTAGGGCCTGGTTAGGCCAGGCCTGTTTGTTAAAATGGCCAGGCCAAGGCTTATTTAAAAGCCTATATGTGTAAATAGGCCAGGCCTATTTTGTTAAGGCCTGGCCTGTAAGCCTTCAAGCCTGGCCTGTTTATACATTATATATATATATATATATATATATATATATATATATATATATCATATAATAATAAAATATTTATTTTTTTCATTTTTATATTTATATAAATTTTGATAGGCTGAAAATGTATGAAGCCTACTTATGGCTTTCAAAGCCTGCAATATGAAGCCTTTTTAAAGGCCTACATTGTAAGTAGGCCTTTAAAAAGGCTTCAAGCCTGACTAGGCCTTATGAAGGCTCAGGCCTGAGCCTAAAAAAAGCCTGCATTCAGGCTCAGGCCTTTTAACCTCATTACAGACTTAGGCCTATTTAGCCAAAGCCTGACCTGGCTTGGCCTATTTCCATGCCTAAATGCCGCCAATCCTATATACATATATGAATTCATGGTAAAGAAACCAGTTTTCGAAAATCATATCCAAAGCTTAACATGTATGAATTCATGGTAAAGAAACCAGTTTTTGAAAATCATGTCCAAAGCTTAACATGTATGAATTCATGATAAAGAAACCAGTTTTTGAAAATCATGTCCAAAGCTAAACATATATGAATTCATGGTAAAAAAACCAATTCTCGAAAATCATGTCAAAGCTCAACATATATGAACTCATGGTAAAGAAACCAATTTTCGAAAATCATGAACAAAGCTAAACATGTATAAATTCATGATAAAGAAACCAGTTTTCGAAAATCATGTCAAAGCTAAACATGCATGTATGAATTCATGGTAAAAAAATCAGTTTTCAAAAATCATGTCCAAAGCTAAACATGTATGAATTCATGGTAAATGAACCATTTTTCAAAAATCATTTCAAAGTTAAACATGTATGAGTCTGAGGTGCACGAACCAGTTTTCATAAATCCTGTTTGATAAAGCTAAAGGCCCATGAGGCCAAGATATGGCAAGTTGTCTGGGATAATGAAGTAAACCGATGTACTAACCTTGATCAAGTTAAGTTGTTAAAGCTTTAGTGAAGAAAAAATAAACTTAAACATTTGACGAGTTTATTATTATTCCGGATTGAACTTTCATCATATTGGTAAGAGCGCACTTGGACGGGTCAATAAAACCTTTCACATATACGACAAAATGTAATGTGAAGATGTAGCTCGATGAAATACGCGAATTCGACAAACAAGGAGCAAAGGAGCATTACATGTTTACCAAAATTCTTAAAACCGGGTTATAACCTCGGCAACAAAAGATTGAAAAAGTGAATAAAGGGCCTAGGAGGGAGGAGCTGGTTCTTCTTCGTCTTCATCTTCATCTACCCTAGGAGGGATCAATTTTCCTTTTTCGCTGACATAGGCTTGGAAGTTCAATTCGGAGGTGTTTAAGGCGATTTCGGGATTCAGAACCCAGATTTGTGCCACGGCATTGTCAAAGGATTGTGAAAGATGGAACTTGATACCCAAGAGGGGGGGTGAATTGGGTATCTACAAATTTTTGAATCCTTGTTCTGTTTTGGACAGCTAGAAACAGAGCACAACAGAGGAGAAGGGAAGAAAAAGCTTGACACAATGATTTATACTGGTTCGGCCCTTTCTCTTGACCTACATCCAGTCCCCAAGCCTCACTTGGCATTTTCAATCCACTAACTCAACAATATTGATTACACACTTTGTACTAAGAGCTGTTCTCTCACTAGAACACACTCCCCCTTACAAGTTGTAATCAAAACACCCAAAATCACCAAGTCCCCTGACTTGTGATTCTCACAATCAATGAATGATTTTACAAGTAATAACTCTCTCACAGAGTGGATAAGATAATCACTGAAGCACTAATGTCAAAATGACACACTACAAGAGAAAGCTTAATACACAATAAATGAACTTAGTAGAATTTCACTCTGAGTTGGTGTATATATTTGTGAAGATGTTAATGAACTCTATTTATAGCTAGAGAACATTAAATGACCGTTGTAGCTTGAATCAGACCGTTGGAGAAGTTGCCTGAGTGTTCTGAAGTGGTTTTGTGGTCTTCTCTCTCTTGTTTTCTCCTAATCTAGTTGGCCAAGTCATCAAGGCTGTCTTCCTACGAATTAATCCGTTGGAGAGGAGATTTCTTGTTTTAGCTAACATCCTTAAATACTTTGTAAGCATGTGCAGAAGGATTTGGGCAAAAGGGGTAACTTTCTGAGCTTTGCAATAAATGCTCTGAGTTACTTTATGCTTTATGCTCTAATCTCTCACCAAACATTTTTTAATGCTCTAAAATCCACTAATAAATACGTTAAACATAGCAGGGAATATCAGAGAATAATATTGGAAGAAGATAGGATCAAATAACATTGATTTCTGAAATGCCCAAATTCAAAAATTCTGAACCAGCGTCACGAACTCGAGTTCAGTTCTTACAGGCTCGAGTTCGAGGCTTTAGTGTTCAAAACTATGCAAGTTCAAAAAAATGTAAACCTGAGGTTTGTTTTATAAACTTGAGGTTCTCAGGTCATTGAAAAACTAAAATGCTCTCGGGTAAAAATGAACTCGAGTTCATTAATGTCAGGCTCGAGTTCGAGACACTTTTGAGCAGACTTCGTTTTAGCGTGAAAGAGCAAACCTGAGGTTTGCATAATAAACTCTCGAGTTTAAAACATATCCAAAAGTTCTTTGTTCTCTGGAACTTTTAGGCTCGAGTTCAAAATGATTAGGCTCGAGTTCGAATGTTTTGAAAAGCTTTTGGAGGCTCTCGGCCAAAACTAGGCTTGAGTCTAAGAATGCTAGGCTCGAGTTTGATTATTTGAAAAACTTTTCAAACTGGAAATTTTTCTTTCAATGGAACAGTGCAGGCTTTGAAAATACTTACAAGTTTGGAAAACTTGTCCCGCCAGGGATGAACTCAAGTTCACCATGACAGGCTCGAGTTCATGCTCCTAAAATCTTTGAAAAACTTTTTGAAAAAGATGAACTCAAGGTTGATCTCATCAGGCTCGAGTTCATGTGAACTTCTCAGAGGTTTGATTTTAAACTTCAGGTTCAGTCTCAAGTTTGGAGAATGGTTTGACAAGTTTGTGCTTTCTGTCAAAATCAGGCTCGAGTTCAATACTAACAGGCTCGAGTTCGGTTTTGACAGATTGAAATTTACAAGATTAACACACCCTAAACTTTGTCACACCTTTCCAATATTGTTTCCAATTGTTGTTAATCATCAAAACACTCAAAGAACTAACAGATTGCATTGCCGCGTTGGCATACTTAGTGAGCTGGGCCTTAGCACGAGATAATTTGGCTTTAGCACCACCGAGTTCCTCATCCTTAGTTTTTAGCAAGTCTCTACGATGGTCTACATCAGACTGCACCTTCTCCACAAATAGCATGTCATTGGTGTGAACATCCTCCAAGTGGTGAAGCTCTGAATTGGCGGCCGTCAGCTTTTCCTCAGCCTAGGACAGGCTCGTTTTGAGTGTCATCACCTCCTCATGCAATTTGTCCTTCTAGGCCTTGGACGCCTGTAATTCCTCCTGGGCTTGGTCCCTCTCCTCGGTGACCTTCGTCAGATTAGCATTATTCTTCAAGGTTTTAAGTACCTTGTTTAGGTCATCCCTCTCCTCTATCATTTGGCGTAAATTGGCGGTGACCGTCGCATATTTGATTTTGAGGGCTGCACAGGGCCAGAGTAGAGAGATGGCTTTGTATCCTTTCTTTTCCAACTCGGCAATTTTCATCTTATTAGCCTTGGAAAGGCTTGAGGGTGCATGAAACTGAGTAGGAGGATGAGCAATGTCTAACACCTCTTTTGTTACCCTGTGCTCCTAAAGGATTCCCCCAGATAGCGCGGCGTGAGTGAGTGGAGCTTCTACGGAGGACGGGGTTGAAGCGGTCTGAGTGCACGAGGTGGGTGTTGGAGTTGGAGCAGTTGAAGCGTCCAGGGCTTATTTACCTTTGGATTTTTTGGAAGCTCCTTCCCTATGCCTTGTCCCGTCTTTTGGCATCGAGCGCTTGAGTGGCAGCCTCTTGTGTGGGAGCTGTTTGGGTGGCTGCAGTAGGGCCACCCATGGTCAGAGCTGTGGGAGTAGCCTTGGCACCTTTGGGAGGTGCCTCAAAGACGCATAGAAACCCTGGCCTCCCTATACCTCGGTCTACAATACAAGAAGCAAGATGTCAGTTCTATGGTTAGCAAAGACTGAAGAATGCATAATACCTAGACTAAAGGATATATATATATATATATATATATATATATATATATATATATATATATATATATATTCTCGTACTCGCCACTGTTCGTCTTCTAACTAAGGGTGTGGAGATGAATGTAGCGGGGTCCATCAAATTTTTCAGTGTACAGGCGAGCTTCAGAAGCTTTACCAGGGCCGTTTCCTCAGCTTCAGAAAAACTGGTCAACTTTAGGGCAAAGTCTTCATATTTGAGTTTGTGGTGACTTATAGACCAATATAACGAGAATCGTTCCTCGACCACCCCAGAGTCAGTACTCTGAAGGAACCAAGGTAGTTGCCTAGTTTTAGCAACGATCTTGACAAAAGCAGGCTTGAAGTTTTTCCATGATTCGGTAAAGGGCTTAAAAAGCTTTCGGTTGCGGACCCTCCAAAGTGAGATCCAACCGAACCACGTTATTTTACCTCTGGAAAGGACATTGGTTTCTAACGGAGAAAAGAAAGACATGAAAAGGGGAATGGTACAGACAATATCTAGCTCTTTACATAAATCTTCAAAGGCAATGGCAAATGCCCAGCCATTGGGATGATGTTGTATGGGAGCAAGATGTAGATGGTTCAGAAGGCGTATTTGAAAGTTGGTGAAGGAAAGTTTTACGCCGAGTTGGGTAACAACATCTCGGTAAAGGAAAAAGAAATGGGGGTCACTATCCCTTGATTGACAGGAAGCAACCGATTCATCCCCTAGGGGCAGCCGTATGGTATATTCCTCCCCGTCCCCGAGGCCAAGTAATGAGACATCATCGCCATCTATACCTATAATAAAAAAGGGTAGAAATCAGAAGATGATATATACCTGAAGCAACACAGTTATCTTGGCGAGAAGCAACAGGTGTTGGCCTGGGATCACTTAAGTTGATAAGACCCAAGCCGGCTTGAGAAATGATGTTACACCGACACTTATCCAAAAGTAAATCGGCTTCCCTATAATGCTCTAGCCTACCAAGCTCAATGCTTTTGAGGCAACACTCGTCACAGGGTGTTGGGCCCCAAGGTTGCAGGACCGAGGTAGGAGTTCTTTGACTTAAGTTGGGATCTGGACCTCGGGAAGAAGATCTTTAGGAGACGATGTTTGGTTCAAGGGATGAAGGTGGTGAAACTCGGACATTTCCCCTACTCCCAATATCCCTGGATTCGCGAAGCAAAGCTTCCTTTTTCTCTTCTTTAGTAGGAGGACTTGACTAGAACCTGAACTTCCTGGGTCCAGAAATATTCTCGAGGGTTTCTCTATCGTTTAGGGTAATGGGCCTACCATACATATCTAAAGGCACATCAATGTTTCGAGTTAATGAAGTTGAAAAAGGTAAAGAAGCTTTGGGTCTGAAGACATGTGGTGTGGTACGGGCCAATCTTTACATCCAGAAAGCCTAGCAAATACCAAGAACCCACCCAGGAAACTCAGAAACTTGCCTAGAAAGGGCTAAAAACTCACGGGAAGGTTGCTGAGAAAATTAAGAAGAAGAAAAGGAATGACAGAGATAATTGGCAGAATAATGCGAGAACAAAGGAAGGAGAGAAACAATGAGAGTACCTGTTAAGACTTGAAAAAACCTAAGAATGCTTTAGTGACGAAGAGAGCGTTTCAGTAGGGAGACGTATTCTCTGAGAAGGCAAAAAAGAGTCTTTGAGTGTAAAGTGGTAAGACAAAGAAGTTAGTGGGAATATATAGATGTTTTGAATGCGAAACGTTGGGGACAACAAAGTCAATTCACATTGAAAAGCGGATTTTTCCCGAAAAGGTGTAATGATGACTAATGCGAAACGATACATACAGTAAGTGGGCACGCATATATATCGAATACGTTAGAGGCAGCCACTACGCGTGGAAAGAGGATTTTACGGTGTGATGTCAGAAAAGGATTTGATTGTATCATATTCTTACATGAGTGGACAAGAGTTTGCAATGTGCAAATTATACAAAAAGAAGCTAGTGCAATGCAGACAGTTGAAGTCAAAGAAATCATGCTGAGAAACTCGGATACAAAGTCTGGGTTAGGCAATCAATTAATCTCAGCACGTTAGAGACCTGAAGTACTGAGCTTGGGGGCAACTATTATAGACTCATATATTTTGCTTAGCAGATATGTTGCCCAGTGAGAATATTTACGATAGGATCCCTCCACTACAAAAAAAAATCAAATTTTGCTACGGAAAAAATCCATAGCAAATTCCGTAGCAAAATCGTTTTGCTACGGAAAAAAATCTATTTTTCCATAGCAAAATCGTTTTGCTACGGATTTTTTCCGTAGCAAAATCCCGCGTAGCAAATTGCGACGGAAATGAAAAATCCGTCACAATTTGGGACGGAAAATCCAATCCGTCGCAATTTGCTACGGGAAAAAATTCCGTAGCAAATTGTTACGAAATTCGTTTCCATAGCAAATTCGAAATTTTGCTACAGAATTTTTTTCCGTAGCAAATTCTCAATTTTGCTATGGATTATTTTTCCGTAGCAAACTCGAAATTTTGCTACTGAATTATTTTCCGTAGCAAATTTTCGCATATTTGAGAATTTGCTACAGAAAATAATTCCGTAGCAAAAATTTGCTACGGAAACAAATTCCGCAGCAAAACTAATAAATTTTTAAAAAATATATTTTTTTTAATTTTTTTTCTTTTTTAGAAAAAGGAATACAAAAAGTAGTTACCATGGATATTTAAATTTTTTTTGAGAAAATTGAATATATAATAATATTCCTAAAGAGTTTACATAGAAAAAACAAAATATAAATAATAATATTGGGAACAATATGTAATTAAAAAAAATTTAAACAGTAGCAGTATGGTCACCCTTGTCCTTCATTAGGGAAGGAAGTAGAATCTACATATGCTTCATCATTTCCTGTGTTTGATGCACGAGTATAGTCATTCGATTCCTTTAAAAAAAAATTATATAAAAAAAAATTACGAAATTAAAAAGAAATGTACAAAATTCTGAGTTTTTATTTTTATTATTCATATGCCTTCACAATTTTAATACAGGTAGATACTCTAATTAAGGCCGATTCTAATATCTAGGAATTATAAAACAGAAAAGCAATTACAAAATTCAAATTCTATAATCTAATTGATTTAGGCCGATTCTAATATCTAGGATTATAAAAAGCATATTCTAATATCTAAAAATTATAAAAGGTATATCCTAATATTTAAGAATTATAAAAGGAAGATCCTAATATCTAGGAATTATAAAAAAAACAATTACAAAATTCAAATTCCATAATCCGATCAGATCCTAAAATATCTCTAACTACCAAGATTATAGATTATACAGAAATTTAATATCCGCTGCATATAAGCAAATATAATATAATAAAAAATAGTTATTATAATTTCCTCTCTTCTAATAATAATAATAATATCTTAAATTCTACAATATGGCTTCCCAGTTCACATCTTTAATTCTATATAATTTAATTATGGCCAAAGGTAACCAAGCAACAGGAGCTTTTTGTGGCAATGGAATTTAAATTCACATGTGTTCTACATCGATGAAACTAGTTACCTTACCTTTGACAAATTTCAACTACATACTATGCTATGTATATTTCTTTTACAAACACTTTCTATATTATTGGCGAATTAAATTTAACCAAAAAAAAAGAAACAAAATATTACAAAAAACCTTGCATCAAACAGATTTAAAAAAATTAAAAAAAAAGGAAGAAATGAAGGAACCACAACACCATATTCAGGAAATTACCCTATACAGTTAACTGAGCAGAGTAGGAGGAATAGACTTTTGGTATAGTGAAAACTCCAAAGAAACCTGAGTAGTCAGAAATATATCCATGTGTCAGTTGGAAAATGGCAACAACAAAAAAACATGCTAATAATCCACCCCAAAAAATTGAAATAGTGAAAAAAACCATCTTTGATATATTTTTAATTACTCAAACAATTTTTTTCTCCAAAACTTATTCTACATAATTGTTTTAAGAACATAAAAATATATTTTAGAATTAAACAAGCCCTATATCTTTATTTTAATGATTCTGTTATCCCTAATATAAATTTGTAGCTAGACTTGCTTTCAAAAATATCCTTCTAGCTGTAACTTTTGTTGCAATAAAGCGAGACTTTTTGATATAATTAATACTCATTTTAGTTAATTAAAGGCTTAAAATTAGAAGATAAAAATAGAAAGAAAGAACTCAGTTATGCATAATAGATATATATTTTGGTGCATAACCACATCTTTTGTAGCAGTTAAATTTCTCAACTGATCTTACTCAACAACAAAAAATGTTATAAATCAATCAAAAGTAAACTTACCGAATTTGGCCAATTTCCAAAAACAAAGAGCAAAACTGCCAACTGCACATTACATAGGTTATGGTCAGAATTTTCAATTTGGCAGTGATTCTTTCATTAGACCTCCAAAAGTATGAAAAAAAAAAATTGAAGTAACATGCAGCTCACACACATGGATGTTTAACATGTTTAAGATGTTCTTATAAAACACTCTTTTCAAAACTTTGCAGGAAATAACAAGGGAATGAAATAATGTAATGGGTGAGTAGAGAGAATATTAATTACCCTCATTGTGGTACTAGGATCTCCAGAAAAAAGGGCTCTGAGTTTAGAAAGTAACTCATTCAAGCATCAAAGTAGTTTCACAAGGTCCCAATATTCCATTCAATAACAAAATTTAGCATGAAATTCTCCTTTCAAACATTTTATCAAATACTTAGTGTGCATTTCATATTAGGCAAACCCCAAAAATTTTCAGTCCTTCTTATCACAACCCCAAAATTCATATGTTCTAACTATAAATCCACTTCTATTCAGTGCCCAAACTTGGGATAGCAAGATCAAACACCAATTAGGAGAAAGGCAACAATTTTCCAAACCATATACAAGAAGACATGAGAAGAAGGAAAAGAAGACACAACACTAAATTTTCAGCAAGGGTAATAATAAAACTAAATTTCTCTTTACACAAGATTAGCAATTATCATGAATCATAAATCTACCATCTAAAAGGGTCAAAATTAATGCCTGGATAAAATAATCAAACAACAAATTATATAATCACAACTTACAAGATAGACGTTAATTTGAAAACAGAAAGAATTGGCAATTATCATGAAACCCCCCATCTGATTCATAAGGAAACAATTACAAATAGAAGCAAGTGGGGAATTAAAACAAACAGACGAAATCCCCATCTCATCCATAAGCAAACAATTACAAACAGAAGCAAGTGAGGAATTAAAACAAACATAGACATCCTGTTGATCAATACTCAGATTTGCCAACACATCTTCACAACCAATTAAAATAACTAAGACCCTCAAAATAAAGACACTTGCAATTAAAAGTACAAAATAAGTTAGAATAGGCTTTTAATAAACTGATATGATTTAAACAAGAAACGTATCACAGACGGAACCAGCTACCAAAAAGGTTACTATCAGAAGAAAACTTTAGCAACCAGACATTCCTGAATGAATCAATAGCCAACATAAGGAAAAACAAGAATACGTAAGTCCAACAAGATAAGCAAAGATTAATAGTAATCATAATAATAGAAAGCCCTTTGATATTGCCTCCCTATATGAAGACCCCTGAACTTTTAAGTGAAATCTCTGCAAATGTCATAAGAGCACAGCAAGGTTAAAGAAGTGAGTCCCAAACTTCCAAGAAAGTCATGGCAAGAGGTTAAGAAATCAGGTTCACAAGAGCTCCATGAAACATCAAGCCTGTCACAATGTTAGATAATAACAATGAAGAGTTAAGAACTGCAACATAATGATTGCTATGTTATAGAACATAAACATAAGAACATATTAACATAAAACGATAACATAATCAAATAGACATCTTCCATCTAGAGAAACAAAGAAGAAAGAACTCTTAAACTATATATGACTGCGACATAATCTGCAAAACACCACATTAGAATGATGAGCATATCCATTACTTCTTTATAGAAAAAAGTTAGAATATTAAACCCAAGATATATTATCGTTTTCATTCAATGCGCATAACGTTCTTCATGCCACAGAGAATGAATCATATGTGACTATAGTATACCATGCTTTATATAATATAATATACATGACGTTTTTGGTTCAATACACGCACAATATATATAATATATTATTAATTAAGGAAAAGGGCTCAAAAGTCCCTCGGGAAAATTAATTGTGCACAACTACTTCAAATCATTTCAAGGACCAAGATCATTTAGGAAAAATATAAATCGCGATACAGTGAGGAGAAAGGAGATGATGTCACCAGGAGGAAAAAAGACAGTCGTCCATATCAAGATTCAGGCAAGGAGGAATAGGTTACGAATAGAAATTTTAAACTAAACATTTGAGCCAAACAAAAGGGCGAAGCCCAAAGCGATCTGATAACCTATTCATCCAATTTAGGCTAGTTATAGTCTATCATCAGGCAGCAGCGTTGCTCATCCTACATGATCTACGACTAACCCAAGTTCCCAACCTACTAAGAATCGAATCAAGTGATTCACACGCACGCATACCGTAAAGAGGGAAAACAGTCTCCTTATTCATTCGCGATCGTTGGAAGTGGATCACCTCAAGCAGACAAAGGCCGGAACGGAGATGAGAACTGACAAAGGGCGGAGTGGAGACGAGGCTGACGGACGACGGAGCACAGTTGCAGATTTTGCAGATCGGATCGCAGTTGCACAAACCCTGACAGTGGGTTAGGGTTTGTGAATTTGCCTTGTTCGAAGAGAATGAAAAGAAAACACTTTCATCGTTAACGGAAACAACAGAAGCGAAAGAGAAATTGCTGCCAGACGATTTTTTTGGTCAGGTGGAGGCTGAGATCTTTGGAGGTTGATGACAGCGAGAGGGAGAAGATGAGGCAAGTTTGCGAGAGGGAGAAGACGATAAGTTTGGCGGAAGAGGGTTCACAAATGAAAGAAAATGAAAGAAAGGCACTAAAAATAATGGGACGGATTTTGCTACGGATTTTCAATTCCATAGTAAAATTTTGCTACGGAATTCAAAATCCGTCGCAAAATTTTGCTACAGAATTCAAAATCCGTCGCAATTTGCTATAGATTTGGATTCCGTAGCAAAATTTTGCTACGGATTTACAATTCCGTAGCAAAATTTCATAGCAAATTGCTACGGATATATTTTTTCGTTGCAAACTTTTACTACGGTATTTCAAATTCGTCACAATTTGCTACGGATTTTCAATTCCGTAGCAAATTGCTACGGATTTTTTTCCGTAGCAAAATTTGATTTTTCTTGTAGTGCTCTTTAATCAGGTAAAGTGTTAATTACCCCCTCATCGTGCCTATAATCGAGGAACGTATAGGTAGTGGAGCAGGTATTTGCATAACGTGGGAGGCACACACTGCCTGAGCAACGGATTCACAGTCATGGGAGCGAAACCCTAGGTAATCCCTATAAATAGGAGATTACCCATCAGATGCACTCTCTACATTCACATTCCATTGTTTACCATTCAGTCTCACTGTGTACACACCCCACCCCTCTGGCGAAATATCATACTTGTGTAGCACAGTGATCCGAGAATGCTCTCTGATATCTTCCTCATAGGTATCACTGAGCGATTACCTTCTCATTGGTGTTTAATCCATAGACATTTCTGAGGAGCCATTTGATTCTACATCAACATTCCCTAGTTCATTGAGTCTAGACATTTGTGTTATATATCAGAACAGTGTTGTTGTTTTGTGTATTGCTGAGTTATTTTATTTCATTTCACATGGTTTTGGAGGGAAAATCATAAATATAGCCTCCATTGATACTCTTCTCTTTAATATAAGATGTATTTTATAGTTCAATTTTTTATTTAAAATTAATACAGCTTGAGAAATGTTATAATGAAACGTCTGATTTTCTAATGTATGGGGTGCCTTTTGGCGCAATTCGATGAGGGTCTGGTAAACGAAATTATGAATCAAACTAGGGGGGTGTTTGGTTAAGAAAATATGCCTTTTTAATCTATATCTCATTTATAAAATCATGATATAATATTTATAATGTAGCAACGCAATTTTTTAAATTTTGTATGGTGAATTATTAATAGATATACGCGCTAATTACCAAAAAACTGAACTACGTGTTTATATAGAATGACCAAGTGCAATTCATTTTTTTAATGTGACTTTTTTATTTTATCGTATATTGAATTAAATTGTTTCATTCATAACATTCGCACAAAAGATGCATGTGTAATTATAAACAAGGATTAAACTTAAATTAGGAAAAAGTGAAAATTAATATACATACAGTGAATAAAGTAATTTTTTTAAAAAAAATAATATCTCATATGTTATATATATCTGAGATAAGAGATAGAGAACAAGAATAAGAGAAGAGAGAAGAGAGAAAGAGGAGTGTAATTCTTATTCCAGTGTATTTCAATATGTCCCAAATACATAACATATGCCTTCTATTTATAGGCACAACTCTCTAATCTACAATTAATGTGATTCCATAATCATAGTGATTAATGGATGAGAATAGGAAACTATGGGAGAATAGGAAATAATGAGAGATATGGACATCCACAAATTAAATATAATATTCATAACACTCCCCTTGTATGTCCATTATGAATGTGTCTCATTAAAAACTTTAACTAGGAAAAACCCAGTGGGACAAAATCCTAGCTAAAGAAAAGAGTACATCATTCATTGATACATTGTCCAGTGCTACCACATTAAAGACCTTTCTAGGAAAACCCAGTGGGACAAAACCTAGATAAGGGAAAAAGAGTACAGCGTGTATCGTCTCCACCTCTTAATTACATCAGATTTTCTCCTCCTGATGACTACATTACTTCAATGTCTTTTGAGCATATCTTCTTTTTGATCATCAAACATTCTATAGTATACCTGTAAGAACTAAATATTTCCAGCAAAATCATAATAATACAAACATGATTTCTAAGCATTCTTATAAGATATATCTAGATGCATATCAACATATATTCTTTAAAATGATTATATCATACATGCTCTGATAGCTTTAAGTCATATAAAACTTATTAAGTATTGTTCTCAAGAACTTTCGATTAGATGCTTCTGGCATCTTGATTCCTTCAGGGACTTGTGCTTCTGGCACATTAAGTCATTTAGGGACATGTATTTCTGGCACTCTAAGTCCATCGGGGACATGTGCTTCTGGCACCCTAAGTCCTTCGGGGACGTGTGCTTTTGACACCCTAAGTCCTTCGGGGACGTGTGCTAGTACACTCTTGGATCCTTTGAAGATTCTTATGCAATCTTCATAATTTAGTAAGTCATATGCATAGGCTATATATAACAATATCTAATAGACGCATAATTTTTCTTTCACAAACTGCCTGATTTATCGTATCCACCACAAAATCATATATCCCAATTTGGACTTCAGGTCCTTAACTATCATAGTATGATTATAAACCACAAAATCATATATCCCAATTTGGACTTCAAGTCCTTAACTATCATAATATGATAATATTTGCGTCATTCTCAATTTCACTTATCCTTTTGGCCAATAATCTTTATATAATATCCTCATTTGATTACGTGATATCATTTTTCAAATCTCTTGTCGACAATTTTATCTTTTCGGTTCTATTTTTCCAATTTGACATAACAATATCAATATTACTCAGGTACCTGAACCTCTCTTGAGGTTTTGCAATAAGTTATGTCTCAATACTCTTTTCGGTTCTATTTTTCCAATTTGACATAACAATATCAATATTACTCAGGTACCTGAACCTCTCTTGAGGTTTAGCAATAAGTTATGTCTCAATACTCTTTTGGGGTATCTACCTCCTTAATATGATCATCTTAATTATTGCTCCAATTTATCCATAACGTTTATATTTGAAACCGAATAGTTACTCATACTTCAGGCATGTTACTAATTAGAGCATTTTTAGCTGGAATATGATATTTAATAAATCTCATTTAGGTTAATAATTCTATCTGGCAAATATATCATGAATGCATAACCTGATGAACTTCTGGTTCATACTTCTTTATTTGAGGATATATAATTTGCTATAATAACGCATTCCATGTATTATCTTTTCCAGCTATTCAATTTCTCCCCCTCATGTTGAGAAAACTATGTCAAATATCAATTGACTAATATAAGTCTCCATGTGTTTCCTTTAGAAACATCATTTTGTTTTATCTAGAAACAAACAATTAAAAGAAGATCTTCACATAGCTTTTATCTCAACTTTCTCTATAAATTCATCTATGTGCATTATGGTGGATTAATAATAATTGCACATTCGACCCTTTTAATATGGACATTTGTCTGGCTACTGACCAAGAGCCAATTTTACCGGGAGAATTTTGTTAGCTTATATAAGTGTTGCAATAAGTAAGATCAAATATACCAACATAAAAATTTTGTTCTCATAAGAATTGATCTAGCTATTCATGGAGGCTTTAATTCATGATTTCTTGATCGTATAATCTGGAAATTGTGTACTTATTTTATTTAAACATTATTGCAAACTTCGGGTTGCAAACATTCTTACAAATTTCAGGTTGCAAGATAATAATCTCACATGTAACCATCTCATAGATGCATCTATCAAGTTTATCTAGTTTACATGCTATTTCAATGGGCCCATATAATTCTATTTGATATATTTCCAGAAATACTGAATCCAGTACTAATCATGATCAATGATAGTCTTGTAAACAATTTGTTTTTGAGAACAGATAGTACATAATTCATAAATAATATGTTAGTTATTTATGAAGAATCTTCTGGTTCTTCAATGGATGTCAATATGTAATTTTATTTCTATTATATGACTTGGATGATCAAACAAGTCATGTCAATAATGAATTTGTTTGGATCAGTAAACTTCTGGTTTATTGTAACATATGTCTTAAAAAAAAACATTTCAATATTCAGACATTCATTTTGGGAGATCTATTAAACTTCATTTGAGAAATATATAACTTTTCAAAAATTAGCTCACACATATATTCTAACTCATACTTGTAATCTAACAATCTCCCCCTCAAGTGTGAGTTATATAAAGATAATTTCTTTATATATATATATATATATATATATATATATATATATATATATATATATATATTTCAAAATCACTTGAAAACCCTTTAAAGCTCAAAATAAAAATCTATGTTGATTCTTCGGGAACAAACATATAATATTACATCACTAGATAATCTCGTTACTCATTAATAAATATACTTCAATTTACTTATATATGCAAAATATATATACAGCTCACCACATATAAAAATATTCATGATCAAAATAACTTCAATGATATAGATTTAGAATTACACATGTGAAAATTTTCCATTAGAAAAATTCTCATAGAAACAAATTTATGATGTATGATCACATAAATTTAAATAACAATAACAACAAAAAGTAAGTATCATGTTACCTTCTGGGATTATTTATTTCTCTTGGGTATTGGCTTTAAAATAAATATGGACATATTTCTCTGCAACCCATTGCCTCTTTAATATCTCATTGGCAGTAAATTTCTAGTTTACATTAGCAAACATTTGGTTTGCATTGACAAACTTCTGGTTTGTATTATTATGTGTAAATTTCTGCTTTACAATAACATGTATTTACTATATAATATCCATTTTTGCAGATATCTTTGAAACTCAATAAGTTTCTTTTATTCTTGGTAGAATAAAATGCATTACCAATGTATAATTTTGTTCCTTCATGTAACAAAATATTAGCTCTTCCAGAGCCTTTAATTAAATTTATACTACCAAATATAGTTTAAACATTGGCCTCTTGCATTATAAGTTGGGCAAAATATGCTAATTAGTCCTTAAGACTATTAGCCTTTAGAATTATCACTCTTGAGTGGCATAATTCTCTGCAAGTTATTTTTCTTCAGGATAATAACTAAAAACACTTTGTATCATTCAATATTTAATACATTAAACCTTCAGAGTCTCAATATTAATAACAATCCAATGTCACTTCGTTGTTCTTCACCCTTCATATCAGGGTGTGAACAAGTTGCTATACCTCTTTCGTAGGTATAGAAGCCTAAAGGACAAAATATCTCATGAATTGTTGTACTTCACGAATAGTAAAATAGTAATTACTATGCAAATAGTGTCCTGCATTTTTGCATCTTATATCAGATCTGAAAAGCCTTATAAACCATATAATCATATAAAACCAAATCACAATATATTAAAATACACATAAAATATGTATATGATGGGGAGCAAGACATCATAAATTTCTTAAAGCTAATATCACAATCATATAACTTCAGGTCATTTATCTTTAGGATAAATAAAAGTTGAACATCATGGCTTCAAGCCATACAATAAGAGGATGAATGTAACATCCCATTTTCTAAAACATTTTTAAAAGAGCTTGATCAGAGTGGCGCATCAGAGCAATTCAAGAGAGTGAGTAACTGATGATTGTATTACAAAATATTAACCAGGGTTGGTTATAATAGTGGTACATTCAATAATTCAAAATATTGTACAGCCCAAAAACAAAAAGAAACTCCGGCCGGATCTTCACGCGGGTTGCTTACCCTTGTCGTCGGCCCTGGGTCCTCCAGACCCTGAAGCTATAGTAGGAGCTGAGGTCCAATGCCCATTGGACTTCAGGTAACGGTTAACCTCATGCTTATATATAACAGTATTTGTATGACAGATATTCACGGCGTTACAGCAATAATCAATACATAAGCACACAGCAGATGTATCCCTATAGTACATAAGCACACAGCAGATGTATCTCATAAGCGAACAACAGATGTATTCCAATAGTATAGAAGCACACAGCAAATGTATCACAGTACACAGCAGATGTATCCCAATAGTACATAAGTACACAACAGATGTATCTCATAAGCACACAGCAGATGTAAAGTTATCTACCGCATATAAACATATAATAAGCATCAGAGTTAGTGTTACACTACGCGAACGTACCTTCGTCGGTGATCGCGGTACGTACGTCGGTCGGTATGATCACGTATATCCTATAATGGTAATTTCGCGTTTATTAATTCAAAAATAATATCCTACTAGATATCTTTAGTCACAAATAGCTATTTTCTCTTGGAGGAATTATTTTTCAACTTGTTTCCCTTAGTTTTCAGGAAAACGCTGGTACAACATTTCTAAGTTGATTTTTCGTCTAACTTTGAAAAATCATAACTAATTCTAGAAAAATCGAAACGGGGATCCGTAAAATTCTCCAGAATCCTTAGGATGTCTGGTTTCAAGGAAAAATACTCATTTATGCCCAGATTAGATGAGTCATTCCCAGTTTTAAAGTTTCTAACCTCTGCCCAGAAAAATTCCAGAATTTCGCAGCCCAACTTTGAGACTTTTTATCTCACTGTACAGAACTCCTTTTAATATGTTCTAAGCATATTTGGAAAGCCTTATATGTCTACTTTAACTATGAATTTTCCATATTTTTAGAACTTCATTTTGTACATAACATATTGGCATTTTCATCATTGATTTCAGAAATCGCCTACCGGCAAAATATCGCCAGAGTTTCGTTACTTTGATCCTGATCTTTCAAAAATTTTGCTAGAACACCTCCTTCATCAATTTTTCGAACTAAAGCCAATTTTGACTATGAAAACATGATATTAAAATCACTCTAGCATATTTAAGATTAAAGCTACTTCTAACTATGAATTTAAGAACTAAAGCTTAAAGAACTTAAAGCTAGAGCTAGAGAACTTACCAAGAACTTTGCTCCTCCTTCTTCAAGACTCCTCACTCTCACTTTCACTCTCTATATTGCTTTGCTAAGCTTTGTTTTGGTGTGAGGAAAAGTGAAGAACCAAAGCCCCTATTTATAGTAAAATGGTGTGTCAAGTTTGGTAAATAATTCAAACCTAATTCACCTTGATTTTAAGCCATTGGATCAAGGTAAAAATTGAAACTCTCATCCTCACCATCTAATCCTAAAAACCGCCCCCTCCCACTCTCTCTCTTCCTTCATCTTTTTCTTCCTTACTCATGAAGTTTAGGCAACTTGCTCATGAAGTTTGGAAGCTTCTACTTTACCAACAAGTTTTTGCATGTGTTTGAATTGTTTTCTTGCTCCCCAAGCTCTAAAAAACCGTCCCCCCTTCTTCCTCTCTTTTTTGTTCATTTTGTGCTTTATTTTTATTGATTGGATAATGTTTTGGAGCTACATTATTGGCCCTTTAATTATTAATTAATGTAAAATACTCTTAAATAGATCATTATGACTATTAATTTAATCAACATCAATTTAGTTGCCCAATAATTATTTTTAGTATTCCCTAATTACTTTAAGCCTTTCCACACTCGTTTATGGTTTATTTTTGATGATATAAAAACTAAATGTGAATATTTTAATTCATGTACGTTTAATTATTTATTAGTTGTTGGCAATTTTCCTCTAATTGGTTTAGGGATTTTCATGCTATTTTATGACATTTTATACCATCTTATGACCCCTAATTGAATTATGGCTCTTAGAAATCCATTCTAAGCTAATCTTAATCCTTCACTAGCCATTGGCTTTTAATTACGATTATACATCTTTAATTATGCTTATTTTAATTTGATTATTAAATTTGTCTTTATTCTAATTATTGCAAATTTATTGACCATTAATTATAGGTAGTTTTATCTAATTGTTTTTGAGTATTCACAAATCATACTGGTATTTTAAGATCAATTATGAATAATTATGCAAGTAACTCTATTAATATAAATTTAATTGTCTTTCAACTCATTTTACTGTCCTCTAATTATTTTGATCACTTTCATAACCTTCTATAACTTATAAATGATTTTATAAGATCTAGAGGTTAAGATATGAATTTTAGGATATATTATGATTTCATAAATGATAATAAATAAACCATAAAATTTTGAGACCACATATTCACTAATTATTGATAATTTTCCTTTTATTGGTTTAATTATTTTCTCACAACTCTTTGGCTTTTCATAGTCATTTATGCACCATATATCATTTTAATAATTATAGGGAAATTTATGATCCCTAACTTAAAACTAGAAATTGGCTTTTAGTTAGTTTTAACTCTAAAGGAAAATCCCCTAAATGAATCTCGAGAATTTGGGTCTTTGGTTTACTTAATCTCCAAGAGGAAATTGCCTAGAATATAGCTAACAAATTTATAAAATTAGAGACAACATACTCTCCCTTTATTCATTATGTATTATTTATCAAAATTAATATTTATGATAAATAAGAATTTCAGGGTGTTACAATGAAAGCTATATGACTTTTGACTATATAATCTCAAAATAGGGATAAAAAGACTATGGCTTCTGGCCAATTTGTTTCATGAGAAATTAAATTAATATGGCTTCCAGCTATTTATCTTCAGGGTAAATAAAAATTATATATATGGCATCTAGTCATATAACAATGAATCAAAGAATATGAAAATAAAAACAATAAAAATTAAAGATATAAAAGTTAAGACTTTATGGCTTCCGGTCATTTAGTTCTCATAATAAGAATTTAAATTTATATGGCTTCTAGCCATAAAATAAGAAATAAAAGTGATGTGACTTATGGTCATATAATTCTAGAATAAGAAAATAGAAGTGTATGACATCAAGCCATTACAATATTAATAATAAAAGAATTTGTATAGAATAACATAACATTAAAAGTTAGCAACAATAACAGTTAAATGTTATGTTAAAGTTAGTCACCTAGACTTCCATGTAGGAGGTAGAACATTCCATGTAGGAGTCAAATTAAAACAATAAAAAGGAATGATTAAATCTAGACTGCCATGTAGGAGGTAGAACCTTCCATGTAAGAGTCAAATTAAAACAATAAAAAGGAAAGATTAAATCTAGACTGCAATGTAGGAGGTAGAACCTTCCATGTAGGAGTCAAATTAAAATAATAAAAAGAAAAAATTAAATCTAGACTGCCATGTAGGAGATAGAATCTCTGATGTAGGAGTCAAATTAAAAATAATAACAAAATATAAAATAACTTGTAAATGAAATCAAAATAATATATAAAAACAATAATAATCTCCAATCTTAGCCATGGAACCCGATGTTAAGAACAATCGGTAAATGTATCTTTTTAATTCTATATAGTAGCTCAAATTATCTCAGATAGATAAAAGGAACATATAATTTAAGAAGGTAGGCTGAAATCGTTAAAAAAGCGATCAGACCTTCGTTCGAGCTTCTTGTGCTGATAACGTGTTATATATATCTGAGATAAGAGATAGAGAACAAGAATAAGAGAATAGAGAAGAGAAAAAGAGGAGTATAATTCTTATTCCAGTGTATTCCAATGTGTCTCAAATACATAAATTTATATGCACAACTCTCTAATCTACAATTAATGTCATTCCATAATCACAGTGATTAATGTGTGAGAATAGGAAACTATGGGAGGATAGGAAATAATGGGAGATATGGATATCCATAAATATAATATTCATAACATCACAGGAAAACTCCTTCCTTTATCCCAAACAACTAAAAGATGAGTTGGTTCGAATTTATGTCCCACCGAACCCTTTAACATGCCATCAGGATACCCACCGGAAACGCCACAGGTGAAGTTACGTTGAGAGCCATACCCAATACCTACATAAGAGTAAACGGATGGTGAAATGATGTCGGGGAAAGAGAGTGTTACATCTAATAGAGGTTTAGAGATTGGAAATGATTTTAATGTCAATTCCTTCAATAATGACCAGCGAGTGATACTGTTGGGAATTCTTGTAAATGTAACACTCTCACTACAACAATGCTCCATCAACACATCCTCTTCGTCATCTTCCATTAATGACATCGACACCACTTGACGTTCATTCATCATTTCTCCTCTATCACCTCTCTCCTCTTCATCACTACTCTCCACCTTATCAGCATTTCTCCTCTTAAATTCACTATAACAATAACGATAATGTTGGTTGAAATCATGCCCAAACTCAATTGAACGCTCAAACCATTCAACTGTCCTCACAAATGGAAGTAAAGACACCAAACTTTGTGTCCCGATTCTCAATTCTTCTATCTCTTTCAATGGCATTACCACATGTTTGAATCTAACACCACATATTCTGTTGCCACATACGAACACCTTCCACGTCACTTTGTTGAATGACAAATTGAGAAGATCTAAATAACCGGACACAATCACTAACCTTGAATTTCTCCCTTTTATACTGCCCCCAACATTTATTTGCATTGGCCCACAACCATACATGTATAGACCAACAGGCTTTCTTGAGAAAGTTGAAGAATGAATTTGAGCTAAATTCACACAACGATTAACAAATAAATATTTAATCTTAGGGGCCTGGGAGAGATCTGGCAATACAGTGAGATGTTCCGAATCCACTAAATAAATTTCCTTCAGATTTGGAAAATGCTGAAAACAAAAATAGAGTTTAATATATTAGATAACGACACATAACTACAATTTAATTAATAATTTCTCTCATGTAAATCAATAAAAATGTCAGCTTATTATGAATATAAGTCAATGCATTTAACAGATGGGTTGGGCTTCTAGCCAAAAAATAAAAAGTAACGTCTGCCAGTAACCCTCAATTTAAAGGTAGTAAAGCAAACATTTGCATTGTGCATTATTTGGTCAATATTTCATATATATGAAAACATTGAATCACTCCATTAAAAAATTATAATGACAAGAATTATGGTACATACCTGATTTCCTTTCCAAAGTTGTTGAATATTACTATTACACATTTTAAGTGTAATAAGATTTTCCGCACAGAAATGCAATGGCACGTATGATAGTGGATATTCTTCCCAGATAAAAAACTTTAGTTCTTCTGAAACATAATCCAAATCTTCACAAATATTCAATTTTGAAGGCTCTTTCCTATCAGACTTGTAAACTTTAAGGAATATTAAATCACGCATCTTCCGAAAATCACTAGCTCTCAATGTAGTCTTTTTTATCTTGCTTGCGTCCAATGACATACATCGAATTGCCTCAATCCCCTGGTAATAGAAAATCAAGATAAAAACAATTGTCATTGTATGAAAAATGAAAATAAAAATATTGCAGAACAATTAAATATATCTGCTTTTGGGGATATCCAAATTAAAAATGCTACAGTGCATTTTGTTCAAAAATTCTCACAACTCATGTTTTCCGGGTACTAAATGAATTTCTCAAAAATCATGAACATGGAGACACACTATCAATACATATACCTGCATCCATGGATTGGGCCTCTAATGTGCGTCTCTATATTGCTCCTTGTATGACCCAATCTCCCAAAAGGTTTTTTTCCCCCCTTGTGATCATTAAATTCTACATAAAATAAAGATTTTTTAATATCTTACATGTATAAAATAGCGAATTTTTGATTTTTCAAAGAAAAATACTTTGAAACTGTGCGTTATTTACTTATTTTTATTAAAAGAATCATGAAATATTCAAAACTGCACCATTCTTTTACCCATAACATATCAAATTGTCATTCTTTATATGTAAAATCTAATGATCATAACTTTTATATTACATGAATTATTAATGAATATTAAAAAGTAAAGCTTTGTGGATAATTTATAACTTATTGACTATCGTTCATGTTCTAAATTTAAAATAGGTTAAAGTATACTTTTTATATTTTAAGTTTACATGAGGTATGCTTTTGGTCCCTTAACTTTATAAAGTATACTTATAGTCCTATAATTCTAACATCATTAATTTTACTAACTACAAACTTAAACTTAAGTGATAACGATCTAAACTTAAGTGATGATTGTGTAATTAAATACTATTAAACTTAAACTTAAAATATGGTTAAATTGAATTATATATAAAATTTGTATAATTAAATGCTATTAGTCATCACTTGAGTTCATCGCGTCAGCGTTTTCCATTAGCAATATTAACGGTGTTAGAATTTTAGGACAAAAAATATACTTTATAAAGATAAAGAACTAAAAATATGCCTTACATAAAATGTAAGGAACTAAGTATACTTTAGCCTTTAAACTATGTATTAAAATCTATCTCAAAGCTTAAGAAGATATGAATATTACAAAGATTAAGAAGCTTAATAAATCACATCTAACAAAAAGACTTTGCTAGAACCAATTTTAGTCAGCTATCAAACAACCCTAAAAGTTATCAAAAAAGAGAACCAATTTTAGTCGGAGAAAGAATTTTTTTAAAAAAGTCTAATTAAGAAAATATTGCGACTTACCGAACATTTTAATGAATAAACAAAAAATTTCAATAAAATACATGAGAAAGAAATAAAATAGTAAGAGAATAAAGAATTTAATAAAAACTAAAACATAAATTACCTCCAATTATTAATCTAAGACCAAGTTTTTAGTGCAAATTGCACAATAAACTAGTATAATATTAAGAACTAGAAGTAGTATTACCTTATCATTGTTGAATACATGATAAATATCCTGGTGCCTCCGTAGTTGAATGGGTTTTTCAGGATTAGACATTAATTGTTGCCTAGAAATTTCAAGCCCCATCTTCACTAAAAGAGCATGCATCTCAATACCACCATATTTATTCACTGAAATGAGGGATCTCTCTTTAAGTACATCTGTCTCATAATGTTCAAAAAAAATCCCCCATGGTTCCTTCAAGAAAAATGCTAGATCAAGAAATAAATTCTTCTGTGCGTCATTAAGTCTATCAAAACTCAATTTCAACACATTAAAGATTTTCTCGTGAATAGTTTCATTTAGTTTTTCCATAGCACCTTTCCACGCTTCTCCTCTACCCTGAAAAAAGTAACCCATTACTGTTAGGGCTAATGGATTTCCTTCACAATAGCCCACTACCCACTTTGATAACTCCAATTGGTTTTTTGATGGCTCATTTTGCTTGAAAGCTTTCAAACTAAAGAGATGAAAGGCTTGATCGGGATCCAATTGTGGAACATGATATACAAATGCAAAAGTATTCTTAAGCACTTGATTGTCTCTTGATGTGATAATAATTCTACTTCCTTCCCCAAACCAACCACATGCTTTGATTAAATCTTCAATTGCTATAGCACTGTCCACATCATCAAGCACCAGAAGAATTTTTTTACGGTGAAGCCTTTCCTTCACAAAAGTGGATCCTAAATTATAAGTGTTAATATCCTCATCTTTGAATAATTCTTTAAGGCATTTCTCTTGTAATTCATCCAATCCATTCCTTTCTACTTGTTGCCTTACATCTTTAGCAAAGTAGAAAGATTCAAACTGTGCCGTCAACCTGTCAAATACAGCTTTGGCAAGAGTGGTCTTGCCTATACCACCCATACCCCATATTCCTACAATGCGAGATTCACTTAGTAACTCTTCAACTTCTCGAATATGATAATCAATCCCAACTAATCCTTCCAAATGAAACGATGACTTGTTATGCAACTTGCTCAAAACGTCTTTGACAATCATTTTGATTAGTTGGGGTTCAAGCCTAACACAAATATAAATTCAAAAAAAGATTATGCGTAATCCCAAAAAAAAAAAAATCAATAAGTGAAAAACGACTAGAAGCTACCTGATATTCTTTGAATCCCATCCAGATAGATTTGTTGATTGCCTCAAAGCATTTTTCCACTCCTGCACTCTTTCTTCATCATGCTTAAATCTCTGCTTAAGCTTAGCAAATCCATCTCCAAAACTCTCGTTTTGTTTGCGAACATTGGATGGATCTACATTGTAGAAAATAGGGATGACAGTTCTTCCATATAGATTCTTACATTTCATAATATGAATGAGCTCATTCATACACCACGTGGAAGAAGCATATTCTTTGGAGAAAATAATCAAAGATATCTGTGATTCTTCTATTGTTTTGAGAAGAATTGGTGAGATATTCTCTCCTTTGTGGAGCTTGTGATCCATAAATGTGTGAATGTTTGCATTGCAAAGTGCTTCATAGAGATAACGTGAGAAAGTGTCGCGAGTGTCCCCTCTAAAGCTAAGGAAGACGTTATACTTGGTTGCAAGAGGAACCGTTTGAGTTAAAATCACATCATCTTGAGAACTACAAATAGAAACAAACTGTCAGCAAATACTGGGCTATGCAGGAGCAATTCACACAAGAAAATAAGGACTATAAGGTTATTTAGAAGAAGCTAGGTACCTCTCATCAACAGCATCAGGTTGGTTACCATGAAGCAAATGAGATATGAATCTGATAGCTTTGTAAATTGATAGTCCCAATAGGAGCAATGAAGCTTCTTTGCGCATCATTAAAGCAATGGTTGTGATAGCAATTTCTAGCTTTAACCTTCAGCAACCTGAAACTAAGACCATAGAAAGTGCAAGCAAAAGTTTATTAGATCTATGCTAGTAAGTGATAGGTATATATTTTATAATTAAATAGGTGTATATTTTAGGGTATAATAAGGTTGATTTATTAATATTTTATACTTATTTAGTTATCTTATTTATATATTATATATATATATATATATATATATATATATATATATATATATATATATATATATCTTTTAATTAAATATAGGATAAAAGAATAATATAACAGAAGATCTATTGATATTTTATTTTGTTGTGTAAGAGATACTATATGATCTAAGAGAGACAAGAAATTAAATTAAAAAGGATATAATATAATATATCAGAAGTGATATAGCCGTGGGGTTCACACATTAAAAAATGAAGCAGGGGAGCCAAGTAGCAAAACGGATATTATATATCCTTTAGAAAAAGAAAAGAAAAAGCAAGATCAAGGCCCAATATGAATCAAAACCTAAAGTCTATATATAAGAAGACTGCACCGCAGTAGATATATTGAGACGCAAGGGACGCATGGCCACTACTAGAAAAATCATAAATAGCGACGGAATTTGCGACGGAATTTTTTCCGTCGCAAATTCACAAGAAATAGCGACGGAAAAACTAATCCGTCGCTATTTAGCGACGGATTTTGAATCCGTCGCTAATTTTAGCGACGGATTTTGAATCCGTCGCTAATTTTAGCGACGGATTCAAAATCCGTCCCTAAATGGCGGTGGAAAAGGCCACTTATCTTCAGTTAGCGATGGATTTTTAATCCGTCACTAAAATTAGCGACGGATTTTGATCCGTCGCTAAAATTAGCGACGGATTCAAAATCCGTCGCTAAATGGCGGCCAAAAGGGCCGTCAATTTTTTTGATTTAGCGACGGATTCAAAATCCGTCGCTAATTTTAGCGACGGATTCAAAATCCGTCCCTAAATGGCGGTGGAAAGGGCCACTTATCTTCAGTTAGCGACGGATTTTCAATCCGTCGCTAAAATTAGCGACGGATTTTGAATCCGTCGCTAAAATTAGTGACGGATTCAAAATCCGTCGCTAAATGGCGGCCAAAAGGGCCGCCAATTTTTTTGATTTAGCGACGGATTTTGAATCCGTCGCTAATTTTAGCGACGGATTTTGAATCCGTCGCTAGCCTTTTGGCTGCCAAAAAGCAGCTTTTTAGCGACGGATTATGAATCCGTCGCTAATTTTAGCGACGGATTCATAATCCGTCGCTAAAAAGCTGCTTTTTGGCAGCCAAAAGGCTGCCAAAAGACAGCTTTTAGCGACGGAATTTAATTCCGTCGCTATTAATGCTTCTGCTTTTTGCGACGGAATTAAATTCCGTCGCAAAAAGCAGTTAATTAGCGACGGAATTTAATTCCGTCGCTAAAAACCCTCAGCTTTTTGCGACGGAATTAAATTCCGTCGCAAAAAGCAGTTAATTAGCGACGGAATTTAATTCCGTCGCTAAAAACCCTCAGCTTTTTGCGACGGAATTTAATTCCGTCGCAAAAAGCAATAAATTAGCGACGGAATTTAATTCCGTCGCTAATTTCGACAATTAATTACTCTCAGCTCACCCCTCAGCTCGAAATTTCTCTCCTCCCTCAGCTCCGACGACCGCCTCCAGGTCCACCACACCGAAGCCCCCAGCTCCCATCCGACAACAGCTACCCCACCCCCAGCTCCTCCGCGTCCCAACCCCGCAGCTCCCCCCAGCCCACAGCTCTCCCATCCCCGCAGCTCCCCTTCATTCGCATGCTTCCTAGCTCACAGCTCCGCCGTAGCTCCGCCGCCCACAGCTTCCCCACCGCCCACAGCTCCCAACCCGTAGCTTCCCCGCCGCCCACAGCTCCCCACCAGTAGCTCCGCCGCCGCCAAAACCCACGGCTAGTCCTCTCCCGACGGTAAGCTCCTCTTTTTTTTTTTTTAGTTTTATTTATATATTTATTTATTTATTTATTATAAAAAATTAGTATACATAAAAAATGAAAAAATTAGTCATATTTTTTGCTCATGAATAAATAGGTTTCAACACTCGTTGTTCTCTAATCACCGGTGCTCTTCTCTGCCTTCCGACCACCCTCTCCTTCCGGTAAGCTCCTTTTCATTTTTTTTTTCACCACATTATTTGTTATGAGAAATTATTATAGATAAAAATTGAAAACATTAGTCATATTTATTTCTCATGAATAAATTAGGGTTATAATTTAAATTTATTGTTTATTTAGGTTATAATTATCTTATAAATATGACTAAAAAAGTTAAGCTTGAAAAAAAATTCTAATTGCATTTTAAAATTTGAAATCAATGGTTATTTTATTAAAATAATTTATAAATTGTTAAATTTTATACTAAATACTTATATAAATAATTTGAAATCAATGGTTATTTTATTAAAATAATTTATAAATTGTTAAATTTTATACTAAATGCTTATATAAATAATTTAAGATTTTGAATTTTAAATGATATTTTATTTCTTTTTTAAATAAAAATATACTTGAATGACATTAATGGTATATAAATGATATTGATGTGATAATATATGATTATTTATTAGTTGGTAATGATACATAAATCTAGAAATAGTATGGTGTTCAAATTTGAAAAGTGAAGTGTTGAGAAATAATATTTAGAGATAAGACAATATTTTTTTAAAAAAATATTCTATTTCAATTTTTTATTTGAATCTATCTTTAACAAGTTATACAATAAAGATCGATAATTTAAAAAACAAAATTATAAATATTGTGTTGATAAATAGGTAATTATAAATGCAAAAGATAAAGTTGATTTTGCAAATTATATAAATTTGATTAAGTCTTATTTAATCTTTATATGTTTAGAAACTCCAAAATAGTTATAGTATTCTATTCGTTGTTTGCCCCCTCCACAAGCATGTCCCCATGTTCTGGTGTGCTACCCTCATTCTCTGGTTGCTTGCTGGGATATGTTCTTTGTTCAATGCATGTGTTTGTTTTTCACTTTCTTGATTAAGTGGAAATTTGTTGGCATAAGTGGCTAGTTGTATTGGCTACTTATAATTGTATTTGTGGCAAATTGAGATGTTAATTAGGTTAGTAACTGAAGTAGCTAGGAAGTATGGAAGACAATCACGATAGGAGTTGGATGTACAATCGTCTAACTGGAAGAGAACTAAATCCAGCATTCAGGGCCGGTTTGAACGAGTTTATCCAATTTGCTTTGGCGCATTCAAATAATTCAAGTAGGGAGATCAGGTGTCCGTGTGCCAAATGTAAGTGTTTAAGGTTTAAAAATCCGAGCAGGGTCAAAATTCATTTGTGTCAGAATGGATTCATGAAGGATTATGAGTGTTGGGAATGTCATGGCGAAGTTCGACAGACACCGAGTGGTTATTACGGTGACAGTAGTCATCGAGAAAACCTTAATGCGTATGAGCAGTTGGTTATGGATGCCGCGGGACCGTCCATCGGCAGATATTTTGATCCCGTTAATCATGCCGAATCGTCATACATGGGAGAGGAGACCGGTACACATACTCAACCATCATACATGGGAGAGGATCCTCATCCAGACGCTGATAGGTTCTATAAAATGCTTCAAGAAGCGCAACGTCCGCTATGGGAAGGATGCGAACACTTTGAAAGTAGTGAATATTCATCGCTTTCGGCTACCCTAGCAACACTAAGCTTGAAGACTGATCACCATATGAGTGAGAGGAATTACAACGAAATGATGCAGATCATAAACAAAGTTGTTCCCAAAGACAATAATTTGCCGAAGGATTTTTACCAAGCAAAGAAAAAGGTGAAAGAGCTTGGGCTTGGATGTGAAAAAATCCATTGCTGCCCTAGAGGATGTATGTTGTATTACAAGGATGATGCTGAGCTGATCAATTGTAAATTCTGTGGACATGACAGATATAAATATGTGAAGAAGGGAAGGAAAATGACCCGTCAAGTGTTAAGCAAGATGCACTACTTTCCTCTGGTGCCTAGACTTTAGAGATTGTACGCATCAGAACAAACAGCTGCTCACATGAGATGGCACCGGGAGCATCACAGGGATGAAAATTTTGTGACGCATCCATCCGACGCCGAAGCTTGGCGTAAATTTGACGAGGTGAACCCTTTCTTTGCTATGGATCCCCGTAATGTCCGTCTTGGTCTATGCTCGGATGGGTTCGCTCCTTTTGATAAATCGGGCAGAAATTATTCCTGTTGGCCTGTCATTGTGACACCGTACAACCTCCCACCTTCTATGTGCATGAGAAGGGAGTTTTTGTTCCTCACCGCGTTAATCCCTGGGCCATCCAACCCCAAAAAGAAGATAGATGTGTACCTCAGGCCTTTGATAGACGAGTTGAAGATGTTGTGGAGTGAAGGGGTTCTAACGTATGATATATCATTGAGTCAGAATTTCACAATGCGTGCTGCCTTAATGTGGACGATAAATGATTTCCCTGCATATGGGATGTTGAGTGGCTGGCAAACGTCGGGAAAGCTTGCATGCCCGGTATGTCTTGAGCAGAACATGGGTTTTAGCTTGGCACACAGTCACAAAGTCTGTTGGTTTGACAGGCACCGACGATTCCTACCCCCGGACCATCCGTATAGGACAAATAAAAAAGACTTCACGCGAAATGTGGTTGAACGAGCAGATCAACCTCGTGGTTTAAGTGGCCAAGAAATATGGGACAGGGTCAAGTATATTCAAAGTGTCGAAGAGGGTGCTGCTTCCAACGAACCCGAGGGATATGGTGTTGATCATCATTGGAACAAACGCAGCATCTTCTGGGAACTACCATATTGGAAAGATCAATTGTTAAGACACAACCTGGATGTCATGCACATTGAGAGCAATGTGTTTTGCAATATTTTGCACACCGTGATGGACACGAAAGGCAAGACGAAGGACACAATCAATGCTAGACGGGACATAGAAGCGATTTGTAGAAGGCCTGCTTTGCATTTGGTGCAGGATGGCAGGGGACGGATTTCCAAACCTAGAGCACCGTACACATTAAACAAACAGCAGAATTTGGAATTATTGCAATGGGTTGAAGAGCTGAAACTCCCGGACGGTTATGCGTCAAACTTGAAAAGATGTGTCAACTTGCACGAGGGGAAGTTATTCGGGATGAAGAGTCATGATTGTCATGTTTTTTTCCAGAGGTTGTTGCCGTGGGCCTTCAAAGCATTACCGAACCACATATGGTCTATTCTAGCAGAATTTTCCAGGTTCTTTAGAGAAATTTGTGCTTATGAGCTTAATGTGGAAAACTTACGGCACCTGGAGGAGAGCATGCCAATAACACTATGCAAGTTAGAGATCGTGTTTCCTCCTAGCATGTTTGACTCAATGGAACATTTACCTATTCACTTGGCCTACGAAGCAAGAGTAGGAGGTCCCCAACAATATAGGTGGATGTATCCGTTTGAGAGGTAATATATATATTTCTTTCGTGCAGTTATTTCTTTCGCGCACTTTAGTTTATAGATACGTTGTAATTGTCCATTGTAGGTTTTTACGCACTCTTAAACAAAAAATCAAAAATCCAACCCACGTTGAAGGATCTATCGCTGAAGCGTATCTAGTCGAAGAGGCCACAAAATTCGCGCAGTACTATTATCCCCCTGAAATGACATCAATATGGAGACGGGTACCTCGCAACGATGATGGCGGTAATACGAACGAACAAAAATCAATATTTGATTTTCCAGGCCGAGTCGTGGGAAAACGTTGGAGATCAACTCTTGAAGGAAGAGATAAGCGAGTAGCGGAGTGGTACATTCTAAACAACTGTGAAGAGGCCGCCCAATACTTAAAGTAAGATTTGTTTTCTTTTCACTGTTACGGTAAGTATTATAGTATTAACTTAATTTTTTTGTTGCAGTCATTTATCTAATTTGGTCCGATCGGAAAATCCTGAAATGTCGGAATCCCAAGTTGACCAATTCACGAACTCTAAGTTCCCAAAATGGTTTCGCTCCTACTTCTTGGAACACCCAGAAGATCCCAATAAAGTGGCATGGAGTTTATCTTATGGAGCTGCAATTAGTGTTACCCGGTGCAACAAATATATAATCAACGGGTATCGATTTTCAACTGTTGAAGCGAACACAGGTACACAATGTTGCAATTATGGTGTATGTTGTCGAGGTGACCAAGTTGACGGGTTGGAGAGTTACTACTACGGGAAGTTAGTCGACATAATTCAGCTGAGTTACCAGTGGGACAAGGTGGTGACACTTTTTAAATGTGAGTGGTTTGATAACAGTCCGCGTGGGACAAAAGTGGACAAACATGGAAATATTGAGATCCACTGGACAAGGAGATATACGGTTGGTTATGACCCATTCATCCTTGCTCAACAGGCGGAACAAGTGTACTATACAGAATACCCCACATCCCGCCAAGGGTGGGTGGGAGTTATTAAAACCAAAGCACGGAATATCATACCTCAGTCGAAAGAGTCGGCAGCAAATGACGGCATGAAGGAACCGTTCCAGGCTGATGTGGAACATGTACTGCCCATAAACATTGCCGACGACGATGTACCAAGCAATCTGTTTGATTCTACTGCGAACTTAGAGTTGATTCCTATCCAAGTTGACGGTGAGGAATCAGACGATGAGACAGAAGTGATTTGCTCTGATAGCGAATCTGAGTTCGACGACTATGAGACTCCAGAGGAAGCCGTGCAAGCAGATGACGAAGAACATGAATCATCCGATTGATTTGTGTTAGTTCTTTTGTTTATGACAATTTGTTATACTACATACTCCGTAATTGCGCTACTGTCATATTAGGTAATAAATATCTTATTTTTATGTAAATTTTCACATAATGTTTGTAAGTGTTCATAGGTATATGGAGCATCCAGCTGGAGGACGTTCAGATGGTGGACGTGGTCGTGGTCGATCCCGACCTCGTCCTATCAGAGGTAGGGGAACACAATCTGTTCCCTTCGTAGGCATGGGGGGGAGAGGCGCTTCCCCAGAGGTTTCACCATATGGGTCCTCATCTTCACCATCGATTTACCTGTCCACTTCACCGTCACTGTATACGTCCAATTCTCCGTCTTCCTCCAGTGATCCACAGCAAGGGGGACGCCAGGTTTACTTTACCATTTCTGATTGATTTACATATGTTTAGTTTTATTTAACCATCTATGTACAAACTCTTCAATAATTCACATTCCTTTATTCAGCACATTTCGTCGCCTCATAGCCAGGTCGACGAAGGAGGTAGTTCCTCTGATACACCTGTATGGGGAGCGAAAGATCCTGCGACGGGGAAGCTGTGGATCCGTCCTGACGGCACCGAGGGGTGAGTCATACAGCGTTACTAATAACGCTACGATTTTTACCCTTTAGTTTGTATGCTCATATTTGCATCATATCCTCTGTCTACAGATTTGACCCTTATCCCCCGGTGGCTGATATCTTGTCAACCCAAATATTCCGCAATTTCAATGAGCCTTGGGGCACGTGGAAAGAAATTCCTAAGGACACTCGGAATAGATGGTTCGACGAGTTTTTGGTAAGTTAAGTGATTTATAGTTATTAATTTCTTATCCAAATACGAACTGATTAAGTATTTGTAATATTTGGAGCACTAATTGTTCATTATTGATTTTCAGAGTAAGTTTGCGACGTTGCCTGAACATCATAAAGGTCTGAGAAAAGCTTTTAACCATAAGGGAAGCAAGTGGTTGTCTGGGAGATTTCATAAATTGAGAAAGGGTGTGGGCAAGACAGATTGGATTGACCCTGACACTGCAAGCCTATTACTTGCACAGTGGGAGAACGATGAGAAATTTAATAATAGAAGTCGGAAAAGTAAGGAGAATAGGGCCAAGCAGGTGAGACCTTCATATGCTGGCGGGTCCATTCCGTTGAGTGAGCATTGTCGGAAAATTGTGAGTACACGTTATTTTCTATTAAAGTATTCAATGTTTTGTACCTTGAAACAATTTGTTAACGATTTTTCATGTATTTGCAGGCACAGTCTGAGGATGTTCCACCAGAAGAAGTTGAGTGGCGTGCCTTTGAGCAGACCCATACCCGGCAAACTGAAGGGGGTGAGAAGATATGGATTAACGCCAGGGCGGAGCAAGTGGCGGTGAGACATTTATATTGTATTGATTCTTTGTTTCAGACACCAACATGTTTATTTCATTTCACATCGGCTTTTTTTGTGATGTCTTTTTTTGTTTATAGGGCAACTATCTGAGGCTGACTCAGGAGAGAGACTCGCAGAGTGGAACCCAACCCTCATCCTCTCAGTCCGATAACGAGACTCTATTCTTACAGGCTGCGGGTGGATTTAACAGCAAAGGTAGAGTCTTCGGGTTAGGTTCCTATGCCAGCCGACTTAGGGAATCAAAGCGCTCCACATCCAGCAATAGCGAAGGTGTTTCTGCAGGTAAACGTAATACATTTGATATTGATTGTAACATTTTCATTCTCTGGTTCATTTAAATGCAGTGCAAAAAAGATAATTATATTTCCTAATTTTTTGGCAGATGAGTTGATGAGGATGAAGACAACTATCGAGTCGCAAGCAGTTGAGCTGAACGAGACAAAACAAAAACAAATGAACACAGACATTGAGCTCCACCAGACACAGGAGATGGTTAGACAGATGCAGCGTCAAATCATGGCCCTAATGAAAGACAAGGGTCCGATGCCGCCTCCTGAAGGTGATCCTCGTGCTGATGATGATGATGAGGATGCTGCTGTTTAGATTACTTTTTTAGTACATCTCTGTTGAAATACTATATTTATAATGTATTTTATACTCTGTGTTATGAACATTCGGTATGTATGTTATATAATTTTTTTTAAATATTTTATTATATAATTTTTAAACAAAATTAAAAAATAAAATAAATAAATTTAAAAGAATAATGGAAAAGAATATAATTATTTTTAAAAGAATATAATTTTCAAAGAAAATCAAAAAAAATAAAAAATTAATTAAAGAAAATAATAAATAATTTTTTTTAAAAAAATAATCAAATTAGCGACGGAAACTGAATCCGTCGCTAATTTGAATTTAGCGAAATTAGCGACGGAATTTAAATCCGTCGCTACTTTGAATTTAGCGACGGATTTTTAATCCGTCGCTAAATTTGAATTTAGCGACGGATTTCAATTCCGTCGCTAATAGCGACGGAATATTATTCCGTCGCTATTAGCGACGGAATTGAAATCCGTCGCTAATTGCGACGGAATTTAAAATTCCGTCGCAATTGCGACCACTTTTTAGCGACGGAAAAAATCCGTCGCAAATTCCGTCGCAAATTCATTTAGCGACGGAATTTGAGGGTTTAGCGACGGATTTTTTCCGTCGCTAAAACCCTTTTTTCTTGTAGTGGGCCGAAACAACTCAAGAAGGGAAATATAGCACGCACAGGAGAAAGAAAGACGCACAGAACGCCACGAACGAAAATCAAGAAGCAGAGGAGCATGATTCTAACGGGAATTCAAGAAGTAGAGCTGATAGAGAACTGGGAACGATTTGGGGGCAGTCTTGATTTCTCCTATATTTCCTTTATTCTTTCTTTTATTTCTTGATTCTCTTCATGGATTTTAGTATAGCCATATGTGACTAATTTTCTTTACAACCTAGAGTAGCTATGAACTTATAAGTGGATTTAATTTGGTTTTCATTGCTTAGTTAAATTGGATATTAATTTTGATTACTTAGTCTTGTTTAGATTTATCTATTTAGTGATTGGCCCTCATTGAATATGAATTTAAGCATTAGGATTTACCTTGACAAATGGAATTTTAATTAGGTTCTGAGATTAAGTAATATGGGATTAGATCACGATTTAATTTGCGGTTAGGATAGATATATACCTAATGGCCCCATATAATTGTTGAAGGGTGTGTTTGATTTTATTTTTCTCTTGTCTAATTATATTAGACATAACAAATTATATTTAAGAGAGGGTTGTAAGTGGACTGATAGGCACTTCAACTATTTATACTCGAGATTAATAAAATTGATATCAAGACTAATTAAATTAATGAAAACAAGGTTTATGAAGCTAATAAGGGATTGGTGACTCTAGGTTATTTGTTTTTATTATTGAAATTTGCTCTTTGTGGAAGTTCTTGTTTCTATTAAATTTCTTTTTACTATTTCTAAAAACAATTCTGATTTTCTCAACTTAAACAGAAAAAGGAAATTTAACACCTAATCACTAGTTTGACTGAGTCTCTGTGGGATGACCTTAATTTGCCACTTACTATTTTAATGATTTGTACACTTGCGGTGCTTAATTAAATTTTGGTAGCATCAGCAAGGTAGCTAGGGACAAGATTTAACACGGGAAGAAACAAGAAATTTGCAAAAATTTTTGCAGAATATATTTGTTATGAATTTATTAAGAAAAAAAAAAGGAAGTATTGTTTCCCACTTCATCTATTCTTAAAATCAACTTAGAAAACAAAGAAAGAAAAAGATAACCTATTTTTTTATAACTATTTAATATCTTATTATATTGGTAAACTAATTTACCAAAAAAATTGGAATAACATGACTAATAATAACCAAAAACAATTCTCTAATAACAATAATAACAAACTCAAAATACATTATCTTTGCTTTTCGCTTCTTTTTTTTCCCAATTCCATTTCCACCAAACTTAAAATAACAAAGCAACTAAAAGTTGTTTTTATTTTTTTAGAACACATTGCTACTTTTTTCCCAAAACACTTACCTAAAATGTAATTATCAACCAATTTTTTTATTTTTCATTTTAACAACACACACATATATATTACCACATATTGTACTGTTATCTGAATATGGCATGCAATAATTTTTGAAGTAGATGAACCAAACCGACCGCGTGAAAGATGAAAAAGCCCGTTGAATTATTGGAACTTAAAAGTACGGAAAAGGATATCAAAACCCTCAAATTAAATATATGCATTGTTCGATTCTGTTTCAAGTTTTTATGTCTTAGAGTAGTTTTCTGAAGTTCTTTTTTAGAATAAATTTTGTTAAGTAAAAAAGATCTCCATAATGGATTACTCTAAGAAATCATATTTTAGAAGAAAGCAAGTATGGAGTCTGATATGAAACAATTGTTCTTAAAAACAACTTAATAAACAAAGAAGGAAAAGGATTGTATGACTAAACAATTTTTTATAGTAACTTATATCTTAGTGTATTGATAAACTAATTTAATAAAAAAATTGGATTGCATGACTAATAAATAACAAAAAAATTCCACTAAAAAGATAACCTAGTTAAAATTTAATCTAAATAGACTTTATCCCACCGAAATAGCATTTATGCATAACTAAACACATTATCCACACAAAATAGTAAAATGGGTTTAATTTCTCAAGTGACAGGTGCATTTAACAATATATTTGAAAATTTATTGATTACTGAGCAAAAAAAAAAAAAAAAAAGTTAATTATCCATAAAAGCCACAAAGAATTTAAAGGTTTATGAAGCTAATAAAAGCTTGACAATGATTGATTAGAGTCAAAGAAAAAAGGGGTGAAAACAGCGAAAGTTGGCTACCTCAGATAGATGTAGAATTATTTTCTGCACACGAACCCTAAATACTCAAATAAAAATCTCGCAAAACAGTAAATAGAAGGGATGAAACAAGTGGAATAAAAAAAGAGAAGAAGGTAAGTATGAACCTGGATATGTGAAGGGAAAAATGTCAGCTTTGAGATCTGAAGAGATTTCCTCCTCTTCCAAAGTTGAAATAAATGAAGATTTAAGTCAATAGATCAAGTCCAACCATAATGTTTAAAGGTTATGGGACTTTGTGTTTAAGAAGTAGAAGTGTAAAAAATTTCAAATGAGTAGAAGAAAATATAAAAAAATCTTTTGTAGAATTTTTCTGTGAAAAATGAAGGCAAAACAGAGGAAGGAAGATGGATCCATGGAATAAAGCAAGCAAAACAGAAGAAATAACCTGGATCGATGAGTATGGAAGCGAAAAAGAAATAGATCTCACAAGCAAAGGTCTCAAAGATGGAAGCTTTAGAAGTTGCAGACGTTGCTTTCTATTCATAGATTCAGAGATGAACGAATAACAAAAGCCTCCCGCACATATTTATCTCTTCTTGTTTCACTCTCTATTACCCCTCTGTCCGGGAAGCTCAGCGCGTCCGTGTTGATGCAATGATGCAATGCTTTCTCAACTTTTGGTCAAGTTTCACTCCTTAGCCTCCCTCAATTTTTCTACACACACAAACAGACATATATATACACACACACTCATCATACATACCATCTGCAAAAGTATGCCATAGTCAATTAGCGAACAAAAAGTGACAGACATAGAAATACTGTTGGAAGGTGATTACAATTTGCAACTTGATGTACAACTTGAAAAATTTACTCGTGTAAATATAATTTAAATAATCCCATTAAGATATTATAATTAAATTAAATTAACACCGTATGTACACCCAAATCTTATAAATTAGGACATATTGTTATCTTTTTTTGCTCAGGAGATATATTGTCATCAGTCCCTATAATTTCGATATGCATAATATATAATCATCAAATAATTTAAATAGAGGATAAAATTTAGGGAATATGTGATTAATATATAAAATCAAATTAATTTTAAAAATCCCACAATCTTTGCTCCCACATCCGCACCCAATTCCTGTAATTTAATATAAAACAATTATCATCTAAAAAGCAGGAAAAATTCTAAGAAAAAAAATGTTCTTTTTCATTTTACTAAGGGTATTGAAATGGATAGGTAATTACTGTAGAAAACTACTTGTGTTTGTATTTCGTTAAACGGGAAAAGATAGGGTCACAATCATCCAGAGGTACTGGTTTTACCGAAATGCAGAATAGAAGCAAGGAATATAGAAAAGAAGAAAAGCATGAACAGAATAACAGAAAGAAGGTTTTGTCAGAGAGGGGAGAGAAAACAAATCCTATAAATTAGAATATATTGTTATCAGTCCCTATAATTTTGATATGCATAATATATAATCATCAAATAATTTAAATAGAGGATAAAATTTAGGGAATATGTGATTAATATATAAAATCAAATTAATTTAAAAAATCCCACAATCTTTGCTCTCACATCCGCACCCAATTCCTATAATTTAGTATAAAACAATTATCATCTAAAAAGCAGGAAAAATTCTAAGAAAAAAAATGTTCTTTTTCATTTTACTAACGGTATTGTAATGGATAGGTAATTACTACCTCCGGTTCTAATTATAAGAGCTAGTTGACTTTCTTTGTAGAGATTAAGGAAGCTAAATAAGTTATTTAATTATTTTATATGTTAAATATTCTTAGATTATATATTAGTTTATTAATCAAACTAATAAGTTAGAAGAAAAAAAGAAAAAGAAAAATACTTTAAAGTAATTTAATTAGCTTCCTTAATTTCTTTAAAAAAATCAACTAGTTTTTATAATTAGGACCGGAGGGAGTACTGTAGAAAACTGCTTGTGTTTGTATTTTGTTAAACGGGAAAAGATAAAGTCACAATCATCCAGAGGTACTGGTTTTACGGAACTAGATATGGTGCCTATCTAAAGGATAGGCACCACCTCCCTAGCTGATCGGACCGTCCAGATCAGATCTGGACGGTCCAGATCTCATATTTTTTAAAAAATATTTTCTAAATGAAAAAATGATTTTTTAAAAAGTGTTAGTTAAGAGATTATCTTTGTTTTAGATCTTTTACCCAAAAAGATTTTTTATTTTGAAAAAATAAAAAGTAAAAAATATGAGATCTGGACCGTCCAGATCTGATCTAGACCGTCCAGATCTGATCTGGACAGTTCAGATCAGCTAGGGAGATGATGCCTATCCCTTAAATAGACACCATATCCGGTTCCCTGGTTTTACAGAAATGCAGAATAGAAGCAAGGAATATAGAAAAGAAGAAAAGCATGAACATAATATGATAACAGAAAGCAGGGTTTGTCAGAGAGGGGAGAGAAAACACTCAATTACATTTCACACCCTTTCCATAACTAACTTTATCCTTGCATAATTTTATTTATTTATTTATTTTTTGTATAATTTATCCTTGTATAATCATTCTTCGTCGATTGCTCTCAGCTTCCAGGGCCTTCATTTCACTCTTGTACCACGTCTCAATTGGGTTATCTGTTGATTTGGGCTCTCATTGTTCTGCTCAAAGCCCATATAATTTGTATCCATTGCAGGTATAAGCAAAATTCAATTGAATTATAGTAATACTATTATGGCTGATTAATTAGTTAATCATAATATTAGTCAGTAGTTAACCACTTCTAGAATAGAGAAAAAACATGGGTTCAAACTTGAAACTTGTAATATACATAATCCTTTAAAATAAGGTCATGCAAGACCATGTGTGTGCTGAGGAAAAATAAGTATAAAATTCTATCTAATACAAAACCCTCTCAAACTACCAGTTCACTCATTTCCCTTCCCTTCTTCGTTTCCATGCAACTATTGCAAAAAAACTGTTCCTAGCTCCGAAACAAGTTAATCACTAGAAATGAGATAAGAAAATGATAAAAAAATAAAATAAAATAACTTACAGTTAAAAAAATACGGAGTAGGTAGAAATGCTTTTCAGTAATATCAACTTCAACCACCCCCAATGCAGTAAAAAAGATTGCCAAAGCTAAAATTCTGTTCCCAAAGCTGTTAAAGCCTCCACTCTTAGGAAGCACAATATCTAAATGCATAATCCATGTGTTCAACAATTCCATTGTGTATCTATGCAGTTCATAAAAAAATGACTAAGTCTAAAGATATCGTAGTTGGTGAAAAAACAAATACAATACCTATAAAGCCTCATCAACTTCACTGGCAAAAAAGCAAGACAATGACTGATATGAAATAACTTATCTTCTAACATTGTTAAAGCATCTCATTAATGTGACAACATAATTACTAACCAAAAGTGAAGCAACAAAATCATGTGAATTTTAATTAATTTTCTTTTGAAAAAGCCTATAAAAGATTCATTGATCAGCCTATATAAATTTTGCAGACATTAAAAAAGAACGCTCATAAACTACCACTCATGAGTTAATAAATTTTAAAGCACGAAAAAAAAAACTATTAGATTGAGGTAATTTTCGCCCTCTAATTTTAAATGCTGACTCCATTGGGTTTCAATCTGTAATTTTCGCCCCCCTGATTTTCATTCCTGGCTCCACCCCTGAATATGAATAAGAAATACCCAAATGATGCCTTCAGCTCTTGTCCACAACATTTTTTTTTTTTTTTGCCCAGGAGTCCACAGCATGTTTGAAGCTTATGAAAGAAAGACATCACTCTCAGTGAAAAATAAGAGTTCTCTTTGGCAAAGGTTGTAAGAAGACAAAATAAATGTGCTTCCTTTAAAAACAAATAGGTTCACCCGCTCCAACTAAATGTCAGAAATTGAAAAAGTAAGTCAGAAATGCCATTGACTTACTTTTTAGGTGGGAGATGAGATGCATTAAACCACCACTATTAGATTGAGGTACTCTTTATGTGCCCGTGCAGCATGAAATATAGGAGAGTACAAATAAATGGAAGTTACTTTAAGGTTTAAACCACCTCGAAGAGCAACATGTAGTATCATGGATCAAAGATCTAACCTTAGCTATTAAATATTGCAGCACATATTGCCTCTACCACTAGCATTATCCCTTCATCCCTCTATACCGGGTAAAAATGTTCATACAAAATTAGAACTCACCAAAATGAGTACACCTAAAGTTGATAACATTATCGATGTATATCTTCCATAATTTTATCAATTTTTTTGGGGGTATACTGGTCTTACCAATACCATTTATAATGATGGTAAATTATATGTACCACTTGCCAGATCCATTAAAGATAAAGTGTAAAAAGTTTTAAGGGTGTCATAACAGAGAGCTCTGTTGAACAGAACATGACTTTTGAACCATAATATGCATACCGTCAAGCCTTCTTTGTATTTAAACTATAAATTAATTTAAACTATATTTAAACAAAATTTCAAGTATTAATTGATTTAAACAAAATTTAAACTATAATTATTAAAAAGACATACTATCCCACTGGATTCCTCCTGAGTTGGACAAAACCCGCCCAGACATTTGGATCGACACCATCTAGGACGTTTTCAATCAGCTGCTGCAGAGGAATCGTCCCATCTGCATTCCTCTCAGAGTACATACGATCCCTCCAGTTCTTCCAGCCGTCCCCATCTTCAGCAGTATATACCTCTTCACGTTGCCTCACACTTTAAACTTATGCGGTATCATAATTTAATTATTAATTACTCGATTATTTAATAAATAAATAAACCATAAATTATAACTATATTACCTGCACAATTTCGTCAAACTCCTTGTCCTTGTTCGCCTTCTGAACATGCTTCCAATCCTTGAAGTTGAGGAGTAAATTAGTTGATCCAATGTGGGTAAATTTGGAAAAAAAATATCAAAAGTCACGAAAAATATCAGATCATATATATTGAACAACAATAAGTAAAAGGCTTTAAGCAATGAACTTATAGTATGCAATTGAGGTCCAGTAACATCCACAACACCAAGGACTAAAGCAGCCTGGACATAACCTTGGTAACTGGACAAAATTCAAAAAAAAAAAAAATCAGATTGATAGCTAGATTGACAGTGTAATTTCACTCGGAGAGGAAATTTCTGAAACATAACTAGAAAAGATGCTTCTTCAGAAGAGTCGGTGGGGTAACAACTCTTGATTGTTGATAAATCCCAATTTTAATATATAAAAAAGAAAAAAAACAAATCAAATAAAAAAAAGAGAGAGAGAGAGAAAGAGAAAAGAATGATGACTCACTTCATGTTTGGTTTGGTTTCTTGCGTCGTCCCATATTCTTCTCTATTGTATCATTATCTTCATCTTTTAAGATATTCAACTTTATTTTTCTAAACACCATATATACCCTTTCTTTCTTAATTAACATTAGCATCATTACCACATAATAAAAGTCCTTTAGATTTATGCATGCACATGGAGAATTTAGATTCTTGTCAAGCCTATGAAAAGAGTATTAGATAGGGATGAATTTGAGTGTAAACACATACCTATACGTTTTTTAGTATTAGATTCTTGTCAAGCCTATGAAAAGAGTATTATCATTGGAGAGGGATTTCTAGCTTAAGTTCATCTTTGTAAAGTAAATTGCCATGATGTTTGTTTTTTTAATTCGTGAGAAGATCACTTGGATACGAGAGGTGTTGAAATGTTTTTGCTTACTTTTTGCTCGTGATTGGAACATTCACTTTTGAAGCTTTAGTTTAGTTTTCTTTTTATTGTTGTTCTCTGTTGGTCTTGATTTGTTTTTGCCCAGGAGTGCAAATGATAAGTGTGGGGGAGTTGATAAATCCCAATTTTAATATATTTTATCCCACCTTATTTATTTATTTTAGAGACTATTTTAGGCTAATTTGGAATTATTGGACAATATTTGGATTGTTAGCCAATTTTAGGAAATAATACAAAACAGAATTAATTATAAGATTGTTGGGCTTAAATTATTAATATCTTGTGATTGAATAATATTTCTAAATATATGACAGAACACGATTTTATTATATTAGAAGATCCTATGGTACAGAATTTTTCAGAGAAACTAAAAGAAAATCCAATGGTGGAATTTTATTGGGCTTCTTATATTTTATTAGGCTCAAGTGGGTACCCGAAAAAACCCTATCCTCCTTTCTATTAATTAACCTAGCTAATATCAAAAAAAAAAAAAAAAACCTAGCTGCATATGGAGAGGGATTCACGCTCTCTTGGAGAGCCAAAAACACGCACGGAAAAAAGACGGAGCTGCAGAGACACATAGGAACAGAGGTCTAGCAACTCACCTGTTCATTCATCTATCATATCCTCATTCACTGCAATGCCCATATTGGACTCTTGGCATCATCCAAATATCATCATCTCTCCATACTGGTCCCACGGCCAATCACTCAACCCATCAACAAATACTTCAGAAACTCTTTTGAAGGCTGTGACTACTTACGAGGAGATTGAAGAGGAGATTTTCATGGAATCCTGAGTTGTTCTCTTCACCCTACCTGAACCTGAAGTGAACCTTTTATGTCTTTTCTTATTTGATTTTCTTAATAGTTAATTAATTTCATTTCTTAGGATTTTAATTATTCTCTCAACAAAAACCACCCCAAATTTGCATCTGCATCTAGATTAGTTCCATTCTCATATAAGTTTTAGAATCATTATTATCTTGCATTTAATTAGTTTAGTTTCACTTCATTACATTTTTCATCACCTAAATTCAACCTAAAAAAAAGCTCATATATTGCTCCTTAAGAGAATGACGTAGGTTAACCCTAAACTGCATAATTAATTAGGACATAGTTTAATTGATTGCTTTAGCAACAAAAGTAATGCATCAATTCTCTATGATGTAGTTGCAGTTGTGAGCTACCTTCTAGAATTAAAGCAATAAAATACGGACAAAAGCAATAAAGATAAGAACAATAAAATATGAAATCGATGTTTCATTACTGGATGAATTGTGTACAGTGATTTCCTTGTATATATATACTATTCTTCTTTCAATCATAATGTGCCACGTATACAATATGGAATACTCTAGAAGTGAAGGCATGTGATCTTCACGTGATTATGTGTGTGCTTCAACATCCCCCCGTGAGTCAAACTATGCACGGAGAACAGTGAGACTCGATCTTAGTAAATTGAATCTGGTGGAAGGCAAAGGCATGGTAAGAATATCAGCCAAGTGATCTTTGGATGAGACATGTGAAACATGAAGAAGTTTAGTAGCAAGTCGCTCTCGAACAAAGTGATAATCTAAAGCAATGTGTTTGGCTCTAGAATGAAAAACTGGATTGGCTGCAAGATATGTGGCTCCAATATTATCACATAATAAACGAGGAGCATGAGAGAGGTAGACTCCAAGTTCATAGAGAAGATTTTGAATCCATACCAATTCACTTGTAGTAGTAGCAAGGGCTTTATACTCAACTTCAGTGCTAGAACGAGCAACAGTTGGTTGTTTCTTTGAACTCCAAGAGATAAGATTAGGACCCATGAAAACTACAAAGGCAGCAGTGGACCGAGCATCATCCGGATTCCCACCCCAGTCAGCATCGGAGAAGGCAGTAAGAGCAAGAGAATGAAAGGGTTTAGTATGTAAAGCAAAATGAGACGTGCCTCGTAAATAACGAAGTATTCTCTTAACAGCAGTCCAATGAACATCTTTAGGATTATGCATAAATTGACACACCCTATTCACAACAAATGAGATATCTGGTCGAGTAAAATTGAGATATTGTAAACTACCAACAATGCTATGGTAGAGAAAAGGATTTGAGAAGTCAGAACCATCAATAGCACTAAGATGACTGTTGAGTGCCATTGGAGTTGATACAAGACGAGCATTAGACATCTTCAATTTTTGTAGAACATCAAGGCTGTACTTGCGTTGAGAAAGCAAAAGACCAGTGGTGGAGGGTAAAACTTCAATACCTAAGAAATAATGTAAATTACCCAGATCTTTAACAGGAAAGGATTTGCCAAGATCAACAATTAATTGTTGAACAACCGAAACAGAGGATCCCATCACAATAATATCATCAACAATGATTAAAACAAAGATGATACCTGAGGAGCTGCTAGATACAAACATAGAAGAATTAGACTTGGATGAGATGAAACCTAGTTCATGTAGGCGAGAGGTAAAACGAGCAAACCAGGCTCGAGGAGCTTCGCTCTAAGGCTGGAACATCTAGCTTGAGAAGGATAAGAGCGAAGGGGGTATAGGCAATGGTTGCTGAGAAGGTTGTCGAGCAAGTTGACACCAAGACTCAGTAGATTACTAGGCAAATGCAGCACCAAGCTGACAGTTGGTATGCTGATTAGAGGCAGACCTAGGAGGCTGTTGTTAGTTTGTTGATGGAGATTTTCCTGGCAAGACGTATCTACCTCCCCCACCTCCTCCTACATTCAGCTTTGATCCTCCCCCTCCGCCTTCTATTGCTACTACGATGAGGCAATTGTTATCTCAGCTCATACGCACACTGATCCTTCCCCCCCTCAGACAAGCCCCCATGAGACAGCTCCTACTGAGATAGGACCTGATTAGCAGGCTCCTGATAGTTAGTTTTTATTTATATTTGTAGACACTCGTGCGAACTAAGAATGGTTGTTATCTTTGTTTGTTATTTGGTTTTTAAACAATTTTATTTCTTTAATATTTCAATTAATTTATATTACTTTATTAATATTACTTAAAAGGGTTAAGGTGCATTTTTGCCCTTAAAGTATGCGTCCAGGAGCAATTTTGCCCCTGAAGTTTCAAGTATAGCAATGTTGCCCCTGAAGTTTCAAAACGGAGCAATGTTGTCCCTCCGTCAAAAACCGTACCTGTCAACTAACAGTCAACGTTAGTTGACCGTTAGGGTTTTTGACGGAGGGGCAACATTGCTCCATTTTGAAACTTCAGGGGCAAAATTGCTACTTTTTGGGAGCAATGTTGCCCCTAAAGTTTATAAACGAAGCAATATTGCCCCTCCATTAAAAACCCTAACGTTGACCGTTAGTTGACCGTTAGGGTTTTTAACTGAGGGGCAACATTGCTCCGTTTTTAAACTTTAGGGGTAACACTGCTACGCTTGAAACTTCAGGGGTAAAATTGCTCCTGGACGCATACTTTAAGGGCAAAAATGCACCTTAACCCTTACTTAAAATATAGGGTTAAGTATCAATTTTGCCCTTGAAGTACGTGACCAGGAGCAATTTTGCCCCTGAAGTTTTTAGCATACCAATGTTGGTTCAGAAATCTCAAAATGTAGCAATGTTGCCCCTCCGTTGACAACTAGGGTTGTCAACGGAGGGGCAATGTAATACCCTAAAAATCCTATTTTGCATAACCACTAAATGATACCTAATAACATAGGTGAATATGTGGTCTCAAAGATATTATGACTTATCTAATTTAAATTAGGAAATTTCCTCCTAGAATCAAATGAACCAAGAAGACTCAAATATTCAAATTTCATTTAGGAACCATAAAATATCATAAAATACAAATAATTACCGTATTAAGTTATGGTTTACATGGAATTAAAAAGAGCAATGAGCGATTGAAATTACAACAATAAAGACACTAAATTTAACTAAATTAAAATAGGCATAATCAAAGATGGATAATTCCAATCAAAAGCCAATGACTAATTAAGAGTTATTTAAATGAATTTCTAAGGACTAAAATTAAAATGGAGTTCCTAAAATAGTATAAGATGTCATGAAAATAGGAAAGTATGTTGGCTCCAAAGTAGAAGTATATTTATGCTAATTCTTGAATAAGTTGTCGGTAGGACTTAATAGGGCAAAATTCAACTCCCCAAATTTTTATTAGGGATCATTAAATATTGTAAAATGCTATAAAAACCCCTAAACCAATTAAATGGAATTTCCAACAATTTAAGAACAATTAAACTCACAATTAGTGATATATTGTCATATAATTCACATATTGGCAAAATTAAGCCGTAAAGGGATAGGAAGAGGTCTAAAATAATTAGAGGACACTAAAAATAATTAGTAAACATCAAAAATTAATCTTAATTGAATTAACGTGCATAATTAATTTAATGATAAATATTTACAAGCAATTTGCAATATTTTGGCTAAATTCAACAATAAAGCCTAACAAGGGATCCATAATTATAACAATTGGACTTAGTAGGATCATAATTGAATTGGTAATCAATAAAATCATTTCAAACTAAACCTAATTAAGCTTAATCTAATAATAAACAAGAAGAAATTAATTTAGGGCTTTTTGGCACAACAAAAACTCAATTGGATCATTTTTGGTAACCCAAACAATTGCCCAAACCACCAATAAAGCCCAAAACAAAAATCTAACCCAAGGGACCAGAGGGCATTTCTGTTTTGGAGGCTTCAAAGGGAAGGAATTGAGTTTCAAACACATGTGTCAAAATTGGTCAAAGCTTCTAGATTACAAACCACTATTCATGGCTTAAAGTGCAAGTTTGTTTTAGCTTCAAGGAGAAGGAAGAAGAAAGAGAAGAGGGGAGAGAGAGAGAGAGGGCAGATGAGTGTGTGCATGGTGAGGATTTAATTTTTCAATGAAGCCCTAGATCCAATGGTGAGAATTAGCCAAGAGGAAATTTGCAAAAAATTACACAATTGTCCAACCTCTTTCCTATAAATAGGGGGCCAAGTTCACTCATTTTCCTCACACCAAGCAAAGCACCATCTGCTTATTTGAGAGAGAGTTGAGAGAGCTGAAGGGAAGGCTTGAAGGAGATCAAGCTCTAGGTAAGCAAAGTTCTTAGTTTTGAGTTTTAAATTCATAGGTAGAAGTAGTTTTTGTCACACCCCTTCGGTATACCGACATTCGCAAGAGTAAATATGCACAGCTTAAAGGATAAACTAGTTCCAGCATAGTAATACTGATATTGAAGTCTGGTACATAATCGAAATTCATAAAAAGGTTCGTACAGAATTTAACAAGTACATAATATTTCAAACACAATGAGGGAAAATAAATCAGATCTCTGCTCCATCAAGCACCGTCAATTATCCATATCCACCGCCTTATCACGTGAGCCACGACCGCTGTTAGGTTTCCGTCCTGAACTTTGGGGATTGTCTGGGATTCAAATGAATCCCAGTAGTAACGTTAATCACTCACATAAGATGCATGCACAGTACATGGTAGACAACCAGTTGCAATAAAAATAATTCACAATAATTTTCAAGTACAAAATTCAAATATGCAGTTCAACAATATTCAAGAACCTACCGGTTCATACGCACAGTACTGGATAATTCAAATACTCAAATGGGCTTTCACCCTTCTGCATAAAAATTCACTTATCGGAGTACCACCCCCGGCCTCAACCGTGATGGCATCCAGGGTTACCCCACATACAAGGGCACTACCTCCCAGCTTATACCGGCGATAAGGTTAGAAATTCACAATTCAATTATCACAATGGTACGTACATGCATATAAAGGCACACAGAGTATGTGAGAGAAAAGTTACTACCTCAACTCCGAATAGCTAAAAGAAATTCACCGGTGCTCGAACCACTTGACAGTCAACTCCTAAAATAGTATCATTATAAATATTAATCTTCACTATAATCCATTTCTTCCAAAATATCCAACAGGGTTCTTTTTATCATTTAGAATCCTTGTGACCCTTTAAACGATAAATCACCCATTTAAAATTCTTATTGCAACAATTTTCGGATTAAATCCTTTTCTGTCCAGAATTTTCATTAACTTTGAAAATTCATAACTATTTGTACAAAGCTCCAAATGATGTGCTTCCAAAACCTAAATGTCCTTTGGTGAGTCTATTTTCACCGAAAAATATTCTCAACAGCCAAAAATATCCATACTATTCCCAGTTTAAATAAATCACTTCGCTGTCCAGTTTATACTTCCAGTATTTTAGGCCAGATTGTAAAATCCATAACTCCTTGTACAGAGCTCTAAAAATTACATATTATATATCAAAAGAAAGCTCTGGATGTCTACTTCAAAACTGGAAGATTTCATGATTTTTAGACACCATTCACTTGACCGAAAACCATTTACAATTCGACTGCCTTCCAAACCGTTAAAACTGGCAGTTTTGGTAGCTTGCTTAATTAATTCTTTTTGATTCTAAAAATCATTTCCAACCTTATTCTTACTCCATTTGCCGTGATAAACACTATGGTAACCTTAAAATCATCAAACTCCTTATGGTTTTACCACTTCTTAATTAACCCAAAATAATATATAAGAAGTGATAAATAAGGTTTTGAAACCAACTTCATGAAATAACTTAAGTTAAAACATTTACTTACTTGTCTTGCTCCTTTAGCCTTAGCAACTTCTCCCTCCTTTTACTTCTAAAAAACATCCGTCCTTCTCTATTAAATTTAATATAAGGAAGTAGCTCACTCACTTGAAGCTCTCTGTCTCTTTCACACTCTTACTATTCTTCACACTCCCGGTATCGCCTCTCTGTATAAACTTTGAAACCCAACCGATGCAAGAGAAGGTTGTTATGTATATATTTATTTAACATGAGTGCACCTTTTCTTATTCATTTTGGATAATTGCAAAGCATGGCTGTCCTTAGCGTAAGCATATCTTCATATATCTCACATATATCTTTCACTTTTCCCCTTCCCGTGACCACATAAGATTTAATAATTAAAGCATTCTACCTAAAGAACCATGTGATATGTGAATCATCAAAAACAAACAAAAGAATGAGAGGTGCTGTCGGTTAAGCATATCTAAATGGATTGGAAGACAATATTATAACCAAGAATAATTGGATAAGATGGGAGACAAACCGATGGGTAGTGGATGATTGATTAAAAATGGAATGTGAGTTGGCATTTCATTTGGAATATAATGAAGGAAATTTTTGCCAATCGGATCCCTTAATTATTCTATGATAAGTATTGAGTAGGAACCATTGTCCATCCGTATGATTGAGAGAAGAAGATTAAAATATTGGGTAGGTATTTGTCTAGCAATTATGGTGAGAAAGGTGGAGCACTTTGTCCATTAGTAAATTAAAAGGAAGGAACACAATGAAACTTTGGGTCTCATGCGTATGTCTTTGCTGCTCATCTCAATCATATAATATACTAATTAAATATGTAGTGGAGTCTAGTAGAATGCTTGATTAAGAATAGCTTGTCTTCTTGCTCATCTTGGTTCGTTCACGGAAGGTGGTAGATTTGATAGATAATGGAATGATTAGAATAATTCTAAGGGAAAGACAAATGGAAATAAGTGGGTATTAGTTTATCATATGGATAAAACCTTCTTGTCCCAAAATAATAAAATGAAAGAGAATACCCATAAATGACGGATGTTACAATTCTCCCCCCGTAAAAGAAATTTCGTCCCCGAAATTTGCTTCGTCCCTTGTGTACTGAGCCATAAACTCTGGATAATGGTTCTTCATGTCTTCTTCTGTTTCTCAGGTTGCTTCTTCAGGAGATAATCCCTTCCAGACCACTTTCACCATCCGAATACTTTTATTTCTGAGCCGCTTCTGAAGTCGGTCAATGATCCGCTCAGGCTCAACCACATATGTATGGTTATCTTGTACATCAACATCTTCGTACTCGATAACATGTTCAGGGTCTGGTATGTACTTCTTCAACTGTGATACATGAAAAACATTATGAAGTCTACTCAGATTTGGGGGTAATGCTATTTGGTATGCCACTGATCCAAATTTTGCCAAGATCTGAAATGGGCCAATGTAACGAGGACTTAGCTTCTTCCTCTTGATTGCTCTTCCAATTCCAGTTACTGGTGATACCTTCAGGAACACATGATCTCCAACTTCAAATTCTAGAGGTCTTCTCCGTTTGTCAGCATAACTTTTCTGTCGACTTTGTGCTGCTAGGAGCCTCTTTCTTATAAGCTTGATATGTTCTGATGTTTTATCCACATAATCTGTCCCATGTAACTTTCTCTCAGACAATTCTGTCCAACATAAGGGTGATTGACACTTCCTTCCATACAGTGTTTCATACGGAGCCATTTGAATGCTTGCATGATAGCTGTTGTTGTAAGCAAATTCAGCCAGTGGAAGGTTACGGTCCCAATTACCCTTAAAGTCTAATGCACACGCCCTTAACATGTCTTCCAGCGTCTGTATAGTTCTTTCCGATTGTCCATCTGTCTGAGGATGATAAGCCGTACTATATCTCACTTTTGTATCCATGGCTTTTTGTAAAGCTTTCTAAAATCGAGAAGTAAAACGAGGATCTCTATCGGAGATAATAATCTTTGGTACACCATGAAGTCTTACTATCTCTTTTACATAAATTTCTGCCAACTTTGCAGGAGAATAGTTGACACCAATGGGAAGAAAATGTGCCGACTTGGTGAGACGATCAACAACTACCCAGATCGCATCATGATTCCTGATCCTGGGCAATCCCACTACTAGATCCATCGTAACGCTTTCCCATTTCCATTCAGGAATCTCCAAACTTTGAAGAAGTCCTGGTGGTCGCTTGTGTTCAATTTTAACCTTTTGACAAGTAAGACAACGGGTTACGTATTTAGTCACGTCACTCTTCAGTCCTGGCCACCAAAATTCAGACTTCAAATTATGGTACATCTTGACCACCCCTGGATGAAGAGTATACTTGCTTTTGTGCGCCTCATCTAATATCTTTAGTCTCAACTCAGGTTTTGGTGGTACATAAATACGCTTCCTGAATCTGATTAGTCCACTTGGAGAAAGATCAAAATCCTGAGCTTCTCCACGTGAGATCTTTTCTCGAATGGAGTTTGCTAGTTCGTCTTGCCTTTGAGCTTCTACAATTTCTGCTCGTAGTTCGCTTTCTCCTTGACTAACACTAAGGTTAGCAAGTATTACTTCTTTGCGCCTTCTCGAGTTTAAAATTACCTGATTTAACAAATTTAAATCTCAAAAATTTCCTAGCAAATTCTGTTCTTGAACCATCATATATGCTACCTGCACCGCCTTTCTACTCAGAGCATCTGCAACAACATTAGCTTTTCCTGGATGATATTTGATTTCCAAGTTGAAATCTTTCAACAACTCCATCCATCTACGCTGTCTCATATTCAATTCTTTCTGATCAAAAAGATACTTGAGACTTTTGTGGTCGCAATACAATTCAACATTAGTACCGTACAAATAATGCCGCCATATCTTCAAAGCAAACACAATTGCTGCAAGTTCCAAGTCATGAGTGGGATAATTCAATTCATGAGGTTTCAGCTGTCGAGAGGCATACGCCACCACTCTGCCCTGCTGCATCAGGACACATCCCAATCCTTGCTTACTAGCATCACTATAAACCACATAGGTTTTACCGGGATCTGGGATAATCAAAACTGGTGCGGACGTCAATCTCTCCTTCAGCTGCTTAAAGCTTTCTTCACAACGTTCATCCCACACGAATGACTGGTTCTTTTTTGTAAGCTTTGTCAATGGCAAGGCAATTCGGGAAAAATTCAATATAAACCGTCGGTAATAACCAGCAAGACCCAGAAAACTGCGTACTTCAGTCACAGTCTCTGGCCTCTTCCAATTCAGTACTGCTTCCACTTTACTAGGATCTACAGAGACCCTTTCTTGTGAGATGACATGGCCAAGAAATCTAACTTCTTGAAGCCAAAACTCACACTTGCTCAACTTAGCGTAGAGTCGCTTGTTTTTCAAAATATTCAACACGATCCTCAGATGATTCTCATGCTCTTCACCGCTCTTCGAGTAGATTAGGATGTCGTCGATAAAGACTACCACAAACTGATCTAGGTATTGACGGAAGATTTGGTTCATGTAGTCCATAAACACGGCAGGTGCATTGGTCAAACCAAACGGCATTACTAAAAATTCATAATGTCCGTATCTGGTTCTAAAAGCTGTCTTTGGAACATCTTCAGCTTTTACTCGTAGTTGATGATAACCCGAACGCAAATCGATTTTTGAAAATACGCTAGAACCAGCTAACTGATCAAGCAAATCATCTATTCTGGGGAGAGGATACTTATTCTTGATGGTCACCTTGTTTAATTCTCGATAATCGATACACAATCTCAGGCTCCCGTCTTTCTTCTTTACAAATAACACTGGAGCTCCCCATGGTGAAACACTGGGTCGTATAAACCCTTTCTCTAGCAATTCTTCAATTTGTTTCTTCAGCTCCGCCATCTCGTTAGGTGCCATTCGATATGGTGCTTTAGATATTGGTCCAGCTCCAGGCATAATTTCGATGCCGAATTCTACTTCTCTTTCCGGAGGTAATCCACTGATGTCTTCCGGAAATACCTTAGGAAATTCATTCACGACTGGAATATTTTCAAGTGCAGTCCCAGTTTCTGTTTGTACTGAGAAAAACACAACATACCCTTGGCAACCCTTTCTCAAACACTTCTCAGCTTCATCTACTGAGAGGAAATTCATATTTACATCTTTACTAATATCTCTCTGCGGATTTGGATATACAATCCTTTTATTTCCGCAGTCTAACAGCACATTATTTGCTGTCAACCAATTTAAACCAAGTATAACATCTATACGATGAAGTGGCAAACATATCAAATCTACCACAGAATCATGGCCGTCCACATTTACAATGCAATTCAAACAGACATCAGCAGTCAAAGATTTAACACCAAGTGGTGTCGTCACAACAAGATCATAAGGCAGTTTGTGGATAACCAGTCTTAGCCGACTAACACAATCATATGATATAAAAGAATGACTAGCACCTGTATCAAACAATGTTTGTAATGTATTTCCATGAAGAAGAATGGTACCTTGAATCATCTCCGGAGACTTTCTAGCCTCCTCATGCGTCATAGCAAATATTCTTCCAAAATTCTGTGGCCTCCTCTCTGTGGCACGCTGTGGGCAATCCGAGCTATAATGACCCGTCTTGCGACAATTATAACAAATGATTTGCCCGCTACAATTCCTGCCCTGATGGAATTTACCGCATTGAGGACATGGTCTAGGCTCTGCTGGCTTTTGATTGATACGTTCGCTAGACTGAACAGGTTTCTTATTACTTCCTTGGAATTTGGTCCCTGCCCCTTTTCTTTTCTGGGAAGAATTCCTTCGGCTGGACTCGCCTTGATTCGTAGTAACCTCAGGCAGCTGCAAATCCCTTAGATTCCTCTCAACCATCCTGCATTCCTCAATTGCAAGACTGAATTTTTGGAATTTACGGGAGACCAGCTCTTTTCTCAGTTCATATTTTAACCCCCTAATCAACCTTCCCGACTTCCACTTCTCGTCATTACTGATTTTCAGGGTTGAAGAGTAACGAGCTAGTCGGTTGAAACGACTCAGATATTCATTAAAAGACTCTTCTTTACCCTGTTGTATAGCCAGGAATTCTAACTCCTTCTCGTCCCTAGTGGATTCAGGAAAATACTCTTCATCAAACTTATCTTTGAAAATTTCCCAAGTGATGGGGGTATTCTGAGCCCGCAAAATTAATTCTGTGTTCTTCCACCATCGATCAGCATCACCTTCCAATTTGTAGATTGCCAATTCAACTTTCCTTTCTGTAGGGCACCACATAACTCGAAAAATCTTCTCCAATCTCAGCACCCAATTCTCAGCTACCTGGGGATCAAAACTCCCGCGAAAAACTGGTGGTTGATGCTTGCAAAATTTGGTAATCCAATACTGTTCATCCTCTTCGTCAAGTTGCATCCTGTCAGCTACAGGTTCATTTTGTTGAATCTCGGGTTGAGTGGATCTTTCCCCTTCCGCAGTTGCAGCTCGCTGTCCACCCTCGTTCTGCCTAGCCTTTACTTCACGTATTTCCTCCTGTAGTTTATTTATCATCTCCATCATTTGTTGCACATAGTGAAGAGGATCTTGTTCTGGTATATTCTCCTCTTGTGCCCGCTCTTGTTCATGTGATTGTTCTCGCTCCTGTTCTTGTTCATTTGGCCGCTCTTGAGCCTGCACTTGCTTACGTGGTCTGCCTCTACCACGACCTCTGCCTCTGCCTCTGCTACTGCTACCTCCTCAAACATTCACCATAATGTCTTTTCACTATTCAAGTGCATATTCTTGTTAATATCAATTTAATTCAAAATCGTCAAATAATGACATACACATGCCATTCTATATATACCACTACACACTTCTATCTATCCAAGACTTTATCAGTATACTATCCTGACATTGCCGGAACCAAGGCTCTGATACCACGAATGTCACACCCCTTCGGTATACCGACATTCGCAAGAGTAAATATGCACAGCTTAAAGGATAAACTAGTTCCAGCATAGTAATACTGATATTGAAGTCTGGTACATAATCGAAATTCATAAAAAGGTTCGTACAGAATTTAACAAGTACATAATATTTCAAACACAATGAGGGAAAATAAATCAGATCTCTGCTCCATCAAGCACCGTCAATTATCCATATCCACCGCCTTATCACGTGAGCCACGACCGCTGTTAGGTTTCCGTCCTGAACTTTGGGGATTGTCTGGGATTCAAATGAATCCCAGTAGTAACGTTAATCACTCACATAAGATGCATGCACAGTACATGGTAGACAACCAGTTGCAATAAAAATAATTCACAATAATTTTCAAGTACAAAATTCAAATATGCAGTTCAACAATATTCAAGAACCTACCGGTTCATACGCACAGTACTGGATAATTCAAATACTCAAATGGGCTTTCACCCTTCTGCATAAAAATTCACTTATCGGAGTACCACCCCCGGCCTCAACCGTGATGGCATCCAGGGTTACCCCACATACAAGGGCACTACCTCCCAGCTTATACCGGCGATAAGGTTAGAAATTCACAATTCAATTATCACAATGGTACGTACATGCATATAAAGGCACACAGAGTATGTGAGAGAAAAGTTACTACCTCAACTCCGAATAGCTAAAAGAAATTCACCGGTGCTCGAACCACTTGACAGTCAACTCCTAAAATAGTATCATTATAAATATTAATCTTCACTATAATCCATTTCTTCCAAAATATCCAACAGGGTTCTTTTTATCATTTAGAATCCTTGTGACCCTTTAAACGATAAATCACCCATTTAAAATTCTTATTGCAACAATTTTCGGATTAAATCCTTTTCTGTCCAGAATTTTCATTAACTTTGAAAATTCATAACTATTTGTACAAAGCTCCAAATGATGTGCTTCCAAAACCTAAATGTCCTTTGGTGAGTCTATTTTCACCGAAAAATATTCTCAACAGCCAAAAATATCCATACTATTCCCAGTTTAAATAAATCACTTCGCTGTCCAGTTTATACTTCCAGTATTTTAGGCCAGATTGTAAAATCCATAACTCCTTGTACAGAGCTCTAAAAATTACATATTATATATCAAAAGAAAGCTCTGGATGTCTACTTCAAAACTGGAAGATTTCATGATTTTTAGACACCATTCACTTGACCGAAAACCATTTACAATTCGACTGCCTTCCAAACCGTTAAAACTGGCAGTTTTGGTAGCTTGCTTAATTAATTCTTTTTGATTCTAAAAATCATTTCCAACCTTATTCTTACTCCATTTTCCGTGATAAACACTATGGTAACCTTAAAATCATCAAACTCCTTATGGTTTTACCACTTCTTAATTAACCCAAAATAATATATAAGAAGTGATAAATAAGGTTTTGAAACCAACTTCATGAAATAACTTAAGTTAAAACATTTACTTACTTGTCTTGCTCCTTTAGCCTTAGCAACTTCTCCCTCCTTTTACTTCTAAAAAACATCCGGCCTTCTCTATTAAATTTAATATAAGGAAGTAGCTCACTCACTTGAAGCTCTCTGTCTCTTTCACACTCTTACTATTCTTCACACTCCCGGTATCGCCTCTCTGTATAAACTTTGAAACCCAACCGATGCAAGAGAAGGTTGTTATGTATATATTTATTTAACATGAGTGCACCTTTTCTTATTCATTTTGGATAATTGCAAAGCATGGCTGTCCTTAGCGTAAGCATATCTTCATATATCTCACATATATCTTTCACTTTTCCCCTTCCCGTGACCACATAAGATTTAATAATTAAAGCATTCTACCTAAAGAACCATGTGATATGTGAATCATCAAAAACAAACAAAAGAATGAGAGGTGCTGTCGGTTAAGCATATCTAAATGGATTGGAAGACAATATTATAACCAAGAATAATTGGATAAGATGGGAGACAAACCGATGGGTAGTGGATGATTGATTAAAAATGGAATGTGAGTTGACATTTCATTTGGAATATAATGAAGGAAATTTTTGCCAATCGGATCCCTTAATTATTCTATGATAAGTATTGAGTAGGAACCATTGTCCATCCGTATGATTGAGAGAAGAAGATTAAAATATTGGGTAGGTATTTGTCTAGCAATTATGGTGAGAAAGGTGGAGCACTTTGTCCATTAGTAAATTAAAAGGAAGGAACACAATGAAACTTTGGGTCTCATGCGTATGTCTTTGCTGCTCATCTCAATCATATAATATACTAATTAAATATGTAGTGGAGTCTAGTAGAATGCTTGATTAAGAATAGCTTGTCTTCTTGCTCATCTTGGTTCGTTCACGGAAGGTGGTAGATTTGATAGATAATGGAATGATTAGAATAATTCTAAGGGAAAGACAAATGGAAATAAGTGGGTATTAGTTTATCATATGGATAAAACCTTCTTGTCCCAAAATAATAAAATGAAAGAGAATACCCATAAATGACGGATGTTACAGTTTTAATCTTTAAAATTCTAGAATAATTTTAGTTTCATGTTTTTATAGTTTAAAATAGCTTCATTTCGAAAATATAGTAAAGGAGGTGGTTCTGCAAAAATTCCCAGGTCAAGAACACTGTTGTAACGAAGTTCTGGCGAAAGTTCGTCGGTTAGGCGATTTCTGAACTAGTAACAGAAACACTCATATTTCATGTTGAAAATGCTATTGAAAAATTCTGAGAAAATTCATGATGAAAGTAGCCATATAGAGCTTTCTAAATATGTAAAGAACATGATGAAATGAGCTCTGTACAGTGAGAAAGAAATTCTCAAAGTTTATGTTGCGAAAATGCTGGAAATTCTGGGCAGAGAATGAACACGTGAAATCTGGGAATGATTTTTGAATTCTGGGCAAGGCCTGATATTTTTTCTGGAAAATAGACATCCTAAGGAGTCCGGAAAGTTTTACGGATCTTCGTTTCGATTTTTATAGAATTAGTTATGATTTTTTCAAAGATAGGCAAAATTCTGCCCAATACTGTCCAGCGTTTTTCCACGAATTTTGAAGAAATAAAATAATGATTTAGTATACCAAGGGTAGAATATTCAGTAGTGGCCAAAATATATTCAAGAATATTATTTACAAATTAATAATGCAATATTCCTATTATAGGAAGTCTGCAAACATATACCGATCGCCGTCATACCGGAATTATCAACCTAGGTACGGACGCGTATTGTAACATTAACTCTGATGCTTATGGTATGCTTATATGTGATAGATAGTCTGAGATACTGTTTTTGAAAATTGATCATACATATACATCTTGATATGGGTTATAGTCGTGATAATGCCGTTATATTTTCCTAGCGCTGAGGACACGGATGTACACCGTGGCACTGGAGATAGTGCAGACTGTAATAACATACATATTGTAGTGGCTGTGTAATGTTATTATGTGAATATATGAATATTTTATGTGATTAAATGCTGTTTTGCCATGGATATCTGTCATACATATTTGATACATAAGCATGAGGTTAACCGTTACCTGAGGTTCAATGGTAATTGAACCTCAGCTCATAGTCTCATATTCTGGAGGGACCAGGACCGAGGGCAAGGATAGATAGCGCACGAGAAGACACGGGCAGAGAAGATAGCTACGATTTTTTTTTGTATCACTATATTAGTAAATATTCAGAGCTTTGTACCCCTGTAATAGCAACAAGACGCACCAACAGTGAAGGTTTATCAGATACTCGCTCTTTTAAATTTATTCCGGTGCTCTACTCTGATTAAAATATTTTGAGAACGGATTTCAAAAATGAGGATGTTACAGGCAACATTGCTACATTTTTACATTTTAGGGGCAAAATTGCTACGTTTTCTTAGAGCAATGTTTTCCCTGAAGTCTCAAAACGTAGCAATGTTGCTCCTCCATTAACAACCCTAACGTTGACCGTTAAGGCAGTTAACAAAGGGGTAACATTGCTATGTTTTAAGACTTCAGGGGTAACATTGTTACGAATAAAATGATAGGAGTTATATTTGTTAGAGGCCAAATTGTGAATTTACTCAATATCAAAGTTCTTCCCTTTGAATAATGTATGGCTTTATAGTTTTATATGCTCATACATTACATCTTTGGCTGTCCATGTTTACTCCAGGATGAATCTTGTGCTCAGAGTGGTGTAATTGTTTGTCAAATTTTGTCTTGCTTTCCTATTTCCTATAAACATTTTAGACATAAGCCATTAGATTCTTTTTTCCTTAACAATAACAGTAGGATTTGAAGTCGAGTGGGGAAGTTGGATTTATTTAATGCTATCATTTTGCTTGATTGTTACTTTATATAGTTTATCTGCCATGGCTGATTGAAGATGAGATTTACATTCTGAGTGACATTAAGCACAATGTGCATGGTTTTTAACAGAAATAATTTGGCACCATTTTCCTAGATGCTACAAAAGCTGTCTGCATTGGACAGAGCTTTGTGTTGTAATGGGAAGGATAGGACATGCTCTTCTTACTGCAAAGCCAAGATGTTTGTTCTCCATTGCTTATGGACCTTGTGAACTGCACCCTGTTAGTTCCCTGTGTGTTTTGATGATTACTAACAATTGTAAACAATATTGATAAGGTTTGACAAAGTTTAGAATACTTTAAACTTGTATTTTTCAATCTGTCAAAACCAAACTCGAGCCTATTAGTGTTGAACTCGAGCCTGGATTTGACAGAGAGCACAAACTTGTCAAGTTGATTTCCAAACTTGAGACTGAACCTGAAGTTTAAATTTAAACCTTTGAAAAGTTCACATGAACTCGAGCCTACTAAGGTCAAACTCGAGTTCATTCTTTCCAGAGAGTTTTTGAACTTTGAAAACATGTTAAACCTTACACTGACTTTCTTCAAACCTCAAGTTTGAAAAGATCCAAAGAAAGTTTTAAGAGCATGAACTCGAGGCTGTCATAACAAACTCGAGTTCATCTCTGGCGGGATAAGTTTCCCAAACTTGTAGGTATTTTCAAAGCCTGCACTGTTCCATTGAAAGAAAAGTTTCCAGTTTGAAAAGTTTCGAATACTCAAACTCGAGCCTAGCATTCTTAAACTCAAGCCTAGTTTTGGCCGAGAGCCTCCAAAGCTTTTCAAAACATTCGAACTCGAGCCTAATCATTTTGAACTCGAGCCTAAAAGTTCCAGAGAGCAAAGAACTTTTGGATATGGTTTAAACTCGAGGGTTTGCTTTGCAAACCTCAGGTTTGTTCTTTCAAGCTAAAACGAAGTTTGCTCAAAATTGTCTCGAACTCGAGCCTGACATTAATGAACTCGAGTTCATTTCAACCCGAGAGCTTTTTAGTTTTTCAATGACATGAGAACCTCAGGTTTGGGAGACAAACCTCGAGTTCACACTTTCTGACCTCACATAATTTTTGAGCACTGAAGCAACGAACTCGAGCCTATAAGAACTGAACTCGAGTTCATGACGCGAGTTCAGAAATTTGAATTTGGGCATTTTAGAAATCAATGTTATTTGATCCCATCCTCTTCCAATATTATTCTCTGATATTCCCTGCTATATTTAACGTATTTGTTAGTGGATTTCAGAGCATTAAAGAATGTTTGGTGAGAGGTTAGAGTATAAAGCAAAAAGCAACACAGAGCATTTATTGCAAAGCACAAAAGTTACTCCTTCTACCCAAATCCTTCTACACATGCTTACAAAGTATTTAAGGATGTTAGCTGAAACAAGAAAACTCCTCTCCAACGGATTAATTCGCAGAAAGTCAGTCTTGATGTCTTGGCCAACTAGATTAAGGGAAAACAAGAGAGAGAAGACCCCAAAACCACTTCAGAACACTTGGACAACTTCTCCAACGGTCTGATTCAAGCTACAACGGTCATTTAATGTTCTCTAGCTATAAATAGAGTCCATTAACATCTTCACAAGGTGATACACCTACTCTGAGCGAAATTCTACTAAGTTCATTTATTGTGTATTAGCTTTCACTTGTAAAGTATCATACTTGATACAAGCACTTCAGTGTTCATCATATCTACTCTGTAAGAGAGTCAAATACTTGTAAATCATTTATTGATCGAGATAACTACAAGTCAGGGGACTTGGTAGTTGAGGTGTATTGATTACAACTTGTAAGGGGGAGTGTGTTCTAGTGAGAGAACAACTCTTAGTGCAGAGTGTGTAATCAATATTGTTGAGTTAGTGAATTGAAAATCCCAAGTGAGGCTTGGGGACTGGATGTAGGTCAGGAAAGGACCGAACCAGTATAAATTGCATTGTGTTTAGCTTCTTCTCCTTATCCTCTCTGTTGTGCCCTGTTCTGAGTGATCGAAAACAGAACAAGTTTCGAAAATTTTAAAGATACCCAATTCACCCCTCCTCTTGGGTATAAAGCTCCTGCTTTCACACCCATTCATAAAAAGGTTCCACATTCATATGGGGAAATCCTTCTTTTCATTCTGTGTTTTCCTAGAGAAAAGATACGAAATTGCCATTGCAAATGCACTTTTGTTTTCTGCAGATTTGAAATCATTTTCTCTTGGCAATCAAATTCGTCCGCATGTTATGAAGTGTGGATTTTCTAATGACATTTTCTCACAGAATAATTTGATTAAGATGTATTTTAAAGTTGGAGTTTCGTCCTATAGCTGTAAGGTGTTTGAGGAGATGGTTGAAAAGAATCTGGTGTCATGGACTATAGTGATTTCAAGTGTAATTCAAAATAGTAATTTTGAATTTGGTTTAAACACATATTTTGAAAGGATGTTGTTTATCCACTGGTCTATTTGTTGATAAAGTTGACAGTCGTCGGTAGCAACTGTTAGTGTTGAGTGGGTTTTTTCTGCAATGACTTTCGTTAAGGATAAGTTACGCAATCAGATAAGTGATGATTGGTTTAACTTATGTATGCTGACTTATGTTAAACGTGATATATTTGATAAGATTAATGATGAAGATATAATGCAATATTTTCAAGGAATAAAGAATTGAAGAATTCTTTTGTAATCGTTATGTTGTAATAGATTAGTTGATTCTTGATTATTATTTTTCTACGTTAAGTTAAAGTTTTGTTTTCTTCTCTTGTCTTTGTTCTTTTATTTCTTAATACATTTAAAACTTTCCTTTTAAAAAAATTCGGGGGCAGCGCCGAATCCCCCTACTAATTGTGCACACAAAAACATAAAATTCTGGCTCCGCCATTGGTTGTGCATGTTGTCTTGTGTGGTTTTTGTGTATTGAGTGAGGATGCTAAATATGATTTATCCACAAAGTGTAATGAAATCTTAAAAGAACAAAAAAAAAATCTTCAAGTTGATGTGGTTTAACGTGGTAAAAAATTCTAGGTCTAATGATAGTTTTTTTCTACAAGTTGCTCAAGCAACATCTAACCAAATGTCTAAGCATGAACCTTTAAGGGACCATATATGGATGTCATTGACAATATGTTAAATCAGCTGGTAATGAGCTTTGCATCTTTCATTTCACATTTTGGTTCTATAGTCTAGGTTGCCTTCTATGCAATATCTTTACATAGATATAATCTTCAATTGTACAATTTAGAGATGATCCATCCTTCAAACCACAAGGTGAACGATTAGGGGAAAATGATATTGATTATGATACAGATGAGAGATCAATGGCAACACTAGGGGAAAATGATATGGATTATGATACTGATAAGAGGTCAATGGCAACACTAAGGCGTCATCTTCGGGGAGCCCGTGAGGAATACTACAGGTCCAAAAGGTTTGTCTATGGTTGATTATTTTGCTCTGGTATCCATTTTGTATAGTGATATGATAGTGCAGGAAACCAAATGAAATTTGTGTTCAAATTATGGTGCTACTTCTAATCCTTTCTTTATCAATGAGGAGATTTCAAATTTGAGATTATGAGTATAACGGTGTTAATGCTGTTGCAGGTGGGCCTCTTTGTAAGTTCCGGCTGAACCCAAGAGGGGGGTGAATTGGGTGAAGTATAAAAACTTTGGAAAACTTGAAACTCTTTTCGTAACTCCCAGAAATTAGTTTAGAAAGCAAGAACTATACATTTATATATGTAAACACATTCAAACATATATGCTGGAAATGTAAGAGATAAGGGAAGAGAATGTGCAAACAGATTTATACTGGTTCGGCCCTCCTTGACCTACGTCCAGTCCCCAGGCACCTCCTGAGATTTCAATCCACTATTTCCCTCAAGCTTTAATCGGGTACTTGAGAACCGCTACAATCCCACAAGTTTAGCCGGGCACTTGTACAGCCTTTTACAAATCTCTTACTGAGATACTCCCCCTTACACACGTAAGGATACACCGCTTGATCACACACTCTGTACTCGAAGTAATCCTCTCACTAGGATTCACTCCCCCTTACAAGTTGTAATCAACACAATGTATATCCCACTCAAGATTCCCCAATCTTGAGTAACTCTCAGAAAGATAATGTGTTTACAATAATTTTCCTCTCAAAGGAATAGATAGATAATCACTGAAGTACAAACACAATTCATTTCACTCACAAAGCTATCTAGACAAGTAAAACAGAGTGAAATAGATGAAGAAGCAGAGGTTCAGCATTTTGGCATTGTAATCTTGTGTCTCCACATTTTTCTGCTTCAATCCATGTCTTTTATAGGTAGAGAAGAGTCTGTGACCGTTTTTGACCGTTGAAGAATCAATCATACCGTTGTAGCTGATTATCTTTAAGTTTGGTCAGTTTCTCTCTCTAAACTTCTGCTAATCCAAGTCTTAATGATATCTGATGTGTCTCTCTGAGTTTCTGCCCGTTGGAATTGACTTTACTTGATGTAGTAAGCATTCTTTAACGTTAAGAAGGCGTGCTCAGATGGATTAGCTGAAAGTAGGTTGATTTGCAGAAGTGCATTAAATGTACTATTCACTTTTTGCTTTTTGGCTTTGACCTCCAATAATCTTCATCAGATCTTACTAAAATTCACTCAACAAACTTGTTAAACATAGCTAGGAATATGATTGAATAAATTATGGAAGCAATAAGATCAAACAATGATGATTTGCAAATTCGCGTAATTCAAAAACCAATTTTGACCGTTGTATACTGCAGTATGTTCCTCTATACTGGAGTATGGAATTGTGCATAAGTGTCCATACTGCAGTATCCAAAGTTTACTGCAGTAAACAACTTCCAGAGACAAAAACCTCGCGAAATGATTTTGAAAGAAATGCTTTATACTGCGGTATGCAAATAACATACTGCAGTATGCGAGTTTTTGTCAAAGAGAAGAGACCCTGTGATTGCCCAATACTGCAGTATGAAAACCTATACTGCAGTATGCAATGGTTATGAAACTTGAGAGCCTTCTGTGAGAGCCTTTACTGCAGCATGCAACTCCATACTGCGGTATTTACTTGAGTGAGAAAACTTGATTGCTCTCGGGTTGGTCCTATACTGCAGTATACATACCTATACTGCGGTATTGGCTTGTTTTAGAAATTTAGTCGCTCTCTGGATGCCCCTATACTGCAGTATACAAAGCTATACTGCGGTATTGGCTTGTTTTAGAAATTTAGTTGCTCTCTAGATGGCCCTATACTGCAGTATACATACCTATACTGCGGTATTGGCTAGTTTTGAAAAACTCAGTTGCTCTCTGGATGGCCCTATACTGCAGTATACAAAGCTATACTGTGGTATTGGCTTGTTTTAGAAATTTAGTTGCTCTCTGGATGGCCCTATACTGCAGTATACATACCTAAACTGCGGTATTGGCTAGTTTTGAAAAACTCAGTTGCTCTCTGGATGGCCCTATACTGCGGTATACGGACCTATACTGCAGTATAGCAACTTCTTGCACTGACTATCAAATTCTGAGGGCCATATCTCTCTGGTCCGAGCTCCGTTTTGGTTCATTCAACTCTTGATGGAAAGCTCTGTGAGTCTACTTTCATATGCCATTGATTTCAGCTCAAACGGATTTGTCGTTTGTGAGATATACTCAAAATACCGAGGGCCATTCCTGACTGTAATGCTGATGTTTGTGTCAACTTGTAAAATTCATCAATAACTCATCTGACCTCCTTTGGGCATGAATTTTTGTTACCAATACGTGTTGGGAGTCTAGTTTCCAATGCTTTTGGTTTCGTATCAATCCGACTTCTGGTTTGTGAGATATCATTGAATTACCAGATGTCGCCCGTGCTGCACATGAACAGAGTTGCTGATCACGTTGCATACTGCGGTATATCACTTATATACTGCAGTATGCCTTTGGCATACTTGGAATTTTGGCCTCCGTCTGATCCTATACTGCGGTATAGCATACCATACTGCAGTATACAGTCACTTTTCTCAGCAATGTGCTCTCTGCCTTCTGGATACTCGAGTATCCACTTGCATACCGCGTATAGCCCTTCTGAACTTCAGTTTTAGCTTTCTGCAACTTCTATATTATCTTGGAGCCTTCTAGCATCAATATAAGAACTTGAATATTTATATTCTCATTCCATTTAGCAAGTTCTTCTTTCTTTCTTCTCTTTTCTTGATCATTCTTGATAATTCAACTCTTTCTTCATTCTCTTCTCTTGATCATTCCATATCATTTGACTTCACATCTTCTTTGATTCAATTTCTTCTTCTTGTAATCTCTTATCTCCTTCTTGTTTATTTTCCATAACTCAACTTGGACTAATCTACATTAAATACAATAGTTAGTCCAAGTAGGAGATAATTATATTACTCAATCTTTTTGCTTATAAGAATGTCATCTACATAAGACATCATCAAAACTAAGTATAACCAACATTCTCTTGAGTTCCAAAAGAGGTTTTATGACTATATTAGGGAAAGTTGCAGTTCCAAAGCCTGTCAATTTGCCCAGTCATAGGTACATATATAGTTTCTTGCTTAACTTGTTATCTTATGAGCTAATTAATGTGGTCAGTTGCCTTCTGAAAATTTCCCGTTTGTTTTGGATCTAGGTTAGAAAATTCAATGTGTGTTTAGTTGGAAAATTTGTAAACATATTTTTCATCAAACTGTTTGAACTTTCATTTCAGTGAAAATGCTTCATGGATATGCTCACCCATCCTCACAACATCCACCGACAAAAAGTGTTGTCTTTCATTGAGGAGTCTCACAAGCAAAAGATGAGACATTGGGCAAGAAACTTGTTAGGACACATTGTAGTGGATCACTGCTTGTTCTGTACACGTGCATTTGTATTTATGACAAATTTGTATTCATAAAAATGGCCTTCAACATTTGTTCTTCTGTAAATTGTCTATTGATGTTAACAACACAATTTTAATTCAATGACAAGAACAAATTTTCCTTCTGTTATGATCGTTGTTCATGGAATGAGAACAACAAAAGAATGGACAGGTGCTGCAAATTTTTTTCTTATTTTCTGATCTTTGTTCATGGAATAACAACATTATTAGTTTCTGTTAACAGCAACATCAGACATGTGTATTAGCAATATCTGCCATTTTTATCAGCAATATCAGTCATATTTATAACAACTAAATCAATATATTGATAACAATTATATCAATGCATTAACAATTTGTTTTTGTGCAAAGGTGCATTTGAATTTATAAAAATGTTCTTGACAATTTGGTATTGAGGAAGGTTCCTTTGAAGTTACTTGATTTTTTAATTTCAATTACACGATGAAATTTTTTGTCATCGGTTAACACCTACTGATATTGTTGATGTTAATGTTAAATGATAGAGTTGTTAACACATACTGATATTATTGTTAACACACACTGATATTGTTGTTAACGCACCATGATATTGTTGTTAACGCACCCTGATATTGTTGTTAACGCACACTAACAACAAAATCATTAACAACAATATCAGTAGCCATTAACAACAATATCAGTAGCCACTAACAACAAAATCAGTAGCCACTAATAACAAAATCAGTACCAAAAAACAACAATATCAATACCTACTAACAACAACATCAGTAGCCACTAACAACAAAATCAGTACCCACTAACAAAAAAATCAATACCTATTAAAGGACTTGTTAATGCATACTGATGTTGTTATTATAAGGCACTAATGTTGTTACAAGTGACTGATGTTGTTGTTAACACTTATTGATGGACTTGTTAATTCTTGCTGACGTTGTTAACACCTCCTGATTGACTTGTTCATCGATACTGATGGACTTGTTAATGTATACTATTGTTAACATCTACTGATAGACTGCCATCATCTTTGTTACTGTGACATACCAGTGACAGAGCAAAGAGGCACGAAATAGTCCATCATGTAATTGATATTCAAAATTCTATTAACTTGTACACAATACCAAATTGTCATGAACATTTCCATAACAACAAAAGGACCTTTCAACAATAACAAATTACTTAACAACTGTGGCATTAATGAATATTGACGTTTACAAAAAAATCTGATGGACAAAACATGTGTCCTAAATACAATCAGTATGTTAGCGCACATAACAAGTCATCCTATTGACCAAAACCAATTGCTGCCTATTTGTTCCTCTTCCGCGTGTAGGACTCCTCTAACCTCTATTATTAAGGGAGAGCAAGGTGTTTCAGTGTCCAAGCAACAAATACTTGAACATGTAGGTCCCTTACTCAGTGCTTGCTACATTAAAAAGGGTTTCATTAGCTTTCTCTAGCACCATGTAAAGCTCCTTCCCTCTTGTCACTGGAGCAATACCCCAAGCATTATTTTTTGCTCTAATGCACATCTCCAAGTTCTAACCACAACCAGAGTCGTCATGTTTTGCTTTGCTCTTCTCCAACTCAACTTCTTACCTAAGCCTATTCATATCTAGTAAAGATTCCTGCACCAAATGACAAAGAATGGCCAAATATAAGTCCATTAATAGATAAGGATTACATAATAGACAAGTACATTGACTAATGATTCTACACACCTTTAGCTCCAGTTTTAGTAGCACGTTCTGAACCAGCAATATCCATTAAATTCTAGAAATGAAAAAACATAATCATGAAGAATACGAATTCATTTTCTAAAGGGAAGGAAGATACACATGCAGACAAAAAAAATTGCAGGACAATTGTTCATCACACTCCATAAATTGTAGCAACTCGTATTTTCTCCTGACTAAACAAAATCATACATTCACCAATGAGAATTTTGGTGAAGTCCCTCAATACACACACACACACACACACACACACACACACACATATATATATATATAAAAGATATGTGTATAGTCCATTTTCTTCAATTACTAGATAAAGTCTTCACGCTCCTCAAAGGAGAAAGTCAGCTTCGGCTTCTTTATATAACCTTGGATGCAAGCTTTATACTTTCTATTTACCAATGCATTCCCTCCTAGGTGAACCTTGATCCCTACAATATTTCGTACCTTTCTTTACCGACGATTGCCACAGGCAAACCGGCAACGGCGGCACTATCAGCTTCAAAGGGTCGACGGTGGTTGACGGCTTCACCTTCCACCACGAGCGTAAATGGCGTCGGGAGAGACGAGAGTCAAGAGCAGAGGTCAGAGAGACGAGAGTCCAGCGAGGGTGCGTGATTATTAATTGGGAAAATGCATTTAAGGACCCCTTTTTGGAGAAAAATCCCAAAAAAGGCCACAAGATTCTGAAAATCGTGAGTTGTTAATGGGGCTGATATAGTTGTTCATCGGGGCTGATATTATTGTTAATGTGACTGATTTAGTTATTACAATGTTGTTGTTAATGCAACTGATTTAGTTGTTAACGGGTATTGATTTTGTTGTTAATTTGGTTGATTTAGTTGTTAAATTTTAATGAATTTTTACCAGAAAAGGCCCTTGGGTCTTTTTTGGAATTTTCATAATCTTGGGGCCCTTTTTGAGATTTTTTTTTCCTCCAAAAAAGGCCCCTATATGGATTTTCCTTTATTAATTTGTCCTCCTTTCCCTTTTCAGTGTTAGTGAGGATTATTTTGTCATTCACTTTATAACTGTATGTCAGAAAAGGCCATGGGGCCGAGTCTTTTCTGACATATAATTGTTCTTTAGACCTTATTTGAGATTATTTTGGTAAATTGGGCCTTCAAGAGGATTCTCCCAAAAATAAAGCGTGTCAGTAGAGTGGTGGGGTTTTCGGGGGAAGGAGATACTCTCCTTATCCTTCTTCTCATTGTCTCTCATTGGCCACATCTTGGCCATTGATTTGGAAAAATGAGAGAAAAGTGAAAGTAGTACTGTGTTGATTAGACGGATATGATTTAGAGATTATGAGGGATAATGCGAAAGGGATGATGAGAGAAACCCAACCCATTTCTGTGTTGGTGTTGCAAAGTTGCTTCATCATCGTATGTCTTGGACAACTTTTACAAGAGTTTTTTGTTGTTGTTGTTGTTGTTTTTTTTTTTGAAGAGTTACTCCCACGGCTTCTCTCTCCCGTAATTTCCTATCCTTTTCCTCTCCAATTATACCGTTTTGGACGTTAAAAAAGGATGTTGGTCTTTTTTTTTAAAAAAAGAAAATAACATTAATATTCTGAAATATTTTTTTAATTACACCTAATATCTTAAAATAATCTTTGATACACTGATCACCCTCAAATATTTTTTCAATAGCAATTAGTGCCTAGCAAGTTATAGCCTAAAGTAATTTTTTTTTAAAATATCACTCACTATTATAAATTAATTCTTAACTCACTCCATAACCTAAATAATTTTTTAACAAGACATTTGACCTATGCGATGCACGGAAATGTTAAAACTATAAATGAAATAAAATAAATAAGAAATGCGACAATGTTATTATTTCACCATTTTGTTACATCATTTACATAATACATGTTACATATTCTTATGGTGATAAGCAAGACTGACTTCATGATATTAATATAATGAAAGGTTTTGAATTATTTCTCTATAAACTATTTATATAGTTGTACTACTACATTTATTGAACTCATCCAATATAAGTAATTTCAACCTATTGAAACTCTTAACCCTCTATAGTGCTACATATAGTTGCCCATATGAAAAAACTAGGCTTGATTAACCTTGGCTTTTGCTTATCATCATTGCAAATGAAATTATGATGAGAAATTTCCTTTTTATCATGTTGAAAGGCAATTTAGATTCAGATGGGTTCATATACATTCTGTGCCATTCAACGTCTTTGCCTTAATGACATTTTTCCCAAGTTGTGTTATTTGTAGCCTTATATGTACCATTGCACAACCTTGCTGTCTGGTCAATATTTCTTATTAACATAACTAGTACACGAACTTTCAATATCAATTTATGATGAGGTATCCCTGGGAATTTAATTGCATATAGATATTCTGTGTCATACAAGTCCTCAGAAGCTTTCATTAGCATTAAATGTACAACTTATAGAGTCATAACTAAAGTACTATACCGCATCACCTGTCAACAAAGAACAAATGTACTCATTCAAAATGTTGATATTTTTGTTAGTTCTCTATGTGTTTTGATGATAATCAACAATTGTAAACACATCTTGAAGTTTTTGCATTTGCTGAAAATCAACTGTCAAATGGAAACTCGAGTATTGATATGAATACTCGAGTATTGACTTGACAGATAATTGCTCAAATCCATCTTGACAAAGCAATACTCAAGTATTGGAAGCAATACTCGAGTATTGGACTTACAGAGAGCAATCAAATTTTTCACCTTGAGTCAATACTCAAGTATTGGAAACAATACTCGAGTATTGGACTTACAGAGATCAGTCAAGTTTTTCACTTTGATTCAATACTCAAGTATTGGAAGCAATACTTGAGTATTGGACTTATAGAGAGCACTCCAAGTTTTCACCCTGAGACAATACTCAAGTATTGATATGAATACTCGAGTATTGAACACTCAAGTATTCAATTGAATACTCAAGTATAGGTCATACAGAGAGCTATCAAAGTTTTACACTTTATGAAGACTCGAGTATTGGTTTTACATACTCGAGTATTGGACTTTCACAAAGTTTTTCAAATCAACATTTGTTTATGAATACTCAAGTATTGACATGGAAAAACTCCACAAAATTTTCAAATGAATGCATACTCGAGTATTGATTTGGAAACTCGAGTATTGGGCATACAGAGAGCTTTTCCTCTTGTCAATAACTTGAATACTCGAGTATTGTACCTAAGGTCCAAAGGTCACATCACGATGATTTCTCTCTGGATGATGAATACTCAAGTATCAAGTTGGATACTCAAGTATTGACTTAAGTGCACAGTGACACACTCGAGTATTGATGAACATACTCAAGTATTGAACGCTAAACTTGAAAATTAAATTTGACGAATTTTTGGAATCATCTTATTTGATCTTAATACTTTCTCTTATCATTCTTCTATATTCTTAGCTATGTTTAACCATCTTTTTGATGAGTTTCAGATAGATTAACGAAAGTTAATTGAAGGTTAGAAGAAAAGCAAAAAGGTAGTTCAGAACATTAAATGCTGAACAAAAAGTTGCTCCTTTTTGGCTAATCCAACTGCACACGTCTACAAAGCATTTAAGAATGATTTCTACAACAAGTAAACTCTTCTCCAATGGATTAATTCACAGAGTCAACTATGATCATCTAGCCAGCTGGATTAAGAGTAAACAAGAGAGAGAAGGTGCAAAACCACTTCCTAAACATGGCAGAGCTTCTCCAACGGATCTATTGGGATAGCAACGGTCATATATTGATCTCTACCTATAAATAGAAGACAGATTCAAGCAGAAAAACGTAGAGACACAAGCTTACACTTCCAACATGTTGATACTCTATTTTCACATCATTTACACTCTGTTTTTCATGTCTAGATAGCTTAGAGAGTGAGATGATTTGTATTGTTCTTTAGTGTTCATTTATTCACTTCAGAGAGAGAAGATTTATTGTAATCATTCTATTCTTCTGAGAGTTACTCAAGATTGGGTGATCTTGAGTGGGAAACACATTGTGTTGATTACAACTTGTAAGGGGGAGTGAATCCTAGTGAGAGGATTACTTCGAGTACAGAGTGTGTAATCAAGCGGTGTGTTGATTACAGTTTGTAAAGGGGAGTGAATCCTAGTGAGAGGATTACTTCAGTTACAGAACGTGTAATCAGATTGAAAGAAGATAGTGGATTGAAAACCCCAAGTGAGGCTTGGGGACTGGACGTAGGTCAAGGATAAGGCCGAACCAGTATAAATCAGTTTGCACATTCTCTTCCCTTATCTCTTACATTTCCAGCATGTATGTTTGAATGTGTATACATATTTAAATGTGTGGTTATTGCTTTCTAAACTAATTTCAGTGAGTTATGAAAAGAGTTTCAAAGTTCCTAAATTTTTATACTTCACCCAATTCACCCCCCTTGGGTTCAGTCGGTTCTTACAATTTTTTGTTGTAGGGGTAAGAATGGACCCATTGTTGAGGTAATCTTCATCCACTACACATTCTATTAAATTTGGGTAAGTACAATTAAAAATGCACCTAATTGAATTATAATCATCATGAAGGAACAACTCTAAGGGTATGACTATGTCTGCAATACCATCGTTTGGTAACCCAATTTCTCTGTCTCCTACATGAAGCAACCATTCTGAAAATATTTTAATTTTCTCTTGTTCAACTGGATCTCTCGAAGACTTCATCGTTTGGTAACCCAATTTCTCTGTCTCCTACATGAAGCAACCATTCTGAAAATATTTTAATTTTCTCTTGTTCAACTGGATCTCTGTCTCCTACATGAAGCAACCATTCTGAAAATATTTTAAGGGTATGACTATGTCTGCAATACCATCGTTTGGTAACCCAATTTCTCTGTCTCCTACATGAAGCAACCATTCTGAAAATATTTTAATTTTCTCTTGTTCAATTGGATCTCTCGAAGACTTCAGCCTCATATTCTTGGTTAGTCGAAGTAAAATTTATTCATTCCAAAGATAAGAAGTGTTGATAGCTACACTTACAATTTCTTTGTTGTAGTTTAACTCCTTCAGAATGAGCTAGTTCGAAGGATCAAATGAATAAGTAATTAAACTCCAATGATTAGCTCACTTTAGTTTTCTTATAAAAATGAACAATTTATGTATTCCTCAAATCATGATTTCAATTAGGGCTGAGTATGAAACCCAAAACCCATGAGTCCTCCCAAAACCCAATGTAATTGGCCATATTGAGCCCGCCCAAAAAGATTTTATAATGGGTTGGGTTAGAACCTGCTCATTTAAGATTTAAATGGGCGGGTTATGGGCACACCTACAGGCTGCCCATACCCGCCCATTTAGTGTAATTTTTTTATTAACTACTCATACCATTCCGCATTCCACTTAAAACATTCCCTCAATTCCTTCTTATTCGAGTATTTAGTCACCTCTAATTTATAACCATAATGACCATCAACTCTCAAGATTATATAATGATGGTATTTGTTTGAATTTATATTGTTTTGTGTGAATTGTAATTATGAAACTTTGAAGATTCAGATTTCAGAAATTGGAATGATGAATTTGGATGGATGCTTAATGCTTATATATATTTTTTTAAAGAAAAATAAACAAGTCAAATGTAAATGGGTTACCTAAAACCCGCCCATTTATTTGCTAGTCCATTTACAAGGGTCTAAACGGGTTGAGGTACGGGTATGGGCTAATCCATACCCATTTAAAATTAAATGGGCGGGCTATGGGTTTGGCCTCGGGTTACCCAACCCGCCCATTGCTTTACCCTAATTTCAATCACATTTCCTTCTTTCACAAATTATTTTCTCACTTATTAGAATCATCAAAATACAACAATATCCTAAAATCCAAAACACCTGATTCCCTACAATCAAAGTTTTACCCAAAAGTTTCAAATATACACATTTTTATAAATCTCAAATCCAACCTATTTAATCCTCAATGTAACCTTTAATAAATTAAAATGAATTATGAATTTGGATATAAGAGACCTATTGTCACAAATATCAATTTTCTGACGTAATACTAACTTATATAAGCATAACATGATTTTAAACAACTCTTCAAGCCTCCATATAATTGAAATTATATCAAACTTTAACTCAAATATCAAATCCCAACTCAAAATTTCAAATAGTTCAAAATTTAGCAAAACTAAACCGATTAAACCTTCAATGGTACATCTAGTAATCTAAATAAATGACTTAAACCACATATAATTGGTAAAAACATCCTATAGGACATAAATCCTAAACCATTTAAATGGAAAATTAATTTTAAATTTCTACACCAACCAATTAATAAATCTAAACCGATTAAAAATATCTAGTAATCATCCTCTATATATATAGTTATCTATTGTCAAATCTCAAAACTCTCTCAAAACTAATCAGCATTATATTACCTTTATTAGAAAGAGAAAAATATGTGGAATAACTTTCATGAAGTAAGTCTGTTGAAAATAAGTTAGTTTAGCTACCTAAATGATCATATAAGCTTACCTTAGATCTGAAACAATGGAGGACAGTGCCAAAAACTAGTTTTCAAGCTCGATGGTGAAACCCATTTTTTTTTTTTTGCAAATGAAAATTGATCAAGTGGGGGCATATATAATACCTCAGACACATAGGAAGGGGCAATATGCCACTTATTGATGGGTGGGAGGGATATTAAATATCCCCACCTACATGTTTAACTAAAGGGGCACGACCCCTTTATTTTTTCACTATTATGTATATTTTTTATTCAGTATGTTTTTAATCAATCCCCCTTTATTATAATTTAATTCTAAAAGTAAAAATTAAGATATTACACACAACCCCTTCATCTACATTGTAAGGTAGATCATCGATTCGTTGGATAATTACTCTAACTGTTATGGTAAATTTTTAATCATGATAAATTTTATTTATTTATTTATTTATTTATTTGAAGATAAGATTGTTTCATGATAACTTTTTATTTATTTATTCAATTCGTTGGACTATTCTTGAACGAATTGTGATATTGAAGCAAATATAATTGTGTTGAGGAATTCAGTATCATATATCAGAGAGGATTGATTATGTAAATTGCAATACAAAATACCTGTGCGTTGTACGAAGTAATGGAACTTAAATTATAGGGAAAATTATGCGCAGGTCCCAAGGAAGAGAATTTATCACAATAAAATCCCTCGAAATCATGACATTACACAGAAGTCCTTAGGGAGTTTTGTGTAATTATTTATGAATGTAAAATTATCATTTTGAACAAGGAAAAACACGCATATATTTACAACAACAAATGCTATATTTCAAATAGAAAAAACATATATTTACAACAACCTTGAAAACCTAGAATTTTTTTTTATTTCTCACATCCAAAGGCTTTTTACAATAACAAATGCTATATTTACAACAGAAAAAGTATATATTAACAACAACTATTGAAAACCAGAATTTTTTTCATTTCTCACGTCCAGAGGCTATTTACAACAACAAATGTTATATTTACAACAAAAAAGCATATATTTACAACAACCATTGAAAACCATTTTTTTTTTAATTTCTCACGTCTAGAGGCTATTTACAACAACAAATGCTATATTTACAACAGAAAAAACATATATTCACAACAACCTTTGAAAACTTGGATTTTTTTTCCTTTCTCACGTCCAAAGTTTATTTACAACAACAAATGCTGTATTTACAACAACAAAAAAACATATATCAACAACAACCTTTGAAAACCTAGATTTTTTTTTTCATTTCTCACATCCAAAGGCTATTTACAACAACAAATGTTATATTTACAACAGAAAAAGCATATACTCACGACATCTTCTGAAAATTTTGACAGCTATATACGGCTAGCTTAAGAAGTGAATATCATTTCAAAATATTAAGTTGTATGAGTAAGTAACTATTTGTACCTACTCATTGAACTTAATATCTGGACTTGAGAAATGAAAAAAAATCTTGATTTTGAAAGTTTGTTGTAAATATATGTTTTTTCTGTTGTAAATATAATATTTTTTGTTGTAAATAGCCTCTGGACTTGAAAAATGAAAAAATTGCTATATTATTTGTTAATTACAATTTACAAAGTGCTTATTCCTGCTTCCTTTCCTTGTAATTATGGTCGACCTAAAGATTGAAGTATTTGAACCATTCAAAAGTATTTGCCTTCTCGACCTCGTCTTAAGTCTGAAGTAGCAAATAGCCTCACTGAAGTCGCAAATCGTTGGGCTGTGGCAAAATCGCAGATCTGAACAATCTCGGCTTCGTAAGGTATGATAATCTTCTGATAAATTAATAGAAAATCAACTGAAGGTGTCGATTTGAAATTTTTTAATACTATATTCATTAGATAGCCGATAGAGAGAGTATAACAATGGCAGTATCTTATTTTATCTTCTCGTTACTTGACTTGAGTAGGTCGGATTAAGTCTTTCTGTGGGTTGAATTATTTCTGAAAGAGAGAAGAAAAAGGGAGAGAGGAGAGAGAGAGAGAGAGAGGAGAAGGAAGAAGGAGAATAGAGAGAGAGTGGAATTGGAAGACATGAGAGGGAAGGTCAGATTGGTAATTGTACATTTAGATTTAATTACAACTAGGTCCCTTGGGACTTGTGTATAATTTCATGATTTCAAAGGACTTTATTGTGATAAATTCTCTTCCTTGAGACCTGCATGTAATTTTCCCTAAATTATAACAATATATATATAGTTTATGTTTGAAAAGATATAGTTAAATACTTCAATTTAGATATAATATATGTCCTAATTTCTTAAAAGTTAGAACCACCCCACCCCGGCCAATGTGAGGGATTCTTTCATTTCTAATTAAGACAAAATATTTGTGCGTTGCATGAAAACATTAAACTTAATTTGTAAGGATATATAGTTGTTGTTCGAAGAAATATAGTCAAACACATGAAATTAGACATATACATGTCCTAATTTCTAGAAAGTTATAACCACTCTTGCTTCTTTTGTTGATCATTAGTATAACAGTTCACATCCTAATATTGGAAAGACTAAGTCCTAACTTATCATAAGTCAGCCACCCTTGCTTATAAAATCAATCATCAACTATTACATATTAATAATAAATATAAATATAATTCTCTAAATCCCATAAGTAATAATGAATTGCCCATTATTTCTAGATTGGAAGTTAGGATTTTGAATTGTGAGTTTTTGCCCCATAAGTCCAAGAATTATCACAAATTATTAGGAGATACAAAACTTATAAGTAGTGCTTTTTTTTATGGAAAAATGAAAATAGTTGATGTTTATCCAAAAAATTGAAGATGCAAAAGTGTTGGGATCTGTACACGCAGCGGATTAAAAATATTTATGAATCCCATTCGCAGATCGCTTAATAGCGTTTAACTTAAGGCTAGAGAAATCCGAATCATACCTATGCGCCAAATCAGAATGCGTCTCTTTCGGTTTGAACTGGTGAGCTACCTTCTCGATCAGTAGAAGCTTACTCTATGAATCGCCTTCCTCTACTGGTATCCACACGAACAACCTCCGAACATGACTTCGGCAGCGTGCTAGTGTCTTTTGAATTGTGCATCTCTCTCAATTTTCACTCTAAGGTTTCTCACGGCTTTCTAATACTCTCGACAAAAGTCCGTAGGTTTTTTCTAAACCCGATCAGCATATTATATTCAAAATTAATCCCCATTAATTTTGAAATTCGAATTTTAAATCTGGATTAAAAATATATTAATTAAATCTATTTGATAAATCTAATCTAATGTATTTATTTAATCTGTATTAGAAGCCAGATCTGAAATTCGAATTTTGAAATTGGATTAAAAATATATTAATTAAATCTATCTCATAGATTTAATCTAATCTATTTATTTAATCCAAATTAAAAGCTTTCTGATTTAATTTATCTCTATAAATTAAATCTGAGAAATGATATCTATCTATTTAATTAAAGTTGAGATACTATATGTCAATTTAAATTAAATAGATATATGATATCTTTATTCAAAAATTAAATGAGATACAATATCTCTATTTGTTTCAGATATTTAATTTATCAAATAAATTAAATACAAAACAAATATTATATAATAATATTATAATCTCTATTAAATAATATTATTATATTATTTTTGAATTTAATATATATATATATATATATATATATATATATATATATATATATATATATATATATATATATATTCACCCCAGATTAAATTCAATATTCACTAAATCTTAGATTAATCTAAGATTCAATGAATCTGGTCACATTTGCTCATATTGGGTTATTCTTGTGTGTGACCCTGCAGGCCCACATGAGATTGGCAGTGGGCCAATACTTTACTAGACCACAAGTCACAAGCGGCCTCTAGCAAGACATTGCGACTACCCAATTCACATGGGGATCGATGACACGATACAACCTATCGTACAACCATGTCACGTCCCTTTATCATGCGATAATTTGGTCAAGGATGAGGCATGGATAATGTCAACTTCCTGTTCTTGACCATTACTTTCTTGATTCTCGAGTAGTCTAATAAGTGAAATGGAAACTCCTTTTCATCATAGTATGGCCATACATTTCTTAGACTCACTCATTGAGAGGCCTAGTATTATCTCTCTACAAATGTAAGGGATAAATTCCATTTTGACCATTCACATTCCTCCACATGAAAACCACTGATCCCGATCCCAGCCTTTATCATCACCCAGTCAAAGGTGACTTTTGACTAGGTCAAAGGTGAGTGACTCATCATGTAGGAATCCATGGTGATTTCAGGTCATAGGGCGTTGTGACGCGATTATACATGAGATAAGCTTATGACTTAATCCATACAGCTTTCTCATCATGGGTTGGTCCAGCACCTTGTACTCTTACAAGTGCCTGTAACTTTGATTCGTATCTCCATACCTCATCAAAGTCATACTGGTCTTGTTTCATCTTCGCTTCCGCATAGATGACCGACCAAGGACATTTAGGATAATCTATAAAATATATCCAGGGATACAGTTATAACTATAAACATGCGAATGAAATGATAACTAAATGGAGAACAATGATTTGCCCCTGGGGCATAATTTCCAACAAAAAGGGTAGTCCAATAGTATGAAAAACACAAACACAAATTTATTTTTTAGAGAGAAAAGATTAACAACAAATGTTATAAGCTTTTAAAGGGATAAGAAAGCCCCTTCTCTTTTTTCCGAGGGATTGAGCCCCATATATTGGTTCCACCAGACGTCTAGCAGAACTTTCTTAGTAGCAAAGATGAGTTATTATTACAGTGTGATTTTGGCCTTAGGAAAGAAGAAGCTCGAATGTGGTGGTTGCTAGGGGAGGGTAGAGAGAAGATAATGCTGGAGAGAGAATGACAAATATAAGGAAGAGGGTGAGTGATAAATATCCATTCAGAACTATATTTAAATTTGAATTCATAATTTGGAGAAAATATTAATCAATTATCACTCATCCTCTCTCTCATTTTGATTATTGATTTCAAATTTTCAATTTTCAAATATTAATCAAATAAAAAATGTTATCGGAAGCAAATATATTAAAATAAGAGGTATTTTTAATTTTTACCGAAAAAGGAATTTTTAATTTATTAATTAATAATTACTTTTTTAAATTTTTCAAATCACAACTTCCAATATACACCATAATGAGTCTTTACTTCCCTAAAATCTTTCACTTCCTATACCTTTCCCGTACCTATCCTCAGGGGCGGGTTTAGGGGGGGCTAGGGATGGCCCCCGCCCCCCTAAAATTATATAATTGGACCCAAAATTTTTGAAAATTATGTTTTAGCCTCACAAAATTTTAATCATTTCACTTTAGTCCCTATTTAAAAGTCTCATAAAGGGACTAAAATGAAGATATTGAAATATTTATGAGGCTAAAGCATAATTTCCTAAAATCTTGGGTCCAATTCTGTAATTTTCTCCCCTTAATTTCAAATGCTAACTTGATAGTTAAATATTTCATACACTACTTTTTGTCTCTTGATTAATAATTTAGGACTCTTTAGCTAATAAATAATGGCTTTTATATCTATTTGGGCTTTGGGCCCTTATTTTTATTTTAGCCATTTTTTAATAGTAAAGTTCCAGTTTTACATTGCTTCGCTATTTTTACCATAACTCTTGAACCAGACATCGGATTTGCCTCATTTTTGTCTCATATTTCAGATGATTCAGAGAGCTACAATTGTTATGAAGACATAAAGAGCAAATTCGGACAAGAGGGCTGTCGATTTTGGAGCCGAAGTCGATGTTTATTTCTAGATTTTATTTGGGCTCGAATTTTGTAATTAAAGCCCATTTTCCATTTTAGGTTTTATTTAGGTCAGCAGCAGCCACAAACATATGCATTCACGGTTTTTTACACTTTTGTGGATCAAAACAGAAGATTTCAAATTCTCTGAAATGTTCTTTGTGTTCTTCACGTTCTTCGTCTGGTCTTCGTTTTTCCAGTTATGCTCGGCTAAACGTTTGTAACTAACCCAACGTTGATGATTCCATGATTCTTTCAGATAGCTTGTGCTTAACCGGTAACGTTATTCGTTTCTGTTTTCATCTTTTCGGATTCGATTTCTGAAAATAGTTCAAATATTAGTTTTAATATTCGGTTTGGTTCATCCCAAGGACTGAGTTCGAACTAGGTTTGAAGCCTTGTTGTGCGATCGCATGGTGAGACGCCACTGTTTGGACAGATGCTAGGCGATCGTCTAGTCGAGGGAATTTCTGGATGAACGCAGAGATTTCGGTTCATCCAGAGCCAAACGCGAGTTCGTTCATATTTCGTTCAGTGATGGAAGTTTTCTGGAATGTAAATGTTGGGTTGATCGTTTTTAATCTGTTTCTGTTTAATCCATTCTGTTTCTGCATTTCGTTCTGTTTCTTTTTAATTTCGTTTTTATTTCTGTTTGAATCAACAAAACCCCCTATTTTACTGTTCTGTTTCACTGTTGTCAATTGAACCCGCTGCGAATTCATCGGGGAAACGACCCAGGTTCCCTATTTCTGCACAATCGTTTTTGAACTTGGTTATTTTGGGAGATACGGCAAATCTCTGTCATAACTCCATAGGGTTTTATTCTGTAATTTTCACCCCCCCTAATTTTCATTCCTAACTCCGCCCCTGCCTATCCTTTGCGTTAACATTATGTAAATATTGATGGTGTATATTGGTTGTTATTATTTCATGGTGATGATGATTTGGAATGGCATATAAATAATGACTAAAGCAACATTTTAATTAGTGATTAAATTACTGTTATGAGTAACGAATCAAACACAACTTGATTTGTAAACTTCAAGTTGTTATTTGTTGCTTCTTCCCAATATTTGTCGTCGTCCTGATGCTAAAGCGCTATGGTCTTGAGATATAAGCCAAACTCCATCGTTTAGACCACTTTTTCATTTTTTTAAAAGTTTTTTTATTCCATTTTTGGGTTCCCCAATGGTCTAGGAAATGCCCTGTCCAAGTCCCATAAATTTTAAAAATCATTTGATAGTGTTTCGGGATTTATTTTGGTTAATTTCTACCATAGGTTCTTGTTTTCTTTGTGTTTTCTTTTGTGTGTCTTAGTGTTTTTCTACTTTTTACCCCTTTTAGTGTGACATTTTTCGTAATTTTGAGTTTCCAGTGGCATTTTTGTGAGTTTGGATTTTCTGCAAATTCTGTCTTGTGATTATGCTGCATGAGTACTAGGAGCACTATCAATCCAGAAGACTTGTTGCCATTTGATCCTGAAATAAAAAGAACAATTCTTGCTGCTATAAGAGTTGTTAGGCTAAGTCGTGGGATTAATACTGAATTGGACATTGAACTTGAACATTCTGATTGTGTTTCTGATAGTACTTCTGATAGTCTTGTTGTTTTCACTGATTCTAGTAGCAATTTTGCTAACTCCGAAACTATGGCAGAACAAGCAGATCATCCTACCTTGAGATAATTAGCTACCCCTGATGTGGGTAATCAAAATTTATGTATTCAATATCCTGAACTTGCTGCTAACTTTGAATTAAAATCTGGTCTTATCCATTTGTTGCCCAAGTTTCATGGTCTTGCAGGTGAATGTCCTCACAGGCATCTTAAGGAGTTCCATGTGGTATGTAGCACAATGAAACCTCAAGCAATTGATGAGGACCACATTAACCTGAGAGCTTTTCCATTTTCCCTAGATGGTGTCGCCAAGGATTGGCTATACAATTTGCAACCAGCATCTATTGGGAGTTGGGATGATATGCAGAAGTTATTCCTAATGAGGTTCTTTCCTTCCTCAAAGGCCATTGCTATTCAGAAGGAGATCACTAGTGTTAAACAAATCAATAGGGAGACTATGTATGAGTATTGGGAGAGATTCAAGCGATTGTGTGCTAGCTGTCCACACCACCAGATTTCAGACCAGCTTCTAATTACATATTTCTATTCTGGTTTGTTACCGTTGGACAAAAGTTTTGTGGATGCATCTAGTGGTGGAGCCTTAGATAGAAAGACACCAGAAGAGGCCCGAGAGTTGATATCTACTATGGCTGCCAATTCTTAGCAATTTGGCACCAGGGCCAATAGCACTCCTGTTTATCATATTCAAACACCTCCAGCCCAATATGATTCTCAGAGATTAGATACTAGACTTGATGATCTGACCTCCCTTGTGAGGTAGTTGGCAGTGACACAGACAGTCCAGTCTCATCCTCCTCAGCTTGGGTACTCATGTGGGTTCTGTTCTGACCCTTATCATCCTACTGACTCTTGCCCTACCTTGCATGATCCTGCTTATCAAGACCAATCAGTAGTTGCAGTGGGTGTTTTCCCAAGGAAGCCACAATACCAGCAGAACAATGCCTACTCCAACACCTACAATTCTGGTTGGAGAAATCACCCCAATTTCCGTTGGAACCAGAATCAGGACCAGAGTAACCAATATCAACAAAATTATGGGAATTACCAGTAGAGACAGTACAGAGCATAGAATTTCCAACATCAGTCTGCACCTCCTTTGCCAGCACCAGCTACTCGACCAGCCATATGTGCACCTCCTCCACAGGCAGCACAACAGCAAGCTAGTGGTAATGGTGGTTCCTCACTTGAAGATATGATGAAGCAATTTGTCACAGCCAATATGCAGTTCCAACAGAAAACTGACACTTCCATTCAAAGTTTGCAAACATAGGTTGGGCAATTGGCAACAACACTGAATCAGCTTCAACCTCAAGGATCCAACACTCTTCCTTCACAAACCATTCCCAATCCTAAGGGGAATGTGAGTGCTATCTCACTAAGGTCTGACAAACAATTGGAGGAACCTTAACCAGCTGCAGATGTGACTTCTACATTCGAAAGAGAGTCAGAAAAAGTGAAGATTGACTCTAAAAATAAAAAGGCAGTGCAGCAAGGTGAAGAGGAAGACATTCCCATTCCTCTTCCTTTCCCTCAGAGAGCGGTTCAATCCAAGAAGCTGGCAGACAAAGCACAAGAGAAGGATATACTTGAGACATTCAGAAGAGTAGTGATCAACATTCCTCTCTTAGATGCAGTCAAACAAATTCCCAAATATGCCAAGTTTCTGAAGGAGTTGTGCAACAATGATAATTGAATATTTCATACACTACTTTTTGCCTCTTGATTAATAATTTAGGACTTTTTGGCTAATAAATAATGGCTTTTATATCTATTTGGGCCTTGGGCCTTTGGATTTATTTTAGCCATTTTTAATAGCAAAAATTCCAGATTTACATTGCTTCACTATTTTCACCATAACTCTTGAACTAGACATCAGATTTGCCTCATTTTTGTTTCATATTTCAGATAATTCAAAGAGCTACAATTGTTATGAAGACATGAAGGGAAAATTCGGACAAGAGGGAGGTCGAATTTGGAGCCGAAGTCGATGTATATTTCTGGATTTTATTTGGGCTCGAATTTTGTAATTAAAGTCCACTTTTAATTAAAGCCCATTTTCCATTTTAGGTTTTATTTAGGTAGGGCAGCAGCCACAAACAGAATTCATTCACGTTTTGTTAAAACTTGTGGATCAAAATAGGATCTTTCATTTTCTCTCAACTGTTCTTCATATGTTCTTCGTGTTCTTGGCGTTCTTCATCTATTCTTCATTTTTCCTAGTTATGTTCTGCTAAATCTCTGTGATTAGCCCACGGATTAAAGATTCTATTGTCCAGAGGATTCACGCTTAATCGGTAACTGTCTAACTCATTTCTGTATTCTCTGATCAGATTCGATTTTTGGATTTGGATTGGGTTTTTGATTAAAAACCCAGATCGATATTTCCCAAGGACGTAGTTCGAACTAGGTTAAAGTATTATTGTGTGATCGTACAATGATATGCCACTGATTCAAACAGATTCTGAACGACTGTTCAATTGAGGGAAATTCTGGATAAATGCAGAGATCTCAGTTTATCTAGAGTCGATCACGAGTTTGGTTGTGAATCTGTTTCGTCCGAGGAAGGAAAGTGAATTCGTAATCCTGGGTTAATCTATGTTAATCTCTGTTTGATTCTTTCTGTTTCAGCTTGTTTCATTTTGTCTCTGTTTAATTTCATTTTCATTCTGTTCACATAAAAAACCCCCTATTTTACTGTTATGTTTCACTGTTATCGATCGAACCCGTTGCGAATTCATCGGGGAAACGACCCAGGCTCCCTATTTCTGCAAAAATCTTATTTGAACTTGGTTATTTTGGGAGATACGACAAATCTCTGTCAACCAACAAGAGGCGACTAAAGGGGAGCATATGAGTGAGCTTGAACTAGAATGTATCAGCAGTCATCCAGCCTACAATGCCTCGCAAGTGCAAGGATCTAGGGATGTTTTCTATTCCTTGCTGTTTTGGTAGCTATAGATTTGATGATTGCATGCTAGATTTAGGTGCTTCTATTAATGTCATGCCTACATCTGTTTATAAATCTCTTGGTCTTGGTCCTTTACGTCCTACTGGTGTTGTTGTTCAGCTAGCTAATAGGAGTAATGTTCATCCTTCTGATGTAGTTTAAGATGTATTAGTCAAGGTTAATGAACTGATATTTCCTGTTGATTTTTACATATTAGATATGGAGGATGAGTCTCCCAGTAATAGGTCACCAATCATTCTAGGCAGGCCTTTTATGAAAACAGCTAGGACTAAGATAGCTGTGTATTCTGGTACTCTTTCCATGGAGTTTGGTGATATATCAGTGAATTTCAATATCTTTGATGCCATGAAACATCATAGGGAAGAGCATTCTGTTTTCTGCATTGATGTTATTGATGATGCTGTGGATGATGTTCTTGCTGATTGGTGTTCTGATTATCCTGATTTATCCTCTGAGAGTGATTCTGCCATTTCTGCATGTGTTGGTAATGAATGGTGCCCTGTTTGCACTAACTTGGTCAATGCCGCACTATTTGATGACTCTGACTTGCTTGCTGGTTTTGCATTACATGTGGATTCTGATATTGATTCTGAGTTTGAGCTTCATCCTAATCCTAATGAGCATCTTGATTCTGATTTTGATGAGTTTAACTCTGATTTTGGTGAGCTGACTTCTGATGTTAACATTGAGCTGTATAGACCCAGTTCTTCTGCCTCTTTGAATGTGGTTTCAGGTATTTCCAGTGTCATGACATCAGAGTTGTTGCAACAACCACCCAAGCTTCTTCCCTCCACTGAGCAACCATCCAAGCTTGAGTTAAAATCCCTTCCAGATCACCTGAAGTATGCATTTCTGGAGGTGGATGAACAGTTGCCAGTCATTGTGGCCAACAATCTTTTCCTGACCAAGAAGAGAAGCTACTGAGCTTATTGAGGGCGAACAAGAAAGCCATTGGGTTGACATTAGCTGACATCGTTGGCATTAGCCCTTCCATGTGTATGCATCGAATTTTGTTGGAAGAGGACTCTAAGCTGGTGAGGCAACCCCAGAGACGCCTTAATCCTCTGATCCTTGATGTGGTGAAGAAGGAGGTTACTAAGCTTCTGCAAGCTGGTATAATTCATCCCATTTCCGATAGCCAGTGGGTTAGCCCGGTCCAGGTGATTCCTAAGAAGTTTGGAGTCACTGTGGTAGCCAATCAGAAGAATGAGCTCATTCCTACTCGAGTTCAAAATAGTTGGAGAGTTTGTATCTACTATTAGAGACTTAACCAAGCCACTCGCAAGGATCATTACCCTCTACCTTTCATTGATCATATGTTAGAGCGGTTGGCTGGCAAATCTCATTACTGCTTCCTGGATGGCTACTCAGGATACTTCCAGATCCATATTGCTCCTGAGGATCAGGAAAAGACGACCTTCACATACCCCTTTGGAACATATGCCTACTGAAGAATGCCTTTTGGCCTATGCAACGCACCTGGCACCTTTCAGCGTTGTATGGTAAGCATTTTCTCTGAGTTTCTAGAGGATTGCATGGAGGTTTTTATGGATGATTTCACTGTATATGGGTCTGATTTTGATGCATGCTTAGCTAATTTGTCTAGAGTTTTGCATAGGTGCATTGAGTCTAACCTTGTGCTGAATTATGAGAAGTGTCACTTTATGGTTGAGTCGGGTATAGTCTTGGGACACATAATGTCTAGGAAAGAGATTGAGGTAGACCCTGCTAAGATAGATGTAATTACTGCTTTGCCTTACCCTGCATCTGTACGGGAAGTTCGTTCTTTTCTTGGTCATGCAGGTTTCTATCAGCGCTTCATTCGAGATTTCAGCAAGATTGCCCGACCCTTGTCCAACCTTCTGCATAAGGACACTGACTTTGTATTTGATGATGAGTGCAAGGCGGCCTTCAATCACTTGAAGTGTTGCCTGACTACAGCTCCAGTGATCCAACCTCCTAATTGGTGTCTTCCATTTGAGTTGATGTGTGATGCTTCCAACTATGCAGTTGGTGCTATCTTGGCACAGTGGGTTGACAGAGCATCTCATGTGATTGCATATGCCTCTAAGACTTTGGATCCTGCTCAGTCTAATTACACCACTACTGAAAAGGAGTTGTTGGCTATTGTATTTGCTTTTGATAAGTTTAGGTCCTATCTGCTAGCAAGTAGGGTAGTGGTTTTCTCTGACCATACAGCCTTGAAATTTCTTTTGAAAAAGACATATGCTAAGCCACGACTCGTTCGGTGGATGCTGTTGTTCCAAGAGTTCGATGTTGAGATTCGAGACCGAAGTGGAGCACAACATTGGGTAGCTGACCACTTGAGTCGCATCACCCATTCTTCCTCTCACCCCTCTTCTATTCGAGATGATTTCCCTGATGAGCAGCTTCTACAGCTGCAAGGTAAGCTTCCATGGTATGTTGGTTTGGTTAACTACTTGGTAGCTGGTGTTTTGCTTGTTGATTCCACTAAGGCCCAAACCCTTAAATTAAAGAGTGAATCTAAATATTATGTTTGGGATGACCCTTATCTGTGGAAATTTTGTAGTGACCAAGTTATTAGGAGATGTGTGCCTGATCATGAGTTTCACTCTATATTGCATTTTGCTCATGCTTCTGCCTGTGGTGGTCACTTTGGACCCCAAAGAACTGCTAGGAAAGTGTTAGACAGTGGATTATTTTGGCCTTCCTTGTTTCATGATTTCCATCTGTTTTGTAAGTCATGTGATAACTGTCAGAGAGCAGGGAGTATTTCCTGTAGGCATGAGATGCCCCAGAACCCTATATTGTTTTGTGAGATCTTTGATATTTGGGGTATTGATTTTATGGGTCCATTTCCTGCTTCATATGGTTATACTTACATACTGCTAGCTGTTGATTATGTCTTAAAATGGGTTGAGGCGAAAGCCACCCGGACTAATGATTCTTCTGTGGTGGTGGATTTTGTTAGGTCTAACATTTTCTACAGATTTGGTGTTCCTAGAGCCATTATCAGTGACCAGGGATCCCATTTTTGCAACCGAAGCATGGATGCCTTGTTACGCAAGTATGGAGTGCTCCACAAGGTCTCCACAGCATACCATCCTCAGACCAACGGTCAAGCTGAAGTTTTGAAGAGAGAGATTAAGCAAATCCTTCAGAAGACTGTTAACTCTATCCGGAAAGATTGGAGTAAGCGACTAGATGATGCTTTGTGGGCATATCGCACCGCCTATAAGACCTCGATTGGGATGTCTCCTTATCGGCTTGTCTTTGGTAAGGCATGTCATCTTCCGGTTGAGTTGGAGCATCAAGCCTATTGGGCTATTAAGCAGTGTAACATGGATTTGGCTAAGTCTGGGATGGAGACAAAGCTGCAGTTGCAAGAGTTAGACGAGCTGAGATTGGATGCCTATTAGAGTTCACGGCTGTACAAGGAAAAAACTAAGGCATTCCATGATAATCATATCCTGACGAAGGAATTTTCTGTGGGCCAAAAAGTTCTTCTGTTTAATTCCCGTTTGAAGTTTATGCTAGGTAAGCTTCGATCTAAATGGGATGGCCCTTTTGTGATCATTAACATATTTCCATTTGGTGCTGTTGAGCTATGTGATCCACCCACAGGAAGCATCTTTAAGGTCAATGGGCATCGCCTCAAGCCATTTCATGAGGGATCCCAGCAGCAGCCTGAGGAAGTGGAGATTCTCCTCATTGATGCCACTTATCCTCCATAAACCCCTTGGGGAGTATTCTTCTTTCTTCTCCCTCTTTATCTTTTATTTGTTTTCCTTTTGCTCCTTTGCTTTTTGAAATAAATACAGTCTCTCTTTCTATGATTGCTACATATTATGAACTTGGACCTATTTGTTTTAATGGATCATTCTATCTGGTCTGCAATTCTTGACTCTTCAATTACATGTCTTGGTAGTTGATTTGATGTTGTTGATTGCTTAAGTTGGTATTAACCTTGTGAGGTTTTGGGCCTGCATGAATGGAATTCATCTTTTTCCATTCTTTCTTTCATGTGTGCATCTGCTCATGATTTGCGTTCTCTAGAACTTGTTCCTTTTCTTTTTGAAACTATATTTTTCACTTATGTGCATAAGTATGATGGAAGCTTGTTTTCCTTCTTTTATTTACCCCACTTTGGCCAAATAGCCTTTCCCGTGCATTATGATTCCTTTGCTAACCCCTTTGTGCCTTTTTGCCCTTTCTTTTCTAAGCCACATTACAAGCCTTAGCGTAAAACCATTTTATTCCGCACCTTGTGTAACACCCCGTTTTCTAAAGCGTTTTCAAAATAGTGTTATCAGAATTCAAAAGGTTTGATCAGAGTAGAGCATCGGAATAGTTGTGGAAACGAGTAACTAATAAGACATTCATTCAAAGTGTATCTGTGTACTGTTACAGTCATCCATATGAACGAATATAAAAAAAACAGGAAATTTAAAAATTTCAAAACGAAAGCCCTCGTCTGCTACTTCACGCGACCTGCTTGCCTTTCTCCTTGGACTGGCCACTTAAGGGTCCTGGGGCTAAGGTAAGAGCTGAGGTTCAATTACCATTGAACCTCAGGTAACGGTTAACCTCATACTTATGTATCAAATATGTATGACAGATATCTATGGTAAAACAGCAATAATCACATACAATATTCTTATATTCAGATAATAACATAACACAGCCACTGCAATATGCATGTTATTATAGTCTGCACTATTCTCTAGTGCCACGATGGCCTATCGTGTCCTCAGCGCTAGGAAAACATAACGGCATTATCAAAACCATAACCCATATCAGGTTGTATGTGTATGATCAATTTTCAAAACAGAGTTTTAGACTATCTATCCCATATAAGCATACCATAAGCATCAGAGTTAGTGTTACAATACGGGTCCGTACCTGGATTGATAATTCCGGTATGACGACGATCGGTATACGTTTGCAGACTTCCTATAATAGGAATATTGTGTTACTAATTTGTAAATAATATCCTCAAATATATTTTGGCCACTACTGAATATTCTACCCTTGATACATTAAACCATCATTTTATTTCTTCAAAATTCGTGGAAAACGCTGGAAATTATTGGGCAGAATTTCGCCTATCTTCGAAAAATCATAACTAATTCTAGGAAAATCGAAACGGAGATCCGTAAAATGTTCCGGACTCCTTAGGATGTCTATTTTCCATAAAAAATATCATACTTTTCCCAGAATTCAAAAATCATTCCCAGATTTCACGTGTTCATCCTCTGCCCAGAAATTCCAGCATTTTCGCAACATAAACTTTGAGAATTTCTTTCTCACTGTACAGAGCTCATTTTAACATGTTCTTTACATATTTGAAAATCCCTATATGTCTACTTTGATCATGAATTTTCTCAGAATTTTTCAACATCATTTTCAACATGAAATATGAGTGTTTCTGTTACTAGTTCAGAAATCGCCTAACCGACGAATTTTCGCCAGAACTTCGTTACTACAGTGTTTCTAACCCGGAAATTTTGCTAAATCACTTTCTTCACTAATTTTTTAAGATAAAGCTATTTTTAACCATAAAAACATGAAATTAAAACTATTCTAGAATTTTAAAGATTAAAACTACTTCTAGCTATGAATTTAAAACTCAAAACTAAAGAACTTTGCTTACCTAAAGCTTGAACTCCTTCAAGCCTTCCTTCAGCTCTCTCAACTCTCTCTCAAATAAGTAGATGATGCTTTGCTTGGTGTGAAGAAAAGTGAATGACCCAAGCCTCTATTTATAGGGAAAAGGTTGGACATTTTGGTAAATAAAAGCAACTTCACTCTTGGCTAATTCTCACCATTGGATCTAGGGTTTCATTGAAACTTTAAATCCTCACCACTCTCTCCCTCTCATCCGACTTCTCTCTCTCTCTCCCCTCTTCTCTTTCTTTTTCCTTCTCCTAGAAGCCACATAAACTTGCACTTTAAGTTTGGAATAGTGAATTGTATCCTAGAAGCTTTGTCCAATGGCACATGTGATGAAAATCATTTCCTTCCCCTTGAAGCTCCCCCAAAACCGTGCCCCCCTCTGATTTTTTTCTTTTTGAATTGTTTTTGGGTTGGTTTGGGCTTTCTTGTTGATTTGGGCAAGGGTTTGGGTTACCAAAAATGATCCAATTGAGTTTTGTTGTGACTAAAGCCCTAAATTAATTTCTTCTTGTTTACTATTTAATTTAACTTAATTAGGTTTAGTTTGAAATGATTTTATTGATTACCAATTCAATTATGATCCTACTAAGTCCAATTGTTACAATTATGGATCCCTTGTTAGGCTTTATTGTTGAATTTAGCCAAAATATTACAAATTGCTTGTAAATATTTATCATTAAATTAATTATGCATGTTAATTCAATTAAGATTAATTTTTGGTGTTTACTAATTATTTTTAGTGTCCTCTAATTAATTTAGACCTCTTCCTACTCCTTTACGGCTTAATTTTGCCAATATGTGAATTATATGACAATATATCACTAAGTGTGAATTTAATTGTTCTTGAATTGTTGGAAATTCCATTTAATTGGTTTAGGGGTTTTTATGGCATTTTACAATATTTTATGACTCCTAGTCAAATTTAGGGAGTTGGATTTTGCCCTATTAAGTCTTACCGAAAACTTATTCAAGAAATAGAATAAATACACTACTATTTGGAGACAACATACTTTCCTATTTTCAATAGGTCCTAATGGCCAAAATATCACATTTAAAAGTAATACAAACTTTGGGGTATTATACCTTGAAAATTTATTGAGCATTGGTTTACCTCGGTTTTGTGTTTAAGTGTGGGGGGGAGATATTTGATTTTGTCATTGTGATTATGTACATAAAAAAAACAAACAACAAAAAACAACAAAAAACAGAAACAAAAACAAAAAAAAAGGAAAAAAAAAAAGAAAAAGGTGAAAAAAAAAAGAAAAAGAGAAAGAAAGAAAGGAAATAATAATAATAATAGAAAGAAAGGAGGTATATGAGTTAAATAAAAGTTTTCATACATAGAGAATGATTGTGTTAATCAGTGCTCTTGTTAATTTCTTTGGTGCTTAACCTCTCGTTCCATACTTTTACCTACCTCCACCCTAACCCCATTACAACATTTAATAACAGGCTCTCTTGATTTGTGCGTGCATGTGTTATGAGTAGTGGAGACGTAGAAATTGAGCAAGCTTATGGTAGAACAAATTTCTTGAGTAGAATTTGGGTGATACACTTATATACCTTAAACACTTGAGAGATACACTTGAGAGGTTGATTGATTGAGCGCATCATTTGAGAGACCATCTTTTGTGATTAGCATCATTGATGACATTACCATGAATTGTGATTTGAGATGAAGGGATTGTGGTCTTGATTGATTGATCTTTTGGAGTTTTGTGTCCCTTGCTCAATTTTTGCATTGTTAGCAAATTGTTAGAAAAGAAGAGTTTCTCCTTTAGGTCTTTTTCTTTGAATTTTGTTCAGGAGTGCAAAAAGATAAGTGTGAGGGAGTTTGATAGTTGAATATTTCATACACTACTTTTTGTCTCTTGATTAATAATTTAGGACTCTTTAGCTAATAAATAATGGCTTTTATATCTATTTAGGCTTTGGGCCCTTGTTTTTATTTTAGCCATTTTTTAATAGTAAAATTTCAGTTTTACATTGCTTCGCTATTTTTACCATAACTCTTGAACCAGACATCGGATTTGCCTCATTTTTGTCTTATATTTCACATGATTCAGAGAGCTACAATTGTTATGAAGACATGAAGGGAAAATTCAGACAAGAGGGCGGTCGATTTTGGAGCCAAAGTTGATATTTATTTCTGGATTTTATTTGGGCTCGAATTTTGTAATTAAAGCCCACTTTTAATTAAAGCCCATTTTCTATTTTAGGTTTTATTTAGGTCAGCAGCAGCCACAAACAGATTCATTCATGTTTTTTTACACTTTTGTGGATCAAAACAGAAGCTTTCAAATTCTCTGAAATGTTCTTCGTGTTCTTCGCGTTCTTCGTCTGTTCTTCGTTTTTTCCAGTTATGTTCGGCTAAACGTTTGTGATTAACCCAACGTTGATGATTCCATGATTCTTCCAGAGAGCTTGTGCTTGACCGGTAACGTTATTCATTTCTGTTTTCATCTTTTCGGATTCGATTTCTGAAAATAGTTCGAATATTAGTTTTAATATTCGGTTTGGTTCATTCCAAAGACTGAGTTCGAACTAGGTTTGAAGCCTTGCTGTGCGATCGCATGGTGAGACGCCACTGTTCGGACAGATGTTAAGCAATCGTCTAGTCGAGGGAATTTTTGGATGAACGCAGAGATTTCGGTTCATCCAGAGCCAAACGCGAGTTCGTTCATATTTTGTTCAATGATGGAAGTTTCTGGAATCTAAATGTTGGGTTGATCATTTTTAATCTGTTTCTGTTTAATCCATTCTGTTTCTGCATTTCGTTCTATTTCTATTTAATTTTGTTTTTATTTCTGTTTGAATCAACAAAACCCCCATATTTTACTGTTCTGTTTCACTGTTGTCAATCGAGCCCACTACGAATTCATCGGGGAAATGACCCAGGTTCTCTATTTCTGCAAAATTGTTTTTGAACTTGGTTATTTTGGGAGATACGACAAATCTCTGTCATAACTCCATAGGGTTTTATTCTGTAATTTTTACCCCCCCTAATTTTCATTCCTAACTCCACCCCTACCTATCCTTTGCATTAACATTATGTAAATATTGATGGTGTATATTGGTTGTTATTATTGCATGGCGATATATGATTTGGAATGGCATATAAATGATGATTAAAATAGCATTTTAATTAGTGATTAAATTACTGTTATGAGTAACGAATCAAACGCAACTTGATTTGTAAACTTCAAGTTGTTATTTGTTGCTTCTTCCCAATATTTGTCATCGTCCTGTGCTGATTCAAACTATATTTATTTATATTTTATATACATAAAAAGATGAGTTGTAATATAATATACGGAGTCCATACCCATTATACATGTTTTTTTTCCGTAAAACAAACCCCACCAAAACCCTCTTATCCTATTAATTAATTTACACAAATAATATTCAATTGTTTAATTTATTCTCTCTCAATCTCAATACTTTTAATGAGGAATTATACAAGGTGCATGCACAAGTTTCAAACAAACTTGACACGTACATGGTTAAGTATAAATACGTTTACGAACTTCACAAGTTAACAGTGATTCTATCTAAGCATTGTATACGTATGTTTATAGAAACACAAGCAACAATGCTATGCTGGAGCATTTAGTTAACCCATTCAACGCCTCATTAATTGACTTTTTCCTTTGGTACAAGCCAAACGTCCTCAAGCTTCTACAAAAGCAGTATAAACGTATTACAAAAAGTAATAGAAGGTGGATGTAAGGCGTGGCTTTCTACCAAACCAACCTATTCATCAACTGGATGGCAGAATTTTTCAATATCATGAACTCATGATTTTTCATCAAAACAATTTCCAAAACACATTGGATGCACCACCTACTAAAGCTTTAATAGCATTATGTGTGATGGCAATGAAGTAAACGATACGCTGGAAATAGCAGTATGTTTGGCATGCACTGTTTCCATCATGGAATCTTATTACTGACACACTCACGCATGCATGCAACTTTGTAAACTGCACTGTTTTAATCATACTATATTTGATATTGAACACATACTATAAAAAAGAAAAAGAAAAAGTTCATATAATAACGAAGCTCTCATATGTAAAATGATTGTAGAATTGGAAAATATATGCTGTCATTTTTAGAACAGAACAGAATAAGAGAAAATTACAGAAAATTACTCCATCTACTGAAACTTACAGAACAGGCCTCGAATTGAAATCAACATTTTTGTTGATTGAAGAAGGCCGATTTTTTTGGGATCTTCCTTCGGAATCTGCTCGATTGTTTGGGTCTTTCTCTTCATTGGCTTCGATTTGGATGCTCTGTTTGGGATCCTCCATGAGGACGCATATGGTGAAGGAGGGCAATCGAGGTCTTCGATGGGTTGTGGCACGACTTCGCTCAGATGGCAAAAAATGATGGAAGCATAAATCATAGAAGAAGCTTTCTATAATTTAGATTCTCACTAGTCGCTCCAACATTTATTCATTCACTTAAGTCCCTGACCTGAATTCTGCGTTTTGAGAAGCAAAGTTTAGGTCAGAGAGGAGCATCAGCTGGCTAATATACGAAGGAGGAGCAAACCCGAGAAAGATACACGAGCACCGCAAGACTAAAACTTAGGACTTACCACGCTTAACCTTGCACCTTCATGTCCTTCTTCACAGTCACCGGCAGCTTCCACTGTCACCACCAATGTCGTTGGTGACCTCCAACCTCGCCACCATTAATGTTGTCGCTTCCAGATTTGAGAGTAACTGAAATTTGACCAGAGGAGCAGCCACTGTCTTTCCTCTGTTTTCACATAGCACCGTCGGCCCTGTTCTCCTTCAGTCACCATGTATAGCACTGTCACTCAGTCCAACTAGTTCATCGCCACACACCTTCCATCATCGTTGTTGTTGCAACCAAATTGTAAAAGTTCTCTTGTGTTGTTATCTATTCATCTGTTAGATATGTACATCTTATCTTATCCATGGGTTGGCATGGTGCTTTGGTCAGATATTATACCAATCTCTATGACGCACAACAACTAATATCATATATCCTTGAACCATCATAAGAAACATTAAGTTAGATAAAACAAAATGAATCACATTTAAACCTGAGGTTAACTTAATATAATAATAGTAAGTTGCTAATGATTAATAGCATTGTATGTAACAATATGGTGGCTCATAGAATAAGGAATGTCTCAGAACACTACAACAACTTTCTCATAGAACCCATAAGTTGTGGCTATCATCAACTTGAGTAAAAGAGAGGAAACATCCCATAGTGGGCATATTGAGAGGGTGGAGTGATTGACTCTGTTTTGCTACTGCTGAAGCGTGATATACCGATTGCGGTAGTATGTATATTATATAGTACATGAAAATGGCACATTAGGGTTTACTCCAGGATTCAATCTACTGAGAAGGCTTGGTAATGAAAATTGTGGGAAACACAATGACCAATAGGAGTGAATAGCTCCGTTTTCCTACGCTTGAAACTTTTGTTTCCTAGATGGTTTATCCATGGGGAAACGAAGGAAATTGCAGTAGCTTCACTCCATTGGACCACACTATATAATAAATAGTTCAGTGTGGAAGGAAACAGATCACCCAATCAGATTATTCCTCATGCTGACCTTTTCTTCGGATAATACAAACAGGTGATTCCAAACACGTTGGACCACATATTAGATGCCATGTAATTATAATGCCATTTATTGACCATTAGTTTATGTATACATGGCCCAATAGTTGATTAGATACAACGTTTAGTAGTTTATATTGATGATAACATCCAATATCCTAAAATAACTTTTTTTACATCTAATCCCCTAAAATATTTTTCCATCAGCACTCTACATGTTAAGTTTAAAGTCCTCATTGCAATTAGAAAAATATTCTAAGGTATTGGATGGACAAAAAACTATTTATGATATTGCGTGTCAATGAAAAAATATTTCATGTGCTTAATTTTATTTTTGAAAAACAAATAGGCCGACCTCCTTTTTTTACATTCAATACGGTGCCGTTTTGGATAAAGGAGAGGAAAGGGAAGAGAAAATATGAAAAAGGATCTGGACTCAATTTACCATAAATTAAGTACAATAGAGCAAAAAGACAATAAAATACTATATGAATATCAAAATCCTAAATAAGTGATGAGGGCCTTTTTGTCTTTGGCCTTAGGGTCCACAATCAAAAATAAACCAAGGATTGCGTATAGGCAAACCTAGGATGGTTCTCTCTCTCGAAGAGCCTTTTATTGAGTCCTAATTAATGTAAATGACATGCAAATGCAATTAAAACAAGGGGGAAATTAGTTTTGGATTTTTCAATTGATAAACTAAAATAAGATTGCAATTTAATTAAATGCTAAACTAATATTTTTGGTATTTTTAATAAAATGGAATGGAGTATGAAATGTACGAAAGATTGCCCTTGGAAATGGAATAGTGACTATCATAATTCAATTAAATGTAGGAGTAAATTTTCACTAAGTCTAGATGAAAAACCCCAAGATAACACTTGAGTCCAATATTCCAAATTAATAGTAGCTCCTGCTAACGTAGCTAACTACTACCTCTTGAGATATTGTTTAAAACCACTTAGTGTGTGATTAGGATTAAATTAATGTAGCTTGCTTCATCTTGACAAGAATACGATAACACGCCACTCAATTAATACAATTCAATCATACTATCTAACAATAACACGTAGAAAGCATAATTTCACTGAATTAATAAGGAAATACAAATTTATAAATCCAACAAACCACAAAATTCAATCCAAACACATAGGTTCAATTCACAAAGTTTTCCAAACGGACAAACTAAGTTTAAAAAAAATACAAAATAATATTCCTAAAACTAGGAAATTAAAATGCAATAGAGAAAATAAATTGAACAAAATAAACTCCCCTAATTTTGAGCTCTAAAACTCCAGCCACACAATCCACATCCAAGAGATGAAAGTCACACCCACACATGAATCAAATCTGCAACAATAGCTCCTCAAAAAGACCAACTCCCATAGCAAAAAGATTGAAGCGTTGAATTTGGAGGGTAGCAAAATAAAAGCTGTAGCTTCTTGAAGAAAGAATGAAAGAACCGAATCTGTGATGGTGAGGCTAACGGTTAAAGGAAAAGAGGTGAATAAGATTATGGAGGTAGAAGATGAAGGAGATGCGTGAAAGAGGAGCATTGCTGGTGTGTTGACAGGGAGATCCGAGATGATGGTGGTTGGAGTCTTTCCGGCGAATCAGCAACGCCGGTGATGGTAAGGGACGTCGTTGACGGTGGTGGTAGCTGTCCGCCTCTTTCCCTCTCTGTATCGTCCTTGTTTCTCCGACGTAGGTGGTGGCTGGCGGTGTTAAGGTAGGTGATGGTGAGGGTGAGAGGGAAGTGAGTCGCCTGCGACTATGGAGCTGACTGGTGAGGTCGCCGGCGACTGGGAGGAGGATGAAGAAAGGGAGGGACAGAAGGTAGAAGGAAGTCGAAGGTGTGAACGCGTTCCTTTCTTTTTTAAAAAAAATGTCTCATCACTTCTTGATTCTTGCGTGATTCCCCGATGATCCAGCCAAAATCAGCTCGGAATATATTCTGTTTAGATTTTGTGTGATTCTCTGATTCCTTGTGTTTGCGTTTTCTTTTCTGTGTGCGTCTCTTATCTGCTGGCTTTAATGAATAAAATAAAAAAGAAAGTCAAAGTTCAGCTGCCCTAGTCAAAAATAATTCAAAACGCTGAGTTAAGCTGTAGGGACCTGATTACAACTTTTAAAAGTTCTTCAGAAGGGACTAAACTGAAAACTTTTATAACTTGAGTTTAGATTTTCATTTTCCAATTTTATCTAATCTTTTAGGCATCTACAATTTTAACCAATTAACCTAAAATCAAATATTCTCATGAAAATCAATAATTAAGAGTAATTACAATTTTTACAATTTTGCCCTTTTTAATCTTAATTTAACTTATTTACTCTTAATATCAATTTATCACAAGAAATACATTTAAAACTCAATAATCATGATAAAATGTATTAAAAATCCCAATTTTATTAAATAAAATCATATAAAAATATAGTCAGATCAATAAGATATTTGATATCAAAGTGAATAGTCAATTGTCACATAAGTGAAGTTAATACCTATATTCTTGTAGGCAATAAGATTTATTTGAAATCTTTAAGTTCAAGTGGTATTTTCTTCTCTAATTTCCTAAAGTAAAAATGGCTGAAAAAGATTTCTGATTTGTTTATTTTATTAGTCAATTTTTTTTAAGAACTTGGTGCACATATTTTTAGTGGGTGTGACTGTTTTTTTTCTTTTTAAATCATGCATACCTTATCTTGAGTCAAGTGGAAAATAAAATATATTTGCATATAGTTGAAGATATTTTTTTACATAATTAAAAAAAGTAACCCCTAATGAAAATAAGTTGATGCTGACATATTTTGGTACGCACACTACTACAAAATACCTAAAAGACGACCTAAATAAGACCCAATTAACGTCCTTTTTCTAAGGGACGTCGGGGAGAGTGTAGTAGTTTCTGTTGTATTAGGCGACCTGAATTTAAATCAGGTCGCCTCATATGTCGCCTCATATGAGGCGACCTGAAGAGCTTAAGGTCGCCTCATATGAGGTGACCTTAATAGCTTAAGGTCGCCTTATATGAGGCGACCTGAAACTAATTAAGGTCGCCTCTTATTAGTTTTGAGGTGACCTGATTTTCAATTCAGGTTGCCTATTATATATTAATAGGCGACCTTACTGCTATTCAGCTCGCCTCTTATGCTCCAAAGACGACCTGAATTGATTTTCAGGTCGCCTTATATTAGTTTTTTTTTAAAGGTTTGTTCTTGTTGTTTGTTTGTTTGGCCAATTTGCTGCAAAACTGAATACTTCACAAATTCCTATTTTTTTAACACCAATTACAGCAAGGCAATTCATAACTCAATGGACAAGTTTTTACCATAATACTCAGGAACCATAGCAAAATTCAAACAACGTTAATGGTACATGTCCATGGGATATATATTCACAACAAAACTACAGTTACAATCAATCAAATTCAAGCCATTCACTCAACTCCCAGACTCAGAAACTATCCGCTGAACAAGTTACTACAACAATTTAAGTATACCACTGCAAAACAGAACCAATTTTGTAGAATATTAACAATACAGACTAGACAGAATACTTAAATGATATTTTCCATTAAAAGAATATCATAAGTCATACCACAACCAGCACAGCTTAATAAGTTTCATATTGACAATCACCCTAACAAGTAATGACTTGCCTATATATTCACAGTGATCCATGTTCAACAAGATATCTAGCCAACATGTCTCGAACCGAATCGATATCATCCTGTGAGTACAAATCCTCAGTACGAAAGAACTGTAAATTGGAAAACAAGGTATAATTAACAACTGAAGTACCACAACAAAAAATATTATCATTTAAGGATCATGGAGCATTACGTACGTTTTGAAAGCCAGTAGTTTTTCTGGTAGAAACGATAGATTGCATCCAACTGATAACGTAGTATCCGCACTCGGTGTTCCCTGGTTGTTGATGGCACTATAAATCAAAAACAAATTGTTAAAACAAAAGCTAATGTGTCTCAGCAAAAACTTGAATTGAAACTACTTACCTTGGGATAAAACCACTTTGGTCCACCCTGATCTCGTGCTCCAGCAAGCTGTCTATGTGTCCTAAGACCCCTATCATTAAAATGGAAATTAACAAACATGAAAACAATTCATTTAAAAGAAGAATCGATGATTTAGACAAAAATTTACTTACTCGGCAAACATGTTTTTGATATCCTCGGTTGGCCTGCCACTTAGGGAATCATATCAATAACATGCGTTCTTGGCGGGGCAAACTACACACAGGGTCCAATGACCACTAAAACATATACATATTAATATTAAACTAAGATAAGAAAGCAATTTATTCTTAAAAATCTTATATAGACAAAAAAATAAGTACCTTTCATGTATTGGCGCTAGATAACAAGACAATTGTAGGTCGCCCATTGCTAAACCAGCATAAATGGCCCTCCTAGCTAAGATATTGTGAGCTGAAGCCGTGCTTCCAGGACATAAGAATCCATACGAACCTAATCGGCCTTCCTTTTTGCACATGTCATGGAAGACACTATGATCGAAAGAAAATGATAGATGTTGTTGAATATATTAAATAAAAAACTTACAAGATTGCAAATTGAAGCCACTGTATATCTAAACAGTCCATAAACATAAACTCTGTCAAATCTTTCTTGTCAATATTGATCGAATATGTCTTGTCTGCACCGACAACGCCCGAAGGCATCTGCAAGCCTATAGAGATGATGTCCTTGTAGAGCTCTCGCAACTGTGCTAAGTATGGAAATATGTTCGTAGCTTGTTCATGCTATGAAAACATAATAAATAGATTATGAGTGGGTTAGCAATGAAAATCAAATGGGAACCTACTCATCGTCAATCAGTAATGTATTTCCTACCATTGGAGGTGTCGTCCCCATCTCAATAAGATGATACGGCCAAAGGATGAATGATGTGGTGGCAGCGCCTAGATCGGGAACCTCCTCATCATCAATCAGGATGACTGTCTTTTCTTCCCTCTCTCGCACACTTTTTACTATCACCCTACGTAGATCTTGTGGAATTTGCAACAATACGCTGGTGTGGGTCATCCAAATATAGAGTGCAAGGTTGTCCACCCTGTGGAGTGTGAGAAGGTTCGCCAATAAGTACATCTGGATAGTGATGAAAAGGTTCGCCAACAGGTACATCTGGAGAGTGAAAACTTTCTTTGCTGCTTGGGAAGGCCGGGGATTCCTGGTTTGTAGGTTGCGTATTTCCCTCCTCTTGTATCATAGCCCTCATTTCACCCCGTAGTTGTGCCATAACCTCATCTACGAGGGACGCTCGAATTTTGGCTACAAGCTGAGGGCTAGGGCTGTCATCGTCATGCGAACAACAGGAATACCGTCCAAAATATTTCGTGACACTAACTCCCCTCGGCTCCCCTCGAACAGCATCAAGGTAATCGGGCTTCCCAATCACCGTGGACAAAATGTCCATCTGTGTACCCGGCGTGAATGAATCTTGGCTGCTCTGCTGCTCAAGCGCATCCTGTATCATAGGATTTTTCATAAATAGTAACTAAACTCTAAAAATATGAAACAACAGAGGCTATTTAATACTTCTAATTTAACTACTTACAATCTTTAAGGCAACCTCAGCCACATCTTCATTTACGTATTTGTCACCCTTCTTCCTCACAGCTATCCATTTTTTGTGGCGAGGAGGATGCTCAGGGGCCTAGATAACTGTGGAAGGATCGGATTGCGCAGCTTCCTCCATTCTCTGCAACTCTTCTTCCATCAGCTTTCGTTCAAGCTTCTTATAGCCACCCCTAGACATGCAATGCAGATACTTATTTCTCGCTTACCTCTCTCTATTGGCCTGACTTTTTTCCTGTGACATGAAAACAAATAAAACTGCGCCTTCGATGTCAAATAGTTTCAACTAAAAGATAAGATATGAAAGAAAATTTACAAGAAATTTAGGATTTTGGCATGACGCCACAAACTCCCGCCAGTCCTCTCCCGCCAGTCCTCTAGAGAAATGTAATCAAAGTCCTGACATGGGTCCTTGTCCCTCTTTGCCCCTCGAATATACTTTTTAGTGAGCTTGTTCTTAAAGTCTTTCCAACATAGACGAACCTCGCCCATCCAATGGTTGTACATGGCCTTATTGTTAGGCACATCATATATTTGCTGCAAGGTAAAAGAGAAGATATGAAAGAAATCAAGTAATAAAACTAAAGATACAAATGCAGAAGATATCGAAAGTGAGATACCAAAAGTTGTGCCCAGATCAACTCTTTCGTTTTAGGAGGAACAAACTTCCAATGAGAGAATACAATGCGAACTTTGCTTCGAGCCAGATAGCCTACGTAGCTAATGAAATTGTCTTCCTCTAGACCAATTGGATTCATATTAGCATCGAACTCCACATGTAGCCTCTTTTTCTGACTCTGACGACGTGCAATTAACGCACCCATATGTGTGCTACCTCTACCCATTCTCCCCACCGGTACATCATTCCCACTATCACCCGATGGCTCGTCAGAGCTAGACATATTCCTGTTCATCAAAGACAAATCAATAATGTTAGATAGGGTTATTATTAAATAATAAACAAATGAATAAAATGAACTAACATGTTAAACCTGTACAAAAATAACATAGGTACTTTGTCATAACTTAAGATCTTACTTTATATGGTCTCCCATATTACTTCAGAATGATCTTTTCTTGGAGTATATTCTTCATTATCTACCATTTCTACTTCACGTGTTGTAGGTGGATTTGTTGTGAAAGGGAGTGTATCGTCCAGGTTCAAGGATTCTTCACCATACGTCTGTTTTTTACTTTGAAGTACAATGGACATTTTGTTATTTGCAGGGTCTGTAACATAAAACACTTGTTTCGCCTGGCTTGGTAGAATGAATGGCTCGTCTCTATGACCAAGTCTTTGAAGATCAACTGAGACAAATCCAAATTTAGGATCTATTACAACAGCATTATTGTTAACCCACTTACATTTAAATAAAGTAACTTTGAACTTGGTATAGCTTATCTCCCATATTTCTTCAATAACTCCATAATAGGCCATTGATGCTAACACCAAGTTTTTGTCTTTCGAACTCGAAAAGTTCATGGATTCAGCTTCAACCATCACCCCACTGTTTTGCACAGAACTTCTGTCATGTTGGTCTTTTGTGTAGAAAGAATATTCATTTATATCATAACCTGTCCAAGTGATGATCTGATAAGAAGGCCCCCAGGCTAACCACTCGATTGTAACCGACACTCCGGTCTCGTGCGATACCTTCTCCTCGAACCACTTTATGAACGTCTTCTTTTGCTCATGAGCTATTTGCATGTCATTCTTCCTTGGATTCTTATTCTTCAAACTCTTTCTGTGTTCATCAATGTATGGTTGAACTTCTTCCATATTATTCAAGATGTACAGGTGTGCTTGCAACACCTCTTCACGAGGCTTATTCTTCAGTTTGATTCCTCGAGTTCCATCACTTATCCCCTTATCATGCTGAGATTGTAACGTCGCCCCTAGTAGATAATCTTTACAGAACTCCATAGCCTCTTCCACTACATATCTCTCAACTATTGAGGCTTCCGGTAAATAAGGATTTTTAGAATACCCTTTTAAGATCTTCATGTATCGCTCGAAAGGGTACATTCACCTTAGGTAAACTGGACTACAGAGCTTTACCTCCCTTACCAAGTGCACTATCAGGTGCACCATTATATCGAAAAGTGCAGGAGGAAAATGCATCTCTAGTTGGGAAAAAATAATATAACCCTCATTTTCCAATTCATCCAACTTTTCAATGTCAATGACTTTGTTACATATAGCATTAAAGAAAATACACAATTTTGTTATAGTGGTCCGCACTTCATCTTTCATAATGCCCCTAATAGCTACTAGTAATAGTTGTTGCATCAACACATGATAATCATGGGACTTCATTCCCACTAACTTGAAATCGTCCATTGAAACACACCTTCTCAAATTTGAAGAATATCCTTGTGGAACCTTAATGTCATATAGACACCCACACAAATTTTTTTTCTCCACTTTTGATAGTGTATGAGCTGCTGGCTCCATGTATGCCGTCTTACCATCTTCCATTACTCGTGGATGTAACCGTTCTCTTATTTCCATATCAACCAGGTCTAGTCTCGCACTAATTCCATCCTTAGTCTTCCCTGGTAGGTGCAAAAGAGTACTGACAAGGCTATCACAAACATATTTTTCCACATGCATCACATCAAGACTACGCCAATATGGAATATCAAAGAAAATTGATCTCTTCTTCCATATATTCTTCTCACCCGCAATCCTTTTCTGCTTACCCAATATGACATTGATATACATCACTCGACTATAGACTTCCTCTCCGGTTAATGCCTTTGGAGCCGTTCTATGCTCCGGTAAGCTGTTAAAATGCTTTCTTAACTTACGATATGGGCGGAACCGATCAAGAAACCTCCTGTGACCGAGGTAGACCGTTTTCTTGTCGTGCTTTAGTTGCTGGAAGTTTGTGACAGTTTCACATATTGGACATGCTTTATGCCCCTTCACACTGTACCCAAACAAATTTTGGTATGCAGGAAAGTCGTTGATCGTGGTAAAAATCATTGCACGCAACTTGAAGGACTCCTTCTTATATGCATCAAACACATCTATGCCTTCCTCCCACAACTTCTTCAAATCCTCAACCAAAGGCGCCAAGTACACATCGATATTGTTACCGTGCTGTTTTGGTCCAGAAATCATCATAGAAAGCACATACTTGCGTTTCATACATAGCCAGGGAGGTAAGTTGTATATTACAAGGAGAACCAGCAATGCACTATGGGTACTGCTAAGAGTTCAATACAGATTGAAGCCATCTGTACAAAGCCCCAACCGAAGGTTTCTTGGCTCACTGCCAAATTGAGGGAACATTTCGTCTATTTTCTTCCATTGTAGAGAGTCAGCCGGGTGCTGAAGATATTTTCCATTGGATATTCTCTCATCAGAATGCCATCTCAACTTCTTCTTCGTTGCTTCACTAGTAAATAGATGCTTAAACCGTGGAATTATTGGAATATACCACAATGTCTTCAAAGGTTGCCTTTTTGTTGTCTGCTCTCCAGAAACACTACATTTCTTCACTTTGTATCGTGAAGTTTTACACTTCGGACAATTACTGAGGCCTTCGTACTCGTTTCTGTATAATATGCAATCATTAGGGCAACTATGTATCTTTTTATACTCCATACCCATCGTAAATAAGATTTTCTTGGCCTCATACATACGATTTAGAAGTACATTATCATCTGTCAACATATCACACAACAATTCAAGCAACGACGTGAAACTGCTATCGGTCCACCCATAAGTTGCCTTTAAGTTGACCAAATGTAAGGTCCCATTCAACCGTGTATACTTAGTACACCTAGGGAACAAAGATGTCTCTGCATCACTCTGCACGCTATCATATTCATGTGGTTGTGTAAAGGATTCGACCTCAACATCATGAATCATTCTCTCCATTCCATCATCATCTACCTCAACTTCATTTTCGTGGGATGCACTAGGTGTTACCTCCTCACCATGCCATATCCACGTTGTGTATCGAAGGTTTATTCCATCACAAATTAGGTGATCCCTTATATCAGCAATATCCCGTCGAACCCCATTTAAACAATTAACACATGGACAATAGTACATCCCATTTTTTGTAGCCACATTTCTTCTAGCAAATTCAATAAACTCTTCCACCCCATTTTTATATTCTTCACTAGTTCTCAACGCATTCATCCAACTATGACCCATTTTAATACCACCTACGACATTTCCAACAACAGTCAAGTTCATAGCAATTTCAAGAACGACATGTTTTTTTCTCAATCTTGTAAAAACAATTTCGGCAGCATTTCCCTTCAACAGTAAGACATCCCAAAATTTCAACAACAAATCATTCCAACTTAATTCAACAAAACTTACTAACTAAGGCAATTTAGAAAATATCAGCTATTAAATCCAATACTTTCATCATTTCAAAAAACTAAAACATATCTAAGTTGTCTAAGTCATAAACTATAACTTATGGACATCTAAGCATCATTATCAATACTACAAAGTTTACCTAGTTCAATGCACATTAACAAAAAAAACAATATTTAACTATAATTACCTCAACTTTAAATTTCTCTCCTTGAAATTTATTTGCTCTATTCAACCTAAAGACAACAACAATAAAGACAACATTAGAATTATTCAAACTAACATATGAGAGGGAATAATTGTATGACAAAAGGAACATGATTAAAAATACCTACCCTAGGACCCCTCAAGCTAGTTCTTGTGGGTTGTTGTCGTGGCCAAGTCACAATAGTCAAAAGGGTTATTAGCTTCCTGTAGTCAAAAAAGAAGTAATCACTGAGAACTTATAACTACAAATTTCCAGATAGTAAAATTCTATTATATATCCCAACAACCATAAAGTTTCACAAGAAATGAAAAATCAAGAAGGAAAATTGATGTAGAATGACATCAAGAGGTAGTAGCTAGGGAGAACCCTTAAAAGGCAAATCACAGTGTAGGAAAACTAAATGGCTCAAAATACATATACACACACTCTTGGCACTAGCATATATATATAGTTTCAACAATAAACTAAAAGCAAAGTGGTGTGTTTTGAAACTAAAAGCAGCATGAACACAAGAAAAACTAAATACTATGTAGACTTACCCTAAATTTGCAAGAATCATATACCCTTTTTTATTTTTAAGAAAAATTGGTGTGTTTTGAAAAAGGAGGAAGATTTAATGTAATTTCAACAAAACTCAAGTGTAATTCTGCATAATCAAAGGCAAGGATGCACAGATTAGATATAGTGAATTAAATGGATCCTTAGAGACTCATTTCAGCAGCTATACTTCATAGAGTTCTCACAATTTTGCAGTTTAGGATTGACGTTACAGGAAGCTAATAACAATAAGATGCACCAACATATTTGGTTTAAAAAAAAAAAAGATTTCAATTCAAAATCTGATTTGTAAAGCAAAACTTGAATATGTAGGAAAAATGCAATGCTTAATTTCAACATGTCAAAAGCAAGTAGCTCATTTGGAAATTCAATTTACATAATGTAAAGACAAGTCCAACACCAGGTAATGTCCTACTTGGAATGTCAACAATAGAATAAATCCAACTCATAGAGATTCAAAAGGAAGCAAGTTGCTACAGCAAAAAGTGATTTAACCACCCTTTGACAGCTTAATCAAAGATAATAGCAGAAATTTAGGACAGTAACAGGAGGTTGCTAAAGAACTTATAGTGCAGCTGATCAGCAAGGTTAAGTGCAAGAGTTTGCTCATTTTGCAACCAAATATATCAAGTCTCATTCATATTTGTCCAAAATTCTTGGCAATTCCGAAAAAGCAACTTGAGTTTTAGCAATGTTAAGTTAAGAAAAGAAACCTTAGTAAGGTATCTAACAAAAAAAGTATGCTTAGAAACTGGAATCCAGTGAATGTACTAACCGTAATTGTCCTCAAGCAAAAATAGTGAACAAACTTAGACTGGGGAGTTTTCTAATTTTCAGAAATTCCAGGGTGTTTCACATCCAGCTACAAGAAATTCACAATCAATTATCAATGATCATGTATTTCACTACTTAAAAACAGGGATAGTTAAGTTCCACTCTTTAGTTATTTTCAAAAATATAAATCCAACCAATTTTTTGGGCCAAAATCAAAACAATTTTACTAAAGCCAACATTGTCAAATCTTTAAGTAAATCCAATGTTTCACGGTATCATCACAACTGACCAAACTAATCAGCCATAATATCAATGGCACGATAAATCTAATGGCACTTGAGACAGCAACCATAATACCAGCCACACATCTTATTTATCAATAGGCTCATCGCTACAACAGGAAATCAATCAATTATAGACTTGAAGCTAAACTTTTACAAAGATCAATTGGGAAGGGTGGGAAAAGCAAAGTGGCCAAGATTAAGACCCTAACGTTAGGTTGTTCAGCGACGATTTAGGGATTCCATAGCTTCAGCTCTTTGGTGGCTTCAATGGTTCAGCTTTCAGCTTCATAGCAGATAAAAGCACAAACGTGGTCGAAGAAAGGAGACAGGCTTTGGGTGGCTCCAGCCGGTTTAGGGCTTCAGTGGTGCATGGTGGTTCTACTTTGGGATTCAGAGCACAAAAGCAGATGCTTCAGCCAATGACTACGACGGCGATGGGAAGAGGCTGTAATTGAGGGTCGATGGTGGCAGAGACGAGTCAATGTAGGTGTACTGATTTTCAATTTCCACTGTGTTAGTGTAAAGAAAATGCTATGAGAGTATTGAACGAAGAAGAGACGCTTAACCAGCAAAAGAAAATGCTTACCGCCGGCGACGATCGACTGAGAGAGCACAAAGAGGAGAGAAGAGGAGGGTGGTGCCGGACCGTCGGACTGTCGGTGGTGAGAGCAGCGGCCAAACCCAAATAGACAGAGCAAGGGAGGGATGTTCGGCGCGAATGACAGAGCAAGGGAAGGGATTGAGTGCAAATGTGAGAATTGACCGCAAGGATGAACGAATTAGCCAGAACAGTTGAAATGAATAAAATAGGGTTTTCGTGATTAAAAGGTCCTGAAAGGCAACCTGAATAAAATATCAGGTCGCTGCTTTTGAATTTTGGGCGACCTGAACGCTATTCAGGTCATCCAAAATTAAAAACTGGTGACCTGATTCTCATTCATGTCACCAATGTTAAAAAAAAAAAACACACGACGCCAACCAAAATTTATTCCAATTTCAGTGGCCTAAATTAAATGCAGGTTGCCTAAATTCAAAAATAGGCGACCTGCATAATTTTCAGGTCACCAATATTTAAAAAAGATAAAAAAAACACACACACAGCGCCAAAAGAAATAAATTTGAGACCAAAAAAAATTGCATGGCACTAAAATTCATTCCAATTTAGGCGAACTGAATTGAATTCAGGTCGCCTAAATGCAACAATAAGCGACTTGAATTGAATTCAGGTCGCCTAAATTCAAAAATCCAACAAAAATCCCATGGCGCCAAACAAAAACAATCCCATGGCGCCAAACAACAAAAAAATCTTAATGGCTATTAGGCGTCCTGAAACAAATTTAGGACGACAAAATCCAATTTTATAAGTCCTAAATAATTATTCCGGTCGCTGAAGGTTGATTTTCCTTATATATATTTACAAGATTGCCACTACCTTCATTTTTTACTTCCTATTTTTAAATAAGGACGTTTTTTAGGGTAGTAATATCCGATATTTGCAGTAGTGGCAATAGAGTTATCAAAAGACGACATTTATTCCATCCTGAGGATTTTTACATTATTTTTAGAGAGCATAAATATAATTGGAGTTGTAAATAAGTTTATCTACGTCTGTTTGTTTTGGTTTGTTCACTCAAAGCAAACATTAAAAAAAAATCTACACAATTTTAGAATTGTCACAGTCTTTTTTCACATGTTTGTTGTCAAAATGATAAATGCAAATTAGCAAAGTAAAATATATTTCCCTCATATATAATGAGCGAGTAGTAATTAGATCTTACAATTGAACTCAAAATCCAAACTTGAACCATGCGGACCGACCAGCACTTCCAAAGGAATAAACTCTTCTTTAATGACATTTTAGTCACAATGACCAACGAGCGAGCAACATTGCTTGGAACTCTTTGATAATGTTGTAAAAACTGGCTGAACCCAAGAGGGGGTGAATTGGGTGAAGTATAAAAATTTAGGAACTTTGAAAATCTTTTTGCTACTTAGTAAAACCAGTTTGTATGACAATAAAGAGTTATAAAGCAATAGTAGTCATTCAAACATATATACTGGAAACAAAAGAGATAAGGGAAGAGAATATGCAAACTGAGATTTATCCTAGTTCGGTCCAATCGCTGACCTACGTCTAGTCCTCAAGCTCCACTTGATATTTTCAATCCACTATCTTCTTTCAACTTGATTACACGTTCTGTACTTAGAGTAATCCTCTCACTAGGATTCACTCCCCTTACAAACTGTAATCAATACACTCACTTGATTACACACTCTGTACTCGAAGTAATTCTCTCACTAGAACTTACTCCCCTTACAAGCTGTAATCAATACAATGGGTTTCCCACTCAAGATCACCCAATCTTGAGTAACTCTCAAAAAGAATGATAGGATGGTTACAATAAATCTTCTTTCTCAGAAGTGAATAAGATAAACACTGAAGTGTATTACAAATAATTTCACTCTCTATGCTAAGCTATGTAAACAATGAAAACAAAGAGTAAATAATATGAAAATCAGAGTATGAGCATTTTGAAGATGTAGGCTTATGTCACTGTGTTTTTCTGCTTGAATATGTATTCTATTTATAGGTAGAGATCAATATATAACCGTTGATAAGATTCAATGACTGTTAGATAAAAAAAATATAGTCGTTAGACTCAGATGGAACTAGCCGTTAGAATTTCGTTTTTTGAACTAGCTATGACATCAGCATTTACTTTACTCTTGATCTTCAGTTTAACAGCCTTTGATCATCTGAAACATGTACACAAATGATATAAATAATTGAAGGCGAAATATCACCTAGAGGGGGGGTGAATAGGTGATCTCAAAAATTCTTTTGACGTATGATGGAAACAATGAAAGCAGTAAGAAAGGTAAAGAGAAATGACACAGAGAAATTATATTGGTTCGGTCCAACTCTTGACCTACGTCCAATACCCAGACACTCTGGGATTTTCACTATCTCACAAATACAATTACACACTTTGTAACTCAGGATGATCCTTCCTCACTAGGACTCACTCCCCCTTACAAGTTATAATCCTACACCCACACTCAAGATACCACTACCTTGAGATTTGAACAAATGTAAAAACAAATGATGAAACTCTCTTACAAAGTAAAATAATGAATACTGAAGCTCAGAGGTATTCGAAGATATGATCAGAATGCTTTGAGTACTTTTCTCTATGTATCGCTGATTTGTACTGATGAATTCAGTCATTTGTGTATTTATAGTAGTTGGAGGGAAAGAGCCGTTTGTAGGATCTAAATTTGTTCATTTGAATATGACCGCTATTAGCAATTAACCATTCGCGCTAATCTCACCTTAATTGGATTAAATCTGTTGTCTCTGTTCGTCGCTGTTTTTACGGAACTTATTGCTGTCTTGATGATACATCGGAATTCAACCGTTGATCGCATTATTCTCTGTTGAAATTCTTCTTTCAATTTATCCGTTGAGACTTAGAAAGAATGTACGAAGGAAATGGTCGTGTGGCTTTATTTCTTGCCAAAATGGTGAATGTCACTGCTTTGCATTAAATGGTTCACACATTGGTTGCTTTATCGGATCTTAACGTTAAACCACATAATAATCTTCTGAAACTCATTAGCAAACTCATTAAACATGATTAAGAACAATAATGAATGAAGATATAAAATAAGTAACTCATATTGGCTAGAGTCAAGTTTTCTGGCTAAAGTCAAGTTCTTCTATAATAGCACCATTGGCTCGAGTCACTAACATTTAGGCTCAAGTCTGAGCCAAAACTGGAGGTATACTATTTAGGCTAGAGGTAAAATGAGTATTTGAAAATAATGATCAAAACTTGGCTAGAGTCAATTTACTTAGGCTAGAGTTTAGGGCTTGGCTGGAGTCAGAGAAAATTGGCTAGAGTCAGAATTTGTATTCTGATAGATTTAGATAGGAGCTTGGCTAGAGTCAGATAGGGTTGGCTGGAGTGTAGGGCTTGGCTGGAGTTAGGTGAAATTGGCTAGAGCCAAAATATGTATTCTGGAGAGGATATTGGCTAGAGTCAGATGAGGTTGGCTAGAGTTTTGGGCTTGGCTGGAGTCAGCAGAAATTGGCTAGAGCCAAAACTTGCATTCTGACAAATCTAAACAAGATATTGGCTAGAGTCAGATAGAGTTGGCTGGAGTTTGGGGCTTGGCTGGAGTCAGCAGAAATTGGCTAGAGTTAGAATCTGTATTCTGACAGATTTAGATAGGAGCTTGGCTAGAGTCAGATGAGGTTGGCTGAAGTTCAGGGCTTGGCTGGAGTCAGCAGAAATTGGCTAGAGCCAAAACTTGCATTTTGACAAATCTAAACAGAATATTGGCTAGAGCCAGATAAGGTTGGCTAGAGCCAATCTGACAGATAAAAATGCAGATTCAATTTTCACAATCTAAATGAACTTTGTTGATCAGGATCTTTTTACAAGGGTCAGTTATCATCAAAACAAATATTTGGGAGCTAACAATAATGTTAAGAATTGTTATAAATCATTTGGGTAATCATCTGGATATTTATTAGAAGAATCAGGATTTTCGAAATGGTGATTTTCTAAAGCTAAGATGAAAACTCGAGTTTTCATTTGCAAAACTCGAGTTTTGAGGTTGTGTTAGTCCAGATTGCTCTTTGTCTAATCAAAACTCAAGTTTTGGTTTCACAAACTCAAGTTTGGAAGATGCTCTAAAGTTCGCTGCTCTCTATAACCCGAAAACTCGAGTTTTATACTTACAAACTCGAGTTTTGACTTTGTTGAGCATTTCCGCAACTTCTTAAACTGACTGTCAACTTTCGAGGGTCCTTTCTCCCTGGTCTGAACTCCGTTTTAGTCTATTCAACTCTTGATGGAAAGCTCTATGAGTCTATTTTCATATGCCACTAATTTCAGCTCAATCGGATGTGTAGTTTGTGAGATACACTCAAAACACTGAAGCTTGGTTTGCTGTGTAGCGTGAATTTCATTATCAACTTCCACAATTCACAACTCCTTGATCTAAACTCCTTTTGTTAGTTCTCTAAGGGTTTTGATGATTTCCAATAATTGTAAACAAATCTTGAAGTTTTGCTGTCAAATGTGTAAAACTCACTGTGAGAGCAAAACTCGAGGTTTACATAGAAACCTTGAGGTTTGGCCTTAGAGAGACAATTTCAAGTTCACTGAACAAAGTCAAAACTTGAGGTTTCAAGAGAAAACTCGAGGTTTACACACACAATGAGCTCTTAACTTTTTCTGAGAAATTGCAAAACTCAAGGTTTCTGAGAAAACCTCGAGGTTTTGTCATACAAAGAGTCTCACAGGTTTTGAACATTTGAAAACCTCAAGTTTCCATTTCAAACCTCAAGGTTTGGTTTTAAGTTGAAAATCTTAGTTTTCAAAAGTTTTGAGAAAACTCGAGGTTTGACAAGAAACCTCAAGGTTTTGGACTGATAAGGAAAACTTAGATTTTAACTAAGTTTCAAAACCTCCAATTTTCTTTAAAACCTCTAGTTTTGAACTTGACAATATTTTCTCAAAGTTTTCACATTGAGTGAAAACTCGAGGTTTTGGGAAAAACCTCGAGTTTTGTGGAGGCAGACAATACTTAAACTTTTTCACTTCACAAAACCTACAGTTTTTTGAGAAAACCTCCAGTTTTGGAATTTGACAGAAATCTCTCAAAGTTTTCACAATATGTGAAAACTCGAGGTTTGGGGACAAACCTCGCATTTTGTCCAGGCAGAGAGCAGCTAAGTTTTCTAAAGTTTCAAAACCTCGAGTTTGGTTTTGAAACCTCAAGGTTTCTGTCTTCGCGCAAAATCTCAAAGTTTTCACATTTGAACAAAACTCGAGTTTTGTAGAGAAAACTTGAGGTTTTGGCAAACAGAGAGCAAATGATTTTTTAACTGATTTGAAAATTCGAGGTTTCAACTGAAACCTCAAGGTTTTGCTTTGGATAGAGTTTTTCAAAACTTACATACTTGAGTGAAAACTCGCGGTTTGTCTGGAAACCTCGAGGTTTTGTCAGCCAGAGAGCATTGAACATTTTAAAGTTTTGAAAACCTCCAGTTTTGATCAGAAACCTCAAGTTTTGAGGTTTTGGACTCAAATCAAGTTTACAAGCCTTGTCCAAAACTCGAGGTTTGGAGAACAAACCTCGAGGTTTCTATGTTGGATCTGAAATTCAAATTTCGCGATTCTGTAAATCAGTTTTGTTTGATCTTAATACTTTCAAGTATTATTCTCTACTATTCCTAGCTATGTTTAACTACTTTGTTAGTGAGTTTCAGATGAATTAGAGAATGTTTATTGAAGGTTTAAAGCAAAAGCAAAAAAGTGACGTCAACACATTAAATGCAAACCCAGAAAGTTACAATCTTTTGGGTAATTCATCTGCACACGTCTAGCAAGAATTAAAGAATGGTTTCCACATCCAGCACCTGCTTTTCCAACGGATTAATTCACAGGAAGTCAACTCTAGACTTTTGCACACTGGATTAAGTGGGGAGTAGAGAGAGAAGAAGACCAAACCTGCTCCTAACCATTGCAGATCATCTCCAACGGTTTGATTGAAAATGCAACGGTCATTTAATGCTATCTGAGTATAAATAGAGTTGAGTTCAAGTCTTCTCAACAACTAGAATAGCTGAAAACGAAAATCATTCAAGTCTTGCATTTATTTCTTCAGTTTTCAACTGTATTGCATCTTTTGATACTTTGAGCTTCAGTATTCATTATTATCCACTTTTATAGAGAGTTTAATTTTGAAAATCATTTATTGTAAAGAATCACAAGTCATTGGGACTTGGTGATTTGGGAGTTCATTGATTACAACTTATAAGGGGGAGTGAGTTCTAGAGAGAGAACTACTTCTTGAGTGCAGAGTGTGTAATCTTTGATATAGTGAAAAATCTCAGAGAGTCTGGGGACTGAATGTAGGTCAAGTTGTTAGGACCGAACCAGTATAAATCTCTGTGTCCAGCTGCTCTTCCCTTTACTCTGTTCACCTCTATTTTTATTGTCACAAAACAGAGTTAATTTGGAAAATTTTGAGAATACCCAATTCACCCCCCCTCTTGGGTATTTAGCTCCACTTTCACTCCTTTGGGGTTGAATTTTATATCAAAATGATGCATTGAGAGTCTAGTTTCATATGCCACTGGTTTCACCTCAATCCGATTTCGGGTTTGGGATATATCATCAAATTACCAGATGTCGCTCGTGCTGAACATGAAACAGAGTGGAGCTGAAAAGCTGATGACTGCTAGAAACTCGAGTTTTGACTTGAAAACTCGAGTGTGTACTTAGAAACTTGAGTTTTCCTAGTCCAGAGACGCTAGAGATGCTGAAGACGCTAGAAACTCGAGTTTTGAGGTGGCTAACTCGAGTTTTGACTCCTAAACTCGAGTTTTCTCATATCAGAAGAGTAAATCATTGTAGCAAAGCAGGAAACTCGAGTTTTGAGTAGTGAACTCGAGTTTTCTCATCCTGAAGCTGATTTTTGCTGACTTTAACTTTGTTAAAACCATACCCATTAATGACTTTAACTTTGTTAAAACCATACTACTTTGTATACATATAAAAGTTAAAACCATACTACTTATATATATATATATATGGCACGTGCATTGCTTTGTAAATTTAAGAAACACACTATAAAATATATATATATATATATATATATATATATATATATATATATAGTTAATGCTTTGAGAAGGAAGATGTTAGAAAACTTTCACTGTCATGAAAATTTGATGTCTTGTACTTTTCGCTACACACCTTCATAGATGCTACTATGTGTGGGTGTACATGATATGTTAATTGATGGGTACGTGGAAAAAGGAAGAAACTTAGCTAACATATATGCTTATATATAAAAGGGAGAAGAAGAAAACAAGTTGAAGTATGCACACACACGTGTTGTTGCTGGATAGAATAAAAGAGAGGGAATGGTCCACTGTACATATGTATATATAAATGTCTCTAACTAAATAGCTTAATTAACAAGCTTTTAAGATATGAATGTTTCCACTGTACAAAAACTGAGAAGTTGTCAAGTGGTTTTTCTTAGTTAAATAGCTTTATACATAAATTCATATGTATACACACTCATGCGTTGCTAATGATAGAGGAATTGTTGTCTTAACTAATGCATATGAAAATGAAGGAAAAACTTGCTAATATATATAAGTCATATTTTTATTGGTGTTAATATTTAACTCAATTTTATGTAACATATTTTATGAAGTAGTGATATTATTGAACTCGTAATTTAAAGTGTTAGGATAGGCTCTAAGAATTTAAGATAATTGTAGAGAAATAATAATACTAAAATAAATATATTATTATTATTATTATTATTATTATTATTATTATTTTGAAAGAGGAATAAATAGTATTATGACTAGTAAAAAGGGAATAAATCATAAAGGGAGTTATTAATTAATAATAAATAAAAAAGAGTATTATTATTAATTAATAATTAAAAAGGGGATAGATGGAATAACAAATCCACCAAGGGTAGAAAGGTCAATAGTGGCGATGACATCTCTTAGGGTATTATTTATAAGGGAAATAATGTGGTGATACTATTATAGGATATCCGAGAAAGTCAAGAATCAGTACCGAAAGGTGAAGTACCGCTAGCTACGCAAACTAAGGTACGGACGCGTACTGTAACTTTAACTCTTATGTTGTCTTGTATGCTTATATGTGATTAGATGATTCATAGAGTCATGGACAAGACTAGGTCTTGGGTCATGTACTGTGGCTAAGACTCGGTCTTAAGTCACCAGTTTATATACATTCAGCTTCACACGGGTTATAGCCATGATAATGCCGTATGTATGTTTTCCTAGCGCTGAGGACACGTGGGGGCGTGGCACTGGTGAGTGCAAACGTTGTGAACATTACATTTGCTGTGTGCTATGTATTGTTGTTTTGTTAACCTTACATCTGCTGTGTGCTTATGTGTTGGTTATTGCTGAAATGTAATGAATATCTGTCATACATATATTGTTCATACTTGAGCATGAGGTTAACTGTTACCTGAGATTCAATGGGTATTGAATCTCAGAATTTACCCTAGCTTTAGGATCGGGAACCGGAGACAAGGGTAAGCAGCACGCGTGAGGACTCAGCTGGAGTTTATTTTGGGATAGTATTATGTATAATTTTTTTGAATAGCCGGATAATTGTACTGCTAACGTGCCAACTAGATACACCGCAAAGATTTTAAGTTGTATCACGCTTATATTCCTCCGGGGATTTTAATTAACCAGCATATGTCTGGGCATATGTTATCAGATACTCATTCGTCCAAACGTTAAGCATGCTCTCTGTTGTAAATTACTCTGATCTGTTAACGCCTTCACTCCAATAACTTCACACCAATTAGTCTGATAAGGAATTTAGGACATAAATGGACATCATAATGGACATAAGAATTAGGGGCGTTACAATTTAACTTGGGCTCATTATTCTCTACAGCTTCTACCTTCTTCAATATCCATAAAGTAATGAAGCTTCATTCCAACTTCTGCTTATCATAAAGACTTTCAGTATCACAAGAACTTGAATGTTGATATTCCTATTATATTGTGCAAGTTCTTTTGATAACAATTTTCTCTAGTCTCTTCTCTTCTTCTTGGTTATCCTCCAAAATCTATTGATAACATCTTGCTTCCTTGACAACCTCTGCAAGTTCTTCTTTCCATTAATCCCCTATCTTCTTCTTGATTATTCTGCAAGATTCAACTTGGACTAATTTACATTAAGCATAGTAGTTAGTCAATGTAGGAGATAACTATATTACTCAATATATTACTCAATCTTTTTACATTTAATAATGGCATCTATATAAGACATCACTAAAACTAATCATAACTAACAAATGTATTATTCTTATCACTCTTGCGAAAACTTATTCCTCTTCTTCATAATATTTGTCAACCACACCATCTCTTGCTATTGATTGTGCTCTACCTTTTCCACTCCCACTTCTTTCATTGTCGTTTGGATCCTCTCACCAAAGAAGTAGTAAACATAGTAATGATCACACTCAAAATAATGTTGCTTCAAATTCCCAAACTCAATTGGACTTATCTCACCAATGAACTACCCTAACAAAAGGAAAAAGAAAAACCGCTAAACTTTTTTTACTGTTCAAAACTTTGGCAAAGAGCCTAGAGTCAAGTTGGTGATGAGCTTGCCCAAGATACTTGAAGAATGGATTTGATTCAAAATTTACACAACCGTGTCTACGCCTAATCAATGTCACCCTATTTTAGGCTTTCGCCCTTGACTGTTAAATTGGTGACTGAGGCCGGAGTTTCACCGAAAAAGGGGTTTGTTGGCAGATCACATAGCAAAAAATGGGGAGTAAACATAACATTTTTGAACCAATATTGGTACTAAAAGAAGTATGTTACGCTAATGAAACACTGTTACTACTACAATATTCTAATAACTCATCATCCCCTTCTTCAACTTCCAGTAATGTATTTTATCAACAACTTTATTTATTTTATTATGCGAAAGAGAGACATCATTATGTGGTCAAATAGTCAACAAATTTACTTATTTAGTTCATGTTTTTAATATGTAAAAATAACACCAAACATCATGATATTATTTTTCTGATATATTAGATATTCGACATCCTAATCTTTTTTAGGGAGAAATTTCACGATTGACATTTTAAATTTGATTCAATATCATTAACCAGCATCTAACGTCTATTAAGAGGTGAGGACACATAAGCATAATTTTTTTTCAAGTTGCATTCAGAAGGAGGAGGGAACGAAAAAGCAATCTACCCAATAACTATCCAATTGTGCGCGTTACTCTCCAAGCTAAAAGAGCAATCTCTCAAGTTGCAAGAACGCCCTCTGTGAATTACATAGATAAAAGAAAAGACAAAATTAATATTTCATAATGAATATAATAATATTGACATACAATAAAAATAAATGAGATTAATTTAAACAGTAATTTTACTAACCTGAGAAATTAAAATGACAATTTTGTATATGCAATGAAACTATCAAGACAATCAAGAGTCCCGTGACTATAAACACCATAGAGAACAGTGGCGGACCTACATTGGTGCCAATGTGGGCAAGTGAACACACAAAATATATATAATTTGAGGGGAATTTTTACAAAGTGCATCGGTGGAACAGATGGTTAAGCTTCTACTCCTTTCTCTTAGCTCCCAAAGCACGTTTTGCCCTTTTTTTTTATTCCATTTCCATTCCCCTTTTCCCCAAAATTTCCATCGTCTCTCGTCACCTACTTCCCCCTCCCCCAAAATTCCATCGTCCCCAAATTTCCAACGTTCTCTGCCCTAATTTCTCTGCCTCACCGCCGTCCCTCGTCCGCTCTCTGCCTCGTTCGCTCTCTGCCTCGCCGCCGTTGCTCAGGCTGCTCTTTGCCTCATCTGCCGTCGCTCAGCCTCGTTTAACCATTGAATAGCATAGATTCGGCTCAATCGATTATGCTCAAGTCTTAAGGTAATTTTCCTTATCTATTCTGCTCAATAGATTCTTAAGGTAATTTTCCTTATAATTTTATACACTAATAATCAATCTATTCTAATCAATTGATTCTGCTCAACTCTTAAGGTAATTTTCCTTATCTTTAGGAATCGATTCTGCTCAACTCTTATGGGAAAATCTGAGTATTAGTGTATTACATTTTCCTTATCTATAACTGATGGTTGGTCTGCTGAATCTGATTTTAATGCCTTTGTTAAGAAGATTAACGTGATGTAGCCTTGTTTCCAATTTGTCGTTTGTTTCCTGTTGATTTTAGCCAATTTAAACAAAGGTTGGATTAGATCTCATTGAAAAGGTTTTTATGTTTTTATGTTCTCTTTTTTGCCATAAAAAGTATTTTTCCCCTTAAAAAAATTTTTCGGGGGCGCTGCCCCTGAACCCCCGAATCCCACTACTAATTGTGCCCCCACAAACTTCAAATCCTAGGTCTACCACTGATAGAGAACACAAGAGGAACACAAAATGAAATTTTCTGTCCTTCATACATGCATAACGGTTTTCAAAGTAAATTCATATTTTTAGCCACTTGTTTTTAATGGAAATCTTTTGATGGGTTTTATTTTTGGATTTGGTGTAAATTTATTGTTAAAGTTTTCGTTGAGAAGCAATATTGTCTCAAAAGTTTTTATGGGTTCAATGTCACTTCAAATGCCTTAAAACGTATTAATATTGTTTTGAAAGTTTTTCTTTTTTTGGTTTAATAACGCCTCTAAACTCTAAAGCTGTAAAACATATTAATATTATATTGTTCCATCCTATTAAAAAGCTAATGTTAACCGTAAAAAACAAAAAACAAAAAAGGTGTTGATTGTTAATATTTTTAACGGGAATGAGCAACATTGCTCTATTTTAATACTTTCACAGAAACCTTGAATCTAAAAAAGCTTCCGACACAATATTATTTCTTAATAAAAACTTTTAGACTAAATTTACACCTTAAACCTTTAATTTTCTTAAACTTCTCATTTTCTTATATCATGCATTCCTTTGTGTGGTCAAAAAGTCAAGTCATCAAGTGGTCCGTGTTTGTGATTTTTGTGGATTGTCGTGTTGCTTCTCTTTTTCTTTTCTTTTTTTTCTTTTAAATGCTTTTGGGAAAAATCACACTACAGGGTCACTTGTGAATATTTTAGATATTTTCAATTTTCAATCACTCCCATGAAATCAGACAACAACTAGAAGGCATGTCCCTTTAACTCTTCTAGAGCTAGGTTGTCATTTAGATTTCGTCAATGATGACCCAAAGATTAAAATATAGGATCTATCCTAATTTTATAAAAATTAAATAATAAACACATACCCCTGGCCCCTTCTATAATGTGCTCCCTCATATGCCATTTCCTTATTAACATTTTCATATAATAACAACAACAACAAATTCTTATCTCATTAGATAGGATTGACTATATAGATTACACAATGCTATTGTGCTATGTCAAAAATCAGATCTTTTGAAAGAGATTATTAACCAAAAGATCATGCCCTATAAGCTCATTAAGTGTTTGATTTGATCTTCTTCGACATCTTTTTAGAGGGTTCTATACTGCTTGATTAACCCTCCTCAATAGTGCACTTAATGACCTTCTTTAAATATGTTTAAACCAACTCAAACGATTTTCTGTCATCTTCTCTTTAAAAGAAGCCACTCCAATTTATTCGTGTATGTGATCATAACGAATCTTATATTTTCTTATATGATCACATATCCATCTTAACATCTTCATCTCGGCTAGCCCCATTTTATATTCATGAGTCCCTTTAAAACCCAACATTCACTACCATATAGCAGATGGTCTTATAACAGTGTGATAAAAATTTCCTTTTACCTCTTTAGGTACTTTTCGATTACAAATAACTAGGATTATCAAACTCAGATGGGAGAGGGCAGGTTAGACCAGAAACCGGCAACTCAGCCATGAAATCAGTTCGGGTAGATCCCTAACCAGGATTTTCATGTAACCCGGGTGACTCGGTCTAAACGCAAGCAACCTGAGTGGGTTGATGGGTTGATCCATTTTCCTTTAAAAAAAATTATATTTTTTATGGTGTAGATGGCAATATTAGTCAAAGTTAATGAGACTTTTATGCTAATAACTATTGGTTTAATGATTAAAGGATTGTAGATATGAATATATTTGTATCATCTATCTATTTTGATAATTTTATGGGAACAATATTTATATTGATTATAGTGTAATTGGATGACCGATTTATATTCCTCTGTTTCTGCCTTCTGTGCTGTTTCATTGTCAGTGGAAAAGAAACAAGAATATGGCGACAGATCAAGAGGTCAAGCCAAAGGTGTCCGGGTACAAATTGTTCATGAAAGCATATTACAAGCAAAAGAAGAAGAAGAATGAAGCGATGGTGCCGTTGGGAGAGGAGGCTCAGTCCGTAAAACAAGCATGGAATGCATTAAGGGAAGATGAAAAGGAAAGATATAGGAAAAGAGCCCATACATTAAGTATGAGGCAAGGGAAAAAATATGTTGTTCCTTTCATGACCCATTGTGCCCCAAATCAATTCATGAAACTGTGCCAATTTATAAAAGATACACCTGATATGATGGAGAGGTTAGAGAAGATGGGATTCCATAAGTTGGTCCATATATGTTGTGCACAAATCCCTCGGCATTTATGTGGTTGGTTTATGGACTCTTTTGACCCTCCAACCAAGAATGTCTCCATTCTGTTAGTTCTCATGTTTTTGATGTTTTGATGATAACAATTATAATGTAATTGAATCTTAATTTTAGATGAAAATTTGGAGTTTCTAGTTTGCCTCTATTCATTCAATATTTTATCTCAAAGTATATGTTTCAGAAAATCCATTTAAAATGGCAAAACCGTAATTACGCGTAACTTCTTCTTTTGCCTCAAGTTATCTAATTTGTTCATGCAAGTCATTCCCGCAAGTTTTGGAAAAATACACATATAATGGTAAAATCGTAATTACTTTGAAATTCACTTCTAATGGCAAAATTGTAATTACGATGACTTCCTCCTTTGCCTCAAGTCATGGAAGTCACTCTTGCAAGTCATTCCCGATGAATTTTTTTTTAATGGCAAAATTGTAATTTTGTTAAACTTTCACCATTTGCCTCTAGACAATTATGACTTGCCTCAAAGCATTCCTTCCACTATAGCACAAATGACTCTAGGCAAATCCTCTTCATTTTTTTTTTCCAATCAAGTCATCTACTTTTAACTCAAGTTAAGGTTTCATTTGGCCACTTTGCTTTGATAGTATCGGGTTCAACTTTTGAAATATCAAGTCATTGACTCAAGTTGGTAACTCAAGACTCAAGTCAAGTGTTGATTTGGCCATTTATTTCGAAAACATCGGGTTTAACTTTTTGCATATCAAGTTAATGACTCAAGTCACTAACTCAAGTCATTCACTTATTAACTCAAGTCAAGCTTTCATTTGCTCATTTCTTTTGAAATTATCGGGTTTAACTTTTGCATCTCAAGTTAATGACTCAAGTCATTAACTCAAGTCATTAACTTCTTATATCAAGTTAAAGCTTTCAACTTGTGCATTTCAAAGAGAAAGTCACTGACTCTTGCATATCAAGTGAATACCTCAAGTCATCAACTCAAGTCAATTCTTTCTCAAACTCAAGTCATGTCTTAGACACCTTCATCTTGTGACTTGATTTTCTAAAATCAATTGCCTCGAGTCAAGTATTCTACTACCTTGAGTCATTACCTCAAGTCATCAACTCTTTAACTAAAAGTCACATCTTTCTAATCATCAAATCACCGTCTCCGGAAAATCAAATTCAATTGATTGTGACTCTATTTCCTCAATTCATTACTCATTACTATTCATAATTGCATTTAATCAATTTATTAATGAGTTACAGATTATTAGAATGAAGATCAACACAGGATATCGATCATGGCAATTCGGAATTCATTAAACTTGCCTATTCGAGAAACTCAACAACAAACTTATCTCTGCAACATTCTGGGCAAGAATATTTCATTTCCTTTGCTGGGTTTCAACGGTCATAATCGCAACTATAGGAATTAATGACCGCAATTATTCAACGATCATAATCACCATTACCGGAATAAATGACGGCGATTATTCCAGATCTTCTACTTCATCTCTAATGGCCATTTTAAAGAGCCTCAACGGATATTTCTTCAAGCTTCTCAACGGTCATGAGATCAACTATATATACCTGAAGTTTTGAATTCATCAACCACCGAAAAACGCTGTGCATTCTACTCTTATTGTATTCAACAGTTCTGTCCATTCCATTGATATCTTTGGATATCTTGTACTTCAGTGTTTATCAACATCTACTCTGTGAGAGAGTTCATATTCGTGTATATCATTCATTGTAAGAATCTCAAGTCGTGGAACTTGGAGATTGGGTAATCAGAGTACAACTTGTAAGGGGGAGTGTATCCTAGAAAGAGGATAACTTTCGAGTACAGAGTCTGTATCTGATTGTGTACAATTACAACTTGTAAGGGGGAGTGAGTCCTAGGGAGAAAGGATCATCCTAAGTTACAGAGTGTGTAATTGTTCTTGAGTGATAGTAGAAAATCCCAGAGTGTCTGGGTACTGGACGTAGGTCAAGAGTTCGACCGAACCAGTATAATTCCTCTGTGTCATTCCTCTTTACTTTTCTTACTGCTTTCATCGTTTATCAATCGTACGTCCAAAAGAATTTTTGAGATCACCTATTCACCCCCCCTCTAGGTGATATTCCACCTTCACATTCGAGGGAAGTCACTCCATTAGGCCCTAAGGATGTGAAACAAATTATGGGGTTACCATGTCATGGCAGGAAGATTGAAACAAATACGAACAACCAAGATAAATCATTTAAGGAACTAAAGAGAATGTATGGCTCAATCCCATACAAGACGATAGGCAACTGGCTAGTTGAAAGGAAGAAGGGTATGGATTTTGAAACCCTTTTTGTGATTTATGCTTTGGGAACGTTCTTGTGTCCTAGTGCGGCCATTAAAGTCAGTGACACAGTTTTAAAGGTGATTGTAGCAACAAAAGCAGCTTTTACGAAGTATAATTGGTGCACCTTCGTTCTTGATGAACTTTGTAATTTGATTGGAGTGTACAAGAAAAAATTAAGGAAAGGGACAGTGGCTGCTCCAATAAATATAGGAGGTTGTATGTATTTTCTCATGGTAAGTGCAGCTGTTTTTTCATCATTCTCATGTTACTTAACTAGTCATTGTATTATGCATTGTAAATTGTTGTAGTACAAGTTGTCATTAGCTGGTAATATGTTCTTATTGACTTGTTATGCAGATTTATTGCTTGCAACATTTTCTATTGGGCCCCGTACAAGCCCCTACAGTCGAGGATGCCATCATATTTTGGGATGACAATAAGGTGAAGACCAGAGTGCAGACAGAAAGGGAAAGCAACAAAGGGCTGCTACTATCTTACGGTGATGGAATTGGCCAGTCATCTACGCAATTACAGCCAGAACCAATCTTCAGTCACCCGGTAAGTGTGCAATCTCGAAGTTATGTCCAAAATGGGTACAAATATATCATTAATTTACAAATTCTTCATACTTTTCAGGAAATAAAGAGAACATATGATCGAGTGATGTCTAGGGTGAGGTCCATATTGCAAGAAGAGCTGGGTTCCCTTCAAGCAAGGCTCCTCGGGGGGCGGGAAATTGATGAAGATGATGGAAATGATGAGGGTGAGGGTGAACGTGAAGGTGAAAGTGAAGATGAAGAGCCTTGTTCAAAAGATGAAGAGGATGGGGGGGACACAGAAGAAGAGGATGGGGGAGACACAGAAAAAGAAGATGACGACATTCGGTCAACTAATGACGATGAAGGGTATAAAAGTGAAGGTGGTAGCTCACAAAAAGGAGAGGAATATGAGGACAACAATTACTCAAATGAAGATCAAGTGAATGTGGAGGAAGAATTTCATAACTTGAGGAAATCTTCAAGGCTAAAGAAACCTGCTATTGGGTCCCCATGGGTGGTCACAAGTATAGGTAAAAAGAGAGCAAAGATTGACGACAAAAAGGAAGCTTTGTATCAATTCTGCACCGCTACATGTACTAAAGAGGAGGAGATGGAGTAAGTGAGCAACACACAATTGCTTTATATTCAATTTAACCATGACAACTAACTTGGTCCATTGTTTGTGTATCAGAGAATTTGTAGAAATGTATCACTATTTCCTCACCCGTAAAGAACTTCATTGTCTACGGGAAAAAGCATGGATAAACAACCGGGTCAGTTGCATGTAACATTTCATAGTTCACTTTTTACCTTCATTCTGCTGATTAGTAACATTTTCCTAAATGTGCACAGATGATGTCAATGGTTGCCAAGACATTGGTAAGGGATGAATTGCAGAGGGCTGGCCATGTGAAAAGACACATTTTTTCTGCGGAGTTAATGGAAAAGATGTCTGACAATCCGCAAAGGTGGTCATGGGAAGCACACGAGAAAGAGATCCTCCCAGAACATATTGGATATAACATCGGCAAGTGTGACTTCATCTTTGGTCCTACACTCCACCTGAACCATTGGTTTTGTTATGTTTTAGATACAAAGACAATGCGCTTCTACGCCCTGGACTCATATGTGGACAGCATAACATATCTAAGGTTACAAAATGAGGCAGAAGAAGCAATGAAAGGGTGTGAACAGACCAAAAAACCAAAGAGAATGACTAAAACGCAACAACAACAATTCAATCAAAAGGAGTGGATGGCCAGCCGATGTGTAAGTATCCCTCTTAAACTATATGCAATGTGTAAAGTTAATCCAATTATGCTGGTGTGAAAAAACTTGTTTGGTCATGCAGAGGGATTGCTTCCTTAAAATTGTTCGAAAAGTTAAACCAACACTATTTGGCAAAGGAAGAGAAATCCCTGACCAAGTTAACTAGGCCAAAGTGCACTTGCAAAGTGATACGTAAGCATTTTCGGTTCATTGTTGAGAATCTGTTTTTTTCAATTGTTTCATTGTACGTGACATTTTTTGTTCATTTTGCATTGCAGGAATTCTTGTGGTGTCCATGTTTTATCATGGTTACAGGGATGGGATGGATCTCCCCAAGACAAAGAAGGCTATACTATGACTAATTTGTCTCCTGACCAACTACGGCAGATAAAGCTTGAATGCTTATGGTGGCTTGTCACGCATGACAAAAACATACATAAGCAGAAGGTGCTATCCCAACTGTCAGACAACCAGCAGCCGAAGAAGAAGAAGAAATAGATGTAGTTTTATAGTAAATTAGTTGAATGAATTGGCTAACATATGACCTTATTTTGGCAATGTATATAATTGGAAGTGAATGGACAAACTTTGCTCAGCCTTGGAGCAAATACTAATTAATTTTTGACTAGCCTTAGAGCCAAATGTTGAATATAGCAACAAGAAATGGTATATGCAGGAATGGTGTTACATTTGTTTGACTTACTGTCACTTTGTGCAACAAATTTAATTCTTTGATTCTAAATTTGAGTGTTGTTGGTGGTTGTTCATTATTTTGAACTTTGTGAATTCATCAAGTTTTACAACCTGGATTTTGTGATTTACGAGTTACAAAGGCGATTCACAACAAAAAATTATATATTTATAACACACAATACTTGTTTTAACAACAAGTTTTTAAAACATGGATTTTGTGATTTCTGAGTTGCAGAGGCGATTCAAAACAAAAAATTCTATATTTACAACAGACAATACTTGTTTTAACAACAAGTTTTTAGAACATGGATTTTGTGATTTCTGAGTTGTAGAGGCGATTCACAACAAAAAAAAAATTATATATTTACAACACACAATACTTGTTTTAACAACAAGTTTTTAGAACATGGATTTTGTGAATTCTGAGTTGCAGAGGCGATTCACAACAAAAAATTATATATTTACAACACACAATACTTGTTTTAACAACAAGTTTTTAGAACATGGATTTTGTGATTTCTGAGTTGCAGAGGCGATTCACAACAAAAAATTATAAATTTACAACACACAATTGTTGTTTTAACAACAAGTTTTTTCAACATGGATTTTTTCAAATCTGAGTTCCAGAGGCGATTCACAACAAAAAAATTATATATTTACAACACACAATTGTTGTTTTAACAACAAGTTTTTTCAACATGGATTTTTTCAAATCTAAGTTCCAGAGGCGATTCACAACAAAAAATTATATATTTACAACACACAGTTGTTATTTTAACAACAAGTTTTTTCAACATGGAATTTTTCAAATCTGAGTTCCAGAGGCGATTCACAACAAAAAAAATTATTTATTTGCAACACGCAATTGTTGTTTTAACAACAAGATATTTCAACATGGATTTTTTCCAAATCTAAGTTCCAGAGGTGATTCACAACAACAAAAATTATATATTTGCAACACACAATTGTTGTTTTAACAACAAGTTTTTTGAACATGGATTTTTTCAAATCTGAGTTCCAAAGGCGATTCACAACAAAAAATTATATATTTGCAACACATAATTGTTGTTTTAACAACAAGTTTTTTCAACATGGATTTTTTCAAATCTGAGTTCCAGAGGCGATTCACAACAAAAAAATTATATATTTACAACACACAATTGTTGTTTTAACAACAAGTTATTTCAACATGGATTTTTTGAAATCTGAGTTCTAGAGGCGATTCACAACAAAAAATTATATATTTGCAACACACAATTGTTGTTTTAACAAGAAGTTATTTCAACATGGATTTTTTCCAAATCTTAGTTCTAGAGGCGATTCACAACAAAAAATTATATATTTGCAACACACAATTGTTGTTTTAACAACAAGTTTTTTCAACATGGATTTTTTCAAATCTGAGTTCCAAAGGCGATTCACAACAAAAAAAATTATATATTTGCAACACACAATTGTTGTTTTAACAACAAGTTTTTTCATCTTGGATTTTTTCAAATCTAAGTTCGAGAGGCGATTTATAACAACACATTCTATATTTGCAACACACAATTGCTATTTTAACAACAACTTCTGAGAATTTTGACAGCTCACTAAGGCTAGTTGAAAAAGTAAATATCATTTCAAAATATTAAGTTGTATGAGTAAGTGGGTATTTACACCTACTCATTGAACTTAATATCACATATAGTTTGACATCCATGTGTAACTTGTAATTACAAGTTCTTGTCCACCCACAAAAATACAAAAAGGTGTTACAAGAAGCCACTAATACAAGGTGTGTATAGACAAAATGACTAAGAAATTAGCAATCAAAAGCATGTACATCGTGTTTTCAGTTGGGATTTGGATTTTTGCATGTCCTCACCGTGTGTCCATCCTCATGGCATCTCCCACAATGATAAACCTTCTGGTTTTGAAATTGAGATTCAATTCGTTTTCTTTTTGGTCTCCCTATTGGCCTTGTAGTAATGGGAGGCTCCAAGAAAGTCTGTGTCAGCATATGTGTTACACTCGGAGCATCAGCACGTGGACAATCATGTGTTGGAACTGGCCTCATGCTATTCGCATATATTTTCTCTTGGGTAGAAACTTTAAAGCACTCATCAACAAATGTGTACACATTACCATTACAGTGCTTTATGGCTGCACATGCATGTGCACAAGGAAGGCCACTCATTTCCCATGCTAAACACGTGCATTTTTTTCACTAAGATCTACGTTAACATATCTTGGACCATCACCACATGTAATTTGCACTGAAAACTGATGCTCTCCATAATATTGCACAGGCATATTTTCAGCATATTGAACTTGAAGGAACAATTTTTTTTCAGTATTGGGTCCAACGCCATTTTTCCAATTCAGCAAACCCATCTTGCTGGCAACCAATTTCTGTGCCAATTTCTCTCTATGCTCTTGTATTAAAACAGTGACGGTGTGCTTCCTCTCTTTCACCATCCATGCATTGAAGGACTCGGCAAGATTAGTGGTTATGTTATCCCACCTCTTGAAAGGAAACTTACTAAGAGCCCATCGGTCTACATCCCCATTTGTCTCCACCCATTGTGCCAATTGTGGATTGAACATTGTTAATTTTCCCATCGCGTCAGTGAAGTCCTTCTGGAGCCTTGCTTAGGCGATTCCATCAAGGAGCTTAAGTGCAGTGTCTTTGCTATATCCCGATGTTCGTTTGACACCTTGACTTAATTTCAAGAACTCGGCACTATAATTTTCCTTCACATGCCTGTAGCAAAAAGCATGTATCTCGCTACCAAATATGTCTTTTACCGCACCAATAATGGCATTACTGCGATCAGACACGATTGTTATTTGTATTGATCCAATTATTTCTTTCACACTCCATAGAAACCAAGCCCAGTCATCATATGTCTCATCGCTTACAATGGCATATGCTAAGGGAAACATTTCATTGTCTGCATCATATGCACAAGCTGACAACATTGTCCCCCTGTATGTCCCACTCAGGTGACATCCATCAATATAAAGTGTGGGCCGACATCCATCTAAAAAGCCTTTAATGGAGCAACCATAAGAAATAAATAGCCTCTGAAAACTATTGTTTGCTTAGGCTTCCCATTTAGCAACTGTGCTAGGATCACTTTCGATAAGTCTTTCACATATCCAAGGGATAACCCGGTACGAATCTTGTACTCGACCATGTATTTCCATCAATGCTCTTTCTTTGGCCCTATATGCTTGGGAATAGTTTAGTCGCACCCCATACTCTCTATACATGTCTGAGCAAATTTCAGGGGCAGTCTTGTCAATATTGCACCTTAAACCATCCATTACAATTGAGGATGTCAAGGTGGAAAGGGGTGGATGAGAAACAATTAGGTTGTCCTGCGCTTGGTGGATGTGTGCACTTCGGTATGTTCTGATTGTTAGGAACTTTGTATCTTGATGCTCTCCTGATGAATATGCACCAATGTACCAAGGACAAACATCAACCTTGCACTTTGCAATTACCTTTTGTTGATTGTTCTTCACAAAATGGTACGAAAACTTGTGTGCAATGCTGTATTTGTATAACGTTTGATGAAGGGTCACAGCATTGGCAAAAATCTGTCCTTCTCCAACAATCAAATCCCTCCATTTGGTATGATTCATCTCCGGTCTTGGTGTTGGCACAATTTGAGTACACCATGTCAAAGGTGGCCGCTCTTCACTTTCATTTAACGAACGAGGTGGAGACATAGACAATTCATTTGGAAATCAAAACAAGTCCTCATCCCTGCAATAAACAACAAGTTGCCATATTAGTAATGACAATGTATGAGCCCTCATTCAACACTTATACAAAAACAAATTAGCTTTCTTATAACAATTAAACCTACACTTCTTCTTCCTCTTGCATTTCAGCATTCAATGGTGGTTGTATATTGTCATTACTCCCTTTGTCTTCAATGTAAACATGTCCAGATTCTTCATTAAACTTTATTAAATGATCCACCCCTTCAACGTCTACAAGATCTACATATGTTGATGGATCAAAGCTAACTTTGAATTTCACACAAATGTCATTGCTTTCTTGTCCAATCAGAGATGATATGATTATTCGCAATTCGTCATAGGTTGTGCCTTCCTTTATAAATTTTGTTCTTACCAAACCTCCAACATATTGACTTTCATCTCCCCCACCATTTAAAAACATTCCCCCCCCCCCCCCCCCCAAAAATGAAAGAAACAGAATAGACTTTTTCTAGAAGAACCTGCCATATTTCATGGCAATCTACAACAACAAGATTGTATTAACAACTGAAAAAGCCACCATTTACAACAATAAATTCACGTATTAACAACAACTTTACTGAATCCTATCAGAACTTTTTATTGAACGTTCCATCATCACATGAGCCAGAAACCAGTCAAAACAGAGTAGTCCCTCTGTTTCCTTCCCAAAAAACAGAGCACAATGTTATTAACCCTACCCAATAACATGAAACCCCAACTTCAATGGTAAAGAGGATATCTTTAGCAAAATCTTAGCATCACTTAGCTAGGTACCAACTTATAATCCACTAAAAAATGAAGGATTTTTGAGTCTGGGTATACTAACATTGAAGCACTTTTACATACTTTAATTGATGTGCCTCCCTGTCCGACTTTTTCAAAAAAAAAATTATAAAAGCAGTAAAAAAACAAAAAATGGGTGCTGTATATCTAAAAGTAGTTGAACGTATGCGCCTAGCTGGAGGAACTTCATGCGGATATTGTGGATTTGAAGGAAATGTACAGGGAACAAGTGAATGCAAAGAACATACAAAGAAGGGGAAGGATCATTCAACGAAAATATGATAGCTTCACAATCTAAGTATACCTAGGACATGAAAATGTCACTTACTTGCCTTCTAGGTTGGAGATTCGATCCACCTTTAATGCTTACTTGATTTCTGCGTTTTCCCCTTTTTCCCGACAGCAACTCCCGCGCGTTTTCATTGTGCTTTCTTTGTTTCATTCCTTTTTTATGTTGATTGTCCAAAAGGGTAATTTACCATTCTGAAATAATTACACAGAAGTCCCTAGGGACTTCTGTGTAATTTTGTTATTTCATGGGACCTAAATGTAAATATGTGTCTTCCTTGGGACCTGTTTGTAATTTTCCCAAGAGAAATCCTGATGCAAGATGGATCTAGATCCAACTATTTATAGGACTCATCTCTTTCTCTTTGGGGTGGCTAGACGTGTTGAGGAGAAGAGAAGAAGGTGATCAAAGAAGACACAAGGAGTGTTGAGCAACGGTCAAGAGGAAGGTAAGAATTTTGTATACTCATTTCACCATCCTCTACCTCCTATCACTTGGGTTAAAGATGTTAAAGGAAAACTTCTTTCTTGATGTGTTAAAGGTTGAGTCTGAAAGGAGGAGGAAGAAACATGAAGGATCAAGTTTGTAGTGGGAGTTTTATCAAAAACAAAAGGGTGAAGGTGCAGATTTGCCAACCAACTATTACCCAAGGAGCGTCTAAGTCAAATAACTATTGAGGGGACCAAAATTGCCAATCAACAATTAAAAAATGAAAAAAAATAAACACTAAATAACTATTAAAAGTGAAAAAAAACCAAATAACTATTTTTTTAAAAAACAACTATCACAATTAAGTTAAAATATGAGGCACTGGCGTAGGACGGAGGCGGAAACGTTGGGAAAAAGGCGGTTAAGCCTTCTTGTTGGAAAAGGAAAGCACCAACAGAGATGGGACCCATGAGAGCAGGCATTGTGGCAGCAGTGGTTGCTGCTTGTGGCATCGAAGGGATGGAACCAGGGTGTAAGGTGCGTGCCAGTCGAATGCTGTGGACTACTGGATAAATTCAAGAGGGTGAGTGGAACACCCAGCAACAATAGAAGCTTTGGAAATGCCAATGTCGCTGACACTGTGACAGTCAATGGAAGACGGAAACACCAAGACAGTAACGGGGTAATAGTTCGTTGGCGAATCTGCTCCAAATTGTGTTTTTTCCCACTTTTTAATTGTTGATTGGCAATTTTGGTCTCCTCAATAGTTATTTGGCCTAGACGCTCCTCGGATAATAGTTGGTTGGCAAATCTGCACCTTGACCAAAAAAAAAAAAGTTTATAGTGGGAGAAATACCAAGAACAAGTAAGCTATAGTTTAACTACCTTATAATTTAATGATTTTTAATTTAAAAGTGGTAGCACCCTACATTTTTGTTCATGAGATAGGTCTGATTAATAGATAAAACGGATGAATAAAGGATTGAACTTAAAGTTTGAGATTTAGGAAGAAATGTTATTATGATAGAAGAAAAATGATTGTTGAAAATGGAAGCCTATAGTCAAAGGCGGAACTTATCAATGGCAAGGGCCCCCAAAAAAAAAAAAAACTTTTGTTTAAAATATTTTAATGGAACTTTTTTTTTCTCTTTTTTAGTATAATAATATAACTTTGGCCTCTCAAAGTAGTGAATATAACTTGACAATTTGTGAAGACTGTTGCTTTCAGTCTCCATCATCTGTCAATTTCTCTTTATTTTACGGTAAACATTTCGTCTTCTTCTTCATATTTTTTTTGCTCATACGTCTTCTTCTTCATTGAAAAGTATTGAACTTGAACTTCCTTCGCTAGTCAATTTTCTGGGTTTCTTAATATTTGAGCTAATTATCCAATTCTTAACCCCCCCCCCCCCAAAAAAAATTGTTTAGAATTTTTTTAAAAAAATTTAATATAATGTAAAATTAAATTTTGGCCCCCCAATTTCTTTTCTTTTTTCTTTTTAACATTTTTCCCTCTTTTTATATCTTTGGGCTTATAATTCAATCTTTGTTCCATGTGGGATCTTGTATGATTTATGTTAATCTTGTCATTTGTTTTTTTTATATTTCATTCTAATTACCTGAAATTTTTAGCTTATCAGTGAAACTTGCTTTTGTGATATATCCCTTACTATGTTTTTACCCATTCTACACTACACTTATAGATGAAGTTAATTGACTTGATTTCATTAATATTTTTTTATTCTTTTTATTTTTAATGTATTTAAAACTTTCCTTTAAAAAATTTTATTTGGCCCCCCGAAAACTTTTCCTCCAAGCTCTGCCACTGCCTGTGGGGGTCCTGTTCCTCTACCCGGCGGATTCTCTGTCCATCCCTCACAGTCGCATCTGGGTCGTTCAAATCTTGACCCAACGGTCCAGATTTTTTTAAAAAAAAATTGAAAATAAAAATTGAATATTTTTTTTTAATCTGGACCGTTAGATCAAGATTTGGACAGCTCAAATACGACTATAAGAGATGGGGAGAGAATCCGCAGGGCAAAAAATCCTCTCCCCTGCCTGTGGTGTCGGCCAGCCTTAAGGAGGTGGGAAATCAATATGAAAGATATGAAGAGTCAACTGGTATTTGCTGATGAGTGATCTGTATTAAGTCTTTATTCTGCACTTCACGAGTTGTTAGCTAAAAAAAGGACAATCATATGGCAGTGAATATTTATGTACACAATAAATAAAGTTACGACATAATATATACTCCTGCCTAAAATGTAAATCACAGTTTTTAAGAAATTCTTTAGTCTTTTGTTTTTTTTTTTAATTTTACAGAAAAAAATTCTTTAGTCTATCACATAAGTTAGTTGAAAACCAATTATTGCTTATTTACCAATTTCGCCTATAATTTAGGCTTCAATGTGACTTTTTGTATTTTTCTCTCTCATTGATAATCACATTTAACATGGATAAAGTTGTGTATTTTTTTTTTTTTAATATAAGAGGGATTTATTGTGTTCTTCATAAACATAGCCATAAATATTATACAAATCATACTTAAAAAAAATACACTCATCCTTGTTACAGAGAACACCTTGTGGAACATATTCTTGGTCTACTCTGTTTTGGAGTAGGGATCTAACCACATGAACTTCAGTTTGACCCGTATAGTTTAAAGAAAGCTACACTTTTCATAGTTTTGGGTAAAATTCATTTTTTAGATTTTATGCAACAGTGGCGGACCAACGCAGTCTTCAGTAAAAGTCTGTTTTTAACTCCGTTCCAAGGTTGAGTTTGTGAAGAGTAGTCATTAATTTCATGCAGGTTATTCATGGAGAATAATCTAGTAATTGATCAACCTTGTTGATAATTTGTTCATTTCAAACTCAGTTGTTAGTGTTGAAAACCAAAGTTGTTATCCGTGAAATACCACATAGGCCTTCATTTATCATGAGAAGTCCTAGTTTGACCAAGAACTTTAGAGTCTCTTTGAATGTCATTAAAATGGCCCTGCACAATAATAAACCACAAAACTTGGTGTATAAAAGATCAAAGAGTTCGCTTATCACAAACACTTAACACAAACTTGGCTTGAATTTCGAGGTTGAAAAATGGCAAAAACTTGGATTGAAGTTCGATTACTGGTACCACCAGAACTTAAACCAACGGCCCCAAAATGTTGAAGGTAAAAAGAACAAAGAAATGAGTCTCAAACACATTAGTTAAAAAACATCTCAAGAATATCATATCATTGATGTATTTTTCAATCAACTCAAAAATACATACAGAGGACCAATTTTGACTTAATTTTAGCCATACTCATGGAAGCAGGTTGAACCCAAGAAGCATATATCAGAATTTTCTCCTACAAGATAAAACATTAGATTGAACAAAGAATTGTTACCCGAGGCCAAAACTAAAGAGGTTAAATACAGAGATTTATATCTGGTAAAAATATGGATGGGCATGTGTGTACTTCTCATGCGAGGCATTTGAGTCTTGCAAATGTCAAATAGCCTGTGTGACCTCTTGCTTCACCATTAGGTCTAGCCATAACACTAGAAACACTATAGCTACTGCTTAGCACATTGCTTCTTCCATCACAACATTGCCTTCTCTTGCAGGGAAGAGAACCATTAACAATACTCCCCCTACAATCCCATCCATTCTCTCTTCTCGAACCTCGTAAGTGCGTAGGAGCACCTCGAATGTCCTTATATCTTTACACGTGACAGAATATGTAATTGATAATGGATGGATAGATGATATTTCATTTGTTAATTGTATTTAACTTACTTAGTATCTGTTAGTTAATTTGCTATATATTTTAGTTGTAACTGTTTTTAGAGTGTTACTTACAACCACGTGACACCCACATGTTCAGAGTGTGTTACCCCGTGTGTAAAGACATGTACAAGGCAATTGTACATTGTACAGAAGAATTAATTCAGATTTCATTTTCTCAATTTTATATTCTCTCTCGACTTCACTTTCCCTTTTCCCTCTCCCAATAGTTCATGATCTTAGATCTCAAGTTAGTTTTGTGATTGAATCAAGGTTGTTTCATGGTATCAAAGCTGAGCCGCCGCCATGAAAACTTCTCGTACCAGCACTAGTGGTTCAATCATGACAGCTTTGGCGACTTTGAACCCTAATCTGTTGAGTCCATTCTATCTCCACCCTAACAAGAATCTAGTGTTGATTCTCATCAATCCTATACTCACTGGGCCGAATTACCATTCTTGGTCAAGAGCCATGCGAACGGCGCTACAATCCAAGAACAAATTTGGATTTGTTTATGGTTCTATCCAAGCACCGCCGCCGTCAAGTTCAACACATTCATCTTGGCTTCAGTGTAAAACCATGGTGTGTTCATGGCTGACAAGAGCAATTTCACCGACCATCGCACAGAGTATTCTCTAATTGGACAAGGTGAGCGACATCTGGATTGACCTACGAGATCCTTTTGCACAGAGTGATATATTTAGAGTTGCCGATCTACAAAACGAGATTTATTCATTCCGGCAAGGAGTTTTACCAGTGAGTGACTATTATACCAAGCTTAAGATCTTTTGGGATGAGTATGTAATACTTCGTCCGATTGCTCGTTGTCCTTGCAATTTTGCTTGCTTGTGTGCAAAATACCGTGATCATGACTATACGTTGAGGTTCCTGAAAGGCTTGAATGAGTGTTTTGCTTCGGTCAAGTCACAGATCATGTTGTTGGAGCCTCTTCCTTCGGTCAATCGTGTGTTCTCTCTTCTTCTTCAACAAGAATGAGAAATGTCCCATAATATTGAAATGGAACCTATTGTTTTGTTCAATAAAGGTCCAATGAAACCTCCTTCATCGGGTTTTAATGGTTCTGTGCCTTGCTCTGGATCTGGTCAAGGTTCTGGTGCCAGAAACTACAATGGTTCTGGTAATGAGAAGTACTGTACCTATTGCAATAAGCCTCGCCATACAGTTGAGACGTGTTACAGAAAGCATGGCTTTCCCCCTGGATTTAAATTTCGGAATCAATCTTCTCCATCGGTTCATCATTTCCAGACTTAAGATTCTGTCAATAATTCTGTTCTAGAGCAACCAAAGGCATCTGATGGTGTTTTGCCAACTCCCTCTCCTCAATTCACACAAGAATAATATTATAAAATTCTTGCTCTTGTTCAACAAGACTAAATTTCTTCCCCTCAGTCTACCTCTGTCCCATAAGTTCATCATATATCTTCCACACATCAAACTCAAGGTACCTTTGTTCCTTTATTTAGTTTTTCTCCTAAGAAATCCTGGATAATTGATACTGGAGCAACCGACCATGTCTGTCATTCATTAGATTATTTTTCAAAATATCATTGATCATAGCCATATTATTGCCACTATCTTTGGCACCGTGTGTATATCTCAGTCCTTAACACTTCATAATGTGTTTTATATTCCTCAATTTGGCTTCAACATCCTTTCGGTTTCTAAACTCACGATTGCTATTCCTTGTTTCATTTTTTGTCTTCTATTCGTTATGTTCAGGAGCTTTCTCACCAGAAGACGATTGGTACAGCTGAAGTGTTCGAAGGCCTCTATTTCCTTAATCCTGCATGCCCTTCTTCCATGATTGCCATGAGTACTTTGTCACCTCCTACTAGTCTGCCCACTGCATCTTTTGATTTGTGGCATTATCGTTTAGGTCACTCTTCATCTTCTACTTTACGCATTTTACATCAACAATTTGATTTTATACACTGTGATTCCAAATCTAATCCATGTGATGTTTGCCATACGGTTAAACAAAAGATACTTTCATTTCCTGTAAGCACATCCTCGAGTAATAAATTTTGTTCTTTGATACATACTGATATTTAGGGTCCATTTGTTGTTACTTCTATTAGAGGTTATAAATATTTTTTGACTATTGTGGATGATTTTAGTCGTTACACTTGGATTTTTCCTATGAAATCTAAATCTGAGGTTCACGTTCACCTCCAAAACTTTATTCTCTTTGTTGTTACTCAATTTCATGTTGATATTCATATTGTTAGATCTGATAATGGTTTAGAATTTCTCATGGATTCTTTTTATAAATCCAAAGGCATCATACATCAAACCTCTTGTGTTGAAACACCCCAACAAAATGGAATTGTGGAACGCAAACATCAGAATATTTTAAATGTTGCTTGTGCCCTTTTGTTTCAAGCTAATCTTCCTAAATCCTTTTGGTGTTTTGCTATTTCTCATGTTGTTTTTCTCATTAATTGTTTACCCTCCCCACTCCTTCATCAGTCTACCCCTTTTCCTTATTGTATAATAAACATCCTTCTTATTCTGATTTCAATGTCATTGGCTGTTTGTGCTATGCATCTACTATTTCAGCACATCGTTCAAAATTTGACCCCCGAGCTTCAAAATGTATTTTTTCTTGGTTTTCCTGCAAATACCAAGGGATATTTGCTTTTCAATGTCCATAACAATACATTTTTTTTAATTTCTCGAGATGTTATTTTTTTATGAAACATCTTTTCCTTATTCTTTGCAATCATCAAATGACAGTGTAGTATCCCTTCCTACTGATATATTTCCCCTTGATTACTCAAGTTCCCCACATGATTCGATTTTTATACCCAATGTTTCCCTTGCCTCTATTTTTGTTACAAACCCTGTTCTACCTATTTCCCCTGCTTCTCTCCCCTCCCTGATCCTTATCTTGTTTCCTTCCTAGTTTCCGTTGTGCATTCCCTCCTTTGGTCCAATCCCGTGTTCCTACTTGAACCCATAAACCACCTCATTACTTGCAGGATTACTACTATTCGGCCTCCATTACTTCAGTTGTTCCATTTTCTTTAGGTAATAAATATCCCTTCTTTCTCCTTCTTTGCCTTCTTCTTATCGCACCTTTTGTCTCAATCTTTCTGCTGAGATCATTCCCACTACATATCGCCAAGCCTTTAAATATAAGCCTTGGCGTGATGCCATGGATGCTGAAATTGCTGCTCTTGAACAAAATCAAACCTAGACCTTGACTTCTTTACCTACTGGGAAACAACCCATTGGTTGTAAATGGGTATTTACAAAGAAATATAAATCTGATGGTTCCCTTGATCATTACAAAGCTCGGTTAGTAGCTAAGGGTTTTACACAAACTGAAGGTATTGATTATTTTGATACTTTTTCCCCTGTTGCTAAGATGACCATTGTCCGTCTCTTACTTGTCCTTGCTGCTGCTAATAAATGGTACCTTCACCAACTCGATGTCAATAATGCCTTTTTACATGGTAATTTGAATGAGGAAGTTTATATGGTTTTGCCTCCTAGTTTTTATTCTGTTGATTCTTCTCTTGTTTGTCGCCTTCAAAAGTCACTTTATGGCCTCATACAGGCTAGTCGACAATGGTTTCATAAACTTTATTCAACTCTTGTTTTTGCTGGTTATGTGAAGTCTAAAGCAAATTATACTTTATTCATTAAGGCTTCTAGATCTAGTTTTACAGCCTTGTTGGTCTATGTAGATGATATTCTTCTTACTGGTAATGACTTGTCTGAAATTGCTAATGTTAAATCCACTCTTGATCTCCTTTTCAAGATCAAGGATCTTGGTTCAGCCCAGTACTTTCTTGGTCTTAAGCTTGCTCATAGTAATTTTGGAATTTCTTTAAGTCAACACAAGTTTGTTATGGATCTTTTAACTGATACAGGTTATCTTGATTGTAAGCCTGCTTCTACTCCCATGGACCCAAAGATCAAGTTAACTATCAATTCAGGTACTCCTTTAACCAATTTAAGTTCTTATCGCCAACTTATTGGGCGTCTTTTGTACTTGACCACTACTCGACCTGATATTTCATTTGCAACTCAACAATTAAGTCAATTCATGGTTGCCCCCACTGATTCTCACCTTTAGGCTGCCGACTGTGTCCTCCGGTACTTGAAATCTACTCCCTCTCATGGTCTCTTTTTTCCTTCTACCTCTGATTTGTCTTTAAAAGGTTTGAGTGACAGTGATTGGGCTGCTTGTCTTGATTCTCGATGTTCTATTACGGGCCACTGTGTGTTTCTTGATAATGCTCTTATTTCTTGGAAGTGAAAGAAACAAAGTGTTGTCTCCTTTTCATCTTGTGAAGCTGAGTATCGTGCTCTTGCCATGATCACTTGTGATATCCAATGGCTATTGCATTTGTTAGCTAATTTACGAATTTCTAGATCTCAAGCTACCCCCTTATATTGTGATAGTTAGTCTGCACTCCAATTGGCTTCTAACCCCACTTTTCATGCTAGTACTAAGCATATTGACTTAGATTGCCATTTAGTTCAGGACAAAGTCAAAGAGGGTGTTATTCACTTGTTACCTGTTCATTCTCAACCTCAACTTACTAATATGCTTACCAAACCACTCAGTTGTGGTCCTTTTCATTATCTTACTTCCAAGTTGGGCATGATTAACACCAATGCTCCAACTTGTGGGGGGCTGACAGAATATGTAATTGATAATCGATAGGTAGTTGATATTTCATTTGTTAATTGTATCTAACTTAATGTCTGTTAGTTAATTTGCTATTTTAGTTGTAACTGTTTAGAGTGTTACTTACACCCACGTGACACCCATGTACAGAGTGTGTTACCCCGTGTGTAAAGACCTGTATAAGGCAATTGTACATTGTACATAAGAATTAATTTAGATTACATTTTCTCAGTTTTACATTCTCTCTTGACTTCACTTTCCCTTTTCCCTTTCCCGATAGTTCATGATCTCGGATCGATCTTAGATCTCAGGTCAGTTTTGTGATTGAATCAAGGTTGTTTCAACACATGCCACAAAATTGCATACCAATCATACCTGTTAAATAGTTATGGCAACAAATGTTGGTCCATTTGGTAAAGGAGCTTTATAACTATAAGGTTGTAGGTTCAAATCCCATCGATGTAAGACCTTATTAGTGAGTAATGTGTAAAAATCTTTCTGAGTGCTCTTTGAACCTAGAAACATGCATTGGCCTTTGTGAGCCCTTGGGATCCAAGCCACCAAAACTTTTATTGTATAAAAAAGTCGATTCTTTTACACACACTACAGAAAGAAAGAAGGAAGGAAGGAAATAAAACAAAGGTACGTGTGAAACTACTTTGAGGTTTTTTTTTTTTTTTGGCATGATATTGTACTTGTTCAATACAAGGTAATAAGATTGTCTGCATAGAAATGAGACAAACCACGAGGGTGTTTTATCCTGTGTTTTGAATCACTCCATTAAAAATATTATAACATGAATTATGGTACATACCTGATTTCCTTTCCAAAGTTGTTGGATATTACTATTATGCATTTCAAGTGTAATAAGATTGTCCACACGGAAATGTAATGGCACATATGGTACTGGACATTCTTCCCAACTCGAAAACCTCAATTCTTCTGAAAGATAATCCAAAACTCCATGAATATTCAACATCAAAGATTTTGTCCAATTAGACTTGTAAATTTTAAGAAATATTAAATTACATATATTTCGAAAAATACTAGCCCTCAATGTAATCATTTTTATCTTGCTCACGTCCAAAGACATGCATCGAATTGCCTCAATGCATAGTAATAGCGAATCAAGGGAAAACAATTATCATTACCTAAAAAAGGACCAAAAATATAATATAGAACAATGAAATAAATTTGCTATTAGAAATATCCAGTTTAATAATGACAATGTGCATTTTATTAAAACAATTCTACAATTCATAATTCCCTAATAATAAATTAATTTCTAAAAACTCATCAACGTGCAAACACACTTGTACATATGCTTACATACTATTGCATGTGCAGATATTGTAGCAGATATTCATTTAAAACACTTGGCATACATAATTTTCAATCTTTATTTATAGAAAAAGGCATAACTACACACTAACGACAAAGCAAATTATAATAATACATTGAAAAACAAGTATTCCTACAAATCTCATGCACTATATAAGCAGAAGACGGTGCTTCCTTCCCTCTCCATATATTTTATTCGTTTTCGACTTTCATATAATTTGTTCCTCTAATAACATTAGTTTTTTTACTATTATAAGAGCATGCTCATGCAAGCGTATGTATATACTCCTTTACACTACACCAATTAGCAAGAGAAAAATCAATCTTGTCAATCATTTTATTTATTATTTAATGAATAATAGTTGTAGACTAATTTTATCTTTTAGAATAACACATCACAATAGTCCTCATAAATTTATATTTAATGTTTAGGTGGATGAATAAATTACACCTCATGCAATTTCAGTCATTTAAATTGAGAAAGGCTCTTATAGGAATATCTAAAAAAAAAATAAAATAGAGAAACTTCAAGAGAAATGCTGACACCTACCAGTTACCACCAAAGACTTTAACGAATAAAAAACATGGAGACAAACAAATATCACGAGGAATCTCACAATTAAGATGATAAAGAAAATAAGATATAACAAACAACAACTGAATAAATCATTACCTTGCCACAACTGAAAAAATAATCAATGTCTTCATACTTCCATAGTCGAACAAGTGTTCTAGGATTAGCAAATGATAACTGTTGTTCAGCAAGTTCAAGGCCCATTTTTTTCACAAGATCGTGCATCACAATAGAAAAATCATCAAGAGAACAATGATGATCAAATAAAATGAGGGATTCCTCTGTCACAAAAGGACAATGATGATCATGTGAAATGAGGGATTCCTTTCTCACAATAGAACCATGATGAGCAAATGAAATGAGGGATTTCTCTTCCAGAGAAGTTATCTCAATAAGTGCACAAGAGTCATAAAATTGTCTTATTAGGTTCAAAGAAACATCAACTCTTTCTTTGATTAGGAATGCTAGGTCAAGAAACACATTTTGCTGTTTCTCATCAAGTCCATCAAAACTCAACTTCAAAATATCAACAATGTCCTTGGGTGGATGTTCGTCTAGTTTTTCCAAAGTACTTTCCCACACTTCTTTTCCTCTACCATAGAGAAAGCAACCCAACACGTCCAAGGCTAATGGATTTCTTTGACAACATCTCACCATTGATATAGATAAATCCATGTAACCTGCAAATGGCTCATGTTGTTTGAATGCTTTCAAACTAAAGTGACGAAGGTACTTGTAGAATTCCAAACCTAGAACATGATATGTAGAAGAGGAAGAAGCTTTCCTAAGCACTTGCATGTCTCTTGATGTGATAATAACTCTACTTCCTTCCCCAACCCAATCAATCAATTTGGTTAGATGTTCAACTACTCTTGAATCATCCACATCATCAAGTATAAGAAGAATTTTTTTGCTTCCAAGTTTTTTTTTGACATCAGTGGGTTTTATGTCATAGACGCTATTCTCCTTACCTTTTAATAATTTTTTGAGGTAATGTTGTTGTAACTTGTCCAGACCAATTTCTTGTAATTTCTCTTTGACATTTTCAATAAAGGAGAAAACATCAAATTGAGCTCTCAGCTCTTGAAATATAACTTTAGCAAGAGTGGTTTTACCAGCACCACCCATACCCCATATTCCCACAATGCGAGCCTCAGTTAGAAGGTTTTTAACATTTTTCATATGACGAGCAATACCAACAAGTCCTTTAACACGACATGATGACTCATACTTCAACTTACTCAAAATATCTTTGACAATCTCTTCAACAAGTTCGACGTCAGATCTATCAGAAATGTCAATCAAAAGAAAATGAATATTTAATAGGTAAAAAATAAAAATAAAACAAAAACAATTAGAATTCTTGAGGGTAATCAAACAAATCCTTGAAATCAAGAACAAAGGGAACATTGTTGAAGCTACCTGGTAGTGTTGGAATCCCATCCAGATAGACTTGCAACATTGTATAAAGCATCACTCCACTTTTGTAGTTTTTCTAGGTTGTCGCTAAATCTTTTCTTTAATACATTAAATCCTTTTTCAAAACTCTCATTTTGTTTGCGTAGGTTTGAAGGATCTATATTATAGAAAATAGGTATTACAACCCTTCCAAATTTTTCCTTGCATTCCAATATGTGAACGAGTTCATCCAAACACCATGCTGAAGAAGCATAACTCTCGGAGAAAATAATCATCGATATTTCAGACTTCTCTATTGTCTTAAAAAGAACTTGTGAGATATGTTCTTCTTTGTGGAGTTCGCAATCCATAAAAGTGTGAATGTCTGCATTACAAAGTCCTTTGTAAAGATAACTTGCAAAAGTGTGGTGGGTGTCTTCCCCTCTGAAGCTAAGGAATACATCATACTTTGTAGCAGGAGGAGAAACAACAATATGAGAAGAAGAAGCAGAAGCCGTTTGAGCTAAAATCACATTATCTTGAGAACTACAAATAGAAACAAACTGTCAACAAATGTTGGGTAATACATAGGAGCAAATCAAACAAGAAAATAAAGAGTAAGAGGTTATTTAGAAGAAGGTAATTACCTATCATCAACAACACCAGGTTGGTTACCATTAAGCAAGTGAGATATGAATCTGATAGCTTTGTAGATTGACAATCCCAATAGGAGCAATGAAGCTTCTCTCCGCATCATTAAAGCAATGGTTGTGATAGCAATTTCTAGCTTCAACCTTCAGCAACCTAAAACTAAGGCCATAGTAAGTACAAGCAAAAGTTTATTAGATCTACACTTGTATGATAGTCAGGGACAAGATTCAACACTAGAAGAAACAAGAAATTAACAAAAGCAGAATATATTTGTTATGAATTTATGAAGAGAAAAGGGAGTATCATTTCCCACTTCATCTATTCTTAAAATCAACTTAGAAAACAAAGAAAGAAAAGGATAACCTATTTTTTATAATTATTTAATATCCTACTATATTGACAAACTAATTTACTAAAAAAAATTGGAATAGCATGACTAATAAATAAAATAAAAATTATTTTCTACTAACAATAATAACAAACTGAAAATACATTATCTTTTCTTCTTTTTTTTTTCAATTTCATTTCCACCAAACTCAAAATAGCAAAGCAGTTAAAAGGTTTTTTTTTTTTTTAGAACACATTGCTACTTTTTTCCCAAAACACTTACCTAAAAACTAATTATCAAAATGTTTATTATTTTTTATTTTAATAAACAAATAATTGTTCTGAAATAAAGAATCAAACCATGCCATATATTTTGAAGTTTATATTTAACTATACAACTTACATACACATAGTGTGTGTGTAGTATCCAGATCTAACGTGTTTATAAGTTTCATTAGATCAAGGAGTGAAAGTAGATAACCACAAGGTAGTTGCAGACTTTTTTCCTTAAACAAACCCTGCTCGTAAAACAGTAAATCGATGGGATCGGGCAAGTGGAAGAAAAAAAGAGAAGAATGTAAGTATTTACCTGATCGTGCAGGGAAGATAGTTCACAAAGATTGCTCAAATGTGAGCTTTGGGATCTGCAGGCTTCCTTCCCTTCAAACGCGTTCTTAAAATAAAAGAAAATAAAAGAAGAGTTTAGTCAATAGATCAAGTCCAGCCATATCTTTGAAAGGTTATGGGATTTTTTTTTTTTTTCAGAAGCTAAAGTGGGAAAAAAATTCAAATGATTAGAAGAAAACATGAAATGTCTTGCAGAGTTTTTCTGTGAAAGATGCAAATCAGAAGAAGGATGATGGATCCATGGGATGAAGCAAGTAAAAGTGAAGAAATAACCTGGATCGACGTGGAGGGAAGCGAAAAAGAAATAGCTCCACAAGCAAAGACCTAAAAAAGGGAAGCCTCAGAATTTGCAGACTTGTTTTCTCTTACAAAAAAAAGCTCTTCAGATTCATAGATGAGCATTGAGCAAAAAAAAAAAAAAGATTCATAGATGAGCAAATTAAATGCCTCCTTTATATTGTTTCAGTCTCATATGCCTCTTTCTGGGACGCTCGCGTGTCGGTGGGGTGGTGGGGTTGCCGTGTTGGTGTTGCAATGCTGCTTCATCATTGTACGTCTTAGGCAGCTTTTGCAAAAGGGAAAATCCACATGGTGGCCTCTTTAAGGGGAAAAAAAAACTTAAAAAGGTCCCCACATTCTGAAAATCTTAAAAAGGGCTCCAGAACCCTTTCTGGCTTCTGAATTGGAGTTTATTTGTCTACGTATAAGCTTGTCAATGATCCTTTTTATTAATTCACTAATTATTATTTTCACAAATTTCTTTAATTAAATTTAGCTAATAATATTTTACAATTTATATATTAAATTATTAATTTACAAAATATTAAATAATTAGTCATTTATCCTAAAGTTATATATTTATTAAGCATCTATAATAAATAAATGTATATAATTAAATTTTAAATCAAATTATTAAACAATAAACATAACAAAAAAACTTAAATGTTACCAGGCATACGTAAAGTCAACATAACAAAAAACTTAAATGTTACCGGGCATACGTGAAGTCAGGAGTGAGTAGAGAAAAGAAGGCAGAGCAATTGTGTATAGAGTGAGAGAGAGTAAGATGCTTCATTCTTCTTCCTTCCACTGATTCTCTTTTCTCTAGATGTCAACGTTTGTCAACGTTTTCTCAATTTTAGGAAAGGAGGGAACGAGATGGAGATTGGGAATGATCCAATTAAACCATAGAAGTCGCCAAAGAAACAGACAGACTGAAATATAACATTAATCCAACATAAGGCGTGGTTTTTTTTATATATTTATTCTATTCTTTCTTCAATGACCAAATATGTCCTTATGATCGACATGTCAAGTTATCCTAAGCTTTATGACAGGGATTATTGTCACTTTGTTGTATTTTGTGAATTGCCGCGTTGTAGTGTTGTTTCACTTGTGCTGCGCAATCACATGGGTTTTGGAGAAAAATGATCAGTATGGCCCACATTGATTCAACAAGACTTAAAAATGTTTAACAAATTTTAAGGGCTGACATTTTTTTGGTACGCAATAGAGGTATCAAAAGACAATATTTATTCATTTTTTTTATTATTCCCCCAGGGGGGAGCCCGGTACAGGGGGTGGCCAGGCTCCTAGAGTTGGCACTAATGCCAAGGCACTACAAGACGCTAGGCAAAAGACAATATTTATTCTATCTATAGGGCTTTTACATTATTTTTAGAGAGTATAAATATAATTGAAGTTTTAAATAAACTCATCTACGTCTGTTTGTTCTAGTTTGTTCACTCAAAATAGACATAAAAAAATCTACACAATTTTAAAATTGTCACCGTCTTTATTTACTTGTTTGTTGTCAAAATGATAAATGTAGATTAGCAAATTAAAAGTTGTTTCCCATATATATATATATATATATATATATATATATATAAAGGAAAATCTACCTCAAGGCCCAAAGCAGCAGAAAAATGTCAAAAAATGTCCAAGAAAAAGTCACATGTCAAAAAGGCCCCATGGCCTTTTCTGGTATTATTTTATAAATGTTAACAACTAAATCGGTCTCATTAACAACTAAATCAGTAGCATTAACAACAATATCCTAACAACTAAATCAGTACCATTAACAACTAAATCAGTACCTGTTAACAACTATATCAGTAAGCATTAACAACTATCCTTTTACGAAATAATACCAGAAAAGGTCGTGTGGCCTTTTTTGACATATGACTTTTTCTTGAACCTTTTTTGACATTTTTTTTGCTAGTTTGAGCCCTGAGATGGATTTTCCCTATATATAATGACCAAGTAGTAATAAGAATGAAGAGTGGCACAGTTGAGGCCATTATTTGAAAGACAGTGGTTAGGTTGTTGGCGTGGTCGCCAGTGACAGTGAATGAAGAGGCGAAAGTCACCGGCGACTTAGAGGAAAGCGACGAGAGGATGAAGAGAATTGAAAGCCCCCCCCCCTTTTTTTTTCGTCTCATGGCGCTTGCTGATATCCTCCCCAATTCCTGACCTAAAGGAATCAGTTTAAGCCGAGCAGGGAGCACTCGTCCCTCTTGGGACGAGCGCTGGGAGATCTGGGCGGTCCAGATCTCCCCTGGAGATCTGGACCGTCCATTTTTTGTTTTTTTTTTAAATAGTTTTTCTTTTAATTTTTGAAGTTATTTTTTAAGAACCACTTAGTATCTTAAAATATTTTTTTAGTACCAATCAATACCCTGAAATATTTTTTGAAGACCCTAAAAAATATTTTAAGAGCATGAGGTATTTTTCAGTAGCAGTCAGTACTGAAAAAAAGTTCATGATTTTAAAATATTCTTTAGGGTCTTCAAAAAATATTTCAAGGTATTGGCTGGTACTGAAAAAAATATTTTAAGATACTAATTGGTTCTTAAAAAATAACTTCAAAATTTTTTTAAAAAAAAAGCAAAAAATGGACGGTCCAGATCTCCAGAGGAGATTTGGACTGCCCAGATTTCCCTAGCGCTCGTCCCAAGAGGGACGAGCGCTCCCTGCTCGGCCAAAAGCCGAGCAGGGAAACTGGTTCCCTGACCTACTAAACCAAATGCCCAAAACGTTGAGTTTTGCATATAGTTCCTTGTTGAACATTTATCAATTTGAAGTCTTAATTTCTCTGACATTAATTTTGTTCTTAGTTCTCAATTTTTCAAATTTTCTAAATTTCTCCCAAAATTCCTACAATGCAAAATTAAGCACAAGATAGCATCAAAAGTTCAAAAAATCATTTACATGAATAATTAATAAATTATGACCATTTTCCCCTAATTTCACTTAATTCGATACAAATGTCCATACTTCAAATTAATGATTAATCATACAATAATGTCCCAAAAAATACATTAATAGTCGCAATTTTATTATAAAAATATGGTTCGATCAACCTTCCAAAGGATAGGCACCATCAACCTATCCAGTCTGGACCGTCTAGATTTGATATTTTTTAAAATATGCTTTTTAAATGAGAAATAATTTTTCAAAAAAATTTAGTTTAGAGATTATTTTTATTTTAGATTCTCTACCAATTAAAATAATCTTTTAATAAAAATAAAAAGAAAAAAGATATCAAATATGGACTGTCTATATCTTATCTAGATGGTCAATATTGGATAGATTGATAGGATAGACACAATATGATAGAATAGGCACAATAACTGGTTCCTTGACATATTTAGTAGACACCCAAAAGTTGTCAATGATGTGACTTGAAGCAGCTTTTGAATAATAAGAATTTGTTAGAATCGGCATAAAAATGCCCCCTTGCTTCTTGTATAATTTAGTTTATTAATTTTAAAAAGTATTTTTCTCTAACATTATTAGCTTCAAATGATTTTTTTTTTTCAATCATCATTTTTTAAGAACAGTTAAGCTTAGTGTATGTCAGCATATCTGAGATTGTCTTGTCAATTTTAAAATTTTAATATTGACATTTTTTAATAAAACTAACCGTATTAAGGTTAGAGTACCAAAAAAACAGTAAATAAAATTAAGGGATCAAAGTAAAATCTTGTGTAAAATTAAAGAACTAAATATTGACGCACTTTGACCGTTAAGAAGTAATATATGTATATAGGAATTCATTGAAGATCATGCAAGTAAAATTGCTAAATTTAACGAGCATTAGTAAAGCAACCCTACTGAAAAATCCATATCTATTCAAAATTCATGCATCCCCTTGAATTATGCATCGCTACATAATAATTTATGGTCAACATTTTAGTTAGAGAAATATATATATATATATATATATATATATATATATATAAAAATTTAAATGCAACTTCTATACTTCTACATATATTTTTAGTCAGAAAACTGAATAACAAATATATGCGAAATTGCTATAATTTTTTTTTTTTCGATGGTAATTCTTATGAATCTTGTAACTAATAACTCGCACAAAGAAAGAATGGCCAATCGGTCGCATTTTTTATGGTTCCCTATAGTTGGGCGTATCCTATGGAACAATTCCTTCTCTTTTTTTGTAGGCAACTTTTAACCTTATTTTTTTCATTCCTTTGCGAAGAGCTAGCTTAAGCTTGGAATAAAGACATTTGAAGAATTTCAACATCGAAAAAACAAGTGGGGAAATCAGAAATCGAAGTCTTCTATTTTCAAGAAACCGGAGATGATTATATATAAATTTGTATGAGAACTCTTTTCATTAGTGTATAATAAAACTTGGGAAAATTACAGTATTCTCATATAAACATCTTATAATTAAAATGTCTCGCAACAATTGGCAGTATAAACTTGTTATTTTCTGCATTGGATCTTGTTATTATATTATGCTTACTTGTTATAAAAAATTTTAGTAATTAGATTGCTTATGTGGTATTGCAAAGTAATTTTCTCATTAAACATATGGATAGTATTTGTATTAATGGTATTCGTTATAATTCTAATAGACATACTGATTGATATTGACTGTATAAATGTTCACATCTTATAATCTTTTTGCCAACTTTTTCAATAATTAATACAAATAACATGGCTAGATGACCATAATATAGGCACAAATGTAGTAGAAAACCCTTTTTAAAGGGATGTTTAGTTTGAGAGGGAATAATGGAATTAAACTTTACGATAAACTAAAATTAATATGTACATAAAAGTGATATACCCACTTTTTTTTTGGTCAAGATATAACCACATTTCACTTTTAGTTAAGTTCAATATTTCCACCAACTACAACAGTTAATTAACTGAGAGTTTTATTTTTGAATCAATAGTTTGACCTATGTTTAAGAAAATTACATGTACATAACTCAAAATTTAAAGAGATTATTTAGATACAGATGATGAATTTAAAGGGCATATTGTCATTAATGAGCAATAGAAGATTATTTTCATATAATTTTAAAAAGGTTCAAGAAATAAAATGTTAAACTTATAAAGTGTAAAAAAGATATCAATTACACATTGGTCAGACTTTTGACCAAATTTGACATATTACACTCGTTGCAAAGATATACTAAATTTTAATTCTAGTTGTATTTGTAGGCACTCCTTGCTTTAGTGATAAGCATGCACCCTCTTCTTGCTTGCCCCGCCCAGCTTTCGTACCAAAAGTGCACTTTTGTATATAATGTACCACAAGAAAATCCATAAAATTCAATAGTAAAAAGTAATTAAGAGTAAAAAATGAAATAAATTAAATCACACATTTCTTGATGTATACAATGTATATATTTATTTTCAGTGTGCAACGTATGACATTCTAAATTACCAATAAAATACATGAATGCCTCAAATTAATGTTCTGATCATCTTCATGTATGCATGTCCCTTGCAAAGCAAAAGAAAAGAAGCAAAATGTGACGATGAGAGATATTAATATAACTGAATTGCATTGATACGCTTCTCTTGATTCAACCTGTATACTGGGAATACTTTGTTGAAGAAATTTTAACCAACGTCTCCCTTGTGACTCGATAGACTTAAGGAAATATGGTTGCGCCCAGCTGACTAATAGCTATAACTTTTGCCCAAATGGTTGCGGTTAATCCTAATGAGTGCCATGTTCATGAAGCAAAGTTGCAGGAATCGCTGGGCAAATCTTCTTTGGCAGATTACACACTAAATTATACTGCTTGTCTGAGCTAAATATAATATGATAGTGGTAATTACCTGCCAATGAAGATCTTGCCCAGTAATGCATCTGCAACTCCAAAGCCATACACACACAGTCACAGAGTGCTTCTCATGGAAACCTTATTTATGGCTTACCATAAGTGTTATATCCTTTGGAAATATCCCTTCTTTTGTTTTGATTTGTGCCCTTTTTTATAATGGTTTTATTCCCTTGTAGTAATTTATAGATATAAACCCCCTGTCCTTGGGCTCAACAGGTAAAAGGGTCGGACATTCTCACCAAAAGGGAGGGAGTTCAATCCTGGAGTTATTCAAGGCGCTGGGGGAGGCATTCTAACTCCTAGATGCCTAGGTTAACCCCTGAGGGTAATAGACGGCTCACCCTGCCCATCATCAGTATCACTTAGAAGGAAGGGAGATTTTACCCTGCCCTTAGATCATGGGTGAACCCAACCCCATTCCTAAAATTTTCTTATATATAAAAAAAAAATTTATAGATATAAGTTTTTGGGAAAATTAAAATAAAGGACCAAAAGAAAATAATATTTATTATAAAGGACCATATAAATTGTAATTACTTAGAAGGACCAAACATCATAATATAAATTTAAAATTATTAAATTACCCCTAATCGATCCTCATATATTATCTCTTGTATTCAAAATTTAAAAAATAACTAAAATTAAAACTAAAACAGCCCATCATGATATGATTATATCTTTTTTTACCCAATATATTATTTAATTAACAATTGTTAAACTCATATTTTTCTTAATTTTTATTTTTCACCAATTTATATCATCAAGTTGCCTGATTTATATTATCAACATTAATGTCAATTAAGTTCTTCTTATAAAAATAAAAAATAAACTTATTTCATATTTTTCAGCATATAATAGGTTAACTTTTTTTTTTAATTAACATTACGTGAATTTTTTAACCCATATAAATTTCTTCTAAAAGAAAAATAAGTCATACAAACTTTCTTAGTTTAACATATATAATAAATTATTAAGGACCTTGACTTTCATTAAAACTATATAATTCCATTTTTAATTAAAATTTTTGTTAATTTTTTTTATAATTTTAAAAAATTGAAGAATGTGTATTTTTTTTTTTCATAGATATATATATTCAAGTTGTGAAAATTAAGAAAACCATTGTTTAATTTAATGAAGCTTAGAATTTTGTATTAGTTTTTAAAATAGAATAGGGAAAAGAATATAAGAGGCAATGAGAAAAATTTTTTATAGGGGCATTTTATTACTTTTAATTTTATATTTTTATATTTGGTCCTTCTAAATAATTATAATTTTTATAGTCCTCCATAAATATCTTTTTCTTTAGTTCCTTCATTCTAATTTCCCTAAGTTTTTTTAATCAAATGTACCATTTACATTTCTTTTATAGTCTATCGTGGTGCAAAGTATTTTCCGCAAATTGGACAGGAAACTTAAATTGATATATCTCATAATTGAGCCGTACATACATAATAATAGGTAATTATATAATGCTTGGGCAGGCTTTTACAATATGACTTTTGGGATATCATTGTTTGGTTTAGTTCCACTCACGAGTTTAATTACCGAAAGAGAAATAGTTATCACATAATGTTTATTAAATATTACAGGAATAATTACATTAGCATAAAAGTTAGTATCCATGATCATCGGAGGTTTGAACAAATCAAACAGCACAAAAAGAAGAATCTGACTTTAATTTGTTCAAAAAGAAGAAAAGTGAAACATGTGAAGTACTGGTAAAGAATTAAAGAATAGGCCATGGATGATGCTTCGAGAAAGGGAAGATACTGAAGCATCTTCTGGTTTATCCTTTTTCTTTTTTTTAATTTCATTGAATGGACCCTTAAGTACGTGGAAAATAGAAGCAGTTATTGTATTCGGATTCTGTGTGCTAGCTAGCTTCTATCAAGAAAGTGACTTTGATGTCATGATTATTTTTCCTCATTAAATTAGTTAGTTAATAATTAATCAATGACTGAATCCATGGCTAAAAGTCATATTTTCATTCTATGTATATATCCTGCTAAAATCTTCAGATGGGATTGAATTTAATCACATGACAATATGACATTATATAATCAGTTAGGGTGCACACACAGAGTATTTGGTAACTTAAATTAATCTCATAAAAAATATACTTGTATTTTTATTTCATTTCCTTTCTCCTTCTCCTTCACCTATTACCCCCCCCCCCCCCCCAAAAAAAAACAAAAAAAGAACACCCACTACACACACCCACACATTACTTTTTTAATTTATTTTTATTTTATTTGTAATTGTTTTCCCTCTTTTATTATGTTTTATCTAATCATAATCATTACGCACACACACATTAGACTTTAACCTTAGGATGACCCAACAAGTAGAATTCTTTTTAAAAAACAAAGAAAATAACAAATTGCACATATACAGTTGGACGGAGAAACTAATTACTTTCTATTGTAGTTATAGCAGGTTTCTCTCTCACACACACATGATATAGAACTCATGTCACTTAAATCTTATTTTCCTACGCCCATTCTTTTTCAGAGTTGTACTATGTACCTTCCTATTTATAAATATGCTTTAAAGAGATTTTCATTTTATAAAATCTATAAAGTAATCAATATTTTTTAATAATGCTTTTAGCATGGATCTTGTTATCGAATTATGATGGAGAAAGAATTGAGAAAAATGAGTAAGACTATATCAGAATTTTATAGCATTTAACTAATTGTATTTTTAAAATTGGGTAATTTTAAGAATATTAACTAATAATTAACTATTGTTTTTTTAGTTTCTATCAATATGTGTTGATTATGTATAATAAATGTGTGTTAATTTTTTTAAAGCACCCTCTTTAATCATCTCATTGTCAAAAACTACTTTAAATATATGCAATCTGTAATACCCTAAAATTCCTATTTATCATAAATAATATATTTTAATAAATAATACATATTAAATAAATGTGAATATGTGGTCTCAAAATTTTGTAACTTATCAATTAGAGGTCTGTAGAGGAAGATAACAATTCTTGAAGTTGCGTCATGTTTTCTGAGAAAAACCTGGGCAGAGGTTGGAAAACATTAAACTAGGAATGATTTCCATGTTTCCATAGAACACCGTTATTTTTCCTCCAAAATAGACATGCTAAGGTTTCCAAGGAATTTTATGGAACCTCATTTCGACTTTTGTGGAATCAATTATAATTTTTCAAAGTTAGTGTAAACTTTGCCCAGAAATGCTAAAGCAACATTTTTTAGAAATAAAGGGATATAATTAGAATAATAAATCCACCAGAGGTAAAAAGAGTCAATAGTGGCTAAAGTACCTCTTATAATACTATTTATAAAGGAATAATGAGGTGATACTATTATAGGCTATCCAAGGAAACTTACCAACAGACAAATGTACCGCTAAACTCTACAGACTAAGGTACGGACGCATACTGTAACTCTAACTCTGATACTTATTATATGCATATATGTGATAAATGATTTCATAGAGTCATGGACAATACTTGAGGTATGGACACGTACTGTAACTCTAACTCTGATGCTTATTGTATGCATATATGTGATGGATGATTTCATAGTTAGTGTTGGGTCATGCACCGTGGCTAAGACTCTGTCTTAGGTCACTGTTTATACATTTAGTTTTATACGGATTATAATCTTGATAATGCCGTTGAGTTTTCCTAGCGCTAAGAACACGAGGTGCGTGCTGTCGTGGCACTGGTTAGTGCAAACGTGGTTGACTTTACATGTGTTATGTGCTATGCACTGTTGTTGTGTTGACATTACATCTACTGTGTGCTTATGTATTGTTGTAACCTTACATCTGCTGTATACGATGTATTGGTTAATGCTGTAATGTTATGAATGTCTCTCATACATATATTGTTATACTTGAGCATGAGGTTAACTGTTACCTGAGGTCCAATGGGCATTGGACCTCAGCACTTACTATAGCTTCAAGGTCTGGAGGACCGAGAGCCGATGATAAGGGTAAGCAGCCCACGTAAAGACATGGCTGGAGTTTTTATTTTTGGGTTGTATATTATTTTGAAATATTGGGATAAATGTACTACTACTATAACCGGTCAGATACACTGCAGCTAGTTTGTAGCCACATACTTATCAGTTACTCACTTTTTTAAATTGCTCCAATGCTCTACTATGATAAATATATATTATTCCGTTTTTGAAAATAGGGTGTTACACAATCAACAAAGAAAATTTAAAAGGCAATTTATAAATTTGGGAAACAAAATGAATTAAGACCACATATTTAAAAATAGAGTAAACCCTTTATGTGCGAACTTTTATATTTAGGATTGAAAGAAGTACAATAAAGGAATATAAACCGCAAAACTTAGTGAGAGAAGACACAGTCAATCTATTAAGTAAAACTTGGGGGATTAAATTAGCAACAGATCAATGACAGAATTTTCTTGGCTAACGTAACATCAGCCACGAAAACCTTTAGTTGTAGAGGTTGCAAGAGAATCGCTGGGCAAATCTTCGTTGGCAGTGAACCCACCCAAACACATTGCATATGGAGCTGAAATGGATGAATGGGAAACAGCCAATGAAGAAGTTGCCCTGTAACTGACAAGCCAAGGCCATGCATTTTGCTTCTCATCAGAATATCTTATTTATAGCTTCTTACATTTGACATATCCTTTGGAACTATCCCTTACTTACCCTTTTGTTTTATACTTGGATTATTCCTTTGTTGTCTCAGAATTATACGCCCTCCTAATGACAACACACACGCAGTGTTGGTATATATACCGTCACCTTACAAAACCCGTACATTAAATATCTTACTACTATGTGTATGCTATTTGGCTCTACATTTACTTCAAAGAATCAAAAAGAAAGTGGTGCTTGCAAAACACTAGCTAGCGTTTATCTATCTCACTACTAAAAATGGGTGTTCTTTATTTTTATTGTCTTACCTATAAAAGACTAATAAAAAGTTACAATTACTTAATTAAAAATTAAGTAAAATTATTGGGAGTTCCATATTATTTTTCTCAGAAATTATCATTTATATAAAAACATAAAATCTCAAACAAGCTGTATTATTATTATCCAAAAGGTCAAAAATAGCTCTCGTTTGTTCCTCAAAATTTCATCCAAAATATATATGGAACCTAAAATCTCTTTGTTCTCAATAAATTTGAATAGTGGTTTACATTAAATAATTGTCATATTTTAGTCAAAAAGACAAGAGATTCTAGGTACCTATCTTTTTTCTTAGCCAGGCACACGCATCCTCCGATTCTATTGAAAGCAATCATTTTTGAGACATTATTGAGCACTAAATGCGGGCCTTCCTCCCAACAGAGATTCAAACTTAGTTTGTTACATTGTGAAAGACTAGCCCAGCCCCTTCTACTTGACCCAACTTGTTTGATATTTTCTAGGTATCTATGTGGGTATGGGTGTATAATTAGCCTGTTAGTTTGATGGAAATATAAGGCTCTTTTATTTGTTCAGTCTATTCCAACCACTAATTATAATTGCCGCTGGAGTTGAATCAATAACACAATATATATTCTACAAGGAATATAACCTCGGCCACTTTATACGTCCCTGTATGAATTTGTAAGGCCACACACACAGCCCCACTTTCGTATTGAACAATAAGCCAGTGGAATATATGGATTTTGACTTCGATGAAAGACGAGTTTAAAAGGGAGCTATAATAGAGAATGATAAATGATTTGAGAAAGAAGATAGATTTATACTGAAGCATGTTCTCATATATATGGTCATTAAAAGACATTGAAGCATGTTCAATTTGAAGTATCTATAAGTGATATTGGTCGAAAGTGTTCTTGGTCAATCGTGGTCAATCCTGATTTCTGTTTGAATATATATATATATTTTTCACCGGTGAATTTAAAAATTGTTATTATGTTTGGATTCCATTTATTTAAATCACTTATGAATGTATAATTACCAAAAAGGGTATGAATTTATAAATTTGTATTCAATGAAGGAAATAAATGAAACTGAAAACTAATGACATAAAATTTCATGACAAGGTGCATATACAACCAAAAGAAAAAATGTACATGTTGGAGTATATTTCAGAGAGCATATTACATGATCTATCATTATCATAGGATTTAATATTTAACTAGAAAAATAAATTGATAAGTATGATTGCTAATTATTTTACTAGGTTTGCCCTAGATTTTGTAATTAAGTTTATTTCTTCAATAAAGTTGTTTACATTTTCATGATTTTTTTAATAATAATGATCATTAAAATATTTAATAATTTTTATTAAATATGATTTAATAAATAACATGAATATTTAAATATTATTTTTATTATTTAAAATAATTTAATATTAATGTTAAGTGAAACGGCAAAAAAATATTATTTGAACTACTTTAGTTGAGAAATAATAGGCAAAATATGTATAGAAGATATATGAAAAGAATTTTAAAAAATGGATTAGAGGAAAAATTGGTGAAATTTTTATTGTGGAAGTTTCATCCGAATTCTCCAATTGCATAAGCAACCCCATTGTTGGGGAACCGGATTGTCTCATTGTCAAAATTCTCATTGGCTCTCACAGTCCAATCTTGACCATTCATTTAGTCTAATCCTAACCCTCCATTTGTTGTGCTTAAAACCCATTTAAAACTCCCTAAAAATGCTTCTCTCACTTCATTGTTCTTCGCCATATCAGCACCCCAGCAGGGGCGTGGGAATTCGACGATCCAGCCTCTGGGCCAGTATCCATTTCAGCTCCTCCACCACTTCTTTCCAGTACGGCCGATCATCCTTGTCCGCCGCCACACAACGGAACGCCAGCTCCACCACCGCAGCGACGGCGTCCATCACTTCCTCCTTTGCCAAAACCGGGTCCACCACCTGGTTTAACTGACCCATCTAGATTCTAGAGACCACCATATCGGCCAACGCGATTTCCCAGTCCTGGAAAATAAAAAACAAAACCCAATCCAATACAAGATACAAAACCTAAAAACAAATAGCTTATGAATTCAGTATCAAAAAAGCTTATGAATTAAATCTGCAGATTTTTTCACCCAAAAAAAAAATCTGCAAATTTATTTTTTTTTAATCAAAAAAAAAAAGCTTATGAATTTTCTGTTCCTTCAAAGGCGAAGACGAAGCTTTGCCCAAGTTCGAATCAGTGACTTTTATGAGTTATGATCATATCCATCCAAAAAAAAATATTGTTGCAGATTTAAATAGCATTCAGTTGCCAGTGGTTGTGGTCTCAAATCTCAACTTTTTTGCCCATGATTTTGCTTCCAGTTCTAGCATTAGCTATGGAAAAAAGCTTATTTAGATCTCACCTTTACTCTTCAGCTTTCCCGCCAAACTGTCCAGAACGTGCTGCACTACTGCCGTGCTGCGGGAGTTTTCAGAGTGAGAAGCATTTTTTAGGGAGTTTTAAATGGGTTTTAAGCACAAAAAATGGAGGGTCAGGATTAGACTAAATGAATGGTTAAGATTGGACTGTGAGAGCCAATTTGACAATGAGACAATCCGGTTCCATTGTTACTTATGCTCAATGTGCAGTTGGAGGGTGACATCACGATTCATTGGGGTTGATCAGGATATTTTAAAAATTACCTAAAAAAGTTAAAAACTCCAATCGTGCTTATTTGAGCTCCAATCGCTTAACCAACAGGCACAAAGTAAAAAACTCTAAATATGTAAGCGTAATCATTGAGTATCAATTATGTTAATTAAGATGATAAAAAAACTTTCACATTCATTCATAGGAAAATGTGGAGAGACTTTTAAGCTCTAAATATAAAGGTCATTGATGGAGACCTTCGTCATTAGCCTTGGGGTCCACAATCAACAATTAACTAAGGATTGCGTATAGGCAAACCTAGGATCGTTCTCTCTTTTCGAGGAGCCTTTTATTGAATCCTAAGTAATCTAAATGTCATGGAAATGCAATGAAAACAAGGGGGGATTGGGTTTTGGATTTTTTAATTGATAAACTAAAATAACAATGCAATTTAAATGAAACAAAGATAAAATAGAATGTAAGAAAATGAGAAGAAACAGATTAAATCGATCAACCCAACATTCAGATTCCAGAGACTTCCATCATTGAACGAAATATAAATAACTCACGTTTGGCTCTAGACGAACCGAGATCTCTGCATTCGCCCAGAAAATCCCTCGACTAGACGATCGCCTAGAATATGTCCGAACAGCGGCGTCCCACTGTGCGATCGCACAGCAAAACTTAAAACCTAGTTCGAACTCAGTCCTTGGGATGAACCAAACCGAGTATTAAATCTAATATTCGAACTATTTCCAAGAAATCGGATCCGATAAGATGAAAATAGAAATGAGTTAAATTACTGATAAAGCACAAGTTCTCTGGACGAATCATGGAATCCTTAACGTTGGGTCAATCAAAGAAGCTTAGCCAAGCATGGCTAGGAAAAATGCAGAAGAAAAGGTGAAGAAGAACATGAAGAACAACTTAAAGAAAATAAAAAGCTTCTAATTTAATCTGAAAATCTCCTACAACGTAATTGAGAATATGTTTGTAGCCACCATCTCATATTCCTTATATAGGAAAGATGACTAAAAATAGAAAACCTCTAATAAATAGAAAATCTTTAAAAAATAGGAAACCTCTAATAAATAGGAAACCCCTAATCAATAGGAAATCCCTATAAAAAAGGAAACATCTAAAAATTGGTCTTTTATTACAAAATTCGAGCAAAATAAAAATCCAGAAAAATAGGTCTGTCTTTCGCTCCAATTTCGTCCATCTTCTTGTCCAAATTAGCCTTCCGAGTCTTCATAACAATTGTAGCTCTCTGAATCATCTAAAAAAAGAAAGAAGAATCAGGCTAATCGGATATCTAGATCAAAAGTTATGGCGAAAATACTAAATCACTGTAAATCTGGAATTTAATCATAAAAATGAATTAAATCCAATTAAAAGCTCAAAGCTCGATTAAGTAATAAAATCCATTATTTAATGACTAAACAATCCTAAATTTATTCACCAAGAGATACAATTAAATGTAATAATATTCAATTATCAAATTCCCCCACACTTATCTTTTTGCACTCCTGGGCAAAATTCAAAGAAAAAGACTAAAATGAAAAACTCTTCCTTTCTAACAATCGCTAACAATGGAAAAATTTAATAAAAGACACAAGACTTCAAAAGACCAATCAATCAAGACCAAAATTCTTTCATCTCAAATTACAAATCCTGGCAATCTCAATCAATGATGCTAATCACACAAGATAGTCTCTCAAGGGATGCCCTCAATCAATCTCTCAAGTGTATAGGATAAATAAGTGTATCGCTCAAATTCTGCTCAAGAAAATAGTCCTACCATAGGCTTGCTCAATTTCTACTTCTCCACCACTTATGACACATGCATGCAAAAATCAAGAGAGCTTGTTATTGAAGGCTGTAATGGGGCTAGGGTATAGGTGTGAATAAGTATGGATATGATTGGCTAAGCACCCAAAAAATTCAAAAAACATCAGTTAGTAATAGCAAATGACCTCAGTAACATTCTTTTTTATTTCTCCTTCTTTACATTGCTTCCTCTCTTTTTCTTTTTTCTCTTTTCTTTTCTTTTCTTCTTTTTTTTTCTTTCTTTTGAATTTTTTTTTCCTTTTTTCCTTTTCCTTTTTGTACTTTTTTTTTCTTTTTCTTTTTTTTTCTTTTTTTTTTGTACTTTTTTTTTCTTTTAGAATAACAATGACCAAAATCAATGCCCAATGTAAATGATACACAATCAAATACTCCCCCCACACTTAAAATGTTGCACACCTGGGCAACCCCCACACTTAAGCACAAAACTAAGGTGAAACCAATGCTCAATAAATTTCCAAGGTGCGGGATAAAATGGTTTTACGCTTAGGCTTGTAATGTGGCTTAGAAAAGAATGAGTCAAGAAGGCACAAAGGGGCTAGCAAAGGAAATATAATATAAGGGAAAGGCTATTTGGCCAAAGTGGGAAAATGAAAGGAAGAAAACAAGCTTCCATCATATTTATGCACGTAAGTGAAAAATTAGCTTCAAAAAGAAAAGGAGCAAGTTCTAGAAAACACAAATCATGAGCAGATGCACACATGAAAGAAAGAATGGTAAAAGATGAATTCCATTCATGCAGGCCCAAAACCTCACTAGGGTTAATACCAAATCATGCAACCAGCATCCCAAAATTAACTACCAAGAAATATAATCCAAGAGTCCAGAAATTCAGCCTCAGAGAGAAGGATCCATCAAAACCAAGATGTCAATGTTCACAAGAGGTAGAGCAATCATAGAAAGAGAGTATGTTATTCATAAATTTTTTTAATTTTTTTTTTTAACCTACGAAACTACATTATTTCTACTTTTTCTAATGAATTGTGTCCCTCCCCCACACTTATCTTCCTCATACAACAATTATGCCCAAGTAATCATATGAATTAGGGAGAAAATAAGTAAGGAAAGAGACAACCTTTGTTAGAGTATCTTGAGTCGCTTGAAGGAGAAGTTCTCATCTTTGATGAGAATCATGAATTCTTCCCTTGAAACATCTTCTCCCGTATTGAATTTCCTTGCTGGAGGTGGCTCAGGATCTATTGGAAGAGGTCCAAGAATGTACGGTGGATATTGGTTCCATTGACAACATTTCCAATAATGTGCCTGCAAATAAGACAAGCAAATAGCAATATCCCATCCAAAAATAGAGACATGGAGAGATTTTGAGTGAATGAAAGGCATGTTAAGTTCAAAACTCTCCAAGTAACTATCACATCCAAGGAAATCAATGATACTCCCATCAGTAGGAGTCAAGCAACCAATCATATTGTGAACATGCTCTTGTGCTTGCAAAATGGAAGGTGTGGAATCCAATTTAGTGTTAGGGTACACCACATCATCGTTGCAATCACAAGAGATGGAAGGGAAAAGAGTAGAAGAATGAAGAGAATTTTTCAAATCATCACCACTTGGAATATGTAAAGATTCAAAACAATTATCTTGTTTTTCTAAATCAGGTGGCAAATCAGAAGAAAGTACTTGTTGGAAAGATTGATCAACATGCAGGATTTTATCAATCAAAATTTCAGAATCTTTGTCACCAACAAGACTACAAGGGGGTAATCCAATGGGAATTTTATGCATTTGGTATTTTAGGCTATGATCTTTCTCACTCACATCAACAACAGAATCCACAAGTAATGCAGAATCACTAATCAATTCAGAATCACCAAATAATGCAGCATTAATCTCAGTGCAAATAGCGCACCATTCATTATTAGAACATGCACAATTGGCAGAATTACTTGTCCAAGCAAAATCAGGATAATCAACATACCATTGAGCAAGAACATCATCAACAACATTGGCATCCATGCTTGATTCAACCTTTTCAAAATTGACATGCTTATTATCATCAATAGTACAAGAGGATGCATTATGATCAATGGTAGAATCAACCACTTCACTAAATACTTTCTTTTGAAGCTCAACAAGTAAATGACATTTTTCATGATAACAATCTACACACATTTGATATTCCTCACAAGAGCATGAAAATATGTCATTCAATTTATCGCATTCATCCATAGTACTATGAAGAGAAGCATTTTCAACAATTAAAGCATCACATGAAGAAATAAGAGTACACTCATTAACAAGTACAATCGAATCACTACTACTAAAGTCAATTGGTTGAGCAATTACATTTCCAAAAAATTGAGGGAATTCAACAATGATTTCCTCGGCCACCTCATTATCACTCAAATCATGAATTGCTTCATTAATCAAAGTAGTAGGAGAGTCTACCTCTATAAGGATAGGATCATTACCGGATGGGAGAGAAGACTCTTCAATGTACTTTTGTACTTGCTTCATTTCTTGTACATGTGTGACCATGAGAGAAGGATTTTGTTGAAAATTCATTTTCAACATTTGTGTTTGCTGCTCAATTTCCTTTGCTAATCTCTCAGATGATTTCGCTTGTTGTTCCATAATTCTAAGAAGAGAGTCCATTTGTTGATGAAAGTCATCCTTATGTGACCACTCCTCATTTATAGCCCAAGCCGTTTGATTTTGGTGATCTCCAATGATTTCATAAAATGAAGGATCTTGGTTGGGCATACATGGTTGAGAATGAGGTTCATAAGGTGGTTCAAATGAGTATTGGGATTCATGAGATGGATGACATGGTCCTGAAGTGGGATGGAATGAAGGATGGTATGGTAAGTGAGAGGGTTGATGATATTGTTGAAATGGGTGGTGGTATGGTTCATATAATGGGTGGTGGAAAGGACCATGGCATTCTTGATTTCCTACAAAAGAGTGAGAATTGAAAGATAGATTATGATTGCCATAAAACCAAGCCATGCAATTTCAAAACAATTAATTTCCAAAGAATTACAAGAAAACTGTCTAACTATAAACTATAAAAACTAAGAAAAGGAATCTAATAAAATACAAATGCAAGTGAAAAAGAAAAGATTTTTTTTTTTTTGGAAAATGATTAAAGATGCAAGTATGCTATGAATTAACTTGGAGACATGGTGAATTCAAACAAATACGCCCAAAATCATATCGAATTTCATACAAACACACCACACAGAAGCTACCAAGTCAATACAATGCAATAAATTATATGCAAGCTACCTAAATGCCAAAAATCCTAAACTATATGCAATAAAAAATCAAAAAATGCAAATCTAACAAGCTTCACAAGAGAAACCCCTTGTCAAAAGTGAATTTGACAATTAAATCACCTAGGGAGCCAATTACTTAGCTCCCCGGCAACGGCGCCATTTGATGGAGACCTTCGTCATTAGCCTTGGGGTCCACAATCAACAATTAACCAAGGATTGCGTATAGGCAAACCTAGGATCGTTCTCTCTTTTCGAGGAGCCTTTTATTGAATCCTAAGTAATCTAAATGTCATGGAAATGCAATGAAAACAAGGGGGGATTGGGTTTTGGATTTTTTAATTGATAAACTAAAATAACAATGCAATTTAAATGAAACAAAGATAAAATAGAATGTAAGAAAATGAGAAGAAACAGATTAAATCGATCAACCTAACATTCAGATTCCAGAGACTTCCATCATTGAACGAAATATAAATAACTCACGTTTGGCTCTAGACGAACCGAGATCTCTGCATTCGCCCAGAAAATCCCTCGACTAGACGATCGCCTAGAATATGTCCGAACAGCGGCGTCCCACTGTGCGATCGCACAGCAAAACTTAAAACCTAGTTCGAACTCAGTCCTTGGGATGAACCAAACCGAGTATTAAATCTAATATTCGAACTATTTCCAAGAAATCGGATCCGATAAGATGAAAATAGAAATGAGTTAAATTACTGATAAAGCACAAGTTCTCTGGACGAATCATGGAATCCTTAACGTTGGGTCAATCAAAGAAGCTTAGCCAAGCATGGCTAGGAGAAATGCAGAAGAAAAGGTGAAGAAGAACATGAAGAACAACTTAAAGAAAATAAAAAGCTTCTAATTTAATCTGAAAATCTCCTACAACGTAATTGAGAATATGTTTGTAGCCACCATCTCATATTCCTTATATAGGAAAGATGACTAAAAATAGAAAACCTCTAATAAATAGAAAATCTTTAAAAAATAGGAAACCTCTAATAAATAGGAAACCCCTAATCAATAGGAAATCCCTATAAAAAAGGAAACATCTAAAAATTGGTCTTTTATTACAAAATTCGAGCAAAATAAAAATCCAGAAAAATAGGTCTGTCTTTCGCTCCAATTTCGTCCATCTTCTTGTCCAAATTAGCCTTCCGAGTCTTCATAACAATTGTAGCTCTCTGAATCATATAAAAAAAGAAAGAAGAATCAGGCTAATCGGATATCTAGATCAAAAGTTATGGCGAAAATACTAAATCACTGTAAATCTGGAATTTAATCATAAAAATGAATTAAATCCAATTAAAAGCTCAAAGCTCGATTAAGTAATAAAATCCATTATTTAATGACTAAACAATCCTAAATTTATTCACCAAGAGATACAATTAAGTGTAATAATATTCAATTATCAGTCATGTCGACTCTGTTTATATATATTTTTAGCTACCAACTATTTATTCCATTTTTCAAATAAGGAAATTTCAAATTGAGTTTAGCCAGTTTAATCAATATCAATTACTAACTTTATTCTTTTTATAAGTGCAGTTTGGGAATAAAAATTTGCTCTTATTATAAGTCCATTCAGAGAGTAATCAATGACAATGTTACAAGTTTGCCCTTGTTAAATGGAAAGAGGGGAAAGAACTTAAGTACAATGTATAAATTTTTATACCAATTAATGAATGAGAGTAAAATTTTGAAAATTTATCAATTTATAATATATTTAATGAGGTAACTAACTTTTATTAGTGAACTTATAAGGACTAGAGTGGCCGTACTATGTTGAATTGTTCAAGCTATAAAGGTTTAAATTATTATATGTTTATAAGTTTAACCAAGTTTACTAGTTATTCGACTTAATTTTATAACAAACTATCATTAATTCACGAGTTCAACAACAATAATTCCAGATACGTACATACTCGTAGTCGGTAGCATGATAACAAACATTCAAAAGGCTCCCCTCCATCGAAGAATGACACGTGGCAAGCTTTGCTATCCCTTGTGGTTTGGTGATCATTGTCGTGAAGGCATGAAACGCAGGGTTTCACGCGTTCCCAGACTACCCCTTCTCTTAGCAGCGGAGACCATGGCAGCGACCGAATGTGGAAGCCTTGGGGAATCCGTAAAAAGAATGGATCGAGAGAGAGTCCATAACTATAATAAGAGAAGAAAGTAGAAAATTGTGAATCTCTTTTCTCTCTCGGTATTGTTCCTTTTTCACCTTACTCAAGCCTTTTAATTGTGACTTAATAATTGTTTGATTTTCATGTTCGCCGAGGGTTCTTGTGGTATTGTTCCTTTCATTGTTTGCTGCTCTTGTTTTGATATAATCAAGAGGTTGTAAGACCTAAATAATGAATACACTAAAAACGGTGAATCTGGATTGCATAAGTTTACACTGCTAGAAAAATAAGGAATTGTGACGGATTTTGCGACGGAATGTTTTCCGTCGCAAAAATGTTCAAATTTGCGACGGAATACGGATTCCGTCGCAAATCAAAAAAATTTGCGACGGAATTAATTTCCGTCGCAATCATTTGCGACGGAAATTAATTCCGTCGCAAAATGGCGGCCAAAAAGGCCGCCATTTTAAGCCAATTTGCGACGGACTGGGAAGTCCGTCGCAAAAAGATGCCTTTTTGCGACGGAATATGGTTTCCGTCGCAAAAAGAGATGCTTTTTGCGACGGAATTCAATTCCGTCGCAAAAATTAAAATTTCTTTTTGCGTCGGAATTGAATTCTGTCGTAAATGTCGAATAATACGCCCTCACCTCCTCATTTCTGCCATTTCCGCCGCGAAACTCAGCCCCCAGCTCCATTCACCGCCCCCAGCTCCGGCCGACCCTCTCAGCTCCTCCTCCGTCGGCCCCCAGCTCGCCCCTCCCCCCCAGCTGGCCCTCCTCTCACCTTCCCCCAAGCTCCCCCAACCCCTTAGCTCCCCAAACCGCCGGACCCAGCCCCCAACCCCTTAGCTCCCCAAACCGCCGGACCCAGCCCCCAACCCCCCTCTCCCGCCGGATCCAGCCACCAAACCACCTCCCCCACTCCCTCAGCTCCCATCCGAGCCCCCTAAGCTCCCATCCCTGCCCTCAGCTGCACCCCACCTCTCAGCTCGTCCCCCACCTCTCTCACAGCTGGTTTATTCTTCTTTTTTTTTTTTTACGCTGGTCTGTTTTTTTTTTTTTAAATATTTGACACACATAAACACATTTGTCTCCCATTTTCAGGTGGTATCTCCTGTGCGACGGTCAGTGATTTTCCGGCGGTGTCTACTCTTCCTCTTCTCTTGCTATTTACTATCCACTGCAACTCTATTTCAAGTAAGCTTGCTTCCTTTTTTCTTTTTTATTTATTATTTTCTTGATTATTATTTTTATTTGTAATAAAATTATGTCAAAAATATTGCTGGTTCTCTTGTGTGAAATTTATCATTTTCTTTTATTATTTCATATTATTAATTATGTCAAAAATATTGCTGGTTCTCTTGTGTGATATATAATCATGATTTTTTTATCCATAATTATAATTTTCGCATGTATAAGGTGTTTGGATATATATTTTTGTTTTTTAAGAAAAACATTGGTTTTGTCTCTTACTCAAAATCAATATTTATAAATCATCGACAAAAATTATAATTATAAATCAATATTTAGAATTTTTTTTTTGGTAGTTCTGAATTGTGCAAATAAGATTTTAACAGATTAAATTTATTTATTTACATGTAAAATAATAGTTCTATAAAATATGAAATCTTGGAATCATTTATATTTTTAATCTAAGGGTAAAAATAAGACTCTGTTTAGAAAATGAGACATAATTTTGAGAGAACTCAAACCCCACTAAACATATATGACAATTCAAGATATCAACACTTAATTGAGAATTTTCCTTATTTTAATTGTTACTTTAAGTTTTTCAAATAAGCTCAATTTGTTGGTTTTTACAAGGTAAAGCTTGTTAATGGTATTAATATCATTTTGTCCTTTAAAAAAACTGATTTTGGCCAAATATTTATAATCTAATCGAGTCTAAAAAAGAAAGGGGAAAACACACACACACACACATATATGTATATTCATGAATCATGAGCGTATCTTTGATATCTTTATTATGTAATATATATTCATTCATAAGTGAATCTCAAGCAATTAGATTCGAACACAATTTAAAAAAATATCCTTTATTTATATTCATCACCTTCCGTCATTTTAATTGCAACATATCAACATGTCATCGTTATTCATTTCCAATTCCAATTCACTAGGAACAATCTAAAATTATGCATGCATCTCTTTTTGTCAAAATTTTTATCGAATAAAATCTCCAATACTGTCGTAAATATATAATAGATTCATAAAAACATAAAGTACATCTATCTCTCGAATTTGACAAGTGATAGAATTATAAAACAAACTAAAAGAAATTATATATGTCTGATGAATGTTACTACTTTCTATCCTAAATATAGTATTTAACTGATTTTTTTGGAGATATAAAAAAACTAATTAAATTAATTTAAAGTATTAATATTTATCATTTTAACTTAAATTATTTTGCCTAATATTTAACTTAAATTATCATTTTATTATAAAATACATTTCCAAATACATAGGGGTGAGTACAACTTTAATCATGGTGAAATATTTATTTATTTGATATTAATACATCTTAGTGATTAGTGATTGTGATATTATCAGTATAAGTTAACAATTCCATACTATTTTAATTATTAGTGATTTTCGTCCCAAAAAACATCATTAGTAATTAACAGCCCAAATGTAGTTCCTATATATATAGAATTTGAGAAATCAAATGAACGTTATTTGATATTAATACATCTTTGTGAAATGTTGAGATGTTAATTAAGTTGAGTAACTGAACTAGCTAGGAAATATGGATGACAACCATGATAGAAGTTGGATGTACAATCGCCTAACTGAGAGAAGAGAACTAACTCAAGCATTCTTGGCGGGTTTGCAAGAGTTCATCAATTTTGCTCTCGCACATTCAACTAATTCAAGTAGGGAGATCAGGTGTCCTTGTGTCAAATGTAGGTGTATAAGATTTGAAGATTTTGAGGAGGTCAAAATCCATTTGTGTAAAAGGGGATTCATGAAGGATTATGAGTGTTGGGAATATCATGGTGAAATCCGACAGGCACCGACACCTAGTGGTTATTACGGGGACAGTAGTCATCGAGACAACCTTAATCAATATGAGCAGTTGGTTATGGACGCTGCGGGACCGTCGATCGGCCGATATTTCGATCCTCTTACTCATGTTGAACCGTCATACATGGGAGAGGAGACCGATACACATGCTCAACCATCATACATGGGAGAGGACCCTCATCCGGAAGCCGATAGGTTCTATAAAATGCTTCAAGAAGCGCAACGTCCGTTATGGGAAGGTTGTGAACACTTTGAAAATAGTGAATATTCATCGCTATCAGCTACCCTAGCAACACTAAGCTTGAAAACTGATCACCATATGAGTGAGAGGAATTACAACGAAATGATGCAGATCATAAGCAAGGTTGTTCCCAACGACAATAATTTGCCGAAGGATTTTTACCAAGCAAAAAAAAAGGTGAAAGAGCTTGGGCTTAGATGTGAAAAAATTCATTGCTGCCCTAGGGGTTGTATGTTGTATTATAAGGATGATGCTGAGCTGACCAATTGTAGATTCTGTGGACATGACAGATATGAAGTTGTGAGGAAAGGAAGGAAAATTACCCGTCGAGTGTTAAGCAAGATGCACTACTTTCCTCTGGTGCCCAGACTTCAAAGATTGTATGCATCAGAACAAACAACTGCTCACATGAGATGGCATCGGGAGCATCACAGGGATGAAAACTTTGTGACGCATCCTTCGGATGCTGAAGCTTGGCGTAAATTTGACGAGGCGAATCCTTTCTTTGCTGTGGATCCCCGTAATGTCCGTCTTGGTCTATGTTCGGATGGGTTCGCTCCTTTTGATAAAACGGGCAGGAATTATTCCTGTTGGCCTGTCATTGTGACACCGTACAATCTCCCACCTTCTATGTGCATGAGAAGAGAGTTTTTGTTCCTGAACGCGTTAATCCCTGGGCCATCCAACCCAAAAAAGAAGATAGATGTGTACCTCAGGCCTTTGATAGACGAGTTGAAGATGTTGTGGAGTGAAGGGGTTCTTACGTATGATATATCATTGAGTCAGAATTTCACAATGCGTGCTGCCTTAATGTGGACGATAAGTGATTTCCCTGCATATGGGATGTTGAGTGGCTGGCAAACGTCGGGAAAGCTTGCATGCCCGGTATGTTTTGAACAGAATACGGGTTATAGCTTGCAACATAGTCACAAGGTCTGTTGGTTTGACAGGCACCGGCGATTCCTACCCCCCAATCATCCGTACAGGACAAATAGAAAAGACTTCACGCGAAATGTTGTTGAACGAGCAGATCAACCTCTTCGTTTAAGTGGCCAAGAAATATGGGATAGGGTCAAGCACATTCCAAGTGTCGAAGAGGGGGCTGCTTCTAGCGAACCTGAGGGATATGGTGTTGATCATCATTGGAACAAACGCAGCATCTTCTGGGAACTACCATATTGGAAAGAACAACTGTTAAGACACAACCTCGATGTCATGCATATTGAGCGGAATGTGTTTGACAATATTCTGTACACCGTGATGGACACCAAGGGCAGGACGAAGGACACAGTCAATGCAAGACTGGACATACAAGAGATTTGCAGAAGGCCTGCTTTGCATTTGGTGCAAGATGGCAGGGGACGGATTTCCAAACCTAGAGCACCGTACACATTAAACAAACAACAGAATTTAGAATTGTTGCAATGGGTAAAAGATTTGAAACTCCCGGACGGTTATGCGTCAAACCTGAAAAGATGTGTCAACATGCACGAGGGGAAGTTCTTCGGGATGAAGAGTCATGATTGTCATGTTTTTTTTCAGAGATTGTTGCCTTGGGCCTTCAAAGCACTACCGAAGGAAATGTGGTCTATTCTAACGGACTTTTCCGTGTTCTTTAGAGAAATTTGTGCTTCAGAGCTTAATGTTGAAAAGTTACGGCTTCTGGAGGCGAGTATGCCTATAACGCTATGCAAGTTAGAGAAGGTGTTTCCTCCTTCTTTTTTTGACTCAATGGAACATTTGCCCGTTCACTTGGCTTACGAAGCAAGGGTAGGAGGCCCGCAACAATATAGATGGATGTATCCATTTGAGAGGTAATATATATGTCTTTCGATCTGTTATTAATTGAAAAACATGGTACTTTAGTTTATAAATACCCTATGATATTCCATTGTAGGTTTTTACGCACACTTAAGCAGAAGATCAAAAATCCAACCCACGTTGAAGGATCTATCGCTGAAGCATATCTAGTCGAAGAGGCCGCTAAATTTTCGTCATACTATCATCCCCCTGAAATGATGTCAAGATGGAGAAGGGTACCTCGCAACGATGCCGGTGATACAAGGGATCAAAAATCAATATTTAATTATCCAGGGCGAGTCGTGGGAAAACATTGGAAATCAACTCTTGACGGAAGAGATAAGCAAGTAGCGGAGTGGTACATTCTAAACAACTGTGAAGAGGTCGCCCCGTACTTAAAGTAAGATTTTTGTTTTTCTGTTTTACTATTACGATAAGTATTAAAGTATTAACTTCATATATATATATATATATATATATATATATATATATATATATATATATATTTTGCAGTTACTTTTCTAATTGGGTCCGATCGGAAAATCCTTCAATGTCGGTGTCCCAAGTTGATCAATTCACAAACTCTGAGTTTCCAAAATGGTTTCGAACCTATTTCGCGAAACATCGAGAAGATCCCAATGAAGTTGCGTGGAGTTTATCTTATGGAGCTCCAATTAGTGTTACTCAATGCAGCAGATATATAATCAATGGGTATCGGTTTTCAACTGTTGACACGGATGCAGGTACACAATGTTGCAATTACGGTGTATGTTGTCGAGGTGACCAAGTTGACGGGGTGGAGACTGTCTACTACGGGAAGTTACGTGACATAATTCAATTGAAATATCCGTGGGACAATGTGGTGACCCTTTTTAAGTGTGAGTGGTTTGATAACAGTCCGCGTGGGACAAAAATGGACGAGCATGGAAATATTGAGATCCACTGGACAAGGAGATATGCGGTTGGTTATGACCCATTCATCCTTGCTCAACAGGCGGAACAAGTTTACTATACATTATATCCCACATCCCGCCAAGGGTGGAGGGGGGTTATTAAAACCAAAGCACGAAATATCATACCGAAGTCGAAAGAGTCGGATTCAAATGACGGTATGGCTGAACCGTTCCAAGCTGATGTGGAACATCTACTGCCCATAAACATCGAAGACAACGAAATACCAAGCAATCTCTTTGATTCTGCTGCGGATTTAGAATTGATTCCTATACAAATTGACGATGAGGAATCAGACGATGAGGCAGAATTGATTTACTCTGACAGTGAATCTGAGTTCGACGACTATGAGACTTCAGAGGAAGACGGGCAAGCAGAAGTCGATGAACAGGAATCGTCCGGTTGAGATTTGTTAGTTCTTTGTTTTTGACGGTCTGTTATACTACATACTTTGTTACTTCACTACTGTAATCAACCCTAAATATATTTGTAGTTTTTTTTTTGACCTAATGTCTATAAGTGTTCAGAGATGGAGCATCAAGGAGGATCTTCAGGTAGTGGACGTGGTGGTGGTCGATCCCGGCCCCGTCCTATCAGAGGTGGTAGGGCGTCGTCATCTGCCCATTCTGTAGGCAGAGAGCGGGGCGGTGCCCCAGAGGTGCCACCGTTTAATATGGCATCGTCACCGTCGGGTTATTTCACATCTTCACCGTCGCTGTATACGTCGCCGTCGCCTCCTACCTCCACTGATCCGCAGCAAATGGGACAACAGGTTTACTAGCCTAATTCTGATTGATTTACATATGTTTAGTTTCATGAAACCATCTATGTACAAACATCTTTAATATTTCACATTTCTTGCTTAGCACACCCCGTCGCCTCAGAGCTGAAAGAGAAGGAAATCACCAAGAGGGGGGGTGAATTGGGGATTTCAAAATTCTTTTCGGTTCACCCACACAACAGAAAATATTAAGGCAAAGTGGAGATAGAGTAGAGAAGCTTGACACAGATGATTTATCCTGGTTCGGTCTAATCCTTGACCTACATCCAGTCCCCAGCACCTCTGGGATTTTCCACTATCACTCAAGAACAATTACACACTCTGTACTCAGGATGATCCTCTCCCTAGGACTCACTCCCCCTTACAAGTTGTAATTGCATACAACAGATGCACACTCTGTAACCAAAGGATGCTCCTCTCCCTAGGACACACTCCCCCTTACAAGTTGCACTCTGTAATCAGATACACCCTCTGTAAACGCAGGATGTTCCTCTCCCTAGGACACACTCCCCCTTACAAGTTGTACTCTGATTTTCCCAATCTCCAAGTCCCACTTGACTTGAGATTATTACAATGAGTGAATTACAGTGATATAGACTCTTTCTAAGAGCAGATAAGGTTACACACTGAAGCTCTATGTATCAAAGATACAAACAAATGTATATACAGAGAAAGAATAGGTATTTTCGTGCAGAAGTTTTGTAGCTGTCTTCTCTCTCTTGTTTCTTCAAATCTTCAGCTATTTATGGTAGTTTGAAGCTTGTGGACGTTAGGTAACCGTTGGAGCTTCTTCCCATTTGAAAAACTAGCTGTTGCAAGTGTTTCTCCATGTGTAAAGTTGCTGCAGAAGCTGTTGAGCGAATATGCTGTCACCACTTTCAGATTTGCACGTTTTTCACTTTCTTGCAGCTGAATGATGAGGCCCATACTATCTTGTTTGTTGATTCAACTTTATTCAGAGGAGCCTAAGTTGTCTGCAAGGTATGCTGAATGTTTATCACGCCAGGCTGTGGTCCATTCCTTTTTGTCTTGAAGGATATAATATTATATTGCAAGTTGCACAAGCTATCCCTTCATTTGATTCTCTGTCATGGGCTTGATATTTGAATATTGAATCTGTTGAAGCTTTTGTCCGTTGGAGCATTTCACCATTGAATATTCGAATCCTGTTGCAGAACATTTCAATTGAGCATTGATTCAAGTTGCTAGTTCAAATCTGCCTTCTTTTGCCATTTCTGGAAATTCTGAATCACACCTTGATTTCTGTCAAGTTTGATGTAATCCCAAACTTTAATCAAAAATAAAGTGGTTAAACAACTCTAGGAACATTAGAGATTGATCATGGGAAGTATTGAGATCAAACAAGAAGATATTGCAAATTCATCAGATTTGAAATTCTGAATTAGCGTCGCGAACTCCAGTTCAGTTCTTGCAGGCTCGAGTTCGTTGCTTCAGTGTTCAATAATATGTAAGTTCAAAAAGTGTAAACCTGAGGTTTGTTTTCTAAACCTGAGGTTCTCAAGTGTTTGAAAAGCCAAGTTGCTCTCGGGATAAAATGAACCTGAGGTTCACAATCTAAACCTGAGGTTCGCAACTCATTGAAAAGTTACATTGCTCTCTGTCTGAAATGAACTCGAGTTCGTTCACTTATAGGCTCGAGTTTGGCTTTTCCCAAATGTTCATTTCCTCTCTGGAACTCGTGAACTCGAGTTTGCTACTTATAGGCTCGAGTTTGGATGTTTTCCAGCACCTGGTTGCTCTCTGTCTGAGCTAAACTCGAGTTCGTTCACTTATAGGCTCGAGTTCGGCTTTTCCCAAATGTTCATTTCTTCTCTGGAACTCTCGAACTCGAGTTTGTGACTGATGAACTCGAGTTTGGTTGCTTCTGACTTGGACTGGCTTGAGTTTGCAACTTTATCAACTTTCAAAGCCCATATCTCCCTGGTCCGAACTCCGTTTTGGTCCGTTCAAAGCTTGATGGAAATCTCTGTGTGTCTAGTTTCCAATGGAACTGATTTGAGCTCAATTGGATTTGTATTTTTTGAGATATACCCAAAATACTGAAGCTTGGTCTGGACAGTGACGTTGATTTTTGATCCAAATTGTAAAATTCATAGATAATTCATCTGAACTCCTTTAGACATGAATTTGTGTAAGAAGTACGTGTTGGATGTCTAGTTTCCAATGCTTTTGGTTTCGTATCAATCCGATCTCTGGTTTGTGAGATATCATCGAATTACCAGACCTCGCCCGAGCTGAACGTGAAACAGAGTGGAGCTGAAGTGCTGATGACCACTGTGAACTTGAGTTCACACTTACAGGCTCGAGTTTGCCTAGTCCAGAAACACCAGAAATGCTGAAAACACTTATGGGCTCGAGTTTGTTCTTATAGGCTCGAGTTTGCCTAGTCCAGAGACACCAGAAATGCTGAAAACACTTATAGGCTCGAGTTTGCACTTATAGGCTCGAGTTTGCCCATCTAGAACCTCATTCTTGCTTGTTTTAACTCTGAATTGAATCATTCCAACTTCCAAATGATCTTGGAGGCTTCTAGTATCAATATAAGAACTTGGATCATAAAATCTTCATTTCATATATCAAGTTCTTCATTATTTGGTCTCTTCTCTTCTTCCTTTCAATTCTTATCTCCTCTTTGATCAACCTCTATAATTCAACTTGGATTAATCTACATTAAATACAACAATTTGTCAATGTAGGAGATAATTATATTACTCAATCTTTTTGCTTATAAGAATGACATCTATATAAGACATCATCAAAACTAATCAAAACTAACATTCTCCCCCTTTTTGATGATGGCAAATACTATAGGAAAAATATGGATGAACATGAAAATATAACAATGCAACATATTTTTCTTGCCATTCTCTCCCCCTTATTTGTCATTAGCAAAAAGTTGAAGTAAAGAGGAAATATTTGAAAAGAGAAACTGTGAAACCAAATGAGAATTAGTCAAAGAACTGATTTTCTCTTCTCGATTTGAAATTGTTTTCATTATGAGTATAAAATCAGATTGGAATGTTTCTTATGAATTAGTCAAGGATGAACTCGAGTTCGCCATGACAGGCTCGAGTTCATACTCTTAAAATCTTCTTTGAACTCTTTCAAACTTGAGGTTTGAGTAGAAGTTTGGAGTTTGAAATAGGTTTTCAAAAGTAAAAAAAAATCCTCTGGCAATGGTGAACTCGAGTTCGCCCTTGGTAGGCTCGAGTTCACTCAAACTTTCAAAGGTTTAATTTTGAACTTGAGGTTCAGTATCGAGTTTGGGCTTTGGCTTGACAAGTTTATGCTCACTGTCAAATCCAGGCTCGAGTTTAATCCTGTTAGGCTCGAGTTTGGTTTTAACATATTGAAAATCACAAGTTTTAACCATCCTTGGCTTGCCAAATCATTCCATTATTGTTTAAGATACCAAAATTTAGAGAGGTTTTCAAGACATCTTTCACAATTAAAGCATAGAGATACCAAGCATGTGCAAAAATTTCTACTGAATATAAAGAGAGAGAGTTTAGAAATGCTCATGTTGGTTCTGCAAGCTGATGAATGATCAAAGAAGTCTATTTGCTTGCTGCATGAAGTTTGATTGTGTCGCCATAGTCTGAGATGAAGCAGTGGAATGCTCTCTTCCTTGTTGTGTGAGATTCTTTGAAGAAGATCAATAGCAGGATCATGAATATCCTGTATAATGTAAATATGATGAAAGTACTTGCTTCTTGAAGACTATTGCATCTGAATATGATTAGCACTCTGCTTTCATCCTTTGCTTTTTCTTAAAAGATCATCTATGTAGAGCATATCTTAGCTTCAATGGTTGATCTCCAAAGTTGCAGCTCATAACCAAATCTCCTCATATGAATTGAAAACTTTCTTTGCAAAAGATTTGTTAGTGCAAGCCAAATATCAAAGTATCCCTTTCTATAAGATAGTTTCAAATAACAATGAAAGGAAAATATGATATTAACTCATCATCAAAACTAATGAGAGATAGTAAATACAGATGAGTATGCTTAAAAGCATTTTCTTCAAATAATAGAGAAGAGCTTATAGAGTATAAAACAACCATGAATGTGAAGCTCCCCCTTAATGAATGCATGACTAAAAAGTGAACTTCCCTTTAATGATACCAAATAATAATGTGATACCAAATGTTATTTCTCAATGACAATTTGTGAATACGCTTTACGTAGAGAAGATGTCATTGAAAGATGCATGTAAGTTTGTGCATAGAAAATCTTATCTATAAAGATAAGCATTTATCAATTTAAAGTTCAGATTTTTCAAGAAAGATCATGAAATATGCAAAATGTTTCAAATCTTGAATGGTCTTTCAAAAAAGTGATGACACATTATGAAATCAAAATTTTTCATTCATGAAAGATTTTTGAAACATGTTTAAAAAAAAAATGCTCATTTTAAACATGGTGGAAGTCAATAAGTTTAATGAATATATCAGTATGCTTCAATTTCAGAAAAACATGTTGAACATTGAAGTTAACATGTTGAAGAATTTTCTAAAAAGCAAAAGTCATGAAGGTAAAGCATTATCAAGACATGCTTAGTATAATAGAAACATATGAGCATAATGACTTTGCCAATGACCAAGAGATAATCTTGCCTTTTAGAATAGAGACTTGAAATATGTGAACATTCAAGGCAAGAATTTGGATACATGACTATAGTTACTCACAAATAGATGAAGACAATGTTGATGAATTTGAGTAACAAAAAGACTACTAGGATTCATGGATAATGAAGCACAATTTCTTTAGTCCAGATGACTAAAGTTTCAAAATATCATCCTAGTAAGTTATTCCATATAATGGTTAATACACATAATGCATTAATGAACATTCATAATGCTTTGGAATAAGGTTTTATGCAGTAAGCATAAGTTTTCACAAATTGAGTTCTTTTCTGGAAATAAGCTTGAAGCTCATAGACGATTAACTTGTTAGACATGAGGTCCAACTAGTTGGAGAATGAAGCTAGAGAGTTCAAGCAAAACATTGAATTCTAAAGATCAATATGTGAAAGATAATGAAAACTCAATTAGAGAAATTTGAAGCATATTCAATATTCAGTAACAATATTAACTTCCAATTTGAAACATCATTGAAATGTAACCAAAGTATGGATATGTTTTCAAAACATTTGTATGCATCTTCATAAAACAGAGTGAATTGAAATTTAAACAAATTTTAGACTTGTGCATTTCAAAAATATAAAATCAATAAAGTTATGCACAAATTTACTTGTTTGATCATCAAAAATTCACTAACAAACTGAATAATCATAGTTAGAAATATGAGTGAATGATGATGTGAAGTATATAGATCATACATGAAGTTTTTGGAAATTCGAGCAAGATGATTTCAAAAACATGGTTGACTCAAACTTGAGTTTAGAAAGACAAAACAGAGTTTGGTAAGGCAAATGGGAGTTTGGAAAAACAAACTGGAGGTTCATGAAGGTAGTCTCAAGTTTGCTTATTTTTAAAACATTAAATGCTCTTGACCAAGTGTAAACTCTTTGAAAATTTTCTCTGGAGGTCCAAACCTGAGGTTTAGAAACTTTAGTCTCAAGTTTAAGATGTAAACTGGTGAATTTTGCCTTATGTATGGACCAAACCGGAGGTTTACGTAGTAAACCTGAAGTTTGTAAAATTTGTACAGGACCAAACTGGAGGTTTGCGTAGAGAACTTGAGGTTTGTAAATTTTCTTCAGGACCAAACCTGAGGTTTGCATTTTAGGCTCGAGTTTAGACTTCTATTGAGCAACCATCGGGTTTTCAGTTTGAAATATATTTTGAGCAAAACCACAAACTCGAGTTTGTAAGTGACGAACTCGAGTTTGACACTGTTTATGTCAAAAATCAGTTTAAGCTCTTAAAAGACAAACTGGAGGTTCCCAGTGCAAACCGGAGGTTTTCTCAAGTTCAAAAATATTTTGCTCTCTGTAAAGGCATGAACTCGAGTTTAGAAACTTGAACTCGAGTTCTCTCAACTTAGAAAAACTCTTGGAAACTTTTGGCCTAAAGCAAACTGGAGGTTCATGGCGCAAACTGGAGGTTCATGGAAACAGTCTCAAGTTTATGAAAATCTCATTTGAAAAACTGGAGATTGGCTTTTGAAATTGAATAACTTTCAAAACCTTTTAACTTAACATAAACCGATAATGAATTACATATAATCATAGTATGAGACAAGGATTAGATATCACCAAAATTCCTCTTTTCCTCATAGAAGCTTGCTTGGTAGAGATGGATTGATGTAGATAACTCATTTTCCAAATTTCACCATCAACATCAAGTTTGGCTTGTGCTTCCTCAAGACTTAAGTCATTATTTATCTTGCATTCTTGAGAGGCTTTCCCTGATCCTACAAAACTATATAAATCTTTTCTTTTCTTGGTGTCCAACCTTACTTGGATCCAATCAATGTTAGCTTGTAGGACCAAAATTCACATGCTCTAATAATACAACCAGATTATGATAATTAAGCATAATGGATTAAACACAAATTCATGCATGAAAGATGTATTAATTATATTTTAAAAGTTCATAATGTATGCATGAGAACAAACAAGCTAATGAATATTGCAAGCTATATATAAATCTATAGATTCTTAAACTATGCATATTGTTTGCAATGTTCATTCCTACCATCCAATGTGTAAAACCTCAATAGGTGTTCTAGAAAACATAGTAGGAGGTTTTACCATTGTGTACCTTTTACCTTAGGTACTTGAAAGATTGACTTTGCATACCCATTGTCTTTTTGGTGTTTGCAAAGTCTTCATAAATGATGTAGGCTTCAAGTATCTTCTGTTTGATACTTGAGAAACTCTCTTCTTCTTGTTCTCCTCAAGATAATTGAGTGGTACTCTCTGATAAATTGTTCTTGAGGTGGAGTATGCACTTCTACTTTGCCCCTTTTCTGCAACATGTGCTTTGGTGGTTGTTCCTTTTGATACATGAGAGATTTTCTGGTTCTTGGCTTCTTTATGTCCATTCCTTTTTGAATCAATCTGCACAAACATAGCAATAGATGGACATTTTGGTACCCTTTTGTTTTTGGGTCCTTCTGGATTAGTTTGGCCCTTAGGGAAAACATAAGTTCCCTTTGGTACCCACTGATAATTTCCAACAGGTTTATTTTTCCTATCTTTCTTATGGAAGCATGATGAAGTATTATGACCTTTACGGTTACAATAGTTGCAATGACCAAAAGGATTTGAGGTGTGAACAGTTTTTTGAAAATAATTCAAGTAAGATTTCTGTCCATTTTTCTTCTTCCCTTTCTTCTTATCAAAATCAGGTTTATAACCGATTCCTGATTTGTCATTTGTGACTCTTTGCTGTTTTAAAATCACTTTGAGCATTTCACTATCTCTAGTGAACTTCTCAAGAATTTTTGTAAGATGTAAAACTCTTTTCTCCAAGATACAGCAATTGTCACAAACCTTTTCACAAACATTTTCTGAAATATTTTCAGAAGTGTTTTTAGAAATGTTTTCACAAGTAGATACAGAAATGTTTTTAGAAGTAGAAACAGAAGAAGAAACATTCTGAACTTGTTCTTCCAACAATTTAATTTTCTTCTTGGATGCAATGAACTCTTTAGCAAGTTTTTCATATTCAGTATATAGTTCATTGTATTCAGAAAATAATTCATCATAGGAAGGTTCAATATCATTTACCTCATTGTTGCTTTCAGATTGTTCTTCAGCAACTAGACAAAGATTTGCCACTTCTTCCTCATCACTTTCTTTATAGACTATTTCAAGAGCTTCCCACATGGCTTTGGCTGATGGCAAATTACAAATTCGAAAATACTCTTGTTGACTAAGAGCACTTTGCAGCACATGGATTGCCTTCATGTTGAGAGTCACTTGCCATTTGTCTTTTTCATTGTACTCTTCTTCAAGCTTGGGAACTCTGACTCCATCTTCTATGTCAGATGGTTCATAATTTCCTTTTTCAAATACTCTCCACAAACCATATTCAGATGCCATCACGTAGACTCTGAACTTTGCCTTCCAATAAGAGTAATATTCTCCATTGAAACCTGGTGGTCTGTTGATTGAGGCTCCTTCCGGTAGAATTCCTTCCATAGGATCTTTGATCTAGGATGTTAATCCTTCAAATAGATAACCAAAGCTTTGATACCAAATGAAAGAGAAGGAAATCACCAAGAGGGGGGGTGAATTGGGGATTTCAAAATTCTTTTCGGTTCACCCACACAACAGAAAATATTAAGGCAAAGTGGAGATAGAGTAGAGAAGCTTGACACAGATGATTTATCCTGGTTCGGTCTAATCCTTGACCTACATCCAGTCCCCAGCACCTCTGGGATTTTCCACTATCACTCAAGAACAATTACACACTCTGTACTCAGGATGATCCTCTCCCTAGGACTCACTCCCCCTTACAAGTTGTAATTGCATACAACAGATGCACACTCTGTAACCAAAGGATGCTCCTCTCCCTAGGACACACTCCCCCTTACAAGTTGCACTCTGTAATCAGATACACCCTCTGTAAACGCAGGATGTTCCTCTCCCTAGGACACACTCCCCCTTACAAGTTGTACTCTGATTTTCCCAATCTCCAAGTCCCACTTGACTTGAGATTATTACAATGAGTGAATTACAGTGATATAGACTCTTTCTAAGAGCAGATAAGGTTACACACTGAAGCTCTATGTATCAAAGATACAAACAAATGTATATACAGAGAAAGAATAGGTATTTTCGTGCAGAAGTTTTGTAGCTGTCTTCTCTCTCTTGTTTCTTCAAATCTTCAGCTATTTATGGTAGTTTGAAGCTTGTGGACGTTAGGTAACCGTTGGAGCTTCTTCCCATTTGAAAAACTAGCTGTTGCAAGTGTTTCTCCATGTGTAAAGTTGCTGCAGAAGCTGTTGAGCGAATATGCTGTCACCACTTTCAGATTTGCACGTTTTTCACTTTCTTGCAGCTGAATGATGAGGCCCATACTATCTTGTTTGTTGATTCAACTTTATTCAGAGGAGCCTAAGTTGTCTGCAAGGTATGCTGAATGTTTATCACGCCAGGCTGTGGTCCATTCCCTTTTGTCTTGAAGGATATAATATTATATTGCAAGTTGCACAAGCTATCCCTTCATTTGATTCTCTGTCATGGGCTTGATATTTGAATATTGAATCTGTTGAAGCTTTTGTCCGTTGGAGCATTTCACCATTGAATATTCGAATCCTGTTGCAGAACATTTCAATTGAGCATTGATTCAAGTTGCTAGTTCAAATCTGCCTTCTTTTGCCATTTCTGGAAATTCTGAATCACACCTTGATTTCTGTCAAGTTTGATGTAATCCCAAACTTTAATCAAAAATAAAGTGGTTAAACAACTCTAGGAACATTAGAGATTGATCATGGGAAGTATTGAGATCAAACAAGAAGATATTGCAAATTCATCAGATTTGAAATTCTGAATTAGCGTCGCGAACTCCAGTTCAGTTCTTGCAGGCTCGAGTTCGTTGCTTCAGTGTTCAATAATATGTAAGTTCAAAAAGTGTAAACCTGAGGTTTGTTTTCTAAACCTGAGGTTCTCAAGTGTTTGAAAAGCCAAGTTGCTCTCGGGATAAAATGAACCTGAGGTTCACAATCTAAACCTGAGGTTCGCAACTCATTGAAAAGTTACATTGCTCTCTGTCTGAAATGAACTCGAGTTCGTTCACTTATAGGCTCGAGTTTGGCTTTTCCCAAATGTTCATTTCCTCTCTGGAACTCGTGAACTCGAGTTTGCTACTTATAGGCTCGAGTTTGGATGTTTTCCAGCACCTGGTTGCTCTCTGTCTGAGCTAAACTCGAGTTCGTTCACTTATAGGCTCGAGTTCGGCTTTTCCCAAATGTTCATTTCTTCTCTGGAACTCTCGAACTCGAGTTTGTGACTGATGAACTCGAGTTTGGTTGCTTCTGACTTGGACTGGCTTGAGTTTGCAACTTTATCAACTTTCAAAGCCCATATCTCCCTGGTCCGAACTCCGTTTTGGTCCGTTCAAAGCTTGATGGAAATCTCTGTGTGTCTAGTTTCCAATGGAACTGATTTGAGCTCAATTGGATTTGTATTTTTTGAGATATACCCAAAATACTGAAGCTTGGTCTGGACAGTGACGTTGATTTTTGATCCAAATTGTAAAATTCATAGATAATTCATCTGAACTCCTTTAGACATGAATTTGTGTAAGAAGTACGTGTTGGATGTCTAGTTTCCAATGCTTTTGGTTTCGTATCAATCCGATCTCTGGTTTGTGAGATATCATCGAATTACCAGACCTCGCCCGAGCTGAACGTGAAACAGAGTGGAGCTGAAGTGCTGATGACCACTGTGAACTTGAGTTCACACTTACAGGCTCGAGTTTGCCTAGTCCAGAAACACCAGAAATGCTGAAAACACTTATGGGCTCGAGTTTGTTCTTATAGGCTCGAGTTTGCCTAGTCCAGAGACACCAGAAATGCTGAAAACACTTATAGGCTCGAGTTTGCACTTATAGGCTCGAGTTTGCCCATCTAGAACCTCATTCTTGCTTGTTTTAACTCTGAATTGAATCATTCCAACTTCCAAATGATCTTGGAGGCTTCTAGTATCAATATAAGAACTTGGATCATAAAATCTTCATTTCATATATCAAGTTCTTCATTATTTGGTCTCTTCTCTTCTTCCTTTCAATTCTTATCTCCTCTTTGATCAACCTCTATAATTCAACTTGGATTAATCTACATTAAATACAACAATTTGTCAATGTAGGAGATAATTATATTACTCAATCTTTTTGCTTATAAGAATGACATCTATATAAGACATCATCAAAACTAATCAAAACTAACAAGAGCCACGTCGGGGAAGAAGGTAGTTCCTCCAATACACCGATCTGGGGCACAACAGATCCTGAGACAGGGCTACTTTGGATCTGTCCTGACAACGAGTAGTAAGTCATGCCAAGTTACCAGTAATGTTACTAATCCCATATCTAATTGGTTTTATGCTAATAATATTTGCATGATGTCCTCTGGCTTTAGCTTTGTGCCTCGTGATCCGGTGATGGATTTCATCTCGGACCAATTATTCCGTAACTACAATGAAGCTTGGACCAGCTGGACAGTGATTCCTACGGAAAATCGAAATGCTTGGTTCGATGAGTTTATGGTAAGTTATTTATTTATGGTTTTTAATTAAGTACTTTTATAAATTACCGCACTAATTGTTTGTTGTTGATTTTCAGAGGAAGCACATGTCGTTGCCTGAACATCGTGCAGCTCTGAGAAAGGCTTATAACGCCAGGGCAGCCCGGTGGTTGTCTCAAAAGCTTTATAACTTGAGACATGGTGGAAGAGGCAGGCGAGATTGGCTTCCACAGGACACTGCAAACCAATTATTTGACAATTGGGCCACCAATGAAAAGTTTCAGGAGAAGAGTGTGAAAAATAAGCAAAATAGGGCCAAAATGGAAGGCCCGTCATATGTTGGCGGCTCTATTCCGATGACTGAGTGGAAACGGAAACTTGTGAGTACACGTTATTTTCTATTTAGGTAATCAATATTTTGTACTTTGAAGTAATTAACTATGATCATCATTTGCGTTTGCAGGCAGAGACTGGGGTTCCTCCAGAGTCGGTAGGTTGGGCTGCCTTTGAGCGGACCCATTCCCGGCAGTCTGAAGGAAGTGATGAGAGGGAATGGATTAACTCAAGGGCGCACACAGTAGCGGTTAGACATTTATTGCATTTATTACTTGTTTTATGCACCACAATATTTATTTCATTTTATATGTCTTATTTGTTATGTATTTTTGTCTTTGTAGGAAAATTATACGAAGCTGTCGCAGGAGAGAGACTCACAGCGTGAGACTGACCCGTCATCCTCTGTGTGCGATAATGATAGTCTGTTCATTCAGGCTGCAGGTGGATTTGACAAGAAAGGGAGAGTCTTTGGATACGGTGCCGCTGCTAGCCGACTGAAGCCAACAAAGCGCTCCTCATCCGGCATTGAAGATGTTTCTGCAGGTAAACGTATTTGATATTGAAAATTTCCATTCTCTTGTCCATTCAAATGAAGTCCAAATAATAAATGTACTTGATATTGTTTTTGCAGATGAGATGAAGAAGATGAAGGCTTTGACAGCACAGATGACTCAGGAACAGGAGCGGATGCTTGAAGAGCAAGAGAAGATGAGGCAGATGATGATTCAGGAACGAGAGATGATGGAGGAGCGGATGGCTAAGGAACGAGAAATGATGGAGGAGCGGATGAGGCGGATGCAAGAGGAGATGATGAGGCAGATGCAGATTCAACTCAAGTCCCTAATGAACAAGGGTTCGGGGTCGGCTCCTGGTGATGATGACCATGCTGGTGATGATGATGATGATCACAATGCTCCTGTTTAGACTACTGTTTAGAATTTGCCCTTTGTAACATTGTTAGACTACTTTAGTATTTGGTATTTGTTAGATTACTCTTAATGTGCACTCCTTATAATTATTATTATATCCATGAATCACTACTTTTTGTACTCAATTTTTTAAAATTAAAAAAAAATAACATTCAAAATAATTATTAGTTTTTCTAAGAAATTGTTTCTGTAGCAAACGATCAAATATGGGGAAATTTGCAAAATTTCTAGTTTGCTATAAAAAAAAATAAAAAAAATAAAAAAGGAAAAAAATAAATTTAAAAAATAAATTTAAAAATAATTAAAAAAAAAAAGAATTTGCTACGGAATAGAATTCCGTAGCAAATTTGCTACGGAATAGAATTCCGTAGCAAATTTCAAATTTGCTACGGAATTAATTCCGTAGCAATTTGCTACGGAAAATTTTTCGTAGCAAATTTGCTACGGAAATTAAATTCCGTCGAAAATTGCGACGGATTTTCCTTATCCGTCGCAATTTGCGACGAAGGATTTTTTCCGTAGCAAAACCGTTTTGCTACGGAAAATCCATATTTTTCCGTAGCAAAATGATTTTGCTACGGAATTTTTCCGTAGCAAAATCTCAAAATTTTTGTAGTGTTAATAGCGTTCGACCATTTTTTCATTCTTGACAATGTTTGGATTAATAATAGTGTTTTCTTGCCCCCAGGCCGAGTTGTAAAAGCATGAACTTTTGCTTAATCCGAGTTGTCATCAAAATGAATCCCCCCCCCCAAAAATCTGGGTTGTCGTGAAAATGAATCGCCCCCCAATCCGGGTTGACGTAAAAATGAATCACCCCCCAATCTAGGTTGACGTTAAAATGAATCGCCCCCCAATCCAAGTTGACGTTAAAAATGAATCGCCCCCCAATCCGGGTGGACCTTTAAAATCAAAATCCGATCAGACTTATTCACTTTAATATCGATGATTGTGCTTGCAAACGTGTCCTGTCATCCAACCATCGCTTAGCGTGAATTAGCCGCTTCTACCGGCCTTCATATATGTGTGCATTTAATGCTCACATCATTCCTTGTTAGCACTCATGGGTTTTTTTTTTTTAGGGTTTTATCCTCACTTTTCGAGGCATTTGAACGTCGTGACTTCTCACTTTTCAAATTCGCAACGCCCATATATTCTCACTAACTCCCTCATCATTACTCGTTATGCACACACACTTCTTTACTTTCTGAGAGAATTTCCCCCAAAACGCTCTCTACTCCGTAGGCTTTCTTACGCTTCCTCATCTTTCAACCTGTACTTTCACTGCTTCCTTTCTTTCTTCAATTTTTGTATAACTCTAACCACTACTCTAGCCATTTCTTATCCTGCCCCTTACTTCCTGGGTAGCCTACTAGTGAGTCTTTGAGTTTGTTTAAGTGTGCTCCTAAGATTTCTGGGTACTAAAAATGGCTCGTGCCATACCACATGTCTTTAAACCCAAAAACTCTTCTCCTTTTTACGATTTAGTGCTTCAAAAGAACAATGAACCCTCTAACATGTTCAATAAGCCACAACCTCCAGAGGGTAAGAAAACCCACAAAGAGTTTTATAAACCCACGAATTTTCATTCTGGGAAATACCTTCGACTGAAAATTAGGGAAATGACACCTTACTTCACCCTCCCCCAAGAAGCAAGAGTACAAGATACATCCAAATGCCATCACTTTCCAATGTCCCTTCCTTAACCCTGCCGCCTCGGGGGCCAACACCATGCGACGAGTGTTGCTATAAAAGCATTGACCTTGCTAAGTTAGAGCACTATAGGGAAGCCAACCTACTGTTGGCTAATTGTCCATGTACCACCCTTGCGTCAGGTAGCTATTACTTTCTAATTTCTGCCCTTCTTTTTTCTTTTTATTTTAGGGATAAATGGCTTCCTCTTCGCACAATCCCAATCTATTCGACATGGAGGAATTAAGTGCATCCGCCCCCATCAAAGGGCCAGCCGGCTCCGAGCTTGCTGAGGGTGAATCAGTTGCTTCCTGCCGACCGAAGGGCAACGATCCTTACTTCTTCTTCCTTTACCGAGATATTATCACCCTACTCGGCGTGAAACTTCCTTTTACCGAGTTTCAAATAAACCTGCTGAACCACCTACATGTGGCCCCTTCACAACTTTATCCCAACGGGTGGGCCTTTGCTGTTGCATTTGAAAATTTATGCAAGAAATCAAACATTGTTTGTACCATTCCGGTGTTTATGTCTTTCTTTTTCCCATTACAAATCAGCATGCTTTCATGAGGTACCACGACATGGTTCGGATGGACCTCATTGCGGAGCATCCACAATCGCAAATTGTTCAAACCATTCATGGATTCATGGAAAAATTTTAAAAATGCCTTTGTTAAAATTGGCATTGAACCCAGGCAAGTACCTTGGTTTGTCCAGCGTATTCGTTCCGGGGAAACTGAGGAAAATTTTCCCTTACACTGGTCTGCCCACCACCACACTCTTACGCCCACTGCTTGATTCCTAAACCAAGAAGTTTTTCTGACGCTGAAGTAATGGCCCAATTAAAACTTCTGGAACTCGCCGGGTCATTGAAAGATCCAATGGATCCAGGCGACTATATCCCCACACCATTAGTTAGGAGACGATCGACGACGAGTATGAAAATTCAATCATATATATATATATATATATATATATATATATATATATATATATATATATATATATATATATCTTCCAACTATCCTGTATTATTATCATTGGCAATAATCACTACTCCATTTTGTCTTTGCAAACCGAGGTATGGGAAGACTTGACTTTCAGAACATCTTCGTGGCACTTCCTGAAGGTGCTGATGGTCCCTCCAATGCCCCAAACCCGGGTGACCCTACTGCAGCCGCCTAAGTAGCCCCTGGTCACACAGTTGCAACTGCTAGAGTCTCTTGGAAGCGTTCAACACCCAAGGGCGGGTCAAAACGTGGGGAAGGGACTTCCAAAAAAGCAAGAGGCAAACAAGTCCAAGACAGCCCGACTGCTCCACGTCAAATCCCCGGCTCACAAACCCAAGCCATTTCAACCCCGTCCCCCAGAGAGACCACTCCCATTCCTGCCAAGCTACTTGAGGGACCCTTATGGAAGCATGGGGTAACCAAAGACTTCTTAGACGTCGTTCGTCCTCCTGCCCGATTCCACGCATGCACCGGTCTTTCCGACGCTGACAAGTTGGAAATTACCGACATGGAGGTTAGGGGCTATCAAGTCGTTTCTCTTATACGGCCCCACGCCCTCCTCAAAGTCAAATATGCCACGGTCAACGCCCGCTTGCGCCAGGTGTCATTGGAATTGGATAATCTAAAGCACGAGCTTGCGCCTTTGAAAAATAACTGACCTGGCAAAGGTTACCGAAGAAAGGGACCAAGCCCGAAATGACCTGCAAGCATCCCAGGCTGAGAAATGCAAGCTGGAAGAGGCGATGAAGGCGCTTAAGACAAGCTTGTCCCAATTCGAGGAAAAGATGGCCCTGGCAACTTTAGATGTTAATCGCTTGGAGGAAGTCCACAACAATGACATGCTACTTGTGGAAAGGGTACAGTTTGATGCAGATCATGTTAAAGATGTGCTGAAGACGAAGAATGAAAAATTTTTTGCCACCAAGACTCAGCTCACAAAGTATGCCAGCACAGCTGTGCAATCTTTTAACAATGTCGTGGTACAAATCCGAGTTCTCAACCCCAACGTCACTCTGAATACCTCCGGGCTGAATTTTCAAGCATATGTCAGCCAAAAAGGGAAATTGATTCCCCCCAAAGTTGATGAGGATGAAGATGAAAAGGAAGATGAAAAGGATGGTGAAGAAGAATCTGTGCCCCCTAGGCTCTCGCACCATCTTTAGGACACTTTCTTTTGAAATTATTTTAACTTGCTTTTTTAGCCATCTCTGCCGAGGTTATATCCTGGCTTCTGACTTTTGATGTAATAGTCTGGCTCCTACCTTACCATTAACAATATGTCTTTTTGTTTCTCGAAAGTTACTTACTACTCACGTAAATTGACCGGTTTGTTCAACATTTATCAATTTCGCTAATTTGCCAAGCTAATTAGTCCGGGATAACAATAAACTCGTCAAATGTTTAAGTTTAACTTTACGTGCTATAGCTTCAACAACCCGACTTGATCAAGGTCGGTACATCCGTCTACTCAATTATCCTGGGCAGTTCACTCTATGTCGGCTTTATCCATCTTTAAGCTTTGTACCACATGAATTTTTGAAAGCTGGTTTGAGAACCGAGAATTCTTACATTCGAAGACTGGTTTCTTGACCATGAATTCATACATGTTTACTTTACACATGATCTTTGAAAACTGGGTGTGCATTTCCAAGGTTCATACATGTTTATTGTACACATGATTTTCGAAACACCAGCGTTTACACCATAAATTTCTACATGTTTATTTCATACACGATTTTCGGAAATCGGCTTCTCTACCGTGAATTCCTACATTTTATTTTTAGACACGATTTTCAAAAACTGGTTTGTTGACCATGGATTCATACATGTTGAACCTTATACACGATTTTCGAAAACTGGTTTTTTGACCATGGATTCATACGTGTTTATCAATCTTGACAGCATTGTTACCACTTGCTTTCTGAAAATGGACTCCTTGGTCTAAAATTCATTAACTCTTGGCAGCAATGCCATACTACATGACTTCTCGTACAATTGAGCTTGCGATTGTCTCGCCTCAACATAATGTCAATTTCAAAATGCTTCACATAAATTCAAAATACTATCCCTCTCTAATGGAGCTCGGTCTTTAGCTGAAGTATGCCTTTAATTTGTCCACGTTCCAGGTTCGTCTAACAACCTTATTCTTTAGCGTCTCCAATTTGTAAGTGCCTTGGCCGAGATTTCCAGTCACCCAATATGGGCCTTCCCAGTTAGCAGCGAGCTTTCCCTGACCAGCGTTCTTGTTGTCTCTATCAGCCCGTCGGAGAACAAGATCACCCCTCTCGAAAAGCCGAGGTCTAACTTTCTTGTTGTACCGAGTTGCAACGAGTTGCTTGGCCGCCAAATCCCAGCAATGCCCCCTGACCCTAACTTCATCAATTAGGTCTAATTCAACCAGAACCACCCTGCCATTTTCCTCCTCCTCATGTAAAGCCTTGGTTCTCCTTCACGAGGGTTCTCCTATTTCCATTGGGATCATTGCCTCACATCCATAGTTGAGTCTAAATGGAGTTTCCCCTATGGCTGTTTGAATACTAGTCCGATGTGCCCATAGAACGGAGTATAACTGCTCCACCCAATCTGGCTCAGCCATCTCCATCCTTTTCTTGAGCCCGTCCACGATGACTTTGTTCACCGCCTCATCCTGTCCATTAGATTGTGGATGGTCTACGGAAGCAAAGTGATGTTTAATGCGGAAGTTGGCCACCATTTCTTGGAAACCCTTATCGGTAAATTGTGTTCCATTATTCGTCACAATCTTGGCTAGGATCCCAAACCGGGATATAATATTCCTTTTTAGGAACTTCTGCACTCGCGCCGACGTGATTGTTGCCAAGGGTTCTGCCTCTAACCACTTTGTAAAGTAATCCACTGCCACCACAAGCCATCGTAGTTGCCCTGGGGCCACTTTGAAGGGTCCTAGCAAATCCATCCTCTACTTGTAAAACGGCCATGGAGCCTAAATGGTCGTTAATTCAGATGAAGGAGTTTGTATTACATTAGCATGCTTTTGACAGCTATCACACTTGCACACATGATCTTTAGAATCTGCAGCCATCGTGGGCCAAAAATAACTGGCTCGTACGACTTTCCGGGCTAGAGCTTTTGCACCCATGTGGTGTCCATTAATTTCCTCATGGATCTCAAAAAGCACGTACTCGGCTTCAGTTGAAGCCAAGCACTTCATCATCGGCGAATGAAAAGCTTTTTAGTATAATTCATCACCTATCATTACGTAATAGGCCACGGTTCGTATGAATTTCCTTGCTTCTGCCGCTAAATATCCCTCTCTCTAAATAGTCAGCGATGGGTTTCCTCTAGTCATTGGATTCTGAAATTACCAGCACGCATCTTGGCTCCAGCAAACTTTGCTGAATGATCGTATGATGATTCCCTAGGCTCTTTGTGCTTGCTAGTTTAGACAAGATATCTGCCCTCACGTTCTCCCCCCTCGGGATGTGAACCACAGTAACTTCATCAAACTCAGCCATAATCTGCCTAACCCTTCCCAAGTACTTAACCATCAAAGGGCCTTTAGCCTGATAAGTGCCTTCTATTTGGGACGCTACTAACTGGGAATCAGTTGATACATGCACCCTCGTGGCTCCATTCTCCTTTGCTTGCAACAACCCCGCAATCAGGGCCTCGTACTCGGCCTGATTGTTAGAACTTGAAAAATTAAAGCGGAGGGAGTGTTCAAGCGCAACTCCTTTTGGGCTTTCTATGATAATCCCAGCTCCACTCCCCTTTTTGTTCGATGATCCGTCCACAAATAGCTTCCATGTAGTCCCATCTTCCGTCCTCCCCGCATTTGACGAGGTTAGCTCCATTACAAAGTCCGTCAATGCTTGCGACTTGATGGCATGCCGGGCTTCGTAAATTATATCGAACTCGGACAATTCAATGGCCCAACTGACCATCCGCCCTGCCAAATCCGGTTTATGGAGTATCTGTCGTATTGGCTGGCTGGTTTGAACGAAATCTGATGACTCTGAAAGTAAGGCTGGAGTCGTCTAGCAGCAACAAGCAAAGCAAAAGTCATTTTCTCCAGCTTCTGATGTCTCAATTCCGCACCTTGCAAAGCCCAACTTACAAAGTAAACCGCAATTTGCCCCTCCTCCGTTTCACTGATCAATACGGCACTAACAGCCTCCTCACCAAAAGACAAATACATTATCAAGATCTCACCCTGTTCAGGTCGAGATAAAACTGGCAGAGAGGACAAATACTGCTTAATCTTCGCGAAAGCCACCTCACATTTGGGGTTCCATCCAGAAGACGCCTCTTTTTTCAACAACTTGAAGAAACTGAATCCATAATTTGTGAAACTGAACACATGACATGACCTTCCACTTATTTGTGAATCCATAATTTTTTTAGAGTTGCTTTTGTACTGTGGGTCCCACTAGTAATGAGAAAATGTCACTTGATCATATATAAGCAATTTTATTTTAGTTAACCCTTAAAAAATTATAAAATTTAATTACATCCCTTGAATCAAAATAAAATTAAGTTTTTTTTAATGAAAAGACAAATACCGTTAGGAGTTTATGAGAACATTTTGGCCATTCACAAAAAAAAGTAAAAGAATTCATAAAACAAATAAGAATATTCTCTTTCTGGATATATCAACATTAGAAAATGGCATGATCAGCAGTATAATGCATGTTTCCATGAATGGAAAAAAATGTCATAGCCTCAATTATGTTATGGTTCACTCAAATCAATATGAACTTAATAGCAATAGCAAAATAAGTTGTGTTCTATTCATTGTGACTATATATATTGTTCCTTTCAATAGTGCTGGCTTCATCTTTGCTTTTTGTGTGAGTGTGTTACTATTCATAACAACGGTGTCAGCTTCAACTGTCAAGCTGTATAATGTAGACCAGATGATGTGTTTGATTTTTTAAAAACAAGCACAAACTTCCCCCCGCACGATGCGCATGTGCAACAGTTTCACAACATGAAAGCACATTCTCACCTTCCACTCATCCAAATTATTAAAAAATTGAATAAAAAACGAAGGAAAATAAAGATCATATTTGGATTTCAAATTAACCACTAAAAATAGTCACAACCCAAATATACAACATGAACCACAACCACATCAGTAGGCATACTCTTATATGTTTCGCAACTTCTGCTTCAGAAAACATTCCTATATGTAACAAGAATTGGCAACATCTGACATATATTGCTAAACATTTCTAATGATCTTATCAATTGGGTACTTCCTTAACACCCCCGACGCATTCAAAAGTATGGCCTCCCTCAAAAGTATTCAACATGCACTCCCCCGTGCGTTGCGTGAGATTCATCTACTTCATTTCATATTTCATTCCTTGCAGTTCTCTTCACCTTCACCAAACGTGTGTTTTGAATGACCTTAAATATGCAGCTTTGGGTTTTCAAATCATATTTTTGTATGGCTTCGTAAAACAAAGTCATGCTCTTTAGTGCTTCGTGAGCTAACAAAATTTGATATATCATTGGTTATACCAAAAAAATCATGACTACATTCATCATTGCCAAGTAGTTGATACACATTATTAGCCTTTAATTGAAAATAATGTCTATTAATATAAGAGGTGGTGTCATGTGAGCTTACATCAATATATTTTATCAGTCAAATAGTTTGTTTTTACACACGATCGTCCAACTGAAATTCCTTCAAATATATCAAGCACAACCCCCCTTCCCCCCCCCAAAAAAAAAAAGACACATGTTGTGCGAGAGACATCTACTTATTTTTATATTCCGTGTTATTCACGTTATTGACACTCATACAACAAATTTTTCGAATTAAACTAAATATGCAGCCTAGGATGGCTAGTAGGATGATGTGGGGAAAGTTTTGTTGATTTTAATTAAATATTAATAAAAGATAAAATCATTATCATGCCAAGAGAAAAAGGAAAAGACTAATTAATTAAAGGCTAAAACTATTAACTTTTGTAGAAATTTTGATAACTTAAAATGGATAATGAAAAGCTGACAACATATTAGTTCAACTCTAACTTAAAAAAAGGTACTTAAATATGTTTTGTCATTATTTAATTTACTCATCCAAGATAGTCATGTAGAACATAACTATATAGTCAAGTAGAACATAACTATGACTTTAAGGAACTTGACTTGTTGTAAAATAACCAAAAAGAAATAAATGACTATAAATACTTCATTACTTTCTCATTTTTATTGTTCAATTCTAGTCATTTGTGAATGCTCAAGTTCCTATATACTTGCCAAAAGCTACATTCCTTCGGTCACTATTTCTGCAACACAACTCTCCACCAAAACTAAACACATTAAGGAGAAAAAAAGGATTTTTGATCTTTGAAAGCATTGGACCCTGGGTTTTATCCTCTTTTTTTCTTTTTTCGGGGGGGGGGGGGGGGGGTGGATAAAGTAATTACAGTATATAGATCCCAAGCTATATCTTACAAAAAGGACACGAACAGTTTGGGCCAAGAATACTGTAGTTAAATTAAATTCAGTTATCAATCTTTAGCTTCCAACATCAATGAAAATTTTCTACTTAAATAAATAAAAAGACTTTTTTGACAAATAAAAAAGGAAAAAATACCCTGTGCATAATATATTATTAAAATTCTTAGAACAAAACTAATTAGCAAGGTGTCATAATATGCACATGATGATATTACTAACATAAGTAATAGTTTTATTTTTTTGGCAAAAAAAGCAATAGTTTTATTTCATTTTAATAGACTTAAAAACATCACAACAATATAAGTAAATAACAATCAAATATGATGACTAATGCTTATTGTGGGATGTTTATTGGCTCCATTAATTACATTTTCAGCATCATCATTTGGAAGCATGAGTCACATGGTCATCAATCAAATTGCCTAAATTAATTTCTATTGTTGTTATACTTTATTACGAATTGGTCTTCTATTTAGGAATTTGCATTTTTAAATCCCTTTTTAATATTTGACATTCACTACCAACCCATTATTATAGAAACTACAAATAGCTTAAAAGCCTACCCCTTTTTTCCATATATATATATATATATATATATATATATATATATATAGGGTTTAATATTTAGGAAATAACATATATCTACCCATTATATTTCATTAAAAATTTGCAATTATATGAAAACAGAAGTTTCAACTTCCTCCTATGAAGATACAAGATCCTGTTTAGATATGGGAAGCCCCAACAAATTCATTTACAGAAAGGAAAAGGAATTGTGTAGGAAAAAGAATAGGGAATGCACAGTAGGAAGGAGAATAAGACCAACTAAAAAGGAAAATAGAACACAACAAAGCTCTCAAATCTCTTTGCCTATCTAGTTTGATATAAAGATTGACAGAATCAGGCAGATAGAATATATGTTGGACAATTTGAGCAACAATCATAGCAATTTCGAAGAGGCAATCAAATATATCCACATGAAAAGTGGCATATTAATATGGAGGTTTAAGTTACCTACAAGTTTAGGATTAAAAAATAAGAAATGCTAGGATTCTTCGAAATTGCTATGATTGTTTTACTATATTGTGTTTGTTGCTCAAAAATAAAAAAATAATAATAATAAAATAAAAAAGCCAAAAATGAACTCATTAGCATCTCTCAGAGAAAACCAAACCAACAAATATGCCCATCAACAGAGCACCAAACCAAAGTCATAAAGACTACCCTTTCCAAAGCAGCTCAAAATACTGGTTTATCTGTTCTTGATTTAGGGTCCTAGATCATTCTCCTAGAATTCAATGAAGTTTCCTAGTCACTAACATATAATTTGCAAACAAAATAACTAATATTCTTCTCCTAATCTCTTAAAGCATGAGCTCATTGAGACTTTCAATTATTTTAGGATGGAAGCATAACAACAGGATTAATACAATATAAGATGTATTTTAAGTTGTAACACAACATCCTTTTCACTTTCGATGTTCCTTAGACTTCCTGTATGGCAGAAGAAGACATTGAGAATGATCTATGCAAAATACTCTCCCCACCAACGATATCAATAAACATCACCAAGGATGGAGGCATGCAGCAACAAAACTATTTTGAAAAATGAACAAAAAATTAAATATAATACACAAACCTCTACTGAATTTGTTAACTTATATAAACCTCATCTGTTTTCAAAATATATACTTTAGACCAATTTAAATCTTTTCTTATTAGGGACCTGGACAGAGGATTTTGGGCCAAATATGATGCTAGCTCATATCTACAATTGTCGTTGGACTAAGAATCATTAGGATACCAATTCTTATTTTAAAAAACTATTTTGGTTCAACCGTGATCATTTTAAAGTATTACTCTTTGCTTATCAATAATTGAATTGATCTTGAATTTTGTGAAATTTGTTCCTTTTCCTTTAAGCCCCTATACGTCCTGCATTGCTTAGCCAAAAATAATAATAATAATAATAATAAGTAAGTCCAACAATAGTACTTCGTAAAACCTCCGGCAATCCTCAACTTATCTCGTATAGCCAATGTACTAATTTGTGTCTGGTAAATCCTTCCAAAAGGCTTCCAGGATGTTTCTATAGACACCACAATTTAAAAGTTCAGATGCCTAATCTAGATAGCTAATCCTTCCAGGAGTTGTGATTTTCACTTTTCTCAACAAAAAAGCAGTGCAACAATGATCGTAAATAAAAGGAAAGAGTAAAGGTCTTAATATCACTTCGGCCATCTCATTATCATCTAAGCCATACTCTATTTCATCTCCATGGTTTTGAGCCATGTGTCCTTATCCTGTTAATACCTGGTGCATAAAAGGAAAGAGTAAAGGTCTTAATGATCGTAAATAACTATATAGTCATCAAATTTCATTCCCTTGAGGTTGAATATACTATCTAATTCATGACACAGACCAGTAAGAAAAGAACCAAACTCACATA